>CM033432.1:43056687-44498977 GCA_019425775.1 Rafetus swinhoei | reverse complement strand
GCAGGGGCACGATTAGAAAGGCAAAGGCACAAAATGAGCTCAAACTAGCTATGGGAATAAAGGGAAACCAAGGACAGGGTAGGCCCACTGGTCAGTGAGGAGGGAGAAACAGTAAAAGGAAACTTGGAAATGGCAGAGATGCTTAATGACTTCTTTGTTTTGGTCTTCACCGAGAAGTCTGAAGGAATGCCTAACAGTGAATGCTAGTGTGAAGGGGGTAGGTTTAGAAGATAAAATAAAACAGAACAAGTTGTTAAAAATCACCTAGAAAAGTTAGATGCCCTGCGTCACCAGGGCCTGATGAAATGCATCCTAGAATACTCAAAGAGCTGATAGAGGAGATATCTGAGCTATCATCTTTGGAAAATCATGGGAGAGAGAGATTCCAGAAGACTGGAAAAGGGCAAATATAGTGCCCATTTATAAAAAGGAAAATAAGAACAACCCAGGAAACGATAGACCAGTTAGTTTAAATTCTGTGCCAGGGAAGATAATGGAGCAACTAATTAAGGAAATCATCTGTAAACACTTGGAAGGTGGCAAGGTGATAGGGAACAGCCAGCATGGATTTGTAAAGAACAAATCATGTCAAACCAATCTGATAGCTTTCTTTGATAGGATAACGAGTCTTGTGGATAAGGGAGAAGCGGTGGATGTGGTATACCTAGACTTTAGTAAGGCGTTTGATACGGTCTCGCATGATATTCTTATCAATAAACTAGGCAAATACAACTTAGATGGGGCTACTATAAGGTGGGTGCATAACTGGCTGGATAACCGTACTCAGAGAGTAGTTATTAATGGTTCACAATCCTGCTGGAAAGGCATAACAAGTGGGGTTCTGCAGGGGTCTGTTTTGGGACCAGCTCTGTTCAATATCTACATCAACGATTTAGATATTGGCATAGAAAGCACGCTTATTACGTTTGTAGATGATACCAAGCTGGGAGGGGTTGCGACTGCTCTGGAGGATAGGGTCACAATTCAAAATGATCTGGACAAATTGGAGAAATGGTCTGAGGTAAACAGGATGAAGTTTAATAAAGACAAATGCAAAGTGCTCCACTTAGGAAGGAACAATCAGTTTCACACATACAGAATGGGAAGCGACTATCTAGGAAGGAGTACGGCAGAAAGGGATCTAGGGGTTATAGTGGACCACAAGCTGAATATGAGTCAGCAGTGTGATGCTGTGGCAAAAAAAGCAAACATGATTCTAGGATGCATTAACAGGTGTGTTGTGAGCAAGACACGAGAAGTCATTCTTCCGCTCTGCTCTGCGCTGGTTAGGCCTCAGTTGGAGTATTGTGTCCAGTTCTGGGCACCGCATTTCAAGAAAGATGTGGAGAAATTAGAGAGGGTCCAGAGAAGAGCAACAAGAATGATTAAAGGTCTAGAGAACATGACCTATAAAGGAAGGCTGAAAGAATTGGGTTTGTTTAGTTTAGAAAAGAGACGATTGAAGGGGGACATGATAGCAGTTTTCAGGTATCTAAAAGGGTGTCATAAGGAGGAGGGAGAAAACTTGTTCATCTTGGCCTCTGAGGATAGGAAAAAGAAGCAATGGGCTTAAACTGCAGCAAGGGAGGTTTAGGTTGGACATTAGGAAAAAGTTCCTAACTGTTAGGGTGGTCAAACAGTGGAATAAATTGCCCAGGGAGATTGTGGAATCTCCATCTCTGGAGATATTTAAGAGTAGGTTAGATAAATGTCTATCAGGGATGGTCTAGACAGTATTTGGTCCTGCCATGAGGGCAGGAGATGACCTCTTGAGGTCCCTTCCAGTCCTAGTATTCTATGATTCTCTCTACTGAGATCCAATCACTTTCCCACTCACTTCCTCGTGCCACTAAGGCATGCTCTCTTCCCAACTCATAAAAATATAGTGTATTACACCCCAAAAGGTTATATGTTTACATCCATATGTATGTGTAAACACTTACACTGAACAGACAGGTGTGCACTGTCCATGTGTAAATACAAGCACATTTTTATGTTTTAGAATCTAGACAAACGTGTACATTGAAAACTCATTACTAGTTTGTCAGTGATTTAATCTAAAATTTTGCACCCGGTTAGTCACACTCTGGCAAGACGATCTGCAATTACTCAGCCGCAGTCTTTGACAATGCAATCACCTTCTGTGTAGAAGAGTATTAGGTAATGGTGCTTTCATGTGGCATGTAGTACTATGACAAAATGTAATACAAAGGACTACTTCTTTGAATTACGTTTTCCATGGGAAAATCTGCACTTTATCACTCAATACCACAGTAGCGTCTGGGTAAATACTATATAGTAAATGCTTTGCAGACAGTGATTTCAATGAATATTTATATACAAGGGCAAAATGTTATGATTCTAAAAGGATAATATTTCAGTGTAGGTCTAAGTTTGACATAATGCATAAAACATATGTTCTATGGAGAGGTTAAAGCGACTGGGACTTTTCAGTTTAGAAAACAGGAGACTGAGGGGGGATATGATAGAGGTATATAAAATCATGAGTAGTGTGGAGAGGGCCGACAAAGAAAAGTTATTTATTAGTTCCCTAAATAGAAGAACTAGAGGACACCAAATGAAATTAATGGGTAGCATGTTTAAAACTAATAAAAGAAAGTTCTTCTTCACACAACGTAGTCAACCTGTGGAACTCCTTGCCAGAGGAGGCTGTGAAGGCTAGGACTATCATAGAGTTTAAAGAGAAGCTAGATAATTTCATGGAGGTTAGGTCCATAAAAGGCTATTAGCCAGGGGATAAAATGGTGTCCTTGGCCTCTGTTTGTCAAGGACGTGAGAGGCTGGAGAGGGATGGCAGGAGACAAATCGCTTGATCATTGTCTTCAGTCCACCCTCTCTGGGGCACCTGGTGCTGGCCACTGTCGGCAGACAGGATACTGGGCTAGATGGACCTTTGGTCTGACCCAATCGGCTGTTCTTATGTATGTTCACTGAAGGAATTATTTTTTAAAAGATCTGAAATATGAAAATGAAAAAATAAGATATATACATAGTTGTTACATAAAATAAGATCTTGAAACCTACAACTTACAGGATACAAGCAAATGTAGCTGATAATTACATGGAGGTTTAAGTACCAATTATCTCAGTGTAAGGAAAGCAAGAGTTACATCATTACTAACCAGATTCTGTTGTGAGTATCCATCAAGATCAATGATGCAAGTTCAGCTGTTTTAATCTTAGACATGTAGACAGCTGATATATTCAAGATCATTCCACTCCCTAGTAGTAGAAGGGATGTAACTGAAATATCTGAATATGTCAATAGGTTCTACAGCAAAATAGCTGCAGATATCACAGATTTTCCCTTATAATTATAATTTGAGAGATCTGTGGTTAGTACTTTGTAACTGTTAGTAAATATTGGTTTTATAATGGATTCTGCTGCATGTCAAAGACCGTGATAAAAAAAATCCCCAATATACTCCCATGTGATCCTGATTCATCAAAGTACTTAACTGTGTGCCCTAGTTTTCAGCTTGCCTTTGATTGCTGTGAAAGAGATGACTCATATGGTTAAAATTAAGCTAACACCTATTAGGCCCCAATTCATCAAGACTTCTCTGAATCAAGCACCTGAAACTGAAATTTTTATTCAAGCTCATGTTTGAAATAAAGATTGTCATGATACACAGGTTAAGAAAACAGTATCTGTACATCTGGGAGTCATGCTTGAATTATCTAAAATTGAAAGTTTTGCTTAAAAAGTCACATATGGATACATACAATACATAATCAGCATTGGTCCAGATTTAGGTGTGCAAGTTTAACAGTGCATTTTAGGTATTAGTGAACAAGTATTTGGGTACATCACGCATGGAAAGTTTTACAGAGAGTTAGCATGAGAGGCAGCAGAGTGGGGTACCAGGCAGAAGCTGGTCCGCGAGGAGCCAGTTTAAAACCAGCTCCCCTCACAGTCTGGCTACCTGTTGCCCCCACTCCTGCCTCTACTACAGAGGCAGCAGCACGGGGCAGCAGCAGACCCTGTCCAGAGTGTGGGGAAGGGGAGCTCCCGGATCTGGTGTGAGCTGGAATAGAGCCGGGCTGCCTGCCCGCCTGGTTCCTAATACAATTTAAATGCAGAGCAGAAGTGTGTCAACTTCAGCCACATTATTCATGTAGCTGAAGTTAAGTAACTTAGATTGATGGCCTGAGCTAGTGTAGACTAGGCTTGCATTTCTCATAAACATTTTATTCCCTCTGGAAGATTAAAATTCCAATAACTGCTGCCATGTTTCAGTGGCAAGTAAATAAATTCTTCCATATAAAGTTTATAAAAGGGCTTTAGGTTTTTCATAATGAGATGTTCTATATAAATGTAAAGCTTGATTATCCTTAAACACTTACATTTCACTGAGGCTACTCCAAATTGACATTTTGAATGAGAATCAGAACCTATTGTGCCTACTGGAGTCCGGGAGGTGGGCGGGCATTAGCCTGTCCACATCTAAAGGACCTCCCCCCAGCCTATAGGGAAGGTCTACTCAGCCCAGGAAACCAAGTAATTACTTGGGACAAATAAAAGGAAAACAGGGAGGGTGTGAGGTCAAAGGCTAAAACAAGGGGAATCGGATGGGGACACCGAGCAGAGAACCCTGGACAGCGCCCACTGCCTCTCGAAGGTCTCGAGAGAGCCAGCGGACGCCGCCCAGTGGAACTCTGCCCGGATACGTGAGCAGATACAGCAACGGAAATAGGTCCCACAGTCGCAGGCCCCTCCCTCGGCCAACTTCTGCTCCCTGGTCTTATAAATTACCATCTTGGCGATAGCCAGGAGGAGGTTGACCAGGAGGTCCCGCGACTTTGTGGGGCCTCAGATGGAGTGTGCATAAATTAATAGGTGAGGGAGAAGTGCAGCCAGAACCTCAACAAAGGTTCTGGAGGAGCCAAAGAGGGGCTGTAACCTGGCGCACTCGAGGTACACGTGCGCCAGGTTCTCCTCTCACCACAGAAGGCAAGTGTCGGGAATGGGGTGAACCGCGCCAAATACACGCCCGTGCTCACAGCTCCGTGCAGGATTCTCCAGCTGATGTCCCCGGTGGGCCGCGGAACCAAGGTGGAATAGAGACTGTCCCACTGGGGCTCCCCACTCTCTATTGGTGGTAGGAGGTCCCGCCACTTGGTGTCTGGGCGGGACACGAGGGTGGGGAAGTGGAGCATCTGAAGCACGAGCGTGTACAGGTGACTCTTTGGCACAGTTCAGAAGAGGACTGGCTGCAACGCATGAAGCCGGCTCGGGTGACGAGGGGAGAACTCGGGGAGGTACCCGGGGCTTAGGGCCGATGGATAGATCGGGCGGGCCAGAGGTGAAGGGTGGGCGGGGTTCACCCTCTCGCAGGACCTTGTCGAGATAAACCCGAGCGGTGGGCGGCAAAGCGTCCTTCACCTCCTGAAGCACGCGCCGGGAAGCACGTAGGGTGGAGAGCCCCATGCGCTGGCGAGAGCCCGAGGATCCACCCAGTCTCCCCGGTGGTAGTCCAGGAGGTCTCCGATCCTTGTGACTTCTGCCAGGACCAGCCTCTGGCGCACCGAGGGGGACTCCGCCGCCTGCACACGTAGATGGGGATTGTGTAGCAGGGGCTCCGCGAGGAGGTCTGCCCCCACGGTGGCTCCCAAGGACACGGTCGCCTCTAGCAGCTTCCAGGCCCGGAGAAGGTCCTGGTAGAAGGCCAATAGCTCGGAGAGGTCTCACGGAAGACCTCTCAAATAAAGGAGCTGCCGGTCATATCGGAGCCCTCGGAAGCAGCGAAGGAACGCGGTCGCCAGCGTACTCCACGCTGGACTACCTACATCAAATAGGAGCCTCTGCAGGGCCTGGAGGCGGAGGACACGAACCCGTGTGCGCAAACACGTCAGGCCCTGCCCTCCCTCCTCCAGGGGAAGATGGAGAACCCCTGCAGAGACCCAATGAAGTCCTGGCCAGAAGAACCGCAGCAGCAGCTGCTGGATCTGATCCAGGAAACCTGGGGGTGGAACCAGGGTGCTGAGACAGTGCCAGAGCATGGACACGACTAGCTGGTTAAGCACCAGTACCCTCCCATGCAGGGAGAGGCACCGGAGCAGTCCTGTCCATCTCCGCAATCGCCCAGCCACCCTGGACTCTAAACCTTGCCAGTTCTCCGGCAAAGAGGGATGCGTGGCAGAGAGAAAACGCCGAGATAGAGCAGCGGACCGCGCTCCACCTGATGGCCTGAAGCGCGGGTGGGAGGAGCTCGCCTGCCACCCAGCCCCTACCACCAGGCCAGAGCTCTTGACCCAGTTGACCCGGGCGGAGGAGGCCGCCGAGTAGATGGCTTGGCAGGCCTCCACCCGCACCAGGTCTCCCGGGTCCTGGACCACGAGGAGCACGTCATCGGCGTACGCCGACAGGACCAGCCGCATCTCCAGCTCACGGAGCACCAACCCCATCAATCTCTTGCGAAGAAGACAGAGGAAGGGCTTGATGGCCAGAGTATACAGCTGGCCTGACAGCGGGCAGCCTTGACGTACTCCCCGCCCGAAGCTGACCGGTGCGGTCAGGGTCCAGTTGAGCTTGACCAAACACTCTGCGGAAGCGCACAGCACCTGGAGAAAGCCCACAAAGCGGGGCCCGAAGCCGAAGGCCCGCAGAGTGCCCAGGAGATACCCGTGGTCCATCCGGTCGAACGCCTTCTCCTGATCCAAGGACAGGAGGGCGAACGACAGACCCTCCCTACACCCTAGCTCCAGGAGATCCCGGACCAAATAAAGGTTGTCGAAGATGGTACGGCCCGGGATGGTGCAGGTCTGGTCTGGATGGACCACGTCCACCAGAACGGACTTGAGTCTCAGGGAGATGGCTTTAGCAACGATTTTATAGTCCGTGCGGAGGAGCGAGACGGGACGCCAGTTCCTCAGATCGCGGAGGTCCCCCTTCTTGGGCAGCAAGGCGAGCACCGCTTGCCTACATGATAAAAGGGAGGACCCTGCTCTCCAGGGCCTCGGCCCAGACCTTGGCAAGGTCCGGGCCGACGACGTCCCAGAACATGCGGTAGAACTCCACGGTCAGCCCGTCCATGCCCGGGGATTTATTGGTGGGCATGAGATGGAGGGCTTCCGAGAACTCGGCCAGAGAGAGAGGCAGCTCTAGCAGGTCTTGGTCGCCCACGCTGACAGTTGGGAGTTCGTTCCAGAGGACTCGGCGGGCGTTGGCGTCGGTCGGATCCGGCGAGAAAAGGGAGGCGTAGAAGGCGCGAGCCCTCTCGTGCATCTCCACCAGATCCGAGAGGGGGGCGCCATCCTCCGCCAGAAGGCAGACGATGTGCTTTTTCGCCCCCCTCTTTTTCTCCAGGGCGTAGAAGAAGCGGGAGCCGTGATCCATCTCTCTAAGGAGGTGGATGCGGGAACGAACACAGGCATCCCGGGCCCGAAGGTCATCGAGGGCCCGAAGTTCCTCCTGCTCCTTGCGGTACGTTCCGTAGAGGGGTGGATCTCTGGGGCTGGTGGCCAGCCGCGTCTCTAGCTCCAAAACCTCCCGTTCCAACTGCTCTATCACCGCATCCCTCCGCCGGCTGGCTCCCCGGGTGTAGTCGCGGCAGAAGAGCCGCGTGCGCACCTTCCCCACATCCCACCACCGCCGCGCTGAGGGAAAGGCACACCGCCACCCGCACCAGGCCAGCCAGAACTCCCGGAAGGACGCTAGAAAGCCCACGTCCTCCAGCAGGCTGTTGTTAAAATGCCAGTAGGCCGGCCCCGGCCTCTCCGAGGAGAGAGAGGCTGTCACAGCCACCAAGTGGTGGTCCGAGAACGGGGCCAGCCGAATGCTGGAGGAGTGGGCTTGAAAGAGATGAGGATGTGAGAGATAAATGCGGTCCAACCGGGAGTGAAATGACCGCTGACCCTCCACCCGGACGAAGGTAAATGCTGCATCCTCGCCCGGGTGGAGGTCA
Organism: Rafetus swinhoei; assembly: GCA_019425775.1. NCBI lineage: Eukaryota > Metazoa > Chordata > Testudines > Trionychidae > Rafetus > Rafetus swinhoei. The sequence continues at coordinate 44,491,049 of CM033432.1, read as the reverse complement.
CGCCAGACGTCCACCAGCGAGTGTTGGTCTACAATCTCCCTGAGGACGTCCGTGGCGGCCGGGCACCGCTCGGTCCCGTTCCTCAAGGGTGCAGTTGAAATCCCCGCCCAGTACCAGGCATTCGTGAGGATTCAAAGAGCCGAGGAAGGCAGCCGCCCGCTGGTAGAAGCGAAGCCTCTCCGGGCCAGATGTCGGGGTGTAGATGTTAATGAGATTTAATGTTAGCCTCTATACCCAGACACGGAGGTGCAGCAGGAGGCCTTGCACAACCTCGGCAGTCCCCAGCACCTCAGGCCGCAGGTTCGGGGGAGAACAGGGTCGCCACCCCGGCTTGATTGGCCGACAGGTGGCTGAAGTACACCTGTACTTGATTGGCTGACAGGTGGCCGACAGGTGGCTTCGGCGGCCGACGCGGTATAGGTCTCCTGCAGGAAGATGACAGAGTACCCCCCCTCCCGAAGGAAGGAGAGTACCCGACACCTGTGGAGACCCAGCCTGCAGCCCCGGGTATTCAGAGTGGCAATGACGAACGGCGGCATCGAGAGGGCTGGGGAAGATCCTCGCTGGCAGGAATGCTGGCGGTCCCCATTGGGCCCCCGCAGCAAACCGTGACCATACCCAAATGTAAGCAGGGCATCACGGAAGTCACGGGCCTGCTGGTAGGCCGCAGCCTCCCGCCGCCCAGTCCCTTTACCCTCCCCCAAAATGGCCCTTATGGGCTGGAGGATAAGATGGAAATCCCCCCAGCGCTGAAAGGCGAGAGCCACTTTGTTCTTGGAGCCACGAATGTCCTCCAAGAAGCTGCGCATCTCGCCCCTCAGCACGTCAGGTGTCGGGGCCTCGGGCCAGACCCCTCTGTGTGCCCCGCTACCGACTGATGCGGGAAAGCAAGGGCTCTGAAGTCCCTGCTGGGATGACGACAGGGGTAGTGGCGGAGGGAGAACAACCCCAGATGTGCTGGGAGCGGGAGAAACAAAAACCGCCTCCCAAGGGCCAACGTCTGAGCTGAACGTGGCAGCCCAAGGGGCGGCAGTAACAGTGTAAGGGGAAGAAAAGAGGTCAGGGAAGGGATCAGGGAAAGGAGGAAGAGGAGGAAGGGGAGTAGGGGGAGGAAGAAGTGGGGGATTAGGAAAAAGACAAGGAGGAGGGGGAGCAGGAAGAGAAGTGGGATATTCGGTTGGGAGAGGGGCTGAAGCCTCAGCGGTAGAGGCACTGGGTTGCGGTGTCTCCTCGCAGGGTGGGAGAATCGGTGGCAGTGGTGGGGGAAGTGAGTGTCTCCCCAGCGCCAGGCTCTGGCACCACTAAGAGTGCAGCGCCGGAGACTCCAGTGCCAGAGGTACCGGGGAATGATGGGAACTCCCGCCCGCTAGGATCCCCCAGGGGTTCGGTGGCTGCAGTGCTGCCGATGGCTGGGCAGTTGGTTACACCCTGGGACAACCCGGAGGCAGGGAAAAGGGAGAGCGGCAGGCTAGAAGGGAAAGGAGAGGCCAACTGTTGTCCCTCCAGGGCATGTTGATCCCCCTCTGAGGCAGCCGGGGTTAACCCTAAGGCCTCCACCTCTTGGGAGAGGAAGGCGAGCCCGCTGCCCGCCGCCACGTGGTCGCCCTTGTTGGCGGCAAGGTCAGCCGTCACCCTCACAGCAGAGGTGGGGACGATGGGAGCATCCTCTGTGGACACTCCTTCTTTCAGGGAATCTGGGAGGGAGGCATTTACCCCTTCCACAACCGCCATGGCTACCTCAGCTGCCTCACAGCGCTGTGAAGCGTCCGGGGGCTCAGAGGGAAGGATGGCTCCGACGCCCGCCCCTAGAGGCACGAGGAGGGTATCTTCCCCTTCAGTAGGTGGGGTGGAACATCGGGCTTGTTTGCGGCACCTCCCCATGGCAACCTCCCAGCCCTGAGAAAAGGAGAGTTGGGCCCAATTAGGGGAAGAGCCAGGGGGCAAGGGCAGCGGTGGGAGGGCGAGGGAAGACGGGGGCTGGGCAGCTGGGGAAGGGGAAACCTCCCCGAGGTAGGCCCTGTCCGAGTCCCGTCTCTGACCCCGCCGCCCTCTCCTCCGCAGGCCCGGCCTTGCCGCTTTTGGTGGTGGCAGCGGCGCCCGCACACTCATCTGGGCCCTGCGGAGCCCGAGCGAGATTGACGACGGTCATGGTTGGCGGCGGGACGACCCCAGGGTCTAGACCGTCAGGGCCACCGGCGATGGTAGGGCTGGTGCCCTCCCGGGCGTCGGGGGTCCCGAGTGCATCTCTGAGCCGGGCCAGAGGGCAGTCCCTTCGGACGTGCCCCGTCGCCCGACAGAGAAAACACCGGGCCTCCCCATGGTGTAGTACACCGGTGCGGGCCTTGATGGGGCACCAGAAATGACCCGCCGAGGCTTCTCCGCCCGTCCGCCCGGCAGTAGTTGGTTGTACCTGCGGCGAAGGAAGGAAAGGGCGTGGCGGAGGGATCTTTGCAGCCCAGAGGAAGGGGACTCAGGACTGACAGAGGCCTCCCCAGGGTGGAGAGGAAAGGCAGTAGGCGGCATTGGGGAGGAAGGGAGGAGCAGGACAAAACCACCCGTGCGCCCAGGTCCTCCAAAGGCTCGAGGCGTGGACTCCCCACCGCCAAACCCCTTTCCACCGCCTCCTGGGCGCGGCCTCGGGCGCCAGGAAGAATACCACCCTCCCGAACATCCTAGAGGCCGCCACCACGGCCGCGGGTCCCCCAGCAGCGTGCCAGCGCCCGCCCGCGTAGGTCTCCACGTGGGGCGAGGCCGCCACCAGAGACAACGGACCCCGTGCCTCCTGGTCAAGGTGGGAAAGGGCGCGGCCGCCGGGGATGGTATTCGGGAGGCGGCAGGAGGCGGCAGGTGGGGTGGCGGCTACCTGGGCGTGCGCCCTGGGGCCCGGGACACCGTTGCCCCCAGAGCTGGTGGAAGGAACAGGGAGGCGGGAAGGAGGGGCGCGGCCAGCAGATGGGTCGCGGCCGGGGGTGAGCCCTCGCCTCAGGAGGTTTTGCCTTCGGGCGGGGCTCTTGCCCTTCTTGGTCCCCGGCCCTTCCTACCCTTCAGGAAGTTCTTTAGAGGTGTCGGGAGGTGCGCGGCAGGCGGTCGAGGCCCGGTGTCCCGTCCATGTCCGCTCCCTTTGCCGTAGTGGCGGGGCCCGGCAGCCTCAGAGGTTGTTGTTTTTAGGGGTGGGCGGGAGGGTCTGGCAGGGGTGTCGCTGGACAACCCCTCCATTGTGGTCGTAGGTGGGAAGGAAAGACAGACAGACAGACAAACAAACAAACAAACAATTAGGGAGGACCAAAAACCACCAGGAGGAACAAAGAGGAGGAGGGGAGGAAGGAGGTTCACGCTCCCCACTAGGCTGGAAGTGGGGTGGAGGTGACAGTTCAGACAGGGAAAAGGGGAAGGAGTAAGGAATACAGCTCCCAGCACAGGACGATAAGGCGGCTCCTCCGGCTGCACTGGGAATGTGAGAGGTCAATTATTGAAAGACACGTGGGAAGTGAAACGGTGTTTGGGGAGGGTAACTAAAGAAGAATGGAAAGGCTCAGGCACCAAACGAGATGACAGAGGAGCATGGGCACATGGGTAGAGGAGAGGGAATGCAGGCTGTGAGGAGGGCCTGCTCAAGAAAGCAGGGGGCAGCAAGACACTGCGGGGAGGAACTAGTGTGCCCACGGGCGCCTGAGTGGCAGGCTCACTGCACCTGCTGCAGGACCCACCAGAGCAAGGGAGGGGCGGGAGGCGAGCAGTGGGGCCAAGGATGGAGATGGCCCCTACAGCACCTGGGGCTGAGAGGAGTAGCAACAGCAGCAGCAGAAATGCAGGGGAGACAGCAGGGAGCAGACGGAACCACCCCAGCACTCCCACAAAGCTGTGCCAGCTGTCACCTAGGGGCCCAGATGGCAAGAGGCCCCTTACAAACACTCACCCACCCCCACAAACTTGTGGAGGGGAAGGAAAACCCCAGGAGCAGCTATAAAGCAGCCCCCTTACCTCTTCCACTCCAGAGGAGCAGCAGCTGCAGGAACGGTGAAGTCCAGGCCTGCAGCACGAAGAAAGGGGCCAGGCAGTCCCCAAAAAGATGGAAAATGGGGTCCTGCCCCCCACCAGGATGAGGGCAGCAAAGGCCTCTGTCCACCCCCACACCCCCAGCAGCCCTGCAGCCAGCTGAGGGGTGGGGTGGGGAAAGGCTGCCTGCAAACAGAGCAGGCAGAGAGAAAAAGGGACCTGGCCCAGAATGTAGCCAGGGCCTGCCTGCCACAACCCCAGTAGTTCTCCACACACCCTCCCAAAAAGAGGAGGGAGGGGCAGGGGAGGAAAAGCAGAACAAGCCCAAACCAACAGCCTTCCGTGGTCAGTGGAAGTGTTTCCTCTCTCCGCCTCGAACTATTTGGTGTCCAGGAGGTGGGCGGGCGTAAGCCCGCCCACATCTAAAGGACCTCCCCCCAGCCTACGGGGAGGGTCCACAGAACCCAGAAGAACCAACTAATTACTGGGGACAAATAATGAAAAAACAGGTACGGGTGTGAGGGTCAAAGGGTTAAAACGAGGAGCCGGATGGGGATACCGAGCAGAGAACCCCGGACAGCGCCCACTGCCCCGAACGCCTCGAGAGAGCCAGCGGACGCTGCCCAGTGGAACTCTGCCCGGATACGTGAGCGGATGCAGGAACGGAAATAGGCCCCACAGTCGCAGGCCCTCCCAGCCAACCTCTGCTCCCTGGTCTTATAAATTACCATCTTGGCCGTAGCCAGGAGGAGGTTGACCAGGAGGTCCCGCGACTTTGTGGGGCCTCGGATGGGGTGTGCATAAATTAACAAGTGGGGGTGCAGCCAGAACCTCAACAGGAGGTTCTGGAGGAGCCAAAAGAGGGGTTGTAACCTGGCGCACTCGATGTAGATGTGCGCCAGGGTCTCCTCACGCCACAGAAGAGGCACGGTCGGGTGGGGTGAACCGCGCCAAGTACACGCCCGTGCTCACAGCTCCATGCAGGATTCTCCAGCAGATGTCCTCGTGGGCCGTGGAACCAAGGTCGAATAGAGGCTGGCCCACCGGCTCCCACCCTCCATTGGTGGTAGGAGGTCCCGCCACTTGTTGTCTGGGCGACACGAGGGTGGGGAAGTGGAGCGTGTGAAGCACGAGCGTGTACAGGTGACTCTTTGACGCGTTCGAAGGGGGACCGGCTGCAACGCTGCAGCCGCCCGGGTGACGAGGGGAGGCGGTCGGGAGGTACGCGGGCTTAGGCCGACGGATAGATCGGGCGGGCCGGGGTGAGGGGCGGCGGGTTCACCTCTCGCAGGACCTTGTCGAGGTAAACCCGAGCGGTGGGCGCAAAGCGCCCTTCACCTCCTGAAGCACGCCGGGAGTACGAGGGTGGAGAGCCCCATGCGCTGGGCGAGCGCCGCGATCCACCCAGTCTCCCCGGTCGTAGTCCAGGAGATCTCCGATCCTTGTGACTTCTGCCAGACCAGCCTCTGGCGCACCGAGGGGGACTCCGCCGCCTGCACACGAGATGGGGATTGTGTAGCAGGGCTCCGCGAGGAGGTCTGCCCCACGGTGGCTCCCAAGGGCCTGGTCGCCTCTAGTAGCTTCCAGGCCCGGAGGAGGTCCTGGTAGAAGGTCGGCAGCTCGGAGAGGTCTCGCGGAAGACCTCTCAAATAAAGGAGCTGCCGGTCATATCGGAGCCCTCGGAAGCGCGGCGAAAGTGTGCGCCAGCGTGCTCCACGCCGGACTACCTGCATCAAATAGGAGCCTTCTGCAGGGCCTGGAGGCGGAGGACACGAACCCGCAGCGCAAACACGCCAGGCCCTGCCCTCCTCCTCCAGGGGAAGATGGAGAACCCCTGCAGAGACTCCAATGCAGTCCTGGCCAGAAGAACCGCAGTAGCAGCTGCTGGATCTGATCCAGGAAACCCGGGCGGGACCAGGGTGCTGAGACGGTGCCAGAGCATGGACAGGACTAGTTGGTTAAGCACCAGTACCCTCCCACGCAGGGAGGCACCGGAGCAGTCCTGTCCATCTCCGCAATCGCTCAGCCACCCTGGACTCTAAACCTGCCAGTTCTCCGCGAAGAGGGATGCGTGGCAGAGAGAAAACGCCGAGATAGAGCAGCGGACCCGCGCCCCACCTGATGGCCTGAAGCGCGGGCGGAGGGAGCTCGCCTGCCACCCGGCCCCTACCACCAGGCCAGAGCTCTGACCCAGTTGACCCGGGCGGAGGAGGCCGCCGAGTAGACAGCTTGGCAGGCCTCCACCCGCCCAGGTCTCCGGGTCCTGACCACGAGGAGCACGCCGTCGGGCGGCATACGCCGACAGGACCAGCCGCATCTCCGGCTCACGGAGCACCAACCCCGCCAACCTCTTGCGAAGAAGACGGAGGAAGGGCTCGATGGCCAGAGTATACAGCTGGCCCGACAGCGGCAGCCTTGACGCACTTCGCCTCGCCAAGCTGACCGGTGCGGTCAGGGTCCAGTTGAGCTTGACCAAACACTCCGCGGAAGCGCACAGCACCTGGAGAAAGCCCACAAAGCGGGCCCGGCCAAGGCCCGCAGAGTGCCCAGGAGATACCCGTGGTCCATCCGTCGAACGCCTTCTCCTGATCCAAGGACAGGAGGTAACGACAGACCGCCCCTACACCCTAGCTTTCTAGGAGATCCCGACCAAGTAAAGGTTGTCGAAGATGGTACGCCCGGGATGGTGTAGGTCTGGTCTGATGGACCACGCCGCCAGCACGGACTTGAGTCTCAGGGAGATGGCTTTAGCAACGATTTTATAGTCCGTGCTGAGGAGCGAGACGGACGCCAATTCTCAGATCGCGGAGGTCCCCTTCTTGGGCAGCAAGGCAGCACGGCTCGCCTGCACGAGCAAAGGGAGGACTCGCCTCCAGGGACTCGCCCAGACGCTAGCAAGGTCCGGGCCGAGGACGCCCCAGAACACGCGTAGAACTCCACGGTCAGCCCGCCCATGCCCGGGATTTATTGGTGGGCATGAGGCGGAGGGCTTCCGAGAACTCGCCAGGAGAGAGGCAGCTCTAGCCGGTCCGTCGCCCGCGCTGACCGCCGGGAGTTCGTTTCCAGAGAACCCCGCGGGCGCCGGGCGCCGGTCGGATCCGGGAGAAGAGAGAGGCGAGAAGGCGCGAGCCCTCTCGCGCATCTCCACCGGATCCGTGAGGGGGTGCCGCCCTCCGCCAGAAGGCAGACGATGTGCCTTTAGCCCCTCTTTTCTCCAGGGCATAGAAGAAGGGAGTTTCGATCCATCTCCCGAAGGAGATGGATACGAGAACGAACAAAGGCACCCCGGCTCGAAGGTCCTCGAGGGCCCGGAGTTCTTCCCGCTTCTCCCGGCACGCCCGCGGAGGGGCGGATCTCAGGCTTGTGGCCAGCCGCCTCTAGCTCTAAAACCTCCTGCTCCAACTGCTCCATCGCCGCATCCTCCGCCGGCTGGCCCCGGTGTAGTCCCGGCAGAAGAGCCGCGGCGCACCTTCCCCACATCCCACCACCGCCGTGCCGAGGAAAGGCGCACCGCCACCCGCGCCAGGCCAGCCAGAACTCCCGAAGGACGTACGGCCCACGCCCTCCAGCAGGCTGTTATTGAAATGCAGTAGGCCGCCCCGCCTCTCGAAGAAAGAGAGGCCTTCACGCCACTAAATGGTGGTCCGAGAATGGGGCCGCCGGATGCTGGAGGAGGGGCCCGTAAGAGATGATGACGACAGATAAATGCGGTCCAACCGGGAGTGGAAAGACCGACGACCCACCACCTGGACGTAGGTAAATACCGCTTCTCGCCCAGGTGGAGGTCACGCCAGACGCCCACCAGGGAGTGGTCTATTATCTCCTGAGGACGCCCGCGCGGCCGGGCACTTCTCGGCCCCGCACGGTCCCGGTCCTCGAGGGTGCAATTGAAGTCCCCGCCCAGAACCAGGCACTCGGGATCCAAAGAGCCGAGGAAGGCAGACGCCGCTGATAGAAGCGGCCTCTCCGAGACGGACGACGGGCGTAGATGTTGACAAGATTTAGCGCCAGCCCTCTATCCGAACCCGGAGATGCAGCAGGCGACCCTGCACGACCGGCGATTCCCAGCACCTCGGGCTGCAGGTTCGGGGAGAACAGGGTAGCCACCCCGGCTTGACGGGCCGACAGGTGGCTGAAATAAACCCTGTCCCCCCACTCCAGCCGCCAGCTAGCCTCGGCTTCCGGAGCTGCGTGGGTCTCCTGGAGGAATACGACAGAGTACCTCCTTCCGAAGGAAGGAGAGTACCTCACACCTACGGAAACCCGACCCGCAGCCCCGGTGTTTAGAGTGGTAAAGACGAGCGCGGCATCGAGAGGGCTGGGGAAGATTCTTGCCGGCAGGAGTGCCAACCATTGGGCCTCGTGAGCAAACCGTGCCTGCCTCAAAAGCGAGCAGAGCGTCGCGAAGCTACGGACCCGCTGGTAAGCCGTGGCCTCCCGCCGCCCGGTCCCTTTACCTCCCCAAGAGGGCCTCTTACTATTTGTAGGATTAGATGAAAATCTTCAGCGCTGAAGGGCGAGAGCGACCTTGTTCTTGGAGCCACGGATGTCTTCCAAGAAAGCACGATCTCGCCTTCAGCGCATCTGGAGTCAGGACCTCAGGCCCTCGAATGCCTTGGGGCCCGACTCTCCCTGAGCCCCGTGACCCATCGACACCGGGATGCGGGCGTCCGAGGTTCCTGCTGGGAGGACAGTGGCGGAGGGAGACCGGCCCAGATGTGCTGGGAGCAGGAGAACGAAACCGCCTCCCGGGGCCAACGCCTGAGGAAACGTGGCAACCCCAGGGGCGGCAGTAACAGAGTAAGGGGAGGAAAAGAGTTCAGGCAGGGGATCAGGAAAAGGAGGGAGACGAGGAAGGGAGTAGGGGAAGAAGAGGTGAAGGATTGGGGAAAAGACAAGGACGGGGAGGAGGAAGAGGGGCGGGAAGCTCAGTTGGGAGGGGGTTGGAACAGGAGCAGGAGAAGGAGGAGAGCAAGAAGCCTCAGCGGAGGAGGCATCGGGACGCGGTGCCGCAGGGCAGAGAATCGGTGGCAACGGTAGGGGTAGTAATACTCTCCCCAGTGCTGGGCTCCAGTGCCACAGAGAGTGCAGCACCAGAGGCCTCAGCACCGGGGTGACGGTTGTTAACGGAGCTCCTTCCGCTGAGAGCCTCAAGGGGTTTCGCGGCCGCGTCAAACGCTGCCGATGGCCGGGCAGATGGTCGCGCCCTGGGGCAACTCAGAGGCAGGAGAGAAGGGATAGCAGCGAGTCGGAAGGGGAAGGAGAGGTCGGTTGTTGTCCCTCCAGGACCTGATGATCCCCTCTGAGGCAGCCGGGTTAGCCCCAAAGCCTCCACCTCCTGAGAGAGGAAGGCGAGCCCGCCGCCCGCCACCAGATGGTCATCTTTGTCGGTGGCGAGGTCAGCGGCCGCCTCAACGGAGGTGGGAACAGTGGAGCATCTTCCATGGACGCCTCCTGCAGGGACCCCGGGAGGGAGGTGTTCACCTCTCCCGCAACCGCCGCGTCACCTCAATCGCTGGTGGTGCTGTGAATCGCTCGAGGATTCAGAGGGTGGGACGGTTCCAGCGCCCATCCCCATAGGTGCAGGGAGGTTATCCTCCTCCTGAGTGGGCGGGGTGGAATGCCGAGGCGCTGCGCCCCATCGCAAGCTCCCATCCTCGGAGGAAGAGGGCTGGGCCTGAATGGAGGAAGAGCCAGGGACAAGGGCGGTGGTGGGAGGGCAAGGGTAGATGAGGGCTGGGCAGCAGGGGAAAGGGATGCCTCCTGAGGTAGGTCCTGCCCGAGTCCCGCCACTGACCCCGCCGCCTCTCTCCGCTGGCCCGGCCTTGCCGCTTTGGCGGTGGCAGCAACAGCACCCGCACGCTGCCTGGGCCCTGAGGAACCCGAGCGGGATTGACGACGGTCACGGTCGGAGGAGGGGCGACCCCAGGGTCCGGACCGCCAGGGCCACCGGCGATGGTAGGCCGGTGCTCTCGGCGCCGGGGTCCCGGTGCCTCTCCAAACCGGGCCAGGGGACAGTCCTTCGGACGGCCCCGCCGCTCGACAGAGAAAACACCGGCCTCCCCATGGTGTAGTACACTGTACCGGGCCCCTTGATGGGGCACCAGAAATGACCCTTCGAGGGCTTTCTCCGCCACGCCCCGCCGGCAGTAGTTGGATTTGTACCTGCCGCGAAAGGAAAGGACGGGCGGAGGGTAGGATCTTGCAGCCCAGAGGAAGGGGACTCAGGACTGACAGAGGCCTCCCAGGTGGAGAGGAAAGGCAGTAGGGCGGCATTGGGGAGGAAGGGAGGAACGGAGGACAAAACCACCCGCACGCCCAGGTCCTCCAAAGGCTCGAGGGGAACGTGGACTCCCACCGCCAAACCCCTTTCCACCGCCTCCTGGGCGGCGGCCTCGGACGCCAGGAAGAATACTACCCTCCCGAACATCCTAGAGGCCGCCACCACGGCCGCTGGTCCCACCACGCTGCCAACGCCCGCACGTAGGTCTCCACGCGGGGCGAGGCCGCCACCAGGAGACAACGGACCCCGTGCCTCCTGGTCAAGGTGGAAAGGCCGCGCCGCCGGGATGGTATTCCGGGAGGCGGCTTGGGAGGCGGCAGGTGGGGGTGGCGGTTACCTGGCGCACGCCTGGGGCCCGGGACACCGCTGCCCCCAGAGCTGGTGGAAGGAACAGGGGAGCGGGAAGGAGGGGGCCGCCAGCAGATGGGTCGCGCCGGGGAGTGAGCCTCGCCTCAGGAGGTTTTGCCTTCCGGGCGGGGCTCTGCCCTTCTTGGTCCCCCGGCCCTTCCTACCCTTCAGGGAAGTTCTTAGAGGTGTCGGGAGGCGCCGCGCAGAGGCGGTCGAGGCCCCGGTGTCCCGCCCATGTCCGCCTCCCTTTGTCAGAGTGACGGGGGCCCGGCAGCCTCAGAGGGGTTGTTGTTTTTAGGGGTGGGCGGGGAGGGTCTGGCAGGGGTGTCGCTGGACAACCCTCCATTGTGGTCGTAGGTGGGAAGGAAAGACAGACAGACAGACAAACAAACAAACAAACAATTAGGGGAGGACCAAAACCACCAGGAGGGAACAAAGAGGGAGAGGGAGGGGAGGAAGGAGGTTCACCGCCCCCCACTAGGCTGGAAGTGGGGTGGAGGGTGACAGTTCAGACAGGGAAAAGGGGAAGGAGTAAGGAATACAGCCCCAGCACAGGACGATAAGAGCGGCTCCTCCGGCTGCACTGGGAATGTGAGAGGGTCAATTATTGAAAGACACGTGGAAGTGAAACGGTGTTTGGGGGAGGGTAACTAAAGAAGAATGGAAAGGCTCAGGCACCAAACGAGATGACAGAGGGGAGCATGGGCACATGGGTAGAGGAGAGGGGAATGCAGGCTGTGAGGAGGGGCCTGCTCAAGAAAGCAGGGGGCAGCAAGACACCGCGGGGGAGGAAACCAGTGTGCCCACGGGCGCCTGAGTGGCAGGCTCACTGCACCTGCTGCAGGACCCACCAGAGCAAGGGAGGGGCGGGGAGGCGAGCAGTGGGGCCAAGGATGGAGATGGCCCCTACAGCACCTGGGGCTGGAGAGGAGTAGCAACAGCAGCAGCAGAAATGCAGGGGAGACAGCAGGAGCAGACGGAACCACCCCCAGCACTCCCACAAAAGCTGTGCCAGCTGTCACCTAGGGGCCCAGATGGCAAGAGGCCCCTTACAAACACTCACCCACCCCACAAACTTGTGGAGGGGAAGGAAAACCCCAGGAGCAGCTATAAAGCAGCCCCTTACCTCTTCCACTCCAGAGGGAGCAGCAGCTGCAGGAACGGTGAAGTCCAGGCCTGCAGCACGAAGAAAGGGGCCAGGCAGTCCCCAAAAAGATGGAAAATGGGGTCCTGCCCCACCAGGATGAGGGCAGCAAAGGTCTTTCTGTCCACCCCCCACACCCCCAGCAGCCCTGCAGCCAGCTGAGGGGTGGGGGTGGGGAAAGGCTGCCTGCAAACAGAGCAGGCAGAGAGAAAAGGACCTGGCCCAGAATGCAGCCAGGGCCTGCCTGCCACAACCCCAGTAGTTCTCACACACCCTCCCAAAAAGAGGAGGGAGGGGTGCAGGGGAGGAAAAGCAGAACAAGCCCAAACCAACAGCCTCCGTGGTCAGTGGAAGTGTTTCCTCTCTCCGCCTCGAACTATTTGGTGTCCAGGAGGTGGCGTGGCGTAAGCCCGCCCACATCTAAAGGACCTCCCCAGCCTACGGGGAGGGTCCACAGAACCCAGAAGAACCAACCAATTACTGGGGACAAATAATGAAAAACAGGTACGGGTGTGAGGGTCAAAGGGTTAAAACGAGGGAGCCGGATGGGGATACCGAGCAGAGAACCCCGGACAGCGCCCACTGCCCTCGAACGCCTCGAGAGAGCCAGCGGACGCTGCCCAGTGGAACTCTGCCCGGATACGTGAGCGGATGCAGGAACGGAAATAGGCCCCACAGTCGCAGGCCCTCCCCAGCCAACCTCTGCTCCCTGGTCTTATAAATTACCATCTTGGCCGTAGCCAGGAGGAGGTTGACCAGGAGGTCCCGCGACTTTGTGGGGCCTCGGATGGGGTGTGCATAAATTAACAAGTGGGGGAAGTGCAGCCAGAACTCAACAGGAGGTTCTGGAGGAGCCGAAAGAGGGGTTGTAACCTGGCGCACTCGATGTAGATGTGCGCCAGGGTCTCTCACGCCACAGAAGAGGCACGTGTCGGGGTGGGGGTGAATCACGCCAAGTACACGCCCGTGCTCACAGCTCCATGCAGGATTCTCCAGCAGATGTCCCCGTGGGCCGTGGAACCAAGGTCGAATAGAGGCTGGCTCACCGGGTTCCCCACCCTCCATTGGTGGTAGGAGGTCCCGCCACTTGTTGTCTGGGCGACACGAGGGTGGGGAAGTGGAGCGTGTGAAGCACGAGCGCACAGGTGACTCTTTGACGCGGTTCGAAGGGGGACCGGCTGCAACGCTGCAGCCGCCCGGGTGACGCAGGGGAGGCGGTCGGGAGGTACGCGGGCTTAGGGCCGACGGATAGATCGGGCGGGGGGGTGAGGGGCGGGCGGGTTCACCTCTCGCAGGACCTTGTCGAGGTAAACCCGAGCGTGGGCGGCAAAGCCGCCCTTCACCTCCTGAAGCACGCGCCGGGAGCACGAGGGTGGAGAGCCCCATGCGCTGGGCGAGCGCCGCGATCCACCCAGTCTCCCGGTCGTAGTCCAGAGATCTCCGATCTGTGACTTCTGCCAGGACCAGCCTCTGGCGCACCGAGGGGACTCCGCCGCCTGCACACGAGATGGGGATTGTGTAGCAGGGGCTCCGCGAGGAGGTCTGCCTCACGGTGGCTCCCAAGGGCCTGGTCGCTCTAGCAGCTTCCAGGCCCGGAGGAGGTCCTGGTAGAAGGCCGCAGCTCGGAGAGGTCTCGCGGAAGACCTCTCAAATAAAGGAGCTGCCGGTCATATCGGAGCCCTCGGAAGCGGCGATGAAAGTGTGCGCCAGCGTGCTCCACGCCGACTACCTGCATCAAATAGGAGCCTCTGCAGGGCCTGGAGGCGGAGGACACGAACCCGCTGCGCGCAAACACGCCAGGCCCTGCCTCCTCCTCCAGGGGAAGATGGAGAACCCCTGCAGAGACTCCAATGCAGTCCTGGCCAGAAGAACCGCAGTAGCAGCTGCTGGATCTGATCCAGGAAACCCGGGCGGGACCAGGGTGCTGAGACGGTGCCAGAGCATGGACAGGACTAGTTGGTTAAGCACCAGTACCCTCCCACGCAGGGAGAGGCACCGAGCAGTCCCGTCCATCTCCGCAATCGCTCAGCCACCCTGGACTCTAAACCTGCCAGTTCTCCGCGAAGAGGGATGCGTGGCAGAGAGAAAACGCCGAGATAGAGCAGCGGACCCGCGCCTCCACCTGATGGCCTGAAGCGGGCGGGAGGGAGCTCGCCTGCCACCCGGCCCCTACCACCAGGCCAGAGCTCTGACCCAGTTGACCCGGGCGGAGGAGGCCGCCGAGCAGACAGCTTGGCAGGCCTCCACCCGCTCCAGGTCCCCGGTCCTGGACCACGAGGAGCACGCCGTCCGGGCGACGCCGACAGGACCAGCCGCATCTCCGGCTCACGGAGCACCAACCCCGCCAACCTCTTGCGAAGAAGACGGAGGAAGGGCTCGATGGCCAGAGTATACAGCTGGCCCGACAGCGGCAGCCTTGACGCATTCTCGCCAAGCTGACCGGTGCGGTCAGGGTCCAGTTGAGCTTGACCAAACACTCCGCGAAGCGCACAGCACCTGGAGAAAGCCCACAAAGCGGGCCCGGCCGAAGGCCCGCAGAGTGCCCAGGAGATACCCGTGGTCCATCCTGTCGAACGCCTTCTCCTGATCCAAGGACAGGAGGGCGAACGACAGACCGCCCCTACACCCTAGCTCTAGGAGATCCCGACCAAGTAAAGGTTGTCGAAGATGGTACGCCCGGGATGGTGTAGGTCTGGTCTGATGGACCACGCCCGCCAGCACGGACTTGAGTCTCAGGGAGATGGCTTTAGCAACGATTTTATAGTCCGTGCTGAGGAGCGAGACGGGACGCCAATTCTCAGATCGCGGAGGTCCCCTTCTTGGGCAGCAAGGCAGCACGGCTCGCCTGCACGATAAAGGAGGACCCCGCCTTCCAGGGACTCGCCCAGACGCTAGCAAGGTCCGGGCCGAGGACGCCCCAGAACACGCGGTAGAACTCCACGGTCAGCCCGCCCATGCCCGGGATTTATTGGTGGGCATGAGGCGGAGGGCTTCCGAGAACTCGCCAGGAGAGAGGCAGCTCTAGCCGGTCCGTCGCCCGCGCTGACCGCCGGGAGTTCGTTCCAGAGAACCCCGCGGGCGCCGGGCGCCGGTCGGATCCGGGAGAAGAGAGAGGCGAGAAGGCGCGAGCCCTCTCGCGCATCTCCACCGGATCCGTGAGGGGGTGCCGCCCTCCGCCAGAAGGCAGACGATGTGCCTTTAGCCCCTCTTTTCTCCAGGGCATAGAAGAAGGGAGTTTCGATCCATCTCCCGAAGGAGATGGATACGAGAACGAACAAAGGCACCCCGGCTCGAAGGTCCTCGAGGGCCCGGAGTTCTTCCCGCTTCTCCCGGTACGCCCGCGGAGGGGCGGATCCTCAGGCTTGTGGCCAGCCGCCTCTAGCTCTAAAACCTCCTGCTCCAACTGCTCCATCGCCGCATCCTCCGCCGGCTGGCCCCCGGTGTAGTCCCGCAGAAGAGCCGCGCGCGCACCTTCCCACATCCCACCACCGCCGTGCCGAGGAAAGGCGCACCGCCACCCGCGCCAGGCCAGCCAGAACTCCCGAAGGACGCCACGGGCCCACGCCCTCCAGCAGGCTGTTATTGAAATGCCAGTAGGCCGGCCCCGGCCTCCGAAGAAAGAGAGGCCTTCACGGCCACTAAATGGTGGTCCGAGAATGGGGCCGCCGGATGCTGGAGGAGGGGCCCGTAAGAGATGATGACGACAGATAAATGCGTCCAACCGGGAGTGGAAAGACCGACGACCCACCACCTGGACGTAGGTAAATACCGCTTCTCGCCCAGGTGGAGGTCACGCCAGACGCCCACCAGGGAGTGGTGGTCTATTATCTCCTGAGGACGCCCGCGCGGCCGGGCACGCCTCGGCCCCACGGTCCCGGTCCTCGAGGGTGCAATTGAAGTCCCCGCCCAGAACCAGGCACTCGCCGGGATCCAAAGAGCCGAGGAAGGCAGACGCCCGCTGATAGAAGCGGCCTCTCCGAGACGGACGACGGGCGAGATGTTGACAAGATTTAGCGCCAGCCCTCTATCCGAACCCGAGATGCAGCAGGCGACCCTGCACGACTCGGCGATTCCCAGCACCTCGGGCTGCAGGTTCGGGGAGAACAGGGTAGCCACCCCGGCTTGACGGGCCGACAGGTGGCTGAAATAAACCCTGTCCCCCCACTCCAGCCGCCAGCTAGCCTCGGCTTCCGGAGCTGCGTGGGTCTCCTGGAGGAATACGACAGAGTACCTCCTTCCGAAGGAAGGAGAGTACCTCACACCTACGGAAACCCACCCGCAGCCCCGGTGTTTAGAGTGGTAAAGATGAGCGCGGCATCGAGAGGGCTGGGGAAGATTCTGCCGGCAGGAGTGCCAACGACATTGGGCCTCGCAGCAAACCGCGCGCCTCAAAAGCGAGCAGAGCGTCGCGGAAGCTACGGACCCGCTGGTAAGCCGTGGCCTCCCGCCGCTCGGTCCCTTTACCCTCCCCAAGAGGGCCCTTACTATTTGTAGGATTAGATGAAAATCTTCAGCGCTGAAGGGCGAGAGCGACCTTGTTCTTGGAGCCACGGATGTCTTCCAAGAAAGCACGATCTCGCCCTTCAGCGCATCTGGAGTCAGGACCTCAGGCCCACGAATGCCTTGGGGCCCGACTCTCCCTGAGCCCCCGTGACCCATCGACACCGGGATGCGGGCGTCCGAGGTTCCTGCTGGGAGGACAGTGGCGGAGGGAGACCGGCCTCAGATGTGCTGGGAGCAGGAGAATGAAACCGCCTCCCGGGGCCAACGCCTGAGGAAACGTGGCAACCCCAGGGGCGGCAGTAACAGAGTAAGGGGAGGAAAAGAGTTCAGGCAGGGATCAGGAAAAGGAGGGAGACGAGGAAGGGAGTAGGGGAAGAAGAGGTGAAGGATTGGGGAAAAGACAAGGACGGGGAGGAGGAAGAGGGGCGGGAAGCTCAGTTGGGAGGGGGTTGGAACAGGGAGCAGGAGAAGGAGGAGAGCAAGAAGCCTCAGCGGAGGAGGCATCGACGGTGCCGCCGCAGGGCAGAGAATCGGTGGCAACGGTAGGGGTAGTTTCCCAGTGCTGGGCTCCAGTGCCACAGAGAGTGCAGCACCAGAGGCCTCAGCACCGGGGTGACGGTTGTTAACGGAGCTCCTTCCGCTGAGAGCCTCAAGGGTTTCGCGGCCGCGGCCGAAACGCTGCCGATGGCCGGGCAGATGGTCGCGCCCTGGGGCAACTCAGAGGCAGGGAGAAGGGATAGCAGCGAGTCGGAAGGGGAAGGAGAGGTCGGTTGTTGTCCCTCCAGGACCTGATGATCCCCTCTGAGGCAGCCGGGTTAGCCCCAAAGCCTCCACCTCCTGAGAGAGGAAGGCGAGCCCGCCGCCCGCCACCAGATGGTCATCTTTGTCGGTGGCGAGGTCAGCGCCGCCTCAACGGAGGTGGGAACAGTGGAGCATCTTCCATGGACGCCCCTCCTGCAGGGACCCCGGGAGGGAGGTGTTCACCTCTCCCGCAACCGCCGCGGTCACCTCAATCGCTGGTGGTGCTGTGAATCGCTCGAGGATTCAGAGGGGACGGTTCCAGCGCCCATCCCCATAGGTGCAGGGAGGTTATCCTCCTCCTGGAGTGGGCGGGGTGGAATGCCGAGAGCGCCGGGCGCTCCCCATCGCAAGCTCCCATCCTCGGAGGAAGAGGGCTGGGCCTGAATGGAGGAAGAGCCAGGGGACAAGGGCGGTGGTGGGAGGGCAAGGGTAGATGAGGGCTGGGCAGCAGGGGAAAGGGATGCCTCCCTGAGGTAGGTCCTGCCCGAGTCCCGCCACTGACCCCGCCGCCTCTCCTCCGGGCCCGGCCTTGCCGCGGCGGTGGCAGCAACAGCACCCGCACGCTGCCTGGGCCCTGAGGAACCCGAGCGGGATTGACGACGGTCACGGTCGGAGGAGGGGCGACCCCAGGGTCCGGACTGGCCAGGGCCACCGGCGATGGTAGGGCCGGTGCCCTCTCGGGCGCCGGGGTCCCGGTGCCTCCAAACCGGGCCAGGGGACAGTCCTTCGGACGGCCCCGCCGCCTCGACAGAGAAAACACCGGCCTCCCCATGGTGTAGTACACTGGTACCGGGCCCCTTGATGGGGCACCAGAAATGACCCTTCGAGGGCTTCTCCGCCACGCCCCGCCGGCAGTAGTTGGATTTGTACCTGCCGCGAAAGGAAAGGACGGGCGGAGGGTAGGATCTTTGCAGCCCAGAGGAAGGGGACTCAGGACTGACAGAGGCCTCCCAGGGTGGAGAGGAAAGGCAGTAGGGCGGCATTGGGGAGGAAGGGAGGAACGGAGGACAAAACCACCCGCACGCCCAGGTCCTCCAAAGGCTCGAGGGGAACGTGGACTCCCACCGCCAAACCCCTTTCCACCGCCTGGGCGGCGGCCTCGACGCCAGGAAGAATACTACCTCCCGAACATCCTAGAGGCCGCCACCACGGCCGCTGGTCCCACCACGCTGCGCAACGCCCGCACGTAGGTCTCCACGTGGGCGAGGCCGCCACCAGGAGACAACGGACCCCGTGCCTCCTGGTCAAGGTGGGAAAGGCCGCGCGCCGGGATGGTATTCCGGGAGGCGGCTTGGGAGGCGGCAGGTGGGGGTGGCGGTTACCTGGGCGCACGCCTGGGGCCCGGGACACCGCTGCCCCCAGAGCTGGTGGAAGGAACAGGGAGCGGAAGGAGGGGCCGCGCCAGCAGATGGGTCGCTGCCGGGAGTGAGCCTCGCCTCAGGAGGTTTTGCCTTCCGGGCGGGGCTCTTGCCCTTCTTGGTCCTCTCGGCCCTTCCTACCCTTCAGGGAAGTTCTTTAGAGGTGTCGGGAGGCGCCGCGGCAGAGGCGGTCGAGGCCCCGGTGTCTCGCCCATGTCCGCCTCCCTTTGCCAGTAGTGACGGGGGCCCGGCAGCCTCAGAGGGGTTGTTGTTTTTAGGGGTGGGGGAGGGTCTGGCAGGGGTGTCGCTGGACAACCCTCCATTGTGGTCGTAGGTGGGAAGGAAAGACAGACAGACAGACAGACAACAAACAAACAAACAAACAATTAGGGAGGACCAAAACCACCAGGAGGGAACAAAGAGGGAGAGGGAGGGGAGGAAGGAGGTTCACCGCCCCCACTAGGCTGGAAGTGGGGTGGAGGGTGACAGTTCAGACAGGGAAAAGGGGAAGGAGTAAGGAATACAGCTCCCAGCACAGGACGATAAGAGCGGCTCCTCCGGCTGCACTGGGAATGTGAGAGGGTCAATTATTGAAAGACACGTGGGAAGTGAAACGGTGTTTGGGGAGGGTAACTAAAGAAGAATGGAAAGGCTCAGGCACCAAACGAGATGACAGAGGGGAGCATGGGCACATGGGTAGAGGAGAGGGGAATGCAGGCTGTGAGGAGGGGCCTGCTCAAGAAAGCAGGGGCAGCAAGACACCGCGGGGAGGAAACTAGTGTGCCCACGGGCGCCTGAGTGGCAGGCTCACTGCACCTGCTGCAGGACCCACCAGAGCAAGGGAGGGGGGGAGGCGAGCAGTGGGGCCAAGGATGGAGATGGCCCCTACAGCACCTGGGGCTGGAGAGGAGTAGCAACAGCAGCAGCAGAAATGCAGGGGAGACAGCAGGGAGCAGACGGAACCACCCCCAGCACTCCCACAAAAGCTGTGCCAGCTGTCACCTAGGGGCCCAGATGGCAAGAGGCCCCTTACAAACACTCACCCACCCCACAAACTTGTGGAGGGGAAGGAAAACCCCAGGAGCAGCTATAAAGCAGCCCCCTTACCTCTTCCACTCCAGAGGAGCAGCAGCTGCAGGAACGGTGAAGTCCAGGCCTGCAGCACGAAGAAAGGGGCCAGGCAGTCCCCAAAAAGATGGAAAATGGGGGTCCTGCCCCACCAGGATGAGGGCAGCAAAGGCCTCTGTCCACCCCCACACCCCCAGCAGCCCTGCAGCCAGCTGAGGGGTGGGGTGGGGAAAGGCTGCCTGCAAACAGAGCAGGCAGAGAGAAAAGGACCTGGCCCAGAATGTAGCCAGGGCCTGCCTGCCACAACCCCAGTAGTTCTTCACACACCCTCCCAAAAAGAGGAGGAGGGGTGCAGGGAGGAAAAGCAGAACAAGCCCAAACCAACAGCCTTCCGTGGTCAGTGGAAGTGTTTCTCTCTCCGAACTATTTGGTGTTCAGGAGGTGGCGGGCGTAAGCCCGCCCACATCTAAAGGACCTCCCCAGCCTACGGGGAGGGTCCACTGAGAACCCAGAAAACCAAGTAATTACTGGGACAAATAATGAAAACAAGGACAGGTGTGAGGGTCAAAGGGTTAAAACGAGGGAGCCGGATGGGGATACCGAGCAGAGAATCCCGACAGCGCCCACTGCCCCTCGAAGGTCTCGAGAGAGCCAGCGGACGCTGCCCAGTGGAACTCTGCCCGGATACGTGAGCGGATGCAGGAACGGAAATAGGCCCCACAGTCGCAGGCCCTCCCCAGCCAACCTCTGCTCCCTGGTCTTATAAATTACCATCTTGGCGATAGCCAGGAGGAGGTTGACCAGGAGGTCCCGCGACTTTGTGGGGCCTCGGATGGGGTGTGCATAAATTAACAAGTGGGGGAAGTGCAGCCAGAACTCAACAGGAGGTTCTGGAGGAGCCGAAAGAGGGGTTGTAACCCGGGCGCACTCAATGTAGATGTGCGCCAGGGTCTCCTCACGCCACAGAAGAGGCACGTGTCGGGTGGGGTGAATGCGCCAAGTACACGCCCGTGCTCACAGCTCCGCAGGATTCTCCAGCAGATGTCCCCGTGGGCCGTGGAACCAAGGTCGAATAGAGGCTGGCTCACCGGCCCCCACCCTCCATTGGTGGTAGGAGGTCCCGCCACTTGTTGTCTGGGCGACACAAGGGTGGGAAGTGGAGCGGTGAAGCACGAGCGTACAGGTGACTCTTTGACGCGTTCGAAGGGGGATCGGCTGCAACGCTGCAGCCGCTCGGGTGACGAGGGGAGGCGGTCGGGAGGTACGCGGGCTTAGGGCCGACGGATAGATCGGGCGGCCGGGGTGAGGGGCGGGCGGGTTCACCTCTCTCGCAGGACCTTGTCGAGGTAAACCCGAGCGGTGGGCGGCAAAGCGCCCTTCACCTCCTGAAGCACGCGCCGGGAGCACGAGGGGTGGAGAGCCCCATGCGCTGGGCGAGCGCCGCGATCCACCCAGTCTCCCGGTCGTAGTCCAGGAGATCTCCGATCCTTGTGACTTCTGCCAGGACCAGCCTCTGGCGCATCGAGGGGACTCCGCCGCCTGCACACGTAGATGGGGATTGTGTAGCAGGGGCTCGAGGAGGTCTGCTCACGGTGGCTCCCAAGGGCCTGGTCGCCTCTAGCAGCTTCCAGGCCCGGAGGAGGTCCTGGTAGAAGGCCGGGCAGCTCGAAAGGTCTCGCGGAAGACCTCTCAAATAAAGGAGCTGCCGGTCATATCGGAGCCCTCGAAGCGGCGATGAAAGTGTGCGCCAGCGTGCTCCACGCCGACTACCTGCATCAAATAGGAGCCTCTGCAGGGCCTGGAGGCGGAGGACACGAACCCGCGCGGCGCAAACACGCCAGGCCCTGCCTCCTCCTCCAGGGGAAGATGGAGAACCCTGCAGAGACTCCAATGCAGTCCTGGCCAGAAGAACCGCAGTAGCAGCTGCTGGATCTGATCCAGGAAACCCGGGGGCGGGACCAGGGTGCTGAGACGGTGCCAGAGCATGGACAGGACTAGTTGGTTAAGCACCAGTACCCTCCCACGCAGGGAGAGGCACCGGAGCAGTCCTGTCCATCTCCGCAATCGCTCAGCCACCCTGGACTCTAAACCTGCCAGTTCTCCGCGAAGAGGGATGCGTGGCAGAGAGAAAACGCCGAGATAGAGCAGCGGACCCGCGCCCACCTGATGGCCTGAAGCGCGGGCGGGAGGGAGCTCGCCTGCCACCCGGCCCCTACCACCAGGCCAGAGCTCTTGACCCAGTTGACCCGGGCGGAGGAGGCCGCCGAGTAGACAGCTTGGCAGGCCTCCACCCGCCCAGGTCTCCGGTCCTGACCACGAGGAGCACGCCGTCGGGCGACGCCGACAGGACCAGCCGCATCTCCGCTCACGGAGCACCAACCCCGCCAACCTCTTGCGAAGAAGACGGAGGAAGGGCTCGATGGCCAGAGTATACAGCTGGCCCGACAGCGGCAGCCTTGACGACTCCCCGCCAAGCTGACCGGTGCGGTCAGGGTCCAGTTGAGCTTGACCAAACACTCCGCGAAGCGCACAGCACCTGGAGAAAGCCCACAAAGCGGGCCCGGCCGAAGGCCCGCAGAGTGCCCAGGAGATACCCGTGGTCCATCCTGTCGAACGCCTTCCTGATCCAAGGACAGGAGGGCGAACGACAGACCGCCCCTACACCCTAGCTCTAGGAGATCCCGGACCAAGTAAAGGTTGTCAAGATGGTACGGCCCGGATGGTGTAGGTCTGGTCTGATGGACCACGCCCGCCAGCACGGACTTGAGTCTCAGGGAGATGGCTTTAGCAACGATTTTATAGTCCGTGCTGAGGAGCGAGACGGACGCCAATTCTCAGATCGCGGAGGTCCCCTTCTGGGCAGCAAGGCAAGCACGGCTCGCCTGCACGATAAAGGGAGGACCCCGCCTTCCAGGGACTCGCCCAGACGCTAGCAAGGTCCGCCGAGGACGCCCCAGAACACGCGTAGAACTCCACGGTCAGCCCGCCCATGCCCGGGATTTATTGGTGGGCATGAGGCGGAGGGCTTCCAGAACTCGCCAGGAGAGAGGCAGCTCTAGCCGCCGCCCGCGCTGACCGCCGGGAGTTCGTTTCCAGAGAACCCCGCGGGCGCCGGGCGCCGGTCGGATCCGGGAGAAGAGAGGCGAGAAGGCGCGAGCCTCTCGCGCATCTCCACCGGATCCGTGAGGGGGTGCCGCCCTCCGCCAGAAGGCAGACGATGTGCCTTTAGCCCCCTCTTTTCTCCAGGGCATAGAAGAAGGGAGTTTCGATCCATCTCCGAAGGAGATGGATACGAGAACGAACAAAGGCACCCCGGCTCGAAGGTCCTCGAGGGCCCGGAGTTCCTCCCGCTTCTCCCGGCACGCCCGCGGGAGGGGCGGATCCTCAGGGCTTGTGGCCAGCCGCCTCTAGCTCTAAAACCTCCTGCTCCAACTGCTCCATCGCCGCATCCTCCGCCGGCTGGCCCCCGGGTGTAGTCCCGGCAGAAGAGCCGCGCGGCGCACCTTCCCCACATCCCACCACCGCTGCAGCCGAGGAAAGGCGCACCGCCACCCGCGCCAGGCCAGCCAGAACTCCCGGAAGGACGCATACGGCCCACGCCCTCCAGCAGGCTGTTATTGAAATGCCAGTAGGCCGCCCCGCCTCCGAAGAAAGAGAGGCCTTCACGGCCACTAAATGGTGGTCCGAGAATGGGGCCGGCCGGATGCTGGAGGAGTGGGCCCGTAAGAGATGATGACGAGACAGATAAATGCGGTCCAACCGGGAGTGGAAAGACCGACGACCCACCACCTGGACGTAGGTAAATACCGCTTCTCGCCCAGGTGGAGGTCACGCCAGACGCCCACCAGGGAGTGGTGGTCTATTATCTCCTGAGGACGCCCGCGCGGCCGGGCACTCGGCCCCGCACGGTCCCGGTCCTCGAGGGTGCAATTGAAGTCCCCGCCCAGAACCAGGCACTCGCCGATCCAAAGAGCCGAGGAAGGCAGACGCCGCTGATAGAAGCGGCCTCTCCGAGACGGACGACGGGCGAGATGTTGACAAGATTTAGTGTCCAGCCCTCTATCCGAACCCGAGATGCAGCAGGCGACCCTGCACGACTGCGATTCCCAGCACCTCGGGCTGCAGGTTCGGGAGAACAGGGTAGCCACCCCGGCTTGATGGGCCGACAGGTGGCTGAAATAAACCCTGTCCCCACTCCAGCCGCCAGCTAGCCTCGGCTTCCGGAGCTGCGTGGGTCTCCTGGAGGAATACGACAGAGTACCTCCTTCCGAAGGAAGGAGAGTACTCACACCTACGGAAACCCGACCCGCAGCCCCGGTGTTTAGAGTGGTAAAGATGAGCGCGGCATCGAGAGGGCTGGGGAAGATTCTTGCCGGCAGGAGTGCCAACGACCCCATTGGGCCTCGTGAGCAAACCGTGCCTCGTGCCCAAAAGCGAGCAGAGCGTCGGAAGCCACGGACCCGCTGGTAAGTCTGCGGCCTCCCGCCGCCCGGTCCCTTTACCTCCCCAAGAGGGCCCTTACTATTTGTAGGATTAGATGAAAATTTTCAGCGCTGAAGGGCGAGAGCGACCTTGTTCTTGGAGCCACGGATGTCTTCCAAGAAAGCACGATCTCGCCTCTTCAGCGCATCTGGAGTCAGGACCTCAGGCCCTCGAATGCCTTGGGGCCCGACCCTCCCTGAGCCCCGTGACCCATCGACACCGGGATGCGGGCGCCCGAGGTTCCTGCTGGGAGGACAGTGGCGGAGGGAGACCGCCTCAGATGTGCTGGGAGCAGGAGAACGAACCGCCTCCCGGGGCCAACGCCTGAGGAAACGTGGCAACCCCAGGGGCGGCAGTAACAGAGTAAGGGGAGGAAAAGAGTTCAGGCAGGGGATCAGGAAAAGGAGGGAGACGAGGAAGGGAGTAGGGGAAGAAGAGGTGAAGGATTGGGGAAAAGACAAGGACGGGGAGGAGGAAGAGGGGCGGGAAGCTCAGTTGGGAGGGGGTTGGAACAGGGAGCAGGAGAAGGAGGAGAGCAAGAAGCCTCAGCGGAGGAGGCATCGGGACGCGGTGCCGCAGGGCAGAGAATCGTGGCAACGGTAGGGGTAGTAATACTCTCCCAGTGCTGGGCTCCAGTGCCACAGAGAGTGCAGCACCAGAGGCCTCAGCACCGGGGTGACGGTTGTTAACGGAGCTCCTTCCGCTGAGAGCCTCAAGGGTTTCGGCGGCCGCGCCGAAACGCTGCCGATGGTCCGGGCAGATGGTCGCGCCTGGGGCAACTCAGAGGCAGGGAGAAGGGATAGCAGCGAGTCGGAAGGGGAAGGAGAGGTCGGTTGTTGTCCCTCCAGGACCTGATGATCCCCCTCTGAGGCAGCCGGGGTTAGCCCCAAAGCCTCCACCTCCTGAGAGGAAGGCGAGCCCGCCGCCCGCCACCAGATGGTCATCTTTGTCGGTGGCGAGGTCAGCGGCCGCCCCTCAGCGGAGGTGGGAACAGTGGGAGCATCTTCCATGGACGCCCCCTCCTGCAGGGACCCGGGAGGAGGTGTTCACCTCCCGCAACCGCCGCGGTCACCTCAATCGCTTTGTGGTGCTGTGAATCGTTCGAGGATTCAGAGGGTGGGGCGGTTCCAGCGTCCATCCCCATAGGTGCAGGAGGTTATCCTCCTCCTGAGTGGGCGGGGTGGAATGCCGAGCGCTCGGCGCCTCCCCATCGCATAGCTCCCATCCCTCGGAGGAAGAGGGCTGGGCCTGAATGGAGGAAGAGCCAGGGGACAAGAGGCGGTGGTGGGAGGGCAAGGGTAGATGAGGGCTGGGCAGCAGGGAAAGGGATGCCTCCCCTGAGGTAGGTCCTGCCCGAGTCCCGTCACTGACCCGCCGCCCTCTCCTCCGCGGGCCCGGCCTTGCCGCTTTTGGCGGTGGCAGCAACAGCACCCGCGCTCGTCTGGGCCCTGAGGAACCCGGCGGGATTGGCGGCAGTCACGGTCGGAGGAGAGGCGACCCAGGGTCCGGACCGTCAGGGCCACCGGCGATGGTAGGGCCGGTGCCCTCCCGGGCGTCGGGGTCCCGGGTGCCTCAAACCGGGCCAGGGGACAGTCCCGCCGGACGTGCCCGTCGCCCGACAGAAAACACCGGGCCTCCCCATGGTGTAGTACACCCGGTACCGGGCCTTGATGGGGCACCAGAAATGACCCGCCGAGGCTTCTCCGCCACGTCCGCGGCAGTAGTTGGATTTGTACCTGCCGGCGAAGGAAAGGGCGTGGCGGAGGGTAGGATCTTGCAGCCCAGAGGAAGGGGACTCAGGACTGACAGAGGCCTCCCAGGGTGGAGAGGAAAGGCAGTAGGGCGGCATTGGGGAGGAAGGGAGGAGCGGAGGACAAAACCACCCGTGCGCCCAGGTCCTCCAAAGGCTCGAGGGGCGTGGACTCCCCACCGCCAAACCCCTTTCCACCGCCTCCTGGGCGGCGGCCTCGGACGCCAGGAAGAATACCACCCTCCCGAACATCCTAGAGGCCGCCACCACGGCCGCGGGTCCCCCACCAGCGTGCCAACGCCCGCGCGTGGGGTCTCCACGTGGGGCGAGGCCGCCACCAGGAGACAACGGACCCCGTGCCTCCTGGTCAAGGTGGGAAAGGGCCGCGGCCGCCGAGGATGGTATTCGGGAGGCGGCAGGAGCGGCAGGTGGGGTGGCGGCTACCTGGGCGTACGCCCTGGGGCCCGGGACACCGTTGCCCCCAGAGCTGGTGGAAGGAACAGGGAGGCGGGAAGGAGGGGGCGCGGCCAGCAGATGGGTCGCGGCCGGGAGTGAGCCCTCGCCTCAGGAGGTTTTGCCTTCCGGGCGGGCTCTTGCCCTTCTTGGTCCCCCGGCCCTTCCTACCCTTCAGGGAAGTTCTTTAGAGGTGTCGGGAGGTGCCGCGGCAGAGCGGTCGAGGCCCGGTGTCCCGTCCATGTCCGCTCCTTTGCCGTAGTGACGGGGCCCGGCAGCCTCAGAGGGTTGTTGTTTTTAGGGGTGGGCGGGGAGGGTCTGGCAGGGTGTCGCTGGACAACCCCTCCATTGTGGTCGTAGGTGGGAAGGAAAGACAGACAAACAAACAAACAAACAAACAAACAAACAATTAGGGAGGACCAAAAACCACCAGGGAGGAACAAAGAGGAGAGGGAGGAGGAAGGAGGTTCACGCTCCCCACTAGGCTGGAAGTGGGGTGGAGGTGACAATTCAGACAGGGAAAAGGGGAAGGAGTAAGGAATACAGCTCCCAGCACAGGACGATAAGGCGGCTCCTCCGGCTGCACTGGGAATGTGAGAGGTCAATTATTGAAAGACACGTGGGAAGTGAAAGCGGTGTTTGGGGAGGGTAACTAAAGAAGAATGGAAAGGCTCAGGCACCAAACGAGATGACAGAGGAGCATGGGCACATGGGTAGAGGAGGGAATACAGGCTGTGAGGAGGGTCTACTCAAGAAAGCAGGGGGCAGCAAGACACTGCGGGGAGGAAGGTAGTGTGCCCACGGGTGCCTGAGTGGCAGGCTCACTGCACCTGCTGCAGGACCCACCAGAGCAAGGGAGGGGCGGGAGGCGAGCAGTGGGGCCAAGGATGGAGATGGCCCCTGCAGCACCTGGGGCTGGAGAGGGAGTAGCAACAGCAGCAGCAGCAATGCAGGAGACAGCAGGGAGCAGAGGAACCACCCCCAGCACCCCACAAAGCTGTGCCAGCTGTCACCTAGGGGCCCAGATGGCAGAGGCCCCTTACAAACACTCACCCTCCCCCCACAAACTTGTGGAGGAAGGAAAAAACCCCAGGAGCTGCTGTAAAGCAGCCCCCTTACCTCTTCCACTCCAGAGGGCAGCAGCTGCAGGACGGTGAAGTCAGGCCTGCAGCAATGAAGAAAGGGCCAGGCAGTCCCAAAAAGATGGAAAATGGGGTCCTCCCCCACCAGGATGAGGGCAGCAAAGGCCCCTATCCACCCCCACACCCCAGCAGCTCCTGCAGCCAGCTGAGGGTGGGGGTGAGAAAAACTGCCTGCAAACAGAGCAGGCAGAGAGAAAAGGGACCTGGCCCAGAATGTAGCCAGGGCCTGCCTGCCACAACCCCAGTAGCCCCACACCTCCCAAAAAGGAGGAGGAGGGGTGCAGGGAGGAAAAAGCACAACAAGCCCAGACCAGCAGCCTGCTGTGCTCAGTGGAAGAGTGGTTCCTCTCTCCACCTCAAAGTCAGGAGCTTGAAGGAAGCCTATTGGAGTCCGGGGAGGTGGGCGGGCGTTAGCCCGTCCACATCTAAAGGACCTCCCCCCAGCCTATGGGGAGGGTCCACTGAGCCCAGGAAACCAAGTGATTACTTGGGACAAATAAAAGGAAAAACAAGGACAGGTGTGAGGGTCAAAGGGCTAAAACAAAGGGAACCGGATGGGGACACCGAGCAGAGAACCCGGACAGCGCCCACTGCCTCTCGAAGGTCTCGAGAGAGCCAGCGGGCCTTGCCCAGTGGAACTCTGCCCGGATCGTGGGCGGATGCAGGAGCGGAAATAGGCCCCAGTCGCAGGCCCCTCCCCGGCCAACCTCTGCTCCTGGTCTTATAAATTACCATCTTGGCGATAGCCAGGAGGAGGTTGACCAGGAGGTCCCAGCGACTTTGTGGGGCCTCGGATGTGTGCATAAATTAACAAGTGGGGAAAAGTGCAGCCAGAACCTTAACAAAAGATTCTGGAGGAGCCGAAAGAGGGGTTGTAACCTGGCGCACTCAATGTAGATGTGCGCCAGGGTCTCCCTCACGCCACAGAAGAGGCACGTGTCGGGGGTGGGGGTGAACCGCGCCAAGTACACGCCCGTGCTCACAGCTCCGTGCAGGATTCTCCAGCAGATGTCCCCGGTGGGCCGTGGAACCAAGGTCGAATAGAGGCTGGCCACGGGCTCCCCACCCTCCATTGGTGGTAGGAGGTCCCGCCACTTGGTGTCTGGGCGGGACACGAGGGTGGGGAAGTGGGCGTGTGAAGCACGGCGTGTACAGGTGACTCTTTGGCGCGGTTCGGAAGGGGATCGGCTGCAGCGTGCAGCCGGCTCGGGTGACGAGGAGGCGGTCGGGAGGTGCGGGGCTTAGGGCCGGCGGATAGATCGGGCGGGCCGGGGTGAGGCGGCGGGGTTCACCCTCTCGCAGGACCTTGTCGAGGTAAACCCGAGCGGTGGGCGGCAGCGTCCTTCACCTCCTGAAGCACGCGCCGGGAGTGCGTGGGGTGGAGAGCCCCATGCGCTGGGCGGCGCCGCGAGATCCACCCAGTCTCCCGGTCGTAGTCAGGAGATCTCCGATCCTTGTGACTTCTGCCAGGACCAGCCTCTGGCGCACGAGGGGACTCCGCCGCCTGCACACGTAGATGGGGATTGTGTAGCAGGGGCTCCGCGAGAGTCTGCCCCACGGTGGCTCCCAAGGGCCTGGTCGCCTCTAGTAGCTTCCAGGCCCGGAGGTCCTGGTAGAAGGCCGGCAGCTCGGAGAGGTCTCGCGGAAGACCTCTCAAATAAAGAGCTGCCGGTCATATCGGAGCCCTCGGAGCGCGCGAAGGAAAGTGTGCGCCAGCGTGCTCCACGCGGACTACCTGCATCAAATAGGAGCCTCTGCAGGGCCTGGAGGCGGAGGACACGAACCGCGTGCGCAAACACGTCAGGCCCTGCCCTCCCTCCTCCAGGGAAGATGGAGAACCCCTGCAGAGACCCAATGCAGTCCTGGCCAGAAGAACCGCAGTAGCAGCTGCTGGATCTGATCCAGGAAACCCGGGCGGGACCAGGGTGCTGAGACGGTGCCAGAGCATGGACAGGACTAGTTGGTTAAGCACCAGTACCCTCCCACGCAGGGAGAGGCACCGGAGCAGTCCTGTCCATCTCCGCAATCGCTCAGCCACCCTGGACTCTAAACCTTGCCAGTTCTCCGGCGAAGAGGATGCGTGGCAGAGAGAAAAACGCCGAGATAGAGCAGCGGACCCGCGCTCCACCTGATGGCCTGAAGCGCGGGCGGGAGGAGCTCGCCTGCCACCCGGCCCTACCACCAGGCCAGAGCTCTTGACCCAGTTGACCCGGGCGGAGAGGCGCCGAGTAGACAACGGCAGGCCTCCACCGCTCCAGGTCTCCGGGTCCTGGACCACGAGGAGCACGTCGTCGGCGTCGCCCGACAGGACCAACCGCATCTCCGGCTCACGGGCACCAACCCGTCAACCTCTTGCGAAGAAGGCGGAGGAAGGGCTCGATGGCCAGAGTATACAGCTGGCCCGACAGCGGGCAGCCTTGACGTACTCCGCCCGAAGCTGACCGGTGCGGTCAGGGTCCAGTTGAGCTTGACCAAACACTCCGCGAGCGTACAGCACCTGGAGAAAGCCCACAAAGCGGGGCCCGAAGCCGAAGGCCGCAGAGTGCCCAGGAGATACCCGTGGTCCATCCTGTCGAGCGCCTTCTCCTGATCCAAGGACAGGAGGCGAGCGACAGACCGTCCCTACACCCTAGCTCTAGGAGATCCCGGACCAAGTAAAGGTTGTCGAAGATGGTACGGCCGGGATGGTGTAGGTCTGGTCTGGATGGACCACGTCCGCCAGCACGGACTTGAGTCTCAGGAGATGGCTTTAGCGATTTTATAGTCCGTGCTGAGGAGGCGAGGCGGGGCGCCAATTCCTCAGATCGCGGAGGTCCCCTTCTTGGGCAGCAAGGCAAGCACGGCTCGTCTGCACGATAAAGGAGGACCCGCTCTCCAGACTCGGCCCAGGCGCTAGCAAGGTCGGGCCGAGGGCGTCCCAGAACAGCGGTAGAACTCCACGGTCAGCCCGTCCATGCCGGGGATTTATTGGTGGGCATGAGGCGGAGGGCTTCGAGAACTTCGGCCAGGAGAGAGGCAGCTCTAGCGGTCGGTCGCCAGCGCTGACCGTCGGGAGTTCGTTCCAGAGAACCCTGCGGGCGTCGGCGTCGGTCGGATCCGGGGAGAAGAGAGAGGCGTGAAGCGCGAGCCCTCTCGCGCATCTCCACGGATCCGTGAGGGTGCCGTCCTCCGCCAGAAGGCAGGCGATGTGCCTTTTAGCCCCCTCTTTTCTCCAGGGCATAGAAGAAGCGGGAGCCTCGATCCATCTCCGAAGGAGATGGATCGAGCGAACAAAGGCACCCGGGCTCGAAGGTCCTCGAGGGCCCGGAGTTCTCCGCTTCTCGATGCGCTCCGCGGAGGCGGATCCTCAGGGCTTGTGGCCAGCCGCCTCTCTAGCTCTAAAACCTCCCGTTCCAACTGCTCCATCGCGCATCCCTCCGCGGCTGGCCCGGGTGTAGTCGGCAGAAGAGCAGCGTCGCCACCTTCCCACATCCCACCACCGCCGTGCGAGGAAAGCGCACCGCCACCGCGCCAGGCCAGCCAGAACTCCCGGAAGGGCGCTCGAAGCCCGTCCTCCAGCAGGCTGTTATTGAAATGCCAGTAGGCGGCCCGGCCTCTCCGAAGAAAGAGAGGCCTTCACGGCCACTAAATGGTGGTCGAGAATGGGGCGGCCGGATGCTGGAGAGTGGGCCCGTAAGAGATGATGACGAGACAGATAAATGCGGTCCAACCGGGAGTGGAAAGACCGGACGACCCACCACCTGGGCGTAGGTAAATACCATTTCCTCGCCCAGGTGGAGGTCACGCCAGGCGTCCACCAGGAGTGGTGGTCTATTATCTCCCTGAGGGCGTCGCGGCGGCGGGCACTTCTCGGGCCCGTGCGGTCCCGGTCCTCGAGTGCAATTGAAGTCCCGCCCAGAACCAGGCACTGCCGGGATCAAAGAGCGAGGAAGGCAGGCGCCCGCTGATAGAAGCGAAGCCTCTCCGAGGCGGACGACGGGGCGTAGATGTTGACAAGATTTAGTGTCAGCCCCTCTATCGAACCGGAGATGCAGCAGGCGACCCTGCACGA
Organism: Rafetus swinhoei; assembly: GCA_019425775.1. Lineage (NCBI taxonomy): Eukaryota > Metazoa > Chordata > Testudines > Trionychidae > Rafetus > Rafetus swinhoei. The sequence continues at coordinate 44,459,670 of CM033432.1, read as the reverse complement.
CCTCGGCGATTCCCAGCACCTCGGGCTGCAGGTTCGGGAGAACAGGGTAGCCACCCGGCTTGATGGGCCGACAGGTGGCTGAAATAAACCCTGTCCCCCACTCCAGCCGCCAGCTAGCCTCGGCTTCGGAGCTGCGTGGGTCTCCTGGAGGAATACGACAGAGTACCTCCTTCCGAAGGAAGGAGAGTACCTCACACCTACGGAAACCCGACCCGCGGCCCGGGTGTTTAGAGTGGTAAAGATGGCGGCGGCATCGAGAGGGCTGGGAAGATTCTTGCCGGCAGGAGTGCCAACGACCCCCATTGGGCCTCGCAGCAAACCGTGCCCGTGCCCAGCGAGCAGGCGTCGCGGAAGCTACGGACCGCTGGTAAGCCGTGGCCTCCGCCGCCCGGTCCCTTTACCCTCCCCAAGAGGGCCCTTACTATTTGTAGGATTAGATGAAAATCTCCCCAGCGCTGAAGGGCGAGGCGACCTTGTTCTTGGAGCCACGGATGTCTTCCAAGAAGGCACGCATCTCGCCCTTCAGCGCATCTGGAGTCAGGACCTCAGGCCCTCGAATGCCTTGGGGCCCGACCCTCCCTGAGCCCGTGACCCATCGACACCGGGATGCGGGCGTCCGAGGTTCCTGCTGGGAGGACAGTGGCGGAGGAGACCGGCCTCAGATGTGCTGGGAGCAGGAGAAGCGAAAACCGCCTCCCGGGGGCCAAGCGTCTGGAGGAAGCGTGGCAACCCCAGGGCGGCAGTAACAGAGTAAGGGGAGGAAAGAGTTCAGGCAGGGGATCAGGAAAGGAGGAGACGAGGAAGGGAGTAGGGAAGAAGAGGTGAAGGATTGGGGAAAAAGACAAGGACGGGGAGGAGGAAGAGGGGCGGGAAGCTCAGTTGGGAGGGGTTGGAACAGGGAGCAGGAGAAGGAGGAGAGCAAGAAGCCTCAGCGGAGGAGGCATCGGGACGCGGTGCCGCCTCGCAGGGCAGAGAATCGGTGGCAGCGGTAGGGGTAGTAATACTCTCCCCAGTGCTGGGCTCCAGTGCCACATAGAGTGCAGCACCAGAGGCCTCAGCACCGGGGTGACGGTTGTTGCAGGAGCTCCCTTCCGCTGAGAGCCTCAAGGGTTTCGGCGGCGCGGCGAGCGCTGCCGATGGCCGGGCAGATGGTCGCGCCCTGGGGCAACTCAGAGGCAGGGAGAAGGGATAGCAGCGAGTCGGAAGGGAAGGAGAGGTCGGTTGTTGTCCCTCCAGGACCTGATGATCCCCCTCTGAGGCAGCCGGGTTAGCCCCAAAGCCTCCACCTCCTGAGAGAGGAAGGCGAGCCCGCCGCCCGCCACCAGATGGTCATCTTTGTCGGTGGCGAGGTCAGCGGCCGCCCCTCAGCGGAGGTGGGAACAGTGGGAGCATCTTCCATGGACGCCCCCTCCTGCAGGGACCCGGGAGGAGGTGTTCACCTCTCCCGCAACCGCCGCGGTCACCTCAATCGCTTTGTGGTGCTGTGAATCGTTCGAGGATTCAGAGGGTGGGGCGGTTCCAGCGTCCATCCCCATAGGTGCAGGAGGTTATCCTCCTCCTGAGTGGGCGGGGTGGAATGCCGAGTGCGCTTTCGGCGCCTCCCCATCGCAAGCTCCCATCCCTCGGAGGAAGAGGGCTGGGCCTGAATGGAGGAAGAGCCAGGGGACAAGAGGCGGTGGTGGGAGGGCAAGGGTAGATGAGGGCTGGGCAGCAGGGAAAGGATGCCTCCCCTGAGGTAGGTCCTGCCCGAGTCCCGTCACTGACCCGCCGCCCTCTCCTCCGCGGGCCCGGCCTTGCCGCTTTTGGCGGTGGCAGCAACAGCACCCGCGCGCTCGTCTGGGCCCTGAGGAACCCGGCGGGATTGGCGGCGTCACGGTCGGAGGAGGCGACCCAGGGTCCGGACCGTCAGGGCCACCGGCGATGGTAGGGCGGTGCCCTCCCGAGCGTCGGGGTCCCGGGTGCTCTCCAAACCGGGCCAGGGACAGTCCCGCCGGACGTGCCCGTCGCCCGACAGAAAAACACCGGGCCTCCCCATGGTGTAGTACACCGGTACCGGGCCTTGATGGGGCACCAGAAATGACCCTTCGAGGGCTTCTCCGCCCGTCCGCCGGCAGTAGTTGGATTTGTACCTGCCGGCGAAAGGAAAGGGCGTGGCGGAGGGTAGGATCTTTGCAGCCCAGAGGAAGGGGACTCAGGACTGACAGAGGCCTCCCAGGGTGGAGAGGAAAGGCAGTAGGGCGGCATTGGGGAGGAAGGGAGGACGGAGGACAAAACCACCCGTGCGCCCAGGTCCTCCAAAGGCTCGAGGAGCGTGGACTCCCCACCGCCAAACCCCTTTCCACCGCCTCCTGGGCGCGGCCTCGGACGCCAGGAAGAATACTACCCTCCCGAACATCCTAGAGGCCGCCACCACGGCGCGGGTCCCACCACGCGTGCCAACGCCCGCCACGTGGAGTCTCCACGTGGGGCGAGGCCGCCACCAGGAGACAACGGACCCCGTGCCTCCTGGTCAAGGTGGGAAAGGGGCCGCGGCCGCCGGGGATGGTATTCCGGGAGGCGGCTTGGGAGGCGGCAGGTGGGGGGGTGGCGGCTACCTGGGCGTACGCCCTGGGGCCCGGGACACCGTTGCCCCCAGAGCTGGTGGAAGGAACAGGGGAGCGGGAAGGAGGGGGGGCCGCGGCCAGCAGATGGGTCGCGGCCGGGGAGTGAGCCCTCGCCTCAGGAGGTTTTGCCTTCCGGGCGGGGCTCTTGCCCTTCTTGGTCCCCCGGCCCTTCCTACCCTTCAGGGAAGTTCTTTAGAGGTGTCGGAGGCGCCGCGGCAGAGGCGATCGAGGCCCGGTGTCCCCGTCCATGTCCGCTCCCTTTGCCGTAGTGGACGGGGGCCCGGCAGCCTCAGAGGGTTGTTGTTTTTAGGGGTGGGCGGGGAGGGTCTGGCAGGGGTGTCGCTGGACAACCCCTCCATTGTGGTCGTAGGTGGGAAGGAAAGACAGACAGACAGACAGACAAACAAACAAACAAACAATTAGGGAGGACCAAAAACCACCAGGAGGGAACAAAGAGGGAGAGGAGGGGAGGAAGGAGGTTCACCGCTCCCCACTAGGCTGGAAGTGGGGTGGAGGTGACAGTTCAGACAGGGAAAAGGGGAAGGAGTAAGGAATACAGCTCCCAGCACAGGACGATAAGAGCGGCTCCTCCGGCTGCACTGGGAATGTGAGAGGGTCAATTATTGAAAGACACGTGGGAAGTGAAACGGTGTTTGGGGAGGGTAACTAAAGAAGAATGGAAAGGCTCAGGCACCAAACGAGATGACAGAGGAGCATGGGCACATGGGTAGAGAGGGAATGCAGGCTGTGAGGAGGGGCCTGCTCAAGAAAGCAGGGGGCAGCAAGACACTGCGGGGAGGAAACTAGTGTGCCCACGGGCGCCTGAGTGGCAGGCTCACTGCACCTGCTGCAGGACCCACCAGAGCAAGGGAGGGGCGGGAGGCGAGCAGTGGGGCCAAGGATGGAGATGGCCCCTACAGCACCTGGGGCTGGAGAGGGAGTAGCAACAGCAGCAGCAGAAATGCAGGGGAGACAGCAGGGAGCAGAGGGAACCACCCCCCAGCACCCCACAAAAGCTGTGCCAGCTGTCACCTAGGGGCCCAGATGGCAAGAGGCCCCCTTACAAACACTCACCCACCCCCACAAACTTGTGGAGGAAGGAAAAAACCCCAGGAGCAGCTATAAAGCAGCCCCCCTCTTCCACTCCAGAGGAGCAGCAGCTGCAGGAACGGTGAAGTCCAGGCCTGCAGCAATGAAGAAAGGGCCAGGCAGTCCCCAAAAAGATGGAAAATGGGGTCCCTCCCCCACCAGGATGAGGGCAGCAAAGGCCCCTGTCCACCCCCACCCCCAGCAGCTCCTGCAGCCAGCTGAGGGTGGGGGTGAGAAAAACTGCCTGCAAACAGAGCAGGCAGAGAAAAAGGGACCTGGCCCAGAATGTAGCCAGGGCCTGCCTGCCACAACCCCAGTAGTTCCCCACACCCCTCCCAAAGAGGAGGAGGGGTGCAGGGAGGAAAAAGCAGAACAAGCCCAAACCAACAGCCTTCCGTGGTCAGTGGAAGTGTTTCCTCTCTCTCCGCCTGGAAGTCAGGAGATGCAGCCAGTCTAGGAGCTTGTTGGAAGGGAAAGAGGCAGAGAGAGTCAGCAATCCTGGCTCAGTAGGGGGAGCTGAGACAGGGCAGCTGCAAAATCAATTAAGGCCCAGGTGAAACTAATTGGGGCTGCCTGGAGGCATATTTAAGAACTGTCCCTGTGGGGGAGGGGAGAGAGAGCTGAGAAGGAGTTTGAAGAGAACTGAGAAGGAGTTTGGAGAGCTGTGAAGGAGTTTTGGAGAGTGGAGGAGGAGTTTGGAGAGAGAAAGACACTGGAGGAGCCAAGAGAGCAACATCAACCTTGTTAAAGACTACAGGGAGACAACAAATCTCAAACCAAGGCGAGTGAGCCATATACTGTGACTCTTAGATGGTGGGACAGTGATCTGAACAGGGGTCAGGGGTCCAGGAGTGGGACTGACCCTGCCACACCTTCTAGAGGTTACATGCTGCCAGTTTTCTTCCTTGTCCTGTACTGCCCAGACTGGCTCTTCAGCCTGCTGTGCCTGCAGGATTAAATGCTGCCTTCTATTGAGGAAATCTTCATCGTCTCTGATAGACTGTAGGGTCGATACTTGGGCCTCCAGTCCTCTAATTTTTTCTTCCAAAATGGTGACCAACTTGCACTTAGTGCAGATGAAATCCCCTGCACTTAATGCAGATGACATCTGCATTTCACCATCTGACATGTACATCTTGGATATTAGAATGTTCCTCTCAGATCTCAATGAGATCCAGGATCTCTGCTTCTGCCCACAAGGGTGCCCTCCTCTTTCGGCCCTGGGCAGAGGTTTGGGAAGTGGCTGTCTGCTCCCTTGTAGCCATGGCAGAGCTCAGAGGGAACACGGGGATCTACCATGGCATCAGCAATAGCTGTCAGGGCTCTGCTGTGTGGCATGTTGTGAGCTGGGCGTACTGTGTGCCACAAGCCCTTTCCCTTGAGGCTACAGCTTTAAAGGCTGCAGGGAAGGGGAGCTATAGAGTTCTGATGAGTGTGGACAGAGTGGCCACCAGGGCACCTGTGGGAAGTCCTGGAAGCCCCTTATTTTGAAATAACTCCAGGGGTGCTGTGTGTACACACCCTATTTTGAAATAATTAAAATAGGTGTAAAACCCTCGTAAAATAAGGGTTACAGAAAATAATTTTGAAACAACGGGCTTGCTGTGTAGATGCCCGCTTTGATATTTTGAAATAACGCTGCTGTGTAGACATGCCCTAAGGGTATGTCTACACTGCTTTCCTCTTTCAAGAGAGGATTTGAATTTCCCACGCTTCATTTGCATAATTGCATCCGGGTGCTATTTCGAAAGAAAGGGTTTCTTTCAAAATAACCACGTCTAGACAGCATTTCTTTTTTTGAAATAGGGTATTTCAAAATAGCGCCCAGATGCAAATTAAGCATGGGAAATTCAAATCCGCGCTTCATTTGCAATTTCGTTCAGCTGCATTTGCATTCCTCTCTCGAAAGAGGAATGCAGTATAGACATACCCTAGGAGAGCAGTATGCGGGCTCAGCGTTCTAATATGAAACTGGAGAAAAGTCTTGAGAGTCTCTGGGGCTATGTCTAGACTGCAGGCTTTTTTTGGAAGAAGCTTTTGCAGAAGAGATCTTCCGAAAGAGAGCATCCACACTGCCAAATCGCATTTAAAAAGTGCACTGAATGGATGCTATCTTGCATTTAATCTGTGATTACTATGGATGGCGTGGCCACCAGGGCAACTGTGCTTTTTCCTCTTTCCTCTTCTTTTGAAAGAACTCCCTCTTCCCCGTCCACACACGCCTTTTTCTGAAAGAGCTCTTTGGGAAAAAGTTGTCTTCCTTGTAGAAAGAGGTTTACCAATGTTGGGAAAATCCCCCTGTTCTTTCGATTTCCTCCCCCCCCCCCAAAAAAAACAAAACAAAAAACACGATTGCAGTGGGATGTAAGTGAAGTTTTTTTGGAAAAAATTACCGTTTTCCAAAAAAACCTCTGTAGTGTAGACATAGCCGGGGTTAAGAATAGAAGCAAGAGCAACAAGAGTGATGTCATGGTTGGTGTCTGCTATAGACCAGCAGACCAGGAGGTGTAGCCCGTAAGTCTATATGTTCCCCTAAACCGTGCCTGCACTTTGTATATTTTCCTAAATCTTGTAACTGTTTTACTGTTTTAGCAATAATGCCAGAGGCCTATGGAAATCTTATTTCTATAAGAAGTTACTTTTGACAATAGAGTGGGTTATAAATAAGAATTACAGAATATAGTGCTAAGATATAGCTTAGTGTGTGTGGCAATTTCCAGTCTTGTTAATAAGGCCGGGTCAAAATAACAAAGGGAGCTAGAGTGCTAGCCTAGAGCAAAAATAAATGCTAGACATCCTGTTATTCTGTATGACAAGATCAGAGAGCCCCAAAAATATATGTGAAATGTCCTGTCTGGCCAAGAGAGTCGAGCGGTGGACAACATCTGGTCATTTTTAGAATTTTCAGTGTCTTGCCCATTTTTTAGATTTGAGATGTATTCTCTCCTATTGATTGTGTGCACCCTCATCTTTTAAGGTGTGGAAGTCTGTCTTTGGTTTGACTATTGGTGATGGGGAAATGCTTATAAAACGCTACAAATGCTTGACGTCAAAGGTGCTCTTATCTTTTCTTGCCTTTCATACAGTCCTTTACTGTACCAGTACATTTATATATTGTCTGCTACCATACTTTCATATCTCTCACTGAGACTCCCTCTCCATTCATGAAGTTGGTTCCTTCATCTCCTGAGGGTTTTTAAGTCCATAAAAACATAAGAACAGCCATACTGGATCAGATCAATGGTCCATCCAGCCCGGTAACCTGTCTGCCAACAGTGGCAAATACCAGATGCCCCAGAAGGAGGAAACACAACAGGCAATCCTCACGTGATCCCTCCCTGTCACCCAATTATAGACAGAGTCTAGGGCCGTGGTCACCAACCCGTCGATTGTGATTGACCGATTGATTTTGGGGACACGACTGGTCGATCGTGAGGTGTTCCAGCCCCTCCCTCATTCCTTCCCACCCCCAAGAAGCAGCCCACGGTGGCGCTATCTCTTGGGAAAATGAAGGTAGCTCTGGCTTCCTGCAGTATGGGGGGAGTCCCGGGGCTGCACTCCAGATCCGGCATCTCAGGAAGTGCACGCTGCTCCTCCCCTCCCCAAAACAGCCGTCGCGCTTCCTGAAAAGCCAGATCTGGTGTGCAGCCGGGGACTTCCTTCCCTGTGCTGCCTGCCTTCCTTCCTTCCTGCGCATGGGCAGGGCGGGGGTGTCCTGGGATGTGCACCAGCTCCAACTACTCAGGAAGTGCTCCATCTGTTTTGAGGAGGGGAGGAACAGCACACACACTTCCTGAGAAGTTGGAGCTGGCGTGCAGCCGTGGGACTCCCCACCCCCTCTCTCCCCCTGTGCAGAAATTCAGGCAGGTAGGAAGTCCCCGGCTGCGTGCCAGATCCAACTTCTTAGGAAGCACGATGGCTGTTTTGGGGAGGGGAGGAGCAGCGTACACTGTGGGATCACCAGCTGAGCTGTCCCTGTCCCCACCTCCTGGCTAGACCCCCCTAACAGCACCATGCCCCTTCCCCCTGCCCAGACCCCCATGAGTACCCTGCCCTGGCCCCCACCAGCACCCTGCCCCCTGGCCAGACCCCCACCAGCACCCTGCTCCTTCTCCCTGGCCAAATCACCATCCAGAACCCTGCCCCTGCCTTGTGGCCAGACACCCACCAGCACCCTGCTCCTACTCCCTGACCAGACACCCACCAGCACCCTACTCCTGTCCCCTCCCTCCTGGCCAGACATCTACCCGCAGCTTGCTCCTGTACCCTTTTTGCTCCTGTACCCTATTTTCTACCCCCCATCCCTATCCCCACTGGCAGCCCTGTCCCACACACTGGATCCCTTCTTTTTGGCCCCAACTCAGAGTGTAGAGGGGCCCACAAATTCTGCTAACCCTGGAACCCCAGAAGAGTTAATCTGGCTTAAGTCCTTGAACCTCAGTCCTACCTATCCTTCCACCCCCCATGGAGCTGGATTGCCAGGGGAGCAAGGTATCTTAGTTGGGGCCACATCAGTGAGGCTTGGGGGGTTTGGAGCAGTTGTTTTTTTGCATCTCACTTGTGTGTTACCCAACTGATTTTTCTGTGGGTCAGTGCCCTCTGACCCAAAACAGGTTCCCTGCCCCCTCTCAAAAATAAAGATAATGATGAAACATTGTGTGTTTGACATAACATTTTATTTAAAAATGAAGCCTGGCCAACAAGCCCCCAACTGGGGACAAGTCCCCATCTGGCCACAGCATCAGAACATTCCTGCACCCCCCCAGACCCCAATCCTGAGCCCATCATACACCTGAACCCCCTGCCCTGAGCCCCTCATACCTCCACATCCCCAAACTCCTGTGCCACAACACTCCTGCACTATCCACACACTGCGAACCTGTGTCCTGAGCCCATCATACGCACAACCCCCCTGCTCTGAGCCCTTCATATATGCCAACCCAAACTCCTGCACCCCCACATCCACAAGCCTGAGGCTTGCTCAGCACCCCAACCCTCCACCTGACCCCAACAATCTCCAGCCTCGAGCCATCTCACTGAGCCAGCATTCCCTTCTCCACCTCCTCCTGCACCCAAATTCCCTCCCAGAGCTTGCACCTCTCACCCTTTCTGACACCCAAATCCCTCATTCCCACCCCGGAGTCCGCACCTCCTGTCTCAACCTGGGGACAGTGGTATAGTGAGAATGGTGGGGGGCAGTTGCGTTTGGGCGCCACACTAGGGGGGTGCCAATTTAGTCCCCCTTCGCTCCCCCTGTCATCCCTCGACTCACCTGCTCGTCCTCCGCCTGCCAGCGGCTGGAGCTTCCTCCCCATCTCTCCATCCCCAGCCCAACCTTCCATCTCTGCCGGTGGCTTAGTGCATGCAGAGGCCTAGCCCCAATTTGGAGGGGGTGGTGGAAGACACAGTACAAGCTGCCCCTACTCCCAGGGTACACTAGGCTCAGCCGTGTGCCAGGTTCAGGGCCCCTCCACAGCAGCGGCAGGGGAAGGGGGCGCAAATTTTGCCTTTGCCCCTAGGTGCATAACACCCTCACTATGGTTCTGGCTGGGGACAGCAAATGATGGAGAGGAGGGGAATAGAGAGGGCATGGCCCCAAGGAAGGGGTGGGGTCTTGGGGAAGAGATGGGGTAGATCTTGGCTTGCCCTGACATTTAAAAAAGTCATCTTGGGTATAAAAAGGTTGGAGACCACTGGTCTAGGGACACGATTCCTACCCATCCTAGCTAATAGCCATTGATGGACCTAACCTCCATGAATATATCTAGCTCTTTTTTGAACCCTGTTAAAGTCCTGGCCTTCACCACATCTTCTGGCAAAGAGTTCCAGAGGTTGACTGTGCGCTGAGTGAAGAAAAACTTCCTTTTGTTTATTTTAAACCTGCTGCCTATTAATTTCATTTGGTGACCCCTAGTTCTTATATTGTGGGAATAAGTAAATAACTTTTCCTTATTCACTTTTTCCACACCAGTCATGATTTTATAGGCCTCTATCATATCCCCTCTTAGTCTCCTCTTCTTGTAAGGTGAAAAGTCCAACTCTTTTTAAGCCCTCTTCATATGGGAACTGTCCCAAACCCCTAATCATTTTTGTTGCCCTTTTCTGAAACATTTCCAATGCCAAGTATGTAAGTATGGCCACGTAAGTATGGTATTATGCTAGGTTATTGCTCATGTCCATTTATGCAGCTGTTGCCTCAAGTCTTTTATTGTGTGTAATCATAATATTTTTTACATTAAAATTACTCCGTTTCTGTTGTCAATGGTGTAAGTGTATTTGTTGCCGTGGTTCCCAAAATTTGCCTCCTGAGCTGTCCAGCTCTTAATTTCGGTGGCCAAGGAGGACAAACCTAGAAATATTCTGGGCAGATTGGAGAGCCATCACATCATAAATTCTCAACAAAACCTCTGGTCAACAGAGGATAAGGTGGACAAGGCTTTTTTCAGACAACTAATAGAAGTTTCCAGATCATAGGCCGTGGTTCTCATGGGGGACTTCAATTATGTTGACATCTGCTGGAAGAGCAACAGCTGTGCACAGCCAATCCAGATATTTTTGGACAGTGTTGAGGACAACTTCCTGGTGCAAGTGCTGAAGGAATCAACCAGGTGCAAGCTCCTTTTAGCCTGCTGCTCACAAACAGGAAAGAATTTTTAGGGAAAGTAGATGTGGGTGCCAACCTTAGCAGCAGTGATCATGAGATGATTGAATTCAGGATCCTGACAAATGGAATAAAGGAGAGCAGCAGAATACGGACCTTGGACTTCAGAAAAGCAGACTTTGACTCCTTCAGGGAACTGATGGGCAGGATTCCCTGGGAGGCTAATATGAGGGGGAAAGGAGTCCAGGAGAGTTGCTTTATCTAAAGAAGCCTTATTGAGGGAGCAGGAACAAACCATCTCGATGCACAGTAAGAAAAGCAAATATGGGAGGTGACCAGGTTGGCTTAACAAAACTCTTCAGTGATCTTAAACACAAAAAGGAAGTTTACAAGAACTGGAAACCTGGACAGATGCAAAGGGAGGAGTATAAAGTCATTGTTTGAGCATATGGGGGTGTAATCAGGAAGCCCAAAACTCAGTTGGAATTGCAGCTACCAGAGAATGTGAAGGATAACAAAAAGGGTTTCTACAAGTGTGGTGGCAATAAGAGTGGTCAGGGAGGGTGTGGAACCCTTACTGAATGAGAGGCAACCTAATGACATATGGTGTGGAAAAAAATGAAGTACTTGATGAATTTTTTTGGCCTCAGTCTTCACAGACACAGTCAGCTCCCAGACTGCTGCACTATGCAGCACAGTATGGGGGTGAGGTGAGTAGTTCTCAGTGGTGAAAGAAAGTTAAGAACTATTTATAAAAGCTGGGCATTCACAAATCCATGCATGTGAGGATGCTAAGGGAGCTGGCTGATGTGATTGCAGAGCCATTGGCCGTTACCTTTCAAAACTTGTGGAGATGGGGAGAGATCTCAGATGATTGCAAAAAGGTAAACGTAGTCCCCAGTTTTAAAAAGGGGAACAAGAACAATCCAGGGAACTACAGACCAGTCAGCCTTACCTCAGTCTTCAGAAAAATCATGGAGGGGATCCTCAAAGAATCCATTTTGAAGCACTTGGAAGAGGGGAAAATGATCGGAAATAGTCAGCATGGATTCACCAAGGGCAAGTCATGCCTGACCAATCTGATTAGCTTCTATGATGAGGTAACTGGCTCTGTGGACATGGAGAAGTCGGTGGATTTGATATACCTTGACTTTAGCAAAGCTTTTGATATGGTCTCCCACAATATTCTTGCCAGCAGGTTAAGGAAGTGTGGATTGGATAAATGGACTGTAAGGTGGATAGAAGCCGGCTAGATTGTCAATGGGTGGTGATCAATGGCTCGATGTTTGGTTGGCGGTCGGTTTCAAGTGGAGTGCCCCTAGGATCGGTTCTAGGGCCAGTTTTGTTCAACATCTTCATTAATGACCTGGATGAGGGGATGGATTGCACCCTCAGCAAGTTTGAGGATTACACTAAAATAGGGGGAGAGGTAGATACGTTGGAGGGTAGGGATAGGGTCCAAGGTGACCTAGAAAAAGTACAGGATTGGGCCAAAAGAAATCTGATGGGGTTCAACAAGGACAAGTGTAGAGTCCTGCACTTGGGATGGAAGAATTCCAAGCATTGTTACAGGCTGGGGACCGACTGGCTAAGTAGCAGTTCAGTGGAAAAGGACCTGGGGATTACTGTAGATGAGAAACTGGATATGAGTCAGCAGTGTACCCTTGTAGCCAAGAAGGCAAATGGCATAGTAGCAGGGGTGGCAGGTTTGTATAATTTTTGGTGATGCCCCATTAGCCACACCCTCTGATCCCCATTAACCATGCCCCCTGACCTCCGTTAACCACGCGTCTGGAGGTAACACGCTCGGGGCAAGATGAACACATGACCAGAAGTAAAAGGTGTCATGTCACCCCTCCGAAGGACTTTTCCCACCATCCTCCTACCAACAGGGATTAGTTTGGCCCCCACCAAACCCCCCCTCATGCAACTATCCTGCAATTGCATTAACCCAATGTGTGTGACATTAACTCAGGGGCAGAGAAGCTGGGGGAAGTGTTCCCTCTAAGGCTATGTCTACACTGTGGCTTCTGCGCAAGTACAGCCGTCTGCGCAAGATCCCACATAGTATCCACACTGCCCGCCTGCTCTTGCGCAAGGAAATTTACAGTACACGGGCGTGGTAAGAGAGGGCATCTTGGCGCAAGAGCTATGCTCTTTTCTAACAGGTATGAGCTCTCTGCGCAAGAGGGCAGTGTGGATGCTTGGCAGGGATTTTCTTGTGCAAGAAACGCCTATGGCTAAAATGTCCATTGGAGCTTTCTTGCACAAGAGTGTCCACGCTGCCATGGATGCTCTTGCACAAAAGCACAGCTCGCACATGGCAGTGTGGATGTGTTCTTGCACAAGAACTCTTGCGCAAGATGTTCTTGCACAAGAAACCACCAGTGTAGACATAGCCTAAGAGTTTCCTCCCATGAGCAGAATGAATTTTGTGTTGTGCACTAGTACTGAGTTCATGTGGCTTGTTTGGATGTGCCACCCAAGTTTATTAATAAATATTTTATAAACCTTTACCTTTTCTCTCTGCTGCCATGTCTCCTCCCCTTGTTCCATCAGCTCTCCTGGTGCCTGCTGCCCCCCAACTCCTTACCCTCCTCTGCTGTCCTGACTCCTGCCCTTCTCACTGCCCTCAGCCCTCCTGCAACCTGCCCCCTCCACCAGCCCTTCTCTGCCCCTGTGCCCACTCCTCCAGTAGCCCCACTCTGATCATGTGAGCTACCCTCCTCATCCCCTCTCCTAACACCTCCCCACACACCTGCCCTGCCTCTCTCCTGTGGTGCTGGTCCCTCCCCTTCATGTGTCTGCCTTTCTGCTTCACCCTCAGAATCCCCTGGCACCTGCACCTTCCCTTAGCCCTACATCCTCCTGGTGCCTCTTTTTCCCTGATTCCCACCCCCTCACCACTCTCTGCCCCCATTCCCCTCATGCTCCTCTGTGCCCTCACACATGACTCGCTACATCCCCCATCTTTCTCATGCCCACCCCTTCTTTCAAGCCTTCTCCTGCACCTCCCCCTCTCCTCTCTAGCCCCCAGTGCCCTTACCCTCTCCTCTCCCAGCATCACCCTGTCCCCACTCCCACTGACACCTCCCCTCCTGCCCTTTTCCTCGTTGTCTGCACTTGGCCCCCTGGCATTTGTCTCTCCTCCATGCTGTCCCTTGGTGACTTCCCCTTTCTTCCTTCTCCCCTTCCCCCTCCCCACAAGCCCCTTCTCTTCCCTTCCCTTCTGCCTTCCACTTTGCGGGGCAGGAGTCTGCGCTCTGGCCCAGAAGTCCCTGGACTCCGAACCTGGAGCTAGGCTACATGGCGCAGTGCCACGCCAAGCAGTTTTAAAGTCCCAGGCCATGATGTCATGTCACGCCTGGGCATCTCCCCGCTCACCTGTAAATGCTGCGCATGGCAGCAGCAGCCGGCAGCGCGCCCCGGCAAGGGGGAGCCAGACTGAAAGCTGCACACGGCAGGGACAGTCCAGGGCCGGGGCCAGGGCTAGGGTCGGTGGGGACGCTCTGGGGCCGGGGTGGGAGGACGCATGGGGGGGCTGGCAGGTGGGGTCCAGGGCCCACTCCAGGCAGGGCCGGGGAAGAGACCCAGCTCCAAATATTGGTGGAGCAGGGCCCTTGGCTCTGAATATTGCTGGAGCATGGGCACCACGAGCCCATATAACTCACCGCACATGCATATTAGGGTGCATTAGGAGGAGCATTTCCAGCAGATCTAGAGAAGTGATTATTCCCCTTTATTCTTAACTGGTGAGGCCACATCAGGAGTATTGCATCTAGTTTTGGGTGCCCCACTACAGAAGGGATATGGACACATTAGAGAGGGTCTTGTGGAGGGCAACCGAAATGATTAGGGGGATGGAGCACATGACTTCCGAGGAGAGGCTGAGGGATTTGGACTTGTTTGGACTAAATTCTAAACTTTTTTCAACTATAAGATCACCATATTGATTATGTAACTGAACCTCAAGAATAGAACTCAAGTCTGTATTTATATTGATCTTGTAATCAATACTATCTACTCTCTCTCTTTTTTAAAATAAATTTTAATTGATAAGAATTGGCTATAATGTGTATTTGGGATAAGGTCAGGAATATTTCTTGACCTGGAAGGTAATGTCTGATCTTTTGGGACTGGCAGAACTTTATTTGACTTGGGTGTCTGGGTAGAAGCCACACTCTAGATACTTTAAGGGAACTGCATTGTTTGGATTTCTGATGGACTAATAAAGTAATACAGAAGGGTTATACATGAAGCTTATGAGTAATATGTAATGAGGCTGAAATATCGCCGAGCCTCATTTGCATAATGAGCCACCATTTTTTCAGAGTGCTCTGCGAAGAAAGAGCGTTACACTCTTCTGCAAGAAAAACCCTCTTGCGCACGCCGCTACACCTATTACTTTTCAGGAATAGGTGTAATGGCATTGCGCAAGAGGGTTTTTCTTGCGCAAGAAGGGGGAGTGTAGACGCTCCTTGTTGCGCAAGAGCCTCTTCTGAAAAAAAATGGTGGCTCATTAGGTATGCAAATGAGGCTCAGCGATATTCCACGCTTAGCCTCATTTGCATATTACTCACACAAGAAGCCGCGAGTGTAGACATTATTAGTCCATCAGAAATCCAAACAATGCAGTTCCCTTAAAGTAATACAGAAGGGCTATGTCTACACTCGCGGCTTCTTGCGTGAGTAATAAGCAAACGAGGCTGTTGCGGAATATCGCCGAGCTTCATTTGCATATTTAATGAGTTACCATTTTTTCAGAAGAGGCTCTTGCAAGAACAAGGAGCGTACACTCTTTCTGTGCAAGAAACCTTCAGCAATGCCGCTACACCTATTACTTTTCAGGAAGAATGGCATTGAGCAATAGGTGTAACGGCATTGCGCAAGAGGGTTTTTCTTGCGCAAGAAGGGGGAGTGTAGACGCTCTTTCTTGCGCAAGAGCCTCTTCTGAAAAAAATGGTGGCTCATTAGGTATGCAAACGAGGCTCGGCGATATTTCACGCTTAGCCTCATTTGCATATTACTCACGCAAGAAGCCGCGAGTGTAGACATAGCCAAGCTGTTTTATGTTGGCTTGGCAACTATTGAAATAAGCACCAGCTTTGGGGACTGACCATCCCATTTTTGCAGTGCAGCCTAATTGAGTGACCTCAGCTGGCTCCCCTGGAACCTCACTTATCACACATGGTCCCACTTCCCCTCACAGGCTCTTAAGTAGAACCTGCATTTGCAGATTCCACTTTATAACCATGGGTATCCACATTCACAGATGTAAGCACAGATATCCATGGCTCATTTTTATGGATACAAAATTTGTATCAAATTTGCAGATAGCCACTCTCAATGCCCATGTAATGTTTTCTTTTCTAATTTACCATGTTGAGAGGCGATCTTCATCTCCACAAAAGACGTTGAAAAATTACAGATGGTTCAGAGAACATTTACATAATAATGCGAAGCCTTAAAGTGAGATACTGAACAAGCTCAAATTATTTAGCACTAGAAGATTTACTCGGTGTTGCTCGGGTCCTTAACTCAATTAATTTTTGTTTTTCTTCATTTGAATCATTGCTCTGGGGTGGGGCTGGGCTTGAGGGGTTCAGTGGGCAGGATGCTCCAGGTAGAGAGGACTACCTGGTCCTCTCTCACTGCAGCAGCTTTGGGGCCAGGTGAGAAGCACCTCTCCATGGTTGCTGCAGCTCCAGCAGGCACAACTGGGGAGGAGTGCATGTCCCCTGGCTGGGGCAGGTCCAGGTTTGTCTGCCCTCCTGGCAAGCTTTGGGCTTGGGCAGTCCTGGATGGAGGGGGCATGTCGCCAGCTAGCCCCTTTCACCTGCCTGGTGAGTCTGTCCCTTTTCTGTATGGTTTTATGAGAAACAATCCCATTCCAGGTACATCCCATTTTTCATGGTACATCCCAAAAGGAAGTTGGGAAGTTCTAGCTCTTACCATTTACGAGGAGTTGTTGAACGAACAGACAGATGGAAACACAGATAGATACACAAACAGACAAACTCTCTCAAATATATAGTAGGTAATAAAGAAAAGGACAAGAGCAGATTCTTGATCATGGTTTAAGCACCGTAATGGTAAGAAGATTCCAGACACTAGGAGGCCTTCTAATCTAGCAGACAAAGGCCTGAGAACATCCAAAAGCTAGAAGCTGAGGCTAGATAAATTCAAATGGATATATATTAGACTCAGATT
The DNA here is from genome assembly GCA_019425775.1 of Rafetus swinhoei. Classification (NCBI taxonomy): domain Eukaryota; kingdom Metazoa; phylum Chordata; order Testudines; family Trionychidae; genus Rafetus; species Rafetus swinhoei. The sequence goes on along the minus strand of CM033432.1, from coordinate 44,443,167 downwards.
CTTAACTGGGAGTGTAATTAATCACTGGACAGCTTATCAAAGGAATTGGTAAATTCATCATTGCTTGAAGTCTTTAAGTGGAGATTGGATATATTTCTAAAAGATATGTTCTAATTCATACACAACATATTGGATTTATGTAGCAGAGAAGAATAATTTCTTCCAATGCAGAAATCATTAGGTGAAATTCAATAGTCTGTGTTATGCAGGAGGTCAGCCTAGATAGTTTCTTTTGGCCTTAAACTCTGAATCTCAGTTGATATTTTAAATACATTTAATGAAATGTATAGAATGTACTACATGGACAAGTTTTGTGCTGCAGGAGAAATTTTAATCTGAATTTCCTTATCTTTGTGTACTAGCTTTCTCAGCCTCCACACTGTATTAATGAATATGTGCCTTTTACTTACATAATACATATAAAAAGTAGGTTTAAAGAACAGTTTGCAAAGTCAAGCACTCAAAAGTTAGAAAATAACAGAATTCTGTACAATCTTACTTTATCCCCCTGGTGCAAATGCATTAGACTAGGGTACAATCTCTAATTCATAGAAACATGCAATTTCCTCCCCACTCTGTGCTCCCATTCCCAATCTTTCCCCACACCCCTGTAGACCTTCACATTCCCAGGTTACCTGCCCAGCGAGTCTCACTTCCCCCATCCGGGCTCCTCATCCAGCCTGCCCTCCCCATCAGCATCCAGTCATTCTCCCCACATCCCCAGCTCCTCGTTTCCCTCCTTAGGCTCTTTATCAGGCTACGTCTAGACTGCAGGCTTGTTTTGGAAGAAGCTTTTCCAGAAGAGATCTTCCAAAAAAACTTCTTCCGAAAGAGCACGTCCACACTGCCAAAGTGCATCAAAAAAGTGATCTGCTTTTTTGAAAGATAGTGTCCATTCAGTCTGGATGCTATCTTGCATGTAAGCTGTGATTACTATGGATGGAGTGGCCACCAGTGCACCTGTGCTTTTTCCTCTTTCCTCTTCTTCCAAAAGAACTCCCTCTTTCCCATCCACACACACCATTTTGCGAAAGAGCTCTTTCAGGAAAAGGCTTCTTCCTCATAGAAAGAAGACTACCAATGTTGGAAAAACCCCTCTGTTCTTTCTATTCTTTCGAAAGAACGCAATTGCAGTGTGAACATAAGTGAAGTTTTTTTGGGGGGGGGGAAATGGCCGTTTTTCTGAAAAAACTCTGTAGTGTAGTCATATCCCCAGTCTCTTACTCTACCCCCACACTGACCTTGGCTCCGATTCTTCATGCTGAACCAGTCACTGTGTGTGTGAGACACATGTGCAGTCTGGTCCGTGACAGAGGCTGTGAGGGGAAGGAGCATGCTTAGTGAGGATGGAATCTTGGAGATTTTTAACTGCGAAATTTGAAATACTATTGCGCATGTGTGAGCTGAGAGTTTTCAAAGACTTATAGCTTGGCCAAGTTTGGGCAGATTTTCCAGGTGCAACACAAGACACATCACTGAACAAATGGCACCCTTCTACCACATTTCAAGTCACTGATTCAAACATGAGTGTATTACAGATTTCCAAAGAAAACATTCCCAGATATTTATTTTTTCAAACAGCAAAACAATATACATTTCTCTCGTCTTGGAAAACTTTCCAGAAACCTTCAGCCTGAGGCAAACAGCTGGCATGGGGAATTTCAACCAAACTTACAACAGGGCCTTATAATGGGAAAGTGCTGGGCAGACCTAGGCAGTGCTACCACGCCTACTTCCAATATATTTTCCTCTCTGTAGAAAAAAAGTGTGTTCATGAATGAACTAAATGCTTTGTAATTCATTGTCTAATGACTAGCTCTTCAGGGTGGGCCAGCAGATTTTCTGTGCAATATTCTTTTCAGACCATTCTGGGGAAACATTGTGATTTAGTGCAAGCATATAGGGAAGGGAAGACAACAGCTGGAAAGAAATTTCCACCTCCTTTCAGTATGTCTACACTACAACGCTAATTCGAACTAACTTAGTTCCAATAAGATAATTCGAAATAACGAATCTAGACCCAAAAACTAATTCGAATTAGCATTTTGCTAATTTGAAATAGCGCGTCCACACTGATTGGACGCTGGGTCACATTTAAGGGCAGCTGAAACTGGTTCCAGCAGGGCATCAGGTCAGTAGTTGCTTTGTATGGCTGCTGTCTGAGGCTATCTGAGGCTCGTGCTTAAAGGGACCCCCCCGGACAGCCGGTTCTCAGCTTTTTCGCTTGCTTGCCTACCTCGCCGAGGGACAGCAAAGCGTTTTCCTTTCTGCCAGCCTGTGTCGGTGGTTCTCACTGGGGACGCCGCCGCAGTTGGCACCATGGAGCCAGAGCTCGCCCTGGGCATTCTGGTCCAGTTTTTGGACTTGCTGCTGCAAGCCTGCCAGCAATGGGTGGAGGCTGACTGGCACCATCTGGTGCACATCAGCCCCCTGCCCCTCCCCCTGGCCTCCCTGGCCATGGCAGAGCCGCAGCACCGCCCGGACGCCAGCGTGCCCCGCCGCATCTGGCGTCTAGACACCAGCAGCGGCTGGTGGGACCACATCGTCCTGGAGCACTGGGGAGACCAACAGTGGACCCAGATCTTCAGGATGAAGGACACCTTCCTGGAGCTCTGCGAGTGGCTCGCCCGTTCTGCGGCGACGGGACACTTGCATGAGGCCCGCCATCCCCCTGCAGAAGCCTGTGGCCATTGCCCTGTGGAAGCTCTCCACGTCAGACAGCTACCGATCTGTCGGGAACCAGTTCGGCATGGGGAAATCCACTGTCGGAGCAGTGCTCATGCAGGTACGGCACTCACCGGCCACTGGGCCGCGGGGGTAGGGGGCTGCAAGGAGGGGATGGGCAGCCCCAGGGAAAATGGGGCAGGGAGGAGGTGAAAGTGCCCCGCAGGGGATGGTTCGGTCTGTCCCGGCCGTACTACACGCCGCCCGTGGCGGCCAGGATCACAGCGGGGGTTGCTTCTGGGAGTGGGGCGGAGCAGTGCCAGGGAACGAATACTCCCAGCCACCCGGGCACCCCAGTGATTTGCGGTTTGGTGTCTCTCTCTGCAGGTGGTCAAGGCCATCAACAGGGTACTGCTCCGCAGGGTGGTCCTCCTCACCAACCCGGACACAGTCATCCAGGGGTTCAGTGCCCTCTGTGGGGCCATCAACGGGACGCATATCCCCATCCGTGCCCCGGAACACCAGGCCTTCCAGTATATCAACCGCAAGGGGTACTTCTCTGTGCTCCTGCAGGCCATGTCTGACCACCGGGGCCAGTTCACGGACATTAATGTGGGCTGGTCTGGCAAGGCACACGACGTCAGGGTGTTCCGGAACTCCTCCGTGTGGCAGAGGCTGCAGGCCGGGACCTTCTTCCCCAACCACCAAATCAGGGTTGGGGACGTGGACATGCCCGTCTGCCTGGTGGGGGATGCAGCCTACCCCCTACAGCCCTGGCTAATGAAGCCGTACACGGGGCACCTCAACCCCTCCCGGCAGGCCTTCAATGCCAGGCTCACCAGGGCCCGCATTGTGGTGGAGGGGCCTTCGGATGCCTGAAAGCCCACTTCCGATGCCTCCTCACCCGCCTCGACCTCGCTGAGTACAATATCCCTCCCGTGGTGGCAGCATGTTGTGTGCTGCACAATTTATGTGAGCGGAAGGGGGAGGCTTTCCTGCCAGCCTGGATGGCTGAGGTGAAACACTTGGCTGGCTAGCACGCACAGCCCCACACCACCACCATCTGGGAGGCCCAGTAGGGGGCCGTCCAGATTTGGGAAGCCCTGCAGGAGAGCTTCCTGGTGGAGGAGGACTGAACTCTCCCTACATGCCCCACTGGGGCCTTCTTCCACCCTCACCTTCTTCTCCTTTCCCCTCCCTAACCCCCCTTCCTAATGTCAAATAAAGACACTTATTTAGACAACAAAAATCTCTTTTATTTTACATAACTGGGGTGGGGGGAGGGAGGAATGAGGATGGGAGAGGGGAGGGGGAAACCTGGGAGCTGGAAGGGGGAAGAAGGGAAGGGAAAGCTCAGGGTTAGGGGTCTTGCTGGCTCTCCCCTCTCACAGCACTGCGGGTGTGGGGGCATCGGGGGGAGGGTGTGGGCGGGGGGGCGGAGGAAGTGGGAGCAGGGGTGGGAGGAGGAGCGACAGCTGGGGCGGCCGCAGGGGCTGGAGAAGGAGGAGGCAGGAACCTGTCCACCAGGGTCTGGAGGTGACCTCAGAGGGCATGGCCCTGATCCTCCAAGCTCCGCTGCCGCAGCCACAGGTCCTCGCAGACCTAGTGCTCCTGGGTGCAGAGCTGCTGCCCCAGTAGCCACAGGTGCCGCTGCTGGTACTCCTTCTGGTTGCGGGTGCGCCTGCTGACCCGGATGCGGGTGGCTGTTCCAGGCGGGGTGGTGCGCCCTGCAGGCCCAGGTGCTGTGGCTGTGGTGAAACAAGAGCAGTGGTCAGTTCTCCCTGGGGACACAGTGGGTGAAACCCAGCCCCCCTCTGCAAGGCAAGGTCGGCATGTGTGTGGGGAATGGGTCAGGGCCCCTGCATGACACCCAGCTGCTGCTCCATGCTGGGCAAGGTCCAGGTGCACAGTCCCTGGGCTCCCTCTCCACGCACACCCCCCCCATACACATAAGGGGACCATGATGGCACTCACATGTGGAGCCCTCCCCGGCCTCAGACGACACAGCAGATGTGCTCTGTGGGATGACTCGGGGGTCCTGGGTCCTGGGCAGGCTCCCTGCAGGCTCCTGCAGCTCCTGGATCTCAGCGTCCTCCTCTTCCTCCGTTTCTGCCCCGGGGTCGACCACCACCCGGGGGGCATGGACTGCGTGAGCCCCCAGGATGCAGTCCAGGGCCTCAAAGTGAGGGCAGGCCTCTGGGTTGGCCGCTGGTTGGGAGGCCCTGTAGTAGGCCTGCCGCAGGTCCTTAATTTTGTAGTGGACCTGCTCCTGTGTCTGCATGTGGCTTCTGGTGGCCAGGCTGGTAGCCATGTGGCTGTAGACGGCTGCATTCCTGTGCCTAGTGCAGAGATCATGGACATTGGAGGCCTCCCCCCAAACCTCGATGAGGTCCACGATCTCTGCACTAGACCAGGCGGGCACCCGTCTTTTTTGGCCCCGGGCAGGCTCCTAGGAGCTGCCAGCCTAGTCCTGGGAAGAGGTGGAGGGCTGGGTGGCAGCGGGTGACTGGCTCATCCTGTGCCAGGTGCAGGGTCTGCTGGCTGGATACTGGCAGGCTTGCAACTGGCACAGGCACCGTGGGCAGACCGTGCCCCTTTAAGGGCTCTGGGGCTGGGAGGGGGGCAGAAGAGTTTTCCTGGTTTGGCCCAGAGTGGCCACCAGAGCAACCTGGGAAGGGCTAGCCTCCAGCTAGTTCGAATTAAGTGGCTACGCAGCCCTTAATTCGAACTACTTAATTCGAACTAGGCGTTACTCCTCATAGAATGAGGTTTACCTAGTTCGAATTAAGCGCTCTACTATTTTGAATTAAATTTGAAATAGCGGTTTGCATGTATAGCCGTTATTAAAGTTAATTCGAACTAACGGCTGTTAGTTCAAATTAACTTTGTAGTGTAGACATACCCTTTGTGTCTCTGCACAAATGTCAAGGATAATCCCAGTCCATGTGGTTGGGAAGCATGGGGATTGCTCCACCTTTGCCCAGAGTTACACATTCCCCCAACAGTGCTTTGGCCCACTGTCTCTATCTCAGCCCATACTGTGCCAAAGGAATACACTGAATCATCCAATATAATGGTGCAAAATGACATTTGCCCTAGGTAGCTTTAGGGATGGATTCTTGGCAGCAGATCTTGAGGGATGATCCTTTGCTGAGCCCCTCCGGGCTGGCATAGGGGTTCATGGCTTCCTATTCAGGGCGGTGCTAAAGGACACAACTCCATGTATTAATGTCCTTCCTGTTAAAGTAGCTTTTCTTATGATTATAACTTCAGCAAGAACAGTTTTGGACCTTTGTGCTTTGTCAACAAAAGAAAGACTTTGCACCTTTTCATTCAAAGCAGCTAGTGGGAGTGCTCACTAAAAACAGCTCCAGAACAATTAAAAAAAATCAGTGATCTCTAGCTCTTGACGGTCTCCAAATGTAACATTGCCTTCTTTTACTGCAGCACAGGCACGTATACAAATAAAGCAGTGGCTCAAAATGTAGATGTCAGAAGATATCTGATGATAAATATTAAAACAGCACAACCAAAGTGCATTTTGTCTGCAAGAGAGGAGGTTGTTATGAGAGTTATGGATAACTAAGAGAAATGGCACAGCAACTTTTGACCAATTACTTATTTATCTATCTATCTATGTCTGTTTGCCTTGCCTTACAAATTGTAAACCATCACGGCAGGAACTATCTTCCGCTCTATATAGTGTCTAGCATAATGGGCCCTGATCTTGGTTGGAGTCCTGAGACATAGCAATGACAAACATAATATTAATATGTTATAAAAAGATGAGGCAAGAAAATGTCTTTAAACTTTAGATCCGTTTTCATTGATAGATGTGTCAATCTGGAGAAACGCTTTTGAAGTCAATGGACTTACACAAGACTTATAAAGGTTTGATGCAGAGAGAATTTGGCCCTTTACCTTGACACAGGGCTGATGTGTCTCATCCTCAAATCAGTTTCTGTAGTCCATTTCTGGGGCCATGTTTACACTAGGGGGTATGCAACTCTAGCTATGTTAATTGCATAGCTGGAGTTGACATACCTTAATTCAAGCTTTGGTGTCATCCCAATAATGAGAGGTCTCTGGGAGAAATGCTCCTGTTGACTTCCCTTACTCCTCCCAAGGAGTAGGCGTACTGACATCAATGGGAGTACTCTCAGCATTCAATTTAGAGGGTCCTGATTAGACCTGCTTAATCGAATGACAGAAGATCAACTAATGGAGCGTCAGTCATTGGGTAAGTATAGACATGTCTGTGCAGCCTACTGACTGGAGTCAGTTACAGCAGCCCTTTCCCTCAGGGCAGTGAGGCCTAATGGTCAGAGTCACTCCCAGTTAGTTATAGTGGGCCCTGCCTTCAAGGCAGCAAGGCCTAGTGGCCAGAGTCAGTAACCATGGCCCTGTTCACAGCACAGTGTGGCCCAATGGTCACAGTCAGTAAATGTGATTTCCTCCCCCCCACACACACACACTTTGTCCCTACCCTAGGGCCTTAATGGCAGGGGATGGCCCACCATTAGGTCACAACACAGATTCAATTGGGTGTGAGGTACAACTCACTCACCCTCTCTGGGTAACTTTCTAAACTGCATCCTGGGGTTGCCATTTGTGGGCTGCTGGGGTTGCTGGACTCATCCGCAAGTTGACCCTCTGGTCTCTCTGGGCACCAGGCCTTGTGGGCTGGCAGTGCTTTCCAGCCAAGGTAGCAGTGGTTCTTTGGTAGGAGCTTCCATCACAGGTACTTCCTGTCCCACCATCTGCCCTCACTGAGCTGGGTTGCTGCCTTTTGTATCTGCTCCCCAGTTGGATCATGACCAGCAGGGCCATGGGGGAGGGGCCTCGTCAGCCCAAAGACTAGGATAAGCTCTCTCGGTAGCAGTGCGGAGATGATACGTTCTGTCACTCACCTTCAAATGGGGAATGGTGTATATTTAAGAAACACATAATGCTGTCTACAGAGATGTTCTGAAATCAGAGCACATTCCACAAAGGAGCGAGGCCAGCTTCTTTGGCAGAGAATTCCTAGGCTCTGTGGTACTGGTTTTGAAGTAATTTACTACATCTGTGGAAAGCATTCTGGCATGATGACAGAGCAAGTAGAGCTAAGTCACATCAGCCAGTAACTGATAATTCTTCAGATCTGCTTTATGCCTTGCAGGGAAATATGAAGGGCTATTGTTGAAGCAAATTGACTTAGTACAATTTAAAGAAAACAAATGATTGGATAAGGAGATATTTTTCTTTTTCTCACAAAGACGTGAATTGTAGCAGATTTTTACAATGATGTTTCTTTCTGTTTGTCAGATTGTTTATGGTCCTTGTGAGGGAGGAGATGGAAATAAATGGTATGACCTGTTATACTGAGTACTGAAAATATGGGAGGAGATAATAGAGCACGTAGGGAAGTACACAAGGGCATGGAAGCACCCATGGAAGCAGACAGGGCAGTGTTATTCATTTGGAAGCTACCTGGGAGCAGATAAGACTCTGGATAGTCTTAAGAAGGTTTTACTGGCTGGGATTCTGACTGGCAGTCCAATGCTACTGTGCCTCCTGCCTGGAATGCCAGATGCACAGCCCTCAACCACATCTGAGGACGCTACATGTACCCTTATCGGTAACTGAAGTCCCTTTTGAAAGGTTAGCCATGGATCTAGTGGGCCCAGTAGAAAGGTCAGCCCGGGGCCACCAACATATCCTTGTCTTCTTTGATTATGCCACATGGTATGCCAAAGCCCGACGTCCAAGACAATAGCAAAAGAACTGGTACAGGTTTTTGCTAAGGTAGACATACTTACGGAGATCCTAACAGACCAAGGGACCCCTTCATGTCAAGATTGATGAAAGACCTATGTAACCTGCTTTTCATCTGAGCCTTGTGGACCTCAATTTTCCATCCTCAAACGAATGGCTTAGTTGAGAGGTTTAATCGCACCCTGATTTGGACCGTGATGGCCCAAAATGGAAAAGACTGGGATATCCTTCTACTGTACCTGATGTTTGCAAATATGAAATTCCTTCGGCATCTACTGGATTCTCCCCTTTGAGCTACTATACGGGCACCACCCATGTGCCATACTTAATATAGCCAAGGATTGGGACGAATGGCTCAACCCAGGGAAGAAGGTTATTGAGCATGCGGCACGGATGAGAGAGAATAACCTGAGTGACCTGCATAGTTCAGGAACATTTGGAGAAAGCTCAAGAGGACTAGCAGACGTACTACGACCATTGGACAGGATTTCAGCCAGGAGGCCAGGTGATGATACTGGCAACGACAACAGAAAGCAAATTGCTAGCCAGCTGGCAGGGGCTCTGTGAGATAGTGGAAACCATTGAAGAGGTGCATCACAGAAGGTGAAGCAGCCAGGCTGCGAAGGGCCAGAGCAATTCTATCACATCAACCTACCAGGCAACAAATGTGCCTGGTAACCCAGGGATCTCTGCCCCCGGCAAGTAGTCCTCAGGGGCAGGTCAAGATTATCTCCCAAATTAACCATTTGATTTTTCCTTTTTAATAATTTAGCATGCTTGTGCTGTCCAGTGGAATCGGATCAGTCCATTTCCTCTTTATACTCTACTTCCAAGACTCTGGCTTTTGTTGTCGTTTAATAATATACAGTTGGACCTCTTAAATCCGGGACTCTTTGGTCCGGCAACATCCGTGGTCCGGCAGGATCATGCCAATTTACAAAGCCAATTTACAAAGCTTGCAGAGCTTTGGTAGACAGGAGACAAAGATAAAGACAGTCTTAATTTTTAAAACAAATATGGAATATCTAATTTATTACTCTTATATGCCACATTTTTCTACACAACCATATGTAGCAATTACAATGCATTTCAGCCATGGAGCTCAAAGTGCTTTATGAAGATGTACTAACAGAAACTGAAACACAGAGAGATGAAATGACTTGCCCAAGACCACAGGGCAGACTTGTATGTACAGCCTAACCCTCCTGACTCCTAATCCTGTACCCTTTCCACTAGGCCATGCAACCCTCTTGGGTCAAGCTTTACAGATCTTCATAAAAGTATAGGGAGAAATCCTGACTCCACTGTGGGCAAGAAGAATTTGCAACTGACTTCTATGGGACCAGGAGTTTCCCGACTAAGCATGCTGTGTTGTCAGAATTCCGTACCTAAGTTGTGCATTAAGATGTCTAATCTATAACTTAATTGAATTTGCTCTGTGGCAAAGTTTTCTAACTGCCTTTGCCAGTTGTTATCTTCATCAGATAAAAGTTACATTATTCAGACATTGAACTGGAGGACTGATTGATGGATTTGGAATGCAAAGGTTGCTTAGAAGGCTATGTGGGTTTGATTTCCCTCTGATACTTCTATGAGAAGTAAAATTTAACTAAAAGAATATATATCCCACTTAGCCTGTTCATGCCTGACCACCATAAGTGCAATAATGCCATTTATTGCAGGCTCTCATCCATTACGAGAACATTTTAAAGAACTGAGTTTTGACAAATAAAAACAGAGATGGGTCTTATTGACCTCAGCAGGGAATCACTTTGACAGGGCCCCCTCAGATAACCTCCTCAGATACCTTCCACTTTTATGTCATTTATCAGTGTTATAATCTGATGAGGAAAATTCTCCATCTCCACGTAACTTTTTGTTTTAAAACTGTAAAAGCCAAAAAGTGGAAAGAGTCAGCCCACTTTCAGTAATGCTCACTGTTGTGCAGGCAATGAATAAACCCAATGTTTTCCCTTCTAGAAAAAGCCAACAAATGCTCTTACTGCGAGTTTTAGGCACACAGGGTCAGAACCTCAGGGCTACTCTAAATTGGGGACAGCTGTTTAATATTCTGTCTAAACACCTCCACAGCTAGATTCCTAGCTACAGCTTCTGTGCTGGGGCCTGTGAGGTGGGTGGCATAGGGCAGTTTTGCCAGTTCTAAGATATCTGCATGCTGACTTTTGTTTTTGCTAGTGGGTGCTTCATCCCGAGGCCTTGCCCTTGTTAAGCCTTATCCACTGAGGCCGAACCCCCATTCTGTTGCTTCCTACCCTCCCACTCTGTTCTCTCCCTCAAGCTCCTCCTGCCCAGTGCTTATTACTCTGCACCCCTCCGCATGAGTGCCTAATGCTTGTCACTTGCTTCTTTCTGTTCCCTTCTGCCTTAAGCACCAGCGACCCAGGAGGGCGTGGAGAGGAGCAAGTAGTGAGGGCAGAAAGAAGCACTGCACGAGCCATGGAAAGGAAGAGGCTGAGTGGGGGCAGAGCCTCAGGGTGCAGGTGTTGAGTCCATAGGTACCTAGCACCTCTCATTTATTTTCCATTGGTGCTTAAGTCCAAAGCACCCAGGGAATCAGTGCTTATATGGAGTTCCCCTAGCCTGGAAGAATCCCTAAGTAGCTGATATAGCCCAGCTTTCTGACTGCTCTGTCTACAGATCAGATTTGCAAATTTGCTTTGAATATTAACAAGCCTAAATCTGCTTTCTGCTAATTATCACACCACCACAATAATGAGCAATATTTTACTTATAAAAAACCAAAATACTTGTCTCGGGTGATTGGGCAAGTAGAACCATGCAAGTCTGTAAACAAACAAGTGAGTAAAAAAAAAAAAAAAAAAAAAAAGCCATAAAAATCCTAAATACAAGTTCCTGACAGGTTTCCTTTTCAAAACTTGGTCTTAATTAATGAACAAAATTCAAAACAATGCAATGCAACTTCGCTGTTACTAAGGGCTAACAATATACAGGACTAATAATGGGGGGGGAAAGTATACTATGCCAGGAGGGTTCTAAGAGACCCTTTGTTATTGTAAGAGCTACAATTTGTAAACACTCATATTGTATTTATTGTATTTATTCAAAGATATTTTTAAAAAAATGATTGCTCAGCATTATGATACAGGTTGAACCTCTCTATTCCATGATTTTAGTTATCTGGATGTCCACTAGGTGTGGCCAAGTTTCCTGCGGCCCCAAAAAGTTTGTTTACAGCCACCAGTCCTGGATCTCAGTGTTCTGTGCTGTTATTTAGCTCTAATTCATCCCTAAATGTCTTCTAAGAGCCCAGTAAGCAGTGTAAATGTTGGTAATGCTGCTAGACAAGATTGATCTCCCGTGATCTGGCAAATTCCTTGGTTTGGAACCAGTCAGGTCCCAACGTGCTGAACTAGAGAGGTTCATCCTGTACCAAGATGCAGGTTTAGCAAAATGACCAGCATGATTTGGAGTGCTAGCAGAATTGGGAGTTTATTGTTATAATTAAGTAGCCATTAAAAAACATTTAAAAGTTTTAGCTTTGGGAGCCAGGATAGGAAAGATTTCAAATTCCTGATTAGCTGTCAGAAATGTTCAGGTCCTTTTCAGAGGCTACGTCTACATTGCACAGTTATTTTGGAATAAGGTATTCCGAGATAATTATTCCAAAACAGCTTATTTCGAAATAGCATGTCTACACTGCAGGGAAGCCTCAAAATTAGTCTGAGGCAGGCTTCCCTAATGTAGACGTGCTATCTCGATTTAGAGCCCCAGGAGGTATAACTTAGAATGGCCCTGGTGAGGGGCTATTTTGAAATAGTAACAGTGGAGAGTCTACACATGCCTTATTTCGAAATAACTATTTCGGAATAGGCATTAATTCATCATAGAATGAGGTTTACAGAGGTCACAATAAGCCATCCGTTATTTCAAAATTATTTTGAAATTGCTGTGTAGACGCTCGCATAGTTATTTCAGAATAACTGCGTAGACACACCCAGAGAGACTCCAAAGAGAATGCAAGGCCCTCATTTCCAAACATATCAAGCACCATCGCCTGTCTTAGGAGTTATCAAGAAACTGATTTTTGGGGTGTCCCCCTTCTGCTGCAGCATGAAGTGTGGGTCACTTGCTGGGATTATCTGAATATATCTCACTGAATTAGTTCCCTGTCATCGCAGAGGGGTTTGGACATTGGCGCACTGAGACCCCTACTCTTCTCTGCCTGTGACACAGAACACTCTTCTGCTCCTGTGGGCTGTAATACTTTTAGTCCAACGTAGGTTGTTGGGGTTAGTGTGCAGGTGTTGTTGGTAACCTATTAAACAGGAAATAGATTAGATGGTCCTTTCTCGCCTTCAGCTCTATGACTTTATTAAATCAAATTATAGATAAATGCACTAATTAAGGCCTATTCTGGCCTTAGCCATATATAGGAACACCATATAGCAGGGGTGGGGAACCTCAGGCCCAGTGGCAGGATGTGGCCCCCCCAGCTTGCCTGGATCTGGTCCCCGAGGCTTAGCATTGGGGAGCCAGCACTGGTGCTTCTGCCCTCCTGCTACCCAGCCGCAGGGCTAGAGCACACAAAACCTATTTGCTCTGGTGTGCAAGGGGAATGTGGGGAGTGTCTTTCTCCTTCTCCGTCAGGGGCTTCTCACATTGCTTCTCACTTGTGTGCGGCCCCTGACTGATATTTCTGTGGGTCAGTGGCCCCCGGCCAAAAAAGGTTCCCCACCCCTGCTATATAAGCACAAAAGGGTAATGGATCCCAGGGCAGGATTGGGTCCCATTGGTATGATGCTTTTTGTGGTCTTGAGTGACACCTGAAAGCTGCTGAGAATTCCAACATCCCCTAGACTTCGATGGGAATTTCAGGTGTTCAGCACTGTCCTGCAGGGGAACCATGGCTACAAACTGAAAGACACATAGACAGTTGTTAAGAAAATGTAATAAGGGTCTTCAAGCTGCACTGCACCACTCACCTTTTGGGCTAGGTGGCATTGGCATGGAACTCTGAGGTTGGTGTGTGCTATGATCAGCTACTTTTGGGTACATCAAAGTCATTGCCCTGGATTTGAATTTAACTTGGGGAACTGGCTGGTCTGTTTGTTCTAGGATATTTGTAAAAAGTTGTCAGGGGCTCCCTCTTCTGAAAGGTGATATAACTAAAAATAAATACATGCATCCAAGGTTTGAGAGAATGAATATATTTTAGCACATTGTACATGTTTTATTACAAGATGGCAAATGGTCTTTGACTGGAAAATAAGATGGGAAAAGAAAAGGGAAATGAAATGAATTAGATGATCAAGTCCCAGAGTAAGCATCTCAAGTAAAAATTGAGCGCAGATGTCTGAGAGAAGGGATCTAGGCTACCTGCAAGAAAATATGCTGAAAATAACTGTTGGTGCCAGATTTCTCTAATTTATATGTGATGGGCAGCAGATTAATCTATTGATTAACATAATTACCAAAATGATTAGGGGCTGGACAAAAATGATTAGGGGGCTGGAGCATATGACCTATGAGGAGAGCCTGAGGGAATTGGGTCTATTTAGTCTGCAGAAGAGAAGGGGCGGGATTTGATAGCAGCCTTCAACTTCCTGAAGGGAGGTTCCAAAGAGGATGGAGAAAGGCTGTTCACAGTAGTGATGGATGGCAGAACAAGGAACAATGGTCTCAAGTTGCAGTGGGAGAGGTCCAGGTTGGATATTAGGAAAAACTATTTCACTAGGAGGGTGGTGAAGCACTGGAATGGGTTACCTAGGGAAGTAGTGGAGTCTCCATCCCTAGAGGTGTTTAAGTCTCGGCTTGACAAAGCCCTGGCTGGGTTGATTTAATTGGGATTGGTCCTGTCTTGGCAGGGGGCTGGACTTGATGGCCTTCTGAGCTCTCTTCCAGCTCTATGGTTCTATGATTCTATGAATGGAGAGTTAGCACTCCAGCTTCACATTAAAAGTTTCACAGAAACTGTGAGAAGTGTGTGTCAATGAGTTTCTTAAAGCACTAAGTGTCTTCTGGATGAATCAGACATATACAAATCACTAAGGATAAATTTAATGTGCCTATAATTCATTGTGTAATCAGAGTAACAGTGTACCAATAACTGAGCTGAAAAGGTTATGACTTAAGAGGACCAAAGAAGAATGGCAGAGCTTTAAATTTTTGAACTTCTTTTGCTAAAACTCATTTGGGCTCTATGGAGGACAGCATATAGTAGAGCCCAGATTGGAGAGAGGGAAGATTTTACCACTTTTAGTTTGGATTTTAAAATGCAGCTTTCATTATTGTGAGGCCCTAAGTGCGATAGAGTTTGATTAGAATTTTGGTTGGTGTCAGGGTAAAACCAGAAAAGTAAATTATAATAAAGGAGCTATTTCCATAGTAGCATCCGAAGCTTTGCAAAGGAGAGAAGTATGACATTCCACAGACTTCAGTCAGAGCAAGAGCTGGTCTCTCTCTGAAGTTTTATGTATTAAAAAATGGAAGTACTGGGCTGATTTTTTCTTAACTCTGTGGCCTGATTTGTGTATTCTATCACCTAAGGCAGCAATGTTCAAACTGAGGCTCTCAAGCCACAAGTGGCTCTTCAATGTGTTTCCTGCAGTTTTTTGAAGCACATAATATTAAAGTATAGTGTGATTTAATTATTAACCAGGCTAAGTTATTAACCAATCAGAATGCTAGTACTATGTTATGAACCAGTTGTGGCTGATAAAATAATAATGGTTGGTCAGTCATTTTGCTGTGAGAATAATATAGATAGTAAATGAAACAGTGAATTAACACTACTGTGGCTTTTTGCTGATTGCTAATTTGGCTCCATGCCTCTCAGTATCATTGAGCTAAAGTACTGATTATAGTGGGATCACCAAGTCTATCACTTACTGTAATTGATTTAAAATTGTAGGCTTGATCCTGGAACTGTTGGGGAAGAGATGGTAGAGTCAGTCTTGAGCTTAATTCCTCTGACTCTTCACCACTTCTATGGTGTGAGGGAAACAGAAGCAGACAGATCTCTCTTACTGGGGATTCCTCCAGCACTGGGGAGTCCTCAGCCAGCACAGAGACAACTCCTGTGTCTTCTGCCATGGCTACCTCCAGTGAAGGGTGCCTCTTTGGATTAGGAATGGATGTACCGGAATGGTGGTCAGAGCGTGTTGTGCTCCATCAATCCCCACCTGAGGGTACAGCTAGACTGAGGGGTTTTTTTTGGAATATCGGAGGTATCCCGAGAAAACTCCACCATGTCCAGGGAATGCATTTGCTCTTCTGCTTTTTACTGAGGAAGAAGGGGGCTTTCGAAAGAGGGGTTTTTTTTCTGAAATTTGGCCCAGTCTAGATGGGCCAAATTTTGGAAAAGCCTCTTCCAACAAAAGTATCGGAAAAAGATACACAAAATGCGCTTCGCATTTTGCGTATCTTTTTCCGATAGATCCTCACAGTCTAGACGTACCCTGAGAGACGGACCTTTTAGGGCCAAGGCTGGGATCAGCAGAGAACCAGTTCCAGAGTCACGAAGGTGCAGCTAGTTCCCTTCTAGCTGCTTCTTCTCAACTTCACTCTTGGAAGTTGGACACTTAAGAATTTGGACCGGAGTCTGTTCAGAGTCCAGTATCTAATAAGACAGAAGTAATTAGTACCCCAAGCACAATATAGTTTCTTAAGCTGTTTCCCACTCTCCCAAACAACACCAGTGTCACAAATGAACCCACAGCCAAAGGAAGGGGCCATATCAGGTGCTGAAAAGGTCACTATCCAGTTGGTTAAAAGGAGCAAAATATCTTTGCATTATTGGCATAGCTACAGCTCTACCTAGCATTGCCACAACCTTGACTACTATCATGAGCTGTAATGGCCATAGTGACAAAGTGCAAAATAGTAGGCTGGAAAAGCATTGCGATTGGGTAATCATGTAATCTCTTTATGTCTCCAAATAGATTGCCAATTACCTTTGATTTCCTATCTTCTGTCAAGTATATATGCCCCCGTTGGTTGTTTTAAAGGTTATGTTACTGCGTGGCAGTGCGAGATGTCCCAAGTCCGAGACACTGTGGCATTCTAGCAACCTTTTGTTTAGTGGCTATAACTGCACACTCGTGTTAAAGTAGAACCAGTAACTGGACTCATGGGAAGTTCAGACTTAATTGGTATAAAAAACCCACATCAAAGTGCTTTCTTTTGTCTGGCTCAATCCAGCAAAGCGCCAAGGAGTCTGGCACTGATCCAGCAAAGCACTTCATCACATGCTAAACTTGGACATCGTTCACATGTGTTAAAGCACCTTGTGCTTTGGGGTTAGGCTGCACAGTAGGACCAACCACTAGGCATTTCTGTTGTATACATCACCACAAACCCAAGAGTACAGGTGCCTGATTAGAAGACACAATCCCACATTAAAGTCGATATATAAAGGAGCCTGGCCTTGGAGTTTCTTAGGTTCCACTGCAACTACAAGAAGTTTTACGCCCCTTTTGAAAAACAAAATCTTTTGACAATTGCTCTTGTTGCAAAGAGGTCAAATTATTGGTAAAGTCCCATGATATGGGACCAGGTGATAACTCCACAGGGCTGAACCAGAAAAAGAGAAGAGGCACATGAGGGCCAATAGGAAAGAGAATAAAGCTTGTTGCTCTGTCCCAACTTGTTTTGTGAGCAAGTCGACTCATTTCAGAACTTTCCTGGGATTGCATATGAAACTATAATGTCCTCTGTAAAGGAAGTGAAGTGGGTGTAAGAATGCCAGGGAGGTTTCCTGTCACAAAGCAATGGTCTTCAGGAGACTTCTGCCTAAGCATCATATTTAAACGGTGGTGTTTGTATTGGAGCTGCTGAGAGGAAAGGCTGAGGCCTCCTTATATAGTGCCTGGGGTAACTCAGCGAATCTCTGAATCAGAAGCATGAGACCTATTTACATGTGGCCTTTAGTTTAAAAAAATCTTAAGAGTTTCATGGAGACCAATTGTCTCGATTTGGGATATATTCACAGTTGCCCTTAAACACAAGTCCCTTACATCTTCTGTTAAGGAAATTTGGATAGACTATACATACAGGACACAGGCCAACTTATTATCAATTGTTCATTTGGATGTCAGTGGGATGTCAGAGGAAAACTTGCTTTACTGGTAAAACTGTTGGACACAAAGACAATATCCAAGGTAATACAGATGGATATTGGACTTAGCTCCTTGAAGGTGTTTGAATGTTGCTTTGATCAGCATAGCAGCACTTAACTCCCAGGTGGTCTGTTGCCCCCCAGAGGAATTTTGAGCCCTGAGCTCTGCCCCCAGGCTTCCGATACAATCAGTGTTTGGGGAGAGTTGAGCCACTTAGAAAGAGGTATTTAGTAGCCAGACAGCTGAGCAAACCGCCACCTAAGCTAGAGAGGAGGGAAATGTTGAGGAGAGGGGCTCAGGCAGTTGAGGACATGTCTACACTACATTAAACACCTCAGCTAGTCCGTGCTAGCTGACTTGGATTCCTGGGGCCTGGGCTGCAAGTCTGTTTAACTGCAGTGTAGACTTCTGGGCTTGAGCTGGAGCTCTAGGAACCTGTGAGTTGGGAGGATCCCAGGGAGCAGGATGCAGTCCGAGCTGGGAATTCTACCCTGTCATGAGCATTAATGACTAATTCACTAAGCATTTCTGAACATCTCACTAGGCCCCTATCTGCATCTTTAGGCACCTAACACCTTTCAAAAGCTGACATTAAATATGCAGTGCTACACTGAGCATGTGATTTCATGCAGAGTCAATCTGCATATATGCAGGAGCAGACACACTCTGTCCTGAGGTTAAAGCATTTTTCAGGTGATTGTGTACATGTGGTCAACAATATTGTAGTTGAAGGATGCTCCAGAAACCATGAGTTTGGTGATGTTTCTGTTCACAGCTCCTTCAGCAGAGATTTGAAAAGGGGAGCTCAGATTCATTAGCAACAAGAGGTGAGTTGGAAAAACTTGTCATTATTTTCCATTGGAAACTTTTTCTTATGGTGTGGAGCTGATAATTGACCCACTTAGGGCCTGTACCAACATTGGAGTATGGAACTTTGGCACTCTAGTTCCTGTTTCATTCCATATTCCAAGTCTAATCTCTTTCTTTCCCGTTTAGGAGGTCCTGGCTTTTAGTTCTTGTTTATCTCAGTCTTCTTAATTCACGCTCTAATCCTGACATCAGTTAGAGTACATTTCCCCAGCTGAAACTGGCGTGAAATGTCACAGCTGGGAGTTTTATGAAAATCCAGCCTCTGGTTTGTACATGTTGAGTAATTTGTTCAAGTGATAGCAGGTCTCCTGCTTACTGGACCAATTTCTTCAGATTAATCTGTTCTGTTACCATCTGTTTGTGGTGATATGAAAGTGGCTGGAAGTTAAATCTGGGAGAATGAAACTATATTTATTAGGATAAGGCTGTTATGATGGCTAATTTCTGTTAAGGTAGCTAACCCATATATTGGTTATAAAGTGTATTTTCAGCTCTTTAGTGTCTGTAATGGACGCTGATTTCAGAGGTACTGTGGAGAGAGCTGACTGTTTTCTTCACAACCATACAGTATTTGTATGGTATGAACTCCAATCTTAGATATTTTAGTTAAGCAGCCTCCCACTGTTTGTGAAATTTGTGACTGCCAGTTGTCTTTACTATACTTTGCTTTGCCTCTAAAAATTCTATTCTATTCTGCAACATTTTCTTCCCCATATAAATCTGGCAGTGTGAGACACTCGAGTGGAACAAAGGTTTCCCTATTCTTTCATTGCAAGACATGTTAACTTTTACTCATTCCTTTAGCACACCACAGGTGAAAGCAAGTCCTGGACAGACTACAGCTGTGGCTAGTGATCAGCAATATGTAGTATGAAACAATTACAGTGGACCATACGGATTTAGGATTATAAACATAAAAAAAGAGCCAGCTATGAGTCATGCTGAACCTGATGAAATATTAAGTATCAGTGGGCTAGTCTCATCTGCTGTATCTTTAAGTAATAACAAATGAGAGTGGTGACTGCAATGTAATTATACATGACTCTCCTCTTTCAGCACTGACCAGCAGACATGTAGAATGCGGGTGGGAGGAGCACAATTCTAAATACCTATAGTTCTTGGATAAGCTTCATTAGTGTAAGGCTGAACACTTCCTCTGTTATACCCTACTTATCTTTCCTCCCTGCATTTTCCTGCTGGTTCCCAGAGCTCATTTATTTAGTTAAAAGAAGAAAACAAAATAAGGGCTACATTTTCAAATGCAAGTATCAGAGGGGTAGCCGTGTTAATCTGGATCTGCAAAAGCGACAAGGAGTCCACTTCGTCAGATGCATCTTTGCCCACAAAAGCTTATGCTCCAATACATCTCTTAGTCTATAAGGTGCTATAGGACTCCTTGTCGCATTTTCAAATGCAGGCATTTTAAAACTGAGCCCACAAAACTGATGAGTACACCCATTGGAGCTGTAGATTTGGTCCACAGAAAAGTAGTTTTGTGTGCACAGCTACCCCATTTGCACAGCAAATGTTGCTTCTGGGGAGTGGTGGTGAATGTACCTATTGGTCCTCATGTTTTTACTTTCATGTGCACAGGCATTTGTAATTCTTCATGCTGGCCTTGTTAATCTGTGGCCTACATTAAAAAGGAATCATTGTTCTTATGTCAATCTTTGCCTTTTTGTAATTAGTTGCAACATTGTTTGAATCCTGACACAGTGCACACAATCTGCTTTCAACACTTGTAGTGACAGCCTCTACCTGCTCTTTCCTTCCCCTTTGCAGATTCCTAAACTACACATCAAGAGCATGAGGAGGAAGGCTGTAACTCTGAATATTGAATTTATAGAAGTTTACATTAGAAAGCAAGTTTTCATCTTATTGTGCTAACCAGTAAAACTAAGAACAACATTGCAAATAATCACCAAGAGATATTTCCTTTTAATGTAAGCCACCGTGTTCAAATGCAATGCAAAACTAATTAACAGATTCTGCAGCCTTTGCTCATGTCAGGTAGCACTTTACTCTTCAGCTAATCCTGTCAAAATCACTGCAACATTTCAGTAGCTGCAATTACATTGGGAAACCTCACATTTCAGGCTTTTTCAGTCCCCAGTTTCCAAGAAGCTGGCCAAGTCCTAGTTTTCCTGCATTTCCAGTCACTTATATGCATGAGGGGATACCTGTGTAGCAGTTTATACCAGCGGTTCTCAACCTGAGGCCATGTGGGGGGGCTGTGAGCAGGCTTCAAATGGTCCTCCAACTTGAACCAGCATTAGACTTGCTGCAGCCCATGGTCCCAAGCCCTGCACAGCTGGGCTGAAACCAAAACCAAGCTGCTTGGCTTCACTGGGCTGGTTGTGGCGTGGGACCTGAGCAATTGCCCTGCTTGTTACCCCTAACACTGGCAAAGTGGTTGTGGCATGGGGGGAAGGAGGGCATGGAGTTTTATAGCAGGTGGGAGGGGCTTAGAAAAAAAGGTTGAAAATCCCTGGTTAATATCACTCTGCCATGACTGAAGTTTCCCAATGGCACTTCTAAGAGAAGATCATAAACTCTAAGGCTATGGCTACACTGCAGGCTTTTTGCGCAAGAACTATTGTTCTTGCACAAAAACTTGCAGAGCATCTACACTACATGCATGTTCTTGTGCAAGTAAATTTACAGTACTGCGTCAGAAAACAGGGCTTCTTCCAGAAGAGTTATTCCTCTCCCCATGAGGAATAAGCCCTCTTGCGCAAGAGCTCTTCCACAAGAGAGCAGTGTAGAGAGGCACCATGAATTTCTTGCGCAAGAAACCCCTATGGCTAAAATGGCCATCAGAGCTTTCTTGTGCAAAAGAGTGTCCACACTGCCATGGATGCTCTTGTGCAAAAGCACATGGCAGTGTGGACACACTCTTGTGGAAAACCTTTTGCACAAGAACTCTTCCGCAAAACATTTCTTGAGCAAGAAGCCTGCAGTGTAGACATAGCCTACCTGTATGGAGTGAGCAAGAAGCTAATCACCTTACATTACAGTGGCATGTTAGCATAAGAGCGGCCATGCTGTGTCAGACCAATGGCCCATCTAGCCCAGTATCCTGTTGTCCAACAGTCGCCAAAGCCAGATGCTTCCAAGTGAATACACAGAACAGGCAATCACCGAGTGACCCATCCCTAGTGTTTACTTGCAGCTTCTGGCATTGCCCATCCACACTAATAGCTATCCTCCATTAATGTATCTAGTTCTTTTTTGAACCCTGTTATAGTTTTAGCCTTCACAACATCCCCTGGCTAAGAGTTCCTCCATCTCTTCAGCCAGTGTTGTCCTCAAATACACAACACCAGCCACTTTCAATTTTATAGACCAAATGGGCTTTTATATCAACTTGGATACAAAAGCGAACATTCAGAAAAGGCAAATGTTTTACCATTAACGCCATCACCCAGCATGTTGTCTAGCGAGCCATGAGGTTAGGCTGAGCTCGCAGTTCCAAAGAGGAGAAGAATTAGTAATAATTTTAAAAGCTTTGGACTACATTTCTAGGCTCTGTGGTTCATTCTAACCCTACAGGATATGCCTTGGATATGTCAGAAGGAAATCTGTCTCTCTTCTGACAACATGCATGGGGCCTGACACTTCTTTCACGGTATCTCTTCCTCATTCCTAACTTATATAGAAGCATACATTTTTCTTCTTCTGTGTGAGAGGTGTGCATCAATGCTCCAAAATACACATACACCTTTCATTAGAAGACTTTGTCTGGTTAAGTCATTTCCTTTAGCTATTTCAATACATCATACTTTGAAATTCTTGAAAGAAAGGTGTTCTTGAGTGTGTTGTACTGATATTTATAATCAATGCTAACTGTCTTCCCAGGTCCTGGTTGAGTAAAATTAGCAAAACCAGTTCTGCCAAATATTCAGGACAGAGAGCCACCCTCTGACAGACTATAGACTACAAGACAGAGGTTGAGGGCAGTCTAGATTACTGCTCCTCAGTTGGTGAGGCCAGGTTTTGCTGATACTCAGTACACATTCAAAAGAGGAGGCTGAGAGAAATGTATGGATTTAGAAGTACTTTAGCTCACACCTTGTACCTAGCAGACTAAAATAGACTGGGACTGACATGGCTACAACTGCACCGTATATATCATAGACAAGGCAGGGCAGATTTTAACATGAGCTAAAATGGATGAATTGAATATGCTCCTCCTCTGATTTGGTTGCATTTATTATATCCATTTTGCATTCACTTTGGGCAGAAACAAATGACTATGACACATGCAGGATACGAGTAATCAAGCCATTTGTTTTGATTTGTGTCTTTTAGAGAACTAACTACTCTGCCAGCACTTTGTAAATAATAATTCCTACTTTATGAAATGACCAAAGGTGGGTTTTTTTAAATGTCACATCTAAAAAAATCTGGGAACTGTGAAGAGTAAAACCTGCAGTTCATGTCTTCTATGGGAAGTGTTAAGTTCAAAGTGGGAAAATAAATCGTTTCTCATGCACTTTATGTTTTCTAAAATTCATTCTGATGAATCACAGGCTAAAATATGTCACAAACAGGCCAAGTATTCCCAAGGTGGGATTTAGTTTTCGTTTTGGAGAGTATGTCAAAGTTTGATCAATTTTTTTCTTATAAGTCTGAAAAGTTCATTCTGGGAAGGTCTGTACAGTATATCCCACTAGTGTGCTATAGTTAAGACACTTCATTCTGAAATTGACGTGTCAGTTGGCCAAAATTAGCTTCACCTGAGGTGAAGGTCAGGTGAAAATCTCTGGGCAACTTTATGTTAGAATCTGAGTTATCTTATCTGGAAGCCTACCCACATACAGAATGAATACGTATTGAATGGGCTTCAGATAGGAGCTGGTTGGGAAAGTATTTCCCTTTTTCCCCGGGGACAAATCTCCATGAAAAGGAAAGGTTTTTAGTTTGATATGTCTGGGTTATTATTAAGCCTGAAAACCAAAAAATCAAGAGCTGAAAAATTTCTATTTGTCAGGCAAAAATAGTAGCAAAACCAATTATTTTTGCCCAAGTGGCCAACATTTTTTGGTTTTTCAGTTGCAAAAAAAAAAAAAAAAATTTAAAGTGTCAGGTTTTCAGGTTTTTTACTAACTCCTCTGCCCAAACATGTCACAGGAAATGGGTGTTTTCCCTTTGAAATTGCCTTTTAGAAGAAATAGCCATTTTCTGTCAAATTTTGATGAAGATTTTTTATTAGTTCCACTTCTAATAGACGCCACTTGTGAAGACCAATACAAAAGTGGGAAGGTATTCTTGAATAAAAAGTTTTTGAGATTGCTTTTTATTCAAGAATACCTTCCCACATAGATTCTTAATCTTCCCACATAGATTCTTAATCAATCTGGAGCTAGTACCTGCTGTCAAAGCAGTGGGACGCAATGCTAAATTATCTGACTCCCTTTGCTTCTGTACAAGGCAATAGGTGAGCCAATGACCCCTTGAAGACAGAAGCACAACGAAGATGGAGAAAGGAAACCAATAAATACTAAGGAGGTGAATGGAACAGAAGGGCAACAGTTGCATTGTATTTACTTTTAATTTTTGAGACAGATTTCTCTAGACCCAAGCTAGAACCAAGACTGGTTTAGTTTCTTCAAATAAGGACAAAATAAGCATGCTACAGTCCTTATATCCCTGCTGCTGTTTTAATATATCAGCTATTCTTTCCCAGCAAAATCTAATCCAGTGGTTGTAAGGCAGCGTTTCCCAATTGGTGCTCCGTGGAACCCCGGTGTTCCGTGAAGTTAAAATAAGGGTTTTGAGAGAACGGGCACTCCCCTGCCCCCTCTTAAAGAGAGAGAGTCATTTTGTGGGTTTTTTTCCCCTTGACAAATTACCTTGGCAACACTAGGGGTTCCTTGAAATTCTTTTAGTATGAAAAGGGTTCCGTGGCCAAATTAAATTGGGAAATACTGTTGTAAGGAACGTAATTGTGCAAAAACACAGCAAGCCAGATGAATTAGTTAACAAGAGCTGGATGGCTGGAGGATCAGGGACATAATCAGCATCAAATGGAAATCTCTTGAGTAGCAAACTGCTGGGCAAAAGTTTACCATTAAGGTCTTAAAATGAGCCAAGCAGTAGCTTTAGGAAACGTAGGGGAGGCTGGTATTGTTTAAGAAGTCATAGATAAAGATATTGACTGCATAACATCCAAACCAACATGGTACTTTACAGAGGAAGTTAAAACTCTACTTTGATGCCTTGTTGCTAAAATCTTAATAGGGATAAACGCATAGCTCTGTGCATTGTTTAGAAGGCGTTGCAAGATAGGAAATGAATAAATTGCATTTTCTATGTCTCTTTCCAAGGGAAACAAGGGCTGCAATAAAGATAGCAGATGGAGATTGTAAAGACAAGTATTTGAGATGATTTAAAGAAAATCTAGTGAAAGGTAAAGATTTTTGAAAAGTTTCTAGAAGTTATATACATGGCAAAACATTTTGTGAGTCTGCCTGTTCTCTATAGTTGTAACCAGGTTACAGGGCTCCTGTTTGATAAGCCATTAGTTATTAACTACCGTACTAAATTGCCCTTGTACCTAATGACCCCACAGAGAAAAGCTGCCTGTTTGATTACAATAATAATATGTCTCTAACAATTGGATTTACTTAGCTAGATGTTAATTGATCCACTTATGGCCTTCTACAAAAGAGTTTATGAATGTTGCATAAAAGATTGCAGGGAGCTGGAGGTGAAAATTACAAGACATTTGGTGAATCAAGGATTGTAAACTGCCAAGCTCTATTGGAGGAAAGCTATTTTTTTAAATGTCTGGGTGGAACTGAGCATTAAAAAGAATCATGCAAAGTTTAATTAGAGATAGTGTCTTGTGAATCATTTTGTTACAATGTAATCTTAATTTTCACTTGTGAAGAATAATAGTGATACTTTAATGAATTGAAATTTGGGTTATAAATAAAAAGCAAAGAGATCAGTCATCATTGTTCATTGTGTTACATTTCCCTTGATCAGAGCTGTCAAATTTGCCAATGTAAAATCCATAGCTAAAAGGAAAGTGTTAGCTCCTAAACCAGCAACTTCTTCCAAGAGAAGGAAATAGCTGATGTACTGTAATGCTGGGATTAGGGCATCCCTAATCCTGACCTGAGATAACTTCAAACATTTTCTAAGTGTCAGAAAAATAGCCACGTTAGACTGTTTCAGTAAAAACACCAAGGAGTCTGGTGGCACTTTAAAGACTAACAATTTTATTATGGCATAAGCTTTTGTGAGTTGCAACTCACTTCATCAGATGCATCAGAAAAAGAAACAATAGGTATACAGAGATGGGAATTTTACACCAGAGCTAATTCAATTAGGGTGGATGCGGATAAGGTGAGAATACCTATAGTGGAAAATTAATTATTTTAACGAGCAATTCCCAGTTCCTATTCAGACCCATTCTGGTGTCGAATTTACCTATGAAGTTCACAAACTACAGTCTTTCTTCTATTACAACATTTTAAGTGAAATTCTGCTCCAACGAGGACAATACCAAAACTGCCATTGACTTCAGTGGAGCCAGGACTTCAATGTTTGGTTTTTTTAAACCACAAAATACTTTGGATCTGAATCACATTTACACTAATGATTTTTTGCAATCTGAAGCAGCGAAAAGAGGGGGTAGCAGGGACTTTTGTGGTGTCCTCTGATAATTGTCCCCTTGACCTATGTCCTGTCATTACTCAAGCCTCTGGTCAGGCCACTTTAAAGTCTCACTCTTTCTGGGATACAAATGTACCACACAACTTCCTGATCTCCTCTGTATTCCAGTTTTTCCCCCACGGTAGAGGTGGCATTCCAGAAGACTAAAGCAACCTTCATTTATCTGGGTTTGGACATTCAATCCCTCCAGGTTCTCCCCAGCTCCCTGGGCCTGTTGTGGAAAACTGATCCACAGGGCTACTTCTCTAGACCCTATACCAGGGGTTCCCAACCTGGGGTACGCATACCCCAAGGGGGTACGAGAAGCTTATCAAGGGGGTACGGGGAATATTTGGTAAATAACTAGATTATCCTAATTGAAATATTCCAAAAGTAGTAGTGTTAGTGAAAAAAGTTGTGGATTCTAGAGTCTAGAATTTATTTCCTTTCATATTGAATAGGGGGTATGGGAAGGTTTACTAAAAGCCAAGGGGGTACGGGGACCGAAAAAGGTTGGGAACCCCTCCCTATACCCTTTCCTAGGGCCTAAACCTGAGGCTTGCTTCCCTGTGGCTTCGTCCTCCTCGCTTTCTCTTTGGCTATGTTTAGACTGCAGGCTTCTTTCGGAAGAAGCTTTTCCGGAAGAGATCGTCTGAAAAAACTTCCGAAACAGAGCATCTACACTGCAAAAGCACTACACTGAATGGACGCTATCTTGCATTTAAGCTGTGATTATTATGGACGGAGTGTCCACCAGGGCACCTGTGCTTTTTCCTCTTTCCTCTTCTTTAGAACAAACTCCCTCTTCCCTGTCCACACACTCCTTTTTCCAAAAGAGCTCTTTCGGGAAAAGGCTTCTTCGTCACAGAAAGAGGTTTACGAATGTCAGAGAAACCTCTCTGTTCTTTCGATTTTTTTTGTCCTGGGTCTCTCCAAGATCTTCTCCATAATAACTTTCAATTCCTTCAATTAGATGACCACCCATCTTCTCCCCAGCCATGTCTGATTAAAAAAAAAATCAAGCCTGACACACAGTTACAGTTACTGACAGGTGGGCTAATTTGCGGTCTGATCCAGCTAGTCCTTTATCTATAGGGTTTGAACATACTCCACCACAAGTTCTTACAGAGGAAGTCCACCTTAAAGCTGTTTTACATGATTACTGCAATGTAAAGTGGGCATAGTGTAAATGAGAAATAGAAATAACAGTATTTTAAAAGCCTCAAACCCACTTATATTAAATTACTTTGGACTTAGGTCTCCCATAAAGAAAGGCACACACAGAGATTTATGATTTGCAATATCTTTAATTGGCATTTCTAAAAATTATTGTGTTTATTTAGAATGCTTTCTTTAAAAAAATACTTTATGCAGACAGCACTACACAGTTTTACTTTCATGTGCACAGATGTTCACCAGTATCTACTCTCTAGAATTTAAGGATTTACTTATGCACCAATAGCACTTAGAGCTTTGGTAGCAAATCCATACATTTTCTTCTGTTCTTCGGCTCTGTACCAGCAATGGTCAGCCCAGGGTCACTGTACCTTCTTAAAGACTTGTTTACATTTGACACCACCTACTCTTATTTCCTGAAAAGAAAATACAATTCATTAGTACTTTTCCACAGTATAGCAACATGAGTGTGTCACTTTGTAAACCACTTGTCCATCTAATATTTGATTTAACCATATAAACAATTACTTGGATTCAAATTAAGGAACAACTGTTAGAATAATTTTATAATAGGAATGTATGATGATGAAGCAATAATAACTGAAATTGAATAGATCTGTGGAAAGAAAAAAAGCTAATAATTCGTATCAAGCCTAGGAATCCACTGTTGCAAGGGTTCTCACTTTTGCACCCACCAAAATGAACACTTATCTTGTGGGCATACCAGCAGCATATTTGCACATGCAAATTGAATAGTACTCAGGCTACATGTGCATAAGCACCATGACCCCCCACTGATGTGTGGGTAATCAGTTGCAGGTGCCAAAAACAGAAGCCAGCTGAAAATTTGACCCAGACTCTGATAGATTAACTGGAGAAAGTATTTTAAAGTATTAGTGGACACAATGTATAATGAAGAAGAAAAGTACTATATAAAAGAAGGAATCAAGAAGGGTACAATCCCTAATTTACGTTTGGACAACTCCATGACTATAATTGTTAATGGAGAACAGATGGAGACAGAGAAAAAGCTATTTAGAAGTGATCTAGTGCATTTTTGTAGTGTTCCATATGTCAGAGAATTTTACCCACAAGTTGGCTTTTGGAGTGGAGCACACTTGGGCTATGTCTAGACTGCACCCTTCTTCCGCAAAAGCTTATGCAAATCAAGCGTGGTGCTTCATTTGCATAATTAATTGGGGGGTTCCTTTTTGTGCAAAAGCCTCTTATGCAAAAACAGCTCCTAATTAATCATGCAAATGAAGAGTGGTAATATGCTGCTCTGCACTTCATTTGCATAAGCTTTTGTGGAAGAAGGGTGCAGTATAGACGTAGCCTTGGTTTGGTATCCAGCTCTTTGCTTACTGACTGCCATGATGTGTTCCCTAATCTAAGACTTTTAAAAAAATCAGTTGCTAGCTAATGGGCCTGCAAAAATAAACTTCACAGTGTGAATGGTGGCAGATAAACAGATTCAGTGATATCTCCCTGGTGTGGCGGGATGGGGGGGCAGAAGGAGGGAGGGGTAGCCATCAAGAAAGAACAGCTCTCAGAGGAGTATGGAACATCTTGTTTATCTTAAAGAATGTTCATTCCGGAGCCTAACAGGAACACAATGGGAGTACGTCTACACTAGCCCCCTAGATTGATCTAGGGAGGCTAATGAGGGCGACCGGAATTGCAAATCAAGCCCGGGATTTAAATATCTCGCGCTTGATTTGCATGTTCCCGGTCGCCATTTTAGAAATTGACTAGCCGAAGTAACTGCCGGCGTCTACACACGGCGGTGAACGGGATTCGATTTAAAGCCTAACTCGAATTAGCTGGTATTCCTCCTGCAATGAGGTTTACCAGCTAATTTGAATTAGGGCTTTACATCGAATCGTTCACTGCCACGCAGACGCAGGCAGTTACTTCGGCTAGTCAATTTCTAAAATGGCGACTGGCCGGGAACATGCAAATCAAGCGCGAGATATTTAAATCCCGGGCTTGATTTGCAATTCCGGTCGCCCTCATTAGCCTCCCTAGATCAATACTCCCATTGTGTACCTGTTAGGCTCCGGAATGAACATTCTTTAAGATAAACAAGATGTTCCATACTTCTCTGAGAGCTGTTCTTTCTTGATGGCTACCCCTCCCTCCTTCTGCCCCTCCATCCCGCCACACCAGGGAGATATCACTGAATCTGTTTATCTACCACCATTCACACTGTGATCGATCTAGGGGGCTAGTGTAGACGTACCCTAACACTTTTGTTGTTGATCAAAGCACCCAAAAAAGAGTAACCATTTTATGAAAATCTGCATTAAATGCTGCAAGTAGCTCCTCATTCTGGAGTCACAAGCGGGCAGAGATTAGGAAACAGCCACCACCTACTTTTTCAAATCTGCTTGTTGATTTTCCTTGAGCAAACTTAGCAAGAAATTGAATTAACACCATAAACCAAAAAAAAAGCAAATGAAACTTGTTCAAAGATAAATTAACAACTGCCCATAAGTTAGCAATGGATATTGCAGAAATACAAAAGAGAGGATGAAGAAAAGAGAGCAGAACATGCTCAAGGAAGAAAGGCATATAAAGGAAGGTAAATCATATAAAACGATTAGAGGCACATGAAGGAAAATGAAGGCTGCATGTAACTTAGACAATTATTTAAATACAGAGAGGAAAAGAGATACCGATAAGAGATCAAGTACACATGATACATGAAGGAAAATAAAGGAAATAATGGGGTCTCTGAAAGATGGGGACAATAATTTGGTTGGCTCAGTGTACTCATAGGGAGATAAGGTTAGGAAGGAAACAACTACTAAAGAAAATCAAGATAAAGCCGGGATGGATAATTAAGACATTAAACATCTGGAGTAAAATCCTGACTCCTCTGAAGGTACTGGGAGTTTTGTCACTGACTTCAAGAAGGCCAGGCTTTTACCTCTGAAGTCTTAGGCTCCAATCCTGCAAGCTGCTCTGCATAGGTAGATTTCTGTTCTCATAAGTTCTACTCATGTACAAGATTTGGACCTAAGTCACCAATGATTTGTTTGAGAATCATCAAGGGTGTAGCAAGAGAAATGAAGTGGATATAATTAAAAACTGGATATTTCCTATTTTTAGTAATGTTTACTATACTGTTTGCAGTATTATCCACATTAAATATAGGAAATATGGCAATAAAGATAAATATCACAATATGACAAATGACTATTTAAAAATTATATCCACTATCGATGGTGCTCTGGAGAAGATCCAGAAAATTACAGTTCTACAAACTTGACTTCAGTGCTGGAGACAATACTGAGAAACCTTTCTGACAGACAGGAAAGGGTTGAACTTAGCCATTTCTGACTTAACTGAAGAGACCTAACTTGGAGGACATTATTGATAAGATCTTATAGAACGTTTTCAGTACGTAAGACAGAGTTGACAGGGATGTCATGAATATAGTTTGTTTGGACTGAAGGAAAGCTTTTGATATAGTTTCACACAAAAGACTAAATTAGGACAGTAAATATATTGCTGGCATGAGCTGCTTGAATGGATGGCTGGATTTCAAAGGTACCAGGAAGAGGACATGGTTCAGGATGAATGGAAACAACTACTGGAGCTCTACAGGGGTTGGTCTTAAGACCAATTTTGTTCACTTTGATATATCAATAATCTGGAAGAAGGAACATCCAGTAAGGTTATGAAAACCTACTGATTAAAAAACAACCACAAACTGCTAGGGGCAGTCAACATGAAAGAAAAAAAGCTATCATATTCAAAAAAACCTGGAAAAAGGCCAGAGAAGTGCTGTTTTCAGTCACTGTAGTGAAACAGAATTTGAGGAGGGAAATAAAACAGGAAAGAAGAATGTTATGCTACAAAATTCATATCAGGAGAACTAGTGGGGTGCAAGCAGCTGGTAAGGCCCTATTACCCCTTCAAGGCAAAATAATGAATATGTGCAAAAGATTAAATTAATATTTGGATCATTGTATAAAGTTCAATAGGATCATAAAATAATGGAAATTTGCTTTGGCACCAAATGGCTCTCAGAAAGACACAGAGACTTGAAGATCTTGGCTATTCAAAAGTTGTACAAGAAATAGGGACATTTACAATAATTTTTTTAATCATAAGGTCAAAGGAGAGAAGACCACAATGTGCATTCCAGTGGGAATGAAGATGAGTTTTAGAATTAGTGAAACACACAAGAAGTGACAACATTTACATAAGAAAAGACTGGGCATTAAAGCAGTTTAAAGACTTTCTTCATCCTGAGTATTTTGTACACAGCAGTGTCAGTACTTGGCTGATACAAATCCATGTGATTTGGCACATGGCATGCTGAGCTGGAAATGGCAATGCAGGTTATGTGTCTGCTTGATTAGGAATCCTCTCCATGGACTAGGGGAGCCCTTGAAACAGTAGGTCTTCTGTGTCCAGGATGGGGGAGGCGGGCAGGATGCTGAGAAGTCAGTGGTCCTGGAGCATGTATGTAAGTGCTTTGCCAAAAAAGGGCAGAAGTAACACACGTTCTTAAGCATGGTGGGATGCCACACAGCTGAGCAGCAGCCTTGTGACCAGGATTCCTTTCTCCATGGCCCCTCGCAGATTTCTCTGCTTGGAGCCTGAGTGCTCCACACGTGTAGGAATGGAGACCTGGACACACCACCACCTGCACACACTCGTGTTACCGAATAAATGATCAAAGGCTACCGAGCAATTAGCAGAAATGGTTTTTAAAAAAGCACTGGTTGGTTGTCTCTGTGGTAAGTGCGCTACAGCGTCAATGGGAGATCCGGCTCTAACTTCTCATCCCCACCCTCATTCATTTCTCTCCTCAGCAAGGTCCTGAGACAACATATTCAGCTCCACAGAGGGAATGAAGGAGCTGTCAAGCACATTGATCAGAAACAGGATTAGCAAGCTTAAAGGGGATTCCTGTCCATTATTCCTAGATGCAAAGAGGGAAGCTGGAGCCCAGTGTGCCAAGTGATATAAAACTAGGGATAATGAGGGTACACTGTAATCTGTGAAAAATACAGATGCAGGTGAAATCTCGACCCCATGGAAATCAGTGCGAGTTTTGCCATTGACTTCAGTGGGGCCATGATATCGTCCATGGAGGTCACACACAAAGGGGTTAGGCAGTGTGTGGAGAGAACAAAGAGACTACAGGGGACCGACCTAACTGTGTTTCTTGGTCTCTTTCCTTCCTAACCTTCCACAGAAACCCCTATGTACAGTGGCATTTGGTTGGCCCTGGCTGCTGTTGCAGGAGTCTCTGAGGGCATTGTGCTACTGAGCTGGAGACAGCATTCTAAACAGAAGATTCCTGAGTACGGAGGGAATGGAATGGCAAGTGGGACTAGTGATCTGATCTGCTTCCTTCAGTGGGAAAAACACCTTTTACTACATTTGGGTAAAAGGCGAGTCTCAAAGAGGATGTTATGAACCTCTATCCTGAAAAAAGGGATAAACTGTTATAAACTTGCATTAGTTTCTGTTAACTAGGAGATATTGAGACCACAGTCAGAAGGAACATGCCATTTTAAAAACTGCCGTCTTTGTTTTTCTAAGCCAAAATTCATTCTGGCCCACATTTAAAAAGAAAGAACGGTTTTGTTTCTCTCTATATCAGATGCTCTTGGATACAGAATTTCATCAGTTCCCATCCTGTTTACATCACTGAGGCTATGTCTAGACTGCAGGCTTCTTTTGGAAGACGCTTTTCCGGAAGAGATCTTCCAAAAGAGAGCATCTACACAGCAAAAGTACACCAAAAAAGCAATCTGCTTTTTTGAAACATAGCATCCAGACTGAATGGATGCTATCTCGCATTTCAGCTGTGATTACTACGGACAGAGTGGCCACAGGGCACCTGTGCTTTTTCCTCTTTCCTCTTCTTTCGAAAGAACTCCCTCTTCCCTGTCCACACACGCCTTTTTCCAAAAGAGCTCTTTTGGAAAAAAGCTTCTTCCTCTTAGAAAGAGGTTTACCAATGTTGGAAAACCCCCTCTGTTCGTTCGATTTTTTTCGAAAGAACACAATTGCAGTGTGGATGTAAGTGAAGTTTTTTTGGAAAAACAGCCATTTTTCTGAAAAAACTCTGCAGTGTAGACATACCCTGAGTGTATGAAAGATATTTCTGTTACCTGTCTTCCTCTGTACACAATTTAAATGGATATATCAGGGAACAGACAGTTAACACAAAGATTGCCTGAATTTAGAACATTGCTCTTTTCAAAAGGGCCATGAGAGAATAATGGCACTGCATGAAATTATTATGTTAGAAGCAAGTCAAAGGCAACACCAATGTTTAATTACTCCACAGTAAGCCAAGATAATTTTCAGCAAGCTGTGTGCTATTACTTTCATCCATTTGAATAAATAATAGAAAAAATTATGACATTTAAAACATGTTCCATAACCATACCAGATGCATTTCATCTCCTTCGATCCACTGGGTCCAACCACGGCCTTCTTTTTCTCCTTTCTGTATGCAAAGAAGTTTATCGCCATCCCAATTCACCTTAGTCTAGCAAAATACATACATGTTATTCATCATTACTGTGACATTCAGTTTCATCTATTACACTTAGGTAGAGTCAGCAAAAGTGGCGAGGAGTCCTGTGGCACCTTATAGACTAACCGAAGTGTTGGAGCATACGCTTTGGTTAGTCTATAAGGTGCCACAGGACTCCTCGCCGCTTTTGCAGATTCAGACTAACACAGCTACCTCTCTGATACTCAACACCATGTTAGGTAGAGTCAGTTTCCTTAAATGAAAGCTCCAATGCAATGGGATAGATATTTTAATCACTCTATATCATTATTAAGAAGAAAAGAGTACATCACATACACACACACATTTTTTTTTTCAGTTTCTTGCCTGAGCCACAGGAAATGACGTTACGTGTCTCGAGCCATCAGAAAAGCAGGAGACTCTTAAAGTTGTTGTAAGAGTCCATGTGGTAGAGTCAGAGCTATGATTTTTTAGCACTCTACATGATTTCTTCACAAATGCTGACCCTCAAGTTGAGCAAAAAAGCAGCTTTAATGTGCATGTATGAACACCCTCCCTTTTTTTATGCACACATATACTCTTTTCATTGGCGTTCGGACTAGTAGTATGTTTCCAAAAGGGCCTGCGATTTTGACTTCCTTTTCCTACCAATAGGAGGCCTACCCAATCCTTACCTCAGCTCCTACACATGCCTGGGACCAGCTACCTCTGCTTTAAAATAATCATCAGCTGTATCTAACAATAACTGTAAAAGCCTTTCCTGTACATCCACTGCTGTGCTGCTGTTCATGTCCCAGGCTGTCCTACATCATCAGTGAAGACTTTCTGTGCAAGTAACTGTTACAAATGGCATCTCTGCCTGTGAGACCCTTCTTTAGTTATGGGGAAGCTGAAACTATGGCAGAGTTCCTTGATTACAACTTCGGTTTTATTAAATACCCTTTTAGGCTCTGGCTCAGCAAACCTTTCTTATTCAGCAAAGCATTCCTTAAATGCCCTTAAATTGAAGAAGGGGCAAAAGTCCCATTGGATTTTTAAAGTTATGCACATTCATAAGTGCTGAGTGGGGCATAATCCTGAAAATCACTTATACACGTGAATAGTTCAGTGCGACTTCTCGCATGAACAAAACCCACATGTGCAAGGATTTGCAGGGTCAGGCCCTAAGGTAGTACAGCTTATTTATCTTTAAAAAAATGAAACTACTATTTTTTTTCTTGTAGCATTGTATAATGGATTGAAATGAAATACTGTTCTGTGGTATAAAAATAAAAAGGACCTGATTTTCTGCTCCATCGGTTTTAAACCAGTGTAGCAAAGTGGAGAACTGAACCCATGGACTGAAAAAGAGAAGAATTACTATGCAGTGCTAGAAAGCCTTGAAGCCTCTATGAGCAGTCAAAATGGAGAAAAGGTTTAATTCTACAGACCTAATGGGAATTGACTGGTCTCCACCTTGCTTTTTTAAAAAAGATGTCAGCTTATATTAGTCATGCTCAGGAGCTGAACACTGAATATGGTTTAAGAACTACTCATCCCTTTTCTTTTTGGAGGATGTGTATGTTACAAACAATTAATTCTTAAACAATAACCATGATAGCCACCATCCATAAATTGGGTACAGCAGGCAGTCTCTACCCAGAGGAAGCTTTAGACTAAACAAGCATAGAAAATGAATCACAAGAAAGATTGCCAGGGTAGATAATCATAGGCAAGGCACTGTTAGCGATTTCATATAGTGTCTGTTCACACCATATGGGGTCTCTGAAGACAAACTATTCAATTATCCTTGGTGAATGTCTCTCCACTTTTCACAATGCAGTCAGAAATGTTCTGGTCTTTCCCTCTAAAATTAATCTGGTAACATGTAACATTCATAAAGAGCCACCTACATTTTATTGTCTTGATACATTACTACATGAAGGACCACTGATTCTAGCATTCAGCGCACCCATCTGACAGGAGATATTCATAACATTATTGTGAAATAAATCACAAAGGGTTAAAATTGGAACTTCTAAGATGTTCTAGCCATGCAGGAGATTCACAAGCTTAACACTCATTGCAATTTGTCTCTTTTTGCAATATCTATTTTAAAATCAATTTACATTAAAGATTAAGTTGGCTTCCTTTACTCTTGGCCAGAACCCTTCCATTAAGAATTAATGATAGCTGCAGATATGCACCATGCTGCCATGGCAATCAGCAACATTGTTCTATCCACCCCCATACCCACTAGTAAACAAAGTGCAGGAAGGCTACATGGGCTCATGAAATATACTAATGGAAATTACTAAAGCAAGATGTCTAAGAAATGTTGGTGAATGTACAGTACATGCTCAAGGGACACTTGTTATGGAAAAAAGCATAACCGCCCCCGTTATTATTTTTAAATACCTTGACTTTTGCAGGCTTTCAGGAACCTTTGTACCACAAAAGAAATTAATCAAATAGTATTGGAGCTAATCAAAAGCAGTTTGTGACAAATAGGAAAAAGATTAAGTGACAAATGGGAAAGACAATGGAGCTACATAGTGTAGACTGAAGGCAAGATCTGCGCCTTATTATTTCTATGAATATAAAGACCATAAATATCCTAAAAATAGGATATGATATGAATATTAAGGCATATGAATATTAAGACTTTCAAAGAATGGAGTGGGTAACTTCAAAAGAGAAACATGCATTTGTATTAGTGAGACAAGGTCAAATTTATTAAGGTCAATTTCTTACCACCCGATTTTGTAAAGTCAAAGGTCCATGTCCCCGCTATGGCGAGAATTCAGCCTAGTTCAAAATAGCACGTCCGCAATAGGAGACTGCCATCGACTTTGAGAGCAGTGCACTATCCCACAGTGCCTGCACCACTTCGCATTCTGGGTTATGCTCCCAGTGTGCATTGGGACGAAAACTGTGCACAGGGTGTTTCTGGCTTCATGTAATCAGTGTTCCATAATATGCTCATCTACTGCCTCCCTGCCCCCCCCCACCTTGCTTGGGATTAATGGGAAACAGTCTTTTTGCACCCTTTTTGGCCCTGGTTACCCACAAAGATGCCATAGCAGTGCAAGCAGGGATCCTGTTGTGCATTAAAGCATGTGATGATGATGTTTACCTTGGAGCGCCTAGTAGTGGAGTATGTTGAGAGCATATG
Organism: Rafetus swinhoei; assembly: GCA_019425775.1. Lineage (NCBI taxonomy): Eukaryota > Metazoa > Chordata > Testudines > Trionychidae > Rafetus > Rafetus swinhoei. Next base: position 44,406,272 of record CM033432.1, on the reverse strand, counting down.
CATGGCTCCACAAAGAGGATGAATCTGTTCATGCAAGCCCTTGAGTTGAGTGAACTGGAAATGCCAGTGGCATTAGATCCTCTGGAAACAGTGAAACACTGGTTCTGGTGCCATCAGATCAGCACAGACTGGTGGGACTGCATAGAGCTGCGGGTATGGGATGATCAGCAGTGCAAGGCCACTTTCACGGAGCTTTGTGAATTCCTTTCCCCTGCCCTGAAGTGCAGGAACTTCTGAATGAGACCCGATCTGACACGTGGCAATTGCCCTGTGGGAGCTTGCAACTTCAAACAGCTACCAATCAGTTGGGAATCAATTTGGAGTAGGGAAATCTGCAGTGGGGGCTGTCATTATACAAGTAGCCAAGGCGATCAATACCATTCTGCTATGGAGAAAGATGGGACTCTGGGAAACATGGATACCATTGTGAATGGCTTTGCCGTGATGGGGTTCCCTAACTGTGGAGCAGCAATAGGCAGAACGCACAGCCTCATCTTGACACCTGATCACCTTGCCAAGCAACCAGAGGTCAAGGGTTTGAGCTATGCCCTCAACCAATGTGGACCTAGCACCCTAGGGACATAGGATGGATAAGGGGGGCCCTGAAGGCACAGCAGCTGGGGGGCTCCTCCAGTGGCTCAGTGGCTAATGTACCCACCTTGGGAGCCAAGGGTTCAAGCCCCACCCTGAGCCACCATGGACCTGGCACCCTTAGGACATATCACAGATAAGGTGGGCCCTGAAGGTAGGGAGGCTGTGGGGCTCCTCCAGTAGCATAGTGGATATGGCACCCACCTGGGGAGCCAGTGGGCAAGAGCTCAAGCCCTGCAATGAACCAAAGTGGACCTGGCACCCTTGGGACACAGGATGGATAAGGGAGGCCCAGAATGTAGGGAGGCTGGGGGCTTCTCCCCCCCAAGGAGCACCCCCCAATGGTGCTGCAGGCACTAGTGTATCACAAGGGCCATTTCACTGACGACAACAACATGGAATGGTCAGGAAAGGGACATGACATGTGTGTCTTTAGGAACTCCTGCCTCTTCAGAAAGCTGCACACTGGAACTTTTTTCTCATGTCAGAAAATTAGAATTGGAGAGGTGTAGATGACAAACAGTGATCCTTGGCAACCCAGCATAGCCCTTTATCTCATGGCTCATGAAGCCGTGCAGGGACCACAGTAAGGAGCAGTTCAACTACAGGCTGTGCAAGTACAGAATGGTGGTGGACTGTGCTTTCTGAACATTTAAAGGGAAGCATTAGGAATCTACTGACTAGGTTAGACCTCAGTGGACACAACATTCCCTTTATTGTGGTAGCCTGCTGTGTGCTCCATAATATTTGAGAGCGCAAGGGGGAAAGGTATTTGGAAGGGTGGGTGGCTGAGGCAGAGAGTCTAGCCAGAGGTTTTGAGCAGCCAGACACCAGGGCAATAAGGAGAGCACAGCGCAGGGCAATGCAAATCAGAGATGCTTTAAAATAAAGCTTTATGAATGGCCAATTTTGAGAGTCATGCATGTTGCAGGAATAGAAAAGGAGTCCATGGTGGGATCCTTGGTGGGAAGGGGGAAGAAATCAAATGCTAGAAGGACAGCCTTTTGCCTTGTGATGCCCAAGAGGTTGAGTGTGAAGTTGCCCTTGAGTTCCCCCATGTCCTAGGACTCCTAGGAGAGGAGGCTACTGAATTGGGTGAGGAGGGAAAATTGTTCTGCAAAGGGCGAAAGGGAGAGCCTGTCCAGGTGGTCCACCAAACTTCATGGACAATAAGACATTATCCTGGTGCTTCACTTGTAGTTCCCTGCACACTTTCCTTTCCTGACACTCCACTCACATCTCCTCCTCTAGTGTATTTCTCCACTCGGTTATGCACTCCCTGTCCAGTGGGCAGATTCATTTGCTCCTTGAACATGTCTTCCCTTATCCATTTTCACTTTCAGATTTGGGCGAGTCAGACAGTTAGTGGATCATACAATGAAGGTCTCTCTAAAGACAATGGAGATGTGTTCTGAACAAGGCCAAAATTATGCTTTAAACCAGTCACTGTACAGAAGATTTACAACAGGGTTCTCAAGGGAAGACTTTGACTCATGTGATTTGGAGGCAGGTATGGTCAGCCCCTTGCCAAGGCACAATCCTGCAGGCGGGAGGGGGAAAGGGGGCCAGTCATGCCAACAGAGCAGTTGAATGGCTCAAGCAGCTTCCTTCTTCTGTGTCTGCTACACCCCACATCCCAGGAGAGTGCTACTTTTTCATACTGCAGGAGCCTGTGGGCAGGAGGAGGAAAAGAGTCTGCTCATACCGGTGGAGCAGGACAGCAGCTGAGGTGGCTTTATTCCTCTGTGTCTGCCACACCCCACTTCTTGGGCAGAGGGAAGGAGATAGGAAGGGGGTGCCAGAGGCTGAAGCCTTGCTTCATTGGGAATGGGAAAATGGAGGTTAGCAGCAGAGGCAGCAGCTAATAGCTTCCCCTCCTTTATCCAGGTTGCCCTGTGAGATATCAGTCTTCTTGAAATCAAACAGAGTAATTGGGAGCTGATACTGACTGAATGTGGCCAGAAACCTGGCCTTATGAAGCACTGCTTTGGCTGCAATGATGCCAGACCACTTACTGGTGGCTTGGTGTGAGAAGGTGTCCTACTGTGGAGGTTGGAATAAGACAGGTCTCCTCAGAAACCTTGTGAGAAGGATCAAAGAGTTTCTATCTGAGAGCTTCATGGAGATGTGCAGCGAGGATTCATGCGCCATCGCCAGGCATATTAATAAGTTGTTCCAGGCCCCCCATGCTGTTTAAGCACAGAGTACATCACACACCACACCCAACGCCTTAACCCACTTGTAGCATGAAAAAAAATTTGAACTCACCAGATCTCTCAGGAATCAGTGCCCAATTGTGAGACGTTCTAGGAGGAGGGGATTGTCTCCACAGTTATAAAAAGTTCTTGGCTCTCACCGCTCGCTTGCTGACCATTCTCCTCCTCCTCTACCACGATGATGCTGCCCTGATGAGTGTTTGAGGAAGATACCATGGTCTGGCTTGGAAAGCTGATCGGGACTCCCCCTGGATCAAGTGCGCCTGCTCATAGAAATGGCATGATTGTGGCACTGCTCCAGACCATCTGTTTGCCTCAGCTCCTTTATTTTCACTCAGCTCTTCTGGGTGTCCCTGGCATATCCTTTCTCATGAATGGATTTTTCAATCTTGGCATAAATGTCCGCATTACTTTTGCTGGTTTAGGGCTCCGCAAGAACAGATTCTTCTCCTTACACCTCAGTGAGGTCCAGGTGACTTCAGGCTGGTGCTCATTTATGCCGCTGGAAACTGGGGCTCATGGGAGCTCCTGGAACCCATGGCCAGGTGTGATGCTCAGGTGTGCTACCTGCTCTGAGGTGTGCTTGCCACGCTGTCCACAAAGGAAATGAAATTCACAGTTTCCCAGGGCTTTTCTTGTTCACCTGGAGGGCAACAGAGTTGCAAGTCCCAGCCAGAGCAGTCACAGAGGGGCACTGTGGGATGCCTCCAAGAGGCCAAGAATATCCACTTTCACAATGCTGCATCTACACTACTGTATAGACAAGCAACCAAGGTCAAATTTAGCATGACTCCTTATGAAAAGTAGGAGTACCAAAACAGACTTTAGCAGCTCTTAAAGACAATGGAATGAGCTTGGCAGGATGGACTCGTTTAGAAAATTGACCTTATGCAATGTAAATTCAGTGTAAACTCCTAGGATAGACCAGGCCTTAGACTCTGACACTATGCTGGTTTCCACTGGCTGAGGATCTGGCCCACGGATCTTTCTAGAAATTTGAGTCAAGTACATTCACCTGTTGTGATTCCTCCCTCTGGGGCATTTGGTATTGGCCACTGTCGGCAGACAGGATACTGGGCTGGATGAACTTTTGGTCTGACCCAGTATGGTGGTTCTTACGTTCTTATTCTCCCCACTGCAGAGAGGGTAGTGGTGAATGGAACTGATGTGATAGCGGTGTTCCGCCAAGGACAGCCGTCATGAACGTTAAAGCCTGTTTGGCCTGTAATGCTGAACACAGCATAGAAAATCACTTCAGTGAAAGAAAACATTAAAAATAAAGGGCTCTGTCCTATCTCCACTGAAATCAAGTGAAGCATTTTCCACTGACTTCCTAATGGAGCAGGTGTTGTCCCATTGAAAGCTAATTGTAAGCTACGAATATTAGGTACAACTGGACAAATATGGCAAAAAAAAGTTTCCAAACATTTGTTCTAGTAAGTGCTGTAAAGTCACTTGGATGGCATTCACAATACTTTATATTCATTCCTATGAACATTGTGCCAGTGTTTTGTTTTGTTTTTTATTCATTTACAAATTAGAAAAGTCTCAAACATACTTGTGAAAAATGTGTTTGTTCCCATGGTTATTTAGCTGATTCCTTTTCATCTGTTTATAAATTCTTCAGTCATTCAATCATGGAGCAGAAACAATAGTTGGGTGACTAGGTAACTAACAGCAATTAATAGAAGTAAATAATTTGTGAAAAATAAGCTCTTATAAAGCTGTTAAACAATTCTGAATAATGAAAAAAATCCACAAAAATGGGCCCTCTATGTGAAGATAACTTATGGACACAAAGGCTATACAAAGGCTATATCTAAACTACATACCTTCCTCGAAAAAGGGATATATTAGACACTTCGAAATTGCAAATGAAGCTGGGATTTAAATTTCCCGTGCTTCATTTGCATAATGTCAGCCATGTTTTTTTCAAAACGGGGCTTTTCGAAAGAAAAAAGGCCGTTTAGACAGGGATCGATCAAAAATATAACCCTTTTTCAAAAGATCCTGTACTCAAAAAATGCTGTGATGGCGAGTTGGGGTTCCCCCGATCATGCAGCCCCGTAGCAGCAAGAACAGACTCAGACAGCCAGTAGAATAGAGAGGGTTTATGGCTTTTCCAGGATACAGCACAACCTAGACGTGACGTGGCTATAGGAGTCTGGACCAGGATGCCTCAGACTTCTTGAGATGGGGGGCCTCGGCCCTTAGACTCCCAGCCCCCCTCCTTAGTCCGTCTCCTTCATGATTCCATCTAGAAACTCTGGAAAGTCTCAGGTCGTGGGACCATTTTTGAGTACAGGATCTTTCGAAAAAGGGTTTTATTTTCAATCGATCCCCATCTAAATGGCCATTTTTCTTTCGAACAGCCCCGTTTTGGAAAAAAAACGTGGCCGCCATTATGCAAATGAAGTGTGGGAAATTTAAATCCCAGCTTCATTTGCAATTTCAAAGTGTCTAATTTACATTCCTTTTTCGAGAACGGGATGTTGTTTAGACACAGTCATGGAGTAAAGAATTTACTACATATCATTTGCACAAGTAACATAAATTGTGAACCACAAAACAGTAGCACACTAGACCTGTTTTTATTCTGATGTAATAACTCAGAATAACAAGACCTGTTTCTATTCTGATGTAATAACTCCATTTAAATCAGTGGGATTACATAGGAGTAAAATCAGTGTGAGATGAGATTCAGTTTATGTTCATCCAATACTCACATCAACAATAATAAACTTAATGCATCTTTGTCTAACTTGTAAGAGGTCTGATAACTCCTCACAGGTCTAGTTCTGCTAAGGAAAATAAAACATTCTTTCAAGCAGCATGGGGAGACTTTATTTTTTCAGATTTCTAAGGTGATTAAAATTCTGCCTGAGCTCAGAAAAATGCAATGTTTTTATGTTCCTTTTTTCCAATCAAAGTTAGATATTCTTTTAGGTAATATAGCATGACCCACCAGAGGCATGAGGCAAGAGATTGCATTAATCCAACAGCTTTATTACTCAGAATTCCTAATAGACTTTTTTGGCTTCTCTTTTGGATGCATGGATATGCATACGCACCTGAGTGGCGTGAGCAAGCCAAACCTTATCTCATGCTCATTTCCTACAGAATTCAAAGAGAATATAATCTGTTCTCATCTTTGTTCTAGAGGTAGCAGAAATTGCTACATCAAGAGAATTAATCTTAATCAGTAGCATTTTATCATTGAGGTTTTTCCCTTTAGTTCAAACTCTAATGGCAGATCATAAAAATGGGCAGCTGAGAAAATACTACTGAGAGCTAATGGAATTTTCTTTTTAACTCAAGTGGAATAGGGTTATGCTTTTACATGGACAGCAATTGCCACTAAAATGTCTGTTCTTTACTAAGAAGTAAAACACAGTAGTTTCTGTGTACAGTGATAAGTCGATGCCAGAGTTAGCTACAGAATATTTCCATTATTACAGGCTTGCCTAGGAGCCATGCCCCCTAATGATTGGGTAACTGTAAAAGTATTTTTCTATTTATGCTGTTGAGAAAACACTGTTTAATTATATGGCAAAAACAGTCCTGAATGAACTAGGCTTCTGTGGACAGAGAGCTGGCATGGAATCCATGCACGTCACAAAAATCGCTGTGCCATTTGGTGCTAATTGTCCCTTCTTGGCAGTCTGACCAGATAGGCTGAGGAATGAATGGGCCTGGATACTGGGCTGCTCTTGGATTAGTCCTTCCACAGAAGCACATTGGCAGGGCTACGTAAGGGCTTATGCCCAGGATGTGGCACTGTGCTCTACGGGGTGTGATTTCTAAAGTGTATGCCCGTGTTGCTCATTAATTGGTCCAATAGACCCTGCTGCTCCACACTAACGGTTTCTTAGTGTGCTGTGTCATGGTACTGTTCTAAACAGCATCACGCAAAGTGTACCAATCCTGAACAACTAATCTGCAAACAATACATCAATGTCCTTCAGAAATAACTCCCCTGTAGAGCATATTCCCCACCCCTGAAGGAAGCTTGCACCGCTGCTGCCTGTTGCATAGTGCCATCTGGTGGACATCGCATACGTCTAACAGACAACCCAGATGCTTAAGGAAATAGGCTAGCCTGGAGAAAGATGTGGACACAGTTTGGGGTCTCTGAGTGAAAAAAAAATAGTCCAGGTTCATCTGATAAGATCTTAATGTCATAAATTCATAACAATTCATGTAAGCCTGAGATTCCCTGCTTTCCTGAAAATCCTACACTGCCTATAGTGTAAATGGAATATTTCAGTCTCCATTTCTGCTAGTGTGGCGGCATCCTCATGAGTAGGACACAATATAGGAAAATAATATAAGAGAAATTAAAAAAACCACCCCAAAGATATAAATAGTTTTACTCCTGAATAAAAACTGCATTTTAAACACTAAAAGATCACTATATTACTGGAGTGCATCACACAAATACTAAACCTTTTCAATCTTAGATTAAACATGTTGGGAGAAGGCTCTATTTCACTCCTATGATTCACACATTCAGGAGGAAGCTATGGAAGCACTCCGGTGGGGTTTACATTGCAAACTAAAACAGTTCTTTCCCACTACCGACTAATTTATTTTTGTATAATGATTAGTTTAGAGATACAAATTGGTAATATTTTATTAGATCAGCTTCTGCTGGCGAGAGAGACAAGCTTTCAAACCACATAGAACTCTTCACGTCTGGGGAAGGAATCCCCAGCATTACAGCAATATTTAGAATATTCAGCGACTCTTGGCTGGCAGAAACAGAAAAATGGAATTTAGATTTTCAGATTCATAACTGCTTGTACTGCTGCTTCTACCTCAAATAGTAAACACACCCTCTAAACCTTCCTTACCACTTTCCATTCCCTTAAAAGAAAAGACCCTCTTAAATTATTGTGAACATTAACCAGGGCACAGAACACCGGCAACAAAAGGGAGAGAAATCTGCCAAGCAAGTGAAGGACAAGACCAAGATACGCAGATGCACAGAATTCCCTAGCAAGCAACATGTGCTCACCAGGAGATAATGCCGGTTCTGAACATTGCACAACACTTCTGATTGTTAAACTTTAGTTAAACTCCATTTTTGCAGGTCACAAAAAGGGAAGAACAGACAAAAGAGCCTGTAAAAGTGCTTCGTGTTATTTCAGTGTATCCATTAACAATCAGCTAGGATGCATAAAATTAAGTGGCATTGTGATGACAGCTGGACACTGAGCTACAGCTTCTTGCTTATATTTCTGACTGTTAATTACCTTCAATATGACCTTAGACTAGTCACTTAAACCACCGTGGGTCAAATGCAACTTAGAAAAAGTGCGTGGGTGTACTACTCATTGGCATTTTAGGGGGAAACAAGAAATGATGGACGATAAATATAACTCATGAACTGAAGGAGCACAAAGAGAGCATAGCAGGCAAATTAATGGGCAGAGTATGATGAGCAGGATTCACCTCAGTTTAACGTACCCCACCTTCTGATAGTACTATGTCTATGCTCAGCCACATAGCTCCTTCTCCACACATAGGCCACAACCTCCAACAGCTGCTTGCATTTTAGGCGTCTATTCAACCCCGGGATTTTTAAAGTAACCCTCAGTGACTATTATTCATCTGTACTAGTTCTGTTTTGCCCCCATTTCCTTTTTTTTTTTTTTTTTTTGCTAAACCTCTTCAATTTTCTACTTCCAAGTTACAAGCAGGTTGTAAGTACTATTCATTTAGCAAATAGTTGTAAATACTATTCATTTACTTGCAATGTTTTTAATTCTTGCTGTACAGTATGTGAGTGCTTTAGTGAGGAAGTGGGGGGTACTTCTACAAAATACATTGAAACTGTATCCACTGCGCCACATGGGTATCCTGGAGAAGTCTGAGAAAGCACAGGCTTTTTAAACACCCAGTCAGAAGGCAAATAAATCTTTCTTCTTCTATCTCTGAGGTTTGCTTTAGCATCTTTTGCCTTATATTATACATATTTTTGATAAGCTAAGCTGCATGGTATCAATTAAACTGCTTTTCTTCAGATGTCTTAATTTTGCTTTAGTGTTTAATTCACGGAAAAAACTTGATTGCATTATGTGTTTGTGTGTTATGAACATTGTAATTTAAATATGCATTCAAAGGAGCACTATTTTGCTGAAAGGGAGAGCCCAGGATATGCAATATACATGCGTATCACAGCTGTAATACTATTGTCTTCAAGCATGGGCCAAAGTAAATTTATGAATGGAACATTCAGTAAAATCAAAACAAACCTATTGACTATCCTTTTGCGTTTCCCCACTGGCAACTACACTAGCGTAGTCTTCTTGGAAGTAAGGTTAGTCACAATTCCTATGTTTTGAGATAAATCATATTGACACAAAGTCAGAAATATTGATTTCTGAGTTTTACTCCAACATTCATCAGAACTGTTTAACAGAAAACAATATTTTTCTCTTTGTGGCCTAAATGCAAAAACCTTTGATACTGGCTTTCACAATGTTTCCTGTTGTACTATTCCTAATGAATCCACAGGCACAGTGCAGTGTATAATCTAAAACTGATGGCCTATCTTATTGGTGAATAAAAGACAATAAGATGAATTATTCAAAGAGCTAGTTTTTTCTGATCAAGAACAACAATGGACTTTTAAGTAGAATTCCACCTTGTGACATCTAAACATGTGAATTGCAGCTACTGCCTTTCATCAAAATTTTGTCACTGATTTTCCTTCGCATAGGGGACTACAGCATCAACACTTCTGTTTTTCCTCCTAATACCACACAGACAAGTAGCATTATATTGCCATGCAGCAAATGGCGGTAGTGACCCAAGACGGTCTGCCACATTCCCTAGCATAGTCCTGCTCAGCACAATGATTGTTGGCATTGGAACCCAGCTAACTACTCAAGCCAAATAGTTATCCTAAGAAAATCCAAACCCATATCTAAAATAAGCCCACAGATATACCCATTCAAATATTTAATAAATAGCCCATCACGGACACTGAAGTTGCCCAAGACAATACCAATTTTCATTTGAATCCAGTGTTCAATTTTAAATTATTCAAACTTTTCTAAAATTGCTTCTAGGTGAAAGTTCCATCAGCTAAAATGTTAAGAATGTTGTTGACATAGGTGATTCTATCCAGGAAGATACTTCAGGGAAATAAATCAATGAAAAGCTCCACAGTGTTGTGTGTAGGTGAGCCCATCTTAAATTAGTTTATACTGTTAATAGTAGGCTGTTTGATTACAGGCAAAAATACAAGTAAATTATTGATGTCTGACCCCTTCATACAAGTATTGTTGGGTTTACATGTTATAGGCTGCTGGAAGTTCATAACTGGCATAAAAATAAAATAAACAAACAATGGACACAAAATATATTTTAATTTTCCAGTGTCAGAATGTCCACTTGCCTTTAAGGGAGGGGATTCAATTCAGAGTTTGGTTCTGTGATATGCTTATAATAGCCAATAATAGTTGAGGATGCTCAGTTCTTTTCAGGATGAGCCCCTTTTGTATCATTTAAAGCAAGCCAAGAACATTATAAGGGAAAACTGTGCAAACTTCCAGGACATTATACAGAGAGGCAGAGTTATTATTGCTGATTCACCAGAGCAGACATCAGGAGTATAAAAAGTACATGTGTGTGAGGCTGAGAAAACTAGGGGTAAAATCCCTGCAGGGACAAACACTGCCTATATGTCTTGATTAGCAAAAAGCTTAGGTTGAGGTTAGGGAAGTAAGTGACTAATTGACTAGTCGACTATCCGATAAGGAAAAGCTTGTCAGATAGTCGACACATTAGTCGACTAGTCGCTTCCTTCCCCTTGCTGCCTCTATCACAAAGGGTACGTTTAGACTGGCATGTTTTTCCAGGATACCAGAGGCTTTTTTTTGTGGAAGAGCAAACGCGCTCTTCCGGGGAGCCCCGTATACCTCATTCTATGAGGAATAAGGGCTCCTCCTCATCTAGACAGGGTCAAATGGTGGAAAAGCCTCTTCTGGAAAAGCTATTGGAAAAAGCTACGCAAATTGCAGAGCGCAATTTGCGTAGCTTTTTCTGACAAAGGACTGTAGTCTAGACCTAGTCAAAGAGGCAGCAAGGAGGTTGGCCGGGGAGGAAATGTAGGGGATTCTGGGGGGAGCTGGCTTAAAAGCCAGTTCCCCTCAGCTCCAGCTTTGTGGGAGGAGCAGAGGCATGACAACGGCGCTCCAACTTAGAAATGTATAAAAGTCCTCACTGGGGCTCTTGTACATTTCAAAGCAGAAGTGCCACATGGAGTCCTGGAACAGCGGGACTCCCCACTGGTCCCACGCTCCATGTGGCATTTCAATCTTGTACATTTCAAAGACGGAATGCCGCACTAGGCCTGATTGACTAATTGAATAGTCAATGGGAATCCCTTCGACTATTCGATTAGTTAATTCATCGAAATTTAACATCCCTAGTTGAGGTTGTGTGTTTTGTTTTAGAAGGTAACAAACATTTGCTGCACCTTTGCCCTTTCATTCTCTACACAACTTTGGAGCAGACCCAGTACCAGGTATCCTATAATTTATTACTGAAACAAACAAAATTATGGTTATCTTCTGATGTGATCAAACATGGAGCAGAAAACGCATCTTTCTTTTTTGACCTATATCATAATTTGAATTTACATCTCCAGCAATGAAAAGTTAGTTGAAACAATCCATTAATCTACCTTGTTGAACAATATTTTGACAGTATTTCAAATACTACACAGAAATTGTGAGCACTGTGGGAATGAAGCCGTCCTAGATATCAAAATATTCTTTCCTTACATCTATAAGTTGTTTTATAAAAAATGCAAGTTACAGCAGATGAAAGATGGATTCAGGCAAGGAGAAGAAATGGCAGGTCTCGTCTGAACATATGATATGGTTCCTCTGAAAATAAAAGACAATGTGAATGACATAGTCACCACTGGACAAGCAACACAAAGACATGCTAATAAAAACAGAATGCACTTAAAGTGACATAGCATGAGTTAATGTCATATAGACATCTTTCTGACACTCCTCTAATCATACAACAGGAATCATGGGATGAGATTTAGCTGATGGCAAAGTGTGATACAACAATATTGAGTACAGGCAGAGACTCAAAGTGCTGCAGGCCCCTGGAAGTGCTCTGAAACAAAGCAAAAGAAGACGATGACATGAAGAACATGATCAGTTCCTTCATGTTTCTTAGTTGCCTCTAGTAAGACAATGTTATATCCTAAGAGATGCTTTTATTACATGGTCAATCAGTTTCATGACAGACTTGTCAGAAGTCAAAGAAAAATTTAAGTGTGATGCAGGGAAATACATTTCTTCCACAAAACGCTCAGCCCAAGAATACAAAGCTTTCCAATATTACAAAGATGGAAATAGGACACAGACTTATTGAAAGTCTCTGAGTAAGGGTAAAAAAAAGAGTGATGTCATAATAAGGGTCTACTACAGACCATCTACCCAGGAAGAAGATGTGAGTGAGGTTTTTTTTAAACAACTAACAAAATCATTCAAAGCACAGGACTTGGTAGTTATGGGGGACTTCAGCTAGCCAGACATCTGGAGTATGTCTAGACTACTGAGTTTTTTCGAAAAAAGTGGCCTTTTTTCGAAAAAACTTCACCTCCATCTAGACTGACATCGTGTTCTTTCTAAATTAAATCAAAAGAATGCAGCGGGTTTTTTTAAATTGGTAAACCTACTTTTACAAGAATGCCTTTTTTCAAAAGAGCTCTTTCGAAAAAAGGCATTCTTGAACGCAAACAGGGCTTTTTCGAAATAAAGCGTCCAGATTGCCTGGGTGCTCTCTTTCGAAAAAGCAGATCGCTTTTTCGAAACCCTCGTGGCTGTCTAGATGATCTCTTTAGAAAGAAACTTTTTTATAGTGTAGACGTACCCCTGATGAAAATAACACAGCAGGGCACAGATTATCCAACAAGTTCTTAGAATGTATTAGGGACAATATTTTATTTTAGAAGGTGGAGGACATTACTAGGAGGAAGGCTGTTCTAGATTTGATTCTAATAAATAGGAAGGAACTGGTTGAGAGTTTGAACATGGGATGGCAGCTTGAGTGAAAGTGATACAAGTTCATGATTTTAAGGAAAGGTAGGAGGGAGAAAATAAAGCCAATGGATTTCAAGAAGGCAGGCTTTAGCAAACTCAGGGAGTTGACAGAAAAATCCCATTGGAAGCAAATCTATGAAGAAAAACAATTAAAGACAGTTGGCAGTTTTTCAAAGAGATGGTATTAAGGGTGTAAGAGCGAACTATTCCACTGAGCATGAAAGATGGGAAGTATGTAAAGAGAATATCTTGGCTTAACAAGAAGGCCTTGAATGATCTACAATTCAAAAAGGAGCCCTTCAAAAAGTCAAAACACAAAGAATGAATATAAACAAATAACACAAGTATGAAGGAGCAAAATTAAAAAGGCCAAGGAACACAATGAGCTCAAATTAGCTAGAATCATAAAGGGTAACAAAAAACATTCTACAAATATATTAGAAGCAAGAGGAAGACCAAGCACAGGGTAGGCCCATTACTAAATGAAGAGGGAAAACCAATAAGGATATGACTACACCACAGAGAAGATCGAAGCTGCTGCTGTCGATCTTCCAGGGTTTGAATTAGCACGTCTAGTGAAGACAGCTAATTCAAAATGAGGGGAGCACTCTGGTCGATGCTGGTAGTCCTGCTTCCATGAGGAGTAAGGCAAGTCAAAGGGAGAGTATCCTCCCTTTGGCTTTCTGCAGTGTGGACAGCACCAAAGGTCGAGTTAAGGTACTTTAAGTTCAGCTACATTATGAATGTAGCTGAAATTGCATATCTTAATTTGATGTTATCCCATAGTCTACCAGAAAATGTGGAAATGGCAATGACTTCTTTGTTTCAGTTTTTAGCAAGAAGCACTGAAAATGGGGTAGGTTCAGAATCTAACATAGGAAAAGAACAATTTTAAATTACTTAAACAAATTAAACGTCTTTAAGTCACCAGGGCCTGATGAAATACATTTTAGAATACTCAAGGACCTGACTGAGGAGATATCTGAGCAATTAAAAAGTCATGGACTACAGGAGAGATTACAGAAGACTGGAAAAAGACAAATATAGTGCCAGTCAATAAAAAGGGAAATAAGGACAACCCAGGGAACTGGAGACCAATCAGTTTAACAAGAAAAGATAATGGTGCAAATAATTAAGGAACCCATTTTCAAACATCTAGAAGATAATACGGTGATATATAAGTGTGATATGTCTAGACTTTAGTAAGGTATTTGATGCAGTCTTACATGATCATCTAATTAATAAACTAGGGGAAATACAACCTAGCTGGAACGACTATAAGGTGGGTGCATTACTGGATTGATAACCATTCTCAGATAGTAGTTACGAATGGTTCACAGTCATGCTGGAAGGGCATAACAAATTAGGTTCTGCAAGTATCAGTTGGGGACTAGTTCTGTTTAATATCTTCATTAATGATTTAAATAATGGTATAGAGAGTACATTTGCAAAGTTTGCGGATGACACCAAGCTGTGAGGGGCTGCAAGTGCTTTGGAGGATAGGGTCATAATTCAAAATGGTCTAGACAAACTGGAAAAGTGATCTGAAGAACAGGATGAAATTCAATAAGGACAAATGCAAAGTGCTCCACTTAGGAAGAAACAGTCGCACACATACAAAATGGGAAAGGACTACCTAGGAAGGAGTACCGAGGAAAGGGATCTAGGGCTCATAGTGGAAACAAGATAAATATGTGTCAAGAGTGTAACAATGGGGATTACAGTGGATGAGAAGCTGGACATGAGTCGTCAGTGTGCCCTTGTAGCCAAGAAGGCTAATGGCATATTAGGTTGCATTAAGAGGAGCATTGCCAGTTGATCCAGAGATGTGAGTATTCCTCTTTAGTCAGCTCTGGTGAGGCCACATCTGGAGTATTGTGTCCAGTTCTGGGCCCCCAATCACAGGAAGGATGTGGATGCATTGGAGAGGGTCCAGAGAAGGGCAACCAAAATGATTAGGGGGCTGGAGCATATGACCTATGAGGAGAGCCTGAGGGAGTTGGGTCTATTTAGTCTGCAGAAGAGTAGAGTGAGGGGGGATTTGATAGCAGCCTTCAACTTCCTGAAGGGAGGGTCCAAAGAGGATGGAGAAAGGCTGTTCACAGTAGTGATGGATTGCAGAACAAGGAACAATGGTCTCAAGTTGTGGTGGGAGAGGTCCAGGTTGGATATTAGGAAAAACTATTTCATTAGGAGGATGGTGAAGCACTGGAATGGGTTACCTAGGGATGTAGTGGAGTCTCCATCCCCAGAGGTGTTTAAGTCTCGGCTTGACAAAGCCCTGGCTGGGTTGATTTAATTGGGACTGGTCCTGCCTTGGACAGGGGGCTGGACTTGATGGCCTTCTAAGGTCTCTTCCAGCTCTATGATTCTATGATTAATGTTGCAAAAAGAGTAAACATCATTGTGAGATGCATTAACGGGAATGTTGAAAGTAAGACATAAGAAGTCATTCTTCTGCTTTACTTTGCACTGATTAGGTCTCAACTGGAGTACTGTGTCTAGTTCTGGGTGCTACATGTCAGGAAAAATTGAGGATAAATTGGAGAAGGTCCAGAGAAGACTAACAAAAATGATGAAAGGTCCAGAAAACATGGCCTAGCAGGGAAAATTGAAAGAATTGGGCTTGTTTAGTTTGGAAAAGAGAAGATTAAGAGGGGAGAGGATAACAATTTTCATGTATCGAAAATGTTGTTACAGGAAGGAGGGAGAAAATTATTCTCTTTAACCTCTGAGAATAGGACAAGAAGCAATGGGTTTAAATTGCAGCAAAGGAAGCTTAGATTGACAATTAGGAAAAACTTCCTAACTGTCGGGGTGGTCTAGATGGTGCTTGGTCCTGCCATGAGTGCAGGGTTATGGTGTTGATGACTTCTTGAGGTTCCTTCCAGTTTTAGCATCATCCTGTGATCTGCAAAGAACTTTAAAATGTTTGGTTTCTCCTTTCAACCTGGAAATGATCCAGGTGGGCAGGAGCTGTAACTAAAAAGGTGGTTCCAGGAGCTTGTCAGTCTGTGAACAGAAGGACCACAAACATCCTATAGAAACATTGGTGTCATTTGCTGTATGGGTATGAATGTATTGGTTTTTGACTTGACTATAGAAATAAAATGCACTTTGGAACAGTGGCGGAACATGGCTTAGAGACACAGCCTGTGCTGGAGGGGCTACAAAGTTGCTTCCTACTGAAAGTGAATCTACAGGATTTTTCAGCCAAATTTCTTCCTGCGGTATATGTGACAATCAGACCTCTGCCATCCTGTCAAAGCAAGCAGCAAATATTCCCATGAGCAGAGAGGAGAATGGGCCATGATTACAGTATCTCACTGGTGGCACTATCTGCATGCTGAGTCTGTGCCTCAAAAGCCACACTGGCTGTCTGTACACAGTAGCTGGGAGGGTACTTCCTAGCAGGGACAGACACTCAAGCTAGCATGCTCTGTATAGGATGGTGTCTGTGGTGTCAGCTTGGGCTAGTGTCCCGAGTGTTTACACAGGGGTCAGTCAGGATTGTACTCGCATGCACAGCTTGAGCTGTGGCTGCACTGCTATTTTTAGCACACTCGATAGAGGAGGGTGACTGTCCACATACATTGTGTATGTACTCAACATAGTTGTTTATTTTACCCTTTCCCCCACATTCACACTTGTATTCTCGCTACCATGATCCATTCCTCACTCCCCAATGTCCTGTCTTCTGATTCACTTTGCAGCACATAGGTTGGTAGGATGTACTACAATGCCACTCTCTCGCTGCAGCTGCTCCTCGTAGTTCTGGCATCTGGCAACAGAAATCTGCTGCTACAGGAGTCTAGACGATGTTTGTACAGCTAGGGGTGTATGTCTGCCCAGCAACCGGGTGCCCATGGCTGACCCATGCCAGCCAACTCAGGTGCTCAGCGCTCCGGCTGAGTTGCTGTTTCATTCTGGGCTCAGAGGTGGAAGGGTTCCAGAGCTCAGGCTGCAGCCACCGCCAGAAATCTGCACAGCAATTAAACAGCCTCACAGCACAAGCCAGAGGCAGCTGGCACAGGCCAGCCACAGGTTTTTCTTTGCTGTGTACACATACCCTTACATGCCTGCTCAAATCTCTACTGAAAGACAAATTAGCCAGATTGTGGACTCCACAGCAGAGGGCTGTATATTCTAATACACACTAGTATGCCCCACACTAACTGGCCCAGGTAGACCTGTTGGTGTGCACTAAAAGATCCCCAGTGCACATCAATGTAGCACTGTTTGAAAAAAGCTCCAAGGATAGACTGATAGAGACATGAGCAGGACTGAGGGACATAAGGGCATATCTGAAAGCACAGAGCAAGGAGCCCAGAGGGGGGAGAACTGTCACAGGAGGATAGAATCAGAAAAGGAGGCGGGAACACAAGAATGAATCTGGGGGTCAAGTTGAAAGGCTCTGAATTGAGAGGCAGATTATTCAACACATATATCAATAAAATGGCACAATTCACAATGGCACACATACTTGCACAGAGTAGTACTTTTTTCCCTCTGAGTAGACCCATTGAAATCCCTGTGATTTTAATTACAGAATGGCTGCTTTTCAGGTAAACATGGTGGGTATGTCTACACAGCAAAGTTATTTCAAATTAATAGCCCTTACTTTGAAATAACTTTGCTAGCGTCTACACAGCCAAACCGCTATTTCGAAATAAACTGGAAATAGCGGAGCACTTATTTCAAATTTGGTAAACCTCATTCTACAAGGAATAAAGCCAAATTTGAAATAGCTATTTTGAAATAAGTGCTGTGTAGACACTTAATTCGAAATAGGGGGCCTCCAGCCTCAACCAAGAACACTCCTCTCCCTTCCCCCCTCCCTGGAGCCCTTAAAGGGGTTGACTCTGGCCACAGTGCCTGTGCTAGCTCCAAGCCTGCCAGCCCAGAGCCAGCAGTTACTGCCCCTGACCCAGTGGCCCCAAAACATGAGCCAGCAAGCCACTGGCAGCCAGCCTTCTGCCGCTCCCCAGGAGCAGTCTGCCAGCTCCTAGGAGCCTGCCAGGGCCTGGAGAAGGCGGGCACCTTCCTGGTTCAGGGTGGAGATCATGGACCTTATTCAGGTTTGGGGGGGATGCCCCCAACGTCCATGATCTCCACACTAGATGGACGAACGCGGCTGTCTATGGCAGGATAGCTGCCGGCCTAGCCACCAAAGGCCACATGCGAACCCAGAAGAAGGTTCGCATGAAAATCAAGTTGGTCCGGCGAGACCCCCAACCCTGAGCCCTGGGATTCCCCTCCCCCTTCTTCCCCTTGCTTCCCCCTTCCAGCTCCCTCCTCCCAGGTTTCCCCCTCCCCTCTCCCACGCTCTCTCCTCCCCTCTCCCACCTCCTTTCCCCAGTCTCAGCAGAGTTTCATTCCCCCCCCCCAGTTTTATTAAATAAAGACAGTTTGTGTTTATGAAAAAACGTGTATTTTATTTTACATCAGGAAGGGGGGTGGGGGGGGTAAGTGGAAGGATGTGAGGGAGGAATGAGGCACAAGCCCCCAGTGGGGCTGACCAGGGAGACTGTTAGTGCTCCTCAGGGTGGAAGCTCTCCCGCAGGGCCTCCTGGATACTGACAGCCCCCCGATGAACCTCCCGGATGGCAGCCTGCAGAAAGTGCAGCCAGGCTCGCAGCAACGCATCCAAGAGAAGCACCAGAGTGCCCAGGGGCAGCTCCGGCTCCATGTTGCAGAGTGCTGTGGTGTCCCAAGTGAGGGCAACCACAGCACGCAGAGACAAAATGCTTTGCTGTCCCTCATCGAGGTAGGCAAGCAAGCAGGGAAACCTGAGAACCGGCTGTCCAGGGGTGGTCCCTTTTAGCACAGGCCTCAGATAGCCTCAGGCAGCAGCCACACAAAGTAAATCCTGACCTGATGCCCTGCCGGACCTGGTTCGGCGGCCTTAAATGCGATTCAGCGTCCACTCAGTGTGGGCGCGCTATTTGAAAATAGCAACATGCTATTTTGAAATGCATTTTGTGTGTAGACACGTTATTTCGAAATAAGCTATTTCGAATTAACTATTTCAAAATAGCTTATTTCAAAATAACGCTGTGGTGTAGACATATCCGGTCTTAATTATGACTCCTGATATAAAATAGATTAGCAATATTAATTCCTCTTATAAAATCCATTAATACTGTGCACTAGACCCTGCCTACATATTTCTTAATTACCTTCATTCTTTACGTAACATTATAATGGGGTCCGATTCTGACCTTACACCTTTGTGTAAAGCAGAAGTGACTTGAAAGAGGCAGACAGACTTGTGGAAAAGAAATCAGAACCAGTCATATCAAGTCTACTTTATTAAACTACTGAACATCTTGGAATATGATTCAATTTATTTGTGATATTCAAATGATTACTTTAAACTATTGTAATATGTACATGCTGAATAGTCACATCTCTTACAAATGTAATGTTCAGATAATTAGTAAAGGTAATTTTTTTGTCGGTAATACAGATTCAATCAAATCCAACAAGTAAAACACAACGGAAGAGGGAAAACATGGTGAAAATATGCTTTAGTGATGTGGACTTATGTGAATGCAGCCAGCCTACTTCCTTTCTCTATAAGATTGAGAAGTGCCAAACTACAGTGTGCCTGGAGCTTGCTCCTGAAATACAATGAAGATACACTGTAGCTTCTGAGGAGACAGTCAGCTTTAATCAGTGCCCACCCTCTTCTTCATCATCCACACACTCCCATGTGGCAACTTACTCTTCTCTTTGGTCTACAAAATGTGAAGTTTGAAGGACTTTGAAGTTTAATTGGCAAGGTCTTGGGATTTCGCTAATGTCCCATGTTGCTGGCTTGCTTTTCAGAAGAGCAGCAGAAAACCTTAAGCAACCTGTGACCACTTGGGATTGAAATACTGAAGTGTCTCCAGTACAGAAACTTTTCATGCAAGACTGATATTTGTCTATTTTTTAATGAAAACAGAATTACTTAAAGTATGCCAAGATGCACCCAAACTAGATTTGTTTTTGTAACTGAAACTGACATATGATTTATGTTAAGTAACAGGGATTGCTATAAATCACTTGTATTTAGGTACCAGAGAATGGAAGTATCACAGTTCAGAGCAACTGCATTTGTATTCCCTTTCTGTGGTCCACAAGGGCATCCATTCCAGGATTCTAGCTTCCAGTCATCAGTCCTGTTGGGCAGAGACTTGCATCTCTCCCTCTTCTGACCAGAGTTTTCTAGGTTTTCACAGTGTCGCCTGCCTTTACTGATTATTCATAGGAAGGCAGATTGCCTAAAAAAGAGTGTCGGGACTTGCTTTCTCTCTGAATACTATAAAAAGTGTAATTGCCATCAGTTATGTTACCACACAGCTCTAAGCAAGCACATATATTCTTAAGGGGGGAAAGCATTGCAGAGAAAACCTATTAAAACAATAAAAGAACCTATATGCTTGCTACAAAGCTTACCAAAGACCACCCAACTCCAGCAAGGACGCTGGTGTCCGTTCTCCCAACTTTTCCTCAAGAATTGAGGCCCTTTTCATACAAAAGGTCTTGTCTATTTGTTCAATCAATTTAAACTCCGGCTGTTGGTCTCTGGAAAATGTGGCATATGTGAGCCTTTCCAAGATGTGGTATCTCTCTGGTTGGGTTACAACCTGACTGATTTTAATTCTTGGAGAAGTGGTGGTAGCCCTCTTCATGAAGTAGAACACACCACATATGAGCCATTCTTCTAAAACAACGGACCTTAAACTTAATTCAGTAAGGTCTCCCAATGATATTGCAGGAAATTGCCCTATCTGCCACAGGAAGAATTTTCCTCTTTGGGACACAAGAAGCCAGCAGAGATCACAGAACCATAGGATTGGAAGAGACCTCAGGAGGTCATCAAATCCAAGCCCCTGCTAAAAGCAGGACCTCTCTCCATCCTCCTTGGAACCCCCCCCCCCTTTCAGGTAGTTGAAGGTTGCTATCAAATCTC
This sequence comes from Rafetus swinhoei, assembly GCA_019425775.1. Classification (NCBI taxonomy): domain Eukaryota; kingdom Metazoa; phylum Chordata; order Testudines; family Trionychidae; genus Rafetus; species Rafetus swinhoei. Next base: position 44,385,429 of record CM033432.1, on the reverse strand, counting down.
ACTCTTCTCTTCTGTAGATTAAATAAGCCCAAATCCCTCAGCCTCTCTTCATAAGTCATGTGCTCCAGCCCCCTAATTATTTTTGTTGCCCTCCACTGGACTCTCTCCAATGTGTTATGAGGGGCCAGAATTGGATGCAATACTCCAGATGTGGCCTCACCAGTGCTGAATAAAGGGGAATAATCACTTCTCTAGATCTGCTGGAAATGCCCCTACTAATGCGCCCCAATATGCAATCAGCTATCTTGACTACAAGGGCGCTCTGTTGACTCATACCCAGCTTCTCATCCATTGTAATCCCCAGGTCCTTTTTGGCAGAACTGCTGCTTAGCCAGTCTGTCCCCAGCCTGTAACAATGCTTGGGATTCTTCCATCCCAAGTACAGGACTCTGTACTTGTCCTTGTTGAACCTCATCAGATTTCTTTTGGCCCAATCCTCTCCCCCAGCTTAGTGTCATCTGCAAACTTGGTGCTGGTGCAATCCATCCTCTCATTTAGGTAATTAATAAAGGTGTTGAAGAAAACTGGTTTCAGAACTGATCCTTGGGGCACTCCTCTTGATATCGACCATCAATCAGGCATTGAGGTGTTGATCACTAGCTGTTGAGCGAAACAATCTAGCCAACTTTCAATCCACATTACAGTCCATTTATCCACTCCATATTCCCTTAACTTGCTGCCAAGAATACCGGGAAGACCATATCAAAAGCTTTGCTAAAATCCAGGCATAGCACATCCATCACATTCCCCATATCTACCAAGTCAATTACCTCATCATAGACTGCAGTAAGTTGGTCAGGCATGACTTGCTGTTGGTGAATTCATGCTGACTGTTCCTGATCACTTTCCCCTCTTACGGGTGCTTCAGAATGGATTCCTTGAGGATCCCCCTTTTCCCCATGATTTTTCCAGGGACTGAGGTGAGACTGACCAGTCTGTAGTTCACTGGATTGACTTTCTTATTCTTCCATTTTAAAAAGATGGGCACTACATTTGCCTTTTTCCAATCATCCAGGACTTCTCCTGATTGCCACGTGTTTTCAAAGATAATGGCCAATGGCTCTGCAATCACATCAGCCAACTCCCTCAGTAGCCTCGGATGCATTAGATCTGGATTTGTGTATCTTCAGCTTTTCTAAATAGTTCTTAACCTGTTTTTTCTCCACTAAGGGCTGCCCACTTCCTTCCCATACTGCTTTGTGCAGCAGTCTGGGGAGCTGACCTTGTCTGTGAAGACAGAGGCAAAAAAAGCATTGAGTACTTCAGCTTTTCCCACATCATCTGTCACTAGGTTATCTCCCCCATTCAGTGAGGTTCCCACACCTTCCCTGATCACCTTCTTATTGCTAACATGACTGTAGAAACCTTTGTTACCCTTCACATCCCTTGCTAACCGCTTTTCTGAAGTCCTGGGTCTGTATTTTGCTGCTCTCCTTTCTTCCTTTGATCAGGATCCTGAAATATGATCACTGCTGCCCTGGTTGCCAACAATATCTACTTCCCCTACTAATTCCTCCCTGTTTGTGAGATGTCCAAGTGACTGCTGTTCCTGTCTGTTTAGGAATTACTACTGCAGTCATGATGGAGGATGTCCAATAAGTGGTCCTAAAAATTATCATGGCACAGCATAGCAGAGATTGCGTGCAAAAGAGAACCAGATTAAATCAGCAATAAACTCATTTTGGTTTTTCCATACAGGCCTCATACAAGGCCTGATTGTGCTTCTATTATAATTTACTAACAGTACTAACATGATGTCAAAAGATCCCAGCAAACATCTCATAGGAAGAGAGTGTCAGTCCTGAAGAACTTCCATTCCTTGCCTTGTCTGTTAGACTGTGAGAAAAGGAGGTATTACCTCCAGACTATGGATGAGAAACTGAGACACAGGGCAATTCAATGACTTGCCCAAGGTGCTATATGGAGTCTGTTATCTCAAGTTGCAGCCCAGTGTTGTAACCTTTGAACCATCCTTCTTTCACAATACTCAACTCACAAACCTACCCAGCACACAGGGGGAGCATGCAAGATGCAGCATCTGTTTGGGAGGTGAAGCCTTGCTTACCTTCCCAGCTCACGTCAGTGTGGAAGGAAGGAGGAATCAGGGCCCACAAATTCCACCTTCTCGCTGCTCCCTTTGGAGTGACTCACACCCAGGACTGCTAGGTAGGAACAATCGCAGTGCCTCGTGGGCCCCCCCTCATTCTTCATTCCTGACAGAGTCAGAAACTATCTGGTCCAGAGTGATTGGTCACTCGAAAACTGAAGGATACCATACTGCATAGTGTTCTTAGTGTCTGGAGAGCAAAACAAACTGAGACAGTTCCAGCGTGCAAAGTAGGAGATCTGGGATCTTATTCTTAAAAAAACCCTGATAATTCCATAGAAAACACTAAACTATAAACTATACTATTAGCCATGATAGGTATAATGGGACCAACTACTAATTACTAATGTACTTAGTTCAGATCCGCAGTTACAGATCATTTATGGCAGGACCGAGGATGTTGCTGGAACAAAGAGCCCTGGCGCATGGCCAATGTCCACTGGGGAGCCCTGGTCTGGAGAACCCTGGCCAGGCTGGCAGCAGAGGGGCTGGTGGTGGCTTGGTTCTGGGATCTCTGACTGTACTGGCAGCAGAGGGGCTGGGCGGCTGGTGGCAAGGGATCTCCCCTGGTCCACAAAATCACTCATTAAGGCATGGTCAGGTCTGAGGGTGTCAGACCAGAGAGGTCCAACCCGTAGTTGTATACCTATATGCCCTAATTTAAGGAGCTGCCAGTAATTAGAACTGTAGTACTGCACTATACCACCTTTTGGGAGGAGAAAGGAGAGGAGAGGAAAAATTATGTTACTGCTACCTGTAGGGTTCTGCTACTTCTGGTAGCAGTATTTTATAGGCAGGGCTCGACAAATTATACAATCTACTCGCCCGTGGCGAGTAGATTGTAACCCAGAAGAGCCGGGTTCGGGCGATCTGCGCATGCGCAGAACGATCTGCGCATGCGCAGATCGCCGGACAGCGTGGCTGGCGAGCAGGGCTCGCCGCAGTTCGGCGAGCCCTGATTATAGGAGTATTTCCTTACGATCGTACAAATCATAAACTGCTACTGATAACATAGTCCTACAAGGGAGCAGCTCTGTACAAACCACCGGCCAGCCAGGGGAAGGCAAGTGCCGTGCATTGCCTGAGCCTCCCTCCCCTGTGTTCCAGCTAGCCAGGGGAAGACAGGGCCTGATTTCCTCTCCTTCCCCCATGAGCGATGCCCAGTCCAGCCCCCCTGCCTGGGGGGACTTCTGGGGGAGGGAGGGCGTGGGAATCAGCCCCAGCTTTCCTCCAGCCAGACAGAGCATGGGGGAGGGAGGCTCAGGAAGCGTGCCACTCCTGCCTTCCCCTGGCCGGCTGGAGCATGCTTATTTGGCAGCCATGAGGGGTTCTCGCCGCACCCTGTCCCCCGCGTATGGGCCTGAATTGTATAGTCAATTGTTTGACCATGCTGTGGTTTGTTATGAAATACATTAGGTTTGGGGTGGGGAATCTTTTTTGGGTTGGGGGCCGCTGACCCACAAAAAAATCAGCGGTGCACAAGGGAGAAGAAAACCCCCTCAACAACCCTGACTGGGAAGGCTCATTTAACTGCACCTCCACTAATGTGATCTATGCCATCAAATGCCGACAATGCCCCACTGCAATGTTACTATATTGGCCAAACTGGATAGTCTCTACGGGAAAGAATTAATGGACACAAATCAGATATCCAGTTCTGGGCCCCCCACTACAAAAAGGATATGGATGCATTGGAGAGGGTCCAGTGGAGGGCAACCAAAATGATGAGGCGGCTGGAGCGCATGACCTATGAGGAGAGGCTGAGGGATTTGGGTTTGTTTAATCTGCAGAAGAGAAGAGTGAGGGGGGATTTGATAGCAGCATTCAACTTCCTGAAGGGAGGCTCCAAAGAGGAAGGAGAGAGGCTGTTCTCAGTAGTGACAAATGGCAGAACAAGAAGCAATGGTCTCAAGTTACAGTGGGGGAGGTCTAGGTTGGATATTTCACTAGGAGGGTGGTGAAGCACTGGAATGGGTTACTTAGGGAGGTAGTGGAATCTCCGTCCCTAGAGGTTTGTTAAGTCTCAGCTTGACAAAGTCCTGGCTGGGTTGATTTAGTTGGGATTGGTCCTGCTTTGGGCAGGGGGATGGACTTGATGACCTCCTGAGGTCTCTTCCAGCTCTCTGATTCTATGATCCAAAAAGGTAACACACAAAAACATGTTGGAGAACACTTTAATCTTCCTGGACACTCATTAATGGATCTCCAAGTCACTGTTTTGTTTCAGACCAATTCCACAAGCCAAATACACAGAGAAGGATTGGAGCTTAACTTCATTCACAAGTTTAATTCTTATACAAATGGTTTGAATGGCTCGCACATTATCAACTATCCAAACAATGAAGGTGCTAATGGTTCTTGATGTCTGTGTAGAATCTGTTGTTGGTCATCTTCCTTTTCAAGTGCAAACTAATGGTTCTTATCAGCCTCTTTTAACTATTTAATCTTTGAGATGCTACTATACTAATTGTCGTTTTTTAAGTTTTTCCTGTTACAGACTCACTGGGCTATCCCTCTGAAGCTTATCTACTCACTGTCTTTTTTTCTTCAATTTTTTCCCTTCTCTCCCCTCTCCCTCCCTCCCTCCCTTATTTAGTCTTGGATCTGGACTTCCAAGACTCTGGTCATCTGAAGAAGTGGGTTGTGCCCATAAAAGCTCATGATACCATCTACACGTTTTGTTAGTCTTTAAGGTGCTACTAGACTATTTGTTGTTTTTTAAGTTTTTCCTGTTACAGACTAACTCAGCTACCCCTCTGAAACTTGAGGAGAAAGACATTCTCCACATTCCCCTCTCACACCAGAGCTGGGGGGAGAGGAGGGAGGCTAGTAGATTTTGTGTGCTCCAGCCCCATGGAGGGATGGAACACCAGTGTGGGCTCTGCAATGCTGGGGGGGAAGCTCTGAGCCTTGGGGGCCAGATGCTGTAGGCCATAACCAATGCCAGTCAGGTTTATTGCTCTAGGCCAGTAAAAACATAGGTTAGGGAAAGGATTCTATATAGATGATACCATTTTCCATGAAGCTGTTTCATGCAGCGTTGTTACATTCACCTTCTGCAGATGTGCTCCCAAAGTTGTACCCCTAAAGCCATCTTTTTATCCCTTCCCTGTTTACTAGTAAAAGGTACTGTGTATGTCATCTGAAACTAGATTTAACTGATTAGCTTCTTACCTTATTTTTCTGGTACCATCGTGTACCCCTTATTTTTGTGGGGAACACACCTGTTTGAGGGAGTAAAGACACCTCCCAAGCCTGTCTTGGGCAGTTAGTTTGTGAGGGTAATTCCCATTCTGTTGCTATAATAAAATAATCATATGTCCTGATCCTGACAGCTTTCCTACCTATATAAGCCATAGATTACTTCAGCTATACAAAGTATTATATAATGTTTAGCATAAGTGAACAGGAGTATTATAAAGAGAAAGGCCAATTTAGACTCCATTATTGCTATATTTAAGCTTAATAATATTTGTGCTTAATGTTTAGTATATATATGGTGTGGATAATACATGTCATCAGCATAACATATATGTAAGTAGCCAGCATGGTCAACAGTGGAGAGTTTCCCTACTCTACAGCACACTTAGCACATCCATTTCAGAAAACAAAACCAGAGCAAATCTTACAGAGATCTCCCTTGTGAGCTTTTACAAAATATTGTCTCTGGCAAGAGGTAGTTCATGACCAGTTACACCAATTAGCAAAAAAGGCTCAAGAATATCAAGCTATTTAGCTGAGTCAAAGACTGGATGTTAGCAGGGAAGCCATTCTATAAAAAAGCTGGCCATCTCTATGACTGATTCTTCTCTGACTCAGGATGGAGAAGTTTACATTTGATCCAGCAATGGCAGGAAAAGGAAGGTTTACAAAATCCGGTGAAAGGGAATAAAGGGCTAAGCCTTCAGTACTCTTTGCTTCAGCGAGGGAAATGTGCAAAAATTCAGAATCCAGAAACCAGAGGGGGAAGAAACATTTTTTTTTGTATAGAACTGCTCCCTGAAGCAATGTGCTACTGGTAACAGTTTCTGATTTATATGATCATAAGGAACTGCTCCTTTAAGATACTGGTACCAGAAATAGCACAGTCCTACAGCTAGCAGTTACATACAGTGCTGTGAGAGGCCATGGGATGGGGGGTGGGTTCGCACCCTTGCGGTCCACATTTTCAAAAAAAGCACCCCCTACAGAAAATCCTGTGTACGGGCTTGCAATTGCACAGAAGGGTGGAAGGTAGAAAAAGAGAGGACAGGAAGAGCACCAGTTCCTAAATATTAGGGGTCTCTGTCCCGTCACTCTTGCTCATATCAAGTAGTAAATTACTCCATTGAAATTAACTGGGTTTCTTCAGCGGTAAACACTGCTCAATGTAAGGGTGGTAGAATTTGGCACTAAATGACTTTTTGAATAACAAAGATAACTATGGAATTACTTTATTCTGGAGACAATTTAAACCTTAGTGCCAGTTCTTTAATAAAAGAAATAGCTTCACATTTAACATTAATAGTCCTTTACTGTAAAGACAAGCTAAAAACAGTCTGCAGCCTTGTCTAAATGAAGCTGTCAAATACACAAATAAAAATTTTAAGAACAATCACATAGAAATGACTTGCCTCTACATCCCACTGAAAGAACTAGGATTATTACTAATTATTTCTAATCTTTTTTGTCATGTAATAGTAACAGTTCTAATTCTTACCATGCATTTGCGATCATCCACCCCAGCTAAATCCTCTTCAAACTCTTTTCCTACATCAAATTCCATGATGTAGTTTCTAAAAGTGCTTAGCGTTTTAATGATCATATGATCTCCATTCTGAATGATTTCTTTGTCAGGTTTTAGCAAGTTGGCAATTTTTCTCACAGCAATGTTTACATCTGAAAACAAAACAGAAAAAAAGATTTGCAGTAAAGCCACAAATCTACAACAATACAAATCTTTAGAGGATTGGGATGGCCCAAAACACAAGTAAATAGTTCACTGGCTGTTTTACAAAAGTTCATTACAAGTATGTTAATTTGCTTACTTGCAAAAAACCTTGTAATCTTTAAATTTGTTAATACAACAAACATACTTCTAAACAAACACAAGAAAGGAAACATTACAAATTCCTACTAATTCACTCTGATTACCCAACAATGTTACTTTTGGAGAAACAAGCATTGTGCATGTTTCCCTGCCAATCGCATACACACAAACTTTTACATAGAGTACATTTTGTTTGCACCTGGATACACTCGTTTTCTCTTCTTGAGTTTTTTTTAAATGTTGAGAAAATAACTTTGTTTGTCTTTTAAAATCCTGTAGTTGAATCTCTCCATAGATTAATGGTAGTAAGATAAAAAGAAAACAGACTGTGTAAAGCAAATCAAACAAAACTTTGCTTAAGACAAAGTAATCATATTTTTTAAAGAAAGTATTCTTAAGAATGCACTAAAATTTTGGCTGAGCCTGTGACAGTCCCAGAAGAAATCAAATCCAACTCAAGACTAAGGCAGGTGGCATTTTATTGATTATTTACTAAATAAATATGAAAGGAATCTTACCCAGTGCTTTCAGATACTCCTCAAAATTGTCATTGCTAAGCATTTTCCAATAACCATTGAAATCTGCAGGCATTTCTGGTGAATGTGATAGCCAAAACCAAAGCCTGAGGATAGCGTGCTGATTCTGCACCACACAGCTCAAAGCCTGTCCTCTGTGGCGAGTCTGAACTCTGGTTTCTTTTATGTGTTCTTCAGACCTTGCAGTTATACGAGCCCCTCTAATCCGATTACCGCTAACGGGTTACCATTAAATCCTTCCACAAAGCTGAACCTTTTAGATTTATAATGACAGCAGGATGGCTTCATTTAAATGGAATGGAACATGTACCTTCTATACAATGGCTGTAAGGCCACTGATTATCTGGGTATCCATTTTAACTACGTTACTCCTCCTCTTTTATGATGCTTAGAAAATAAAATGGCTGGTTTAGAGCATGGGGATGGATGCTACAGCAGGTGGCTGGCTATAGTGGACACGTTGGGTGGCTTCTGCAGACAACTGAAATCCTGTTTTTTTGGAGTATTTGAGAATATTTTCAGTGCTTTTATCTCTTCTGCTCAGAAGAGGATCACACAAGCTCTACCAGTGAAAGTAATTGTGTTTTGGTTTAGAGTTCAGTTATAAGCCATGATTATATAGTTATCTTCATGTGAGCAGTATTGCCAGCAGATATTGACTGGTTGGTTAATTGATGTCTCAGGAAAAGCCAGTAATTATTCAGCAGAGGTTATTATTAGGGAGTAATAGCCAATTCCAGTTACTTAATGTTTTCATCAGTGCTGCATGTCTTTATTAATCAGAGACTGCTATTAGTTAAGGGAATGCAAACAATGTTCAGACATTGGAGCAAGAAGCATTTCAGGAGACATTAAATATTGCTGAAATGAGCAAGTGAAAAGTTAGTGCTGCATTACTGGATTATACAACAGTAATATATCATTGCTTGAAGGCAGTAGCCTGAGACTGTAGAATCTTCCTACACTTAGGGATGGGTTCTGGCTGTCAATTTAAAAGCAAACAAAACATTTCACACAAGCAGTTACCTGCCAGTGATACCAGCTAAAGCAAGAGTTTATGAAGTTAAACAGCATAGCTAGCTTTTAAAAGGAGCTAAAGAATTTGATGACCAAGGATACCATTTGTAATTGTGCAAGCTGAGATAGACAATCAAATCTCATGCTTCTGGACAGAAACTAAATCTCCACTCGTCCAGGAAGGAATGTTTTCCCTACATATACAACATTGTATGATAATCTAAGTGGATTATAAGGAGAGGGTGGAATGTCACAAGGAAAACATCATGTAAAAGTTGTTTCCTTACATTACAAACAGATTTGCTGTGTCAATGTGACATGACTTGGTATTGCAAATACTATATGGCTGCGTCTAGACTGGCAAGTTTTTCCGCAAAAGCAGCTGCTTTTGCGGAAAAACTTGCCAGCTGTCTACACTGGCCGCTTGAATTTGCGCAAGAACACTGACGATCTGATGTAAGATTGTCAGTGTTCTTGCGCAAATACTATGATGCTCCCGTTCTTGTATTTGCGCAAGAAGGCCAGTGTAGACAGCTCAGGACTGTTTTGCGCAAAAAGGCCCCGATGGCAAAAATGGCGATTGGGGCTTTCTTGCGCAAAACCGCGTCTAGGCTTTTCTGCAAAAAGTGTTTTTGCGCAAAAGCATCCGTGCCAATCTAGACGCTCTTTTCTGCAAATGCTTTTAACGGAAAAACTTTTCCGTTAAAAGCATTTGCGGAAAATCATGCCAGTCTAGACGTAGCCCATTAGTATGTTCCTAATGCAATGGTGGGAAGAGCAATCAGGTTGACATCATTCATGATCCATCAGGCATTTGAAGTTCACTGATAGAATCATAGAATCATAGAATACTAGGATTGGAAGGGACCTCGAGAGGTCATCGAGTCCAGTCCCCTGCCCTCATGGCAGGACCAAATACTGTCTAGACCATCCCTGATAGACATTTATCTAACCTACTCTTAAATATCTCCAGAGATGGAGATTCCACAACCTCCCTGGGCAATTTATTCCAGTGTTTGACTACCCTGACAGTTAGGAACTTTTTCCTAATGTACAACCTAAACCTCCCTTGCTGCAGTTTAAGCCCATTGCTTCTTGTTCTATCCTCAGAGGCCAAGATGAACAAGTTTTCTCTCTCCTCCTTATGACACCCTTTTAGATATCTGTAAACTGCTATCATGTCCCCCCCTCAATCTTCTCTTTTCTAAACTAAACAAACCCAATTCCTTCAGCCTTCCCTCATAGGTCATGTTCTCTAGACCTTTAATCATTCTCGTTGCTCTTCTCTGGACCCTCTCCAATTTCTCCACATCTTTCTTGAAATGCGGTGCCCAAAACTGAACACAATACTCCAATTGAGACCTAACCGGCACAGAGTAGAGCGGAAGAATGACTTCTCGTGTCTTGCTCACAACACACCTGTTAATGCATCCCAGAATCATGTTTGCTTTCTTTGCAACAGCATCACACTGCTGACTCAATTCAACTTGTGGTCCACTATAACCCCTAGATCCCTTTCTGCCGTACTCCTTCCTAGACAGTCGCTTCCCATTCTGTATGTATGAAACTGATTGTTCCTTCCTAAGTGGAGCACTTTGCATTTGTCTTTATTAAACTTCATCCTGTTTACCTCAGACCATTTCTCCAATTTGTCCAGGTCATTTTGAATTATGACCCTATCCTCCAAAGCAGTTGCAATGCCTCCCAGCATGGTATCATCGGCAAACTTAATAAGCGTACTTTCTATGCCAATATCTAAATCGTTGATGAAGGTATTGAACAGAGCCGATCCTAAAACAGACCCCTGCAGAACCCCACTTGTTATGCCTTTCCAGCAGGATTGTGAACCATTAATAACTACTCTCTGAGTACGCTTATCCAGCCAGTTATGCACCCACCTTATAGTAGACCCATCTAAGTTGTATTTACCTAGTTTATTGATAAGAATATCATGCGAGACCGTATCAAACGCCTTACTAAAGTCTAGGTATACCACATCCACTGCTTCTCCCTTATCCAGAAGACTCGTTATCCTATTAAAGAAAGCTATCAGATTGGTTTGACATGATTTGTTCTTTACAAATCCATGCTGGCTGTTCCCTATCACCTTGCCACTTTCCAAGTGTTTACAGATGTTTTCCTTAATTACTTGCTCCATTATCTTCCCTGGCACAGAAGTTAAACTAACTGGTCTGTAGTTTCCTGTGTTGTTCTTATTTCCCTTTTTATAGATGGGCACTATACTTGCCCTTTTCCAGTCCTCTGGAATCTCTCCTGTCTCCCATGATTTTCCAAAGATGAGAGCTAGAGGCTCAGATACCTCCTCTATCAGCTCCTTCAGTATTCTAGGATGCATTTCACCAGGCCCTGGTGACTTGCAGGCATCTAACTTTTCTAGGTGATTTTTAACTTGTTCTTTTTTTATTTTACTTTCTAAAACTACCCCCTTCCCACTAGCATTCACTATGTTAGGCATTCCTACAGACTTCTTGGTGAAGACCGAAACAAAGAAGTCATTGAGCATCTCTGCCATTTCCAAGTTTCCTGTTACTGTTTCTCCCTCCTCACTGACCAGTGGGCCTACCCTATGCTTGGTCTTCCTCTTGCTTCTAATGTATTTATAAAACGTCTTCTTGTTTCCCTTTATTCCCGTAGCTAGTTTGAGTTCATTCTGTGCCTTTGACTTTCTAATCTTGCCCCTGCATTCCTGTGCTGTTTGCCTATATTCATCCTTTGTAATTTGTCCTACTTTCCATTTTTTTATATGACTCCTTTTTTATTTTTAGATCATGCAAGATCTTGTGGTTAAGCCAAGGGCGGTCTTTTGCCATATTTTCTATCTTTCTGACACATCGGAATAGCTTGCTTTTGGGCCCTTAACAACGTCCCTTTGAAAAACTGCCAACTCTCCTCAGTTGTTTTTCCCTTCAGTCTCGATTCCCATGGGACCTTACCTATCAGCTCTCTGAGCTTACCAAAATCCGCCTTCCTGAAATCCATTGTCTCTATTTTGCTGTTCTCCCTTCTACCCTTCCTTAGAATTGTGAACTCTATGATTTCATGATCACTTTCACCCAAGCTGCCTTCCACTTTCAAATTCTCAACCAGTTCCTCCCTATTTGTTAGGATCAAATCTAGAACAGCTTCCCCCCTGGTAGCTTTTTCAACCTTCTGAAATAAAAAGTTGTCTCCAATGCAGTCCAAGAACTTATTGGATAGTCTGTGCCCCACAGTGTTTTTTTCCCAACATATATCTGGACAGTTGAAGTCCCCCATCACCACCAAATCTTGGGCTTTGGATGATTTTGTTAGTTTTTTTAAAAAAATTGTTAGTTGTTTAACAAATGAATGTATGTCCTCTTGGATCTTCAGAAATGATGTATGTGGAGTAACTTCAATTTAATAATTGTGCATAACATCTTGATGCAACAGGGTGACATTCATGCTCCAGCTACATGACTCAATCTTGCAACTCACACACAAAGGGCTGTAGTCAGTCTGATTTTGGGGTGGGGAAACTAGCATCTGAAATCAGATGCAAACAACATGGCAAATGTCTCCTTTGATCCTTTCTCTTGACTCATGTTGCAAAAGGTATCCTGCTGCAGAGTGGAACTAATGAACGAGGTGACATATCCAGCCAGATCCCTGTGGTACATACCAAACTTTACTGTAAGTATAACATATTAACTGTACTGAATGTTGTAGATCATGTCAACAGCCAAAGGTCATACATTTATAAGCTTGTCAATTCAGATTATGTAATTATGGAAATTAATCATATCACTGAAACACAGGCAAAGGCACGCAGCTCAGAGACTACTTTTGAGGCAGTGTAGCTTATGCAGTTCCTCCCTCCCTTCCTTTGTGGAGTCTTCTACATGAAAGCTGAATGTGACTGGATCTGAAAGCTGTTGGGCCAGCACATGGAGGAATGCATTTGAATGGTTTGCCAGCTCCACTGTGACATGTAAGAAACAGCTACTCAGCAGGCATCTTAACTACTTTTACTGCATTATTCATCATACAAACACTACAGTTCTAGTTGCACAATTATACTAAGCTATAAGAACATAAGAATGGCCATAGTGGGCCAGACCAAAGGTCCATCCAGCCCAGTATCCTGTCTGCTGAGAGTGGCCAATGCCAGGTGTCCTAGAGGGAATGAATAGAACAGGTAATTATCAAGTCATCCATCACCTGTTGTCCATTCCCAGCTTCTGGCAAACAGAGGCTAGAGACACCATCTCTGCCCATCCTCGCTAATAGCTACTGATGGACTTGTCCTCCCTGAACGTATCTAGGTTCTTTTTGAACCCTTGGCCTGTACAACATCTTTTGGCAAGGAGTTCCACAGGCTGTCCCTGTGTTGTGTGGAAAAAATACTTCCTTTGGTTTGTTTTAAACCTGCTGCCTATTGATTTCATTCAGTGACCCCTAGTTCTTGTGTTATTAGGAGTAAATAATACTTCCAAATTTGCTTTCTCTACAAAGCAGTCACGATTTTATAGACCTCTGTCATAACTCCTTTAGTCATCTCTTTACCAAGCTGAAAAGTCTTAATAATTTGTTTTAATAATCTCTCCTCATATGGCAGCCATTCCATACTCTTAATCATTTTTGCAGCTCTTTTCTGAACCCTATCCAATTACATCTTTTTTGAGATGTGGTGACCACATCTGTGAACAGTGTTCAAGATATGAGTGAATCGTGAGCTTATATAAATGCAATGTGATATTTTCTGTCTTATCTAGCCCTTCCTTAATTATTTTTTCTCTGCTCTTGCACACTGAGTGGATATTTTCAGAGAACAATCCACAAGGACTCCAAGTGTACGTCTAGACTGCAGAGCTATTTTGGGATACCGGAATTATCCTGAAATAGCAACGCCGCATCTTTAAACACTCCCGGTATTTTCTGAAAGAGTGGGCATGCTATTCCAGCCTCCCTGTAACCCCCTTTCCACGAGGGTTAAGGGATTTGTCAGAATAGTGCCTTATTTTGAAATTTGGTGCTGTCTACAGAGCGTCAAATTTCAAAATAAGCTCTTTTGACCTAGACTCGGAATAAGCTATGCAATTTGCGTAGCGCAAATTGTGTAGCCTATTCCAACAGAAGGGTGCTGTCTAGACACACCCCAAGATCTATTTTTGAGTTCTAACAGATAATTTAGACTCCATCATTTTATATGTATAATTGGCATTATATTTTTTCATGTGCATTAGTTTGCATTTATCAACATTGGGCAACAAAATGACAGATGAAATTCAGTCATCCAGTTTTGTGAGATCCTTTTGTAGCTCTTTGCAGTATGCTTGGGACTTACTGATATTGAGTAGTTTTGTACGATCTGCAAATTTTGCCCCCTCACTGTTTACCCTTTTCTCCAGATCATTATGAGCACGTTGAATAGGACTGGAGGACAGACTCCTGGGGAACACCACTATTTATCTCCCTCTATTTTGAACTGAGCATTTATTTCTACCCTCTTATACCATGACGGCTTATTTTGTTTAAGAGCTTTTGGTGGAGGACCTTTTCAAAGACTTTCTAAAATCTAAGTACACTATATCTTCCGAATCTTCCTTGACCATGTTTATTGACCCACTCAAAGAATTCTAGTAGATTTGCAAGGCATGATTTAACTATACAAAAGCCATGTTGATTTCCCCCCCGTAAATTATGTTAATCTGTGTGTCTGACAATTTTGTTTTTCTCTTCATCAACTAGTTTGCCAGTCAGACTTGTTTATAAGCCTGTAATTGCTGGGATGATCTCTGCAGCCCTTTTTAAAAATCGGTGTCACGTTATCCTCTAGTCCTTTTGTACAGAAATTAGTTTAAAGTACAGATTACAAACTACAGTTAATAGTTCTGCAATTTCACATTTGAGTTCCTTCAGAACTTGTAAGTGACTACCATCTGGGTCCTGGTGACTTATTATTTAGTTCCAAAACCTTCTCTAATGACACCTCAATCTGTTCCTCAGATTTGTCTCCTAAAAAGAATGGCTCAGGTTTGGGAATCTCCCCTCACATTCCCAGCCATGAAAACCAATGTAAAGAATTCATTAATTTCTCTGCAATAGCTTTATTGTTAATCCTCCAGTGGCTTCCTGATTCTGATGTACTTAAAAAAACTTCTGTTACTTTTTGAGTCTTTGGCTAGAACAAGGCTACTCAACAAGTGGCCCATGGGCCACATGTGGCCCACAGCCCCTTTGTTTGCGGCCTGCGGTGCAGTTTGGGTTTATGTGGGGCTCAACATGCAGCTGGGAGCTGAAACAAAAAAGCAGTCAGTATAATGGTCTTCTGTTGATATGCGTTTTTAGTAGTTAAATTCCTGGATTGTCATTGCTCATTAAAAGCACTGTCATATGGGTGGAAATCGGGTAACTATTGCATTTTATTGATATCAGCAGAACTGACTTAAATGGGGCCTGCGTGTTGTGTAGTCTTGCCTTAATTTTTGTATTCATGCCTGTCACTGTGAAAGAAGCTACTTGCATATATTTTCATATATATTTGTATGTATATGCAACTACACTTAAGTTGCAGTCCTCGGCATGTGCTTTGAGTATCATTGTGGCCCCCCGCGGGCTTCCAAAGTTGAGTAGCCCTGGGCTAGAGGTTCTTCAAATTCTTTTTTGGCCCTCCTAATCATATTTTTAGATTTAATTTGCCAGAGTTTATGCTTCTTTCTATTTTACTCACTAAGATTTAACTTCCGCTTTTTAAAGGATGCCTTTTTGTCTTTAATTGCCTCTTTTACTTTATTGTTTAGTCACGGTGGCATTTTTTTCATTCTCTCTGTTTTTTTTTTTTAATTTGGGGGGACAGATTTTAGATGAGCCTCTACTGCTCTCTCTTTAAAGTTTCAATGGAGTAACCCAGTGATCACCAACCAGTAGATTGGGATCTACCAGTAGATCTTGGAGCCTCTGACAGGTGATCCTGACTGGTTTGGCGGGGAAGCTCTCAAGGGCTGGCACTTCAGTTGCCCTTCCACCCACTGTCATGCTGTTCTGCCCTCTGCCTTGGAGCTGGCCCCTTGGGAGCCTCCTACTTGCTGTGCAGGGCATGGGATGGAGATGGGAAGGTGCTGATGTCAGGATGTCCCTCCTTCCCCCACTCTTGTACCCCATCTCCACACAGAGAGAAGGGGATGGAGGGAGCTTGACAATGCACATTTCTGTCACTCTGACACACTGTGTGTGTCTCTGTCATTCTCACAAACACACATGGTCCTTCCCTCTCATCTCCCGACCCAACACATACATGGGGGGTTGTTGTTATTTCTGTTGCTGCTTGCAAAGTGGATTATTTTGGGTTTTTGACTTGTCTGTGCATTTCATAATTTTCATTTTTCCTTTACGCTTACATTTAATTCTTTGGGTAGTGAGTTCTAAAATGCCTAACCTGTTGGAGTAATTATCCCTGTGGGAATTGCTGCTCCTGGATGTGGCTGGCATGTTCCTGCAGCCCCTGAGAAAAGAAGAGCAGGGGAACTCCTGTTGTCCTTGCCTGCAAACACCACTCCTGCAGCTCCTATTGATCAGTAATGGGGAACCGTGGCCAGTAGAAGCTGTGGGCTCAGGGCCTGTAGATGAGGGGCAGCACATGGTGCCATTGCTGCATATGCCAACTACTTTCAGGAGTGGTACAGGGCCAGGGCAGTAGTAAGCCTGACTTAACTCCACTGCTCCATCACATGGAAGCAGTCTCAGTTAAATGGTGCCCAGCCAGAGCCTGCTTCCTGAACCCATCCCAGGCCAGAATCTCCTCCTGCACTCAACCTCCTGCCCCAGACATGAGTCTCCCTGCACCCAAACTCCTTCCCAGAGCTTGCACCCTGAAACCCCTTCTGCACCCCAATCCCCTTTCCTGGATTAAGCCCGGAGCCCCTCCTACACTCCAAACTCCTTGTCCCAAGACCAGAGCCTGCACCCCAACCCCCTAATCCAGCCTGATGAAAGTGAGTGAGGATGGAGGAGGAAGGGGGATGGAGTGAGGAGGGTGAGGCCTCGCAGAGGGGGTGGAGCAGGGGCAGGGCCTCAAAGAAGGCGCAGGAAGGAAGCGGGGCAAGGGTATTTGGGTTTGCACTTAAACTGAAAAAGTGATTGTGTGGAAACGGTTGGAGATCACAGAATTAACCCATCGTTTTGGGTAAAAAAAAATATCCCTTTCAAATTACATCAGATTTACTTATGAGATGAGATGCCTATCAACATAGTATATAGATACTGTATCAGTTATGTAATTGTGTCTGGCACTCCAAATGTTGCTGCCATTCAAAATATATATAACCACTTGACCACTGAAACACATTTAATAATCAACAATATCTGATCATACCAGCAGTTGATATTGCATTTGGGTTTTTTTAGTCGTTTCCCTTAAAAGTATTTTCTCAACTATGAGCTGTTCAGTAATTCTGAGGACATGGCTGAATTAGGCTCTCTCATATCAGACACAGAGGAAATGGATTTTTGGAAAATATCCTCTTTTATTGCAAACTCCTAAGCATTACACACAAAGTAGAATGCAGCATGTGTGTGCTATGAAAGCCAATGTAATACACAATCTCATTGTTAAAATGAATCCCATGACACTAGAAGAGCATGCACTGTGAACAATCATTGTGTTGAATTTGTATGATTTTATACAGGACATCCACAAACTGCTGAGTTGGGAAAACTCAAAGATTACTTGAGGGAAAGCGGCAGATAAATTTCACCACTTCCCATAAATTATTAACAAAATGTTTCAAAACATTGGTTGGCATTACTAGGCTTCCGAAGTGCTGAGACATCTCTATGGGCTATTCCTGCAGGAAGGAAAGAAACGAGAACAGTAGAATCCAGTGTTTTAGATATTCTCACCTGAATGCAAAGAGAGACAGTGGAGAATCTACAGTGCTGCTTGATGTTGACATAGAGGGCATGGCTGGGGCTCCCTTGTAGCTGGGCTGCCATATCAACAGCTTCAAATTTTTGACAGCTAGCTTCTCTAGATTATGCCAGGGGACTGGACTAGCATATACTGGGCTCAGGAGGGAAGAAAAGAACCCCCTTTAAACTTCTCATTATGAGCTGAAATTAACGGGATATGCATAAGTGCTTTACTGAATGATGGCTTTATTTCTGACCTACTAACATATATACACACAAAACTGAACTGTATTAAATCATACAGTGCATTCATTTTTGTGTCAGGTTCGTATAAGGTAAAAATGTGGCAATAACTATACATTTTTGCAGTTTATTGAAAATATTCCTTAGAAAGAAATATGATATAATTTTATTCTCACTGCCTGCAAATTGCCAAGACACTTTCAAACTGAAACAGTTCCTGGTATTAGAAGATTATAATTCAAGAAATCCACTATTCTTATTTAGATCACCACAAGAATACTTCTACATTTATTAAACATTTTAATATTTGTGTTTAAAACAGAAGAAGTGTAAGAAGTCAGCTATTAGATTGTTCTTTAATTAATGCCTCATAGAGATCTTAAAACTAATAGCCCTTTGCACCTAACAGCTTAGGAAACCAGGAGTTCAGTACAAAATCAGTAACATAAAAACTTTGCTGAATTATACCACAAACTTTCAGAAGCACGACTGGCTGCAGCTCCCTACTACATACTTCACTTTCTTCCATACACAAAGATTGCGCATTTTGTAGGGATTTTCCAAAAGTAAATGCCGTTGTCTTCTTCCCACTTGTTGGAATACAGACATCAGTCACTTAATGTGTTTATCACTGTGTTGTGTAGTTTCTGAGGCTGAAGTTAAACCCTCTCACTCTCTTCTGTGTAAATATGATGGTGTTTAATATAGGAAATGACAGAATCTGGAATGAGATACTTCACACTTAGTCCTTTGTGCAAGGCATGTCGTATATGTGTGGCACTGATTTCATTCTGAATCCATTCTGTGACCAAGTGGATATTGTGCTGGAATTGAGTCAGAAGATTAGATTCACTGATGTACTGAACAGGGTCAGAGCCAGCACGGCTAATACAAACCAAACCAAACTTTTCTACTATTTCTTTAATATGCTCCTCCTTCCAGAGATTAGGTGTACTAAATGTCTTCAGAATGTCAGCTCCACAAAGCAGCTTTAACTCTGGGGAAACTGGAAAAGCAAAAACAAATGGAACTTTTAAAGATCCTTCCTAAAGATGAAAAAAAAAAGTTGATTGGATAAGGTTATTGTTTCATTTATTTCTGGTATTTTATCTAAATGTCTTTTGAAATGTTACATGAAATACTCTGCTTGGAAAAAGAGCAAGGATTTACTATGAACCGTTTTTTAAAAAAATGAAAAGACCAAGAAATTCAGCACTAAGGTTGCCACTGTCCTTAATTCTCACACACACACACACTTTGGCTATGTCTACACTGCAAAGCTTTTCCAGGATACCAGAGGTATCCCGGAAAAGTTATGCTGCGTCCAAGGAACGTGTCCACTTTTTTGGAACAGTTTCCGAAGAAGCAGACGTGTTCTTTCGGCATCCTTGTATTCCTCTCGATGAGAGGAATAAGGGATGTTTCGAAAGAGGAGTTTTTTCCAAAATTTGGCCCCATGTAGAAGCACCTCTTGTGCCTTCTGTCTGCCAAGGCTCTCCTAGCATCTGTGTGTGCCTTAGCCCTTACCTCAGGGCTAGCCAGGGCCTTGAAGGTCCCCTTAGGGCAGTGTTTCTCAACCACAGTACCTTAGGGGTACTCGAGAGAAGTCTGGGGGGTATGTCAACATAACTAAAATTTGGAGAAAACTGAATTTTGTTTTAAGTTTTACAGGGTTTTATTATTTTTGTGCTTTTTATACCCAAAAATTTCATTGCCCACGTGGCTACGATTAAGTTGTTTAAACAAACGTGTTGCAACGGTAGAAAAAAAATTTGTGTGTTTGAAAACTGTAGGTACTGGGGGTACTTATACTTTTATTAAAAAAGGAGTACTTTATAAAAAAAGGTTGAGAAATACTGCCTTAGGGCACTCCCTCTTCTTGTGCCCAGGCTCTCTACAGGCCCAACATGTTTGGGGCCCTTCTATTACCTTCATAGGGGGTGCTTGCCCACTGTTTTCCTTGCTTGGGTAGGGTCTCCACACCCCATCCCAGTAGGGGCACTCCTTTTGCAAGTGTCTCTCATGCCCACAGGTATAGCAGTTTCTATTTCCAGGCACTGGCTTCCTGCCCTTGGTGCCTGGTTTCCTATGAGGTCTGGATTCTCACCCCTGGAGCAGCCAGAACAGTCCCCTTTGCTGCTCAGCGAGCTGGGCTGCCCAGGCCTTCCAATATATGGCCATTTGTATATCCTCCATCCACAGTTTCTCCAATCTCTCAGTGTGACCTAATGGGCAGAATTTATAAAATAGCTCCTTTGGTCTCGGGGCAGCATGGCCTAAAGACCAGATACTATAGCACAGCTGCCTTGTATAGGAAGGGGAGGGGCCACACATGCACACATTCTCCATCATGTGGCACGGGGCTCGACTCACCACTATGGTGCCTCCTAGCAGTAGCACTGGATAGTAGGGCGCCTCCCTTTGGCTGGTGTCTCCCCCATCACTGCACTCTGTCCACTGTTGGACTCTGGACCTGAGTTGTTCTCAGACCATGGTGTCCTCCTCAGGACACTGCCCTCCGGCAGTGCCCACTACAGTTGTCTCCCGTCCCCCTTCCAGGGGTTTATCAGCGGTCTGGTGTCTCTGCCACCATGGTGGCTGACTGTGGCCTCCAAGTCCTCACTTCAGGGGCAAACCAAAGTCCTTCCAGGACACAAAATATTGGTGGCTAGACTCTGTGCAAGGGGAAAGGTGGGACCCAGGCCCACCCACTACTCTGGGTCCCAACTCAGGGGCCTGCTGGTGGCAGCCTTGTCCTGCCCTCCTGTACTCCCCTCCACTGCCTTCTATTCCTTGAGCCACTTCTCTTGTGACCCTTTGTACTCTCCTGGCCCTAGTGGCCAGGCCAGCAGCCTGGCAGGTCTCAGACAGGAGCCTCCCTTGCTAGCCCCACTGAGCCTGCCCAGCACTGCTCTAGCAAAGGTGCCTCTCTGGGAACTGGTCCTGCATCTTCCCTGGTCAGGGCCTAACCCACTCTTTCTGCCAGACAGCTCCCTATATACAGGGCTGCCCCAGCAAGCTACACCCTGATTGGTTCTTTAAAAGCTTCTCCCTGATTGGCCAGGGTTCTGCGCAAGCTCCCTTCAGTTGCCCCACCACAGAGAGACAGGGATAGAATTTAATTCTCCAGAGCAGCATTCAGCTGCCTTAACCATGAGATCATCCTTTTGCTTCCAATAACCTTCTACCTCAATCTCTACATATCTTCCAACTTCCACAACAAATGAAGCAGGGGTGTGACAGACAAGTCTCCTTCACTACACAATTTTGACTCATTCCCAGAGCAGATCCACCAAATGCACAAAATGAGGCCATTGTCCTGTATATAAATGTGACTATCTAATTAAAGATTGTATCAAATTTAGGTTGCACCAGGAACATTAACTATGACATTTTGTAACTTCTAAATCATTGACTTTGTAACCTTAATAATGTTCTTTTAACTTGTTTTATTTTCTATGCAATTTTTAGCTGTTCTTAAAAAACATACTTTCAAGGAAAACTTTACACAGAGGTTTGCTGCATCACTCTTACATGGAGCTGATATGCATCAGTCTTAAGATGAAAAGAGCTATAAGTACTAATTCATAATACTTTTACATCAGCCCAGAGAGCAAAAGAGGTTTCTCTTCAATGTTAAAGAAGCCGGGGTATATCTGTACAATCCCCCTGGAACACCTGATCCTCCAAGAAAGGTGCAGAACAAAAAGTGAGCACTAGCAGCATAGAAGGGATCAGGGCAGGCAAACTAAGAGATAAGTTGATTCAGCACATTTCTAAGGAGCCTTCATTGATGGCTTTTATGGAGCCCCAGATAGACCTTCAAGTAACTTTCCCTGTGGAAATACGCCCAAGAGAATGGGGACAGTAATGCTGCCAGACCCTTTTTAGCATTTGGGGGTATCAAAGTCTACGTGCTACAGGTGCTAAAAAAAATCAGAACATTCTTGCCATTTGTGAGTTAAATTTCTAAAATCAAAAATTCTTGATCAGCGTTATCAGAGCCATGTAAGCTGACAACTTGCAACCCCATAGCATTCACCTGGGTAAAATGGACTAAAAGCATTTAAAAGGTGATCTACAATATTACAAAGAAAAAAGAATAACAGCAAAACGATACACACGTATCATGCAGGTGTTGAACAGAATCAGAGCTAGGAATCTGCCCGCGGAGATAAAAGAGGGAGGGTCAATCAAGTTTAGCTCTATGCAACCAGTAGCCACCTCATGTTTAATGTGGAAGTAAGGCCTGCAGATATTGTAATACCCAGCATGAAATACAACATCTTTATTCTGGCAGACAGGAAACTTACTTGATTTTATGTGATTTAAGTACAGCCATTAGGCTCCGGGCACATGTAGGCTGTGTCTAGACTACACCCCTCTTTCGAAAACTAAAATGTCCTCTTATGTCTAGACCTATTGGGTCTCACAGCTGACTTTGATTCAAGATAAATGTAAAAAGCAACCAAACACCTTTAATAAAACTCCTTTATGGAATAAATAGCTGAAACAACACGGACCCCTATCCAAAACAAAGTTGCATGCAAGTCTCCAGGAGGAAACAGATACATGCAGCACAAAAGGTGAAGGTACAACTATGATATAATAACAAATTCACACGCAAAGAACTGATTGAATTGGAGAGGTGTACCTGTGTGCAAAAGAGAGATGAAGTGAGAAATCCCTCAGAAACATACAAGGGACAGGAGCAGAAAACCAAGGAGAAAGCAGAAAAAGCACTGGGAATATAGTCCTGAGTAAAAACTTAGAGAGAGCGCTTTTTGGGCTGAATACTGGTTGACAGAGGCTTGGAACTAAGAACAATGAAACTATCTCTTTTAGTTTGATTCCCATGTGTTCAAGGAAACAGATCCTTGTAACTCTCTGTAAATAAACAAGACTGCATCAAAGAAATATCCAACTCCAACATCAATGCCTCTACCTATCTGAAATAAGCTGAAAGTCCCTGAATTTTTTCTAACAGCACAATTCAAAAAGGAGTAAGAGTACAATATGAGACAATAAAGCTTCCTGAAAGTCTCTAGTTAGTGTGCTGCTCATTAAAAGATAGCAACATTTGCTCTTTAAAATGTTGCAGATCACTTTTTTAAAAGGCCAAAATAAAATTAAAATCCAGGAAGTAGACTCTGATCTGTTTCCCAGGCTGTACTGGATATACTACTACATCACGGAATGTTTTATCGCTTTAGCTGGTTTGTGCATAGCACTCTCTCTGAATGTGCATGCACTGCCCTTTGACAGATTATTTTAAACAACCAAGCTTGCTGCAAGTTCCAACTACAGACAACACACTATCCATCCTCACAAAAAACCAAACAAAATATGAAATCCTTTGAAAGGGGAAGGAAATCTTGGACTAGAGTCCAAATTTAACAAATAGCTAGTTTTACAAAAAGGCTGCCAGTATAACCAGCACGTTTTTCCTCCAAAGGCAATACAGTGGGGAAGGGGGAAGTAATGTTCTTGGATTTTCAAGGACATCCTGCAAATAATGATCTGCACCTTCCACAACTGATAATAGATCTAAAGCCCAAATACCCACAAAACCAGTGCTCCAATTTTTCATGAGTACAACAGCCTTTATTTCAGGTCATGTCTCTATAAATCCAAAAAAAGTAAGACTGGGAAAATTTTTTGCAAGTTTTTGATTGGTGTGTCTGAATCAATAATGGATAGAAATGAACTACAATAATCTGCAGTGTCATTCAGAGAAGGAGGACGGGGTTAGCCAGAGGAGAAACAATCATTAACACAAAAAAAGGAGCTGGATTATCCAGGAAGCTTTAATTAAGAAAGATTGCTGTTGGACTAAGCCATGTAAAAGCATTTGAAAGGTGACAACAAATTTATTCATGTAAAGCAACTTGGAGACTTGAAATGCAAAGAATTCAATTTAAAATGAAATGAAGATCAAGTGTCTCTCATAAGCAGGAAAAGAAGTATTGCAGGTGAAACTTAATTCACTGACTTTATAAGAAAAGTGAAACCCTGCCAGAAAATCATGCAAGGGATAGAGAGAAGTATTAAAATGACATTAGCCACCATAAGTAATTTTGAAGTCCATTCAAAGCAAATTATTAGAAAACAGTTCAGAGGATACCATGACTGTTACACTATTTACTACACTGAAAAATGCTGTTATCATTTAATAAGTAAAGTACAGCAAAAGTTCAGTGAAAATAATTTGGAGATACTCAAAGGGTGCATCTAGACTGGCAAGATTTTGCGCAAAAGCGGATGCTTTTGCGCAAAAACTTGCCAGCTGTCTACACTGGCCGCTTGAATTTGCGCAAGGACACTGACAATCTAATGTAAGATTGTCAGTGTTCTTGCGCAAATACTATGATGCTCCGCTCAGGATAAGCCCTCTTGCGCAAGAATACTTGCGCAAGAGGGCCAGTGTAGACAGGAAGAACTGTTTTGTGCAAAAAGCCCGATGGCGTAAAAATGGCAATCGGGGCTTTCTTGCAAAATCGCGTCTAGACTGGCCACGGATGCTTTTGCGCAAAAAGCACTTTTTGCACAAAGGCACCCGTGCCAATCTAGACGCTCTTTTGCGGAAATGCTTTTAACGGAAAAACTTTTCTGTTAAAAGCATTTCCGCAAAATCATGCCAGTCTAGACGTAGCCAAAAGTTAAATTTTCAGCATCTATCTTTATTTTACATCATCAACACAACTTCAAGGAAAACGATCGGAGGCGAGAGAAGCCTGAGGAATGCTATGAAGCCAGAGCATTTCCCAGCCCATTATGGGTTACAGGCCTTGAGAATAATGCAGGTTCTGGTAAGGCCTTGTTTTTGAGTGTCTATGAAGTCCTCTGGCTGGTATTCTAAGGGGGAAGACAGATGACACAAGAAGCGTAGATGGCCTTCCTCCTTTTCTCTGCTGCTAGAATGGATTGCACTCAGTAGCTATACCATTATAGAATGAATAAAACGACATTCATTCGGTCTAAAATCCACATATCTGAATCTGTCCTCATTGGCCCCTTCTATTTACAATATACATTACGTACAAACAGATGGCTTCAGTCAGGGACAAAATTATGATGACCAGGCTGTATAAAAAAACCAAACCAAACCAAAAACCCTAGGTGTTACTTGGCATACATTTGCAAAAAAATAAAATATTTGTTGGAAATTTGTAATTGTATATGAAAATTACACTTAATTTCATCATGCTTCACAAACCTGCCATTAGAGTCTGATAGTTAAACCTTTTTGCAAAGATGGTGAAAAGCCTAAATTCACCGGTTTCCATTTTCTCAGATGACTGAGAATTCTATAGTTACATTGGCTTGCCATTAAAAAGTCAGCATTTACTAACACCACTCTCTCAACTGCTGGTTCTAGGTTATAGAGCAAATCTTGATAAATGCTGACCACAGTCCAGATTCTCCGTCAGATGGCACAAAGGGAGCAGAAACTTCCTGCATCTTCCTAGAAAACAGAGAGATGACAAAGGCAACAGCCAGTGTTCCCTCTAATTTTGTATGTCCATGTGTGCAATGAATTTTATGTGCATCAATATGCAGATGATGTGTGACACATCACCTCCATACTAGTGCACATAACAAAATTCATTCTGAACATGGACAATTGGGGGGGGTGAGGCTAAGGGATTCAGAATATGTGCAGGTGTGGGGGCTCAGGTTGCAGGGCTCTTGTTGGGGGTACAGGCTCTAGGGTGAGCTGGGGATGCAGAAGGTGGCTCCAGGCTGAGGCCAAGGGATTTGGAGTGTGGGAGTGGGGTCTGGGCAGGAATTAGAGTGCAGGAGGTGGTTCATGGTTCAGGTGTGGGGTCTAAGAGGGAGCTAGGGAGGTGGAGGAGGCTCGGGGATTGGGGTGAGGGGCACTTATCTAGGGCAGCTCCCATTTGGTGTGTGCGTGTGGGGGAGAACAGGTGGCTCCACGTGGGCAGCGCTCACCATCAGGCACTATTCCCCACAGCTCCCATTGGTCACAATTCTCGGCCAACAGAAGCTGTGCGGACAGAGCTTCCCTACCCTCTCAGTGATGTGGCTCCACACATGAGAGGGGGAAGGAATGCAGCATGGAGAGCTGCCTCCCCCGCCCACCAGGTTGCCCTAGAACACAGGTGCTTGAGCTGCATCATGAGAAACTTTTAATGTAAGAGAAAAGAGGTTATCTCTACCTAAATATGTTTAAAGTACTATGGAGAGAAAAAGGAAACACCCTTAGAAATCTAGGAGTCTAGCAGTGTCTCAACTAACCACAGACCTTGGCAACTGTATGATGAAATAGAAAATCCCCAAGTAGAACATTTATTTTGTAGAAAGAAAGAAAGAAAGAAAGAAAGAAAGAAAGAAAGAAAATTATTATTTTTATGTTAATAAAATTTGTACATATTATTGGGGCACTACATATGGTATCCAATGTTAGTATTACAATTAGAAGTAATTTTATACTTTTCAGTAACTTTTTTGAACCATTTTTTCATTTTTGGCTTACTCCTTCCATGAAAGATCAGCATGGCAATGAACAACTCATATTCTCACTGTTTCAGCTTCAAGAGAAAATATTTAGATTTTTAAAAGACTAATCAGGGATTAGAAACCCAAAAACTGAAAATACCAACCCAAAATGGAGTACAATTTTATCTCAATATGGCAGACACTATAGCTGCAGTCCTGCAGGCATTTGAACTTGTTTATTTTTGGCATAAAGCTCCAACCATCAGAATAACCAGATACTATGTCCAACTTTCCCACCGTTGTTGGTGTAATCTGGTAGAGGTATCTTGTTTAAACTAATTAAACAAAGAACACTGTTTACCATAATAAACAAACCTGGGTCCAATGAAGAAAAGAAATCCTCAGTAGCTCTTTCTATGGGCCAACTGTTTCTCGTGAGTTCCTTCCTGAACTGGAGCGAGCTGAGCAAGTCATTATAATGGTGCCTGTGTTAAAATAAAGGCTTTGGTGTGAGGTAATCCTCTCAGAGGTACACAAAGCGATTACCTGGCACTTTTAGCTTCTAGAACACAATCTGCTTTTATGCACTTCAGACTTTAATGAGACGTGAAGATTTCATCATATTTATTCTCCACCTCACACGATTAGTATCAATGGTAGTTAACATTCTTGCACAATACACAAAAGCTCTACATACTGGTTACAGTCCCCAGTCCTTACATTCCCCATAGCTACCGCATCAGCCTTCCTGCTGTGTCTCCTAGTAATAGTTCTTACCGCTCCTACATGTCTCTGTCCCTCCTTGACACCAGTCTCCTTGCAACTTGATTATCCTCAGTATTGGGAGTCCCAAATCAGCTAAAATTTGTTAGAATTAGGGATGAAAAATCCCATTTAATCTGTTAACCTGTTAACCATTATGTTTAACCAGTTATCCGCTTAAACAGGAGTGGGCTGGGCTGGAGCCGCCCCCCGCTTGTGGCATGGGGCACCTGGTTGGGCTGGAGTGGTCCCTAGCTGTGGGCAGGGGCTGCTCTGGTCAGGCCAGGCCCACCATGCTGCACTGTGGACGGGTAGGGAGCTGCTCCAGCTATGCTGGGCCCACCACACTTCACTGAAGGTGAGTGGGGAGTTGTTCCAGCCTGGCTGGGCTGGAGCACCGCCCCAGCCTACAGCATGGTGCGGTGGGCCAAGCCAGGCTGGAGTAGCCCCCCCTGTCCATGTTGGGTGGGAGTCTGCTCCAGTTAACCGGTAACCATTACTACTAGATAGATATCCCATCAGGAAATCCTTAAGAGGTTTGACACACTGAGGGTGTACCATAACTCGAAATAAGATACGCAATTAGAGCTACATAAATTTCATATCTTATTTCAATGCTATTTTGAAATAGCTTATTTAGTCATTTGGCGCTATCTACACAGTGCCAAAATTTGAAATAAAGCGCTATTCCAAAATGTCCCTTACTCCTCATTAGAATGAGGTTTACAGGGACGTCAGAACAGTGAGCCCGAAATCATGGGCTTGCTGTGAAGATGCGGAATACTATTTTGGTGTACTCCAGTATCCCGAAATAGCGCTGCAGTGTAGCTGTACCCTGAGAGACTACCTTTGTACAGCTGGAAACTCCCCCTGAACTGCTCAATATACTTGACCTACAAGAATCTTGTTCCAACCATGTCCTAATCACCATTACTGACAGGTTGCACTGAGAGCAAAGGTGAAAGTAAGCAGGTGCGCCCCGGTGCACAAATCTGACAAGAGCTGGCTGAGCTGTGGCAAAAAACAACAGGTTTTTTGATGAGCCCCATTATGATTTTATAGATAGACTGTTGTATGGGACTCTTGATGCAAGCATTTTTTATATCAAAAGGAAGATGAAGGCCTGGATAAATCGGACATCAGTGACTTTATGCTGTCTCTGTAAACCCCAATGCACACTGTTCTGCATCCCCAGCTTGCAATGCCCAATTCCCTGATGTCCAATATAATTTTTTCCTATTCATAATATATTGAGGCCACAAGTAGGTATTTCTGGGGAATAATTAGGCAGCAACTTTAAATGTATTTATTTTTTCTCTTCCAGGGAATGCTGTCTACATTATTGGTGGAATTAAAATAATGCCACTTTTGATCATCAATATCACTACAAAACTAATTGCTCTGTTCTAAATTAATTCTTAGTCTAAATATATTCCAGTCAACAGGGGTACAGCATTTAATACACCGTGTTTACTAACAATACGGCTTTCTGGTCTGGCTCAAATATTTTACACAGCAACTGACTGTGGAATCTGATGCATTGCATCCCTCCTTCCCCCAGCTCACTGTGCACGAGGAATATACTGTACACCATGCACAGCCTAAAATTTAAAAAGAACAACTCTCATTTCTCCTCCACATTGCAGGTCCTGCTAATCTTGTTAGAATTTATTTCACAACCAGATTTTTTTTTTAGCAATCCACCAAAATTGCCTTTACTATGACCCACAATGAGAAAAGCTCACAGAAATTCATTCAGAGGTAGGGTGGGGATACACAGGGCAATGCAAAGCCATAGAAGCCTTCGACTGGCACAGCAACTTGGGTGATATTTTGTCAAATCATACCCATAAAGAGGAGGGAAAAAAATCCTTGAAACAATGGTTTTATTTTCACTGAGCCTCTCAATTCTCCCAACAAATTTCAAAGACAGATTCCCCAAAATATCAGGGAAGATAATCTAGATTGCCTGCATCAAATCATCATATATAAATATAGTAGCCCAGTGTCTGTGCGCCTGTAACGCTGACGTACACGGCCATGCCCCCTGGTCGTGTACGTCAGCGCCCTGCCCCCCCTTCCCCTCCCTCCCTGGCGGTTTGGCCGAGCGCTGCGCCGCTCAGCTGGGCCCCGGCAGGGGAGCAAGTGGCGGCAAGAGGCCCTTTGGGGTCGCAGCGCGCCACGGAGGGAGGGGAAGGAGGTTGGGGCGCCATGCAGGGAGGGGAGGGCGTGGGGCTGGCCGGAAGGGGGTGGGAAGCAGAGCTGGGGGATTAGGGGCTGAGGGGCTGGAGGGGAGGATGGGGACCCGGAGGAAGGGGGAGGGAAGCAGCGCTGGCGGTGTCCGGGGCCGTGGGGCTGGCCGGCAGGAAGAGGGGTGGGAAGCAGAGCTGGGGGATCGGGGCTGTGGGGCTGGATGGGAGGAGGGGCGGGAAGCAGACCTGGTGGGGGTGCAGCACGGACCCCAAACGGCCGCTGCCGCTGCTCACGCTGGGGCCCGGCTGAGCGCCGCTCAGCTGGGCCCGGCTGAGCGCCCGCTCAGCTGGGCCCAGCTGAGCGGTGCAGCATGCCACGGAGGGAGGGGAAGGGGGACGGGGCACCACGCAGGGAGGGGAAGGGGGCGGAACTGGCTGGAAGGGGGCGGGAAGCAGAGCTGGGAGGATCGGGGCTGTGGGGCTGAGGGGAGGATGGGGTCCCGGAGGAAGGGGGAGGGAAGCAAAGCGCTGGCGGGGGAGGAGGGAGGTGTCCGGGGCCGGCTGGCAGGAAGAGGGGCGGAAGCAGAGCTGGGGGCATCGGGGTTGTGGGGCTGGACGGGAGGAGGGGCGGGAAGCAGACCTGGCGGGGGGGGGGGGGTGCAGCCACTGGCTGCAGCCGGACCCCAAACGGCCGCTGGCCGCCGCTTGCTCCCCGGCCGTGGCCCAGCTGAGTGGGACAGGAAGGGGGGCAGGGTGGTGATGTACACGGCCAGGGGGCAAGGCCGTGTATGTCACCACCCTCCCTTTCTCCTCCCGCCATGGCGCTGAGTGGTGTGCCCCTCAGCTGGGCCGCCGCGGGGTGGTGGTGGTGGTGACGTAGACAGCCCCGCCCCCTGGCCGTGTATGTCACCGCCCCGCCCCTCCTCCCCCGCGGCAGCCCGGCTGAGCGCGCAACTCTCAGCCGAGCCGCCACGGAGGGAGGGGAAGGAGGCGGGGTGGTGACGTACACGGCCAGGGGGCGGGGCCGTGCACGCCACCACCCCTTCCTCCCGCTGTGGCACTCAGCTGAGTGCTGCGCCCCTCAGCCGGGCCGCCAGGGGAGCCAGCAGCGCAAGGGGCTGTTTGGGCTCCCCCGGGGTGGGAGAGGAAGGGAGGGCGGTGACGTACATGGCCCCGCCCCGTGGCCGTGTACGTCACCGCCCTGCCCCCCTTCCCTTGCGGCAGCCCGGCTGAGCAGGCAGCACTCAGCCAAGCGCCACGGCGGAAGGGAAGGGGAAGGGGAAGGGGGGCGGGGAGAGATGGAGGGGAGAGAGAGGCAGGAGGAGGAGGAGAAGAGAAAGGGAGAGTGAGAGGCAGGAGGGGGAGAAGAGAAAGAAAGAGACGGAGAGAGAGGCAGGAGGCGGAGGAGAGCTGAGAGGGGGGGAGGCAGTAGGAGGAGACAGAGAGAAAGACAGAGCGAGAGAGCTCAGGAGAGAAGACCTGAAAATCCCGTCTTATGACGGGCTAATTGGCAAGTATATAAATATTCATGCAAACTAAAATTTTGCTTTGCTATCACACTTTTAATCATCAAGAAAAAAAATGAAACCAGAACAGTAAGTTATCACCAAATCCCCTAACAAGACACCATATACCAACACAGTAAAGAGTGTAATTCAAATTGCCTATGAGAAGAGAGAGCTATGTACAATAATGCTTGTTTTTG
The DNA here is from genome assembly GCA_019425775.1 of Rafetus swinhoei. NCBI lineage: Eukaryota > Metazoa > Chordata > Testudines > Trionychidae > Rafetus > Rafetus swinhoei. The sequence goes on along the minus strand of CM033432.1, from coordinate 44,354,489 downwards.
ACTTTCTATTTCTGGTTTCACAATATCTTGAAGCTTGCTACTAAAATTCTAGAGACGCTTACAGTGAGGAAAGTAATTAGGATAAGAGTATATTGTATATACTGGTATACCCCAGCATCGCTCACAATGAAGATATGCCAATTTGTGCTAACGGAGGCTCCACCACTATTATGTCTTCAACAAAAATGGCAGTAACAATTCAGATTGCTTAGCATGCCATTTTACCAAAACACTGCCTTCACATTTGAAGCACAAGGCTTCAGGTATTCGTGCTTATTCAGCTAGAAAGCAGAGAGCTAAGTCACTGCTTTGAGGCAAAATGTTACTCTTATTCTTGTTAAAAGCTTTTCCTTTCCATTACCCACTTAAATTTTAACATTTAGGTAACAATTTATTAATAAAAAATATGAGAAACTGTCACAATAAAGGTTGGTTATTAATGTTCTCTAATATTAGTGCATGCTGTCATAATTAAAGGGCTAAAATGAAACCAGAATGAACAGAATTTATAACATGAATACGTGAACTCTTCACCTGAACAGTTGGTACCCAAAACACTTCATAATTCTATTCAGGTACATTGTCTGTACAGATTGTGTACTTGGTTGCTCCCACAACACTATGATCATAGTCACTGACAAAATATGCACGTATGTAGTTTACTCCTGTAGAGCACCTCTTATCCTGAAGGATTTCAAAGTATCTTACAAACTAAATGCTTACAAGCAACATGTCTACTGACTTCAAAGGAAGCTCTGGGTACAGAAGGCTTGTAGGATCAAGGCCTGGATAAGTACACAACTCACTTCTCTTGGAACAATTGCAGCTGCTTCTTTGGTGGAGAGTCACAAAGGGCACGTCTAAACTAGAAAATTATTTCAAAATAACTAAATTTGAAATAATAACTCCTGAAATAACAAAATCGAAATAGGGTGTCCCCACTACAGAGGAGCTTTGAAAAATTAGTCCAAGGCAGGCTCCCTTGTTGTAGATGAGCTACCTTGACTTAGAGCCCAGGAAGCACTGGGGAGTAATTACTTCTAATTACTCTGGGGAGTAATCCACACTACCAGTATTTCAAAATAACTATTTTGAAATAAGCCTTATTCCCTGAGAAAAGCAGGAGTTATTTTTTCAGAATAACCAGCCCCTAATTTTGAAATAATGGTCTTGGTAGTATGGATGCTCCGCTTATTATTTCAAAATAAGGGGGGTTATTTTTAAATAACTCTCTAGGATAGATCAGGGCAAAGTTATCTAATAGTTATGCAACATGACTGTTTAGGAAAACAAGTGAAGAATAACATGCCCAATTGATACTAATTTCTGGACAATCCTGGAAGGTTTGTGTGTCAGCCTATAAGCTATGTGCAACAGATCTAGAAACTGGTTCTAATCAGAGGGAGAAAAAGCACATCCCATAGTGAGGACAGATGGCTGTGGATGAGAATGCTGAATCAATAACACAACTGTAACACACTTACGCTCCTTGGAGATCTCTCATGAAATACAGACTAAATCTGACCTGATTTGAGGAACTGTGTCTTTCAATAGATTTATTCAGTAATGTCTGGCTATGTCTACACTGCCCCCATTTTGCGCAAAAAATATGCAAAAGAGGCAAAGCGTGGACTATCGCCGCGCCTAATTTTCATAATTAATGTGGAAAAAAAAGTGGAAGAACGGCTCTTGCAGAAGAGGGGGTTTTTGTGCAAAAATGGAGCCTGATTAATTATGCAAATGAGGCACGGCGATATTCCATGCTTCGCCTCATTTGCGTATTTTTTGTCTAAACATAGAGGGGGCAGTTAGACATAGCCTCTATGTTTTCAAATAGAAATAGAGCAAGTAATATCACCCACCATGATGTATTTAACAACTCACTTCTGGGAGTACTAATACAAAGAAGGGCGTTGGCCAAGAGAGATTTTTCTCCATATTTGATCCCTAGCCTATTTAGACTTCCCATGCCTGGTTTTGCATGTTTAATATTACTTAATTTCTTAACTTAAACTGGAGAAATTAAGGACAATTTTCAAGAGTGACTGGTGATTTTGGGGTGGCCTACTTGAGTGCTGGCACTCAGAAAAGCAGTCCCCTTTATTGGGTGTCAAGTCAGATATCAAAAAAGCAAGGAATCCAAAATTACTGTTTGCTTTTGAAAATTTAAGACTAAAGAGTCAGGATATGTAGAACATTCAGAATAAACATTCTGGTTATCAGACAATTCAAGCTCTGGCTTTGGAGGGTTGATATAGTTTCATCTTTAGAGGATACACACTTCATGCGAGAATAGCAGTATACTGTACATAAGTATTAGTAGTAGATGTTGAGCCTATTACATTGATACCATTCCATTTTAAAAGAAATGATCAGGACCACAATCAAAAGGATGTAGTGCTTTCATAGCCTTAATTCTTATCCTAGTAAGTGGATAAAATCTTTAAATACTACAAAACCATAAATATGTAGGCATGTCATTACAGAAACATGTAGACTAAATGTATAAGAGTACTTTAATTGTCAGACAACTTCACTCAATGTTTCACCTGTGAACATATGCATACAAGATGCTTGAATGCACATATTTTGCCCATGAAAATTCAGACCATGGCTGAAAACTTGTTCCTTAATCAGCTGTATGCACCAAAATAAATTGTTTAAAAATCGAGTTAAAAAAGTCCTTTCAAAAGACATTTGTAGATTGTCACCTTCTCTTGTTTTCCCCCTCCTATACTAGAATCCAGAGATATGCATTTTGTAGGATGTCATGCAGACTTTAGAACAGTCATCAAAGCCAACACAGAAGAATTGCTTATCTAGTAGCTGGGCTTCTCTGAAAGCATTATTCTGGTCAGATTCTCACAGCTGATTCTTGACCTCCCTAATGTGAGAAAGGGGAAACTCCCCAAGCTCTTAAATTCTAAGAGCCTCAAGGTCAGCAGTAAGACACTGAGACCTGTCTTCTTTGGCTACTGGTGGTCTCCCTCCTCTCTCTCTCCCTTCACACACGCACCCCTCCCCTTCTCTTGGAACTTTCCAGTCAGTTCCTGGTTAAGTAGAAAATAACATCTCCCACTACCGCCCCTCCGGAAGAAAATATCACTTAATCACAAAAACAAAATGACTGAAAATTTGATACCTCAAAACAAGCAATAAAAATAAGCATGAAGACAAACATCACCTCAAAAACAGTTTCCTTCCAAACTCTGAAGAGAAGGGATAAGAATGGATGGGTGTGTGAGAGAAATCCTGCCAAAAAGGTATCTTCAGAGAAGCAAAATTACTCAGTAATCTTCTCTTACTATACCACCTGGGAAGAATTTTCCCTCTCAGAGACTGAAGAAGGATTAACCCTGAAACCATGAATAACTTCAATAGAAAGCAAGAACAAGGCCAAGAGCAAGACATGAAAAGACTATAAAAAAGAGGTAAGATACACTGCCACACTAGGGATGTAAAATCCCATTTAATCAGTTACCTGGTTAAATGTTAACCAAATAAGCGGGATGAGGTAGACCACTCCAGCCTGGCTGTAGCCTGCGGGTCTGCCACCGTGCCAACCCCCACTTGCATAGGGCTGCTGCAAGCCGTCTCAACCTCCCACACACAGCACCAGGCAGGGTTGCTGCCAGCCCCAGCTGTTCCTGGCTCTGGTGACCATGTGTGGGGCTGCCACCGCCTCCGCCAGCTCCATCTGCCACCTTCCCCAGGCACAGCAGCCCCATGCAGGACTGCTGTTTCCCAAAACCCTGGCAACCCCACATGGAGCTGCCGCTGCCTCCTGTGGGCCCAGCTGCTGCCTCCCTCGGCCCCAGAAACCCTCTATGGTTTGCTGCCATCTCTTCTAGCCTCCAGCAGCCTCATGTGGGGTTCCTGTCCTGCCCGTGGCATGGTGGGCTCAGTGGGGCCGGAACAGCCTTCCACCTGCAGTGGGCCGCTGGCAGGGGCTGCTCCCAGGTACTAGTTAGCCATTACCTGGTTACTCATTCACATCCCTACCCCACACCCCATCAACTTTTCATAGCTTTCAAAATACAGGCTAACAAATCTCTACCAGGTGGGAAGAGCTTGGCTCCCCTACTTGCCTGCAGGACTGAACAACCAGAGTAGAATTCTTCCTTGCAGGCTGAACACACACAAAAGTGCTTTGCCAGCTTTTGAAGTGAGGACTACATAACTGCTTTTTGTGTCAGATGGAAAGAATCCTAAGGCAGGCAGAAGAAACCACCCTATCCTGGATCAAATGAGCCTTGTCATTCTTGAGTTCAGTACATTGTAACAGTGTAAAATGAAACTGGCATACCATTGTGACAGGTTCCTGTCAGTGATGGCAGTGTCCAGTGAACTGGTCTTAAAAGAAACAAAGAGCCATTCTGAGAACTTTAGAATGCTCCAAGTTCATCCCAGAGGCCACTGCAGTCTTGGCATAGAAAACAAATTTAATAGCAAAAAGTACTAGACCTGACTGAAAGGTAGTGGTCAGGTAGGTAGACAGCAGAAAAGGATCCCAAAGCAGGATCAGTGCTGAGTCTATTGAAGAACTGGAGCAATACATGAAGACACATGGACTTTCGCATGGAGCTCCTTCAGTTACTCCAGTCAAGAAGGATTTCACTGAAAGGTTCCAATAATGATAGCTAATATGTCCTGGACGGTGTGTGACCGCTAGTGTAAGGGGACTTGTGTAAAATCCCAATACTACTGTTCTAATAGACTAAAAAGCCTACGAGCTTCAGTACGGAACATTGAGTGAGAGTCCTGCTCAGATGGTATCTTTCAGAGAACAAAGTTTAAGAAAGTAAGAACATAGGAACGGCCATACTGGGTCAGACCAATGATCCATCCAGCCCAGTATCCTGTCTGATGACAGTGGCCAATACCAGATGCTCCAGAGGGAGGGAACGCAACAGGTAATCCTCATGCGATCCCTCCCCTGTCACCCACCTCCAGAGAAACAGAGGCTAGGGACACCATTCCTACCCATCCTGGCTAATAGCCATTGATGGATCTAACCTCCATGAATCTATCTGGCTCTTTAGTTCATGAGGTTTAATAGCTTATAGATCTAGCTCCTTATCAAAATGCAGATGATACACAAAGAACAGCTACATTGTTTCTCATCTCTCTGTGGGCAAGGATGAATCACTTCCTTTTGTTTCTGCTTAGGTAGACAGCCTAAAACAGTGTTTTCCAACCAGGGTTCCGCAGACCATTGTCAGGGGTTCCACGAGAAATCGTGGAATAAATAAATAAAAATTTTGAAATACCGCGAACAATTCCAAATATCCCTCGAAATATTGCGGGAACGTTACGGTCGTTCGCTAATTTGTAGATTTGTAGTCTTTGTGCAGTTTTGCAATTAACGTTTTTATTGAAACTGTGGTTGTTTTTGTGTATCTAAAATCTCACCTACGGAACAGTATTTTCATACGGCCATCAAAAATAAAAAAAAATGTGGAAGTATATGAAAAGAAGGCATCAGTGAAGGAGAGGACAGTGAAAATGAATCAAAATTATCAGAGCCAAGTACGAGTGAAACAGGAAGAGAAGTGACTGATATTAAAAAAATTCACCTTTCCAATGACCAGGACTCGCCAAGAGGCGGCGAGCCCCGCTCACTAGCTGCGCGGTTCAGCATGCTGCGCATGCACAGACCGCACTGCGCATGCGCTGACCGCACTGCGCGGCTGTGCCGGCTTGTAATCTATTCACCACGGGCGAGTAGATTACGCTAATTGTCGAGCCCTGCCAATGACAGTTACTTGGCCATGGGCTTTACATGGACTGGAGACGAAAATTTCCCCGTTCTATTGTGAATTGTTTGCGGGGAAAAAAGATTAAATAATACAAAAAAAGACAGGAAAAATGCTCCAATTTTTTTCTTACAATGTAAGCTGATATATATATATATATATATATATATAAAACAACTCTTTACAAATACATTTTCTTGACAATAATTTAGCAGTAATTTAATTGAGTTCCCCGCTGTCAACTTTTTCTGGCCAAGCAAACATTTTTATAGGTAGGGGTTCCTCGGGATATGAAAAATTATTGTAGGGGTTCCTCCATGGGAAAAAGGTTGGGAATCACTGGCCTAAAACAGTGGCTCTCAGTCTCTCTTACGGTATCTCCTTCAAGAGTTTGATTTGCTGTGTGTACCCCAAGTTTCATCTCGTTTAAAAACTACTAGCTTACAAAATCAGACATACAAATACAAAATTGTAATTTGGATTTGCAGACTATTATTGAAAAACTGTTTATTTTCTTATTTTTACCATAATAACATAAATGAACTAGAATATAAATATTGTACTTTCACTTCAGTATATAGAGCAGTATAGACTCATAGACTTTAAGGTCAGAAGGGACCATTATGATCATCTAGTCTGATTCTGTGGCACAATGCAGGCCACAGAATCTCACCCACCCAATCCTAGAATAATCCTCTCAGATCTCAGATATTGAAGTCCTCAAACGATGGTTTAAAGCCCCCCAAGATGCAGAGAATCCTCCCGCAAGTGACCCGTGTCCCATGCTACAGAGGAAGGCGAAAAACCTCCAGGGCCTCTGCCAATCTACCCTGGAGGAAAATTCCTTCCCGACCCCAAATATGGCGATCAGCTGAACCCTGAGCATGTGGGCAAGACTCATCAACCAGACACCCAGAAAAAAAGTTCTCTATAGTAACTCCTATCTTCCCACCACTGGCCTATTTACCACTGATCGTGAAAGGTCAATTAATTGCCAAGATCATGTTATCTCATCAAACCATCCCCTTCATAAACCCATCTAGCTTAATCTTGAAGCCAGATAGGTCTTTTGCCCCACTACTTCCCTTGGAAGGCTGTTCCAGAACTTCACTCCTCTGATGGTTAGAAACCTTCGCCTAATTTTGAGTCTAAACTTCCTAATAGCCAGCTTATATCCATTTGTTCTTGTGTCCACATTAGTATTGAGCTTAAATAATTCCTCTCCCTCCTTGGTATTTATCCCTCTAATATATTTAAAGAGAGCAATCATATCTCCCCTCAGCCTTCTTTTGGTTAAGGTAAACAAGCCAAGTTCCTTGAGTCTCCTTTCATAAGACGGGTTTTCCATTCCTCGGATCATCCTAGTGGCCCTTCTTTGTACCTGTTCCAGTTTGAATTCATCCTTCTTAAACATGGGAGACCAAAGAGAGCAATCATATCTCCCCTCAGCCTTCTTTTGGTTAAGGTAAACAAGCCAAGTTCCTTGAGTCTCCTTTCATAAGACGGGTTTTCCATTCCTCGGATCATCCTAGTGGCCCTTCTTTGTACCTGTTCCAGTTTGAATTCATCCTTCTTAAACATGGGAGACCAGAACTGCACACAATATTCCAAATGAGGTCTCACCAATGCCTTATATAACGGCACTAACACTTCCTTATATCTACTGTAAATACCTCGCCTAATGCATCCCAAAACCGTATTAGCCTTTTTCACGGCCATGTCACATTGGCGGCTCATAGTCATCCTGTGATCAACCAGGACTCCGAGGTCCTTCTCCTCTTCCATTACTTCCAACTGATGTGTCCCCAGCTTTTAACTAAAATTCTTGTTATTAATCCCTAAATGCATAACCTTACACTTCTCACTATTAAATTTCATCCTATTACTATTACTCCAATTTACAAGATCATCCAGATCTTCCTGTATGATATCCCGATCCTTTTCTGAATTGGCAATACCTCCCAACTTTGTGTCATCCGCAAACTTTATTAGCACACTCTCACTTTTAGTGCCAAAGTCAGTAATAAAAAGATTAAATAATAATGGTCCCAGAACTGATCCCTGAAGAACTCCGCTAGTAACCTCTCTCCAGCCTGACAGTTCACCTTTCAGTATGACTCGCTGTAGTCTCCCCTTTAACCAGTTGCTTATCCACCTCTCAATTTTCATATTGATCCCCATCTTCTCCAATTTAACCAATAATTCCCCAAGTGGTACTGTATCAAATGCCTTACTGAAATCGAGGTAGATTAGATCCACTGCATTTCCTTTATCTAAAAAATCTGTTACTTTCTCAAAGAAGGAGATCAGGTTGGTTTGGCACGATCTACCTTTTGTAAAACCATGTTGTAATTTGTCCTAATTGCCATTAACCTCAATGTCTTTTTCCTTCAAAATTTTTTCCAAGACCTTGCATACTACAGATGTCAAACTAACAGGCCTGTAGTTACCCGGGTCACTTTTTTTCCCTTTCTTAAAAATAGGAACTATCTTAGCAATTCTCCAGTCAAATGGTACAACCCCTGAGTTTAGAGATTCATTAAAAATTTTTGCTAATGGACTTGCAATTTCATGTGCCAGTTCCTTTAATATTCTTGGATGAAGATTATCTGGGCCCCCTGATTTACGCCCATTAAGATAGACTCATAGACTCATAGATGTTCGAGTTTGGCTTCTACCTCGGATTTGGTAATATCTACCTCCATATTCTTATTCCCATTTGTTATGTTGCCATTATCCCTAAGCTCTTCATTAGCCTCATTAAAGACTGAAGCAAAGTATTTGTTTAGATATTGGGCCATGCCTAGATTATCCTTAACCTCCACACCATCCTCAGTGATTAGCGGTCCCACTTCCTCTTTTTTTGTTTTCTTCCTATTTATATGGCTATAAAACCTTTTACTATTGGATTTAATTCCCTTTGCAAGGTCCAACTCTACATGACTTTTAGCCTTTCTCACTTTGTCCCTACATGCTCTAACCTCAATAAGGTAGCTTTCTTTGCTGATCCCTCCCATCTTCCACTCCTTATATGCTTTCTGCTTTTTCTTAATCACCTCCCTGAGATGCTTGCTCATCCAGGTTGGTCTAAAATACCTACCTATACATTTTTTCCTCTTTCTTGGGATACAGGCTTCTGATAGCTTCTGCAACTTTAACTTAAAATAATCCCAGGCCTCCTCCACTTTTAGAACCATAAATTCTTTAGTCCAATCTACTTCCCTAACTAATTTCCTTCATTCATTAAAATTAGCCCTTTTGAAATCAAAACCCCTAGTCTCAGATTTATTTTTGTTTATCCTTCCATTTAGTTTGAACTGAATTAGCTCATGATCGCTCGAGCCAAAGTTGTCCCCTACAACCATTTCTTCTATGAGGTCCTCACTACTCACCAAAACCAAATCTAAAATGGCTTTCCCCCTTGTTGGTTCAACAACTACTTGATGAAGGAATTCATCAGCTATCACATCTAGGAAAATCTGAGCCCTATTATTATTACCAGTACTTGTTCTCCAGTCTATATCTGGAAAGTTGAAGTCTCCCATGATTACACAGTTTCCATTAGTATTTGCTTCTTTAAAAACATTAAAGAGGTCTCTATCCGTATCCAAATTAGATCCCAGTGGTCTATAGCACACCCCAAGCACTATCCCAGAGGAGGTTCTGATAGTTTTCTTTCCCAATGTGATTTTTGCGCAGACTCTGTCTTCTCCATTCCTTCACCTTTTAATTCTTTGCAATCTACCTCATCATTGATATACAATGCTACTCCATCACCTTTACCTTTATTTCTGTCTTTCCTAAACAGCACATACCCTTCAATACCTGTACTCCAGTCATGCCTAGTGTTCCACCATGTTTCTGTTATTCCTATAATATCTGGTTTCACTTTGTGGACCAGTAGCTCTAGTTCCTCCATTTTGTTACCTAGGCTCCTCGCATTGGTGTACAAACATCTTAATTTTTGCTGTTTCACCTCACTCACATTCTTTACCCCATTTGGCATGGACACTGTACCTCCAATATGACCTATTAGACTAGTATCCACTCTGCCCTTCCTCCTTATGTCCATTCTCCTACCCCCGGCTATATCCTTTCTTGCTTCGTTTTCCTCCCTCTCAATGCTAAAATCCGGCGTAGAGATTACCTGGACATCTCCCAACCGTCTCCCCCAAATTCCTAGTATAAAGCTCTCTTAATCAGTTGTGTCAGCCTCCATCCTAGAAGACTGTTTCCTTCCCTACTTAGGTGAAGTCCATCCCGAGAGAACAGTCCTCTGTCCGTGAATGCCTCCCAGTGGCCATACATCCCAAAGCCCTCCTTATAGCACCACTGCTGAGCCACCTATTGAGCATCATAACCCTATCACACCTTTGTTGCCCTTCTCTAGGAACAGGCAGAATCCCACTGAAGATCACCTGAGCCTTGATTTTCTTAAGCGTCCTCCCCAACCTGGCATAGTCTCCCTTGATTCGTTCCAGCGAGAATCTAGCCATATCATTTGTTCCTACATGAAGGATGATCAATGGATTCTTCCCCGCTCCCTTTAGGATCCTCTTCAACCTTAGTTCCACATCTCGTATCTTAGCACCTGGCAGACAGCACACCCTTCTGTTCTCTGGATCAGCTCTGGTTACAGGCCTGTCTAATCTTCTCAATAAGGAGTCCCCAATCATGTAGACCTGCCTTTTCCTGGTGACAGTGCGATTCTCTGGTCTATCCCTTGTTTCCTCTGGCTGCAAGTCCTTTCCATTCCTACCTTCCCTTGTAATCTTCTTCAACCCACCCTGTATCCTCCTGGTGCTCATTATTGGTGTTGTCTCCATCAACTCTTCCCCTTTATGTATGGGTCTAGCCACTCTTCTCTTCTTCCTTGCCTTTCCACCTTCAGTGGCCACCTGCTGTATCCCTTCTCCATTCTCCAACTCCGCATACCTGTTCTTGAGCTCTATTTCTCCTTCACTGGCCCATCTTTTCCTCTGCCTGGTTCTCAGAGTCACATGCTTTCACTGTCCATTTTCTTCTCCCAGCAGTCTCCCCTCAGAGGCCTTTGATCCTGCTTCAGTCTGCATGTCTAAGTTTTCCCCTTCAGCCACCTCATGCCTTTGCTCCATCATCTGCTCGAACCCCCTTCTAAACTCGATCAGAGTTTCCACCTGCATCTCCAATCCTCGGATCTTTTCTTTCATCAGTTCTATTAGGCGGCACTTCATGAAAACAAAACTCCTTTCAGGTACCCCCTCCAGAATCATATACATACCACAGCTGCCACATCCACTCATTCTCATTGTGTCCTCCACTGCTTGGGTCATGGCCACTGCTATCTCTGTGTTAATCAGCCTTCTCACCTAAATCCTGTTAGTCTGGCAAACACAAAAACAAACCAAAACACCCCCCCACGGCAAAAACAAACCCTAAACGAGTCCCACAATCCAAACTCCCCTTACAAACTCCCACTCAAACTCCCCTGTTTACAGCTCTGTTTGCTGGCTCCAGTGCCGCTGCTGCTCTCTGTATTAACAAGTCATTGTCTGTACGACCTTTTAATTTGTACTGATTTTGCTAGTGATTTTTCTGTAGGCTGTTATGTAACTAAGCAAATATCTAAATGAGTTGATGTAACTCCTGGAAGGCCTCTGAGTTTCCGCCGGGGTACATATATCCTGTTTAAAAACCACTAGTCTAAAAGACCTACCCAATTAATACTTTGCCCTAATGAGCATACAGAGGTCTTTGCCCTTTCTATTGCAGTGTAACTCTTTCAAAATTCAGACATGAAAAATGCTGCCCCTTGAGAGCGATTGTGGCCTGTGGCAACTCCATACACAAAAATAAACATGATTACCTCAGCACCTTTACCGTCTCGGTCCACTTCTCCTGTTCACTCTCCCATGGATCCACTCTAATCCAGTCTGATGTCTCCAGAGCAAGCTGAGCCATTGCTATCCGGTGCCTTGCTGAAACCAAGCCTTTCTTTCCATAGTTATCACTGACTGGAGAAATGATACCTTCAATCACCTGGTACCTTCCTTGAGAAGACAAGAAAAAATCTACATTTTAGGGGGGTTTTTTTAAATGGTGATTAAAAGGAAACCAAAATTGATGTAAAAACTAAAAAGTAATGTTCTTCTGTGATTTCACTGTTCAAAATTATATTATTGAAATGTTAATTCCACTACACAATATTAAAAGGAAAGCAGGATGAGTATATAACTTCCTGCAAATAGAAATGTTTGTCATTTATAATGCAGATGATCAAGCTCACTGAAGAGAAGGTTAATGAATTTTTAGTTCAAGTAACTGTATCATTGCAGCTTTCGGACAGCCTAGAAGATGAATGTTTTAATTGACCAGAGTTTATTTCCAAGTATCTTATGCCTACCATTTAACAAGATTATCATGCTTCCTCATCAGGCTAAAAGAAGGATTACACTAGGAAACACTGTAGCAGTTCTCTGATGTACTGTTTACTAGCACAAAACAGGAAAATCAGTAGGATTCAAAAATTCCATTTTTTATAGCATAAGATAGGTGATGAAGGTGTTTTAAAACAAGACTTATAACACTGTGGCAAAACATCCTTGCCGAGTTTATCTGCCATGAAGCTTGCTTTCCATCTGGTTGATCATGTTAATTAAATTAAAAAATGGCCATTTTTTCCAGCTACTGTAACCATTAACGCTACAAGCTCTTGTCAGACTCTGCAGCCCCAAATTCATGTCAGGAAATAAAAGTAGATTAAATCTTCCCATGAAAGCTATAACATTTATCCAAATAGAAACAGCAGAAAAAGGCAGCAACGAACATAAGCTTCATGTCCACAGAATGGATAAGAACAGAGTGCAGAGCAGAGATGTTTCAATAATATACTGATTGGGCTAAGATATTTTATAGATCTAACCTAGACATTTCTAATATCTGTACTGTATATGGGGAAAAAGGAAGACAAAAACAGATCTCTTTAGAACTGACTTATTACTGAACAAAGAAAACAATCACACCACCCTACTGAGGCCAACTTCTGTTCTACAAAGAGGTCTATCCTGAGAGCCTCATAATTCGTTTCTGATACTTGAACATGACACTGTAATCTAATAGCTTGCAATTTCATTTTACATATTAAGAGTAAGATTTTCAAGAGAGTCTAAGGGAGTTAGGAACTCCCATTAAAATTCAACAGGATTTGCATGCATTTGCTTTGAAAAACCCAGCTTAAAGCATCTTCTCTTTTAAGTCATCCTAATATAGGCAATGCAATCTGTGGAGCTGGAAAATAATCCCAGGAACGGGCAAGTTACTGTCATTAAATCTACCTCAGGTAGGCCAGGTCTACACTAGACCCAGCAGCTTGGCTTAAGGTACCCAACTTACATTAAACCAAGCTTGACGGTATCCCCGCATTGAGAGGCCAATGGGAGCAAACACTCCGGTCAGCTTCCCTTATTCCTCACAAAAGGAGGTGTACCGGACGCCTGTGGGGGTGCCCTCCGTGTTCAATTTAGCAAATTTTAATTAGACTCACTAAATCGAACTTAGGAAAATGTATCTCGGCAGCGGCAATCTTCCTTTTAGTGAAGACAAGGCCTTAGAAAGTTCCAGGATTTTAATTTACAAACGGTGAAAATTCATCTAAAATATTGAACAATATATGACAGGTACATAAAATGTTTTAAATGTTGTCTAAACTTACAGTACTACCAATGAGATTATTATTAACAACACTGATAAATAAATCAACTGCTTTGATAATACAATGCTATAATGGATCTCCAGTTAGGGAGGGAGTTGTAGTACACTATGGACTTACATATTTTATTTACATTATATAAGGTACTTTGCTTATAATATACTAAACAACAATTTTCATTTCTGGGCTTTAGTTCATTAGTTTTCAAAATTTCTAAAAAAATAAGATAGAAGATATTTGTTATTTTATAACTATACACCACAATAAATATATTTAATAAAAGAACTAAAAGCTCAAGTTGGATTGTGGTACATTATCCAAGTAAGAATAAGTTACCTGTAACTGCAATACCCTGAAAGAAGTACTGTGTGTCACAGCCCCCTCTCCCCTTGTTCTTTATGAAAATTGGCTTATAAATATGAATAGGAATAACTCAAAGACATTTTAGGCAAAATGCATCATGTGACATATTTTTTAAGTTACAATCTGCTAAATGTGTATATTCTATTTCTGTGCATGTATCGTTGAATATGAAGTTAGAAATATGAAGTGTGAATCTGTTTATAGTTCTAAATGTGCTAATGAGGGCCATTAGTGATACTCTGGAAACATAATGGCCCAGTGCTCAAGGCAACAATCTGTGAATGGTTTTGTTTTTTCTGTAAGACCAAATTGTAGTTGGTCCTACAAAGACATGTAACTGTGCCACCTGGTGCTGGAATCCCTGTTGAATCTTGTATTCTTCCATGGGCATGGCAAGAATTAAACAAAGGATTCCTGCCTTGGGGAAAGTCTTTTAAGCAATGGGAAGCAGTCTTTTATCTTTAGCTGGCCTTTGAAACTGCCTTCCCACCCAAAAAAAGGCTATAGAAGAGGCTGTTAGACTCAAGCCAACTAAAGATAACTCTGGCTTCTGAACAAATACATGTGAGAAAAGGATTGGGGTGAGAATTATGATCTGTAACTATCTCTCTTAGCTCTGGTCTACAATAGGGAGTTATTTCAAAATAACTTCTCTTATTTCAAAATAACAAGCAGAGCATCCACACTACCAAGCCCGTTATTTCAAAATAAGGGGCTGGTTTTTCGAAATAACTCCTGCCTTCCACAAGGAATAACAATTATTTCAAAATTGTTATTTTGAAATAGCGGTATTGTGGACACTCCACTGCTGCTATTTTAAAATAACTACTCCCCTGAGTCATTCAAAGTAATTACTCCCCAGTGCTTCCTGAAGCTCTAAGTCGAGGTAGGACATCCACATTAAGGGAACCAGACTTGGACTAATTTCAAGGCTTCCCTGTAATGTGGATATACTATTTCAAAATAGTTATTTTGGGAGTTATTATTTCAAAAATAAGTTATTTCAAAATAATTTTCTAGTGTAGACATGCCCTGTGTGTATTAGAATTAGCTGGTGTGTTTTGTTTATTTTGGCTTAGTAACTTACTTTGACCTTAAAAAACAATAAATAGTCTAGCAGCACCTTAAACACTAACAAAACATGTAGATGGTATCATGAGCTTTCTGGGCACAACCCACTTCTTTGATCCGCCTGTTTTCACTTGCAATCATCTAAATCCTACTTTTTTTATACTTAATAAAAACACTTTTGTTTATTATCAAACCCAGTGTAAATAATTGTTACCTGGGGGCAAGGAGACATATCTGTGCACATCTCCCTTTCACTGATAAAGAAAGTGAACTTTTGAGTTTCTCTGTGTAAAATATTTTATACAGAGTAAGATGGATTTCTTTGGGTTTTGGTCCACATTGAGACTGCGTATCTGGGTATTGACAAGTCCCTATAGCTGATGCCTCCCAGAACTGAGTTGGTTCAGTGTCTATGTTACTCTGCTGGGAAGGCTGTTATCCCAACTCTGTGCTTTGCCTGGAGGAGACCAGAACTTCTGGCCCAGCAGGACTGGGTGTTGGGGCACCCCAGAGGGCAGGCAGGCAGGTTCATCAGTACGATCAGCACAGGAGGTGATGGTCCCAAAGGGACCTCTGTGTTCAAATCCATCACACTGTGTCTTGGTTAGATGCACCTTTCAAATGGGATAAGCAAAGAGCAATGTCGGAATCTTTTGCTCTAAAAAATCAAACCAAAAACAGAGTAGTATGTTTGAGATAAAGAAGAATCTCCATTATTAGCTGTAACAGAATTAGGTCTTATGTCCTCTGTAGTAACTTGAATGTTCACACACCTGTGGTCTGAACTTCCATTGTATGGAAGTACACACGTCTGGGTACTTTAACAGGAGGAATAAAGAAGGGCTGAGGAATTATAGGCCAGACAGATTAATTTTAATCCTGGGCAAAATTGGAGTACTTTATACCTTGGAAAATAATAAGGTGAACAGGAATAGCTAACATAGATCCGTGAAGAACAAATCATGCCAAACCAACTTAATTTAATTCTTTGACTGTTATTAGCCTAATGGATAGGGACAAGCAGTAGATGTAATATATCTTGATTTTAGTATGGCTTTTGACCCAGTCCCACATGACATTCCCAACAGCAAACTAGGGAAATGTGGTCTAGATGAAATCACTATAAAGTGGATACAAGACTGTACTCAAAGAGAAATTATCAATGACTTGCTGTCAAACTGGAAGTGCGTATCTGGTGGGGTCCTGAAAGGATCAGTCTGAGGCTTGGTACTATTCATTGTTTTTATTAATTACTTGTACAATGGAGTGGAGGATATATTTATGAAATTAACAGATAACCAGGGCTTGACAAACGGTGGCGAAAGCCGCTTGCCAGCCCCGCACTGCGCATGCGCAAGACCCGCATTGAGCATGCGCGCGCTGCAAATGAATGGGGTGCCCGGCTGAAATCTACTCGCCGCTGGCAAGTAGATTCAATACTTTGTCGAGCTCTGCAGATAACACTAAGCTGGGAGAGGATACAAGCATTTTGGAAGACAAGATTAGAATTCAAAACAACCTTAAAAATGGAGAACTTTTCTAAATTCAACAAGATGAAATTCAATAAGAACAAGTGTAAAGGTACTTCATTTAAGAAGAATAAATTAAATGTACAGCTACAAAATGGGGAATAACTTCTGGGCAGTATTACTGCTGAAAAAAAATCTGGGGCTGTGGTGGATCATAAAAGTCTAATATTGTTCTGGGGTGTATTAAAGAGTGTTGTATATGAGATATGGGAGGCTACTGGAGAGACCCCAGCTGGAGTACTGGGCCCATTTCTAGACACCACACTTTAGGAAAGATGCAAAAAAAAAAAAAAAAAAAAGGAAACAATTGAGAGGAGAGCAACAAAAATAATAAAAGGCTTAGAAAACCTGACCTGAGGGAAGATTTTAAAAAATCAGATATTCAACCTTGAAAAAAAAAGGGACATAACAGTCTTGAAATACGTTAAGGGCTATATTAAAAAAGGACAATGATCAATTGTTCACATCCATTGAAGACAGGAAGCAATAGGCTTAGTGAGGAGCAAGGGAGATTTAGTTTACATATGAGGTAAAATTTTCTAACTGTAAAAGTAATTAAGCTCTAGAATAGGTCCCCATCGCTGGAGATTCTTAAAAACAGATTGGTATGGTCAGGGATGGTCTTGGTTTACTTGGTCCATATGCAGTGAAGGGGACTGAACTTGATTTCTTCTTGAGCCCTGCATGTCTAAGATTTACAAGCTTTTATTCCAGGACATTTATTTTCTTTCTATTTAAACTCTTGTTTCTTTTCCAGGTTACTATTGAGTTTCCAAACCTCCACCAGAAGACCGCAGTTCCACTTTAATACATTAATTCCAAATATTCTTCATATCCTGCCTATCACAATTCTCCTTAAACTGAGCTTACAATAAGATACTAGTCACACATAATAATTATCCTTAAAATAAGGAAAATTCTGTTTTTCTCCAGGTTTCTCTCCCTAAAACATGTACTCAAAGTTTGTTGTTGAAAAATCATTTTCTTTTTTATGTTATCTGTAGTCACCCTGAAGCTTTTATAATTACTGCTTGTTCTGGTGTTTGTATTTAACACAGGCATTTAAAAAAATATTTTTTTCTTTAAACTAACAAAGTTTAGTTGCCTACAAATTACAAAAACTCCTCAGGTGTTTTTTTCCCCCCATGAGCATGAGAATCCTACTTTTTCTAGTGACAGTTTCTTCGTCCTTTTTTTTAGTAATTTTTTTTTAAACAGAAATCTTGAAAGACTTTAGATATTTCTTTTGTTTGGTGTTGTAGACTCCCTTTCTGATCTTTGATACAAAGCATTTCTCCTCTTTTTCTACCCTCTGATACAAATCATTCACTTGCTTTGTCTCCTTACCCACAGCAATTTTGCTCTAGTCTTTTAACGTTTCTGTTTTCACACAGAATAATATCTAGCTGGCCTGTTCGGATTGCAATTTCCCTCAGGATTTTTAATAGAATGTTCTCTTTTGTTCTCAATAGTTTCTTTTAGCTGCTCTATCTGTTCCTCTATCCTTCCTGATATTATAATTTACAGTTTATCATTTCATAGCCTGTGGCCCACTTGCAGCATGTTTTAAAATGTCCTCCTTTCGTATCTGATTTTACAATCATATAATCTCCTAATTAGTGGTTGTTGTTGACTGGGAGTTGTACCCCTGAAGTCTAACGAATCTTTATCTTTACTATTACTTAGGCATCATGTGACTCTATAATCTGTGGACATTAGAGGATGCCCAATTGCAAGCGAGAGTACATACCTTTGTCTACTCTCATGTGGTATATAGCTGATGTGAATGAGGGTGAAAATGTGTTTATAGTCGCTTTTAATTCCACCCAACTCTTTAATAATCTTACTGTTTTTTTCCCATTTTTTGTCTGCATTAGGTATTATCCTGTCTTTTAAAATCTCTCTCCAGCTGTAGTCTGACCTGTCTAGTTTAGAAAATACTGTAAAATTGAGATCTCTTGTTATAATTTATTGAGTTGTAAATTCTTTCATTGCATCAAAGATGGTCTCAGAGAAAGACTATCATCCCCCTTTAAAATAACATAACAACTCTCCGGTCTTCATGCCTGCAGATTCAAACTGTGACTCTCATGACTTAAAAGTACACTGTAGAAATGACTGTGTTTATTGTCTGGTGATATTGCTCAGTGTACAAATACAAAGAGAGTTTCCTTAAATGCCAGCCACAAAAACTCACATTGGGATATGAAAGCTGAACTGCACTGTTTACTTCCTTCATCTGCTTTGTCACCAGTAAAACTGACCTGTAATAAAGATCCTGAAGGCAAATTTCTGCATTCTTATCGAACAAGTGTGAGTATAAATAGCAAAATAGTTGCACTAGTAAGGTTAGCACAGCCAAGCCATGGCTAAGTTGTGACAAGTACAGACCCACCTGGAACCTGTGGACATACTGTATGCACTTGACTGTATGTACTCAGCTGTGACACCACAGCCACTACCTGTGCTGCTATGGCGACACTATTTATACTCATGCTAGTTTGATGAGAGGCAGTGCAAGGGGAATCACACCCCTAGCACAGAGTATACAGGTAGCCCTTAGCTATGCTGGCTGTAAAAAAGTACTTAAAAACTAATGTTAGTCAATAAAATAAACATGTTATTCTGAATACATGGACCTAATAGCTCACTGAAAGGAAGAAAGGATGGCCTTCTGATTAAAGTGCTTGGTTGAAACCAAAGTCTCATGGGTTTAATTCCTATCATACATTTCCTATGTGACCATAAGCAACTCACTTAATTTCTCTCTGCCTGGGCTACAGGCAAAATAATCCTTGCTTTCTGTGTTGTGTGCTTAGACTGCAACTTCTTTGAAAGAGCACCTAATACCATGAGTCCAGATTTCAACCAGGGCCTTTATACACTATTATAATACAGTAAACTACCGATAATCAGCACCTTTAGGACCCAGGGGGTGCCGGATTATCAGATATGCCAGAGTACCGGAAGGGGGGCTATGAGAGGTCTGGGGTGGGGGGTGGGGTCGGCGGGGAACTGCGCAGCGTGGGTGAGGGTGGCGCTGCGGGACCAGCCCGGCAGCACCCCAGCTGCTCTGCCCCCGGCTTCCCCAAGTCAGCCGCTGCTGACCAGCGGTGGACTTGGGGAAGCTGGGGGCAGAGCAGTTCCAATTGTACGGCTGGCCGGAGCACTTCCGGGTTCCAGTTGGTGCCGGACTATTGGGAGTGCTGGACCACTGGATGCCGGACAACTGGAGTTTTACTGTATAAATAATAATTGGTAAGAATGTGCTAATTTTATGCTGTCGCTTTTCAGAATGGAATCGTACCTTGAGATTACTACACCCTGTCTTCTGATCCTTCGCAAATAGAGAATTTCTAATTCAAAATATCCTTATGGCAATTTCTCTTTCTTGCCCTGCTCAGAAATCTCTAATTTAATCATCACTTTTTTGTCTCCACAAGATGGATAAGTCTCTGCATTAATGTTTTTGAAGATGGGTGCCTAAAGGTTTATAGCCAAACCTTTTTGGCACCTAAGTAAATGGCTTGATTTTCAAAGGTAACTTGCATCTGCAGTACCTACTGATCCATATTTATGTTCTCTGGGAGCTATTTATAATTAATAAATAGTTAAAAGCATTAATTAGTAAATTTTAATTATACTAAATATAACCATCACAAAGAAAATGTGCGTGTGTGTATTTTCTTTGTGATGGTTAGGTGTTCTATATATGTATATAATTTAGGAAATGAATAATGGTAATTAATATTCATTTATTATAAGTAGCCAGAAGTTATTGTCAATTAACAAACATACTACAAATTACTTGTAAAATGGGCAAATTGTAATATAAATTCTTTAAAGTACCTATTTTATCAAAATGGTAAGTCTTTTTCCTTTTGGTACTGTAATAAAAGTAATTTGAGATTGGGCTCACAATTCTTTTGTTTAATTTATGGATGTCAAGTCCCATTAATCATTTAGTATTCATTTGCAGCTTAGTTATTGCTTAAGTCAACAGCCAAGTCTTAAGGCGGCAGTATAAGGTCCTTAGGTGTCAGTGAATCTTTAGTCACATTTTACTGCTCACCTCACAGTTTCTAAGGCTATGCCTACACTACCAGGTTATTTCAAAATAAGTTGTTTTGAAATAACTCTCAAAATAACTATTTCAAAATAGCCCGTTCACACTACAAATAAAAATAGCGCAGCTCTATATCGTAATAGCATGTCCATACTGATTGGAGCCTGAGTCGCATTTAAAGCCCCCCAGAAGCACTCCGGGCAGGGCATCGGGACTACAGTCACTTCCTGTAGCTGCTTCTTGAGGATATTGGGATTGGTCCTGCCTTGGACAGGGGGCTGGACTTGATGACCTCCTGAGGTCTCTTCCAGCTCTATGATTCTATGATATCTGAGGCTCGTGCTTAAAGGGGCTCCCCTTTACGGCCATATCTCAGACTCTTCTCCATTGCCTACCTCCGTGAGGAACAGCAAACTCTCACTGCATGCTCTGGGTTGCCCTTGCAGACACCACAGCACTTCCACCATGGAGCTGGACCTGCTGCAAAGCAGCTACCGTCTCGTAGACCTCCTGCTGCAACTCCTGGCGCAGATTATTCAGGTTGCCCATGTGGTGCTGCAGGAGCATGATGACCAGCCCATAATGGGGACCTCTTCACCCAGGTCTGGGGGCTCCTCATGCACCACATTCCTTCCTACCCTCCCCTGCACACTATGCACCACCGCTTCTGGCTGTGGGATACCAGTACCGACTCCAGTACTGGATCATTTTTTGTGGAGTGGTGGGATGACCAGCACTGGCTCCAGAACTTCTGCATGCAGAAGGATACCTTCCGGGAGCTCTGCGAGTGGCTCACCTCTGGCCTCCAGCAACAGGACACTCGCATGTGACCCGCCATCCCCCTCCAGAAGTGTGTCACCATCACAATTTGGAAGCTCGCCACACCAGACAGCTACCACTTCATTGGAAACCAGTTTGGCACAGGGAGATCAACCACTGGGGCCATGCTCATGCAGGTATAACTCTCTTACTATTGTCCCAGGATGGTAATGAAGCACTGGAATGCAGTTCCTCAGGGAAGGGGGTGATGGAATCTCCCTCCCTGGAGGTTTTTTAGTCCCGCCTTCACAAAGCCCTGCCACAGATGGGGTACTTGGGGTTGCTCCTGGTGTGGTAAGGGCCTTGGGCTCAGGGACCTCCTGAGGGCTCTGGCAACCCTGTGATTCTCTGTTGGTATCCTTCTACAGGTGGTGAAGGCCATCAGCACCATCCTACTACCAGGGCCAGCCCACAACATTTTGGCACTTGAGGCTGTGAGCTCAAATGACGCCCCCATGCCTCCCTTGCTGCACCAGCAGCAGACACAATTTCCTACACTCTGGGTCCTAGTGGCCCCCCCCCCCACAGTCTGGCACCTGAGGCGGCTGCCTCAGTTCGCCTCATGGTAAGGCCAGCCCTGCCTACTACACAGGGTCATCACCCTGGGTGATATGGACCCCATCTGGGGAAGGGGAGGGCATTGACGGCATCCACATCCCCATCTGGTCCTCCAAACACCATACCTACGATTAGATCATCAGGAAAGGTTAATTTTCAATGGTGCTGCAGGCCCTCATGGACCACCGGGGCCGGTTCACTGACATTAACATCAGGTGGTCAGGGAAGGCACACAACGCCCGAGTCTTTAGGAACTCCAGCCTATTCCAGAAGATTCACACTGGCACTTCTTTCTCCATCTGCACGATCAGGGTCAGGGACGTGGACATGACCATCTGCATCATGGGCAATGCAGCCTACCCTTTATTCCCCTAGCTTATGAAGCCCTACACAGGACACGTGGACCCCACCAAGGAATGGTTCAATGCCAGGCTCAGCAGGTGACACATTGTAGTGGAGAATGCCTTCAGCCATCTCAAGGGGAGGTTCCGGTGTCTCCTCACCCGCCTGGACCTCAGCAACTGGAACAACCTCCACATGGTGGCAGCCTGCAGTACCCTCCACAACTTCTGTGAGAACAAGGGGGAGATGTTCTTGCCAAGGTAGGGGTCAGAGGCTGAGCGGCTTGCAAGGGCATTTGATTATCTGTGAACCACTGCCATCAGGGGGCTGTGCTCATGAGGGAAGCCCTGAGGGAGAGTTTCAGCTAAGGCCAACTATGACACTCTCCCCCAGGCCTTTCCACAAGGGGCCATAACCCCTGTGGCCTTTCCTCCCACACCCTTCCCTTTGTGCCCCTGGCCAGGGGCTTCTGAGGTGGCTGCTGGTGTGCTTACAGCCACAGGTTGCTCGGATGGCGCAGTGGAGTCTGCCATGACAGCAGGGAAAGCTGTGCAGGGTCCTGCTGTGTGGCATTGTGTGAGCAGGGCCTGTCTCATGCCACAAGCCCCTGCCCTTCTGCCTGCAGCTTTAAAGGCTGCAGGGGAAAGGAAACTATAGAGTTTTGAGGGGTGTGGCAGCTGAGAGCGCTCTGGAAACCAAATATTTCAAAATAAACACAACTGCACCATCCAAACTCACCCTATTTCAAAACAGCAGTTTTGAAATAGACATTATTCCTGGGGATATGAGGGTTTATTATTTCAAAATAGGAAGCCTGTTATTTCAAAATAATTTTGAAATAACATGCTGGCTGTGTGGATGCTTGCTTTGTTATTTTGAAATAACTCTGTAGCGTAGACATGCCCTTATGGTGAATTCCTGGCTTTCAGGGCAGGCTGAGAGGTACAAACATAAGTGCACATGGCTCCACACTTTTGGGCTCCTTGTTGTCAGACTGTACCATAATTGAATGACTTTCTTCATCCCTGACAGAGCCTCTGTGATGCAAATCTGTGAGCTTCCCCTTGCCTCACCCACATGAAAGACCTGTTTCAAAGCCCAATGAGCTAATGTCAGAGAGATTCCCACCGGCCTGTTTTTGAACTGAGAGCCCAGGCACAACCTGGGAGTTAGGACCCACAGAGAAGTTGTATATAAGCACTATGTGTTAAAAATGATGCTTCCCTTCCCATTGCTAAGTGGGAGCAGGGTTTGAGCTAGATGCAAGGAATTAAGGTGTCTGGGTAAGGTAAAGAACGAGAACCACTTTCCTAAAAAGCTAAGTCTGCATTGGAGGATGAGTTGATGTGACAGTTTGAAGCTAGCTTTTCTCTGTGGTAAGAAGGGGTGAGCAGAGCTCTACTGGGTAAGATAAAAGGCAGAAATTAGGGAGTGCGGGTTAGAACTCCGCCACTCTACAAAATCTTCTGGTTGATACTTGACACAAACAGGCCTCCTGTACGCTGGCACATTTTGTCGCCAAAAACTGCCCTTTGGCAACAAAACTGTGAGAGTGTTTAAACTACAATGTGGCTTTTGTTGGGAAAAACACCCAGTTTTGGTGACAAAAAACTTCCAGCCCTGGGAGAGACTTTTGTCTTTTCCCCTCCCTTTACTGTCGATAAAGAGCCAGTGTGGACTCTGTTGTTTGTTTTATGAGAGAACTGGCTTCCACCAGTATCCCACGATACAGTATCCCCCAATGAGGTATCCCTCATAGCTGTGCCCAGTATTTTGTGAAATCTTCTGCCTTGCAGGCATGTACCCCTCCTCTTTCAAAGCTCCAAGAAGTATCTGACAGCACTTAGATACTCACACCAGCCCTCCAAGGAAGGTAATTGTAAATATTTTATTATCCTCACTTTACATAGGCCTAGGCTGAGACAGTAAGTCTTGGTGTACACTATAAATTTACACTGAATTTAGCCACATAAGGTTGATTTTCTAAACAATGTGTCCACACCCCCAAAGCTGTTTTGTCTACCTTAAGGAATGCTGAAGTCAATGTCCGGTACTCCTGATTTCATGAGTAATAACACTATTCCCAACCTTGCCTGGTAGAGTTTATGGCAGCGTAGACTCAGCGTTGGCAAAGTCAAGGTTCTTGGCCTGCAGCATCCCACAGTGCCCCACTCTGTGTGCTCTGGCCAGAACTTGTGCCTCTACTGCTCTCCAATTGAATGGGGGAAAAGCCCCAGGAAAGTTTGAATTTTGTATCCAGGGGCACAAAAAGAACACCAGCATGGAGTGTACAGGAGATCTAGGACCTCATTGAGGCTGGGGGAGAGGAATCCATTGTCTCTAAGTTCTGAGCCAGTAAAAGAAATTCCAATATCTATGTGAAGATCGTAAAGGCAACGGAGGAGAAAGGATACTCCAGGGACAGCCCGCAGTGCAATTCAAATAAAGGAGTTGAGGCAGTTCTACCACAAAATAAAGGAGACAAAACAGACAGACAGTCTGGTATATCACCACAAGCATACCATTTTTACGACTAGCTGCAAGTGATGCTAGGAGGATCCCAACCAGTTTCCCAAGCTTGACCATGGAGTCTAGCCAAGACACTCCTGGCAGCAGTGTGCAAGACAGCATGGTGGCAGAGGAAGGGGAGGAGGAGAAGGACAAAGAAAATGGCCAGACAATGATCAGTGAGAGCCAAGAACTTTTTATTATGTTGGAACCAGTCACCTATTCTCCTCCTCCCAGGACATCTCCTAGTTGAGCACCGATCCCGGAGAGGGCACTTCTGGTAAGTTTACTACAAGTGGGTTAAAGCAACTGACTGTGATGTGTGGGGTGCTCTTTGCCTACACAGTGTGGGGGACCTGGAACAGCTTGCTTTTTTTTAAAAAGTAGCAGCATGAGGGAAAATCTGTCTTTCTTGGAGGGTTTGAGGGACCTAAGGTTTTTGCAGGTGGGAGAGGGATAAAAATGCAAGAAAAAATGACAAAGTGGGTGTGGGTGGAAATGAATGCGCGGGATGGAAGCAGGATTTAAAAAATAATAGCCTCATGCAGGGCTCTACCACCTTAATCTTGATAAAAACTTGTCTATTTGGATTAGAGTAAATCAATTAATCTTTTTACAGTACTTTGAAAATATAAGGTGCTATATAACTCTAAATACTGGTATTAATTTATCGTCATCTAGATTAGTCTCTGGAAACCAGATTCACTGCTGACAAAATTAATGAAATTCCTGTTAATTTCAGGTGCTTACACCTCATATGCCTATAGAGGATTAGGCCTCACAGTGTAAACCTAATCAACTATATTTCCACATTAACTGCCAAAAACAGAACCTTCTCAATAATACAGGAGAGTTGAAATTAGCAGCATGTCAGTATAGATGTGGAAATGCATATTCTATATAGCTATTACCAATACCAACAGTTCTATGTCCTAGATCTAGCCTTCACCATGTGGAAAATATAGTTCTATTGAAATAGTTTCATTTGATTAATACATCTTCTAAATTAAGATTAAGAACATAACAAAGACTTTATACATTTGTTTTATGCTGTTTGGCACCCCTCAACTCCAGAGCTTGGAAGATGGCACTGCTGCAGGCTTAAACAGAATCACCACAGATTACACTACAACCTCACCTCTGTATTTTGCTGAAACACCTTATCATGCAGTAATTCTCCAAACTTACATTTTGCAATGGAAAATCAAAGTTAAACTCACAGCAGCAACTGCTGTGACATTAATTAAACCTGACACTGACCTGACACCTGAGAGCAAATTTTTTTCTTTCCTGCATTACGGCTGTTGGTTTAAACACATTATAACTGCTAGGCAAAAAACACAACAAAACCAAACCTCTCTCAAGCAACATGTACTCTTTTATCCTAGACACCAATGTAGGTTGTTTCCATTAAATATCCAGAGTTGCTCAGTGTCAGTTAAGAGAAATTCCTTGTGTAATGGGATTCCGATTTAATACAAGAAAGGGCCTCTACATTTGTTAGTAGGCCACGGACATCTGGTGACTGATTCCAGATGCTATTTGCAAGTGCAGCAGGCAGGACCCAGCTTGAATGGGTGAAGAAATAGATGTAGTTAGTGCTCCTCGCGCCCTTCAGATTACATCATGTCACTTGATGACACATCAGAAGGAAGAGAGACAGAACAAAGTGATGCTAGGAAGCTGCATACTGCCTGAACCATGCCCAGACTACACACTCTAATGAGAGACAGATCTAAGAGTGGTCCTGTAGCGCATGTGTACACACCCAGCTTTCTGTGCTTTTCACCAACTCATCCAGTCTGGCAGCTCCTTGAGGTGGCCAGTCTGCTGAGGTTTACAGAATCAGGACAAAACAAAAATTCCTGTAAACCCTCTAGGACCAGCCCAACAACATCCTTGGTTTTGGAGGGATGCCGGGTTGCCCTATTTATTTAAAATCCACCTGAAATTACTTGGTCCGTTCACATTAAGGCAGCATAGTGATGATCATGGCAGACAGCAGCAGAGTTTGGGTGGATTTGGGTGATTCTTGGGGGGAGGGAGTGCGCAGAGTCAATTTTTTTCTTCATTTGAAGGTGATTATTATTTATAGTGTGTATAATTATCACATGTAAATCTTTGCAGGTACAGCCTATATCTACAATCTGTTTTTTTACACACAGAAATACATGCAGTTATGAATAATTATCTTTTTGGGGGACAGCTGCTCAACATCTCATAGTGAAGAACATTCATGTCTATTTGGAAATAACAAAGATGCAATCTTGCATTTTAATTATCCAAGTAAAGCCAAACACATTAGCCAGTATTTTTAAAAATAGTTTTATTTCTTCATTAAAAAACCCAGCTACTAAGACACTTGCTTGGTTTTCATAACCCAAGAAGTTAATTGGATTATTTATTTTTTTTTAACAGTTCTTTGTCTGTGTATGTCTATGCATACATTAAATCACAAAATAAAAGACTTATGTTAAAGTAATGTTTATAGTTTGCCTTAAATCCCCAGAGAGCAGCAATGTTCCTTGGAGAACTTTCAGCATATTAATTTCAGTGAAATGAAAACAATATTTTTCAGCTTTCTATCTAAGCCAAATTGTTTATTTTATGTAGAGGCTATATTTAACTGAGTCAAGCAGCATTAGATGTCCAATGTTTTGGCATTACAGCCATTTGCAAAAGCTCAGATATTAGTCATCCAATACTTTTTATAAATTTAAAAAGTATTATAAAATGATGTTTCAGATTTATTGTCATAAAAACACAATGAAAAAGATTGTTAAGTTCAAAAAAAGCAGTGGGAGGAAGAAAAAAAATTAACAGGCAACACATTTTTCACTTGTGTGTTAGATAATCCTCTGGGAGGAAATAAGAAGCAGTAATCTATGAAAAGAAAAGCACTGAGATAGCTATGTCATCTGCTCACTTAGAAAAGGAAGTAAACTACTGAGTCACTGATGAAAGTGGTAGTAGACCCTACTGCAACCTTGGAAATCTCTTCACAGGATGGGTGGGAACTTCTTCACTACCACAGATGGGTGTTAGAATAAATTCATTAACATATGAGAGACATGAAGATAACAGCGATGGGCACCATGTAATGATCTAGACAGACAAGAATCCTCCAAGCATTTCATGGCTTAAACCAATAGTCATGAATTGTTCAATCGCAATTGACTGGTCTATCCTGAAGAGTCTCCCAGTTAATCATGATCAGCACTGGGAAGGCTTCACACTTGCCCTGGCAACATTCAACCAGCCCGTTCCTGGGAGTGACCAGCACAGCTCGGTGAGCCTATGTGTATGGAGGGAGGGAGGTGGAGGGGCAGGACTCTTGGCACACTGCTTCTGCCTGGAAGCACAGCAAGCAGCTCATTAGCTGGGGACAGAGAATTGTAGCCAATGGAAGCTGATCAGGGGAGCACCCCCCCAGCCCTCGCTTGCATCCAGATGCAGAGACCAGTTTTGCTTGCTAACCTTTAGCAGGGACATGGCAACCAGAGTAATGGCAGCCTGTGGACAATTGTAGGATTATTACAAATTGTATCCATGTACACCTGCTGCACAAATGCGGACTATACTTTCTTGGGGCCCAATTCCCAACCCTTCTTCCCTTCCACCTTTAAAACTCACCATGATCAGTGTCTGGAGAGACCTGTTTGCGCCTCTAGGGTAATAAGAAAATTGGCCAGTTTTGTTCAGGGACCTCCATGTTAGTACAATTTTTACAACCTTTATCAGTCACTCTATTGTTAACAGCTACTTTTTCAGACTAGACCTTGAAAAATCAGGCACGCATCCCCCCCAGACAAACTCTGTCAACTAAGAAAAAAACCTTGGAGGACAAGAGAGGGTCTGGTCAAGGATGTGTTGCAGCATTCAACACTTCAAACAGAGAAAAGGGAGCAAAGGAGGGTTAGGGAGATGAAACCCAGAACAGAAGCCTCCGAGTGCATGATAAAGCTCATGGAAGAACAAAATGAGATACTGAAGTGTCCTGTGCAGAACGAACAGAACCAAAGGCCTCCCTATCTGCACTGCAGAACTCTTTTCACAGCAACCGTCCTTTTATGCCCACACTCATTTTCATAGTCAGGTACTTTTTTTTTCTAGCACATTCCATTCCCCATCAAAGCAACTATGACTGACAGATGGACACCATTGTGAGGTTTTCCAATAACTCTTACCATCTCTCACCACCAAGCAACTATGTGTGTGAACATGACTGAAAGACATCAATAAAGACAAATGTGAGGCAGGTTTCCATGAATTTATTTTATGTGACACAACCCACAGCAACTGCTCTGGCTCCTGTGGAAGCCTGTAATATCTCTTTGTTTCATGGGAATGCCTTGCTCAGGATCAGTAGTGGGATGAGGCAGAGAAGCAATCCCAGCACGCAGAAATGTCAGCACCCTTCATTATCAAAGTGGTTCCTCAGAGACACCCAGATATTGATGGCCACTCCTATGGGCTCCTCTGACAGTACGGGTGTCTTGCTGTTCAAACTGCATGTCCAGGTGTTGTATCTCATTTCTCCATCCACGGGCAAATGTTTCACCCTTACTCCCAGATAAATTATATAAGCAACAGCATGCGGCCACCACCTTGGGGATATGATCCTCCAAAAAGTCCAGCCTGCCATAGAGATACCTCCATCTCAATCTGCTAAAGGCATATTCATGAACCATGCAGCAGTGGCTTAGCTTGTTGAACTTCTCCTTACTGCTGTCCAGGTGCCCTGTGTAAGGCTTCATGAGCCAGAGCTGTAAGGGATAAGCCATATCACCTAGAATGAGTAACAATGGGCATTTTCACATACCCCATTGTAATTTTCTGGTCTAGAAAGAAAGTCCCTGCCTACAGCTTTCTGTAAAGGCCAGTGTTCCTGAAGATGTTTGCATCATGCACCTTTCAGACCAACCTGTATTTATGTCTGTGAAAGGCCCGTGGTAACCTACAAGCATGGAGAAGTACCCCTTTTGATTGATGTACTCGGTGGCAAGGTGGGTTGGCACTATAATGGGAGTATGTGTGCCATCGATTACCCCACCACAATTTGGAAAGCCCATTTCTGCAAAGCTAGCTACTATGTCATCCACATTTCCCAGAGCCTAGCACTACAAAATGTGATTTATTGCCCTGAACAATTGCATAAGTGCTGCCCTGACGGTAGACCTCCCCGCTCCAAACTGATATGCAACTGAATGGTAGCAATCAGGAGTCTACAGTTCCACAAAGCAATGGCAACATGATTTTCTACCAAGAGAACAATTCCCATTCAGGTGTCCTTCCAATGCAGTTGAGGGGCCAGCTCAGCACACAGCTCCAGGAAGGTTGCTTTGCGGATCCAAAAATTCTATACTCACTGTTCTTCATCCCACACCTGCATGACAATACGATCCCACCACTCAGTGATAGTTTCCGTAGCCCAAAAGTGATGCTCTATTGCGCACAGCTGCTCTCTGTGGCAGCCCAACGCAATGCCACTTCGCTGCTGCCCAACACACACATTGTTGTCTGCATCAGTATCTTCTTCCTCTGATATTAAGTAGAGATGTGACTGGGTAACCAGAAGGAGCAGTCTTTCCTCCTCCTTCCTCCCCCCCAACAGTGGCAGCCCCAGATACGAGGGGCCAGGAGCAGAAGTCATCCTCCCTATGCATACTGGGATCTCCCCCCAAGTGCTGGGATTCCCTTCCCCGTGCATGGGGATGGGGGCGGGAGTGGGATCCCGCTTAATCGGTTAACCAGTTAACTAATTAACCAGGATTTTATATCCCTAATATTAAAGTGCATAAGTAGCTATGCTGCAATGTGTGATATCCTATGGATATTGAACACAACATGGGAGAGAAGTCCGGGATCCAGATCTCTCACAACAGATGTTGAAGTTCACAGCAAGAATGATCATTCAAATGGCACGAAAATAAACTGGAAGCCCCGAGGGCTGGGAAGCAAAGAGGGGGCTGACGGGACGTTTTTCACATTGCCAAAATGCCTAGCACTACATTGCATGTTCCCACAATGCCTAGAGACCCACATTGCTTTGCTCTTTCTGTAGCCTGAGGAAGCTAACAATGTGACCGTGATATGTTGACAGAGACACAGTGTAAACACGATCTGGCAACTTTCTTTCTGGCAACTTATGAAAGTCAACAGTACTTTCATCACCAAATCTTTCCATGTAGACATAGCCTAAGTAAGGACTCACAATGTCAACAGTCTAAACACACAATAGTTTTCTTTACTTTTTCATCATCAACCAAAATCTTGATGAAAAAATGCTGCCAGTGTAGATACAGTCCTAAAGACATTTCTCTTAAAACACCTTGTCTCTTCTTGTGCTTCCTCTTGCAAATTTCCAGTCCCCATGAGCTTCTGGGAAGAGTCAGAGACATTGGCCCTGCTAGCTGCAAACCCACTGTTCAGCTGGGGCAGAGCCATTCAGTTTTGATGGCCCTTAATGACTCTGTCACTGCTTCCTAGACAGAGACTGTCCATTAGGTGTCAAGTGTCAAGAATGAACACTCAACATTACCCTAAAGGTTTCGTTCAGACTGGAGGCTGAAATATAACAAGACACTCATTAACCCAAAATAGAACTCATGAGATGACACAGACATATTCCCCAATCTGTCATAGTTACTGTCTCTCACCCAACACTAGGTAACAATAAAGTGCCACAAGGTAGTTGAGGGAGTAATGAGAATAGAAAGAGTGGGGAGTTGGAAGACTCCAAACTTCGCATTGCGTGTGTGATAAGATGCATTTTTTAGGACAGAACAATAAATAGAAGGAACTAGAGGAGCATGGACATCCGGTATCATAGGTGGAGGAAGGCACTGCCTTCCCAAACTGCCAGCCTGGCTCCACCCACACTCTCCCCCAGAAGGCCTAAAGCTGCCCCCAGTGCCCACCCTCCCTGTGCTCCATGCCAGGAGGCTGGAGCTACACACCACTCACCCACCCTCTGCTCCAGGTCCAGGGGAGCCAAGAAGGCTAGGGCCATGCGCCCTCCTCCCTCCCCATGCTCCAGGGCCAGGGAGGCTGGGGATGCACTCCCTTCTAGGGATGTGAAGGTCTAGTCAACTATCCGATAAGCAAATACTTATCGGATAGTCAGTCGACTAGTCGATTCCACCCCCTTGCTGCCTCTCTCAAATAGAGGCAGCGGGGAGAGGGAGATGAGGGGGTACTTTAAAGCAGCAGTGCTGCACAGCACAGCATTTCCGCAGAACCCTGGGTGCTGGTGAAATGCTGTGCGGAACCCACAGTGAGCTTGGGAGTCCCCAGCTGACCCTGGACTCCACGCGCGGCAGCACTGCACAGCTGATCCCAGGCTCAGCCGTGCAGTGCTCCCGCGTTGAAACGCCGAGGCAAAGGAGCCCTTCAAAATGCCAAGGGACTCCCCAGCTGGTCCCGGGTTCTACAGAAATGGCGGCGTTTCAAAGGGGCAGTGCCGCACAGCTGATCCTGGGCTCTATGCTGCGCTGCCGCTTTGAAATGCACAAGAACCTCCTGGGGACTCTTGTACATTTCAAAGCTGGCAGCCCAGAGTCAGCGGGACTTCCCGCTGGGGCTCTTGTACATTTCAAAGGAGGAATGCGAAAGTGCCTAGCGACCAGTCGATGGAACATCCATCGACTACTCGACTAGTCAATTAACCATTAATTAACATCCTTATTCCCTCCTCCTTCCCCAGTACTCCGGGGCCGGGGAGGCTGGTGACGTGCGCCGCCCTCCCTTCCTGTACTCTGGGGCCAGGAAGCACGTGTGCATGCCCGCCCGCCCTCCTCCCCTCTCTGTGGTGGTGCGGGGTGCACATGCATGGCATGCTGCCTTGCCTCCCTGTGATAGTGGTGGGGCGTGGAAGCAGCTTGGCTCCCATGGGGGCAGGGCTTCAGTGGAAAGGGCAGGGCTGGGGTTGCGGCTGAGGGCTTGCTTCCCCCACCTCTACGTTCACCGACCACCCACGTAGAGGAGAGAAGGCATGACATGTTGGAATGCAATCCAGATGAGTGAGGGGCTGTGTCACTTCCTACCCTCTAACCCTTGGTGTCACAAAATGTTTTGCTATTGTAGCTCCCAACTAGAAATGTTTGCAATGGCTTCCTTTTCCCCGAGCATGGCATCCACATATGGAAATTGAACCAAATTATTGCCTTTGACTCTTATGATCCAGAGTTCCAATTTGTCAAGAAAAGCCTTGATGATGCTTTGGTGAGAGAACAGATTTGCACCTTTCTCTTGCAGCTGAAGATTCAGTTTGTTCAAGATTCCAAAAATATCGACAAGATACGCAAGTTCTAAATTTGACTGCGTCAGCACATTTCGGAATTCCTCTTTCCCTTGAGCCTGGAGAAATAAATCCAACTCCTCTCTCAATTGAAAAACTCTGTTGAGTACGTTCCCTGCTGACAACCTCTGTACAGAAGTGTAGAACAGCAACACATCAAAGTTGGAACCCATGTCCAGGCAAAATCTTTGAACAGCCTGGTGTTCAAAGCCGATGATTTGATGTGATTCACCACTTTCACCAACCCTTTGAAAATGGCGTTCAGTTGATCAGGCAATGTTTTTGACACCAAAGCTTCCTTATGAATGAAGCAATGAACTCCGGTTACCATTGGAACGCGCTGTTTCACCAGCGTTTGGAAGCCTGATCTTGAGTCCAGCATGGCAGGTGCACCATCAGTGGTGACACCCACAAGATTTACCCAATCCAGACCATGTATTTCAAAGAAATTGTTAACAATTTCCATCACATCCTGAGCCTTTGTGGTGGTATCAAGAATCTTACAAAAAAGAAACTCATCTTTGAATCTCCTTCAACCATGTATCATGCGAACACCAATAGCTGAGAGCACAATGCAACGTCAGTCGATTCATCCAATTGTATGGCAAACAATGGAGACATCTTTATTTCATCCACAACTAGTTCACTGATGTTCTGTGATATCTCATTTATCCGTCTCGATACTGTGTCGTTAGAGACAGATATATCATTCAGCTTCCTTGCTGCTTCCTCGCCAAGAACAAGCCGCACCATCTCTTTTGCACAGGGGAGCACAAGTTGCTCTACAATGGTATGAGGCTTCTTGGCCTGTGCAACTTTATATGCAACAATGTAGGAAGGGCTCACTGCATTGCTTGTCTTATTGTAGAATGCACTTGTTGAGTCGAGGCGCTGCCATTTCAGACCTCATAACTGCCGCTCAAAATAATCTTCATCCTTTTGCAACAAGTTGGGGTGACACTTTTCAAGATGGAGTTTCAGCTTAGCCGGCTTCATTGAGTCATTCCCCAAGACTTTGAAACAAATAACACATTGTGGCAAATCCACGCCTTCTTTTTCTTGACAAGTGAAGCCGAATTTGATGTAGAGTCCTCTGAATACTTGCGCTTGACATTTCTTCCTGTCGTTGCCATTATAAACAAACTAAACTACACCTGTAAAACAGCACATGTAGCACAGGATGAACGACAAAGCAACCGCTCAGCATGATGGCGGCAGCTACACTGATGCTCAGAGCCTCAGACGGAAGTTACTGGCAACACAACATGGTTGCATCCTAGGTGACGCTATGGATGACGCACCGCATGCTTGTGAATATGGCGTAAAACAGCCTAACGGTGGTGCCTGCTCACGCAGTGTGACTTTGGACAATGTTCCTGTGGAACACCGAAAAAGTCACCATGGACCACCAGTTGAGAACCACAGACTTAGATGGTCATCATCATAACAGTAAAATATGTGTACAGTAGGGATGTTAGAAATCATTTAATTTAATAATTGTGTAACTGCACCAATTCTTAGCAGCCCAAGCTCCCCATGAACAGAGGCTGCTCAGGCATCCCTGGAGGCAGCCTCTGTGTATCTGAGGCAGCAGCGTGGGGTGGCAGACGGCTCCCCTGTGTGCTCTTCATTTAGAACTCGGAGAGGGCTGGGACTGAGCCAGCCTGCCAGTCCGGGTTTGAAACGCAGAGCATATGAGGGAGCAAGGATTGTTCACAGCATCATAGAATCACAGGGTTGGAAGAGACCTCAGGGGGTCATCAAGTCCAATGCCCTGCCCAAAGCAGGACCAACCCCAACTAAATCATCCCAGCCAGGGCTTTTGAAGCTAGGACTTAAAAACCCCCAGGGAGGGAGATTCCTAGATTTCCTTTGGTAACCCATTCCGATGCTTCACCACCCTCCTAGTGAAATAGTTTTTGTTAATATCCAACCTAGGCCTCCCCCACTGCAACTTAAGACCATTGCTCCTTGTTCTGTCATCTATTACCACTGAGAACAGCCTCTCTCCATCCTCTTTGGAACCCCCCCTTCAGGTAGTTAAATGCTGCTGTCAAGTCCCCCCTCACTCTTCTCTTCTGTAAACCGAATAAGCCCAAATCCCTCAGCCTTTCCTTGTGAATCATGTGAGGTTGCAGTTAACCGGGACTGTTAACTGATAAGCAATAGCTTATCGATT
Source organism: Rafetus swinhoei (assembly GCA_019425775.1). NCBI lineage: Eukaryota > Metazoa > Chordata > Testudines > Trionychidae > Rafetus > Rafetus swinhoei. Next base: position 44,319,312 of record CM033432.1, on the reverse strand, counting down.
AAACAATTATCCGGCTAGCTGCAAACATCCCTAGTTTACAGATCTGTTTGCTTCATCAGAAAGATGTACTGTACAATGTGCATTACTCAATTACTTCTGTTGACACTGATTACATGAAAAAGTCAAAAAAGAACTTACATCCAAAATACCAGTCACCAAACATTAGCCCACTAATCATACTACTCATCACACTGACACAACAGCTTAACTCATTCAATTACAATTCTACAACACTATCACACATCAAAGAACTAAAAGTCACACTGCAATGCAAAACTTTCACTACAACCTTCCAAAGGTACATTTCTAATAAAATGTGGGCTAACTTGTGATTTAACAACCTGTCTGAGTGAGGGGCAGTTGCCCTTAGAGCAGACCATGGAATGAATTGTGATTCAGACAGTCATAATTCATTTCCAGGCTCAGTCCTTCCTTCAGGGAAAGCAATACTGGCCTTTACTAGTATCAGACTATTTCTCAATTCCCACCACCTTAGCTGTGCTGCCTGGCATACTGGAGTAATTGGAGTCAGGATCCATTCCTATCCCTGCCCATCCACTCTTTGTCCAACTTTCCAGCAAGGACAGCAATAAACAGCCCAAAAGAGGGAGGAGGAAGCCAATTTCTGACCTCTTTAACCATTTAGTTCTCGTGCTCCTGGTAGACTACAGAGAGAAGCTTCAGAGGGGTAGCTGAGACTGTAACAGGAAAAACTTAAAAAAAAAAAAAAAAAAAAAAGTCTAGTAGCATCTTAAAGACTAACAAAACATGTAGATGGTATCATGCGCTTTTGTGGGCGCAACCTCTGGTTATGCCCACAAAAGCTCATGATGCCATCTACATGTTTTGTTAGTCACAGAGAGAAGGGTAGTCATGTTAGTCTGTATGTGCAAAAACAATGAGGAGTCCTATGACACCTTGGTGCAGGGGTGGGGCACCTAAGGCCTGGGGGCCGGATACGGTCCCCGGCTTGCCTGGATATGGCCCCCGAGGCGCGGGGCTCCCCTCCAGCATTGGGGAGCCCACATTGGCACTCCAGCTCCCCCGCTGCCCACCTGCAGGGCTGCAGCACACAAAATCTACTAGAGATCTGGTGTGCAAGGGAAATGTGGAGAGTGTCTTTCTCCTTCTCAGTCAGGGGCACATCAGAGAGCATTTGTTTGGGAGTTTTTTGCTTCTCACTTGTGTGCAGCCCCCAACTGATTTTTCTATGTGTCAGCGGCCCCTGACTCAAAAAAGGTTCCCAACCTCTGCCTTAGAGACTAAGGGTATGTCTACCCTGCAACATTATTTCAAAATAACTAGCATTATTTCAAAATAACTTAGTCCGTGACTACACAGCAGGCAGTTATTTCAAAATAATGTCAAAATACTGTCAAGCTGGAGACTTCTTACTCTGACTCCTGTAACCCTCATTGTATGAGCAAGGGAAGTCAGAGGAAGAGCTCTCTTTTTTAACGTAAGTGCTGTGTAGACGTTCCCAATTTCGAAATAAGCTACTCAATTGACATAGCTCAATTTGCATAGCTTATTTCAAGTTAAGCCCTGCTGTGTAGACACACCCTAACAGATTTATTAGGGCATAAGCTTTCGTGGGAAAAACCCACCTCATCAGGGTTTTACCTACAAAGCTTATGTCCTAATACATCTGTTAGCAAGCTCAGCAATTCTCCCTCCAGAAGACCACTCACAATTTCCTCTCAAAGCACGTTACTAGCATGCAATTGCTGCTCCCTAATGCTGCGCCCACATTTGCAGCATTTTTGGATTCCCATGCTCGACCTTCCAATTCCTACTACTGCTATTCTCCAATCACTTTCCAGTGAGAGAGAAAGAGAAAGACACACACACAGACACACACACACACACACACACACTTACACTTCCAATCAATTACTTACCCGTGCTCCCTAACAATTTATTGGAGAAAGCATTCAGGAATTAAGAATTAATCAACTTTCAGTCTCTTTCCCTCCTGGCACCCCTGTGCTACTTCAGATTCTTGCTTGCTCCCAATTCTCTAGGCCTCTAGCCACTCTCCTTTGCTACTCAGGCATCCTAGCTTATTTCTTTGGACATCCTGTCCCTCATGTAGACTATTCTGCTCTGGAAGGAAAGTTTTACCTCTGATTGAATATGGGTAATGAATAATGACTCTCACTTTTTTCCCTTCCCAGTTTTCCCTAGTAGTCAAAACTGCAAAGTGCATCAGTTCTTGATACTAAATTATTACCACCTCATAAACCCCCAAAATTTCAACATAACTGTTTCTTCTCAATTTGAAAGAAGGGTGCCCTTTCACCATAGAATCTTAGAAATAAAAGAGACCTCAGGAGGTCATCAAGTCCAGCCCCCTGCCCAAAGCAGAACCAATCCCAACTAAATCAACCCAGCTAAGGCTTTGTCAAGCCGAGACTTAAAAACCTCTAGGGATGGAGATTCCACCACCTCCCTAGGTAACCCATTTCAGTGATTCACCACCCTCCTAGTGAAATAGTTTTTGCTAATATCCAACCTAGACCTCTCCCACTGTAACTTGAGACCACTGCTCCTTGTTCTGCCGTGAACAGCCTTTCTCCGTCCTCTTTGGAACCTCCCTTCAGGAAGTTGAATGCTGCAATCAAATCCCCCCTCACTCTTCTCTTCTGGAGACTAAACAACCCAAATCCCTCAGTCTCTCCTCACAGGTCATGAGCTCCAGCCCCCTAATCATTTTGGTCACCCTCCGCTGGACCCTCTCCAATGCGTCCACATCCTTTCTAAAGTGGGGGGCCCAGAACTAGACACAGTACTCCAGATGTGGCCTCACCAAAAGCCGAATAAAGGGGAATAATCACTTCTCTGGGTCTGTGGGCAATGCTCTGCCTAATGCACCCTAATATGACATTAGCCCTCTTGGTTACAAGGGCACACTGTTGACTCATATCCAGCTTCTCATCCACTGTAATCCCCAGGATCTTTTCTGCAGAACTGCTACTTAGCCATTTGGTTCCCAGCCTGTAACAATGCTTGGGATTCTTCCGTCCCAAGTGCAGGACTCTACACTTGTCCTTGTTGAACCTCATCAGATTTCTTTTGGCCCAATCCTCTAATCTGTCCAGGTCGCACTGGACCCTATCCCTGCCCTCCAGTGTATCTACCTCTTCCCCTAGCTTAGTGTCATCTGCAAACTTGCTGAGGGAGCAATCCATCCCCTCATCCAGGTCATTAATAAAGATGTTGAACAAAACCGATCCTAGAACAGATCCTTGGGGCACTCCACTAGAAATCGACTGCCAACCTGACAGAGCCATTGATTACTACCCGTTGGGCCCGACAGTCTAGCCAGCTTTCTATCCGTCTTACAGTCCATTTATCCAATCCATATTCCCTTAACTTGCTGGCAAGAATATTGTGGGAGACCGTATCAAAAGCTTTGCTCAAGTCAAGGTATATCACCTCCACTGACTTTCCCATATCCACAGAGCCAGTTACCTCATCAGAGAAGCTAATCAGATTGGTCAGGCATGACTTGCCCTTCGTGAATCCATGTTGACTATTCCTGATCACTTTCCCCTCTTCCAAGTGCTTCAAAGTGTATACCTTGAGGATCCCCTCCATGATTTTTCCAGGGACTGAGGTAAGGCTGACTGGTCTGTAGTTCCCTGGATTGTTCTTCCCTTTTTTAAAGATGGGCACTACATTTGCCTTTTTCCAGTCATCCAGGATCTCTCCCAATTGCCACGAGTTTTCAAAGATAATGGCCAGAGGCTCCGCAATGACATTTGCCAACTCCCTTAGTACCCTCAGATGCATTAAATCCAGGCCCATGGATTTGTGTATGTCTAGCTTTTCTAAATAGTTCCTAACTTGTTCCTTCCCCACCAAGGACTGTGCACCTCCTTCCCATACTCCGTTGCTAGTGCATTTGTCTGGGAGCTGACCTTGTCCGTGAAGACAGAGGCAAAGAAATCATTGAGTACTTCAGCTTTTCCCACATCATCTGTCACTAGGTTACCTCCGTCATCCAGTAAGAGCCCACCTCTCTGATCACCCTCTTATTGCTAACATGCCTGTAGAAACCTTTCTTGTTATCCTTCACATCCCTTGCCAGCTGCAATTCCAATTGCACTTTCACCTTTCTGAAAAGTCCCCTGCATTCTCGGAGCAATATATTTATACTCCTCCCTAGTCATCCATCCATGTTTCAACTTCTTGTAAGCTTCCTTTTTGTGTTTAAGCTCACCAAAGATGTCCCTGGTAAGCCAATCTGGTCGCCTACCATATTTGCTTTTCTTGCTGCGCGTGGGGATGGTTTCTTCCTGTACCTTTAATAAGGCTTCTTTAAAATACTGCCAGCTCTCCTGGACTCCTTTCCCCTTCATGTAAGCATCCCAGGGAATCCTGCCCATCCGTTCTATGAGGGGGAGTCAAAGTCTGCTTTTCTGAAGTCCAGGGTGTGTATTTTGCTACTCTCCTTTCTTCCTTTGGTCAGGATCCTGAAATCTACCATCTCATGATCACTGCTTCCCAGGTTGTCACCCACCTCTACTTCCCCTACTAGTTCCTCCCTCTTTGTGAACAGCAGGTCAAGCTTCGCATGGCCTCTGGTCGGTTCCTTCAGAACTTGTACCAAGAAGTTATCCACACCAGTGTCAATCTGCATCCAATTTCCACTGAAAATTAGATTTTTCAACTGTTGACAAAACTAACTGCTGTTGTGTGAACTCCTTGTTATAAAATCTCCATGGTGGGTAACTAGATATAAAAGGAGGAGGTAGCACCACTAGAATTTCTTTATTCAATATTCCATCAAATGTTTTATGAAAGACTCACACTTAATTAGCAAAAAATATAATCCTGAAAATGAGCAAGTTTTAAAATGATTGCAAATCAGTTCTTAGTCCCCAAGATTGGAAAAGCCAATTTAATTCCAAATACCTTATTTTTTCCAAGAGTGCTACATAAATTCAATTCTACTGACCTGTTTGATGAAGGTGATCTCTAGCTAGCTCAAATAAACGCATGTGCATGTTTGTGATGGGGTTAAAGGAGCCACAGGCAAGGAGAACAAGAGGTATCCGGCTCTTCATTGTGACATATACTGCATACTAGGATCTTCATCGGCATTTCAACCTAAAGGAAAAGTAACTATTAAAATAACCTTTGCCTCAGAGAAGTGTTTCACAGCTGTTTCTCACAATAATAAATAATGATTCATCATTTTCAGAACTGTTCCATCATTGGGACATTAGTAAAATATCAAAATTAGCAAAGAGCACCATTGCAATATATGCTAAGTTAATATTTAAACAAATCCAATACCTGTATTGAAATGAAATCCATGGGCACATACCTAAAAATGGTCTGGAACCATAGTAAAAAGAGTAATGCTACTAGAAATTAAATGGTCCTCTGAACAAGGTCACTGCTCTTTTGAATTATCATTAACACCTTAATGGTCTTAATATTTTTCACAAAACACTGCTTATCTAAGGAAATCCCGAGTCTATATTCATATTTCCAGAAGTATCCTAAGTAAAAAAGGCTGACAATTCTACAGTATCATCTGAAGAAGTGGGCTGTGCCCATGAAAGCTCGATATACCATCTACATGTTTTGCTAGTCTTTAAAGTGCTATCAGACTATTTGTTGTTTTTTAGTTTATACTACACTAATCAAAATGGTGGGACAACCTGTCAACCTGTGGAACACTTTGCCAGAGGATGTTCTGAAGACCAAGACTAGAACAGGGTTCAAAAAAGAACCAGATAAATTCATGGATCGTAGATCCATGGAGACTTAGGAAGACATCACTGCATTAATTATATGTTTATATTCACAGCTTTCTTTGGCCTTTACAAAGGTTATAAGTGGAATTTATTTTTAATGAAAGCTTACTTATATTCCACAGAAATGGATGATTCCTTCCATCTGGGAATGATATTTTCATGCCCTGGAAAGCTCAATCTCCGATTTCACATATTTATACTTCAGACCCTAAAGTACATTTTTATTAGTAATAACTAGACAGCAGTACTAGAATAAAACTTCTATTTATTTTCATTTTGACTTAAAAGCTCCTCACAAAAGAACACACATGTAAAGTTCTAAGCTCCATTGACATACATTTAAATGTACACAAATGAGGCGTTACAAAGCACCTCACCCTACCACCCAACATGTAGACTCATAGAGTACTAGAACTGGAAAGGACCTCGAGAGATCATCGAGTCCAGCCCCCTGCCTCATGGCAGGACCCAAGTACCATCTCGACTATCTAACCTGCTCTTAAATATCTCCAGAGATGGAGATTCCACAATCTCCCTAGGCAATTTATTCCAGTGTTTAGGAAAAAGTTCCTAACTGTCAGGATGGTTAATGTCCAACCTAAACCTCCTTTGCTGCAGTTTAAGCCCATTGCTTCTTGTCCTATCATCAGAGCCCTACCCTTTTAGATACTTGAAAATCACTACCATGGCCCCTCTCAGTCTTCTCCCTTCCAGACTAAACAAGCCCAATTCTTCCAGTCTTCCCTCATAGCTCATGTTCTCTAGACTTTTAATCATTCTTGTTGTTCTTCTCTGGACCTTCTCCAATTTCTCCACATCCTTCTTGAAATGTGGAGCCCAGAACCGGGCACAATACTCTAATTGAGAACTAATTCAGCGCAAAGTAGAGCGGAAGAATGACTTCTCGTGTCTTGCTCGCAACGCTCCTGTTAATGCATCCTAGAATCATGTTTGCTTTTTTTGCAACAGCATCACACTGTTGACTCATATTTAGCTTGTGGTCCACTATGACCCCCAGATACTTTTCTGCAGTACTCCTTCCTAAACAGTAGCTTCCCATTCTGTATGTGTAAAACTGATTGTTCCTTCCTAACTGGAGTACTTTGCATTTGTCCTTATTAAACTTCATCCTATTTACTTCAGACCATTTCTCCAATTTGTCCAGATCATGAATTATGACCCTATCCTCCAAAGCAGTTGCAATGCCTCCCAGCATGGTATCATCTGCAAACTTACTAAGCGCACTCTTTATGCCAATATCTAAATTGTTGATGAAGATATTGAACAGAACTGGTCCCAAAACAGACCTCTGTGAACCCCACTTGTTATGCCCTTCCAGCAAAATTGTGAACCATTAATAATTACTTTGAGAATGGTTATCCAGTCAGTTATGCACTCACCTTATAGTAGCCCCATCTAAGTTGTATTTGCCTAGTTTATTGATAAGAAGGTCATGCGAAATCGCATCAAATGCCTTATTAAAGTCTAGGTTTACTATGTCAACCGTTTCTCCCTTATCCACAAGACTTGTTATTCTATCAAAGAAAGCCATCAGATTGGTTTGACATGATTTGTTCTTTACAAATCCATACTGGCTGTTACCTATCACCTTATTATCTTCCAGATATTTGCAGATGAATTCCTTAATTACTGGCTCCATTATATTTCCTGGCACAGAAGTTAAACTGACTAGTCTGTAATTTCCCTAGTTATTCTTATTTCTCTTTTTATAGGTTGGCACTATATTTGCCCCTTTCCAGTTGACTGTATGCTAATCAACACTCAACAAGCCCCATAAACCTTCCATCCCACCTTATCCCCAAACAGAAAACCCACCTCAAGGGCTTCAGCTCTTTTGAAAGCCCTCTCAAATATATGGGCTTTGCAGCATGTCTGGAAGGCCAGCAGGCTCAGACTATTTCTGACCAGGGGAGGTACTGTCAGCACTTTCTTTGTTCTACGTAGGAGTGGGGGAGTCCATAACATTAGCCCCTGCTGATCTAACTGCATCCAATATAATCATCTTCCTTTCTTCTCTAATCTGGTGAATTTTGCTGGACATAAAAATTCCAATCCCCAAGGATTTTTAGATAGCTGCCCATTAAAAACAAAACAAAAACATCTTTCACAATGAAAAGGACACCCCCATCCACTTATTACAGCCCAATTCAAGGAAAATTCAGTCCTTGGCCATGTAAAATCTTTCTTGTAATGTTAAATCATGACTATTTTAACCCCAGTATTTTGCAACACCACATGGCTAGAACCTGAAGCTTCATGCCACTGCGAACAGGAGATTTCTAGCTTACTACAAGTTGAACCTCTCTAATCCAGCATTCTCTGGCCCAGCAACATTCGAGGTCTGGCATGATTTTAATTACCCAGATGTCCACTTATCATGGGTGTCCAACTTTCCTGTGGTCCTATGAAGTTTGTTTACAGCCACCAGTCCTGGCTCTCAGTGTTCTGTGCTGTTATTTACCCCTAAATTACCTCTAAATGTCTTCTAAGAGACCAGCAAGCAGTGGAAGTGCTGGTAATTCAGCTAAGCATAAGCATATGTTTATGCTTTATCTATTTATTTCCTTGTGCCAATATAGTAAAATTGTGTAACAAGTCCAACACTTTGTGATGAAGAGAACTGAGAAGCCTTGGCTAGGCACAGGCTTATAGAGGGCATATCAGTACAGTTTACATTATTAAGCAGCACTGCAAGAGCTGTTCCATTTATTCATCTTGGTGAAATAAAAATAAAGAGACCCAGTCACTAAAATATTAGATTTCCCATGGTTCAGCAAATTCTCTGATTCGGCATCTCCCCTTGATGTCAGAATAGATAGATTCAACCTGTAGTGTGACATACTGTTTGTGTTGACCCCAGATCTAAAGAAAACATGTGCACCAGGAGAGAAAAAACACTCAAAACAAATGTAAGACTGGTCTACCTTATAAAGGCAGGCTGATGTAAGTCACCTTATATAAAACTATTTATGCACATTCAACTTTTTCTTTGGTGACAGAAGCACCCCATTACAATGACGCAATAAAGCTACTTCCTCAAATGGTATAGACACATGGTCAACCTACTGAGGTCAATATAGTGCAAGTGAAAATACTATATAACTTGGGGTGACCCTATTTGACATGCAGTCACTATCAATGAGGTAGCCAACAGGAACATTCCAGCCAACTGTTCTGTTGATGCTTGTGTGGCATGACAAGTCCTCCAGCACTTGTCCCACAATGCCCTTTTTTTGTGACTGTGACCACTCTGGTCACAACTTTAGACTTCACTACCCAGGGGTCACACAAAACAAGATGCAATCCCTGATCCCCTGCATGGTTTTGAAATGCTTTTTCTTGATCTTAATGAATACACCTAGCAGCTCACTCTTGCTGGGTGCAACACATCTACAACCATCCTATAGAGGATGCAGGCAAAGGGGTGCAACAGGGATCAGTAACAGTGCCACAGGACAGCAAAGGAACCTTGAGAAACACACCACAAGGCTGAGGAGGCCAATAAAGGATTTCATCCTGTGAAGCAGACCTGGCACTTCTACATGGAACAGCATGCCATACAACAAACAGAGGTAGAGTTGGCATCTGCTTTTTATTCCCCTATTGGATTAGGTAGGAGGTGGGAGGCAAGGAAAACAGAAAGAAGAGGATTTGGGAGGACATGTTCTGCGAGATTCTCAAACCACTGCTGTACAATGACCAAAGGGCTTAGAAGGCCAATGTATCTGAAACTATGGGAAAAAAGGAGGACAAGAAAAAGGCTTAGAAGTTCCAGCAAGACAAGAAGAGGAACATGCCTCAGGACATGGGTCTTCTGAGGCAGGAAACCTTAATGGTGCAGACCCTGGTTAACCTACAGGTCTAAAAATCCAGACTTTCCACTCTTTGCAATCTTTACAGAACACTATGGTTGCTGCTTCCTACACTCCCCTAACATACCACATGGCATCACAATGCACATCATTACCCCTCCACTCCATGCCAGAGAAAAACAAGAGAAACCACAGCTTTACACACCTGTGAGAAGCATGGTAGGCTTATGTGTAGCCACAACTGACTGCATTTCTGTACTCAGATATACTAATGTTTATTTCCGTTCTAATTGTGTTTTCGCCTGTTGTGTTTAAAATATATATCATTGCCTGTGGGGAGGGGGCTTGCACATTGGTTTTCCGCCCTATTTTGTTCTCACTGAATAAAGTTCCATTTTTGGAGAATAAAATTATCTTTACTACTTCACAACCAATACTATAATAAAACATAGCAGTAGTCCAGCAAAACCAATACTTGTAAACATACAGCAAGCACACATAATTCACAGATTCAAGAAATACCTGGTCACATTTATAAATGTACAAGTATAATACAGTTCTTAGTAGCACCCAACAAGTGGGATGAGGAGGAGGGACAGAAAGAGTCACATGACCCTCCATAACCACTGGGGGTAGGAGCAAGGGGCCAGCAGCTGGTAGGGCTGGAGCAGGAAGGGAGGAGATGGGGCAAGAGCTATGCTGCCAAGGTTCTGCGATTTCCCAGGAAGCCTCTGGCCATGCTGTCTAAGAGGCGATATAGCCCAGTGTGGCATAGTGCAGCGAGACAGAGTACCCCTCACCAGCTGATGGGGATGGAGATGGGGATGCAACACTCACCTGAGTGCCAAGCAGCTTCCAGCGATGCTGCCTGGGAAGCATCTACTACTTCCTGTAGACAGACAGACAGGTAATGTACATGTCCCAGGTAATGTAGGATGGGGAAGGAATGGGATAGAGAGATTGCGAGGGCCCTGAGCTGCTAGTGGGGGGAGGTGTGAAGTGGGGCGGTCATATGGCCTCCTTTGGCTGGTGTCCTTTGTGGTCCATTATTTGCCATTCTATTTCCATAAAATATTCCAGCACAGAATACTATCGTGGCTGAGCATTACAGTGCTCCTTCCAACCATCTTCAGCCACAGAACTCCAAGTTTGGCTCTTGAAATAGCCCTTGTATCTGGCTGTTGAAAGTCAGCAACTAGCTGCTCTGCCTCAACTGTAGTGGCAACTTTTCCCCTGCATAGCACCTGTGAAGCAACCAAGAAGCAGTGTAACAGGGTCCACAAACTCCATACTGAGCAGAGGCAGAAAGGGAAGGAAACCTTTCCCGCTTAGAGGTAAGCAGCCTGACCATCCACCCTGGCAGATGCCACAACTGACAAACAATGAGGCAGGCACTCACAACTACAATCAATATAGGCTTGCTAGAAAAGGAGGGAGCTCAAAGAAGGTAGGGAGGCAGAAAGGCCTGGGACAGCAAAGGGGTACCAGCCCAGCACCAATCTGCCTCCAGAAACACAGTTCAAAGGAACTGAAACAGACCATGATGGCTAATTAGAGGCTATGGCCAGGAACTGTCCTGACCCTAGGGGTTAACCAAAGAAAACTATTCGGGGAGCAGGGGACCACACAAGGACTGATAACAAGGACCGAGATCCAATCTAATGAGTAAATAGTACCAGTGTCCCTTCAATCTACCAAAAGCACATTCAAAAGTCTTTGTGCACTTGTTGATCCAGGAGTCAAATCTTTCCTTAGTGCTGTTCAGTTTGCAAATTTACAGCTTCTTGAGCAAGTTATTGTTCGCACCTTTCTAAAAAGTCTTGTCTTCATAAACATAGGTGCCATGCACATTCCCTGATCCACCAAGACTTGCATGATCATGGAAGAGTGGCCCTTTCTGTTGATGTATCTGTGACAAGGCAGACTGATACCAATGTAGGGATAAGCATGTCACCTGCTACCCCACCACTGTTCAGAAACCCCACTGCTGAAAATCCATTCATAATGTCCTGCACATTAGAATCATGGCTTTGAAAGAGACTTCAGGAGTCATCAAGTCCAGCCCCCTGCCCAAAGCAGGACCAATCCCAACTAAATCATCCCAGCCAGGCCTTTGTCAAGCCGAGACTTAAAAATCTCTAGGGATGGTACAATACCTCCCTAGGTAACCCATTCCAGTGCTTCACCACCCTCCTAGTGAAATATTTTTTCCTAATATCTAACCTAGATCGCCCCACTGTAACCTGAGACCATTGTTCCTTGTTCTGCCATCTGTCACTACTGAGAACAGCCTCTCTCCATCCTCTTTGGAACCTCCCTTCAGGAAGTTGAAGGCTGCTAACAAATCCCCCCTCACTCTTCTCTTCTGCAGACTACATAAGCCCAAATCCCTCAGTCTCTCCTCCTAAGTCATGTGTTCCAGGCCCCTAATCATGTTTATTGCCCTACCCTGGACTTTCTCCAGTGTGTCCCTGCATAGCAGGAGATGATTAATGGCCCTAAAGTTTAAACCAGAGGTGGGGAACCTATGGCTTGGATGCAGCCCCTGAGACTTGGGGTTCATCCTCCTGCCCTCCCCTCCCCAACCATTGGGGAGCCTGCACTGGTGCGCCAGCCCCCCACTCCCCTTGAAGCCCTCCTCAGAGGGCTGGAGCGCCAGCACCAATTCCCCGCTGCAGGGTTGGGAGGAGAGCCCTGAGCCTCATGGGCCAGAGTCAGGCAAGACAGGGCCAGATATGAACCACAGGCTCTGCCTAGTGGGGTAGGAAGAGGCTCCACGTACTGCTGTGCCCATTCCCCTGGGCTGGGAAAACAGCAGTGTAGCAAAATGCTGCCTGGAAGCTTTCCCCCCCACCACTCTGATTGGCCATTACTGCTGCCGAGCAGGAGGGGTCAGTGCCTGGGTGTGGCAGGGGACATCGTGCCATGTGCATTCCCAGGGAGCTAAGTCAGGTATGCGTCCCCCATCACCCATACCATGCACCCCCACCCCACTCCTGTACTCTACCTCCTGCTCCTACTGCACACCCCCACTCTGCTCCTGCACCCTATCATCTGCCCAGCCCTCTCATCTCCAGTGCATTCCTACACTCTCCTTCCCGCTCAGACTCCCTAACCTCTAACCTACTCCTACTTCCTCCCTCCCACCCAGACCCCAAACTCCCTTCCCTGGCAGCCCCCTTCCAAACACTAGATGCCCCATTTTTGTCCCCACTCACAAAATCTACCCTAGGCTCTGGGGTGCAAGGGGAATGTGGGGAGTGTATTTCTGCTTCTCAGTTGGGGGCCACATAAGTGAGGGTTTTTTTGTGTGGCCCTGACTGGGTCAGTGGCCCCTGATCCAAAAAGAGTTCCTCACTCCTGCAAAAAACACTTGCATGACAATAGCCACCCACTCTGGATTTTAAAACTCTACAACGACTTCCCATTGACCTGTAGCTAACCAGCACGGACAGCTTGCAAAGTGCAAATGCTACTCCTGGGGAATTCTGTGCTACTGCATAAGCCCAGAATTAATGTCCCTGCAGAGTCTCATGTTTTGTGCCCATGCACAAAACCCTTGATTCTGATGGGAGGGGAAGAAAAGCTGCAATTATACTCTTCAGCCACCAGGGATGGATGTAGCGCCAGAAGAGAAGACAGCTGGCTCACATGCCAGAACAGCAACCCACAGAAAGGTAGGAAACAGAGACTGCCTTCCTCACAGTGCTCTGTCCACTGGACTACCTGAGGAGGCAAGGGACATGAGAGGGAACTGACAGACAGGTCACACAGTCTGCTGGGAGGTCAGAAGTGCCGGGGGGGGGAGAAGGAATGGGGGAAACGACATACTGGGACAGGCACAGGAACTAGTAAGGTGACATTGATCCATGGGCTGAATGAGGAATGGGGGTGCAGATGTGCCTAGTAAATGAGAGGAGCTGGGGTCAGCCAAGATCTGCATGGGGGACACTTCCCAACTCCATAACAATCCCTCCCTCTGCAAAAAACTGTTCTATATGTTTCCCACCCATACCCAACAAGAAGTTACTCATCCTGTGCAGTAACAATGGTTCTTCGAGATGTGTCCCCCTGTGGGTGCTCCACTCTGGTCTTGGTGCTCCCTCACACCACTGATCGGAGATTTTGCTTAGCAGTGCCTTCTGACACAGCGCATGCGCAGTCGCCATCTCGCAATGTTTAGTCCATTAGATGCATGCATGGCACAATCCTCCCTCTGTTTGTTTTCTATTGGAAATCTTATGAAGGACTCCAAGTAGAGGGGAAGAAGGGAGGATAGTGGAGCACCCACAGGGACATAAAGCTCAAAGGCCCATTGTTACTGCACAAGGTGAGTAATTTCTTCTTCTCCTTCGAGTGGTGTCCCTTTGGGTCCTCCACTCGTGACTAAGTAGCAGTACCTGCCATACGGTGGTGAGCATCGGAGTCATTTATGTGAAGAGGCAAGGACCACATCTTCTAGAGTGGTGGTAGGCATAGGTCCTTTCTGTAGGGCATAATGCTGTGTGCAAGTATAATGGGAAGACCATGTTGCTGCTCTACAAATATCCACTAGTGGCACATTATGTAGAAAAGCAGTTGATGTGGCCATCACACGTGTGGAGTGTGCCCTAATAATCTGTGATGGTTCTTTCCCATGAAGCTGGCAAGTCGTTTATATGCAGCATGCAATCCACATGGAAATGCACTGCGCCAACATGGCTGTTCCCTTGTGGGGACCGGACAGAGAGATGAAGAGTCTGTCTGATTTCCTGGTTTCTTTGTAGAATGCAAGGGCTCATCTGGCATCTCGGGTGCGCAAGATAAACCTCACATCTCTCTGAGAGAGTCTAGGAAAATACGTGGGTAAGTATATGGATTAATTCAGGTGAAAGTCCGATATAACTTTGGGGAGGAACTTGGGATGAGGCCTGAGCATGACCTTATCCTTAGTAAAGGTAGTATACGGTTGGGGGGCCATGAGGACTGCGATTTAGCCCACTCTTCTCACAGATTTCATTGCCACTATGAAAGCCACTTTCATGGATAGGTATTATGGTGGGGCCGTGGCGAGTGGTTCAAGGGTGGCCTAGTATGTCAAGTACAAGATTTAGGTCCCAAGGTGGTACAGGTGGGCGTAAATTTGGACATGTTTTCCGCAAGCCTGTTAAGAAGCGCTTTGTCATCGGATATGCACAGAGAGACATATCGACTGATTCATGGAAAGCCATGACAGCAGAAAGATGGATGTGAACTTAGCTGATGGAGAGGCCTGCATCACTGAGGTAAATCAAGTGCTCCAGTATGGTAGTATGGGGGCAGTGTTTGGTTGTAACTGATGAATGCTACACCACTCCTAAAAGTGTTTCCATTTGTTTTGGTAGGTGCATCTCTATGGAGAAGCCATGCTGTGAGTTTCAGGGTTTTCATGTTCAGGTGGTGGGTTTTGCCCCGGTGTTGGGTTAGCAAGTGGGAAATGGGGAGAGGAATCGGTTGACTTATTGAGAGGTGATGTAGGTAAGGGAACCAATGTTGTCTCGGACAGCAGGGAGCGATCAGAATTACTGCGGCTTGGTCGAAGCGGATCTTGTTGATTACTCTGGAGAGTAGGGGAATTGGTGGGAAAGCATGGATTAGGGGAGTGGTCCAGCGAATGGTGAAGGTGTCTCCTTCCAATCTCTTGCCCTGACTGCTTGGGAACAGAATCAGTGGCATTTGCAGTTGGTTGCTGTGGCAAATATATCTATGTTCAGGAATCCCTAGAGTCAGAAAATTGGAAGGAGAACATTGAGACTGAATTCCCATTCATGTTATTCAGAGAAGTGTCTGCTCAGTTTGTCAGCTCTGGTATTCGGTTTGCCTGGTATGTAAGTGGCAGTTGGGGGTATCAGATTGCTTCTGCACATAGTGAGTGTGATCGGGCACCACCCTGTCTATTGATATAGAACATGGAGGGTGTGTTGTGTGTGAGGTTCTGCCCTTTATAAGGGGAAGGAAGTGAATGCACATTTTGCAGATGTCCCTGAGTTCCAGGATGTTGATATGGAGGTGCATCTCGAGTTAAGACCATCTGCCCAGTACCATTCTCGTGCCACAGTGGGCACTCTACCCCAGAAGTGATACATCAGTTGTGATCACGACTGATGGGTCTGGGTGATGGAAAGGTATGCCAGCTAGCAGATTGCTTGGAGAGATCCACCAGTTAAGAAATTGTAGGACTACTGCTGGGAACGTGAGGTGTTTTTCGAGGCTGTGTTAGTTGGGGACGTAGATGGTTGCGAGCCAGGACAGTAGGGACCACGGACAGACCAAAAGGAAGGACACGGTATTAGTATTGTTCTTGTCCTACCACAAACCTGAGAAATCTCCTATGAACAGGATGTATGGTTATATGAAAATATGCGTCCTGAAGGTCGATGGCTGAGAACCAGTCTCCTTTGTTCAGTGCTGATATAATAGTTTTAAGAGTCACCATTTTGAACTGGCTGTTGCGGACAAACTTGTTGAGCTCTCTGAGATCTAAAAGTGGCCTCCAGCCTCGTTTTCTTAGCAGCTAGGAAATAGTTGGAATAGACCCCTCATTCCCGATATTCTGTGGGAACTGGTTCTATTGCCCCTACGGTGAGCAGCTTTTGTACTTCTGCTTGTAACAGGGGCTCGTGAGAGTAGTCCCTGAAGAGGGACAGGGTAGGGGGCTGGGTAGGCGGTATAGACGTAAAAAGGATCGTGTAGCCCAATTTCATGATCTAGAGAACCCATTTGTCCGTAGTAATAAGGGGCCCATTCTTGGTAAAAGGGTCTCAGATGGTGATGGAAGCTTTTGTTTGGATGCACTGGATCGTTGGGGTAGTCATTCAGACCCCCCACCAAAACTTCAAATCTGCTGTTTGTTTGAAGTGGATTGAGTATTGGAGGACTAGTTATGTTGGGTCGCTTCTATTGGGACGCTGCTTGGGCCTGTTGTCTTATGGCCTCTCCAGTTACCTGTGATCAGTGCTTTTTCGGTAAGAAAAAGGGTGCTGGTAATCCGGGGGGAAAGCTGTTGAGAAAAAAAAAAAAAAAGCACTGCCTGGTCGAATCTCTTGGTCTTTGCTATGGGGCAAATCTGCGTCTTTTATTAGGCGGCATATAGATGACTAAAGTACGCAGTTTAGTATGGGAATCCTTCATTGAGTGTAACACCTCGTCTGTTTTTGTAGCAAATATTTGGTTCCTATCAAAGGGGAGAGCCTCCACCTGTGTCTGTAATTCTTCTGGGACTCCCAGTGAATGTAACCATGACGCCCTGCACATTACTACTATTGTAGCAGTGGTCCTAGCTGCTATATCTGTCACATCCATTGCAGCCTGGAGAGCTGTTTTTGCAATGGATTGGCCCTCTTTGATGATCATAGAATCATAGAACCGTAGAGCTGGAAAAGACCTCAGAAGGTCATCAAGTCCAGCCCCCCTGCTCTAGGCAGGACCAATCCCAACTAAATCAACCCAGCCAGGGCTTTGTAAAGCCGAGACTTAAACACCTCTAGGAATGGAGACTCCACTACTTCCCTAGGTAACCCATTCCAGTGCTTCACCACTCTCCTAGTGAAATAGTTTTTCCTAATATCCAACCTGGACCTCTCCCACCACAACTTGAGACCATTGCTCCTTGTTCTGCCATCTGTCACTACTGAGAACAGCCTCTCTCCATCCTCTTTGGAACCTCCCTTCAGAAAGTTGAAGGCTGCTATCAAATCCCCCCTCACTCTTCGCTTCTGCAGACTAAACAGACCCAACTCCCTCAGCCTCTCCTCATAAGTCATATGCTCCAGCCCCCTAATCATTTTGGTTGCCCTCCGCTGGACCCTCTCCAATGTATCCACATGCTTTTTGTAGTGGGGGGTCCAGAAATGGACAAAATACTCCAGATGTGGCCTCACCAGAGCCGAATAAAGAGGAATAATGACATCTCTGGCTCTGCTGGCAATGCTCCTCTTAATGCAACCTAATATGCCATTAGCCTTCTTGGCTACAAGGGCACACTGTTGACTCATATCCAGCTTCTCATCTACTGTAACCCCCAGGTCTTTTTCTGCAGAACTACTACTTAGCTGGTTGGTCCCCAGCCTGTAACAATGCTTGGGATTCTTCCGTCCCAAGTGCAGGACTCTACACTTGTCCTTGTTGAACCTCATCAGATTTCTTGTGGCCCAATCCTCCAATATGTCTAAGTCACTCTGGACCCTATCTCTTCCCTCAAGCGTATCTACCTCTCCCCCTAGCTTAGTGTCATCTGCAAACTTGCTGAGGGTGCAATCCATCCCCTCATCCAGGTCATTAATAAAGATATTGAACAAAACAGGTCCTAGAACCGAACCTTGGGGCACTCCACTAGAAACCGACTGCCATCCTGACATAGAGCTGTTGATCACTACCCGCTGGCCCCGGCCTTCTAGCCAGCTTTCTATCCATCTGACTGTTCATTTATCCAATCCACATTCCCCTTAACTTGCTGGCAAGAATATTGTGGGAGACCGTATCAAAAGCCTTGCTAAAGTCAAGCAACAGGTAGTCCCCGGGTTACGTACAAGATAGGGACTGTAGGTTTGTTCTTAAGTTGAATTTGTATGTAAGTCGGAACTGGTACATATTGTAGGGGAAACTCTAGCCAAACATTTTTTTTTAGTTTTGGATAGCAGAGGGAAGGGTTAACTCCTCTAATGTTTGTTTTGCTGTCTGTTCCCCTGTTCAGAAGATTTCACATCACTTTCTGTCCCTGTGACAATTGGATTTTGAATATTTTGGGTTGTCTTGGAAAGAAGGATTGGCGATAAAGCTTCAGTGGAGACACCTTTTTCCCATGATAACTCTTACAGGAGTGAATTTCCCTTCCTAGGGGTAGATTTCCCCTCACTTCCTGTCCTTGAGACAACAGGAAATGAGATTAAATCTTTCTAATGAGGATACAGACAGCAGTAAAACCTCAAGTGGCTCTAACCCCACACCAAACTAACCAAAAAAAAAAATAAAATAAAATAAAATTTGCATGGAGTTCTACTTTAAATGCAACTTGGACAGATATTTGTCTTAACATATTCTTTATTTTTAACTGTGCATGTAAATGCTTAAACGTTTCAAATACTGTACAGTACTGTACAGTACAACCTTAAACAATCTTGGTAGAGGATGATGGACTTGTTGGAGAGGATGGGACTGGTATTAGAGAGTCAGAGTCTGATTCTGCTGGAGTCAATTTCTTGAAGTAGGCATCAAGGGAGGTTTGTTTAGAGCTTTTTTCCTCATCATAAATAGCCCTGTAGCATCTCAGACCTTGGTAACTGTGCGGTAAACTTTTGAACCTCTCTGTATCAGGATCTTGCTCCTCTAACTTTGCCATTCCTGCTTCAATAAGACGAAAAGCATCAGCTAACTCTTTTGTAGAAAATTTTTTCAATTGTGGAGTTTCTAGGTCCTGGTTTTCTTCCTAGATTCTATCTGCTGCTCTAGTTCCATAAGGTCTTCATTGGTTAGTTCTTTGCCATGGGAGTCGAGTAACTCTATGATATCATTTTCAGTGATGTCCAACTGCAGTTTATTACCAATAGCAACCACAGTTTGCCTGGTTTCGGTGATTTCATCATCTGTAAACCCCAGAAATTCTTGTGTGAATTGGGGGCACAATTTGTTCCAAACTCCTCTCATATTTGTCTCTTTCACTTCATCCCAAGCATCAGCAATATTGTTGATGGCATCATAAATGTTATAACTTTTCCAGAAATCCCTTAAGGTCATCTCATCCTTTTGGGTAGCCCTGACAGCTTGTGAGAATGTCCTCCTTAAATAATAGGCCTTAAAGGAGGCTATGACTCCCTGATCCATTGGCTGAATTAGTGATGTGGTGTTGGGGGTAGAAATACCACCTTTACATTGGGGTGCATGTCATCTAAAGTGTTTGGATGTCCAGGGCATTGTCAAGGAAAAGGAGAATTTTGAAAGGAATGTTTTGCCCAAGCAATAACGTTCAACAGCAGGGACAAAATGGTTCAAAACCATTCTTCAAACATAGCAAGTGTAACCCAAGCCTTTGAATTTACCCTCCAAATAACAGGAAGAGATGCCTTAGTGACATTGCGTAGTGCCCTCGGATTTAGAAAGCGATGCACTAGCAAAGGTTTCAGCTTTAAATCCCCAGATGCATTACCCCAAGTAATAAAGTCAGCCTGTCCTTTGATGCCTTATGTCCTGGTGCACTTTTTTCCTTTCGAAATGTATGTCCTCTCAGGCATTTTTTTCCAAAACAAGCCAGTTTCGTCTACATTAAAGATTTGTTCTGGCAAATAGCCTCCATCGTCAATAATATCTTCCAATGTCTTGGGAAAAGAACTTGCAGCACTGACATCGGCACTCGCTACTTCACCTTGAACTTTAATATTATGCAAATTTGTTCTTTTTTTAAAGCGATTGAACCAACCCTTACTTGCAACAAATTCTTCATTGCAATCACCTTCACTTGCTGTATGAGTAGCTTTTAAATCATTGAAAAGGCTTCAAGCCTTTTCTTGCACTAAAGGAAGACTGATAGGTATATTACGCTGATTTTGGTCTTCTATCCAAATTGTCAGCAGCCTTTCCATCTCGATAATTAAACCACTACGTTCCTTGGTAATAATCGTAGCATTCATTGGGGTATGGCCTTTTACATGCTCCATTATTCTACCTTTATCTTTTAAAATTGTTGCGATTGTTGACCGACTGTAACCACATGCTCTGCCAATGGATGATGGATTTTCACCTCTCTCTGATCTCTTTACTATTTCTACTTTATCTTCCATGGTGATGGTTTTCTTTTCTTTGCTGTATCACCAGCACTTGCATCAGATTTGTGTTTTGGAAGCATTGTTGCAGGGTGCAAAAAACACTGTACAGTATGTACACAGGTTCTGGTCAGCGGGACGCCGGGCCCAAGGCACCTTTGTTTTGAAGTCCGGCTGGGCCGATTATCAGGTGCAGGACCTTCACAATAGAAGAGGCAGTGGAGTTACATGCCTAAGATGGTGCCTGTGGAGGCTTGGGGAACGTAGTGAGGAGTCGGGCTACCCAGTGATGGTGGTGGGGGGGGTGTCACCTTTATGGGCGTGACCGGGTCTTGAGCCAGGTGAGGGCTGGTGGCAGTGTAAAGCTGGCCCTGACAGCTTGAAGGAGCGAGCAGGAGCTCTGCAGCAGTGATCTCCCCCTGCGGTGTGAACCTGGGCTGTCAGCCAGCAGGAGGTAGGGAGATTACTGTATGTACGTACGCCAGCGGGAGGTAGGCTGTCAGCCAGCGTACGTAGCAGCCTGTGGCCGGAAGCGTGGCTATGCTAACTACGCTTATGTCGGATCCGTAGTGACGAATAGAGGCCCTCGCTGCTGCGCAGTTATACTAGCCACGGATGCTGCAGCGTTGTTTGCATAGCCACGCTGCCGGCCAAAGCGAAGTCAGCGTTGCCGCGCCGCACAGCAGCGAGGACCTCCGTTCGTAACTACAGATCCAACGTAAGTCGGATTGACGTAAGTCGGGAACTGCCTGTATATCACATCCACTGACTTTCCCATGTCCACAGAGCCAGTTACCTCATCATAGAAGCTAATCAGATTGGTCAGGCACGACTTGCCCTTTGTGAATCCATGCCGATTATTCCTAATCACTTCCCCCTCTTCCAAGTGACTCAAAATAGATTCTTAAAGGATCCCTTCCATGATTTTTCCAGGAACTGAGGTAAGACTGTATATAGCCTATAGTTCCCTGGATCGTCCTCCTTCCCTTTTTTGGAAGATGGGCACTATATTTGCCTTTTTCCAATCATCCGGGATCTCTCCCGATCTCAACGAGTTTTCAAGGATAATGGCCAAAGGCTCCTCAATGACATTTGCCAACTCCCTCAGTATCCTCGGATGCATTAAGTCTGGATCCATGGATTTGTGTATCTTTAGCTTTTCTAAATAGTTCCTAACCTGTTCTTTACCCGCCAAGGGCTGTCCATCTTCATCCCATCTTGCTTCACTTAGCGCATTAGTCCGAGAGCCCACCTTGTCCGTGAATACAGAGGCAAAGAAAGCATTGAGTACTTCAGCTTTCCCCACATCATCTGTCACTAGCTTACCTCCTTCATCCAGTAGGGGCCGCACACCCACTCTGATCACCTTCTTCTTGTTAACATGCCTGTAGAAACCTCTCTTGTTATCCTTCACATCCTTTGCCAGTCGCAATTCCAATTGCGCTTTCGCCTTCCTGATAACCTCCCGGCATTCTCGAGCTATACATTTAAACCCCTTCCTGGTCATCTGTCCAAGTTTCCACTTTCTGTAAGCTTCCTTTTTGTGCTTAAGTTCACCAAGGATTTCTGTAAGCCAATCCGGTCTCCTACCATGTTTGCCTCTCTTGCTACGCATCAGGATGGTTTCTTTCTGTGCCTTCAAGAAGTCTTCTTTAAAATACTGCCAGCTGTCCTGGACTCCTTCCCCCTTCATGTTAGCATCCCAGGGGATTCTGCCCATCACATGTCTGAGGGAATCAAAATCTGCTTTTCTGAAGTCCAAGGTGTGTATTTTACTACTCTCTATTCTTCCTTTGGTCAGGATCCTGAAATCTACCATCTCATGATCACTGCTTCCCACCTCTGCTTCCCCTATTAGTTCCTCCCTGTTTGTGAGCAGAACATCAAGCTGCACACAGCCCCTGGTCAGATTCTTAAGCACTTGTACCAAGAAGTTATCCCCAACATTCTCCAAAAACTTCCTGGATTGCCTGTGTACTGCCGTATTGGTTTCCCAACAAATGTCAGGGTGATTAAAGTCCACCACGAGAACCAGGGCCTGCGATCTGGAAGCTTCTCTCAGTTGTCCAAAGAAAGCCTCATCTACCTCATCCACCTGATTCAGTGGCCTGTAGCAGACACCAACCACATCACTGCTGTTGTTTGCACCTCTAAACTTAACTCAGACTCTCAACAGGTTTTTCTCCCTCCTCTATATACTGGAGTTCAGAGCAATCATAGTGCTCTCTTACGTATAGTGCAACTCCTCCTCCTTTTCTCCCCTGCCTGTTCTTCCTGAACAGTCTATACCCTTCCATGACAGCGCTCCAGTCATGCGAGTCATCCCACCAAGTCTCTGTTATCCCAATTAAATCATATTTCTTGGACTGGGCCAGGGCCTCCAGTTCTTCCTGTTTGTTGCCCAGGCTTCTCGCATTAGTGTACAAACACCTCAGATAACCAGTTGATCGCCCTATCTTCTCCATTTGAATCAGGGGTCCTCCTTTCTTGCTCGTTCCTCTTTGCATTTCTTCCTGGTATCCAACTTTCCCACTCCCCTCAGGGTTTTGGTCACCGTCCCCCAACGAACCTAGCTTAAAGCCCTCCTCATTAGGTTTGCAAGCCTGCCCGCGAAGATGCTCCTTCCTCTCTTGGTTAGGTGGATCCCATCTCTTCCTAACAATCCTTGTGCCCGGAACAGAGTCCCATGGTCAAAGAAACCGAAGCCCTCTCTGCGACACCACCTGTGCAACTACGCATTTACATCCTCAATTCGACGATCCCTGCCCAGTCCTTTCCCTTCAACAGGGAGGATGGACGAGAACACCCCTTGCGCTCCAAATTTTTGGATCCTTCTTCCCAGAGCTACATAATCAGTAACCGCTCAAGGTCATTCTTGGCGTGTCGTTAGTTCCCACGTGGAGAAGCAGGAAGGGGTAGCGAGCCGAAGGTTTGATCAGTTTGGAAAGCCTCTCAGTCACATCCTGAATTCGAGCTCCCGGTAAGCAGCACACCTCTCGAGATTCCAGGTCTGGATGGCAGATGGATGGCTCAGTCCCTCTTAGGAGGGCGTCCCCGACCACCACCACCCGTCATCTTCTTTTGGGGGTGGTGGTCGTGGAACACCCATCCCTAGGACTATGCATCCCATGCCTTCTAGTAGATGGTGTTCCCTTGTGGTTTCTTCCTTGTGAGGTCTCTTCCAAAGCATTCACCACTGCAGAGCCTGCAGAGAGAGCCTGAAAGCGATTACTTACCTCTATAGCATTGGGGGATTCCTGTGCTGGCCTTTTTCCCCTTCTAGAAGTTACTCACTGTTACTCTATTGTTTTCAGTAAGGTCCTGTAAGAGAGCTTGTAATCTGCAATAATTGGCATGATCATAGTTAGCTAGAAGTATACTTTCCATCCGAAGAGATTTAGTCGTCTGTGTTCTCTCTCGAGGTGTAGACCTGTCTTGGGGGTGTTTTGATTTGTGATAAACCGAGTCCACAACCAATGAATTTGGTTGGGGATGTGAGAAGAGAAAATCCATCACTTTTGCTGGGACCAAGTATTTTCTATCCACTTTCCGGTTGGTAGGGGGATAGAGGCTGGCACCTGCCAGAGTACATCCGATCGCTCCATTATAGCCTCATTGATGGGTAATGCTATCTTTGAGGATGTAGCTGGTTGGAGTATTTTAAGTAATTTGTATTGTTTGTCTTGCACATCGTGGAGTGCAATGTCCTGAGATTGAACCATTCATTTTAATAATTCTTGGAATTGTTTTAGGTCATCTGCTGGTGGAGAGGGCAATACTTAGAAAACTGCCTCGTCTGAAACAGTGGAAGACTGCGGGGCCCGTGAAGAGCTCTCTGAATCCGACTGAGGTAAGTTCTCATCATCATGTACGGGATCTGCCTGGGTTATTACCAAAGGATGGGCACAAGGTGATGATTGTGCTGTGATACAGACCGTGCAACTGTATGCGCTGGTGTAGAGGGGAGCACTGGCAATGGGAGGAGCAGGGACAATATGGGTGCCATGGCTCCCAGACAACTGAGGTTGAAGCTGTTGTGCTGGATACAGTCATGGGTGGTTAAGCCATGGAAGCTGTGGGGGCTGTTGAAAAGGATTGTGTCGAGTAGAGTGCTATAAAGCCACTGATCCCGTTGGGGATAAGTGATGTGAAGAAAAATCTATTCCCCTGCCTGCTGCCATGTTCAGTTCATGGTGACAATGGTATGGGACAGTGAGAAAAAAAAAATCTACACTTTGTCTATACAGGCTAGCGTGAGGTTATGTTGGAGAGCATGGTGAAGGTACTCCCTGCACCGGTGGGGATGGTGAGCCCAAAGGTGGGGCTTTTTGTAAGTGGCGTATCTTGTGAGCCGCTTTCTTATGCTCTGGTGCCAGAGCATGCTTTAATTCCGTCTGCCGGGAACCAGCTTGTTCAATCAGTGCTGGGATGCCTGTGGGTGCCAGTGGCAGCGAGTGCCAAGCATTTTGGTTCCGACTCAGCTCTCTTAACTGAGGTCAGATTTCACTTCTCCGCAGTGCCGGAAGTAGATGGCACTGGGGAACAGGTGGCCTAGGACATAGAAGGCAGTGTTCATGCCGGGGAAGCCTGCAACACGCGAGAGCCTCTGTGGGGTGATGAACTAGCCTTCTCATGAGGCGCTGAGTGTGCCCGTGTGTCTGGGGACTTATTCCCCGGTGTTTGAAGGGATTTCTCCCAGAGGAGATTCTTCAGCCTCATTTTGTGGTTTTTCCTCGCTCTGGCTGTCACGTTTTGTGCACGTGGCTTTTGCCTAGGCATTTAATACCGGACGCATGTCCATCAGAAACCAGCATTAAGTCCCGACATGAATCACATTTCTTGAAGCCAGGAGAGCCTGGCATGTTGAACGAATGTGAGGATTCAGAACTTGTAAAGAAACGGAGTACAGAGGTAAAAAAAACAGGGAAGTAGTATTTTTTTTAAATAAAGAACTAGGTGAAACTACTTATAAACTGACTAAAACTATTAACAACTCGTAAACTAACTATACTATCGTTTTTATTTTCTGTCAGAAAGGAGAGCACTGCTGTGACTCCATCTTCAGCCAAGAACAGTAGGGGTATGTCTACACTAGCCCCCTAGTTCGAACTAGGGAGGCTAATGTAGGCATTCGAAGTTGCAAATGAAGCCGGGATTTAAATATCCGGGCTTTGTTACATCTTCCCGTCGGTGCCATTTTTAAATCCTTGGTCGAACTAACTGCCCGTGGCTACGCGGCAGTCAAGCGTTAACTCGAACTAAGGACTTGGTTGAGTTAGCGTTGACTGCAGCGTGTAACGCCAGTGAGACCAAGATTTAAAAATGGCACGAAAGATAAATAAAGCCGAGATATTTAAATCCCGAGTTTCTTTGCAACTTCAAATGCCTACATTAGCCTCCCTAGTTCGAACTAGGAGGCTATTGTAGACAAACCCTAGAAAAGGAACTGAGGGAGGATCACGCTGCGCATGCATGTAACAGACTAAAACAGTGCAAGACGGCAACTGCGTATGCACGGCGCAGGAAGTCACTGCTAGGCAAAATCTCCGATCAGCGGCGCAAGGGCTCACTGAGACTTGAGTGAAGCACCCACAGGGATATCACTCAAAGGAAAACCCTGAGTTCACTCCCAGCTTCCTCCCCACAGTTACTTCCCTCTCAGCTCCTCTGTTACTCCAGCTCACCCAACCCTCTGCACTGCTTCTAGGGGTGCAGGAAATGTGTTTTGTTGTATTTTAAATAAATTACTACTCAAAGTTCTGTATTATCATGCCTAGTAAGCAATCTAGTTGTCATAAAACATTTCCTGAATCTTTTGTTGTATTGCTACAGACATATTTACTGACAAGTATTTGAAACAAATAACCAAAATAATTGAAACGGAAATGATTATACTGTATCATTTTGACAAATAAAATACACAGAATTTCTTCAAATTTTAAAATATTGTGCACACAATTTTTCATTTTTTGGTACAGAATTTCTCAAGGAATTAAATGCCAATTCTTTCTCATCTGTCAGTGCAGCTCTCATTTTGATGTCCCTGCACCCAAGGGCAGGGGCAAGCCCAACACTCCCCCTCCCCCAAAGAAGAAAGAGTTAGTGCACAAGGTGAGTAACAGTGGTTCTTCAAGATGTGTCCCCGTGGGTGCTTCACTCCGGCTGCTGATGCATCCTCACGCCAGCGACCGAAGACTTTTCTAGCAGTTTCTGCCGCGCCACGCAGGCACCGAGCGCCCTCTAGTGTTGTTGGAATTGTTGGGCACATGCGTGGCGCGGCCCCTCCGTTCCTTCTCTACCCGCTAGAGTACAAGGCTCCAAAGCAGGGGAAGGAGGGAGGGTAGTGGAGCACCCACGGGGACACATCTCGAAGAACCACCGTTACTGCATAAGGTGAGTAACTCTTTCTTCTCCTTCGAGTGGTCCCTGTGGGTGCTCCACTCTGGGTGACTACAGAGCAATTGTCGGCTCGCGGAGGTGGGTTTGGAGCCGAGTGGTAGTTACTGTGGACAACACAGCATGTCCCACTGCCATGGAAGCTGCTATAGAAGAGGAAAGTGCATAGTGTTGTGCAAAAGTGTGGTCGGATGACCAGGTGGTGGCGTTGCAAATGTCCTGGAGTGGAACGTTATGCAAGAAGGCGGTTGTGGCAGCTACCGCCCTGGTGGAATGAGCCGTGATGTTTCCAGGTAAGTTCTTGTCATGCAAAGTATAACAATTTGAATGCAGGAGGTAATCCATTTTGAAATTCTCGGAGAAAGGACTGCTTGTCCCCTAGATCTTTCAGCACAGGAGACGAAGAGTCTAGGTGAGGCCCGCCAAGGCTTTGTGCGGTCAACGTAAAACGCTAGAGCTCGTCGGACGTCGAGAGTGTGCCATGCAGCCTGGACTGGGTCGACGTGAGGTTTAGGAAAGAAGGCAGGTAAGTGTATGGGTTCATTCATGTGGAAGGAGGAGGGTACTTTGGGGAGGAACTTTGGGTGGGGTCAGAGTATCACTCTGTCCTTTGTAAATACGGTGTATGGAGGATCGGCCATCAAGGCTGCAAGCTCACTCACCCTCCTACTAGAGGTAATAGCGACGAGGAAGGCTACCTTCATAAATAAATGAGACCAAGAGTAGGTGGCTAGAGGTTCGAATGGTGGTTTTGTCAAGCTTTTCAGGACATGGTTCAGGTCCCAGATTGGGACCGGTGGGTGGACAGGAGGAAATGTATTCTGTAGGCCCTTAAAGAAGCGTTTGGTCAACGGGTTAGCAAGGAAAGAAACGCCATCCAGAGGATGGTGAAAAGCAGCTATGGCAGCAGCGTGGACCTTGATATTGCTGAGTGCTAAGCCCTATTGTTTTAGGGATAGTAAGTAGTCCAGTAAAGTAGGTAAAGGAGTGAGCTCTGGATGGGTTGCATATGTTTGGCCATACCAGTGGAAGAATCGATTCCATTTGTACAAGTAAGTTCTTCTGGTGGAATGTCTTCTACTGTTAATCAGTACGTCTTTCACCTGTTCCGAGCAGGTAATCACGGCATCCTGGAGCCATGAAGGAGCCAGGCGTGGAGGTGGAGCTTGAGAACGTCTGGATGGAGAGTCCGACTGTGGTTCTGCAAGAGAAGGTCGTGGTGAAGAGGGAAGGGATGCGGGTCCCTCACCGCCATCTTAAGGAGGCAAGGATACCACGTCTGTCTGGGCCACGCAGGTGCCACTAGTATGACCCGCACCTGGTCCGTCCTGATCTTGTTGAGGACTGTGTAGGAGCAGGAAGGCGGGGAGAAATGCGTAAAGGAGAGAGGCGTCCCATGTGATCGAAAAGGCGTCCGAGGGAATGTTTCCCCAGGGCTCCTCTGGAGCAGTAAAGGTGACATTTTCTGTTGTTTTTCGTGGCGAAGAGATCTACGTCTGGTGGGCCCCAGCGAAGGAAGAGTGAAGTGAGGGCCTGTTTGTCGAGCTCCCATTCGTGTTGGTCCTGGAATGTATGACTTAGGGAGTCTGCTGTGACGTTGAGTACACCCGGAAGGTAAACGGCCAAAGGGGTGACCCTGTGTGTCAGGCACCAGTTCCAAAGCTTGATAGCTTCTGAACAGAGGGAAGGGGATCGAGCTCCGCCTTGTCGGTTGATATAGTACATGCAGGTGGTATTGTCCATCATGATGGTAATGGACTTGTGTGCTTTGTAGTGACTGAAATGTTGGCATGCATATCTGACCTCCCGTAACTCGAGTAGGTTCCCTAAGTGGGCCCCCCCATCCCATGAGTGAGGCATCTGTTATAACTGTGAGAGTAGAAGGAGGACACTAGAAAGGAACACCCTGTAACATGTTTTGTGGAATTGTCCACCAAAGCAGGGAGTTGATGATCCGTGGTAGAATGACCAGGAGTTTGGAAAGTTGGTCTCTAGAAGGTTTGTAAACCGTCGCGAGCCAAGACTGAAGTGGTCTCATGTGGAGTCTGGCCAATTTGATGACATAGGTCGTGAAGGCCATGTGCCCGAGGATCTTGAGGCAGTCGCGGACCGTGACAGTCGGAACCAATTTTTCTGCGTGTATGAGGTCGCATATGGTAGCGAACCTGTGCTCGGGAAGTGTAGCTCTCGCTGTGACTTTGTCGATGAGGGCGCCTATGAACTCTAGCCTCTGCGTAGGGAGTAGGGTGGATTTTGTGTAATTTATGTGAAACCCGAGGCTGAGTAACAGGGCTATTGTGGTATCTGAAATGGCCTTGGTCTCGAAGGATGCGCCTTTTATGAGGCGATCATCTAAATACAGGAATATTAGGATCCCTTGACGCCGAAGTGAGGCCATTACGACTGCCAGGGTCTTGGAAAACACCCTGGGGGCAGTAGAGAGGCCGAACAGGAGCACCCGGTATTGATAGTGCTGGGTGCCTACCGCAAACCGTAGAAAACGTCTGTGAGCAGGATGAACCGTAATGTGAAAGTAGGCATCCTGGAGGTCGAGAGCCGAAAGCCAATCTCCTTGATCGAGTGCGGGAATGATTGTTGCTAGACTGACCATCTTGAAACGGTGGCATGCAATGTATTTGTTGAGGTGTCTGAGGTCTAAGATGGGTCGCCACCCTCCTGTCTTCTTCTGGGTAACGAAGTAAGTTGAGTAGAAGACCTGGCCCTGGAATTGTGGTGGTAGTACTTGTTCTATTGCACCCAGTTGAAGAAGATGCGAAACCTCTTGTTGGAGAACAGTTTCGTGAGAGGGGTCCCTGAAGAGGGACAGGGTAGGAGAGTGGGTAGGAGGGAGGGAGGTAAAGGGGACAGTGTAACTGAATTGAATCAGTTCCAGGACCCATTTGTCGGAAGTGATGAGAGACCATTGATGGAAAAAGGCCCGGAGGGGGTGGTGGAACTGAAGAGTATTGGACAGCAGTGGTAGCAGATTGGCTTCCTGGCTCTCGACTTGACCTTCAAACCTGCTGTTTGCTCGGTGGTGGATTAGTCGTAAGGTGTTGCTGTTGTTGTTGTGGTCTACGCCGTTGAGTTCTTTGTTTCGGGTGGAAATCATATTTGGACTGTTGTCTGAAAGGCTCTCTCGGGCGTTGGTAAGGCTGGTACCTAGTTCTTCTGAAAGGAGGAGTGTACATTCCCTGGGTCCTGAGGGTAGTATGGGAGTCTTTCATGAAATGCAACACTTCGTCTGTCTTAGCTGCGAAAAGGTTGGTTCGGTCAAAGGGTAAGTCCTCAACCTTCTGTAGTAGGTCCCTAGGTACCCCAGATGCCTGTAACCAGGAAATTCTGCAAAGGACAATGGCCGAAGCCGCAATATGAGCTGCCGTGTCCGCTACATCCATAGCAGACTGTAGGGCTGTGCGGGAGATAGTGTGGCCCTCCTGCATGATATTTAGCAAGATAGGCCTCTTGTGTTCCGGAAGGTGTTGGAGCAGGTCTTGGAGCTTGGAGTAATTGGCATGGTCATAATCCGCAAGCATGGCAGTGTAGTTCGCAGCCCTGAGGAGTAATGTGGCTGACGAGTAGACCTTCCGACCCATAATATCCACTCTTTTATGGTCTCTGTCATGTGGAGTGGTTCTGAGGTTGGGTTGTTTACTTTTGTGTCGTACCGAATCCACCACCAGGGAGTTAGGAGGCGGGTGGGTAAAAAGGAAGTCCATGTTCTTAGGAGCAATAAAATATTTACGATCCGCTCTCTTATTTGTTGGGGTGATGGATGCTGGGGTCTGCCAGATGTTGTCGGCCGGGTCCATAATAGCCTCATCCATCGGGATAGCTATTCTGGAGGTGGTTGGAGGCTGTAATGTGCGGAGAAGGCGATATTGTTTCACCTGTACCTCCTGGAGGTCTCTTTCTTGAGCTATAGCTACTCTTTTGAACAAGTCCTGGAATTTTTTTGTGTCGTCCCCAGATGGTGGGGCTTCAGTAGTGACCGCTTCACCTGGGGAAGAGGAGGAGTTGTGGAGAGGTGATCTGGTCTCTCCTTTGGAGAGAGTGTCATGCGCCTCTGAGGGGGCTGGCGAATTTGGTTCAGTGGCCGATGCTGTGGCAGGAGGAGAGGGGGGAGGCGGTCTGGAAACAGTCGAAGAGGCCCGATGGTGGCTCTTCTTAGGACGCGGCTCCCACGGTTGCCATTGGGTGGTATATGGCGGAGGTCGGTAGGCGTATTGTTGTGCATACCAAGGGTGCAGAGGAGGAGGGTATGCATATTGAACCGGTGCCGGCTGCCAGGATGGAGGTCTATGTGCCGGGCTAGAGTGCTGAGAGGAGAACCTGCTCCTTGATTCGGTGCCAATGTCACTGACGGAACAAGCAGTGACAGAAGAGCATCGGGACCTCACAGAGTGGATGGAGGAGCCCGGGGAGGGAGGTGCTGATGATGTGTGGCTCCGTACCAGGGACCGGTACCGCTCACGCCCATCAGTCGGTGCGGGACAGCGGGGTTTGGATGGTGGTGGTGCGGACAGCGGTGGTGTCAACGGTGCCAAGGGTCGTTCCGGTGCCGTAGTAGTCGGTGGTGGCATGTCGGCGCGGGCCTTCTTCGGCGCCGGGCTCGGTGCCATTTTGGCGTGGTGCTTCGGTGCCGAGCGATCTTTCGCTGGTGTTGTCGGCGCCGAGGACGGCTCCGGTGCCGTACTGGACGGTGCCACTGACCTCTGCTTTGGCTCAGAGTGAGCTCTTTTGCGAGGTGTCGACATCTTAGAGTGCACCGTACCGGAGGTTCCTGGCCTATCCTCGGTGCTAACCTGTGCAGCTGACGGTGCCGAGGGTAGCGATGGAGTCGGGGAAAGACCCGATTGGGAAGTCGTAGGACCAGAGTGGGCAGAGGGGTGGTTTTTCTCCATACCCTTGCTCAACTGTGGCGGTCTTGAGGCCGTAGGAGAGTCCTCCGAGGGAGGGTGGAGGGACTTTTCATATAAGAGTGTCTTTAGCCTCTTGGCTTGGTCCCGGCGCGCCCTCGCTGTCAGTTTGGAGCAGTGAAGGCACTTTTGAGTTTGGTGCACCTCCCCTATGCACTTAATACATGTAGAGTGCCCGTCCGAAGCGGTCATGGCATCTAGACATGACTCGCACCTTTTAAAGCCCGGAGAGCTGGGCATGAGGGGTTGGGGGAAAAGCAGCACACCGCAACGAGAATTTTTTTTTTTTTTTAAACGTGGTATGGGAGGAGAATAGAGCTAAAAAACTTGGAAGCTGAGGAAACTGAGGGTAAAACCCGGGTATTCAACTATTTTTTACACAGAATTGAAGAGAACAGTCCGCTCTGTCTGCTGCTGAGGACGGTAGAGAAGGAACAGAGGGGCCGTGCCACGCACGCACCCAACAATTCCAACAACACTAGAGAGCACTTGGCGCCTGCACAGCGCGGCAGAAACTGCTAGAAAAGTCTCCGGTCACCGGCATGAGGACGCACCAGCACCCAGAGTGGAGCACCCACGGGGACCACTCGAAGGAGAACATGGCTTTTTGCATCTGAAAGATCTGCAGCCATTGCTTGTTGAACCAAACCATTACATGATGATGTAATCTCACCCAGAAGCAGCACTCCACTATCTGCAGGTGACCTGCCCTAAGTATTATCTACCATTCCTAGGTGTTTCTCTAACCTGCCCTTAAGAATCTCCAATGATGGAGATTCTACAACCTCCCGAGGTTGCCATTGGGGTCGCTTTGCTGAGATAATGGTAGATAATACTTAGTTCTGCCACAAGTGCAGGGGATTGAAATAGATGACTTCTCAAGATACCCTTCATCACAGGCACTGGCTTCTAATTTTCCCCGGGTGCTCAATCTGTGCTCAGCCCCAGCTATGCCCCCCACTCCATCTTTTCCCCTATGCCCCATGCTTACCCTGCCTCTTTCCATCCTCATCCCACCTCATCAAACCCCCACTACGCCCCACATTTTTCTACCTCCTCCCTCAAATGTACCCCTTCACCCATTCTGTCCTTCCCGCAGAACCTCCTGCATGTGGTAGACAGATCAGTGCTGGGAGGGAAGGGGAGAAGTTGATTGGCAGAGGCTGCTGGCAGGCAGGAGTCAGGGGCATGAGAGAAATTTTTTTTTCCAAGCATGCTCCAGCCGTGCACAAGCAATCTATGTGAGCATGCACAGTGGTAATGCAAGTAGCCAAGAATGCAGATGCCTAAGTGATATGCAAATTTCAGCAGCTGTATGCTAAAGTGCACTGACCACAATTTGTAGTATAGACATGGCCACAGGAATAGCCCTGATTCAGCAGTCAAGGTAGCAGACCAAGTACCAACCACTAAACACAGAACAAGACAGGCTAGGATTTGTACCGAGTTAGTGTTATCCTTTCTAGAAGCTGTCTGCGTACAGAGGTTTGCACTAAAATAGCTACACTGACTTCAGGATACAGTTCTTCTCAGGTATAGACAAGGCACAAATTCACACCTTTCTGCATGATATTAATTAGCTAAAGGCTTAAAATTCAGCAGAGTAATAACAAGGATGAAGAGTGTTAACTGCCTTTTCATCTAAGCTCCTGAGAGAAATCAAATACAAAGGAAATGTTAACTTTAACTACTACAATAAAAAAGGAGAGTTTGATCTCCCAGATTCAAGGCAGGCTGGGCAATTTACCTTTCCCCAATGGTAAAATACTGATGGAGCTAAAGAAACGAAAAATAAATGTGCTTATTTTAGAAACTACTTAGAAGGCTCTACTCCTGAATGGAAATGGACCATAAGTTCTACAAAAGCTGTTCAAGCTGCAGTGCAGCAGACTAGATACCTTTCTCCTGAAAAAGCCCAAGTTCTGACTCAATGGCAAAAATCTTCCGGTACCAAGACCAAGAGAAAGAATTTAAAACAGCACAAATTTCTCGTGAGCAATGCAGACACATGCTCTTTTAAAATTTATTGAGTTCTGTTACTGATATGGCTGTAAATGTCTTTAAACTTTCAAAAACATATAAAACATGTAGTTTACTTACATGCATATTGAATAGAATTCCTTTAAGTAGTCACACAGAATAGAAATAAACTTGTCAATTAAATGACCATCTCAACTGTTAAATGCTTACACTTTGTTCCAGGAGGGTGACATTTATTTCATGTGTTACATAAAAATATATTGTATAAACCATAAAAAACCAGTTCTGAATAGTACATTGCATCACTTGTTTAAATGGCAGAGATGCAGGATTAAAAGGCTGTTTAACTGTATGTCAACACACATCAATTTGCACCTGTAAATAGGTTTGCAAACACCACCAGGTGCAACATCTACACAGTTTTTAGTCAGTGAAATCTGACTGAATTTATTTACAGTGCTGAATTTATTCCTTAGCAACTGCTCTGATTCAATGGGTGTGCCATTAATGGTTCTCAGCAAAAGATACAATCTGCACCCCCTCTCCAACATATTATACCTTAGGCTTTCTTCCCCACAATGAAGACTTGACGCTACCACAATTGATCTTCTGGCGTTCGATTTAGTGGGTTTAATAAAAACCTACTAAATCAAACTCAGAGGGTGCCCTCCCAATTGGCGCCAGTACACCTGTTCCTTTGAGGAGTTAGGGAAGCTGACTAGAGCGTTTCCTCCTGTCATTCTCCCGCTGTGGAGAAGGAAAATAAATTTGAATGAAGGTATGTTGTATATCTTAATTCAACATTCCCCTGTAGAATTGAGAAGGAATTGAGAGGAATATTCTTTTGAGGGAAGTTGTGCACGAGTAATTCAACAATTTTAACTGCTGATACAGGTTTTTGTTTGTATTATAGATGTCTGAGATACTTACCAGCCAATCACATATATGCTGCAGTCTAGGAAAGAGTTCTATGGGAAATAATCCAAATAGTTTGGGAGAATAACCTTGTGGCTGAAGCTAAGTACTATCAGGAGATATGGATTCTATCACTAGTTATGTTACAGGCTACCTATAGGACCATAAACCTTACAATAACGTATGGGCTTATTTTTACAGGATCTGAGGCTGCAATACTCTCACTGACTTTAATGGAAACATCAGTCATTCACTACTTCTGAAATTCACATCCTTATCCATCTCTCTGTCTATAAAATGGGGATAATAATAGTTTGCTACCTCTCAAGGGTGATATTAGACTTAGGTGATACATGGCTTCAAACCTGTCCAAAATGTGTTTTGTAAAATAACAATTTTATTTCTTAAGTCCCACACTATATTCTTCTTTCAAATTTAAAGCTACTATTTATGGTTCAAATTAATATCTTTAATATGTGAGAATATAGTTCCTTAAGTGCTCAACCAAATATCCCTTTAAGGGAAGTTAGGCCTGGTCTAACTAACTAAGGGTATGTCTACACTACAAAGTTAATTCGAACTAACAGCCGTTAGTTCGAATTAACTTTCATAGGAGCTACACATACAAACCGCTAGTTCGAATTTAAATCGAACTAGCGAGCGCTAATTTGAACTAGGTAAACCTCATTCTACGAGGAGTAAAGCCTAGTTCGAATTAAGTAGTTCGAATTAAGGGCTGTGTAGCCACTTAATTCGAACTAGTTGGAGGCTAGCCCTTCCCAGGTTGCCCTGGTGGCCACTCTGGGCCAAACCAGGGAAACTTTTCTGCCCCCCTCCCGGCTCCGGTCTGCCTACGGTGCTTGTGCCAGTTGCAAGCCTGCCAGCACCCAGTCAGCAGACCCTGCACCTGGCATGGCATGAGCCAGCCACCCGCTGCCACCCAGCCCTCCGCCTCTTCCCAGGACCAGGCTGGCGGCTCCCAGGAGCCTGCCCGGGGCCGCAAGAGGCGGGCGCCCGCCTGGTCTAGTGCGGAGATCGTGGACCTAATCGAGGTTTGGGGGGAGGCCTCCAACGACCATGATCTCCGCACTAGGCACAGGAACACGGCCGTTTACAGCCTCATGGCTGCCATCCTGGCCACCAGAGGCCACATGCGAACCCAGGAGCAGGTTTGCATGAAAATCAAGTTGGTCCAGTGAGACCCCCCGACCCTGAGCCCTGAGCTTAAAACATAAGAATGGCCGTACTGGGTCAGACCAAAGGTCCATCTAGCCCAGTAGCCTGTCTGCCGACAGTGGCCAGCACCAGGTACCCCGGAGGGGATGGACCAAAGACAATGACCAAGCGATTTGTCTCGTGCCATCCATCTCCAGCCTTCCACAAACAGAGGCCAGGGACTCCATTCCTACCCCCCTGGCTAATAGCACTCCATGGACCCAAGCTCCATGAATTTATCTAACTTCTCTTTAAACTCTGTTATAGTTCTAGCCTTCACAGCCTCCTGTGGCAAGGAGTTCCACAGGTTGACTATGTGCTGCGTGAAGAAGAACTGTCCCTTATTAGTTTTAAGCCTGCTGCCCATTAATTTCATTTGGTGTCCTCTTTATTCACCCTCTCCACACCACTCATGATTTTATATACCTCTATCATATCCCCCCTCAGTCTCCTCTTTTCTAAGCTGAAAAGTCCCAGTCCCTTTAGCCTCTCTTTATATGGGACCTGTTCCAAACCCCTAATCATTTTAGTTGCCCTTTTCTGAACCCTTTCCAAGGCCAAAATATCTTTTTTTGAGGTTAGGAGACCACATCTGTACACAGTACTGAAGATATGGCGTACCATAGCTTTATACTTCCCCTCCTTCTCCTTCCCCTGGCTTTCCCCTTCCAGCTCCCTCCTCCCAGGTTTCCCCCTCCCCTCTCCCACCCTCTCTTCCCCTCTCCCACCTCCTTTTCCCAGTCTCCCCAGAGGTTAATCCCCCCCACCCAGTTTTGTTAAATAAAGAGTTTCTATTTTTGAACACACGTGTCCTTTATTTTTTACATCAGGAAGGGGGGCTAGGGAGAGGTAAGTGGAAGGAGGTGAGGGAGGAATGGGGCACGAGCCCTCGATGGGGAGGACTGGGGTGGCTCTGCAGGCTCCTCGGGGTGGAAGCTCTCCTGCAGGGCCTCCTGGATCCTGACAGCCCCCCCAATTGACACCCCCAGATGGCAGCCTGCGGCAAATGCAGCCGGGCTGATGGCCGAGTGCTGTGATGTGCCGAGTGTGGGCACTCAGGGCACTCCAAGACAGGACTGCTTTGCTGTCCCTCATCGAGGTAGACAAGCAAGCGGGGAACCCTGAGAACTGTCTGTCCGGGGTGGGGGTCGGGTCCCTTTAAGCACAGCCCTCGGCTAGCCTGAGGCAGCAGCTCCACACTCTAAGTCCTAACTTGATGCCTTGCCGGCACTGGTTCCGGCCAGCCTTAACTTCGGTTCAGGGTCCACTCAATGTGGACATGCTATTTCAAATTAGCAAAACGCTAATTCGAATTAGTTTTTAGGTCTAGATGCACTAATTCGAATTAGCTTAGTTCGAATTAACTAATTCGAACTAAGTTAGTTCGAATTAGCGCTGTAGTGTAGACATACCCTAAGAGTTTAGGTCTAACTTAGCTGCATTAGGTTGATTCTCTAGACAAGGAGTCCACACCACTAATCCCATTCTGCCAATTTTAAGGGCCGATGACATTGATTTTGGTACTTCTGCTTTTTATGAGATGTAAAAGTAAATTCAACCTTGCATGGTCAACTTTACGGCAATACAGACACAGTGCTCTGAGATTCGACGTCCTTGGTCTCCAGGACATGTCCCACAGTGCCCCAACGTGGCTGCTCTGAACAGCTGTGCATCTGGAGAGCAGCAGAATTGAAAGACCCGGAAAAAATGTGAATTTCATTTCCTGTTTGACCAGCGTGGCGAGCAGACATCAGAGCAGGCAGCACACCTCAGCAGAACACATGACCAAATGAGCTCCACCCTGGAGTGTACAGGAGATCCTACAGCTAATTACAGTGTAAGGAGAGGACTCTGTTCAGGCAGAACTTTGAAAAAACAAAATAAATGCTGATATCTATGCCAAGATTGCACAGAACATTGTGAAAAAAGGATATGCCAGGGACACCCAACAGTGTCATGTGAAAATAAAGGAGCCGAGACAGACATACCAGAAGACAAAGGAGGCAAACAGGTCTGGGTCATCACTGCAAACATGCCATTTCTATGAGCAGCTGCATGCAATTCTAAGGGGAGACCCAACCAGAGTCCCAACCTAGTCTAGATTCCTCCCAAGAGACTCTTCACATAACAGCCTTGGGCAACATCAAGGAGGATATTGTAGAGGAGGAGAATGGTCAGTAGACAAGTGGAGCATCTGATCTCACTGACAACCAAGACCTTTTTTATAACTTTGGAGCCAGTTCCTTCCTCCCAGGACATATCATCGCGGGGTCCTGATGGCAGTGAGGGCACTTCCTGTGAGTTCACATTTTAATCATGCTACAAGTGGGCTAAGGCAATTGGGTGTGATCTGTGGTGGCCACTTGCCTACACAAGTTTAAGTGTCTGAAGATGGAGCAGGAATCCTCTTTGCACAACTCCATAAAGGTATTCTTAGAGGTACTGTTTATCCTTCTCACAAGGTTTCTGGGGAGGCCTGCCTTATTCTGTCCTCCACATTAGGACATCTTCCCATGCCAAGCAAGCAGTAACTGGTCTGGCATCATTGCAGCACAGGTCCAGGTTTCTGGCCACACTCAGTCAGCATCTGCTCCCTTATCCTTCTGTGTGATTCAGAGAAGACTGATATTGCACATGACAACCTGGATGGAGAGGGGAAGCTTTGTATGTAGTCGATACTACTGGCAGTACATCTCCATTTGCTCATCTCCAACAAAGCATGGTTTGAGCCCCTGCCCTCCCGCCATACTCAGAGCCCTCCACAGGATCTGCGTGAGCCCCTGGCCTGCTGCCATCATTCGATTCCCTTCCATCCCTCAAGGCTCCTCTGAGAAGAGAAAGTTTCATGTGCCAAACACATGGTAACTGTATGAGCCCCTGCCTTGCCCTACCGTCACACCTGGACCACCTTCTGGCCTGCAGGCTCCTGTAGAAAGGGAAAGTTGTACTCTCTCAGCAAACAGAGGTGCCAAACACACGGCCACCGTGTGAGCCTCTGCCCTGCCCTATCGCCATGCCACGCAATGCCACTGGGAGCTACTGTTTGTCACACCAAGTTGCAGGCCAAGCTCCAGAGCCTCCTCTCCCAGGCACCCTACAACGCCAAGGCAGAAGTCAAGGGCAGCCTTACACTCAACCCATAAGGGATGTGTACCAGAACAAAAGGCTGTCGTCCTCACATCTGTGAGATTGCTGAACAGGTTGATTGTAATATACCATCTTCTCTTCTCTCCCATCAGCCCCTGGAGCGCCTGCCCTGACCTCCTTTTCCATCACTGTTTCCTTGCATTCCCTAAATAAAAATGCATGATTTCTCAACAATAGTATATTTATTACTTGTATTAAAGTCTCAGAGGGGTACTCGTGTTAGTCTGTAACTTTAAACACAAGTAGTCCTGTATCACCTTAGAGACCAACAAATATATATCACACACACACACACACACACACACACACACACACACAATAGTGGTGTCACTGTTGTCCCACAGGAAAAGTTTATGTAAGTATCATGAGCTTTCATGGGCAAAACCCACTAACCCATTTCCTCAGATGAGCAGAGTTCTGAGGAAGTGGGTTTTGTCCATGAAAGCTCATGATACTTTTTGTGCTTGTGTTGCATGGGATAAAGGGGCTCCATAGGGTTTACAGACAAGCACACTTAATGCAAGGAGCACCTCGTTAAGAGCAATATGCTCATTAAGAGCACCTCGTTAAGAGCATCATATCGTTGTCTGGCCATTCACAAAGCTATTTTTCAAAGCCTCTCTGATTTGCAATGCCCCTTGATGTCCTCTCCTCATTGCCCTGGTATCCGACTGCTCGTAATTAGTGACTAGGTGCTCTGTGCCTCACCCTGGCATAAAATCTTCCCCCCTTACTTCACAGATATTATGGAGCACACAGCAGGCTATCACAATTGGAATGTTTCTTTCATTTAGGGCTAACCTAGTCAAACTGTGAAACCTTCTCTTTAAATGTTCAAAAGCACATTCTACCACCATTCTGCACTTGTTCAACCTGTAGTTGAACTGCTCCTTACTGCGGTTCAGGCTGCCTGTTTACGGCTTCATCAGCCATGGTAGGAAGGGGTCTCCAAGGATGACTATTGGCATTTCAATGCTTCCAATATTAATTTTCCAGTCTTGAAACTTTCTGAAGAGACCAGAGTTCCTAAAGATGCACAAATTATGCACCTTTCCCAACCATGCCATGTTGAAGTCAGTGAAATAGCTCTGGAGATCCACCAACACCATCGAGAAGGACCCCTTGAGGTTTACGTACTCTTTGGCAAGGTGGTTGGGTGCCAAGAGAGGGATGTGCGTTCCATTTGTCACCCCACCACAATTAGAGAACCCCATCATGGCAAAGCCATCCTCTATGTCCTGCACATTTCCCAGTCATTACCCTTCATAGCAGAAGGGTAACGATTGCCTTGGCTAGTTGGATTATAGCAGTCCCCACTGTAGATTTCCCCACTCCACATTGATTCCCAACTGACCGGTAGCTGTCTGGTGTTGCAAGCTTCTTCCACAGGGCTATTGCCACTCACTTCTCAACTGTCAGAGGCGGACTCATTCTGGGATTGCTTCACTTCAGGGCAGGGAAAGCAATTCACAAACTTTCATGAAAGTGGTCTGACACACGCAAAAGTTTTGCAGCTACTGCTGATTGTCCCATAGCTACATAACTATGTGATCCCACCAGTCTGTGCTTGTCTCATGGCACCAGAACTTGCATTCCACTGTGTCAAGAGGATCAACTGTTGCCACCTCTTCCAATTGCTCCACTCAAGTGCTTCACACAGATGTTCATTAGCCTCCTCACATTCTTCCTCACTCTGGCAGGCTCTGGATAAACTCTGGACATGCTGCAGCATAAAGCATGAGATGTTTGGTATGATTGCCTTAGCACTTTGTTGATCAACAGGATCCATACTTGCCCTGCTATGGTGTCTGCATGGATAACCAAGGAAAAAAGAGTGCAAAAAGATTATTTGATGTTGCTTTCCAGCGGGGAGTAGAGGAGAGGGAGGAGATGAGTGCATTATGGGACGTTGACACCATAATGGTACCCAGAACCACCTGCCACACTGCCTTTGTCCCATTAGGCACTGGGAGACTAATCCAGAATGCAAAGGGATGGCAGGAACTGTGGGATAGCTACCCATAGTGCATCGCTGTCAAAGTCGATGGTAGCCACCCTACTAGGGGCGCATTACATCAAACTCTTGCACACAGTGGGGATGTGCATCTTCAACTTTACAATATCGGGTGCTAAAAAAAAAAAAAAAAAAAAAAAAAAACACACAACAACCTCAATCAATTTTACCTCATCTCATAGGGTAGACAAGGCCTTAGGAGTATGCTTTATTCCATTTTTAAATGCAACCAGTTCTGCAGCTGCTATTTAATAACATACAGTAGCACTACACAGAAATTTAAGATAAGAAATTAAGAAAAATCTATTCAACTGAAACTGCAGGGGAGATGAAGGTAGAATGTAATTACCTTGGAGAAATAAGAATTCAGAAAACACCCCTACTTTTAGAAACAAGTAATATATGAATTTTAATGGATACAAGGGTTCAGAACTTGTGGTTTATGTCTCATCCAACAGTCCAGTACCCCTTAAAAAGATGCTAGGGCATCTTTGTCAGTTCAGTACTGACAAAGTGAAGAGTCTCACCTGTTCAACTGCCAAACAGTTTTCATAGTACTTCTTTTCCCATCCAAATACTCACACAAACATGACTAATTAGTTGGCTAAAATATATAGGACCACAGCACAAGGTGGAATGACTACAGAATTGCAGTATACAGCTCTATATTCAGTATAGATTGCAGTATAATTACAGTATATTCACTCTAATATTTTCCGACCAGAAAACTTTTAAATAGAACTATTTAAATTTGCCATCTTCTCTTTTTCAGCACTTAGCCGTACAGTCAGCTATGGTAATCATTTGTCGATTGGTCCATTCCTGTGTAGTTAAAAGGGCTAAACCACCTTCTGTGGACAATGGCCCCAGTAATCTGCAGACCATAAGAACATAAGAACGGCCATACCGGGTCAGACCAAAGGTCCATCTAGCCCAGTATCCTGTCTGCCGACAGTGGCCAGCACCAGGTGCCCCAGAGGGGGTGGACCGAAGACAATGATCAAGCGCTTTGTCTCCTGCCATCCTCTCCAGCCTCTGTCAAACAGAGGCCAAGGACACCATTTTATCCCCTGGCTAATAGCCTTTTATGGACCTAACCTCCATGAAATTATCTAGCTTCTCTTTAAACTCTATTATAGTCCTAGCCTTCACAGCCTCCTCTGGCAAGGAGTTCCACATGCTGACTACACGCTGTGTGAAGAAGAACTTTCTTTTATTAGTTTTAAACCTGCTACCCATTAATTTCATTTGGTGTCCTCTAGTTCTTCTATTTAGGAACTAATAAATAACTTTTCTTTATCCGCCTCTCCACACCACTCATGATTTTATACACCTCTATCATATCCCCTCAGTCTCCTCTTTTCTAAACTGAAAAGTCCCAGTCGCTTAACCTCTCCTCATATGGGACCCGTTCCAAACCCCTAATCATTTTAGTTGCCTTTTCTGAACCCTTTCCAAGGCCAAAATATCTTTTTGAGGTGAGGAGACCACATCTGTACACAGTATTCAAGATGTGGGCGTACCATAGTTTTATACAGGGCAGTAAGATATTCCGGGTCTTATTTTCTATCCCTTTCTTAATACCACCTAGCATCCTATTTGCCTTTTTGACCGCCGCTGCACACTGTGTGGAAGTTTTCAGAGAACTGTCCACGATAACTCCAAGATCTCTTTCCTGATTTGTCATAGCCAAATTAGCCCCCATCATACTGTACGTATAGTTGGGGTTATTTTTCCCAATGTGCATTACTTTACACTTATCCACATTAAATTTCATTTGCCATTTTGTTGCCCAATCACTCAGTTTGGTGAGATCTTCTTGGAGTCCTCACAGTCTGCTTCTGTCTTGACTATCCTAAACAGTTTGGTATCATCCATAAACTTTACCACCTCACTGCTTACCCCTTTCTCCAGATCATTTATGAATAAGTTGAACAGGATTGGTCCTAGGACTGACCCTTGGGGGACACCACTAGTTACCCCTCTCCATTCTGAAAATTTACCATTTATTCCTACCCTTTGTTTCCTGTCTTTTAACCAGTTCTCAATCCAAGAAAGGACCTTCCCTCTTATCCCAGGGCCATGTAATTTACACAAGAGCCTTTGGTGAGGGACCTTGTCAAAGGCTTTCTGGAAATCTAAGTATACTATATCTACTGGATCCCCCTTGTCCGCATGTTTGTTAACCCCAGAACAACCATAAAACAGCTGCATTACAGATGAAGTCACTCCACTTTCAGCCTATATACAACATCGGCATTGTGTGGAAAGCATACAGCTTTGCCCAGTCTGAGCAACATAGTGTATGTTTCACAGCCGTACAAGAAGGATGCAGCTTGAATAGATCCTGAACTTGGTTGTCATGCTGAAATGTTGGTTCCATATTCGTTGTAAATGACCTATGGTAGATGCTGTGATGACAAACAACAGCGAACATTTGTGTGATAGTTAGAGGAACTGGTGAGTAAAGAACCCAAACAGCAAAAGCTGGAGACTGATTTGACAGTTTCTTTATTCAAAGAGATTGGAGTCATGGGTGAACCTGGTCCTGGATTTTGCAGTTCTCTCTTTAACCATGAAACACAGAAGTCAGTATTAACTGATGACTCCTCCATTTGCTGGAGTGCCTTGTGAAAGCCATCAGGGCCCTGTGCTAGAAGAAGAACATCATCATTGTAGTCAAGTTCTGAGAGTGAGAGGTCACCGATCTTAATGCCTATGGACCTGCCAGAATGTTGCCTTATGAAATCCATTGCCTGACAAAAGAGTTTAAGGGCCAAGACATAGCCCCTGCCTAACACCAGATAATGATTTAAAAGGTGCTGACATCTGATTTCCCAAATGAACATAGACAGTGATTCCATTATGCAGTTCTCTAATTAAGTTCAGCAGAATGGTTAGGGACACCTATGCCTTTTAAGGCCTTCCATAGCATAATACAATGTATTGAATCAGATGCAGCCTTAAGATCAACATACGCTACATTCAAGGGCTTCTAAAATTTGTGGTGTATTTCCGACAACAACATGACTGTT
The DNA here is from genome assembly GCA_019425775.1 of Rafetus swinhoei. Classification (NCBI taxonomy): domain Eukaryota; kingdom Metazoa; phylum Chordata; order Testudines; family Trionychidae; genus Rafetus; species Rafetus swinhoei. Next base: position 44,275,315 of record CM033432.1, on the reverse strand, counting down.
GAGGGTGACAAATGTTTCTGAAAAAAGAAAAATCTCTAGCTGTTATGCATTCATCATTTTTTAAAATGAACAGTTGTCACTAGAAAAATGTTCTTCTTTTAAACTATTACTGATAAAAGGTGAGAGGCAATGCAAACAAGAAAACCTGCAGTTATACATTTTGCAGATGTCAGCCAAACCATTTTATTTAACAAAAAACAGAAATATTAAGTTGCATGGTAGCATTTTATATTGATTGTGCAATTACTGCATGGCAAGCCAGATTCATGTCTGCTCTGCTGCTTGACAAAAATGGCAGACAGTCATTTAAGACAAACGTTACACTCCCATGAAGTTCTTTTTCCAAATAACTGCTGGGCTTCAAAACCGTCTCCATGTGATTAAAGTGATTTGCTGCTAAACTGCATAAAAACTGCAAGATGGCAGAGGACAAGCCCATTCACTGCTGCTTACTGCCCAGGTATTATATATAGGAGAGATGTGTGCCTCAGAGCACCACATCAAAGTCTAGGAACCTGAAATCCCATTAGTAAAAAAAAAATAAATAAATAAAATAAAATAAAATAAAATGCCTTAGGAATGCTAGAAAAATACTTCTACTGTATTTGTGAAGTAAGAGCAATTAAAGCAACACACCAGAGGAACACACGCATGTCAGGTTTGAGATTTAAAAGGATTTGTTCTCTATGATATTAAAAGTTTTGATAATTTGGATATAAGGGCTCTATAGCATGAAAACACCTTCATATTTAACCATTTAAAAGAATAAGGATGCAAGCTTGAAAGTTACAATATTATTAGAGACCAGGCATGTTCACTAAAAATGTGCTTTTTAAGGTATTCCAATTTGTATACTGAAAAAAAATCATTTCACAGAAGGCTATGACTAGTTACAATTCACATTTATCAGAAACACTTTTGACTACATTGCCTTGCAAAAAAATCTTGAAAAAATTTACTAGCCCAAGCACAAAATCTACTTGCCCAATAAAACCATGACAGTGCTCATAAGAAAAATTGGCAATCAAAAATAGTTATTCAGCATGAGCAAGTTAAATTTTATGAGGAAGAAAAAATTGTTTTTATATAAACCACACCAGAAATTAGCACACACTACCCATATTTTACCTCTAGCTTTAAAAAAAAGGAAGCTTGATTTTAACAAAAATAATTTTGCAGTGTCTTTAGACATTTTATATTGAAAATTTTCCCACCAATTGGGAAGGGGCACTTTTTGCTGTGGTTCTAGTCAGACAAAGTCAACACATTCTCCTGGTTCTTCATTACCTGTCTTCAAGGATCACAAATAGGAGTAAGTGCACGGCTCCAATCAGAGATTTTGTTAGCTTGCTGCTGCAGAATAAATAGGTGAAGTTCAGTTGTTTTTACTAGAGTTGCCTGGTGTCTGGTTTTCAACTGGAACACCCAGTAGAAAAGGGCCCTGGTAACTCCGGTCAGCACTGCCAACCGGACTGTTAAAAGTCTAGTTGGAAACAGAGCAGGGCTAAGGTGAGTTCCCTACCTCTTGGGGTTTCCCGCAGCTCTCAGAAGCAGCAGCACTTCATCCCTTTGGTTCGATGCATAGAGACAAGGGAACTTTGCACCCTGCTCCTGCCCCGAGTTCCAACTCTGCAGCTCCTACTGGCTGGAAACTGCAGCCAATTGGAGATGCAGAGGTGGCGCATGCGGAAACAGCAGTATACAAGATGGCCTTGCTGCACAAAGGAGCTGAAATGGGAGTGTGCTGCTGTGTCTGGGAGCTGCTTGAGATAATCACTGCCTGGAACCTGCACCCAGACCCTCTCTCACACTTCACCCCTCTGCCCCAGCCCTAATGCCCTTCCAAACCCCTCAGGCCCAGTCCAGAGCACACTTCTGCATCCCAAATCCCTCATCCCCAGCCCCACCCCAGAACCCGCACCTCACAACAGTGTCTTCATCTCCCCCCCCTCCCCCGATACCCTAACCCTCTGCTTGAGCCCTGACCCCCCTCCTACCCTCTGAACCCCTCAGTTCCAGCCTTCTACATTCCAAACTAAAGATGTTAAGTATCAGGTAATTAATCGAATAGTTGATGCCAAAATGCATGGACTATCCGATTAGTCGATAGGGAGCCTCTGCCTTTGAAGTGTAGCAACAGCTTCTAAGGCAAAAGTGCCAAAGCCTGGGGTTAGCTGGGGACTCCCCCACTGACCCTGGGTTCTGTGTGGCGCTGCTGCTTTGAAATGCCACGGTGGTGTTTCAAAGCGGGAGCACCACACGGAACTGACCCTGGACTCCCCTGCTGATTGCAGGCTCCAAGTGGCCTGACGCCAGGCTCCCCGTGGCATTCATAGCAGCAGCACCACATGGAGCCCTGGGTTACCTGGGGACTCCCCCGCTGATCCCGGGCTTCAAGCGGCACTGCCGCTCTGAAATGCCACAAGGAGCTTGACACTGGACTCCCCGGGACATTCAAAGCGGCAGCTGACCCTGGCTCTGTGTGGTGCTGCCACTTTGAAGTATCACCCTCTGCTCCCCTTCTTTGCTGCCTGTATCTGACAGAGGCAGCAAGGAGCAGGGGTATAAGTGACTAGTAGACTATCCTGTCAGTTATCCAGTAAGCATTTGCTTATCAGATAGTTGGTTAGTCCTTCACATCCCTATCCCAAACCCCTCATCCCCAGCCCCACCCAAGTCTGCACCCCTCAGCCAGAGCCCTATCCCCCACACACACTCCAGCCACCTTTCTCAGTCTGAAGCCCCCTACCATACTCTGAACCAGTCAGTCCCAAATCACAGACCAGAGCCCCTCCTGTACTCAAAACCCCTCATTCCCAGCTCCACCCACAGCCTATCCCTCCCCAGCTGGCGCTCTCATCCCATCCTGGACCCCAACCGCCTGAGCCAGCCTGGTGAAAATGAGTGAGTGAGGGTGGGGAGAGCAAGAGACACAGAGAGGGGAAAATGTAGTGAGCGGAGGAGTGGTCTCAGAGGAGGGGCAGAGCAGGGCAAAGATGTTTGGTTTTGTGAGATGGGGATGAGTTTTATTTGGGGGCTCCCTCCATTTTTCTTGGCTTTAAGCATTAAACTGTCCTTTCTTGGTCCAAAAGCAGTAATTTTCTGAGCAAACAGCAGCTGGTAGCAGGATATTCATGGGCATGGTTGCTTACAGATAAGCTGCAATATGTCTCACTACCATGAATTTAAAATGCCTGAGGTGCTAACAGAGGGAGTTAGCCACTTTGGAATTGCCTGCTCCTCCCCTCAAGCTGGCGCCCCTTCAAAACACATTGTTGTACTTTGTTCTTCAGATTACTCCATTAGAAGAAGTATCAAAGGAAGATTCCCCACTACAGATGCATCAGTGTGCATTCTTTGCATTATTTCAATTAAGCTGCTGCATCATTATTTTATTATAATTTAAAAACACCAAACTAGCTAAACTAAAACAATAAGAAAATATTATGCTAATTTCTTGAATTAAGTTTGAAAATTTAAATCTTGGGGGAACGTTCATTGTAATTAAATTTCTGAAATAAACAATTAAAAATGTCACATTTGTTCTACCCTTTTATCAAAAACTTTTCTTTTCTGAAATGCATGCCACACCTGGATATTTTTTTTTTTTTTTTAAGTTCTTTATCCTCTTTATGCCATTGCAAACAACTGACAGACAAACTGACAAATTTTCATTGACTTTTCACAGCAATAAAGCATCTCATAACAGCCCATGTGGTTTGTAAAATCATTACATGTATGTACTGTAACAAACTGCTAGCTAAGCCAGAGCTCTGCCACTATAGCCTGGCTGAAAAGGCCAATTACAGCCAGCTGAGGAAGCCCAGGCCTGAAGGCCTAATGGAAGCAGTTGTGGGTCTCATTAGCCGGAGGGCTAGATAAGGTAGCCAGAGGGGACATGAAAGGGGAGGAGCTAGGATGTGGCTGAGTGTGCGCCCCAGCCAGAAGGAGAGACTGGCTGAGTGTGCTGTGAACAAAAGCTCTGTAAATAGAAGGTGGTGGGAAATTGTCACCGACAATAAAAGGCATGGGTGACTGCACCAGAAAGGGCCTCTAACTGATTTGTGACCCAAGAAGGGGTCCCAAGACAAGGGGCCTGGGTAAGGACTTGCCACAGTACTAAAACTAATCTATATTTGTTAAAATATATATATAAAAATTAATTAACCACCAAATCCAGTCTTGCATTTATACACTAGTAGCTTTGCTCGTGTGACTAATCCTACTGAATTTATGTATGCTGAAGAATTATTACCCTAACTGCTTATACTCAAGCTTGTGAATGCTGCAATAGCAAAGCCCCAATTCTGTATTGGGATATTCCTGCACAGTTGCACTGAGTTGAGGGTGCTGTGGTTGCAAGTGTCTGAACCACCTGATTCGGGAGCCTGATCCAGCAAAATCTAATACACCTGAGCAACTTGACTTACAAAAGAAACTCCACTGAATTCAAGGAAATTAAATACAAAAAATTAAACATGTTTCAAAGTCTCAGAGGGGTAGCTGTTAATCTGTAACTTTAAAAATGAATAGTCCTGCGGCACCCGTTTCAAAGTGTATGCCAGAACAGGTCCTTTGCCAAGATCACGTTTCCCTTACTTCATTTAGATTTATGTTTTCAGTGCTAAAAAGGCATTCTTCAGGGTCTTTCTGCTTACGGATCGCTTCACATATTTGCTCTAATAAATTGCTATTTTTTTAAATTATGCCTTTTTTTGTAATTATATAACAAAAATGTGATCGTTTGAGTATGTTGTGCATTACACATTTCACTTCTTTATTCATCTAAGAAAAACAGAGAAAAGTCTCTTACCTACCTATATATAAATTTTAGAGTGTCTGTCTGTCTGCATGTCCATTTGTTCAAGAACTCCTCTTAAATAGTAAGAGCTAGGGCCATCAAATTTGGCAAGCAAACTTAAAGCAAGGTCAGGGTTTGGCTGTTCAAGGACAATTAGAAGCCCTGGGAAAGAGACTATTTTCCATCACATGAAAAGAAAGGGGCTGCTGTTCACAAGGACACGATGTGAGAGTGGACACTGGGGGCAGCAAGCCCACAAGGGAGAGCTATCCTACAGAATGTCGACGGGGGGCAGCCCTACCACCAGGGGAGTGGACAGCAGGGTTGGGGGCTTTGCCATCTTGCTTGTGAGCACACCAGTCCTCCCAAAAAAACAACCTGCTCAGTGCATACCTCATAATTGTCAGCACCATTCTGACAAGAGTCTCTCTCAGAGCAGCAAGTTTTCTGTCACAACAAAATGCCAATTATAGCAGCATTTGTCACGCTATAGTATGGACGCTCAGTGGTTTTTGTCGTTCACAGGCACTATTTCTCGACAAAAAGTGCAAGTGTAGACAAGGCCTAACATAGTGAATGCTAAGGGTGATGGGGTAGGTTCAGAAGCCATTAGTTATCATCTGTGAAAAGTCATGGAAGTCAGGAGAAATTCCAGAAGACTGGAAAAGGCCAAATACAGTGCCCATCTATAAAAAGGGAAATAGGAGCAACCCAGGAAATTACAGACCTGTCATCTTAACTTATTTGCTCCATTATCTTTTCTGGCACAGAATTAAGGAGTTCGTCTGCAAACATCTGGAAGATAATAAGGTGATAAGTAACACTCAACATAGAACTGTAAAGAACAAATCATGTTAAAACAATCTGATAGTTTTCTTTGATAGGTTAACAAACCTCGTGGATAAAAAGCATTTGATACAGTCTCGTATGACCTTATCAATAAACTAGGAAATACAACCTGGATGGTACAACTATAAGGTGGATGCATAACTGGTTATTAATGGTTCACAGTCATGCTGAAAGGGTATAACGGGTTTCCACAGGGGTCAGTTCTGCTCAATATCTTCATCAATGATTTAGATAATGTCATAGAGAGTATGCTTATATAGTTTGCAGATACCACCAAGCTGGGAGGTATCAAGTACAAGTGCTTTCGAGGATAGGGTTATAATTCAAAATAATCTGGACAAACTAGAGAAATGGCCTGAGGTAAATAGGATGAAGTTTAATAAGGAGAAATGCAAAGTACTCCACTTCGGAAGGAAAAATCTGTTTCATATATACAATATGGGAAATGATTTTCTAGTACTGCAGAAAGGTATCTAAGGGTCATAGTGGACCACAAACTAAATATGAGGCAACAGTGTGACACTATTGCTCAAAAAAAAAAAAAAAAAAAAAAAAAAACCACACACAACCACACAAACAAAAACCTGATACCAGAATGCATCATGGAATTATTACAGGAATATTGTGAGCAAGACACAGAAGTAATTCCTCTGCTCTACTCTGTGCTGATTAGGCCTCCATTGCAGTATTGTGTCCAGTTCTGGGCACAACATTTCAGGAAAGATGTGGAGAAACTGGAGAAGGTCCAGAGAAGAAGAACAAGAATGATTAAAGGTCTAGAAAACGGGGCCTATGAGGGAAGACTGAAAGAATGGGTTTGTTTAGTTTGGAAAAGATAGCAGCTTTTAAGTACCTAAAAGGGTGTGTCAAAGAGGAGAGAGAAAAAATATGTTCCTTAACCTCTGAAAATAGGACAAAAGCAAAAGAATTAAGTTTCAGCAAGGAAGGTTTAGGTTGGACATTGTTAAAAACTTCCTAACTGTCAGGGTGGTTAAGCACTGAAATAAATTGCTTAGGGAGGCTGTGGAATCTCTATCATTGGAGAAATTTAAGTACAGGTTAGACAAACATCTATCAGGGATGATCTAGATGGTGCTTGTTCCTGCCATGAGGGGAGGGGACTGGACTTGACCTCTCGGGGGTTCAGTTCGGTTCCAGTTCTAGTATTCTAGGATTCTATGCATTGCATGTAGGCAGAGACTGAGATGTTCATGAAGCCTCACAAAAGTCAATCAAACCTAGCTTCGAGTCAGTTTGTGCACAACTTGCAACATGGAAGTCTGTGTGTGATTACTTATGCAACAATTCCCAATATTCCCACCCATTTGAAGCACCCATTCCTGCTTTTATTCCTCCCATTTAGGTCCTTGTCCTGCAGCATTAGAGTTTTGCCTGAAAAAGGACTACAAAATAAAGCCCACAGAGAGTACTGAATTAGAAAATCTATCTTCCCTCCTAAACATGACTTTGTTCAATGCACACAATTGAACAGTGTCTTGCAATTAGGAAAAAGTTACAGACATGACTAAAACCAAGACCAAGTGATCAGCCAATTTTAGTCAAGTAGCATCTCCCTTTTTAAACCACTAGAAACTTAAATTATAAAAGCCTCCACAATTCCACAAGACTGGTCAATTCAAAAATAAATCTGTTCTATTACCTAACTTTGCAATTCATTTAGAAATAGTAAAATAAATTTATTAGGTGTGAAAGCAGGAGTGGTGGAAACTAGGATTGTAAGCAACTAGTCGACCAGTCAACTATCCGATAAGCACAAGCTTATCAGATAGTCAGCTAGTGATGCAAATAGTTGCTTCACCCACCTTGCTGCCTCTAGAGACAGCAAAGGGGGAGCAGGAGCCAGTGCCTGGGGGAGCCGGCTTAAAAGCCAGTTCTTACCCAGCACCACTTCCCAGGGGACAGGGGAGGAAGAGGCACAGCAGGAAACAGCACGAGCAGGGACTGAAGCAGTCTCCACTCACGCCGCTTTTGCCGCGATTCTGCTTTTGAAATGCACAAAGACATTTTGAAATGTACTTTGATGTCAGGTTGGTGGTCGGTTTCAAGCAAAGTGCCCCAAGGATCGGTTCTAGGGCCAGTTTTGTTCAACATCATTATTAATGTCCTGGATGAGGGGATGGATTGCACCCTCAGCAAGTTTGAGGATTATACTAAACTAGGGGCAGAGGTAGAGACGTTGAGGGGCAGGGATAGGGTCCCGAGTGACCGGGAGAGATTAGAGCAGCGGTTCTCAAACTTTTTTTGGGCTCAGGAGCCCTTTACATGTGTAAAAATTTATGCGGCGCCCCAGCGGTGTGTGTTAATTGCATCAGTTCAAGGCAATTCTCAATTATGCTTTTGAAGGCTTTCCAGTTTGTCAACCTCGCGGAGCCCCCTGGAGATGTCTCGCGGAGCCCTGGGGCTCTACGGAGCACAGTTTGAGAAACGCTGGATTAGAGGACTGAGCCAAAAGGAATCTGATGAGGTTCAACAAGGACAAGTGCACAGTCCTGCACTTGGGACGGAAGAATCCCAAACACTGTTACAGGCTGGGGAGCGACTGGCTAGGTAGCAGTTCAGCAGAAAAGGACCTGGAGATTACAGTGGATGAGAAGCTGGATATGAGTCAACAGCGTGCCCTTGTAGCCAAGAAGGCAAATGGAATATTAGGGTGCGTTAGGAGGAGCATTGCCAGCAGATCTACAGAAGTGATTATTTCCCTTTATTTGACACTGGTGAGGCCACATCTGGAGTATCGCATCCAGTTCTGCGCCCCCCACTACAAAAAGGATGTTGATGCATTGGAAAGGGTCCAGTGGAGGGCAAACAAAACGATCAGGGGACTGGAGCACATGACATACGAGGAGAGGCTGAGGGATTTGGGCTTATTTAGTCTGCAGAAGAGTGAAGGAGGATTTGATAGCAGCCTTCAACTTCCTGAAGAGCGGTTCCAAACAGGATGGAGAGAAGCTGTTCTCAGTAGGGACAGATGGCAAAACAAGGCGCAATGGTCTCAAGTTACAGTGGGGGAGGTCTAGGTTGGATATTAGGAAAAACTATTTCACTGGGAGGGTGGTGAAGCACTGAAATGGGTTACCTAGGGAAGTGGTGGAATCTCCATCCCTAGAGGTTTTTAAGTCTCGGCTTGACAAAGCCCTGGCTGGGATGATTTAGTTGGGATCGGTCCTGCTTTGGGCAGGCGGCTGGACTCGATGACCTCCTGAGGGCTCTTTCAGCCCCATGATTCTATGAAGAGTCCCAGCTGGAAGTAGCATTTTTGGTAAAACACAATTTAAAGCTTATCAAGCTTGAGATTTTTGCTACATCTGTGATGCTTTGTGCTTCATTCTCTTTCCTGCCAAAGGTTGTTATGAAAGCACAACAATGACTTGAAAAAAAAATCATAAAGAAGCACAACAGATAACCAAAACCAGCCTTGCTTCTGAGACTAGATGCAACATGGAACAACCTAATGCAAGCGGCAGGAATTTCTGCTGTAGAACACCCAGCAAGGAAACTATTTGCAAATATTCCACATCCAATCAGTACACATACAAAAATCCCACAGTAAAGCACAAGATTTCTAACAAATTTTCACAGATGATGCTATACTCCAAACCTTTTTAAAAGCCCAATGCGTTCTTCACCACTTTCTAGTTTCAAAATGTAAAAGCATTTGCTCACATTTTACATTTACAGGTTTTTTTTAATTAGCATGTGTTTTTCATTGTTAATTATTTGTTTTCTGTTTAAATTATTTTTAAATTTTCTTAGATAGGTAACTACCTCTGCACTGCCAGTAGTAAACAAGCACTTATACTGGAAAAGGAAGTATTACATTAATATACTATTAGGCAAAGTATTAGTAATATGAGGGGGGACTGAAAAAATAGGCCAATTGCATTAGCTTCTGAATATACTTGTGGTAAATGAAGTCTTATCGATCTTACTATTTATTATTACTACTAGAAGATTTATCTAGCATTGCTCTGGTCCTTCGAGGCAGGGAGTGGAGGGGGAGAGGGTGCAGGAGGAGCTAGAGTGTGAGGAGGGGCTCAGGAAAGGAGGTGGGGTTGCAGGAGTCAGGGCAAGGGGTTGACATGTGGAGGGGGCCTCAGCAGAGGGGGTGAGAGTCAGGGCAGGAGGTTGAGTATGGGCAGGGTTGGGGAGGTGGGCGGTGGGCGGTGCAGGAATCAGGCAGGGCTTTTAGAGGTATGGGGGAGCTCAGTGCAGAGTGTGAGGTACAGGAATCAGGGTAGGGTGTTTGTAGGTATGGGGGAGCTCAGTGCAGGGTGTGGGGGGTGCAAGAGTCAGGGCACAGGGTTGTGAGGGGCTTGGCATTCAGAGATGTGGGAGAGCAGCAATGTGGGGCAGTAGGCGGGAACCAACTGCCAACCAGCACTGCTGCCCTTGTATTATTTTAAAAGTGGTCTCCTGTAGAGCTGACAGCTACCCTGCATGTAACCACTGAAATTTTCAGTGGTTACATGGTTACTTAATTACATGCATTTTAACATCTGTACTGAAAGCCCCTGTCATGGACCAGTACACCTCTGTGCTATGTTCTGCCCTAGTTTACAATCTACACATAAGACAAGAGACGATGAATGAATAAAGAATAAGGAATTTAGGTACCCCATTCTCATTTCATTTTAAATTCCTTCAGCTTCTTTGAAAATACCAGCCTAAATATTTACATGTTTTTCCATAAATTGGGATACACATTAATATAAACCATTAAATGCACTATTAATTGAACATGTCATTGCCTCATCTAGCACTTTTCATCAGTAGATTTCAAAGCACTTTATCACCTTTTTGCAGATGGGAAATTGAGGCATGGAGTGGTCCATCTAGCACAGGGCTTCCCAACCTATGGGTCAGGACCCAAATATGGGTCGCCATTACATTTCAAAAGGGTCGCCAGGTGTCTCCACAGGTGGCTCTTAAGGAGCCATCACACATTTTTTAAAATTGCCCTGGGTGACCAAGTCTTCCTGAATTGGCAAATGGGTCCCCATCTGGAAAAGGTTGGGAACCACTGATCTAGCATGTCAGAGGCCAAATCAGGAACAGAACCCAAGTTTTTCAAGTCCCAGCCCATAGTCTATTCACTACTTGCTACGTAATTATGTCATGCAAGCTTCAATTACACCTTCTCCTCAGACTAGTTAGACTGTTCCCTCAGTGAGACCAACGTAAGTGAGGTGATGTCTTTTATTGAACTAAATGGGGGAAGATAAAAGGGAAAAGGAGGATGCTATAGCTCATAGGAACACAATAGACACACAGAAGAGAGATCGACTCATCTAACAACTCAGCATTTAAAATAGAAATAATTCTAAGGCACCTGTTCTGCTGGCAGAAACTACCTCTTGCCAATTGACTGTATAGTCAATCGAAAAAAGCCTCTCAGCCATATAATTGCCGTCTTCTGCAAAAAACTAAAGAATCCAAATAAAATAGGAAAAAATAATCTAAGAGGTGATATGATCCTAATGCTCCATGATGTAAGCCAGTGTTTCCCAAATGGTGCTCCGCGGAACCCCAGGGTTCTGCAAAGTGAAAGTAAGTGTTCCATGAGGACCCGAGCCCTCCCCCCACCCTTAAAGAGACAGAGAGGAGCTGGTGCGCAAAGATGCCGGCTCCTTCTCTGGTTTCCCGCTGGCTTTCACCTCCCTTCCCCCGCTGCCATTCTGCATTTCCAAAGCCCGCTCGGGACATGCGTGACTGCACTTTGGTCCCCAGGTTTCCCTGGTCCACTCCCCGGTGGCAGGGTTCCCCCCCCCTCGATAAATTTTCCCCCCAGCTGTAGGCGGGAAACTTGAAATTCTTCTGAGTTTAAAAGTGTTTCGTGGCCAAATAAAATTGGGAAATACTGGTGTAAGCCAACCATCACTAGCAAGAAAGAAGGCAATATTATTCCATATACAGAACTGTATGATTTGGTAAGTACATTATAGGTTTTCCCAGCACTCTCTAAATTTTCAGGTATTGGCTGCTGCCAGAGGCAGGATACTAGACTTGATAATTTGAGTGAATAGTGTACATACTACATTTTGCAATTTTCTTTAAAATAGCAACAATAATAACACCTAGCTGACCTTGCAAATAACAATTAATAGGAAATTTCTGATAAAGACTTTGGACACCACAAAAAAAGCATAAAGCATACAAAGGTTTTCCCACTAGGGGTAGGTATTTTGTACATCAAACCTGCTGTTAAAATTAGGGATCTAAATTATTTCCCCTCTCATACTCACAAGTCTATATGTTTAGAATTTCAACTAGTACACAATAATCAAAGCCATCAGAGATTTCAAACAATTTAGGGATTAAAAAAATCCCTTGAGACATTTGTTTTCAAACATACTTTGCTTGCCTGTCAGGTGTGCTTATTTGCACACAGACTGCTGACTAAAATGGTTAAGGTTGGGATTTTCAAAGGAGCCTAAGGAATTCAGGTACTCATTCCCATTTCATTTCACCCTTAGCTTCTTTGAAAATACCAGCTTAAATATTTACACGTTAATTTGTATTATTTTTGTATTATTTGTATATTAATTTGTATCCTAATTTATGGAAGCATAAATTAGGATACAAATTAATATAAACCATAAAAATGCAATATTGATTGAACATGTCATTGCCTCATTTTGCACTTTTCATCACTAGATTTCAAAGCACTTTATCACCATTTTACAGATGGGAAATGTTGTGTAAAGCCTCTGCCCAATACAGTAGAATACAGTGGTCACCAACCAGTAGATGGGGATCTTCCCATAGATCTTGGAGCCTCTGACAGGTGATCCTGACTGGTTTGGCCAGGAAACTATCAAGTGCTGGCACTTCAGTTGCCCCCCCACCCACTGTCATGCTGCTCCTGCCATCTGCCCTAGAGCTGCTCCCCCTGGAAGCTTCCTGCTTGCTGCGCAGGATGTGGGAGGGAGAAGAGAGGGGGTGCTGATGTCATGGTGTCCCTCTCCCATAATCCTTATGCCCCCCTCTCCACAGAGAGAGAGGACATGACAGTGCTTGAGCTTGCTGACAGCTGCTCCTATGTCGGAATGAGCTCAACATACTTAAAAGGGCAATGCGAATCTCTGTCACTTTCATACACTGGGTCTACGTCTAGACTGGCGCGCTTTTGCGCCAGAGCTATGCAAATGAGGCTCAGCGTTGGAATATTGCCGAGCCTCATTTGCATAGCTAATGAATCGCCATTTTCGCAGAAGAGGTCTTGCGCAAGGGCTGTCTACACTGCCCCTTCTTGCGCAAGAAAACCTTTGCGCAAAGCCGTTATGCCTATTATTTTCAGGCATAACGGCTTTGCACAAAGGAGTTTTTCTTGGCGCAAGAAGGGGCAGTGTAGACAGCCCCGCCTTGCGCAAGAGCCTCTTCCGCGAAAATGGCGGTTCATTAGCTATGCAAATGAGGCTCGGCGATATTCCAACGCTGAGCCTCATTTGCATAGCTCTGGCGCAAAAGGGCGCCAGTCTAGACGTAGCCTGGGTGTGTCCCTGTAACTCACAGAAACACACACTTTCACACTCATCTCCCAACCCAACACATATGCGCAGTCTTACATATTTACTTCTTTCAAAGTGTGTTATTTAGGTTTTTGACTTGTCTGTGCATTTCATAATTCTTATTTTTCTCTTATATTTAAATTTAATTTGAGTAGTGAATTCTAAAATGCCTAACCTGTTATGGCTGAAGCAATTATCCTGTGATAATTTTTGAAAAATATATATATGTAGATTTTTGGTTTCTACTGGTGACGCACATCTGCATATTGATATTAGTTCACATGACAAAATTCATTCCCTCTAATTTTTTTCATCCATGTGCAGAACACTGGCCAGGAGACTCCTGGAACTGGGCTTGATCTCCTGGAGGTTTCTACAGCTAAATCAGGAGATTGGCTGCTAACACTCTAGTAGCACAGAGGGGTTAAGGGAAAAACCACATGCCCTGGCCCTGCACTGCTCCTAGAAGTGGCTGGCACACCCCTTTAGTCCCTGGGGGAAGCAGGACACGGGGTCTCCACACAATGTTCTTGCCTGTAGGCACCACCCCACAGCTCTCATTTGCTGCGAAGAGGGAACCATGGCCAATGGGAGGTATGGAAGTGTAACACCGACAGGTGGAACCAAACCTGGGATCTCTGGAACTTAGTGCATGAGTCTCCCCCGCAAGAGCTAAAAGCCAGCTGGCTTTCAACTAAAGCTGTAAAGACGACTCATTATTATCTTTGTAAGTGGTCTCAGTTAGTGATGTGAACAACTAGTTGCTTCCTCCCCTTGATGCCTCTAGCAGAAGGAGGTAGCAAGAGAGGGAAGGAGGGGGTGCTTCAAAGGGGCAGCACCTCATGCAGCCCGGGGCCAGACCCTGGGCTCCATGTGGCGCTTCAGTTTTGAAATACAGCAGATGCCAGGCTGCACACAGCATTTCAAAGCAGTAGAACTGCGTGGAGCCCGGGGTCTGCCGCTGTGAAATGCCCGTGCAGCTCAGGGCCAGCTGGGGATTCCCCCACTGACTCTGGGCTCCACACAGTGCTGCCACTTGGAAAGAGAATGGGACCAGCAGGGGATTGCTTGAGTCCCCCGCTGGCCCCGTGCTCCCTGCAGCATTTTCGCCTTTGAAGTGTAGCAACAGCCCTTATTGACCAATCGAATAGTCAATGCAAATTCCAGCTACTGTTCGATTAGCCAATTAATCTAAATTTAACATCCCTAGTCTCAGTGCCATGAGATGGGACAGTACACCACACCTAGAAGGTCTATGGATTACATACCTAGCTAAGGAAGCACATCCCAAGTTTCAGAGAATTCCCAGTTGAAAATCGGAAATGAGCCCCCACTTGTAACACTGACAAGCAGATGCAAACGTGGGTCCTCTGGAGCTTAGTGCTTGAGTCTCTAACACATGAGCTAAAAGCCAGCTGCCTCTCAACTAAGGCTATACAGCAGCCTCATTATTCTCTCTGTAAGTGGTCTCAGTGCCACTAGATAGGTCAGTGCCACACCAAGGCGTATGTTACATAAGTGGGGCCTGAGGCCGGGGGGGAGAGGGGAGGGCAATGCTCTGAGCCCCCTGTCCCTAACCCCCAGAAACTGCTGCTGCATATGCCCACCATTTTTGGGAGAGGTGCAGAGCCAGAGCAGAGCTGAGCCTGTCTTAGCCCCCACTGTGCCACTGCCCGAGAGCCACCTGAGGTAAGTGGTGCCCAGCCAGAGCCCACATCCTGAATCCCTGGCCCAGCCCTGAGTCCCTCCTGTCTCCCTACCCTCTGCTCCAAGATCAGCCCAGAACCCCTTCTACATTCCAAGCCCCTCAGCCCAAGACCAGAGCCTGCATCCCTACTGCATCCCAACCCTTTTGCCTCAGCCCTGTGAAAATGAGTGAGGATAGGGAAGGTTAGAATGAGTAGGGCGGAGAAGGAGGCAGGGCAAAGGTTTTTGGGTTTGAGGTTGATGATCCTGGATTTCAAAAAAAATCCAGTGATCTTGTGCCTAAAAATTTCAAAAAGTGATCTTGTGCCTAAAAATGTTGGAGACCACTGCTATAAAGACACTGACCCAACCCATCTCAATGCTGCTTATCTTGAGAAATCTGAAGAACTCACAGCTCAGAACAAAATAGCTGCGAGCCATCTTCAGTTTAAAAGTAAAACTCATGAATTTGCACTTCTAAAGTTACAGACATGAATTATAATTTATGCTAAATCCAAGTAGCATCAATATTATATGCTACCAGAGCTGGATTTTATAGATTAGGTCTTATAAAATCCCCGATTAATCAGTTAATCGATTAAATATTACATTTCACAAATTAACCACTTAAACAGGATCCCATGGGTGAGGGGCTGCTCCAATCTTGCCAGGCCCGCCCTGGGCTGCTCCAGCTAAGCCAGGTCCGCTGCAGGCAGCATGCCGGACCAGGCCAGGCTGGAGCTCCCCTTCGCCCACGGTGCAGTGCAGCATGGCAAGTCCAGATGGGCTTGAGCAGCCCCCCAGCCACTGGGCCACACTTAATCCTTAAGTATCACCAGGTAAGGGTGAAGTTTACCAGTTAACCAATTAATCACTGACCTCCCTAGTCTAGAATAAAATCTTACAGTAAATGAACTAATTACACATACTGTAACACTACAAAGCTGAAGAGGCAAACAATAGCAATTCTGAGACCATCTGATCCTTCTTGTTGATGTTTTCAATTTCATTACATTTGACACTGGAAGTAAAATTAGGCAGCAGTTGTTGCATGTCACAAAACAGAAGTTCTCAATGCTGAAGGCAAGGAGGCATGTCAAATATGGCAATAAAATCAAAGCAGAAAAACTGAGCAATCTGGGTTTTGGTCCTCTCTCCCCACCCCCACCCCATTTTCACTGGCATTCTCTTGTGGACGGCTACCACCCACTACTTTTTGACACAGCAGATAATGGAGTGGAGTGGGTTCCTGTGCAGGGCTCTTCCCTCTCCTTCCACTGCCCCCACCATGCCAGGTGAAGGAGGGGCCGGGGAGGAGGTGCCAGGGCTTGCCCCTGCACTGCTGGCAGAGAAAAGACACAAGAAGTTGCATCCTAAATCTCCCTACAAGACGGGTCCAGGGCCGTCCTTAGGATTTATGGTGTCCTACGCGAGATTATTAAACTGGTGCCCCTATGCCTGACTTGCTCTTCCACCCCTACTCCCTCCACTTCCCAGAAACCCCAGCAGCCAATCCCTTCCCTCAGACTACTGCAGGCAGTGCAGTCGGCTCTCTCTAGGACCCAGCCCTGCTGTTAAATGCTCCACTGCTTCCTGTCATAGGCGTGCACAGCACATTTCATTAGGGTGCACACCCAAAGAATTTTTTTTTTTAAATGTACTCTTTGACCCCCATTAGCCACACCCCTGACCTCCCATTAGCCACATCCCCCTGATCCCTGTTAGCCATGCCTCTGGAGGCAATACTCTCAGGGCAAGATGGACACATTACCAAAAGTAAAAGGTGTCATGTAACCCCTCCTCTAAGGACTTTTCCCACCATCCTCCTACCACTAGGGATTAGTTTGGCCCCCACCAAACTCCCCTCATGCAACTATCCTGCAATTGCATTATCCCAATGTGTGTGACATTAACTCGGGGGCAGAGAGGCTGGGGGAAGTGTTCCGTCTAAGCGTTTCCTCTCATGAGCAAAATGAATTTTGTGTTGTGCACCAGTACTGAGGTCATGTGGCTTGTTTGGATGTGCCACTGTGGCACCCAAGTTATTAATAAATATCTTATAAACCTTTGCTTTTCCCTCTGCTGCCACATCTCCTCCCCTTGGTCCATCAGCTCCCCTGGTGCCTGCTGCCCCCAACCCCTCACCCTCCTCTGCTGTCCTGACTCCTGCCCTTCTCACTGCCCTCAGCCTTCCTGAGACCTGCCCCCCTCCACCAGCCCTTCTCTCCCCCTGTGCCCACTCCTCCAGTAGCCCCACTCTGATCATGTGAGCTACCCCTCCTCATCCCCTCTCCTAACACCTCCCTCTACACACTTGCCCTGCCTCTCTCCTCTGGTGCTGGTCTCTCCCCTGCAGGTGTCTGCCCTTCTGTTTCACCCCCAGAATCCCCTGGCACCTGCACCTTCCCTTACCCCTGCACCCTCCTGGTGCCTCCCCCTTCCCTTACTGCCCCTGCCCCCTTTGCCCTCTTTTCCCTGATTCCCACCCCTCACCACCCTCTGCCCCCATTCCCCTCATGCCCCTCTGTGCCCTCACACATGACTTGCTCTATCCCCACCTCTCATGCCCACCCCTTCTTTTAAGTCTTCTCCCAGCATCTCCCTCTCCCCCCTCTAGCTCCCAATGCCCTTCCCCTCTCCTCTCCCAGCATCACCCTATCCCCCTCCCACTGACACCTCCCCTCCTGCCCTTTTCCTCATTGTCTCCACTTGCTCCCCCATTTGTCTCTCCTCCACTCCTGTTCCTTGGTGCCTTCCCCTTTCTTCTCCTGACCTGCCCCCTCCCATCAGCACAAGCCCCTTCCCCTTATTTTTCCCCTCGCCTACCTTCTGCCTTCCCGTTTTCAGGGCTAGAGTCTGCTGCGATCGGGCCCCAGAAGTCCCCGCAGCCCAGGCTCCAGACCGCGTGCCGGAGGGGGAGCTGGGCCACTCGGCGTTCGCAGCCCCGGCACATCACAACACAGCCGGACCAGCCACGCCCCGCTCAGCGCGTCTCCTTCCGAGCCGCGGCTTGGTCATTTTTAAAAACGGCGCCGCAACGCCGAGCTGCGCATGACCCCGCCCCCTCCGGCTTGCCATGAGTGACCCCACCCCCGGCGCAGCCCTGGCTCCTTCCGACGCTGCCGCCCGGGTTGACAGCTTCCCTTCTCTAGCCGGCCTGAGGAGATTGCCGGCCTCCCCGCCTGAGTTCCTCGGCCCCGTGGGGGTCTTCTGGAGGGGCCATAAGAGCCAGCAGCGCCCCTACTGGCTCCGGTGCAGAGCGCACACGTATGCTTCCCCTCCGTCCCGGGCTGGCAGAGTGGTGCCCCAGGAAGTGTGGTGCCCTACGCGACTGAATACTCTGCGTATGCCTAAAGACGGCCCTGGACGGGTCAAGCGCCCACCCTGCCCTGCTTCTCCGTCCCTGCCCCCTCCTGAGCACTCACCTGGGGCATGCTGCCTGCCTCCTCCCTGCAGGAGTCTGCCCCCTCTTTGCTCATCTGTGCTCCCTCTCGTCTAAATCTGTTTAGTGGATACAAGTAAAGTCTGAATTGCAGATTGGATGGGACCTTGAGCTTGGTGGACTGGATCGATGCAGATTCACATTTTTGTATCCACCCAGAGCTCTATTCATCAGACATACATGTGCACACATCCTATTTTTTATACATCTCCCTTTCTTTCTCCTCTGGCTTAAGCACAGATCATGTGTAGATGGAGAAAGCTCAACTGAGACCATCCACACCAACAAAGCTATCTGCTGTGCCAGCCAACTCTGTGAAAATAAAACGCAAGCCCATGCAACACAGAAAGAGAGTTAAAGGAGGCATCTCTTATTTTTCACGTGGAAATGTGAAAAGCATCATTAAAGGTAAATGGCCAGGTTTGTCACCCACTCTTCCAGTGTCCAGGGAGGCATCCGAGCTCCGCAGAAGGCTCTCACATGGACTGGGAGGCGAGAGACGTTTTGTGGTTTGGAGGGCAAACCCAGACACGCCTGGCTGGCACATCACGCCCAACTCTCCCACCGAGATGACACCTGCCAGTTCGGCCCCTGAGCTGCCAAGGCCCCGAA
The DNA here is from genome assembly GCA_019425775.1 of Rafetus swinhoei. Classification (NCBI taxonomy): domain Eukaryota; kingdom Metazoa; phylum Chordata; order Testudines; family Trionychidae; genus Rafetus; species Rafetus swinhoei. The sequence goes on along the minus strand of CM033432.1, from coordinate 44,256,396 downwards.
GCAACAGTGGCAGAAAACCCGCGCGCAGCAACCACGGAAACCTCAGCCCCAGGCGTGGCCAGGCCAGGGGAGAGCTGGATTGCAGCCCCAAGGGGCGCGCAGGCAAACCGGGCGCGCAGCGGGGCCGCCGGGAAGGGGCACCTCGGACACCCCGCTCCCAGCCCGGTTGCAGCACCAGGGGCCGCGGAGGCCAGGGCACGCTGGCGGCGCTCACGGCGGGGGGACCGTCCCATCGGCCGGAGCGGGAGCCTGGGCGGGAAGTGGCTTTGGGCGGACGCGGAGCAGCTGGGCCCGGCCCGCCCGCAGAGGGGCCGAGCGCAGCTCGCTGGGCAGCGCAGAGATGGGCCCTAACGGCTGCGGCGGCCCGGGCCGAGGCGCGCACGAGAGCCCATTGTGGGGGGAGGGGCTACATCGCTCCCCTTTCCTCCCTTACCCGCTGCGGGGCTCAGGCTCCTTCCTGCGACCTGGCACCGCCTCGGCCTCAGGCTCGGCCTGCGTGGGCGGAGCTGCGTGGGGCAGCGCCAAGAGCGAGGTGACTCGACTCCGCCCCGCCCCCGGGGAGCCCCGCCCCGCCCCCTTCGCTTCCCAGGGGCCTGATCCCAGAGAGCCCTGGCCCGGCCCTTATAAAACTGCGTCCCCCAGCGATCCCAGCCCCCCATATTCCCCCAAGGAGCCTGGTCCCTGTATACCCGCATTCCTGGGGCCCTACTCCCATCTACCTCCTAGCCAGTTACCGCCTCACACCATACATAGCCCACCCCCACTGATACAGGTGACTCCGGGTAGCACTCCAGAGGCGCACTGCCTTCCTAAGCCCCCACCAACATTGTAATTGCTCAATGAGGTGTCCCCACATGCACCCTCCATGCCCTTCTGGGTGGATGTACTTGCAGCTCCTCTCCTCACGGGCACTAGTCACCACTGCCATACCCCACCCTTAGGGAACCACTCCTATACATCCACCCCACCCAGGTGACTCCACTTGCCCCAAGGAGCCCTTCATCCTCATACCCAGGGGAGGGCAACTGTGTCAAACCAAAGAGCCAAACTACATCAAAATTCAGAACAAGTGGTCAACAAAGAGCCATATAAGAATGCCCATTTGCATGACTGAAAATCTACAACTTAACATTATTAATTGACATGATTCATAATAGCATAAATGAAGCATTGTACTCACAGACTTTATTTAATGGGACTTCTGCAGCTGTGTCTTTTTGCACATTTCTTTGAAGTTTACATCATAAGTGGTCAAATTCAGCTTCATACAGGCATTCAGGCTATCTTCTGTCAATCTTATGGCATAGGGCTGGGGATATGGGGCTGCAGGAGTCAGGGTTGGAGTGTATGAGGGGCTCAGGACAGGGAGTTCAGCTGTATGATGGGCTCAGGGCACAAGGTTAGGGCGTGGGGAAGGTGCAGGAGGCAGGGCAGGGCACTGCAGGTGGGAAGTAGAGTATATGGAGGGCGGGGTGTGGGGCAGGATTACCTTACCTGGCTGGGACTGGGCTGCTGCAACCAGGCAGTGGTGTCTGGATGAGCAGCCGGGCCAGGATTGCAGCAGTGGGGGAGCACAGGGAGAGGGATCGCCACCAGCCTTTCCTGTGGCCAGTGAGGGGAGCAGCTGGGCACCCACCAACCAGCTTGCCCTGGCCTCAGCTCCAGCCCTGAGGAAGGTCTGAAGCTGGGGCCAGGGCACCAATAGGGACAGCTACACTGGGACCCAGCTCCAGCTCTGGCGCAGCAGGGATGGCCAAAAGCTGTATTTGGTGTCATACTGAGCCACCAGATCGAGGGAAGTGATTATTACCCTCTATTCTGCATTGGTGAGGCCACCTCTGAAGTACTGTGTCCAGTTTTGGGTCCCTCGTCACAGAAAGGATTTGGAGAAATTGAAGAGTGTCCGGCCGAGGGCAATGAAAATTATGAGAAGGCAGGGAAACATGATTTATGAGCAGAGGCTGAGGGAACTGGGCTTATTTAGTTTACAGAATAGAAGAGTGATGGGAGGATTTGATAGCAGCCTGCAAGTACCTGAAGTGGGGTTCCAAAGAGGATGGAGCCAGGCTATTCTCAGTGGTGACAGATGACACAACAAGAAGCAATGGTCTCTAGTTGCAGTGGGGGAGATCTAGGCTGGATATTAGGAAAAACTGGTTCACTAGAAGGCTAGTGAATCACTGGAATGGGTTGCCTAAAGAGGTGGTAGAATCCCCATCTTCAGAGGTTTTTAAGGTGAAACTTGACAAAGCCCCGGCTGGATTGATTTAGTTGGGGTTGGTCCTGCTTTGAGCAGGGCATTGGACTAGATGACCTCCTGTGGTTTCTTTCCACTCTAATCTTCTATGACATTGTCTCTCTTGTGTCCTTAGTTGCAACCTGATGGGAGCTTAAATAAATGTAAATGAAAAATCTTAAGGTTATGGCCTTATTACTAGAGCTGTGTGAATAACTGATTTTGGGGTTTGGTGAGGGAACTGAAATTTAAAACAATAGTCTGAAACAAATATTTTCTAGTAAATTTAAAAAAAATGTAATTTTGAGTTCAACTAAATGTTTTGTTTGAACTCGCTGTTTGAAGTTTTTCCAACATTTCATTAATAAAATTGCAGTAAAAACTGAACCAAGAAGTTGCTTCCAATCAATGTTTTGTTTTTAAAATATCCAAAGTGATCCAAGTTTGAGCCAACTTTGTAAAATATACTGCTTGACCCAAATCTGCATTTTTCAGCCAAAAAGAGTTTTGTAGAAAAAAAAATATCACAGAGCTCTACTAATGAATCTTGGTGTCTCTGCACATAGCTAGACAAGGACTCTTGCATCCATGAAGGTGGTGGAGAAAGTAAGGAAGTGTTTTTCACTTCTTCATTCAACATAAGAGCAAGGGGTCACCCAATGAAATTAATAAGCAGCAAACTTAAAAACAAACAAAAGAAAGTACTTCATACGCCGCACAGTCATCATGTGGAACTTGTTGCAGATGTTCTGAAGGCCAAAATTATAACTGGTTTTAATAAAAAACCGGATACATTCATGGAGGATATCCAATGGCTATTAGTCAAGATGGTCAGGGATTCATCTAGGTGACTTTCACTGCCAGAACCTGGGAATGAATCACTCAGTAATTTCCCTGTTCATTCTGAAGCACCTGGCATTGACTACTGTTGAAAGATAGGATGCTTAGGCTTAAAATGCAGCATCTCAAACTCCCAGCCCACAGGCCATCAGTGACCGTAGCAATTGCACAATCTCACTCAGTAGTCTGTGGGCCCCAGGGGCTGTCTGTTCCCCAGGCCCCACCTCTTCCTGCCATTGTCTTGCTCTCCCCTCCTCCCATAGCATTCTGTCCCCACAAGGATCCAGCTTCGGGGATCACCAGGAGGACCTGACTCAGTGCAGTAGCAGCAGGGGGTCTCTCACACTCCCCACCTATTTTCACTCTTATGACCTGAGCAATTTTACCCCTCTGAATGAGCTACCAGCCCTTTAAGTTCCTTCAAAGATTACCTTTGAAAGGGGCAAAACTCTTCCCTGAACTCCTCTGCTACTTATAATAGGGCTGTCCATTTGTCGAACCATAGGAAGACAACCACTTGCTATTAGTCCATTTAACCTTCTTTACCCTCTGCCTTTTTCTTGGGGTAGATTGAATGGGGCATTGGTATGGAGAAAAAGGCAATCTCCTACCTCTCTTGGGATGCTCCAAAAGGCTAGAGAAACCAATGCCTTGAAATGTAGCAAGAGTCATTGGGGTGCATCAGAGTCCAGGTAGAAAGTTTAGCAGCAGCTCTAGCTGCTCCACAGATTCCCTCATCAGCAGCACTAGCATTTCCTGGGTGTTGAGAGTTTGTGCCCAGAGTTCCCTTGTCACAGTTGGACAGATCTTTTTGTGTATATGAATGCGGAGAAGAGGGAATGGAGCACTGGTTCCTCTTACTTTTCTCTCTGCAGGAAGGGGTTGGTTCACCTCCTTTCCTTCCTAATACACAGGATCAGGATCACTGCAGTATTTACATTTCATTCATACACAATTCATAAGAGTGCCTCCCATTGTTTTTTAGGTCATTGGTGTTAAATGCAGTTTTTGTTGATAATAAAAATCACCCTTTTAAGACAATGATCTGATTCCTATGTCCTAAGATGGGAGGTTCTGTTTGCACTGCCTAAGGCTGCAAAGCCAAACTACTAAGAGAAATTACAGTTCTCATCTGTCCAGCAGGAGAGCTTGAGGATACCTCACAAGAAGGCATTCCTAAGTGCACCTTCCTGTGTTCTCAATGGGGTTTTGCATTTGGGTGTTGGCAGCAATACAAATCCAAGGCTAGAGAATGTGTAACCTTGGGAAGTTTTAAGATAAGCCTTTACTGGCAAGGAAGTCTCTTGCAGGTCCCTACCTTCTGTGCAAGGAGTGCCAGAGTGGGGAACAGCCTTGTCAGGTACCATGGCTGAACATAGCAAGGAAGCTGGGGGTCAAAGGCAGTGTTCCCACTAAGCAGCACAGCTTCACAGGTGATTAATCAGCCCTGCCCAGCCAGAGGCTCAGGGCTCCTTGCATGGAGCTGACTGACTGGGTGGGGCTGATTAATCACCTGTGAAGCTGTGCTGCCACACAGCTCTGAGGGAACACTGATCAAAGGGGTGGTAAGGATGAGGTCCGTACTGGAAATGAGTATGGAAGGGTGTACAAGAGGAGTGACTGGAGACTATGTCCTTTTGCTCACTGCTTTTCTCAGCACTCAAAAATGGGGATGTATGGCATGAGGTTACTGAAGAGACTGACGCTCCTCAGGACTGGGGCCTGAGAAGACCATTTTGGTTCATTTGGGGCTCACTGGGGGAACTCATGGCCCTTTTCTTAGCGGTCTTTGAGAATAACTCCTGGTTGACTTTGTAGGCACAATATCCTTAGATGTAGAAGGCTGCTATGAGGATTCCCACCATCTGGAGTTTTGGCATGGTGACATGGGTTGGGTCATAGAAATCCCCTTGAGACTGTTACTCGATGGGCTGATCATACCTGAGCCACCTACCTGCCTTCTGGGGCACTCAACCACCCTGTCCTGCTGAGCCAAAAAGTCTGATCTCCCCCAGAAAAGGCACAGAGCCAAGCAATACAGACACAGAGAACAGAACAGCTCAGCTCAGCTCTGGGAAGGCTCAATCACCAGGACTTGACACAGCACCCAGGTGCACAGATCCAATGAGATCAAAACCCCCAGATAAATCCATCTTACTCTACATAAAAGTTTTATACAGAGCAAGTTCATAAAGTGTTCACCCCCTTTATCAATGAAAGAGAGAGATGCACAGCTGTTGCTCCCCTCCTTCCCTCGGTAACAATTTACACTGAGTTTGATAATAAATAAAAGTGTTTTTATTAAGTATAAGAAGTAGGATTTAAGTGGTTGTAAGTGAAAACAGAGAGATCAAAGTAAGGTACTAAGCAAAACAAAACACACCAGCAATGCTTGATATTCTAAGGGACTTGGTACATGCAGTTTCCTACTCTAATGGTAGTTTTAATCATCTTTCTTACAATCTAGGCAGCATCCTAGAAGGTCCAGGCTCCCCACATACAGCTCATGAGCAATAGGAGCAAGGAGTAGGCTAGGTCGCCAACGATCACAATAGGCATTTCCACCTCTCTTATTCTGATTTTCCGGTCTGGGAAAAAAGTTCTAGCATGCATCTTTTGGAAGAGGCAGGAGTTCCTAAAGATGCGCATGTCGTGCACCTTTCCCAACCATCCCACACTGATGGCAGTGAAACAGCTCTTGTGATCCACCAGCAGCTGAAGCACCATGAAGCAGTACCCCTTGTGGTTTAGGTACTCCTTGGCAAGATGGTCAGGGGTCAAGATGAGGATGTGTGCTACAGTTAGGGGATCCCATTACAGCAAAGCTATCTACTCTGGTATCCACATTTCCCAGAGTCACAACCCTCAATAGCAGAATGACATTGATTGCCTAGGCTACTTGTATAATGACAGCCCCCGCAGTAGATTTCCCCACTCCACACTGACCGGTAGCCATCTGACATTGCAAACTTCCGCAGGGCTAGTGCCACACATTTCTCCATGGTCAGAACAGGTCTCATTCTGGTATTCTTGCACTTCAGGGCAGGGGAAAGCCATTTGCAAAGTTCCAAGAAAGCAGCCTTGCACATTCGGAAGTTTTGCAGCCACTGCTGATCGTCCCATAGCTGCACCACAATGTGTTCCCACTAGTCTGTGCTTCTCTCACAGCACCAGAACTGGCATTCCACTTTGTCCACAGGATTGACTGGCAGCTGTGCTTACATTAGCACAAGGGCTTGCATGAGCAGCGAGTCCATGTCATCCTGAGATTTGTCCTCGTCCTCTTCCTGGCAGAATGACATGCGTACGCTCTCCGTATACTGAACCATTAGGCGCATCAAAATACACATCAACATCACAATGGTTTGATGCAAACCGAGATCCATGTTCACGCTGCTATGGCATCTGTGCAGGAAATCAGAGCAAAAAAGACATAAAAAGACTGTTTTCCGTTGATCTCAAGCAAGGAAGGGGGGACTAAACGAGTGCATTATGGGATGCTGACAACATGAACCCATAATCCCCAGCTGCACAGTTTTGGTTCCAGCATGCACTGGAAATATAACCCAGAATGCAAAGCAGCTCAGGCACTATGGGATAGCTACCAACAATGCACCACTCTCCAAGTCGACAGCAGGTTCCTTAATGGGGCGTGCTACTTGGGTGTACATTGAATTCTTCCCCACAGTGAGGACACAGCCCTTCAACGTTGCAAATTTGGGTGACCTGACATTGATCATAATAGATTTGACCTTATCTCATAGTGTAGAAGTAGCCTACGAGTAGGATTTGACCCAGTGTGAGTTTTGACACTGACTTCAGTGAGGGCAGACCAGATGATGCTATGCATGTCCTAAGTAATATGTAATTGGGAGCATTAAGATGTCTATGCCAAGGAAGTGAAAGTAAGGTGTGGAATTTTAAGTAAAAGTTGTTGATTAATCATTCCCTGTGGATGGCATGATTGCCAGCTTTGTCTGAAACTTGGCATTACCTGAAGCCCTTTACATGCAACACTTTCATGAACTTCAGCTGCAGTGAAGCATCCATAAAGGCTATAGAATTGGGCTTTGTATTTGTGGGACCTGCCAAAACAGCAGCAGCACTCATTAGCACAATCTTTCAGTTCCTGGCATCTGGCCCTTCCCAATTTGTATCTCTGGTCTGAAAAAAAACCTTCAGGGAACAGATGGGGGAGAGGGGAAATGAGAGAAATGTTTATTAATCTCCGCCCTCCTTAGCAGTGTTAGTGACAGGGTTGTCAGCATGAACAATATGGCTATCAATACATATGATTTTATTGTTAGTGTAAGTGTTATGGTTAGTGTTTGAAACATTACATAGAAATAATGCTATAGAGATAAGTGGACAAGATATTGTTAACTTTCTATTAATGAATATCATCCATTTGTCTGATTGCCCTTAGGATGAAAGAGGAACATTAACTGATCTATTGTTACTGATGTAACCATAAGTGGGAAATCAGAGGACTAAAATGCTTCAACAAAACAAAGCAAAGAAAGCTACAGTGGCCCGTATATCTCTGACGTTGCAAAAGATTAATGAGCATAGGTATAAACAGGGCAAGCCACAAAGCTTTATCTGAAAGCTATGGGTGAAAAACGCATCTTAAAAGGGCTCAAATAATAACCACAAAACTTTTTTAACTTGTCTGGGCAAAAGATTTATCTGGAAGATAAAATACAAAAACTGAAAGGCACATAAATAAAAATTTCTCACTTTCTCTTAGTCTTCATGAAGGATTAAACCAGGTTTTTGTCAAAGAAGAGAATGGAGTGTTATTGTTTGCTTCATTTCTTTTTATTCTCTATTTTATTAAAGACCCCATCAAGCAGTTTATAATACTTTTTCCTTTTCCAATCCTCCATTGTTTATAGTACCACCTCAAAAGGCTGGTAAAAATTATTTTCCATTCTATCTTATCCTTTGTATGTGTAATTTATTTCTTTATGTTCTAAATTGATCTGAAATTAATATAACTGATTCTGTATACACATTGTACCATATATTATGGTGTCATTTCAAACTATTTTTCTGGTTTGACATTATTATTGATTGAAATAATATCAGCTCTTGGAATTGTATTTGTTAATTTAATATAATGCTACTGCAAATGGAACATAAAGGTCATCACAAAAATTGCATGTTTTAAAACTGTCTTGTAAAAGGAAGTTTAGACTCGAAAGAAAATGAAATTCTTAGAATCCAAAGAACTTTTATCAAGTCACCATTTAATATAGTTCAGATTTTTAATCTAAAAAACTTTACCGTGTTTCGTTAAATTGGATTTTTATGACAGTACTGTAAAGATTTGCAATAAATTCTTAGCCAGTGTGGAAAACTTGTTGATAGAGTGAAAGGATGCCATGCTACCAAGGTCCTGTCTGCTCTGCAGCACAATGGACTCACATTTTGCAGAAAGTCGTTTTCAGAATTCCTTGATTCTGCAGCAACGTTGATCACGTTAAACAGAGTTTTTTCATAATGTATTTCTGAGTCTAAGACAGTCATCGTCAAAACTCAAGAAGTGTGCTGCTTACCAGGAGCTCGCATTCAGAATGTAACTGAGAGTCTTCCGAAAGTGATTAAACCTTTGGATCACTACCCCTTCCTGCTTCTCCATGTAGGAACTAACAAGATGGCCAAGAATGACCTTGAGTGGGTCACAGCAGATTATGTAGCGCTGGGAAGAAGGATCAAGGAATTTGAAGCACAAGCGGTGTTCTCATCCATTCTTCTGGTTGAAGGAAAAGGTCCGGGTAGGGATAGTCAAATTGAGGAAGTAAATGCATGGTTGCACAGGTGGTGTCGGAGAGAGGGCTTTGGTTTCTTCAACCATGGGACTCTGTTCCGGGCACAAGGATTGTTAGCAAGAGATGGGATCCACCTTACCAAGAGTGGAAAGAGTATTTTCACGGGCAGGCTTGCAAACCTAGCGAGGAGGGCTTTAAACTAGGTTCGTTGGGGGACGGTGTCCAAAGCCCTGAGGTAAGTGAGGAAGTCGGACACCGGGAAGAATCACAAGGAGGAATGAGCAACAAAGGAGGACCCCTGATTCGGATGGAGAAGGTAGGGCGATCAACTGGTTATTTACAGTGTTTGTACACAAATGCGAGAAGCGTGGGAAACAAACAGGAAAAATTAGAAACCCTGGCCCAGTCGAAGAACTATGATTTGATTGGAATAACGGAGACTTGGTGGGATGACTCGCATGACTGGAGCACTGTCATGGAAGGGTATAAACGGTTCAGGAAGAACAGGCTGGGGAGAAAAGGAAGAGGAGTTGCATTGTATGTAAGAAAGTAGTATGATTGCTTGGAGCTCCAGTATTTAGAGGGAGAAAAGACTATTCAGAGTCTTTGGGTTAAGTTTAGAAGTGGAAGCAACAGGGCTGATGTTGTGGTTGGTGTCTGCTATAGACCACCGGATCAGGTGAATGAGGTAGATGCAGGGCCGGCTCTAGGCACCAGCAAACCAAGTACATGCTTGGGGCGGCACATTTCCAGGGGAAGCATTCCGGCCAACCTTGCCGCCCAAAGCAATGGGCGGGGCAGCGGAGCCTGTGGCCTGCAGGGGGAACGCGCGAACTTGCTGCCCCTCGCGGCCGCCTGGGAAGAAGGGTGAGCGCCTGAGTGCTGGGTGCAGAGGAAGGGGAGAGCTGCCTGCCAGCCAGGGGAAGTTCGCAGCGCAGGTGATGGGGGCCTGACTGGAGCCAGCCCTGGTACAGGATCCCAGCCCTTTCCAGGCACCGTGCAGCGGGAGTCACTGTCACATCCCGAAGCCAGCCCGGGAGGTAAGCTCGCTTTGCGGGCAGCTAGGGAGAGACCTACAGCGGCTGCGACCCGCCCTTGGCCCTGCTCCATGCCCTGGGCTCGGCGGAGGTGAGACAGCGCGGTAGCACCAGCCCTGAACTTGCCCGCGTTGGAGGCCCGCTGTGGGGCACGCACACAGCAGACCCAGGGACGAAATGCGCTGTCCGTGGTGGATCTCTCGCTAGTGGCTGACTGGCCCTGGCCGTGGCTCACCCAGTGGTGGGATCTGCGGGTGTGCGATGCTCAGCAGCGGGCAGGTGCATGCACATGGCAGGGAGCGCAGTGGACTCGAGTGGGGTGTGTGCTCAGCCGGGCCCATTGCACCGCCCAGAGCGAGCGGCGGGGCGTGCGGCACTTCGGATTAGCTTGGCCCCCGGGTGTTGCGTGACCAGGTTCAAGGGAGGGTGCCCCCGTCCCGCACCTCTCTGTGGCCCCTGCTCTGTCTGCCCGGGCGCACGGCCCGACACCCACTGCGCGGGGCACGCAGGCTTCATGGCCCGGCCTCGCCCGGGCCAGCTTTTCCTGCGCCAAGGCGAGGCTAGGGGCCAGCGCGGGACAGCTCGAGCCCAGGCCCGAGCCAGGCCCGGAGCGGGCTGGGTGCTCAGGCAGTGCTCTCAGCGCTGCCTTGGCCCCGCGCGTCTTCCCAGCGCCGTGCACACAGCACCCGGCTGCACCGCGCGGAGATGCGCAGCTCTGGCCCAGCCCGGCCCGGCGCGGCTTGGAGGGGCTTCCCTGGCCCAGGCAGAGATTTCCCCTCAGGGACTCGCCGCTGTGGGCTCTGCCCTCCCGGCTCCTCCCCCAGTGCCTCCCAGGGAAGGGGCGGGGTGTGAGGCGGGGGGGTTGACACGCATTGCCAGAGGGGCGGGGTGGTTGGCGGGGGTTGGGTGGCAAGCGCCGGCTGCCAGTTTGTAAACACTGGCCTTGCGCCAGGCAGGGCGGGCTGGCTCTGCCCCTTGTGTGCGGATTGGCTGGCGCAGCCTGCGTGCGGTCGGGGGAAGGAGGGGGCCTCGCCTGCCCCGGCTCAGAGATTGGGGGGGTGGGGGCGAGGGAAAAATGTGTCGCTGCCTCGCTCCGGGAGCTGCGCTGTGAACCCCTGGTCTTGCCCGTTAACGTTTCCCAGCTGTGTCCGCACACATCCCCAGGGGGACCTGTGCCACTTTCACCCCCTCCCCCAGGGCACTCCGACGTTTCCGCACATGCTGTGGGGAGGGGACATGAGGGTTTGGCGGAGAGAGGGAAAGGAGACGGAGTTCGGTCAGTGGGGGGAGGTGGAAGAAGGGAGCAGACTGGGTCTGGTTGGGAGGGGTGGGGATCGGGTTTGGCTGGGAGGGAAGAGAGGGCTCAGGGTGGATTAGGTGGGGAGAGAGACTCATAGACTTTAAGGTCAGAAGGGACCTTTATGATCATCTAGTCAGACCCCCGGCACAATGCAGGCCACAGAATCTCACCCACCGAATCCTAGAATAATCCTCTCACCTGTATCTCAGATATTGAAGTCCTCAAATGGTTTAAAGGCCCCAAGATGCAGAGAATCCTCCAGCAGTGATCCGTGCCCCATGCTACAGAGGAAAGCGAAAAACCTCCAGGGCCTCTGCCAATCTACCCTGGAGGAAAATTCCTTCCTGACCCCAAATATGACGATCAGCTGAACCCTGAGCATGTGGGCAAGACTCACCAGCCAGACACGCAGGAAAAGTTCTCTATAGTAACTCCTATCATCCTACCATTGGCCTATTTACCACTGATAGTGAAAGGTCAATTAGTTACCAAGATCATGTTATCTCATCAAACCATCCCCTTCATAAACCCATCTAGCTTAATCTTGAAGCCAGATAGGTCTTTTGCCCCCACTACTTCCCTTGGAAGGCTGTTCCAGAACTTCACTCCTCTAATGGTTAGAAACCTTCGTCTAATTTCAAGTCTAAACTTCCTAATAGCCAGCTTATATCCATTTGTTCTTGTGTCCACATTGGTATTGAGCTTAAATAATTCCTCTCCCTCCCTGATATTTATCCCTCTAATATATTTAAAGAGAGCAATCATGTCTCCTCAGCCTTCTTTTGGTTAAGGTAAACAAGCCAAGCTCCTTGAGTCTCCTTTCATAAGACAGGTTTTCCATTCCTCGGATCATCCTAGTGGCCCTTCTTTGTACCTGTTCCAGTTTGAATTCATCCTTCTTAAACATGGGAGACCAGAACTGCACACAGTATTCCAAGTGAGGGCTCACCAATGCCTTGTTTAACAGCACTAACATCTCCTTATCCCTACTGGAAATACCTCGCCTAATGCATCCCAAGACCGTATTAGCCTTTTTCACGGCCATGTCACAGTGGCGGCTCATAGTCATCCTAGGATCAACCAGGGCTCCGAGGTCCTTCTCCTCTTCCGTTACTTCCAACTGATGTGTCCCGAGCTTATAACTGAAATTCTTATTATTAATCCCTAAATGCATAACCTTACACTTCTATTAAATTTCATCCTATTGCTATCACTCCAATTTACAATATCATCCAGATCTTCCTGTATGATATCCCGATCCTTTTCTGAATTGGCAATACCTCCCAACTTTGTGTCATCTGCAAACTTTATTAGGACACTCCCACTTTTGGTGCCAAGGTCAGTAATAAAAGATTAAATAAGATTGGTCCCAAAACTGATCCCTGAGGAACTCCGCTAGTAACCTCCCTCCAACCTGACAGTTCACCTTTCAGTATGACCGCTGTAGTCTCCCCTTTAACCAGTTGCTTATCCACCTCTCAATTTTCATATTGATCCCCATCTTTTCCAATTTAACCAATAATTCCCCATGTGGTACTGTATCAAATGCCTTACTAAAATCGAGGTAGATTAGATCCACTGCATTTCCTTTATCTAAAAAATCTGTTACTTTCTCAGAAAAGGAGATCAGGTTGGTTTGGCACGATCTACCTTTTGTAAAACCATGTTGTAATTTGTCCCAATTGCCATTAACCTCAATGTCCCTAACTACTTTCTCCTTCAAAATTTTTCCAAGACCTTGCATACTACAGATGTCAAACTAACAGGCCTGTAGTTACCGGGTCACTTTTTCCCTTTCTTAAAAATAGGAACTATATTAGCAATTCTCCAGTCAAATGGTACAACCCCTGAGTTTAGAGATTTATTAAAAATTTTGCTAATGGACTTGCAATTTCATGTGCCAGTTCCTTTAATATTCTTGGATGAAGATTATCTGGGCCCCCCGATTTACTCCCATTAAGCTGTTCGAGTTTGGCTTTTACCTCGGATATGGTAATATCTACCTCCATATCCTTATTCCCATTTGTTATGTTGCCATTATCCTAAGCTCTTCATTAGCCTCATTAAAGACTGAAGCAAAGTATTTGTTTAGATATTGGGCCATGCCTAGATTATCCTTAACCTCCACTCCATCCTCAGTGATTAGCGATTCCACTTCTTCCTTTTTTGTTTTTTTCCTATTTATATGGCTATAAAACCTTTTACTATTGGTTTTAATTCCCTTTGCAAGGTCCAACTCTACATGACTTTTAGCCTTTCTCACTTTATGCTCCAACCTCAATAAGGTAGCTTTCTTTGATGGTCCCTCCCATCTTCCACTCCTTATATGCTTTCTGCTTTTTCTTAATCACCTCTCTGAGATGCTTGCTCATCCAGCTTGGTCTAAAACACCTGCCTATAAATTTTTCCCCTTTCTTGGGATACAGGCTTCTGATAGCTTCTGCAACTTTAACTTAAAATAATCCCAGGCCTCCTCCTTTAGATCCATAAATTCTTTAGTCCAATCCACTTCCTAACTAATTTCCTTAATTTATTAAAGTTAGCCCTTTTGAAATCAAAAACCCTAGTCTCAGATTTATTTTTGTTTATCCTTCCATTTAGTTTGAACTGAATTAGCTCATGATCGCCGAGCCAAGGTTGTCCCCTACAACCATTTCATCTATGAGGTCCTCACTACTCACCAAAACCAAATCTAAAATGGCATCCCCCCTTGTTGGTTCAGCAACTACTTGATGAAGGAATTCATCAGCTATCACATCTAAGAAAATCTGAGCCCTATTATTATTACTAGCATTTGTTCTCCAGTCTATATCTGGAAAGTTGAAGTCTCCCATGATTACGCAGTTTCCATTAGTATTTACTTCATTAAAAACATTAAAGAGGTCTCTATCCATATCCAAATTAGATCCCAGTGGTCTATAGCACACCCCAAGCACTATCCCAGAGGAGGTTCAGATAGGTTTCTTCCCCAATGTGATTTTTGCCCAGACAGACTCTGTCTTCTCCATTCCATCACTTTTTATTTCTTTACAATCTACCTCATCATTGATATACTATGCTACTCCACCACCTTTACCTTTATTTCTGTCTTTCCTACACAGCACATACCCTTCAATACCTGTACTCCAGTCATGCCTAGTATTCCACCATGTTTCTGTTATTCCTATAATATCTGGTTTCACTTCCTGGACCAATAGCTCTAGTTCCTCCATTTTGTTACCTAGGCTCCTCGCATTGGTGTACAAACATCTTAATGTTTGAGAAGGGGGGGGGGGGGGGCAGACTGGGTCTGGTCACTGACGGGTCGGGTTTGCCTGGGAGGGGAGAGAAGGTGGAAACTGTGTTTGGTGAGTTGGGGGGGGGGGGGCGAATTTCAGGATCCTGACCAAAGGAAGGAAGGAGAGTCGCAAAATACACACCCTGAACTTCAGAAAAGCAGACTTTGACTCCCTCAGAGAATGGATGGGCAGGATTCCCCTGGGATGCTTACATGAAGGGGAAAGGAGTCCAGGAGAGCTGGCAGTATTTTAAAGAAGTCTTATTGAAGGCACAGGCAGAAACCATCCCGATGTGCAGCAAGAAAAGCAAATATGGTAGGTGACCAGATTGGCTTACCGGGGACATCCTTGGTGAGCTTAAACACAAAAAAGAAGCTTACAAGAAGTAGAAAATTGGACAGATGACTAGGAAGCAGTATAAATATATTGCTTGAGAATGCAGGGGACTTACCAGGAAGGAGAAAGCGCAATTGGAGTTACAGCTAGCAAGGGATGTGAAGGATAACAAGAAAGGTTTCTACAGGCATGTTAGCAAAAAGAGGATGATGAGAGAGGGTGTGGGGCCCTTACTGGATGAGGGAGGTAACCTAGTGAAAGATCATGTGGGAAAAGCTGAACTACTCAATCCTTTCTTTTCCTCTGTCTTAACGGACAAGGTCAGCTCCCAGACAAATGCACTAGGCAATGCAGTATAGAAAGGAGGTGGACAGCCCTTGGTAGGGAAAGAACAAGTTAGGAAATATTTAGAAAACCTAAACATACACAAATCCAATGGCTCAGATTTAATGCATCCAAAAGTACTGAGGGAGTTAGCAAATATCATTGCGGAGCCTTTGGCCACGCGTTTTCAAAGATAATGGCCAAAGGCTCCGCAATGACATTTGCCAACTCCCACACTAGTATTAAATCCAGACCCATGGATTTCTGTATGTCCAACTTTTCTAAATAGTTCCTGAAATCTACCATCTAATGATCACTGCTTCCCACGTTGTCACCCACTTCTACTTCCCCTACCAGTTCCTCCCTGTTTGTGAGCAGCAAATCAACCTGCGCATGGCCCCTGGTTGGTTCCTTCAGCACTTGTACCAAGATGTTATCCCCAACATTCTCCAAAAACTTTCTGGACTCACTGTATCCTGCTGTATTGGTATCCCAACACATGTCTGGGTGATTAAAATCTCCAATGAGAACCGGGGCCTGTGACCTGGAAGCTTCTCTTAGTTGTCTGAAGAAAGCCTCGTCTACCTCATCCACCTGATCCGGTGATCTAAAACACACACCAAGCACAACATTACCTCTGTAGTTCCTGCCTCTAAACTTAACCCACAGACTCTCAACAGGCTTTTTCCCTCTACGTACTAGAGCTCTGAGCAATCACACTATTCTCCTAAATACACTGCAACTCCTCCTCCAGAGACGCTCCAGAGGGGAGGGGGCTGGAGTGGAGACCAAAGGGAGAAAGCACCGCGGCCCGGTTTCTCACCTCCACCATGTGGAGGGACTCCCATTGTTCTCACGGTCGAAAAGTAGGTTTCGAGGTATAGACCACACGCCTGATGTTCATAGCTTCCAATACGAATGACGATCCATGCGCACAAGCAGTACAAAGAGAATCAGCGAAGCCTAAGACTTTTCACAGCCCATTGGCTTAGCCTATTTCCTGCCAAATGTGGCCCAAATTACTCACGGCGGTTGCGACAGCGGTCCTAGTCCATTCCAATGACTTCACAAGAGGCCGGGCCCGGATCCCCCGTCCAACCTCCCGGGGCGTGGCATCGTCCGGGCGGGGAGCAGCCGACGGGAAGACGGGCTGCGTCACTGGGGTAGCGAGCGAGAATGGAAGGCACTGGGAAGCGTGGGGGCGGGCGACGCAGAGTGAGCTAGGCGGAGGGCTGAATCACCAAGAGGGCAGCTCCAGGCTCCGAGAGGGAAGGGCCGCAGAGGAGAAGACAGACAGGGTCTGCCACGGACATAGCGGCCTGGGTCCGACCGAGTACCTTCCCCAGGCCTGCCCCGCGGAGGGATCCTGCAGCCGTGAGCAAGACAACGCGGCAAGAGGAGGAGTAGCTCGCCCGAGCTCTAAAGGCAGCAGCAGAGGAAGCAGGAGCAGGGCTTGTCCGGGAGTTGAACCCGGGACCTCTCGCACCCGAAGCGAGAATCATGCCCCTAGACCAACAAGCCAGCCTGGCGCTGCCCTGCCCCTCGCCCCGTCTCACAGGTTTGGCAGAAAGACCAGCGCGCAGGAAGCACAAGCTTCAGAAGGACGGCTCCTCTCTCCATCTTTCCCAGGTCGCCTCCATGCTCGGTCTATCCCACTCCCAGAGCAAACTCCCAATTGATTGCCTAACGTGACTCTGGGGCCGCAGGCGGCGGGAGGATAAGGCAGGCTAAAGTCAAGAAAATAAACAAAGGAACGGCGCCAAAGGAGCTCTTTGGCCGGGCACTGTCCGGGACCGATGCCCGGGACCGCTCCCAGGCGAAGCGAGAATCCCGAGATCCTCTACGAGAACGGGCTGCCTTTGGCCCGCTGCTTGCCCTCGGGCCTCAGAACTTTGGCCCAAGACCCAGCGAGCCGTCAGCCAAGGGAAGGGTCCCGGCTTCTCAATGGCCATCCTACATCGCCACAGTACCCTAAGTAACACGCTGCGTCGGTGCCCTTGGCTACTGGGAGGTAGAATCCAGGGCCTGCCTCCTCGCCCGCCAGGGGAGGAAGGGACGCTGGAGCCTGCCGCAAGCAGGGAAGACCGCCAGAAGACAACTGAAAGAAAGCTGCAAGAGTTCTCCCTGCGGCCTGAGCTGGCTGCTCCATTGGCAGCGTGGGGCGGTGCCGGCCCCCGACAGACAGCCGTACGGATCGGTGGCGTGCATCCGGAGGCCCGGCTGCAGTTTTCAAGCTGAGCCGGCTGCTCCACCACCGCCTTGGGCGTGGAAGCGCCTGCCTCTGCCCGCTGGGCAGATCGCCTCCGGGTACCTCCCAAACTCAGCCTCGTCTGGAGGCCGACCCTTGGGCCTCTCCTCTTCTTCGGGTGCCCACTGGCCAGCCTCCCACCCTCCGCCACTCCTGGACCATTGCCGCCCCCGTGGCTCGTGACGGGTGCAGGACCCCAGCGCCCGGTCTAAAGTTGGGGCTCAAGGCGGCCGGAAAGATTTCCGGCCACCAGGTCAACCCATTCAGTCCAATGGGTCCACAGCGCCAGCCACTCCCAGCACTGCCGCCTCAGACCTGCTCCGCGCCGCCCAGGCTGGCGCCCGCTCCGCCCCCGCACCTGAGAGACTCCTCATGCCACTGGGGGAGGCGGAAGCTCCCTGCTTGCCCTCTGCAAGCCACGCCCACAGTTTCTCTCAGAGGCCACCTCGAGCCGGCCGTGAATTCACACACTAAGGAAGCTGCCGCACGGCAGACCCGTTGGGAAAAAGAGCACGGCCCGGGACCAAGGCGGCACGCCTGGGCGGAGGGCTTGTCCGGGATTCGCACCCGGGACCTCTTGCTCCCAAAGCAAGAATCATGCTCCTAGACCAACAAGCCACACCCTTGCTGTTTCCTGGGCGGGGAGCCTCCCAAGCAAAGTCACCATAAACTCATTGTGCCGGCCTTTCTCCACAAAGAGAAAGATCGGGGGAAAGAAAAAGGACCAGAGTTAAAATCCTGAAAGGATTCGGACGTGAGCAACAAATACAAAGTTCTCGGGCAGGCTTGTAGCAGACGCGGACTAATGGGCTGGTTTGACTCACGTCTCTGGAAGACATCCTCTCGTTGCACGGGTCATGCGTCCTTCCAAGCTTCAGTTCCATAGCAGAGATGCTCCAGAGGGGAGGGGCTGGAGTGGAGACCAAAGGGAGGAAGCACCGCGGCCCCGTTTCTCACCTCCACCATGTGGAGGGACTCCCATTGTTCTCACGGTCGAAAAGTAGGTTTCGAGGTATAGACCACACGCCTGATGTTCATAGCTTCCAATACGAATGACGATCCATGCGCACAAGCAGTACAAAGAGAATCAGCGAAGCCTAAGACTTTTCACAGCCCATTGGCTTAGCCTATTTCCTGCCAAATGTGGCCCAAATTACTCACGGCGGTTGCGACAGCGGTCCTAGTCCATTCCAATGACTTCACAAGAGGCCGGGCCCGGATCCCCCGTCCAACCTCCCGGGGCGTGGCATCGTCGGGCGGGAGCAGCCGACGGAAGACGGGCTGCGCTCACTGGGGTAGCGAGCGAGAATGGAAGGCACTGGGAAGCGTGGGGCGGGCGACGCGAGAGTGAGCTAGGCGGAGGGCTGAATCACCAAGAGGGCAGCTCCAGGCTCCGAGAGGAAGGGCCGCAGAGGAGAAGACAGACAGGGTCTGCCACGGACATAGCGGCCTGGGTCCGACCGAGTACCTTCCCCAGGCCTGCCCGCGAGGATCCTGCAGCCGTGAGCAAGACAACGCGGCAAGAGGAGGAGTAGCTCGCCCGAACTCTAAAGGCAGCAGCAGAGGAAGCAGGAGCAGGGCTTGTCCGGGAGTTGAACCGGGACCTCTCGCACCCGAAGCGAGAATCATGCCCCTAGACCAACAAGCCAGCCTGGCGCTGCCCTGCCCTTCGCCCCGTCTCACAGGTTTGGCAGAAAGACCAGCGCGCAGGAAGCACAAGCTTCAGAAGGACGGCTCCTCTCTCCATCTTTCCCAGGTCGCCTCCATGCTCGGTCTATCCCACTCCCAGAGCAAACTCCCAATTGATTGCCTAACGTGACTCTGGGGCCGCAGGCGGCGGGAGGATAAGGCAGGCTAAAGTCAAGAAAATAAACAAAGGAACGGCGCCAAAGGAGCTCTTTGGCCGGGCGCTGTCCGGGACCGATGCCCGGGATCGCTCCCAGGCGGCGAATCCCGAGATCCTCTACGAGAACGGGCTGCCTTTGGCCCCGCTGCTTGCCCTCGGGCCTCAGAACTTTTGGCCCAAGACCCAGCGAGCCGTCAGCCAAGGGAAGGGTCCCGGCTTCTCAATGGCCATCCTACATCGCCACAGTACCCTAAGTAACACGCTGCGTCGGTGCCCTTGGCTACTGGGAGGTAGAATCCAGGGCCTGCCTCCTCGCCCGCCAGGGAGGGAAGGGACGCTTGGAGCCTGCCGCAAGCAGGGGAAGACCGGCCAGAAGACAACTGAAAGAAAGCTGCAAGAGTTCTCCCTGCGGCCTGAGCTGGCTGCTCCATTGGCAGCGTGGGGCGGGGTGCCGGCCCCCGACAGACAGCCGTACGGATCGGTGGCGTGCATCCGGAGGCCCGGCTGCAGTTTTCAAGCTGAGCCGGCTGCTCCACCACCGCCTTGGGCGTGGGGCGCCTGCCTCTGCCCGCTGGGCAGATCGCCTCCGGGTACCTCCCAAACTCAGCCTCGTCTGGAGGCCGACCCTTGGGCCTCCTCTTCTTGGGGTGCCCACTGGCCAGCCTCCCCACCCTCCGCCACTCCTGGACCATTAAGCCGTCCCCCGTGGCTCGTGACGGGGTGCAGGACCCCCAGCGCTCCGGTCTAAAGTTGGGGGCTCAAGGCGGCGGGAAAGATTTCCGGCCACCAGGTCAACCCATTCAGTCCAATGGGTCCACAGCGCCAGCCACTCCCAGCACTGCCGCCTCAGACCTGCTCCGCGCCGCCGGCCCAGCTCCAGGCTGGCGCCCGCTCCGCCCCCGCACCTGAGAGACTCCTCATGCCACTGGGGGAGGCGGAAGCTCCCTGCTTGCCCTCTGCAAGCCACGCCCACAGTTTCTCTCAGAGGCCACCTCGAGCCGGCCGTGAATTCACACACTAAGGAAGCTGCCGCACGGCAGACCCGTTGGGAAAAAGAGCACGGCCCGGGACCAAGGCGGCACGCCTGGGCGGAGGGCTTGTCCGGGATTCGCACCCGGGACCTCTTGCTCCCAAAGCAAGAATCATGCTCCTAGACCAACAAGCCACACCCTTGCTGTTTCCTGGGCGGGGAGCCTCCCAAGCAAAGTCACCATAAACTCATTGTGCCGGCCTTTCTCCACAAAGAGAAAGATCGGGGGAAAGAAAAAAGGACCAGAGTTAAAATCCTGAAAGGATTCGGACGTGAGCAACAAATACAAAGTTCTCGGGGCAGGCTTGTAGCAGACGCGGACTAATGGGCTGGTTTGACTCACGTCTCTGGAAGACATCCTCTCTCGTTGCACGGGTCATGCGTCCTTCCAAGCTTCAGTTCCATAGCAGAGATGCTCCAGAGGGGAGGGCTGGAGTGGAGACCAAAGGGAGGAAGCACCGCGGCCCGTTCTCACCTCCACCATGTGGAGGGACTCCCGTTCTCACGGTCGAAAAGTAGGTTTCGAGGTATAGACCACACGCCTGATGTTCATAGCTTCCAATACGAATGACGATCCATGCGCACAAGCAGTACAAAGAGAATCAGCGAAGCCTAAGACTTTTCACAGCCCATTGGCTTAGCCTATTTCCTGCCAAATGTGGCCCAAATTACTCACGGCGGTTGCGACAGCGGTCCTAGTCCATTCCAATGACTTCACAAGAGGCCGGGCCCGGATCCCCCGTCCAACCTCCCGGGCGTGGCATCGTCGGGCGGGAGCAGCCGACGGAAGACGGGCTGCGTCACTGGGGTAGCGGCGAGAATGGAAGGCACTGGGAAGCGTGGGGCGGGCGACGAGAGTGAGCTAGGCGGAGGGCTGAATCACCAAGAGGGCAGCTCCAGGCTCCGAGAGGAAGGGCCGCAGAGGAGAAGACAGACAGGGTCTGCCACGGACATAGCGGCCTGGGTCCGACCGAGTACCTTCCCAGGCCTGCCCCGCGGAGGATCCTGCAGCCGTGAGCAAGACAACGCGGCAAGAGGAGGAGTAGCTCGCCGAACTCTAAAGGCAGCAGCAGAGGAAGCAGGAGCAGGGCTTGTCCGGGAGTTGAACCGGGACCTCTCGCACCGGCGAGAATCATGCCCCTAGACCAACAAGCCAGCCTGGCGCTGCCCTGCCCTTCGCCCGTCTCACAGGTTTGGCAGAAAGACCAGCGCGCAGGAAGCACAAGCTTCAGAAGGACGGCTCCTCTCTCCATCTTTCCCAGGTCGCCTCCATGCTCGGTCTATCCCACTCCCAGAGCAAACTCCCAATTGATTGCCTAACGTGACTCTGGGGCCGCAGGCGGCGGAGGATAAGGCAGGCTAAAGTCAAGAAAATAAACAAAGGCAGCGCCAAAGGAGCTCTTTGGCGGGCGCTGTCGGGACCGATGCCGGATCGCTCCCAGGCGGCGAGAATCCCGAGATCCTCGAGAACGGGCTGCCTTTGGCCCGCTGCTTGCCCTCGGGCCTCAGAACTTTTGGCCCAAGACCCAGCGAGCCGTCAGCCAAGGGAAGGGTCCCGGCTTCTCAATGGCCATCCTACATCGCCACAGTACCTAAGTAACACGCTGCGTCGGTGCCCTTGGCTACTGGGAGGTAGAATCCAGGGCCTGCCTCCTCGCCCGCCAGGGAGGGAAGGGGCGCTTGGAGCCTGCAAGCAGGGAAGACCGGCCAGAAGACAACTGAAAGAAAGCTGCAAGAGTTCTCCCTGCGGCCTGAGCTGGCTGCTCCATTGGCAGCGTGGGGCGGTGCCGGCCCCGACAGACAGCCGTACGGATCGGTGGCGTGCATCCGGAGGCCCGGCTGCAGTTTTCAAGCTGAGCCGGCTGCTCCACCACCGCCTTGGGCGTGGAAGCGCCTGCCTCTGCCCGCTGGGCAGATCGCCTCCGGGTACCTCCCAAACTCAGCCTCGTCTGGAGGCCGACCCTTGGGCCTCTCCTCTTCTTTGGGGTGCCCACTGGCCAGCCTCCCCACCCTCCGCCACTCCTGGACCATTAAGCCGTCCCCCGTGGCTCGTGACGGGGTGCAGGACCCCCAGCGCTCCGGTCTAAAGTTGGGGGCTCAAGGCGGCCGGAAAGATTTCCGGCCACCAGGTCAACCCATTCAGTCCAATGGGTCCACAGCGCCAGCCACTCCCAGCACTGCCGCCTCAGACCTGCTCCGCGCCGCCGGCCCAGCTCCAGGCTGGCGCCCGCTCCGCCCCGCACCTGAGAGACTCCTCATGCCACTGGGGGGCGGAAGCTCCCTGCTTGCCCTCTGCAAGCCTCGCCACTGATTTCTCTCAGAGGCCACCTCGAGCCGGCCGTGAATTCACACACTAAGGAAGCTGCCGACGGCAGACCCGTTGGGAAAAGAGCACGGCCCGGGACCAAGGCGGCACGCCTGGGCGGGCGTGTCCGGGATTCGCACCGGGACCTCTTGCTCCCAAAGCAAGAATCATGCTCCTAGACCAACAAGCCACGCCCTTGCTGCTTCCTGGGCGGGGAGCCTCCCAAGCAAAGTCACCATAAACTCATTGTGCCGGCCTTTCTCCACAAAGAGAAAGATCGGGGGGGGAGGAAAGAAAAAAGGACCAGAGTTAAAATCCTGAAAGGATTCGGACGTGAGCAACAAATACAAAGTTCTCGGGGCAGGCTTGTAGCAGACGCGGACTAATGGGCTGGTTTGACTCACGTCTCTGGAAGACATCCTCTCGTTGGGTCATGCGTCCTTCCAAGCTTCAGTTCCATAGCAGAGATGCTCCAGAGGGGAGGGGCTGGAGTGGAGACCAAAGGGAGGAAGCACCGCCGTTTCTCACCTCCACCATGTGGAGGGACTCCCATTGTTCTCACGGTCGAAAAGTAGGTTTCGAGGTATAGACCACACGCCTGATGTTCATAGCTTCCAATACGAATGACGATCCATGCGCACAAGCAGTACAAAGAGAATCAGCGAAGCCTAAGACTTTTCACAGCCCATTGGCTTAGCCTATTTCCTGCCAAATGTGGCCCAAATTACTCACGGCGGTTGCGACAGCGGTCCTAGTCCATTCCAATGACTTCACAAGAGGCCGGGCCCGGATCCCCCGTCCAACCTCCCGGGGCGTGGCATCGTCCGGGCGGGGAGCAGCCGACGGGAAGACGGGCTGCGTCACTGGGGTAGCGAGCGAGAATGGAAGGCACTGGGAAGCGTGGGGGCGGGCGACGCAGAGTGAGCTAGGCGGAGGGCTGAATCACCAAGAGGGCAGCTCCAGGCTCCGAGAGGGAAGGGCCGCAGAGGAGAAGACAGACAGGGTCTGCCACGGACATAGCGGCCTGGGTCCGACCGAGTACCTTCCCCAGGCCTGCCCCGCGGAGGGATCCTGCAGCCGTGAGCAAGACAACGCGGCAAGAGGAGGAGTAGCTCGCCCGAACTCTAAAGGCAGCAGCAGAGGAAGCAGGAGCAGGGCTTGTCCGGGAGTTGAACCCGGGACCTCTCGCACCCGAAGCGAGAATCATGCCCCTAGACCAACAAGCCAGCCTGGCGCTGCCCTGCCCTTCGCCCCGTCTCACAGGTTTGGCAGAAAGACCAGCGCGCAGGAAGCACAAGCTTCAGAAGGACGGCTCCTCTCTCCATCTTTCCCAGGTCGCCTCCATGCTCGGTCTATCCCACTCCCAGAGCAAACTCCCAATTGATTGCCTAACGTGACTCTGGGGCCGCAGGCGGCGGGAGGATAAGGCAGGCTAAAGTCAAGAAAATAAACAAAGGAACGGCGCCAAAGGAGCTCTTTGGCCGGGCGCTGTCCGGGACCGATGCCCGGGATCGCTCCCAGGCGAAGCGAGAATCCCGAGATCCTCTACGAGAACGGGCTGCCTTTGGCCCCGCTGCTTGCCCTCGGGCCTCAGAACTTTTGGCCCAAGACCCAGCGAGCCGTCAGCCAAGGGAAGGGTCCCGGCTTCTCAATGGCCATCCTACATCGCCACAGTACCCTAAGTAACACGCTGCGTCGGTGCCCTTGGCTACTGGGAGGTAGAATCCAGGGCCTGCCTCCTCGCCCGCCAGGGAGGGAAGGGACGCTTGGAGCCTGCCGCAAGCAGGGGAAGACCGGCCAGAAGACAACTGAAAGAAAGCTGCAAGAGTTCTCCCTGCGGCCTGAGCTGGCTGCTCCATTGGCAGCGTGGGGCGGGGTGCCGGCCCCCGACAGACAGCCGTACGGATCGGTGGCGTGCATCCGGAGGCCCGGCTGCAGTTTTCAAGCTGAGCCGGCTGCTCCACCACCGCCTTGGGCGTGGAAGCGCCTGCCTCTGCCCGCTGGGCAGATCGCCTCCGGGTACCTCCCAAACTCAGCCTCGTCTGGAGGCCGACCCTTGGGCCTCTCCTCTTCTTCGGGGTGCCCACTGGCCAGCCTCCCCACCCTCCGCCACTCCTGGACCATTAAGCCGTCCCCCGTGGCTCGTGACGGGGTGCAGGACCCCCAGCGCTCCGGTCTAAAGTTGGGGCTCAAGGCGGCCGGAAAGATTTCCGGCCACCAGGTCAACCCATTCAGTCCAATGGGTCCACAGCGCCAGCCACTCCCAGCACTGCCGCCTCAGACCTGCTCCGCGCCGCCGCCAGCTCCAGGCTGGCGCCCGCTCCGCCCGCACCTGAGAGACTCCTCATGCCACTGGGGCGGAGCTCCTGCTTGCCCTCTGCAAGCCTCGCCACAGTTTCTCTCAGAGGCCACCTCGAGCCGGCCGTGAATTCACACACTAAGGAAGCTGCCGCCACGCAGACCCGTTGGGAAAAAGCACGGCCCGGGACCAAGCGGCACGCCTGGGCGGGCGTGTCCGGGATTCGCACCGGGACCTCTTGCTCCCAAAGCAAGAATCATGCTCCTAGACCAACAAGCCACGCCCTTGCTGCTTCCTGGGCGAGGAGCCTCCCAAGCAAAGTCACCATAAACTCATTGTGCGGCCTTTCTCCACAAAGAGAAAGATCGGAGAGAAAGAAAAAGGACCAGAGTTAAAATCCTGAAAGGATTCGGACGTGAGCAACAAATACAAAGTTCTCGGGCAGGCTTGTAGCAGACGCGGACTAATGGGCTGGTTTGACTCACGTCTCTGGAAGACATCCTCTCGTTGCACGGGTCATGCGTCCTTCAAGCTTCAGTTCCATAGCAGAGATGCTCCAGAGGAGGGGCTGGAGTGGAGACCAAAGGGAGGAAGCACCGCGGCCCGTTTCTCACCTCCACCATGTGGAGGGACTCCATTGTTCTCACGGTCGAAAAGTAGGTTTCGAGGTATAGACCACACGCCTGATGTTCATAGCTTCCAATACGAATGACGATCCATGCGCACAAGCAGTACAAAGAGAATCAGCGAAGCCTAAGACTTTTCACAGCCCATTGGCTTAGCCTATTTCCTGCCAAATGTGGCCCAAATTACTCACGGCGGTTGCGACAGCGGTCCTAGTCCATTCCAATGACTTCACAAGAGGCCGGGCCCGGATCCCCCGTCCAACCTCCCGGGGCGTGGCATCGTCCGGGCGGGGAGCAGCCGACGGGAAGACGGGCTGCGTCACTGGGGTAGCGAGCGAGAATGGAAGGCACTGGGAAGCGTGGGGGCGGGCGACGCAGAGTGAGCTAGGCGGAGGGCTGAATCACCAAGAGGGCAGCTCCAGGCTCCGAGAGGAAGGGCGCAGAGGAGAAGACAGACAGGGTCTGCCACGGACATAGCGGCCTGGGTCCGACCGAGTACCTTCCCCAGGCCTGCCCCGCGGAGGGATCCTGCAGCCGTGAGCAAGACAACGCGGCAAGAGGAGGAGTAGCTCGCCCGAACTCTAAAGGCAGCAGCAGAGGAAGCAGGAGCAGGGCTTGTCCGGGAGTTGAACCCGGGACCTCTCGCACCCGAAGCGAGAATCATGCCCCTAGACCAACAAGCCAGCCTGGCGCTGCCCTGCCCTTCGCCCCGTCTCACAGGTTTGGCAGAAAGACCAGCGCGCAGGAAGCACAAGCTTCAGAAGGACGGCTCCTCTCTCCATCTTTCCCAGGTCGCCTCCATGCTCGGTCTATCCCACTCCCAGAGCAAACTCCCAATTGATTGCCTAACGTGACTCTGGGGCCGCAGGCGCGGGAGGATAAGGCAGGCTAAAGTCAAGAAAATAAACAAAGGAACGGCGCCAAAGGAGCTCTTTGGCCGGGCGCTGTCCGGGACCGATGCCCGGGATCGCTCCCAGGCGAAGCGAGAATCCCGAGATCCTCTACGAGAACGGGCTGCCTTTGGCCCCGCTGCTTGCCCTCGGGCCTCAGAACTTTTGGCCCAAGACCCAGCGAGCCGTCAGCCAAGGGAAGGGTCCCGGCTTCTCAATGGCCATCCTACATCGCCACAGTACCCTAAGTAACACGCTGCGTCGGTGCCCTTGGCTACTGGGAGGTAGAATCCAGGGCCTGCCTCCTCGCCCGCCAGGGAGGGAAGGGACGCTTGGAGCCTGCCGCAAGCAGGGGAAGACCGGCCAGAAGACAACTGAAAGAAAGCTGCAAGAGTTCTCCCTGCGGCCTGAGCTGGCTGCTCCATTGGCAGCGTGGGGCGGGGTGCCGGCCCCCGACAGACAGCCGTACGGATCGGTGGCGTGCATCCGGAGCCCGGCTGCAGTTTTCAAGCTGAGCCGGCTGCTCCACCACCGCCTTGGGCGTGGAAGCCTGCCTCTGCCCGCTGGGCAGATCGCCTCCGGTACCTCCCAAACTCAGCCTCGTCTGGAGGCCGACCCTTGGGCCTCTCCTCTTCTTGGTGCCCACTGGCCAGCCTCCCCACCCTCCGCCACTCCTGGACCATTAAGCCGTCCCCCGTGGCTCGTGACGGGGTGCAGGACCCCCAGCGCTCCGGTCTAAAGTTGGGGGCTCAAGGCGGCCGGAAAGATTTCCGGCCACCAGGTCAACCCATTCAGTCCAATGGGTCCACAGCGCCAGCCACTCCCAGCACTGCCGCCTCAGACCTGCTCCGCGCCGCCGGCCCAGCTCCAGGCTGGCGCCCGCTCCGCCCCCGCACCTGAGAGACTCCTCATGCCACTGGGGGAGGCGGAAGCTCCCTGCTTGCCCTCTGCAAGCCTCGCCCACAGTTTCTCTCAGAGGCCACCTCGAGCCGGCCGTGAATTCACACACTAAGGAAGCTGCCGCCACGGCAGACCCGTTGGGAAAAAGAGCACGGCCCGGGACCAAGGCGGCACGCCTGGGCGGAGGGCGTGTCCGGGATTCGCACCCGGGACCTCTTGCTCCCAAAGCAAGAATCATGCTCCTAGACCAACAAGCCACGCCCTTGCTGCTTCCTGGGCGGGGAGCCTCCCAAGCAAAGTCACCATAAACTCATTGTGCCGGCCTTTCTCCACAAAGAGAAAGATCGGGGGGGGAGGAAAGAAAAAAGGACCAGAGTTAAAATCCTGAAAGGATTCGGACGTGAGCAACAAATACAAAGTTCTCGGGGCAGGCTTGTAGCAGACGCGGACTAATGGGCTGGTTTGACTCACGTCTCTGGAAGACATCCTCTCGTTGCACGGGTCATGCGTCCTTCCAAGCTTCAGTTCCATAGCAGAGATGCTCCAGAGGGGAGGGGCTGGAGTGGAGACCAAAGGGAGGAAGCACCGCGGCCCCGTTTCTCACCTCCACCATGTGGAGGGACTCCCATTGTTCTCACGGTCGAAAAGTAGGTTTTGAGGTATAGACCACACGCCTGATGTTCATAGCTTCCAATACGAATGACGATCCATGCGCACAAGCAGTACAAAGAGAATCAGCGAAGCCTAAGACTTTTCACAGCCCATTGGCTTAGCCTATTTCCTGCCAAATGTGGCCCAAATTACTCACGGCGGTTGCGACAGCGGTCCTAGTCCATTCCAATGACTTCACAAGAGGCCGGGCCCGGATCCCCCGTCCAACCTCCCGGGCGTGGCATCGTCGGGCGGGAGCAGCCGACGGAAGACGGGGCTGCGTCACTGGGGTAGCGGCGAGAATGGAAGGCACTGGGAAGCGTGGGGCGGGCGACGAGAGTGAGCTAGGCGGAGGGCTGAATCACCAAGAGGGCAGCTCCAGGCTCCGAGAGGAAGGGCCGCAGAGGAGAAGACAGACAGGGTCTGCCACGGACATAGCGGCCTGGGTCCGACCGAGTACCTTCCCCAGGCCTGCCCCGCGGAGGGATCCTGCAGCCGTGAGCAAGACAACGCGGCAAGAGGAGGAGTAGCTCGCCCGAACTCTAAAGGCAGCAGCAGAGGAAGCAGGAGCAGGGCTTGTCCGGGAGTTGAACCCGGGACCTCTCGCACCCGAAGCGAGAATCATGCCCCTAGACCAACAAGCCAGCCTGGCGCTGCCCTGCCCTTCGCCCCGTCTCACAGGTTTGGCAGAAAGACCAGCGCGCAGGAAGCACAAGCTTCAGAAGGACGGCTCCTCTCTCCATCTTTCCCAGGTCGCCTCCATGCTCGGTCTATCCCACTCCCAGAGCAAACTCCCAATTGATTGCCTAACGTGACTCTGGGGCCGCAGGCGGCGGGAGGATAAGGCAGGCTAAAGTCAAGAAAATAAACAGGAACGGGCGCCAAAGGAGCTCTTTGGCCGGGCGCTGTCCGGGACCGATGCCCGGGATCGCTCCCAGGCGAAGCGAGAATCCCGAGATCCTCTACGAGAACGGGCTGCCTTTGGCCCCGCTGCTTGCCCTCGGGCCTCAGAACTTTTGGCCCAAGACCCAGCGAGCCGTCAGCCAAGGGAAGGGTCCCGGCTTCTCAATGGCCATCCTACATCGCCACAGTACCCTAAGTAACACGCTGCGTCGGTGCCCTTGGCTACTGGGAGGTAGAATCCAGGGCCTGCCTCCTCGCCCGCCAGGGAGGGAAGGGACGCTTGGAGCCTGCCGCAAGCAGGGGAAGACCGGCCAGAAGACAACTGAAAGAAAGCTGCAAGAGTTCTCCCTGCGGCCTGAGCTGGCTGCTCCATTGGCAGCGTGGGGCGGGGTGCCGGCCCCCGACAGACAGCCGTACGGATCGGTGGCGTGCATCCGGAGGCCCGGCTGCAGTTTTCAAGCTGAGCCGGCTGCTCCACCACCGCCTTGGGCGTGGAAGCGCCTGCCTCTGCCCGCTGGGCAGATCGCCTCCGGGTACCTCCCAAACTCAGCCTCGTCTGGAGGCCGACCCTTGGGCCTCTCCTCTTCTTTGGGGTGCCCACTGGCCAGCCTCCCCACCCTCCGCCACTCCTGGACCATTAAGCCGTCCCCCGTGGCTCGTGACGGGGTGCAGGACCCCAGCGCTCGGTCTAAAGTTGGGGCTCAAGGCGGCGGAAAGATTTCCGGCCACCAGGTCAACCATTCAGTCCAATGGGTCCACAGCGCCAGCCACTCCCAGCACTGCCGCCTCAGACCTGCTCCGCGCCGCCGGCCCAGCTCCAGGCTGGCGCCCGCTCCGCCCCCGCACCTGAGAGACTCCTCATGCCACTGGGGGAGGCGGAAGCTCCCTGCTTGCCCTCTGCAAGCCACGCCCACAGTTTCTCTCAGAGGCCACCTCGAGCCGGCCGTGAATTCACACACTAAGGAAGCTGCCGCACGGCAGACCCGTTGGGAAAAAGAGCACGGCCCGGGACCAAGGCGGCACGCCTGGGCGGAGGGCGTGTCCGGGATTCGCACCCGGGACCTCTTGCTCCCAAAGCAAGAATCATGCTCCTAGACCAACAAGCCACGCCCTTGCTGCTTCCTGGGCGGGGAGCCTCCCAAGCAAAGTCACCATAAACTCATTGTGCCGGCCTTTCTCCACAAAGAGAAAGATCGGGAGAAAGAAAAAGGACCAGAGTTAAAATCCTGAAAGGATTCGGACGTGAGCAACAAATACAAAGTTCTCGGGGCAGGCTTGTAGCAGACGCGGACTAATGGGCTGGTTTGACTCACGTCTCTGGAAGACATCCTCTCGTTGCACGGGTCATGCGTCCTTCAAGCTTCAGTTCCATAGCAGAGATGCTCCAGAGGGAGGCTGGAGTGGAGACCAAAGGGAGGAAGCACCGCGGCCCGTTCTCACCTCCACCATGTGGAGGACTCCCATTGTTCTCACGGTCGAAAAGTAGGTTTCGAGGTATAGACCACACGCCTGATGTTCATAGCTTCCAATACGAATGACGATCCATGCGCACAAGCAGTACAAAGAGAATCAGCGAAGCCTAAGACTTTTCACAGCCCATTGGCTTAGCCTATTTCCTGCCAAATGTGGCCCAAATTACTCACGGCGGTTGCGACAGCGGTCCTAGTCCATTCCAATGACTTCACAAGAGGCCGGGCCCGGATCCCCCGTCCAACCTCCCGGGGCGTGGCATCGTCCGGGCGGGGAGCAGCCGACGGGAAGACGGGCTGCGTCACTGGGGTAGCGAGCGAGAATGGAAGGCACTGGGAAGCGTGGGGGCGGGCGACGCAGAGTGAGCTAGGCGGAGGGCTGAATCACCAAGAGGGCAGCTCCAGGCTCCGAGAGGAAGGGCCGCAGAGGAGAAGACAGACAGGGTCTGCCACGGACATAGCGGCCTGGGTCCGACCGAGTACCTTCCCAGGCCTGCCCCGGAGATCCTGCAGCCGTGAGCAAGACAACGGCAAGAGGAGGAGTAGCTCGCCCGAACTCTAAAGGCAGCAGCAGAGGAAGCAGGAGCAGGGCTTGTCCGGGAGTTGAACCGGGACCTCTCGCACCAGGCGAGAATCATGCCCCTAGACCAACAAGCCAGCCTGGCGCTGCCCTGCCCTTCGCCCGTCTCACAGGTTTGGCAGAAAGACCAGGCGCAGGAAGCACAAGCTTCAGAAGGGCTCCTCTCTCCATCTTTCCCAGGTCGCCTCCATGCTCGGTCTATCACTCCCAGAGCAAACTCCCAATTGATTGCCTAACGTGACTCTGGGGCGCAGGCGGCGGGAGGATAAGGCAGGCTAAAGTCAAGAAAATAAACAAAGGCAGCGCCAAAGGAGCTCTTTGGCGGGCGCTGTCGGGACCGATGCCGGGATCGCTCCCAGGCGGCGAGAATCCCGAGATCCTCTACGAGAACGGGCTGCCTTTGGCCCGCTGCTTGCCCTCGGGCCTCAGAACTTTTGGCCCAAGACCCAGCGAGCCGTCAGCCAAGGAAGGGTCCGGCTTCTCAATGGCCATCCTACATCGCCACAGTACCCTAAGTAACACGCTGCGTCGGTGCCCTTGGCTGCTGGGAGGTAGAATCCAGGGCCTGCCTCCTCGCCCGCCAGGAGGAAGGGGCGCTTGGAGCCTGCAAAGCAGGGAAGACCGGCCAGAAGACAACTGAAAGAAAGCTGCAAGAGTTCTCCCTGCGGCCTGAGCTGGCTGCTCCATTGGCAGCGTGGGGCGGGTGCCGGCCCCGACAGACAGCCGTGCGGATCGGTGGCGTGCATCCGGAGGCCCGGCTGCAGTTTTCAAGCTGAGCCGGCTGCTCCACCACCGCCTTGGGCGTGGGCGCCTGCCTCTGCCCGCTGGGCAGATCGCCTCCAGTACCTCCCAAACTCAGCCTCGTCTGGAGGCCGACCCTTGGGCCTCTCCTCTTCTTCGGGGTGCCCACTGGCCAGCCTCCCCACCCTCCGCCACTCCTGGACCATTAAGCCGTCCCCCGTGGCTCGTGACGGGGTGCAGGACCCCCAGCGCTCCGGTCTAAAGTTGGGGGCTCAAGGCGGCCGGAAAGATTTCCGGCCACCAGGTCAACCCATTCAGTCAATGGGTCCACAGCGCCAGCCACTCCCAGCACTGCCGCCTCAGACCTGCTCCGCGCCCGCCCAGCTCCAGGCTGGCGCCGCCGCCCGCACCTGAGAGACTCCTCATGCCACTGGGAGGCGGAGCTCCTGCTTGCCCTCTGCAAGCCTCGCCACAGTTTCTCTCAGAGGCCACCTCGAGCCGGCCGTGAATTCACACACTAAGGAAGCTGCCGCCTGGCAGGCCCGTTAGGAAAAGAGCACGGCCCGGGACCAAGGCGGCACGCCTGGGCGGGCGTGTCCGGGATTCGCACCGGGACCTCTTGCTCCCAAAGCAAGAATCATGCTCCTAGACCAACAAGCCACGCCCTTGCTGCTTCCTGGGCGAGAGCCTCCCAACAAAGTCACCATAAACTCATTGTGCCGGCCTTTCTCCACAAAGAGAAAGATCGGGGGGGGAGGAAAGAAAAAAGGACCAGAGTTAAAATCCTGAAAGGATTCGGACGTGAGCAACAAATACAAAGTTCTCGGGGCAGGCTTGTAGCAGACGCGGACTAATGGGCTGGTTTGACTCACGTCTCTGGAAGACATCCTCTCGTTGCACGGGTCATGCGTCCTTCAAGCTTCAGTTCCATAGCAGAGATGCTCCAGAGGAGGGCTGGAGTGGAGACCAAAGGGAGGAAGCACACGCGGCCCGTTCTCACCTCCACCATGTGGAGAGGACTCCCATTGTTCTCACGGTCGAAAAGTAGGTTTGAGGTATAGACCACACGCCTGATGTTCATAGCTTCCAATACGAATGACGATCCATGCGCACAAGCAGTACAAAGAGAATCAGCGAAGCCTAAGACTTTTCACAGCCCATTGGCTTAGCCTATTTCCTGCCAAATGTGGCCCAAATTACTCACGGCGGTTGCGACAGCGGTCTAGTCCATTCCAATGACTTCACAAGAGGCCGGGCCCGGATCCCCGTCCAACCTCCCGGGCGTGGCATCGTCGGGCGAGGAGCAGCCGGCGGGAAGGCGGGCTGCGTCACTGGGGTAGCGGCGAGAATGGAAGGCACTGGGAAGCGTGGGGCGGGCGGCGCAGAGTGAGCTAGGCGGAGGCTGAATCACCAAGAGGGCAGCTCCAGGCTCCGAGAGGAAGGGCCGCAGAGGAGAAGACAGACAGGGTCTGCCACGGACATAGCGGCCTGGGTCCGACCGAGTACCTTCCCAGGCCTGCCCCGGAGGATCCTGCAGCCGTGAGCAAGACAACGCGGCAAGAGGAGGAGTAGCTCGCCCGAACTCTAAAGGCAGCAGCAGAGGAAGCAGGAGCAGGGCTTGTCCGGGAGTTGAACCGGGACCTCTCGCACCGGCGAGAATCATGCCCCTAGACCAACAAGCCAGCCTGGCGCTGCCCTGCCCTTCGCCCGTCTCACAGGTTTGGCAGAAAGACCAGCGCGCAGGAAGCACAAGCTTCAGAAGGGCGGCTCCTCTCTCCATCTTTCCCAGGTCGCCTCCATGCTCGGTCTATCCCACTCCCAGAGCAAACTCCCAATTGATTGCCTAACGTGACTCTGGGGCCGCGGCGGCGGGAGGATAAGGCAGGCTAAAGTCAGAAAATAAACAAAGGCAGCGCCAAAGGAGCTCTTTGGCGGGCGCTGTCGGGACCGATGCCGGGATCGCTCCCAGGCGGCGAGAATCCCGAGATCCTCTACGAGCGGGCTGCCTTTGGCCCGCTGCTTGCCCTCGGGCCTCAGAACTTTGGCCCAAGACCCAGCGAGCCGTCAGCCAAGGAAGGGTCGGCTTCTCAATGGCCATCCTACATCGCCACAGTACCTAAGTAACACGCTGCGTCGGTGCCCTTGGCTACTGGGAGGTAGAATCCAGGGCCTGCCTCCTCGCCCGCCAGGGAGGAAGGGGCGCTTGGAGCCTGCCGCAAGCAGGGAAGACCGGCCAGAAGACAACTGAAGAAAGCTGCAAGAGTTCTCCCTGCGGCCTGAGCTGGCTGCTCCATTGGCAGCGTGGGGCGGTGCCGGCCCCGACAGACAGCCGTGCGGATCGGTGGCGTGCATCCGGAGGCCCGGCTGCAGTTTTCAAGCTGAGCCGGCTGCTCCACCACCGCCTTGGGCGTGGAGCGCCTGCCTCTGCCCGCTGGGCAGATCGCCTCCGGGTACCTCCCAAACTCAGCCTCGTCTGGAGGCCGACCCTTGGGCCTCTCCTCTTCTTTGAGGTGCCCACTGGCCAGCCTCCCCACCCTCCGCCACTCCTGGACCATTAAGCCGTCCCCGTGGCTCGTGACCGAGTGCAGGACCCCAGCGCTCGGTCTAAAGTTGGGGGCTCAGGCGGCCGGAAAGATTTCCGGCCACCAGGTCAACCCATTCAGTCAATGGGTCCACAGCGCCAGCCACTCCCAGCACTGCCGCCTCAGACCTGCTCCGCGCCGCCGGCCCAGCTCCAGGCTGGCGCCCGCTCCGCCCGCACCTGAGACTCCTCATGCCACTGGGGGCGGAAGCTCCTGCTTGCCCTCTGCAAGCCTCGCCCACAGTTTCTCTCAGAGGCCACCTCGGGCCGGCCGTGAATTCACACACTAAGGAAGCTGCCGCCACGGCAGCCGTTAGGAAAAGAGCACGGCCCGGGACCAAGCGGCACGCCTGGGCGGGCGTGTCGGGATTCGCACCGGGACCTCTTGCTCCCAAAGCAAGAATCATGCTCCTAGACCAACAAGCCACGCCCTTGCTGCTTCCTGGGCGGGGAGCCTCCCAAGCAAAGTCACCATAAACTCATTGTGCCGGCCTTTCTCCACAAAGAGAAAGATCGGGGGGGGAGGAAAGAAAAAAGGACCAGAGTTAAAATCCTGAAAGGATTCGGACGTGAGCAACAAATACAAAGTTCTCGGGGCAGGCTTGTAGCAGACGCGGACTAATGGGCTGGTTTGACTCACGTCTCTGGAAGACATCCTCTCGTTGCACGGGTCATGCGTCCTTCAAGCTTCAGTTCCATAGCAGAGATGCTCCAGAGGAGGGGCTGGAGTGGAGACCAAAGGGAGGAAGCACCGCGGCCCGTTTCTCACCTCCACCATGTGGAGGACTCCCATTGTTCTCACGGTCGAAAAGTAGGTTTCGAGGTATAGACCACACGCCTGATGTTCATAGCTTCCAATACGAATGACGATCCATGCGCACAAGCAGTACAAAGAGAATCAGCGAAGCCTAAGACTTTTCACAGCCCATTGGCTTAGCCTATTTCCTGCCAAATGTGGCCCAAATTACTCACGGCGGTTGCGACAGCGGTCCTAGTCCATTCCAATGACTTCACAAGAGGCGGGCCGGATCCCCGTCCAACCTCCCGGGCGTGGCATCGTCGGGCGAGGAGCAGCCGGCGGGAAGGCGGGCTGCGTCACTGGGGTAGCGAGCGAGAATGGAAGGCACTGGGAAGCGTGGGGCGGGCGACGCAGAGTGAGCTAGGCGGAGGCTGAATCACCAAGAGGGCAGCTCCAGGCTCCGAGAGGAAGGGCCGCAGAGGAGAAGACAGACAGGGTCTGCCACGGACATAGCGGCCTGGGTCCGACCGAGTACCTTCCCCAGGCCTGCCCGCGGAGGATCCTGCAGCCGTGAGCAAGACAACGCGGCAAGAGGAGGAGTAGCTCGCCCGAACTCTAAAGGCAGCAGCAGAGGAAGCAGGAGCAGGGCTTGTCCGGGAGTTGAACCGGGACCTCTCGCACCCAGGCGAGAATCATGCCCCTAGACCAACAAGCCAGCCTGGCGCTGCCCTGCCCTTCGCCCCGTCTCACAGGTTTGGCAGAAAGACCAGCGCGCAGGAAGCACAAGCTTCAGAAGGACGGCTCCTCTCTCCATCTTTCCCAGGTCGCCTCCATGCTCGGTCTATCCCACTCCCAGAGCAAACTCCCAATTGATTGCCTAACGTGACTCTGGGGCCGCAGGCGGCGGGAGGATAAGGCAGGCTAAAGTCAAGAAAATAAACAAAGGCAGCGCCAAAGGAGCTCTTTGGCGGGCGCTGTCCGGGACCGATGCCCGGGATCGCTCCCAGGCGGCGAGAATCCCGAGATCCTCTACGAGCAGGCTGCCTTTGGCCCGCTGCTTGCCCTCGGGCCTCAGAACTTTTGGCCCAAGACCCAGCGAGCCGTCAGCCAAGGGAAGGGTCCGGCTTCTCAATGGCCATCCTACATCGCCACAGTACCTAAGTAACACGCTGCGTCGGTGCCCTTGGCTACTGGGAGGTAGAATCCAGGGCCTGCCTCCTCGCCCGCCAGGAGGAAGGGGCGCTTGGAGCCTGCCGCAAGCAGGGGAAGACCGGCCAGAAGACAACTGAAGAAAGCTGCAAGAGTTCTCCCTGCGGCCTGAGCTGGCTGCTCCATTGGCAGCGTGGGGCGGGTGCCGGCCCCGACAGACAGCCGTGCGGATCGGTGGCGTGCATCCGGAGGCCCGGCTGCAGTTTTCAAGCTGAGCCGGCTGCTCCACCACCGCCTTGGGCGTGGGCGCCTGCCTCTGCCCGCTGGGCAGATCGCCTCGGTACCTCCCAAACTCAGCCTCGTCTGGAGGCCGACCCTTGGGCCTCCTCTTCTTTGGGGTGCCCACTGGCCAGCCTCCCCACCCTCCGCCACTCCTGGACCATTAAGCCGTCCCCGTGGCTCGTGACGAGTGCAGGACCCCAGCGCTCGGTCTAAAGTTGGGGGCTCAAGGCGGCCGGAAAGATTTCCGGCCACCAGGTCAACCCATTCAGTCCAATGGGTCCACAGCGCCAGCCACTCCCAGCACTGCCGCCTC
Organism: Rafetus swinhoei; assembly: GCA_019425775.1. Lineage (NCBI taxonomy): Eukaryota > Metazoa > Chordata > Testudines > Trionychidae > Rafetus > Rafetus swinhoei. Next base: position 44,219,719 of record CM033432.1, on the reverse strand, counting down.
AGACCTGCTCCGCGCCGCCGGCCCAGCTCCAGGCTGGCGCCCGCTCCGCCCCCGCACCTGAGAGACTCCTCATGCCACTGGGGGAGGCGGAAGCTCCCTGCTTGCCCTCTGCAAGCCTCGCCCACAGTTTCTCTCAGAGGCCACCTCGAGCCGGCCGTGAATTCACACACTAAGGAAGCTGCCGCCACGACCCGTTAGGAAAAAACCGGCCCGGGACCAAGGCGGCACGCCTGGGCGGGCGTGTCGGGATTCGCACCGGGACCTCTTGCTCCCAAAGCAAGAATCATGCTCCTAGACCAACAAGCCACGCCCTTGCTGCTTCCTGGGCGAGGAGCCTCCCAAGCAAAGTCACCATAAACTCATTGTGCGGCCTTTCTCCACAAAGAGAAAGATCGGGGAGAAAGAAAAAGGACCAGAGTTAAAATCCTGAAAGGATTCGGACGTGAAAGCAACAAATACAAAGTTCTCGGGCAGGCTTGTAGCAGACGCGGACTAATGGGCTGGTTTGACTCACGTCTCTGGAAGACATCCTCTCGTTGCAGGTCATGCGTCCTTCAAGCTTCAGTTCCATAGCAGAGATGCTCCAGAGGAGGGGCTGGAGTGGAGACCAAAGGGAGGAAGCACCGCGGCCCGTTCTCACCTCCACCATGTGGAGGACTCCCATTGTTCTCACGGTCGAAAAGTAGGTTTTGAGGTATAGACCACACGCCTGATGTTCATAGCTTCCAATACGAATGACGATCCATGCGCAAGCAGTACAAAGAGAATCAGCGAAGCCTAAGACTTTTCACAGCCCATTGGCTTAGCCTATTTCCTGCCAAATGTGGCCCAAATTACTCACGGCGGTTGCGACAGCGGTCCTAGTCCATTCCAATGACTTCACAAGAGGCCGGGCCCGGATCCCCCGTCCAACCTCCCGGGCGTGGCATCGTCGGGCGGGAGCAGCCGACGGGAAGGCGGGCTGCGTCACTGGGGTAGCGGCGAGAATGGAAGGCACTGGGAAGCGTGGGGCGGGCGGCGCAGAGTGAGCTAGGCGGAGGGCTGAATCACCAAGAGGGCAGCTCCAGGCTCCGAGAGGAAGGGCGCAGGAGAAGACAGACAGGGTCTGCCACGGACATAGCGGCCTGGGTCCGACCAGTACCTTCCCCAGGCCTGCCCGCGGAGAGATCCTGCAGCCGTGAGCAAGACAACGCGGCAAGAGGAGGAGTAGCTCGCCCGAACTCTAAAGGCAGCAGCAGAGGAAGCAGGAGCAGGGCTTGTCCGGGAGTTGAACCGGGACCTCTCGCACCCGGCGAGAATCATGCCCCTAGACCAACAAGCCAGCCTGGCGCTGCCCTGCCCTTCGCCCGTCTCACAGGTTTGGCAGAAAGACCAGCGCAGGAAGCACAAGCTTCAGAAGGGCGGCTCCTCTCTCCATCTTTCCCAGGTCGCCTCCATGCTCGGTCTATCCCACTCCCAGAGCAAACTCCCAATTGATTGCCTAACGTGACTCTGGGGCAGGCGCGGGAGGAGGATAAGGCAGGCTAAAGTCAAGAAAATAAACAAAGGAACAGCGCCAAAGGAGCTCTTTGGCGGGCGCTGTCCGGGACCGATGCCGGGATCGCTCCCAGGCGGCGAGAATCCCGAGATCCTCTACGAGCGGGCTGCCTTTGGCCCGCTGCTTGCCCTCGGGCCTCAGAACTTTGGCCCAAGACCCAGCGAGCCGTCAGCCAAGGGAAGGGTCCCGGCTTCTCAATGGCCATCCTACATCGCCACAGTACCCTAAGTAACACGCTGCGTCGGTGCCCTTGGCTACTGGGAGGTAGAATCCAGGGCCTGCCTCCTCGCCCGCCAGGAGGGAAGGGGCGCTTGGAGCCTGCCGCAAGCAGGGAAGACCGGCCAGAAGACAACTGAAAGAAAGCTGCAAGAGTTCTCCCTGCGGCCTGAGCTGGCTGCTCCATTGGCAGCGTAAGGCGGTGCCGCCCCGACAGACAGCCGTACGGATCGGTGGCGTGCATCCGGAGGCCCGGCTGCAGTTTTCAAGCTGAGCCGGCTGCTCCACCACCGCCTTGGGCGTGGAAGCGCCTGCCTCTGCCCGCTGGGCAGATCGCCCGGTACCTCCCAAACTCAGCCTCGTCTGGAGGCCGACCCTTGGGCCTCTCTCTTCTTTGGGGTGCCCACTGGCCAGCCTCCCACCCTCCGCCACTCCTGGACCATTAAGCCGCCCCGTGGCTCGTGACGGGTGCAGGACCCCAGCGCCCGGTCCCAAAGTTGGGGGCTCAAGGCGGCCGGAAAGATTTCCGCCACCAGGTCAACCCATTCAGTCCAATGGGTCCACAGCGCCAGCCACTCCCAGCACTGCCGCCTCAGACCTGCTCCGCCGCCGCCCAGCTCCAGGCTGGCGCCCGCTCCGCCCCGCACCTGAGAGACTCCTCATGCCACTGGGGAGGCGGAAGCTCCTGCTTGCCCTCTGCAAGCCTCGCCCACAGTTTCTCTCAGAGGCCACCTCGAGCCGGCCGTGAATTCACACACCAAGGAAGCTGCCGCGACGGCAGACCCGCTGGGAAAGAGCACGGCCCGGGACCAAGGCGGCACGCCTGGGCGGAGGGCGTGTCCGGGATTCGCACCCGGGACCTCTTGCTCCCAAAGCAAGAATCATGCTCCTAGACCAACAAGCCACGCCCTTGCTGCTTCCTGGGCGGGGAGCCTCCCAAGCAAAGTCACCATAAACTCATTGTGCCGGCCTTTCTCCACAAAGAGAAAGATCGGGGGGGGAGGAAAGAAAAAAGGACCAGAGTTAAAATCCTGAAAGGATTCGGACGTGAGCAACAAATACAAAGTTCTCGGGGCAGGCTTGTAGCAGACGCGGACTAATGGGCTGGTTTGACTCACGCCTCTGGAAGACATCCTCTCGTTGCACGGGTCATGCGTCCCTTCCAAGCTTCAGTTCCATAGCAGAGATGCTCCAGAGGAGGGGCTGGAGTGGAGACCAAAGGGAGGAAGCACCGCGGCCCCGTTTCTCACCTCCACCATGTGGAGGGACTCCCATTGTTCTCACGGTCGAAAAGTAGGTTTCGAGGTATAGACCACACGCCTGATGTTCATAGCTTCCAATACGAATGACGATCCATGCGCACAAGCAGTACAAAGAGAATCAGCGAAGCCTAAGACTTTTCACAGCCCATTGGCTTAGCCTATTTCCTGCCAAATGTGGCCCAAATTACTCACGGCGGTTGCGACAGCGGTCCTAGTCCATTCCAATGACTTCACAAGAGGCCCGGATCCCCGTCCAACCTCCCGGGCGTGGCATCGTCGGGCGGGAGCAGCCGACGGGAAGACGGGCTGCGTCACTGGGGTAGCGGCGAGAATGGAAGGCACTGGGAAGCGTGGGGCGGGCGGCGAGAGTGAGCTAGGCGGAGGGCTGAATCACCAAGAGGGCAGCTCCAGGCTCCGAGAGGGAAGGGCCGCAGAGGAGAAGACAGACAGGGTCTGCCACGGACATAGCGGCCTGGGTCCGACCGAGTACCTTCCCCAGGCCTGCCCCGCGGAGGGATCCTGCAGCCGTGAGCAAGACAACGCGGCAAGAGGAGGAGTAGCTCGCCCGAACTCTAAAGGCAGCAGCAGAGGAAGCAGGAGCAGGGCTTGTCCGGGAGTTGAACCCGGGACCTCTCGCACCCGAAGCGAGAATCATGCCCCTAGACCAACAAGCCAGCCTGGCGCTGCCCTGCCCTTCGCCCCATCTCACAGGTTTGGCAGAAAGACCAGCGCGCAGGAAGCACAAGCTTCAGAAGGACGGCTCCTCTCTCCATCTTTCCCAGGTCGCCTCCATGCTCGGTCTATCCCACTCCCAGAGCAAACTCCCAATTGATTGCCTAACGTGACTTGGGGCCGCAGGCGCGGAGGATAAGGCAGGCTAAAGTCAAGAAAATAAACAAAGGAACGGCGCCAAAGGAGCTCTTTGGCCGGGCGCTGTCCGGGACCGATGCCCGGATCGCTCCCAGGCGAAGCGAGAATCCCGAGATCCTCTACGAGAACGGGCTGCCTTTGGCCCCGCTGCTTGCCCTCGGGCCTCAGAACTTTTGGCCCAAGACCCAGCGAGCCGTCAGCCAAGGGAAGGGTCCCGGCTTCTCAATGGCCATCCTACATCGCCACAGTACCCTAAGTAACACGCTGCGTCGGTGCCCTTGGCTACTGGGAGGTAGAATCCAGGGCCTGCCTCCTCGCCCGCCAGGGAGGGAAGGGACGCTTGGAGCCTGCCGCAAGCAGGGGAAGACCGGCCAGAAGACAACTGAAAGAAAGCTGCAAGAGTTCTCCCTGCGGCCTGAGCTGGCTGCTCCATTGGCAGCGTGGGGCGGTGCCGGCCCCGACAGACAGCCGTGACGGATCGGTGGCGTGCATCCGGAGGCCCGGCTGCAGTTTTCAAGCTGAGCCGGTTGCTCCACCACCGCCTTGGGCGTGGAAGCGCTGCCTCTGCCCGCTGGGCAGATCGCCCGGTACCTCCCAAACTCAGCCTCGTCTGGAGGCCGACCCTTGGGCCTCTCCTCTTCTTTGGGGTGCCCACTGGCCAGCCTCCCACCTCCGCCACTCCTGGACCATTAAGCCGCCCCCGTGGCTCGTGACGGGGTGCAGGACCCCCAGCGCTCCGGTCTAAAGTTGGGGGCTCAAGGCGGCCGGAAAGATTTCCGGCCACCAGGTCAACCCATTCAGTCCAATGGGTCCACAGCGCCAGCCACTCCCAGCACTGCCGCCTCAGACCTGCTCCGCGCCGCCGGCCCAGCTCCAGGCTGGCGCCCGCTCCGCCCCCGCACCTGAGAGACTCCTCATGCCACTGGGGGAGGCGGAAGCTCCCTGCTTGCCCTCTGCAAGCCACGCCCACAGTTTCTCTCAGAGGCCACCTCGAGCCGGCCGTGAATTCACACACTAAGGAAGCTGCCGTGACGGCAGACCCGCTGGGAAAAGAGCACGGCCCGGGACCAAGGCGGCACGCCTGGGCGGAGGGCGTGTCCGGGATTCGCACCCAGGACCTCTTGCTCCCAAAGCAAGAATCATGCTCCTAGACCAACAAGCCACGCCCTTGCTGCTTCCTGGGCGGGGAGCCTCCAAGCAAAGTCACCATAAACTCACAGCCGGCCTTTCTCCACAAAGAGAAAGATCGGGGGAGGAAAGAAAAAGGACCAGAGTTAAAATCCTGAAAGGATTCGGACGTGAGCAACAAATACAAAGTTCTCGGGCAGGCTTGTAGCAGACGCGGACTAATGGGCTGGTTTGACTCACGCCTCTGGAAGACATCCTCTCGTTGCACGGGTCATGCGTCCCTTCCAAGCTTCAGTTCCATAGCAGAGATGCTCCAGAGGAGGGGCTGGAGTGGAGACCAAAGGGAGGAAGCACCGCGGCCCCGTTTCTCACCTCCACCATGTGGAGGGACTCCCATTGTTCTCACGGTCGAAAAGTAGGTTTCGAGGTATAGACCACACGCCTGATGTTCATAGCTTCCAATACGAATGACGATCCATGCGCACAAGCAGTACAAAGAGAATCAGCGCCTAAGACTTTTCACAGCCCATTGGCTTAGCCTATTTCCTGCCAAATGTGGCCCAAATTACTCACGGCGCGACAGCGGTCCTAGTCCATTCCAATGACTTCACAAAGAGGCCGGGCCCGGATCCCCGTCCAACCTCCCGGGCGTGGCATCGTCGGGCGGGAGCAGCCGACGGGAAGACGGGCTGCGTCACTGGGGTAGCGAGCGAGAATGGAAGGCACTGGGAAGCGTGGGGGCGGGCGACGCAGAGTGAGCTAGGCGGAGGGCTGAATCACCAAGAGGGCAGCTCCAGGCTCCGAGAGGGAAGGGCCGCAGAGGAGAAGACAGACAGGGTCTGCCACGGACATAGCGGCCTGGGTCCGACCGAGTACCTTCCCCAGGCCTGCCCCGCGGAGGGATCCTGCAGCCGTGAGCAAGACAACGCGGCAAGAGGAGGAGTAGCTCGCCCGAACTCTAAAGGCAGCAGCAGAGGAAGCAGGAGCAGGGCTTGTCCGGGAGTTGAACCCGGGACCTCTCGCACCCGAAGCGAGAATCATGCCCCTAGACCAACAAGCCAGCCTGGCGCTGCCCTGCCCTTCGCCCCATCTCACAGGTTTGGCAGAAAGACCAGCGCGCAGGAAGCACAAGCTTCAGAAGGACGGCTCCTCTCTCCATCTTTCCCAGGTCGCCCATGCTCGGTCTATCCCACTCCCAGAGCAAACTCCCAATTGATTGCCTAACGTGACTCTGGGGCCGCAGGCGGCGGGAGGATAAGGCAGGCTAAAGTCAAGAAAATAAACAAAGGAACGGCGCCAAAGGAGCTCTTTGGCCGGGCGCTGTCCGGGACCGATGCCCGGGATCGCTCCCAGGCGAAGCGAGAATCCCGAGATCCTCTACGAGAACGGGCTGCCTTTGGCCCCGCTGCTTGCCCTCGGGCCTCAGAACTTTGGCCCAAGACCCAGCGAGCCGTCAGCCAAGGGAAGGGTCCCGGCTTCTCAATGGCCATCCTACATCGCCACAGTACCCTAAGTAACACGCTGCCGGTGCCCTTGGCTACTGGGAGGTAGAATCCAGGGCCTGCCTCCTCGCCCGCCAGGGAGGAAGGGACGCTGAGCCTGCCGCAAGCAGGGAAGACCGGCCAGAAGACAACTGAAAGAAAGCTGCAAGAGTTCTCCCTGCGGCCTGAGCTGGCTGCTCCATTGGCAGCGTGGGGCGGGTGCCGGCCCCCGACAGACAGCCGTACGGATCGGTGGCGTGCATCCGGAGGCCCGGCTGCAGTTTTCAAGCTGAGCCGGCTGCTCCACCACCGCCTTGGGCGTGGAAGCGCCTGCCTCTGCCCGCTGGGCAGATCGCCTCCGGGTACCTCCCAAACTCAGCCTCGTCTGGAGGCCGACCCTTGGGCCTCTCCTCTTCTTTGGGGTGCCCACTGGCCAGCCTCCCCACCCTCCGCCACTCCTGGACCATTAAGCCGTCCCCCGTGGCTCGTGACGGGGTGCAGGACCCCCAGCGCTCCGGTCTAAAGTTGGGGGCTCAAGGCGGCCGGAAAGATTTCCGGCCACCAGGTCAACCCATTCAGTCCAATGGGTCCACAGCGCCAGCCACTCCCAGCACTGCCGCCTCAGACCTGCTCCGCGCCGCCCAGCTCCAGGCTGGCGCCCTCCGCCCCGCACCTGAGAGACTCCTCATGCCACTGGGGAGCTCCCTGCTTGCCCTCTGCAAGCCACGCCACAGTTTCTCTCAGAGGCCACCTCGAGCCGGCCGTGAATTCACACTAAGGAAGCTGCGACGGCAGACCTGCTGGGAAAAGAGCACGGCCCGGGACCAAGGCGGCACGCCTGGGCGGAGGGCGTGTCCGGGATTCGCACCCGGGACCTCTTGCTCCCAAAGCAAGAATCATGCTCCTAGACCAACAAGCCACGCCCTTGCTGCTTCCTGGGCGGAGCCTCCCCAAAGTCACCATAAACTCACAGCCGGCCTTTCTCCACAAAGAGAAAGATCGGGAGGAAAGAAAAAGGACCAGAGTTAAAATCCTGAAAGGATTCGGACGTGAGCAACAAATACAAAGTTCTCGGGCAGGCTTGTAGCAGACGCGACTAATGGGCTGGTTTGACTCACGTCTCTGGAAGACATCCTCTGCACGGGTCATGCGCCCTTCAAGCTTCAGTTCCATAGCAGAGATGCTCCAGAGGGGAGGGGCTGGAGTGGAGACCAAAGGGAGGAAGCACCGCGTCTGCTTTCTCACCTCCACCATGTGGAGGGACTCCCATTGTTCTCACGGTCGAAAAGTAGGTTTCGAGGTATAGACCACACGCCTGATGTTCATAGCTTCCAATACGAATGACGATCCATGCGCACAAGCAGTACAAAGAGAATCAGCGAAGCCTAAGACTTTTCACAGCCCATTGGCTTAGCCTATTTCCTGCCAAATGTGGCCCAAATTACTCACGGCGGTTGCGACAGCGGTCCTAGTCCATTCCAATGACTTCACAAGAGGCCGGGCCCGGATCTCGCCCAACCTCCCGGGCGTGGCATCGTCGGGCGGGAGCAGCCGACGGGAAGACGGGCTGCGTCACTGGGGTAGCGGCGAGAATGGAAGGCACTGGGAAGCGTGGGGCGGGCGACGCAGAGTGAGCTAGGCGGAGGGCTGAATCACCAAGAGGGCAGCTCCAGGCTCCGAGAGGAAGGGCCGCAGAGGAGAAGACAGACAGGGTCTGCCACGGACATAGCGGCCTGGGTCCGACCGAGTACCTTCCCCAGGCCTGCCCCGCGAAGGGATCCTGCAGCCGTGAGCAAGACAACACGGCAAGAGGAGGAGTAGCTCGCCCGAACTCTGAATGAAGCAGTAGAGTTCTCGGGCTAGGCTTGTAGCAGACGCAGACTAATGCCTAAGTTGATTCTCGGGCCACAGGCTGTAGGAGGATAAGGCAGGCTAAAGTCAGGAAAATATACAAATGAACGGCGTCAAACTAGCTGTTTTTTACCCTAAGTAACACTCTCCATCGTGCATGTGGTCAACTTCTCTGAAATAAGAGCATGTGTGGGGTTGTGCCCCAGAGCCGGAGGTGCCCTCCCTGTCTCTCGTACCTGCCTTTGTGTGTGGATGTGCCCCTTGTTGGCCAGGCTTTCAGCTATCTGGCCATAGACGTTCCCATTCCTGTGACTGTTGTGGATATCCCCACTCCACCACTTCCCGAAGCTCTTGTCTCTGTTTTGCTCCCTCCCCACTCTGGCAAATGGGAGCTGTGAGGATTATTGTAAGGACTGTGTACTACTATGCCACTCTGAGTGCAGAATGTGTGGCCCACAAGAGATTTTAAAATACTTTTTCACGGAAGATTTATTTTAAAACTCCCCAAAGCCACATATTCCTCATCCTAGGATTGGTATCGCTGCCACCACTCAAAACCCCCTTTGAAAAAAAAACCTTTGAAAACCCAGGAAGGTGCACTTGGGAATTCCTTCTTTTGATAAACTTCTAAGCTCTTTGTAACCCTCCCTCAGGAGAGAAATTTTAAGCTTGGTTGTTGCAATCAGCTGAAAAGGGAACTTTAATTTCTGTAAGTAGTTTGGCAGTGGGTTCTTAACCACATACACAGAGAACCTCCTGCGTTCTATACACAATTATGGTCATAAAAGGGTGATCTCTCCCTCCCCCCGCCGAAAACACTCCTAGTGACACTCTAGTTGGTTGTTGTAACAGAGCAACTGTAAACAATTTTTAAAAAGCCACAGAGAATTGTTTCCCTGGTATTCAGCTTGGAATGTTACTGTGTAAGAGGGTAGTTACATGTGCTCAGCACAGAGAAGTCCAACAAATCCAAAAATAAAGAAAATAATCTGATTGTGTCTAACTAAATGTTCCCTGTTCTTCTCACATATCTGTTGTCCTTCCCTAGGCGTGGATGTCACTGGATTCTCCATGCCAGGCTCCCTGGACTATTTCATGTTCTATCCAGCTCTGCTCTGACCTCACAATATGAACAGGAAGGGCTATTGCTTCCAAATCAAAAGCCCATTATCTGTTTCCATTTGCTCTGCTTGCACCTTGCCAACTCATTTCCTGGTGACTCTCTAGGACCCACTATCTATGGTTTTAATCCTTACAGGCAAGGCAGTTAGGGCTAGGTTTGAAGACTTTGGCTAACTGAATGACTGGGATGTCCAGAAAATGTTTTACCCTCTCCTCCCATCCATTCACCACAACTTCTTCTGCTCTACTCTGCACTACTTAGGCCTCAGCTGGAGTACTGTGTCCAGTTCTGGGCACCAGATTTCAAGAAAAATGTGGTGTAATTGGAGAAGGTCCAGAGAAGAGCAACAAAAATGATTAAAGGTCTAGAAAACGTGACCTATGAAGAAAGACTGAAAAAGAACTGTGCTTGTTTAGTTTAGAAAAGAGAAGACTAAGAAGGAACATGATAGCAGTTTTCAAGCGTCTGAAAGGGTGTTACAAGGAGGAGGGAGAAAAACTGTTCTTCTTGGCCTCTGATGATAGGACAAGAAGCAATAGGCTTAAATTGCAGCAAAGGAGGTTTAGGTTGGATGTTAAGAAAAACTTCCTAAATGTCAGGGTGGTTAAACACTGGAATAAATTGCTTAGGGAGGTTGTGGAATCTCCATCACTGGAGATATTTAAGTACAGGTTAGACAAACATCTATCAGAGGTGATCTAGATGGTGCTTGGTCCTGCCATGAGGGCAAGGGCCTGGACTTGATGACCTCTCAAGGATTCTTTCGGTTCTAGTATTTTATGATTTTATGAACTGTGCTGCGGGCAGAGGCAGTACATGAAGCTGCCTTCCCATCCCTCATGCCCCCAGCCAGGCTCATGCAGAGACATGCCAGCAGCTGGCTGCTTCTGGAAGTCTTTCAGGTTTGCTGCAGACAGAGGGGCTACTCTGTGGGAGGCAGAGCAGTCTCTGTCCATTGGGAGCTAGGACCCCTTGTGGACAGGGGCTGCTGCCGGACCAGCCTCTGTCCCTGGCCAGCCGAGGCTCCTGTGAACAAAAGCTGCTTCATGACAGCCTTCCCTGCCCTCTCCTCCTCACAGTACCCTCTGTTCGTCGGGAGCTCAGACCCCTTGGACACAGGTGCTGCCACTGCACACTGCTGCCTCTGTATCAGAAGCAGCAGCATGGGGCAGCAGGCAGCCAGTCTGCAAGGGGAGCTGGTTTTTAAACTGGCTTCCCTCGCAGACTGGCTCCTGCTGGGCACCCCGCGCTGCTGCCTGTGATACAGAGGCAGCAGCACGGAGTGGCAGGAGCTCCTTGGGAGTAGGGCTGGATTGCATAGGTTGCCAGCCCCGCCACCGAGGACTATAGAATAGTCATGTAACTGATAAGAATTCATGTAGTTACAAGACTATTCAATTACCCGATATTTAACATCCCTACTACATATAGTGCCCAGATTGCTGGCAATTTTGGAGAAAAAACTGAAACTGCAGCATAGTTTTTTCAGTCTGCCTTTTCATACACACCCTTTCCCCCCACTAACATCCATGGAAAGAGGAGGGAGACTTTTCTATTCAGGATTAAGTTCCTGATTTACAGGCCAACATTTTTAGGAGGAAGGACCAAGGAAGCACTGTGGTCTCCCAGTAGTGGGCACTGCAGCATGACCTATTGGCATGTACATTTCTGCCAGTAAGTTCCATCTGTGCATGGAATCTGATACCCTTGCACTCAGAAAGTCATTAACCAGAGTATCCCACAAATTGCAATGCAGTAAGCATCTTATTCTATCACTTTGCCAACCACAGTGCTTTAATGTAAATCAGATGTCTGTCTTTTCAGCATCTTCCTCCTGGATCACTGACCCAAAACACAGCTGTAATTAAATACCTGATTGAGTCTGAAATTTCATTCCGATTTGTCCACTACATTTGATTAAGTGTGCAAAATTGTTGATGATAGGAAATATTTCAAGATCATCACTGCTAATGGCAATGAAAACAGGACCTTTCTTTCTCTCATATTTTTATTTAATAAGAGAAGCCTATAAATTGAACTAAGTTATTTATGCTATTCAGCTGCGTTTTTCCCCCTCCTTGGTTAGAATGTCTTGAACTATTTTCAACAATCTGATGAAGCATACATTGAACCCTTGAATCACTGGTTTTAACATCATTTAATACACAAGAACGTGAAAAAGTATTAAGTATTTCATCCATCTTTATTGTTTTGCATTTAGGCCCAGATCCATGTTTATATGCCAGATGGCAACTGCAGCAGAGTTTCAAGTTATAGCTGCAATAGATGAGAAGATAAGAGCCTCTTGAGAAAGGGAAAGCCAGACTGCATATTCCCTGCAATTGCATCTGGTGACTTATTGCCACTCACTAATTGACTTGTCCATACATAGGCAATTCAAAATCTGACATTTGTGACTAACTTATCTGCAGACTGTCCCTCCTGCAGAGATCAACAGTGAAATACAATCTTGGAAAGAAGAATATTTTATATGAATAGAAAAGAGTAGAATTGGGGCTTTTTTATGTCCTCATTGCTATGTCAAGAATTTTTGTTTAAGAAAAGTATAACATTTTGTGCAATTGTCATTGTTAGCTACCATTGCAAACCAGACTAGCTGAATATGGTATGCTGATATTATATTGCGATTATATTAGATTGAAACCTGTGATATAACCTCATTTTTCTCTTTAGCAGACAGAAGCCTCTTGAGATTCAGTTTTCCAGTAGTGATCTTCCCTTCCCTCACAGTTTCGAAGTGCACTTTCACTTTGGCAATGGATGTTAAATGACAATGCTTGAAGAAAAACAAAAGTCAATTACAGAGAGAATAAAATAACTCATGAGTGAGTAATTGTTGCTTTACTTTCACTACTTAAGAGCTATCAGCAACTGCAATAGCTCTGCAGCTCTGGCACAATTTTGTTGTTTGCCATTGTTAATGAAAAAATGAAATTTGAGCATTATATAGTCAACACTGTAATTAGCCCTTTGAAAGATGAAATATCCACTTGAAAAAGAAAAGAGAAAAAAAGCTTCACTCACACAATGAAATGGCTAACATTTTCTAGCTAATGCAGAACCTGCAATTTTCATGTAATTATCTCTCCAAAGTTTTAAATTCAAAGGGATTTCTCTTTTTTGTTTTCCCTGCAGATAAACTTCAAGTGCAGTGAGAGCTAAAACAGAATTATTAGAAAAGAGAAGGAAAAAATATTGCTGTGTTATAAATAAATATAGTCTACAATGAAGAGAAAGCAGTCTGCATAATTAAGGTCTTAACATACAATATTCGAGCCATCCATGTATAATGAGATCACAGTCAAAATGAAAACACTACCTACAAGAATAGGTGTGAAAGGACAGCAGATCAGGGGTTGCAATGATGTATACATTAATAAATGAAGTTTCCCATTCAGTGAACATTAAGTCCAGTAAATCATCATGCCCAGACTGTATTTGGCTAAGCCCTGCTGTACACTTAAAACTTAGATCTACCTAGTAAGGGATATGAAAAATTCAGGCCCCTGAGAGAGAGAGAGAGAGAGAGACTTAGGCCGACCTAAGCTGTGGTATAAGAACTGCTAAGTCATTGGAACAATTGACCTAACTACCACTACCGAGGAGCTGGATTTACTACAGTTGTGGTAGTTCTTCCATTGTCAAAGCAAAGCAAATGTTTACTCAACAAGCACTAGAGTGGTGTAGCTGCAGAGTGCTCAACTGTACCACTGTAGCATGGACATAGGATATGTCACTTCTCCATGAGGCAATAACTAGACTGATTGGAGAATCCTTCTATTCACCTAGCAGCTTTCAACTGAACTACAGTGCTCAGGATACGAAATCTTTCACAATCATGGGCAACAGAGCTAGGTTGACTTCAGTTTTAGGTGAAGACCAGGCCATAGCCTTCTTTTTGAACAAAAAATATGAAAGAGCAGAGATATTAATGAGGAAATGTAATAAGGGCTGTTCTGGAAGTTCGAGGTTAATTTCCCATTCATTAGGTTTTGGATTAGGTTCCACATATCTAAATTGAATCAGATGTCTCTTGAACACTGGAAAATTGTTAATGTCCTGACTTTTTTACTGAAGGAGCCCAGGAAGATATCACAAATAACAGCCCAGAAAATCTCACTGAGAATCCTTCAACAAAGTGTAGAAGAGCACAACGCTAGGATATGCATAGGGGTCTAACTGGCAGGGCTTTGGAAATGAAATCTGTTTTTTTTTTAACCTGGTTGCAATTATTTGAAAAATGTAATGAATTCATATTCAAAATCTTGACATTCCTCCAGAATTTCCGGAACAGATTTACAAAATAACAGAGCCTCTGACAGTGGCTTCATTTTTAAAGCTGAGCCAGTATGTTACCCGTGACAGGACCTTAAGTCCCTTCTGAAGCTGAAATATATGTATAGGAATTACTCTGCCAATTGGTGAACTGCAGCAGCCACAGCTGGGTGATATACAGCTGCTGTTTAACAGAACATAGCTACATAGTAGGTTGAGTATGAGGACTGAAGAATGAAATCCCTCATCCAGCTGAAAGCACAGGGTGTCTTTAGATAAGCCCATATTAGAAATTGGCAAAGACACTACGATTGTCATTACCTTGGTTATTCAAGTGAGTTCCGTTCATGGACATCCCTTAACTCCCTTTCAATCTAAGCTTTAAAACAGAAATCTGGTCAATTTTATATGAGCATTAAAAGCGCATGCTCAGAGATGGAGTTTGCCCTGGTTTCCTTTGATGGACATTTATACAATCCAATGACTGGCGGTTGCTTCCTTTTGCTCAAGCTTTGGCTGCACATCAGTGATGCTGTACACGTGGGTACTGGTACAGAACTCAGCTCTTTCTGGATAAGGAGTGCTATCCACATGTAAAATATGAATGATTCTATAAGACACTGTGTGAAACACTAAAGTAGGATAAATAACCAAATGGTACGGAGGAAAGTCTTGCTGCAAATTAAAAACTGAATAAAGGACAAGAAACGAAGTGTCTTACTGAATTTCTGGAGAGAGGCTAATATTAGGGCAAATCTGCCAACAGAGCGTTTGAAGCAGAAGTGTCCTCTCCTGTCAACATCTTCTGATTTCTCTATATTCCAGTCAGAGGGGGAGACGGGAATGCCCCCTGATTATAGTTCAGTTATAGTCTAGCTACATTTTGCAGGCGAAGCAAGTAGTGGTCCAAAAGAAATAAGGAAGACAGAGAGGTTTCAGGCATGCAGTAAACCTAGGGTTGCCAACAAGAACAAAGGATAAAGTGGGTGAGGTCAATTCTTTTATTGGATCAACTTCTATTAGTGAAAGAGACAAGATTTCAAGCCTATACAGATAGAGCTCTAAGTCTGGGGAAGGTACTCAGTGTCACAGCTCAATACTGAACAGATAAGGAGTTAATAAGGCACAAAACAAGATTTAAGTAGCTAGAGACATAAAGGGTAACAAGAAAGTGTTTTATAAATACATTAGTAGCAAGAAGATCAAGGACAGGGCAGGCACATAACTCAGTGATGGCGAGGGGGGAGGGGACATAAATAGAACATGTGGAAATGGTGGAAGCTAAATGTTTCAGTTTTCAACAGAAAGCTTAGTAGTGACTGGAAATCTAAACATAGTGAATACCAGTGAAAATGCAGAGGATCAGAGACAAAATAGGGAAACAACAAATTAAAGATTACTTAGACACATTAGAGGTATTCAAGTCATTGGGGCTTGATGAAATACTTCCTAGAAAACTCAAGGAGCTGGCGGAGGATCAGAGTTCTCTTTAATTTTTCTCACTCCTGAGTGAAATTAATTTTCTTATGTGCACGAGTGTGGACGGAATGTGCAACATATCACCTTCATATTGCACAAAATAAAATTCACATGGCGAGACTGGGGCCAAGGGGTTCTGAGTGTGGGACGGGGTTCAGATGCAGGAATGTGAGGACATTAGATGGGAGTGCAGTCTCTAGTGTGGTGCTGATGTTGAGGGACTCAGGGTTGGGACAAAGGATTGGTTCCCAAGGGTTCCAGGCATGAGGTATTTGGGGTGCAGGAGGGGGACTTCAAATTTTGGGAGGGGCTCTGGGCCGGGAGTTGGAGTGCAGAAGGGGGTAACAGTCTCTGGGCCTGGGGAGAAGGGTTGGGATGCAGGCGGGAGTACCAGGCTCTGGGCCTGGGCTGGAGGGAAGGGGATCCTCTCTGCCAGCTGTGGCAGCTCCATGCTGGGGCCAATGCATCTACATGGCAGTTAAACAACTCCCTAGCATGAGTTAGCTGCAAGTGTCTAATTGCAGGGTAGATACACCCCAAGTGACCCTATAAGTTGCTTTGTGTATCTTAGATTCTCCTTCTATAAGTTAGGAATAATAGAGCACTATGAACCCATTCATTCTCAACTATATCGGTCTTAAGGTGAGAGGACCCAAGTATCTTGTTTGTTGTACAACGTTGACTAGCTATCTTCTCTAAGTCTTCCAGCAAGATTTCTTGTCATTCTCGTCATGTTGGTCCTATGTATTCAGAGTATATGAGTGTATGCAAGAAGTTTAAATTCTTTCACAGGGTGCCCCACCTCTCATCCAAGATAATTTTCCTGTGTCCATTCTGCCTATTTCCTGTGTCCATTCAAGCCTTTATTATTAAGAGTATTATTACTTGTTCAGCAAGAGTTTCCTCAATAGTTTTTCCTAATCCAAACCATCTGATGTGATCCTAATTTGTCATCTTCATTATCACCAATCATCTGCTATTTACTTCCTTAAATTCTAGGGTTAACTATGTTTACAGTAGGTGGTGTTAGAGAGTTGTCAGTTGTCTATGTTGATGGTCAAGGATTTTTTTTTAAGAGGGATGGATAGTTGTGGTTCCTTTAAGCCAAGACAAAGATACTCAAATCTCATGCTTCAAGACATAAGTGATTGTTTGCAGAGATCAAGAAAGAATTTCCTCTCATTATACAATGCACTATTTCACTGTTAACTCAGTTTTGTGTGGGAATTCTTCTTCCCGCAGCAGCATCAAATATTGGCCATAGCTGAAGGTAATACTGGATGGACCATTAGCTTAATTAAGTATGGCAAACAAACATTAACAATTTTGCAATGAATTTTAGTGCTCATAAAAGGTATCAGATTGCCCGAATGGAAATGTGGTCTGAATGAACATATATAAGGATGGGTGCAAAACTGGTCAAGGCCATACTCAGATTAGTCAATCAAGAGTCTGTTTTCGGTCTGGGACAATTCCATATTTCATTATGGACTTGGATATTAGAGTTCAAAGTATATTTATAACATTTGCAGATAACACAAAGCTCCATGGGATTGCTAGCATTTTGGAGAAAATAATGAGAATTCAAAATCTTGACAAATTGGAGAATTAACCTGAAATCAAAATGATGAAATTCACTGACCACAAATGCAAAATCCTACACTTAAAAATAAATGAACAGCTACAAAATGGGGAATGACTGTCAAGGCAATAATACAGCTGAAAAGGATCTGAAGGTTATAGTGGACTATAATATGATTCAGTTGCTAAAAATGTGTTACAGTTGCTAAAAAGGCTAATATTCTAATATGGTCATGTTTAAAACATGGGATGTAGTTGTCCTGCTGTATTCATCATTGATGAGATCTGCCGTCAGGTGTACCTTGTCCAATTCTGAATACCACACTTTAGGAATGATGTGGAAAAATTAGAGAAATTCCAGAGTAGAGCAACAAAAATGAAAAAAGGTTTAGAAAATCTGATCTGTGAGAAAATATTTAAAAAACAAGAAATGTTTAGTCTTGAAGAAAGATGATTAAGCAGAAGACCTAGTAACACAATCCTCAAATACGCTAAGGGCTGTTATAAAGAGAATGATGATCACTTGTTTCCGTGTCTACTGAAATTAGTACAAGGAATAATTGTCTTAATTTGAACCAAGGGTAGATGTTAGGGAAAAACTTTTTACTAAGAATAATTCAGTATTGGAATGGTCTTCCAAGGGAGGTCATGGAATCCCTGAAAGCTTTTAGGAATAAGTTGGACAACACGTATCAGAGATCATCTAGGTATCCTTGGTCCTGCCTCAGCCCAAAGGGACCTCTTGAGGGCCCTTCTAGCCCTATTTTTCTGGGATTCTAAGAATCTTCTATTTAGCCACCGAACATAGTATGCCAGGTTGGTGAAAACTTGCCTCATTGTTCCGCTAGTCTACTTTAACTTTATACTGGAGAAACTACCTCTAGGGTAAAAGACTAGCATGGCTTCCTTGCCTAACTACAGTTTAAGGATAGTTTTGTGGTTTGGGGGTTTTTGAGGGGGCGGGTTGTTTTTGTTTTGTTTGTTTGTTTTTGGAGAGAGGAATGGATCTTTTTGTCCCTTTGTTAGTAAAGTTAACTGGGTGAAAAATCCATTAGATGTGGCTGTCATCCTACATTCCTTAATCCAACATGTGCTTTAATTGCATTAATTATAATTGATCTATAATAGTAAATAGTACTTATTTAGGGTATTCTCCAAAGCCTACTGAAATCCTTCCATTGACTTCAGTGAGCTTCAGTCAGCATATAAAAAGGTAGCAAACATGCTGCTTTCTGATGAGACAGATCAACATATACTTGTAAGCGACTTCTTTATTATATACCATTTTTGCTGAGTTTGCAGCACCTCCACAATCCTTAAATTTTGGTCAATAAAGTGGGACAACAAGTCTGCATAAAACAACAGCAACTTTCCTGTACCTTTATGCTGCAGAGAGATTAATGTACAAATAACATCAACTTTACTACACAGTTTGCTTCAGTTTAAAGTTGCAAATAGTTTGTCCTGTTAATCTGTGATATATAGCCCTGGATAACTCAGTAGCTGATTTGAGGAGCATAATGTGAGGTGCAATTTTCCCAATAAAGGTTCAAGATGCATTCTGATGAATCATCTACTTCAAATAAACAATTGTTTCTGCATAGACGTTTACATGTATTGGGACATTTTACAAACGGTGTCTGGCATGGATATAATTTTAAACAAACCTGGATTGAATAACAAATGTGGCCCTTGTAGCACTTGTGAGATCACATCTGTAATTCACTGTACATTCAGGCTGCTGCTGCAAAGGTGAATTAGTTCTAGACAAAAATGCACCAATGCTCTATTGAATAGTTAATTATTAAACACATAATGGAATCTGTGGATAGCAAGGCATGCTGAAGAAGTGCACAGTCTCTACAAATCATACCAGACAAGAATGCTATTGGAATAAAGAAAAACAGATAAAGTCATATTAACATGGACTTTAGAAATAAGTTTCAGTTTATGATGAATGTCTCCATTTCATTTCTTTGCGAGAGTAAGCATATAGCTAACTTGGGTATTTATTACATGCACAAAACCTGCAAAAATTATGGTAACATTATTTTTCTGGCTCTAAAGATAATCTGTTCAATTTTCAACATTCTGTTGTATGTGAAAACAGTTTTTTTGTGAGTCACAAAGTTGGTAAATGCAACAAGAAAAATAATCAGGCACCTGTTCAAAGACCTGATTGAACAGCAGAAAAAAGTGTACAAATTATTTGTCAGTTCATGGGGGGAAATCACAAATAATGTATTTGATGAATACAAGCTATGTGGAGTTCTGAATATTGTTCAACTGCATAAATCCATGATAGAACATTAAGAGAAACTTCATTTACTAATGTATTTGACAGCGGATAGGCAGAGCCTTATCAAATTATTTGTGAAAAGCATTCAGCCATTTCTACTGCTTATTTTATTCTAGTGATATCTTTATTAATGTGTGGAAACATTACCTCAGCGCATAGTTCTGATTAAGATTATAAAGCTTGCAGATCTATCACAGTGGATTACCTTGTTAAGATAAAATACTTCATTATACCAAAGGGATTTTTTATTCTGCCTACATCCTTTTAAGGTATCCTTTAATAAAATACTATTCTCAGATATCCTCTCCATGAATTGTCACCTTGTAGTGGTAGAGAGACCTTGAGAGGTATCACCAATGCTGCCTCCACAAGATCTTGAAGATCAAATGGGAAGAGAGGTGCACTAACATTAGTGTTCTGGAAGAGACAAAGACCACCAGTATTGAGACAAATGATCATCCATCAGCAACTTTGATGGACTAGTCACGTTGTTCAGATGCCAGACCATCGCCTCCCAAAACAGGTTCTGTTTTCTCAGCTGAAAGAAGGACACCATAATGTAGGAAGACAATAGAAGCTTTATAAGGACTTGTTAAAGGATAACTTAAAGAAGTGCAACAGGACTCTTGAGGGAAGTGTGTGTTGTGTTTGGGGCTTTCTTGCTGTGTGCTGAGCTTGTGTTTGTGAGTGAGGGTTGGTGCGTGTTCTTTTTTTGTTTTTGTTTGTTTTTTCCCCTGTGTTTGTGAGTGAGGCTTTTTTTAATTTTTTTTTTATTTTTTTTTCACTTCCCCTTTGCCCTCCCCCTCCCCTTCATGGAGTGTGTGCTGTGATTGGCAGGTGGAAACTGTTGGCTTCTAATTAAAGTTTGAATTCTAGACGCCTCTGCTGATTGGCTGAGCCTTGGTAGGGGGAGGGACTTTCACGCACTCCAGGGCTTTATAAGGCAGTGGGCAAGCGACCAAGGAGCTTGTGAACAGGTGAGTGCTAACAGGGAGTTTAGAGAGGGAGTTGGGAAGGGTGCGAGGTTCTCTTGCCTTTCTTTTTAAATCCCTTCGCCAGGACCGCAGCGATGGATGGTGATAGGTCTGCTGTTGTTACCTGCATGGAGCATGCCATATTTGTCTTCCTCCCGGAAGAAAGAACAGATTTCATCTGCACTAATTGCAAGCTGGTCGCCATTTTGGAAGAAAAAATTAGAGGACTGGAGGCCCAAGTGTCGACCCTATGCTCGATCAGAGACGATGAAGACTTCCTCGATAGAAGGCAGCGTTTAATGCTTCAAGCAAGGCAGGCGGAAGAGCCAGAGAGGGCAGTACGGGACCAGAAAGAGAACTGGCAGCATGTAACTTCTAGAAGGGGAAAAAGGCCAGCATGGGAATCCCCCAATGCTATAGAGGTAAGTAATTGCTTTCAGGCTCTCTCCACAGACTCTGCAGTGCTGAATGCTTTAGAAGGGACCTCACAAGGAAAAAATCAGAAGGGAACACCATCTACTGGAAGGCATGGAATGCGTAGTCCTAGGGATGGGGGTTCACCGGCCACCACCTCCAAAAGAAAATGACGGGTGGTGGTGGTCGGGGACTCCCTCCTAAGAGGGACTGAGCCATCCTTCTGCTGTCCGGACCTGGAATCTTGAGAGGTGTGCTGCTTACCGGGAGCTCGCATTCAGGATGTGACTGAGAGGCTTACCAAACTGATCAAACCTTCGGATCGTTACCCCTTCCTGCTTCTCCACGTGGGAACTAACAATATGGCCAAGAATGACCTTGAGTGGGTTACTGCGGATTATGTAGTGCTGGGAAGAAGGATCCAAGAACTCGGAGCGCAAGGGGTGTTCTCGTCCATCCTCCCTGTTGAAGGGAAAGGACTGGGTAGGGATCGTCGAATTGAGGACGTAAATGCGTAGTTGCACAGGTGGTGTCGCAGAGAGGGCTTTGGTTTCTTCAACCATGGGACTCTGTTCCGGGCACAAGGATTGTTAGGAAGAGATGGGATCCACCTAACCAAGAGAGGAAGGAGCATCTTCGGGCAGGCTTGCAAACCTAGTGAGGAGGGCTTTAAACTAGGTTCGTCGGGGACGGTGACCAAAACCCTGAGGAGTGGGAAAGTCGGATACCGGGAAGAAATGCAGAGAGGAATGAGCAAGAAAGGAGGACCCTGATTCGAATGGAGAAGATAGGGCGATCAACTGGTTACCTGAGGTGTTTGTACACTAATGTGAGAAGCCTGGGCAACAAACAGGAAGAACTGAAGGCCCTGGCCCAGTCCAAGAAATATGATTTAATTGGGATAACAGAGACTTGGTGGGATGTCTCGCATGACTGGAGCGCTGTCATGGAAGGGTATAGACTGTTCAGGAAGAACAGGCAGGGGAGAAAAGGAGGAGGAGTTGCACTATACATAAGAGAGCACTATGATTGCTCTGACCTCCAGTATAAAGAGGGAGAAAAACCTGTTAAGTTTAAAGGAGCAAACAACAGCAGTGATGTTGTGGTTGGTGTCTGCTACAGGCCACCGAATCAGGTGGATGAGGTAGTTGAGGCTTTCTTCGGACAACTGAGAGAAGCTTCCAGATCGCAGGCCCTGGTTTTCGTGGGGGACTTTAATCACCCTGATATCTGTTGGGAAACCAATATGGCAGTACACAGGCAATCCAGGAAGTTTTTGGAGAATGTTGGGGATAACTTCTTGACACAAGTGCTAAAGGATCCGACCAGGGGCCGTGTGCAGCTTGACCTTCTGCTCACAAACAGTGAGGAACTAATAGGGGAAGTAGAGGTGGGTGACAACCTGGGAAGCAGTGATCATGAGATGGTAGATTTCAGGATCCTGACCAAAGGAAGAAAAGAGAGTAGTAAAATACACACCTTGGACTTCAAAAAAGCAGATTTTGACTCCCTCAGAGACCTGATGGGCAGAATCCCCTGGGATGCTAACATGAAGGGGAAAGGAGTCCAGGACAGCTGGCAGTATTTTAAAGAAGCCTTATTGAAGGCACAGAAAGAAACCATCCCGACGCGTAGCAAGAGAGGCAAACATGGTAGGAGACCGGATTGGCTTACAGGGGAAATCCTTGGTGAACTTAAGCACAAAAGGAAGCTTACAAAAAGTGGAAACTTGGACAAATGACCAGGAGGGTTTAAATGTATAGCTCGAGAATGCCAGGGGTTATCAGGAAGGTGAAAGCGCAAACTGGCTAAGGATGTGAAGGATAACAAGAAAGGTTTCTACAGGCATGTTAACAAGAAGAAGGTGATCAGAGAGGATGTGCAGCTCCTACTGGATGAAGGAGGTAACCTAGTGACAGATGATGTGGGGAAAGCTGAAGTACTCAATGCTTTCTTTGCCTCTGTCTTCACGGACAAGATGGGCTCCCGGACTAATGTGCTAAGTGACGCAAGATGGGATGAAGATGGACAGCCCTTGGTGGGTAAAGAACAGGTTAGGAACTATTTAGAAAAGCTAAACGTACACAAATCCATGGGTCCGGACTTAATGCATCCAAGGGTACTGAGGGAGTTGGCAAATGTCATTGAGGAGCCTTTGGCCATTATCTTTGAAAAGTCGTGGAGATCGGGAGAAATCCGGATGATTGGAAAAGGTAAATGTAGTGCCCATCTTCAAAAAGGGAAGAAGGACGATCCAGGGAACTATAGGCTGGTCAGTCTTACCTCGGTTCCTGGAAAAATCATGGAAGGGATCCTTAAGGAATCCATTTTGAGGCACTTGGAAGAGAGGAAAGTGATTAGGAATAGTCAGCATGGATTCACAAAGGGCAAGTCATGCCTGACCAATCTGATTAGCTTCTATAATGAGGTAACTGGCTCTGTAGATGTGGGAAAGTCAGTGGATGTGATATACCTTGACTTTAGCAAGGCTTTTGATACGGTCTCCCACAATATTCTTGCCAGCAAGTTAAGGGAATGTGGATTGGATAAATGGACAGTAAGATGGATAGAAAGATGGCTAGAAAGCCGGGCCCAGCGGGTAGTGATCAACGGCTCGATGTCAGGATGGCGGTCGGTTTCTAGCGGAGTGCCCCAAGGTTCGGTTCTAGGACCAGTTTTGTTCAATATCTTTATTAATGACCTGGATGAGGGGATGGATTGCACCCTCAGCAAGTTTGCGGATGACACTAAGCTAGGGGGAGAGGTAGATACGCTTGAGGGCAGAGATAGGGTCCAGAGTGACTTAGACAAATTGGAGGATTGGGCCACAAGAAATGTGATGAGGTTCAAGAAGGACAAGTGCAGAGTCCTGCACTTGGGACGGAAGAATCCCAAGCATAGTTACAAGCTGGGGACCAACCAGTTAAGTAGTAGTTCTGCAGAAAAGGACCTGGGGGTTACAGTGGATGAGAAGCTGGATATGAGTCAACAGTATGCCCTTGTAGCCAAGAAGGCTAATGGCATATTAGGTTGCATTAAGAAGAGCATTGCCAGCAGATCAAGAGATGTCATTATTCCCCTTTATTCGGCTCTGGTGAGGCCACATCTGGAGTACTGTGTCCAGTTCTGGGCCCCCCACTACAAAAAGGATGTGGACGCATTGGAGAGGATCCAGCGGAGGGCAACCAAAATGATTAGGGGCTGGAGCATATGACTTATGAGGAGAGGCTGAGGAGTTGGGTCTGTTTAGTCTGCAGAAGCGAAGAGTGAGGGGATTTGATAGCAGCCTTCAACTTCCTGAAGGGAGGTTCCAAAGAGGATGGAGAGAGGCTGTTCTCAGTAGTGACAGATGGCAGAACAAGGAGCAATGGTCTCAAGTTGTGGTGGGAGAGGTCCAGGTTGGATATTAGGAAAAACTATTTCACTAGGAGGGTAGTGAAGCACTGGAATGGGTTACCTAGGGAAGTAGTGGAGTCTCCATCCCTAGAGGTGTTTAAGTCTCGGCTTGACCAAGCCCTGGCTGGGTTGATTTAGTTGGGATTGGTCCTGCCTAGAGCAGGGGGCTGGACTTGATGACCTTCTGAGGTCTCTTCCAGCTCTATGGTTCTATGATTCTATAATAACATTGATGTTGACATTTAGAAGACACTCACTGAGGCACTCAAAATGGAGACAAGTCTTACACAATGGCTCCCTGCATTTTGAATTTGCCTGCCGACATGCTGAAGAAGAGAAGAGGTACAGGAGGAAGGGGAGACTGGCTTCTAGGCATGGTCAACAGTTTCCTGGTGTACCTGGAAACATCCTTCCTCATTGTAATAGAACTTGTGGTTCAAAGATCAGCCTCATCAGCCACCTGAAGGTCCATAACTCCCATGGAAGATGATCATATGCGCCAATGAGTGATTGCCCATCATCATCATTCTCAGATCCACTATGTGATCTATATATGAAGGTAGAGTTAAATATTATACAGTAGAACTTCAGAGTTACAAACACCTTGGGATTTAAGATTGTTCCTAACTCTGAAATGTTCGAAACACTGAATCGAATGTTATGGTTGTTCTTTCAATATAGCTTTGAAACTTTGCCATGAAGACTAAAAATGCTGTTTCCCTTTAATTTTGTTAGTAGTTTATGTTTAACACAGTACCATAATATATTTGCTGTTTTCTGCAGGAGGCAGGTCTCTGCAGTTGCCAGATTGTGTACTTCCAGTTCCAAAGGAGGTACATGGTTGACTGGTCAGTTTGTTACTATGCTGTTCATAACTCTGAGGTTCTACTGTACAACTGTAATTTTTATCATGATTTATAATGACTTTTAAAGTCTTACTGACATAACTGGATTTCAAAATACTTTGTGCTAGCATTTTCCTGTTGCATAATTAGTTTATTTGCATACCCAAGTGGAATGTCTGCAACATCTCCTGTTTGCATGACTTAAGACTTCACTGATCTATTTGTAGTATCCAAAACTAGTGAAGATATTAATCAGTTTTGTCTGTTAATAGCAGATATGTATTCCTGATGAATGTATGAGCTGACTCATCTTGCCTCCATTACAGAACTAGGATTTGCATGGGGATGTCATATGTTTCCTGTTAGACAAGACTGCAGCTGTAAATTGATTTGTCTACCTGAAAATAAAGGGACTTCGAGATGGAAGTTTAGAAGTTGAAGTTGGACATTTTTACTTGGTGTAGAGGCTGTAAGCTAAAATTAGGTCCCAGCCTTGCAATCTACATAGTAGTGTGTCTATAGAAGAGTCCCAGTGATCAGTCCATGCACTGTAAATTGCAGGGTTGAGTCTCTACATTGTAAATGTAATACCAACATAGAAATAAGCTCATGTACAAAAATGTCTTTAGTTTGGCTACTGGAGATGCATCAGAAGGAAAGTTCACAAACAATGATGCAACATTCCCCACAAATGGTTAAAAAGCTATTACAAGCTGCGGAGCCTTGTGATGGGGCGGACAAGCTCCAACTCCCCCGCTGGAGGCTTATCACCCTGTCACATTGCCCCCAAGAAAAGGGCCACAGAGAAGTTCTCCAGGCAAGCTAGAGTGGCAGTGGAGGACCCAGCCAATAAGGGGCCAGAAAGGCCAACAAAAGGCGCTGCAAAGCACAGCAGCTCGCAGTTGCCATGCAGATCTCAAGGACAGGAGATGAGGATGACTGGCTGGCTGTGGGAGCAGCAGCACCAGGGAGAGCTCCATGTGGAGAGCTATTATGCTAAGACTAATGAACTGAGATAAAGCCCTAAGGAAAGGGTCAGGAAGCTGTCTACAGGAAGGGAAGCCCTGCAGACAGCACTCTCATCTGGAGTGGGAAACAGACACCTAGACCGAATACAGAGGGCACCGGGATGGGCCCTGTTAAAGGTGTACACTGGAAGGGGTTTTGAGTGATTCACTCCAGGCTGTGTGGCTCGGCTGGAGGGCTAAGTAACCTAAAAGGCTGACAAACTCAGGGGAGTGCAGGCACACACACTCAGTCAGACGGGGTCACTTGTGGGAGGTGAGTGCCTCCCCATTACAAGCCTCATGTAATGCCAGCAATTTATCCTTTTACAGAACTAGAGTACAGAAGGAACACAAAATAGTGGTACAAGCTAGCTGCTGGTTTTCCTCATGATCTCATACATGATATGAGATGTGACAAAGTCACTCCCCTGAGTAGGTTGGAGTGATGTTCTGAAATGCAGTGGTGTCTTGTGATGCATCGTAATCATAAGGTAACTCTTTGGATTTAACTCTTATGGAGTCAACTTGTTACAAAAAAATTGAAACATTTTGTTAGAAAATGAAAGAAACAAGGTAGATAAATCTCAGATGGGTAGCAGTGTTAGTCTGTAACTTTAAAATCAACTAGCAGTCCTATATTTCTAAGGTGCTACAGGACTGCTCATTGTTTTTAAGGTAGATAAGGTAACACCTTGTATCAATTCAACTTCTCTTGGTAGAAAGGACAAGCTTTCAAGCTGCAGAGCTCTTCTTCATGTCTGGAGAAAGTAATCAGAGTGTCTAAGATAATCACAGGTTGGGACAGATTGTGAAGCACGCCACATATGGATTTCACACATGCCACAGGAGACCATGAAAACCAAAGTTAAAATTACCAATCTAATTCCATATAACAAACCATTATATCCTAACCTCCAAAACCTTGATGGAATGGTGCATTATATGGGGAGGATTTGGACTGCTAATTTTAGCTGCTTTTGTTTTCATGGTTTCTTATGAAATTTGAGAAATAGTTAGACAAACTGCGCAAAACCAACAGTGCACTAGTAGGAAATATCCTTCTCACTATCCATAGACTATACTGGAGATTCCATAACTTGAAGCTGCAGGCACTTGTCGTCCAGCCAGAGATCCCCCTGAGCTCATTTATCCTGTGGGTGCATTTTTCGAGTTAGCACCCTGTGATTTTTTTAAGGGGGTGAGGTACAAGGTTGACACTCTAGCCAGTCTAATTGCCTGCCATTATGATTCATGCTGTTACAGTACTTTTATTGACCTTTCAGCATTGTTTTGGATTCCCACAAGGACAATATTTTTGTTAGCCACTGGACATTATAATTAATTATATGACATGTGTATGGTGAGACCCATGTGGAATGTATAAACACATTAATGTGAAGACTAGACGTCCTTAGCTAATAGATAAGATCATCAGTCCTGTGTTAACAGCCATGGAAAGGGCTTTCGGGAAGGCAACCGTTGTTTCCTAGGTAGATTCCCCCACATCATCTCTTGGAAAGAAGTCACAGCTTGTCTAAAGAAAGAGCTTGAGTCCTGCCCACAAACCTAGGAGATCCTGTGGGATTCAGGCATAGATGCTGGAACTAGGTATGCATTGCACCCCTTGGCTCGGTTCAATGACTCTTAGCACCCCAACTACAAAAAATTGTTCTATAACCCCTGGAATCATGTGAGGCAAGAGACATCTGCAGAGAGATCATGGCTCAGATCCACAAAACTATTTTAGGTGCTTAAATATCTTTGAGGATCTGGGTGTGTGTGTGTCTCCACATCAGCTCTAGACACAGGTAGCCCTCTCTTCATCCAACTCCCTGAGAGTGCAACCACACTAGAGTTGTATTAACAGTGACACCCTGCTGGTCACAGCAGGCCTCAGCACCCCCGGGGAGTGTGGGTGCACGCACATGTGGATGTAGAAGATAATACACCTTAGGGCTCTACTGTATTACCTTTTACTGTTCACCCCTCTGGGACACTTGGCATTGGCCACTGTCAGAAGACAGAATATTGGGCTAGATGGACCAGTCTGACCCACTATGGCTGTTCTTACTTTTTCAAATCAGTTCTGTGAAACTGGGGAGGGAAGAGGCACTATAGAGGAGGGAGGGAGGATAACATCCACCCTCTCAAACAAACTTACTCTTTCCAGTCACTTCCCTTTCACGCAGCATGGACCCTGTATGCACTACTAGGGCTCAGTTAGGTCCTGAGGGAAGAAAGGAATGGTAACAAGGATCCTATACAACTGTGAAAAATATGTGTGTGTGTGTATGTGTATGCATAGCAGATAGTTGGAGACAAAGGTACTGAGAATGTAACACAATGTGCCATTATTCACTATTAACAAGTGTAAATATTCCACTGTAGGGGCCCTAATCACTCAGTAACATTGCTCTTGCTTACAATTCAGCTCTCTTTTCTTCTTCCCTGACCTCCCTCGGTATTTTTGCTTGGCCCATTTCTTACGCCTACCCATTTCTTTCAGGCTGCCTCTTATACTTAATTTTCTCATGGCGCAGTGAGCACCCATTCTTTTGCTAGTCCGAAGAACCTGCCCTAACACATACATCTGAAGACTGTTTGCTAATCTGTGAAACAAAGCAGGATTTCTACTTGTAATTAAAGGAGAAAGCTGCTCCTGCTGACAAAGCCTGGTCATCTGAATCTTTATGAATAAGTATTTAGTCTGCCACACATCTGAGGCTAAGAGCCCTGGAAACTGGTGAGCTGTTCATCAGCCTGGGAAGGGAATCCAGCTCCACAACCAAGTCCTTTCTCAGGGATTTATTTACTCAGGCCTGGGGAAGGAGGGGAGAGGCGGGAGGGTTTGCAAAGGATGGGCTGGGCTGGGGAAGGCTGGGGTGGAGTGCTGCCCGAGCCTCCCTCCCCCATGCTCCAGCTGGCTGGAGGTAGGCTGCGGCTGATTCCCACCCCCAACCCACCCTCAGGAGCAAGGCCAGGGGTGGAGCTGGGCTGCCGTGGCAGGAGCGGGACAGCCACCACCCCTCCCATGGCTTGGGCCAAGCTGCTGCAACTGCATCCCAGCCAGACAGGGGTTGATTTTGCCCCAGCCCTCCCAGGAGGCTGGGGAGTTTATGGAATATTATTTTTCACTTATGCTATTACAGTAAGATCCCAGAAGGTAGTTTCTATAAAACCTTTATTACTGTATACATTTCTAGTATGTTATAACAAAATCATTTTACCAATCACTTTTTCCACTCGAATTTTTCATTAACCTCCCCTATGCACATTCATTGCATAACTATTTTGAACTTCTTTAATATTTAAAAATATTGTGGTCCACATTTACAAAAAAAGCACCCTCCCCCCCGAAATTCCTGCGGGCCTGCTACTATTCACTAGGTCACATAAAATGGCGGCTCAGTTGGAAATGCTAGTTATAAGTAATCCCCCCAAGCTGTCCCTGGTTTAACTACCCTAGGAAAGGAGATGCTGGTAGCTTCCTCTGTCTTATGTACTATGGGAGGTGCAGCAATGCCACAGGCAGGGGTGTAATAACCCTTACCAGTTGCAGCACCTTCCCATTGTCACAGCCATACTCTTGCAGTTGGTTCCACCAGAGCAGGCCTTTGTGTACACATGGAATCCTGCTGAGTTCCACTACTTCCAAAGGTCCCAGAGGTCTGCTTTTCTGGATCCAATTGATTTTACATGGTACATGGCAGTGTGGTGGAACATCACAATAGGATATTGTCATGTTGTACAATTGGCTTATTCCTCTGCTGCTGGTGCCTCAATAAAGGAGAAGAAAAGAATAGCTTGGCATTTCTTTTGTGTCTTTCACCCTGTCCAGAATTTTCTGCAAACAGCTCTTAGAAAACCTCAATAGTCTGGCATATAGACGTGTAACAAATAGATGATGATTTTTGTTAAAATATTTTGCTCCCCTCATTTTCTGCTGGGATGTTTTTTCAATTCTTTCTTGCATTTAGCATGTCTCTACACTTGTCCTGATAACAGTATGCATTAGCAGTGGGGCATGACACCCATGCACAGCTCCTTTATAAACCTGAAAAAAAACCCTTATTCCCGAAACTTGTGTGCCAGCTCCAGCGTGATTAGTCTTCTTGAATCTAATACTGCAAATCCCAGTGGAAACAATGACAGCTTTCTACCTAAACTATAAGCTATGAAGCTCCAGGGTGGTGAATAAAGAATGGTTAAAAATAGAACCCAGAGTATTTGCGATAGGAACAGTGTCTAATTTGGTGTAGCATTACTTGTATATGAAACAGGATCAGCATATTTGGATCTCTACTGTTCCTATTTATGTAGAGAAGATAAAAGACAGAAAAAATGGCAAAATGGACCAGACTTTTCAGAAAGGAAAGGGAGTCACAGGGCAAGACAGCAGTAACCAGGAAAAAAAGTGAACTTTGCTGTGTCTCCAGATTGAGAAGTGGTGAGTGAAATTGAATAGTGCCATATTTAGAACACCTCAATTTATTTGCAATTTGCAAGAAATGGCAGCATGAAGTGAAAAGGATTGAACAAGAGTGGCAAGAATTGCACAATGTTCGTAGAATGATAATGGAGATCTAAAACAAGAGATAGACATTTAAAAAAAATCAGAAGTATTGCTAGGGAGTATAATATATAACACAAAGAATTCACCTCTAAAAGAAGGCAACTTAACAAAAGAATAGTTCAGTCATACAGATAAAAAAAAGTTATCATAGAAAAATGTCAAGTTAGAGGAGACAATGAAGAGTAACATTCCCGAGTTAGATGAATCCACACATATGAGGGGGGATTTGATAGCAGCCTTCAACTTCCTGAAGGGAGGTTCCAAAGAAGATGGAGAGAGGCTGTTCTCAGTAATGACAGACGGCAGAACAAGGAGCAATGGTCTCAAGTTGTGGTGGGAGAGGTCCAGGTTGGATATTAGGAAAAACTATTTCACTAGGAGGGTAGTGAAGCACTGGAATGGGTTACCTAGGGAAGTAGTGGAGTCTCCATCCCTAGAGGTGTTTAAGTCTCGGCTTGACCAAGCCCTGGCTGGGTTGATTTAGTTGGGATTGGTCCTGCCTAGAGCAGGGGGCTGGACTTGATGACCTCCTGAGGTCTCTTCCAGCTCTATGGTTCTATGATTCTATGATATGAAGACCAGCTGTGGGGTGAGGTTTGGAGGGCCAAGTCTTTCCTACAGAGGTGGAAGTGCTCTCATCACCTGTTAAAAAGAGTCAGGCTATGCTACTGAGTTTTCTTACACTATTTCCAAATTCTATTTATTTTAAACTAGCATATTTACCCAGCATTATGTGTGCATTCGTAAGGGGGGGCTCAGGGTAAGGGGCTGGGGGTGTGGAGGGTGTAAGAGTCAGGGCTGGGAGATGAGGAGGCGCTCTCACCAGAGGATTGTATGCATGTGTGTTTGGGAATGGGCAGGGGAGGCAAGGACCCCTTCCCCAAGATTCATACCAGGACTGCTTGTCCTTCCCCTTCCTGTCCCTGTCAGGGAGAGAGAGTAAAGTACACAGTTGTCTACCCCTGTGCTTCCTAGCCAGAGTGAGGGATGAAGCAAATTGTACACTTTCCTCTTGCTCCCTGATGAAGGGAAACAGCCAGCAATGTCCCTGTACAAATCTGGGGAAGGGAAAGCTTTGCCCCCCTCAGGTTCCCTAAAGAGTGCCTGTGGGATGGGAGGCTTGGGGCTGGGATAGTCCTGGACTCGGGGGGAGGTGCCTCTAGCCAGCCCTTTCACCTGCCTGGTGAGTCTGTCTCTTTTCTGTATGGTTTTGAGAAACAATCCTGTGCTAGGAACATCCCATTTTTCTGGCACTACCAAACTGTTACATTGCTTTAAGTTATGATCAAAAGAAAGCTGCATACCAAGTATGGTGGTCCTAGCTCTTGCCATTTAGGAGGAGTTTTTGGATAAACAGACAGACAAACTCTCTCAAGTGTGTAATAGATGTGGATAATTTGGATCAAAATTAGTATAAGCAATGTTCTTTTTCTATCAAGACTTTCAATAATCATAGAAGTTAAGGGCAGTTGCAAATGTATCTATATACAATATAATATAATTATATTATATATTATATTTAATATATATTATCTAACATATATATTAGCTATAATATATTATATTACTATCTCTATATGTATTTGGTTAGTCTCTAAGGTGCTACAGAGCCATTCTTGTTTTTAAAGTTTTCTTTGAATATCAGGACAGAATTTGTCCCTGTGACAGAAAAGGAATTTATAGAAACCCGCAGAAAGAAATCAGCATGCCTCCTCTTTCTGTTTATCACTTATTACTGTATCTCAGCACCTCACAGTCTTCAATATATTTCTCTTCATAACACTCATTTGAAGTAGGTAGGTACTAATAGCCTCATTTTACAGATGAGGAATTAAGGTGCGGCGAGACTTAAGGTATGTAGTCAGAGGTGTTACTGCAGCATGTGTGGACCTTTCCAAGCAAGCTTTAACCTAGCTAGCTTGAGTAAGGAATGTAGGTCATACATCCAGGATGGGAGATACTGCCCTGGGCAGCAGTGACTCTAAAAGAGATTTGGGGGTTATAGTAGATAACCAGCTAAACTCTAGTTCCCAGTGTGATGTCATGGCCAGAAGAGCTAATACAATCCTGGGATGCATAAACACTGGACTACAGAGGTTATTTTACCTGTGTATCTGGGATTGGTGTGACTCCTGCTGGAACACTTATGCCCAAAAATTCAAGAAAGATGTTGATAAATTGGAGATGGTTTAGAGAACAGCCATGAGAGTGAGTAAAGGGTGAGAAAACATAACACGTAGTGATAGACTCAAGGAACTAAATCTATTCAGCATAGCACAAAGAAGGTTAACGAGTGACTTGATGGCAGTCCATAAGTATCAACATGGGCTCTTTAGTCTGGCAGAGAAAGGTATAATATGATCCAATGTCTGGAATTTGAAGGTACACAAATTCAGACTGATGATAAGGTGTAAATTTTTAACAGTGAATAATTAACCATTGAACAATTTACCAAGCATCATGGATGATTCATTACTACCAACAACTTTTAAAGCAAGGCTGGATGGTTTTCTAAAATACGCACTCTAGAAAATAAGTTGGGGACAGTTCTATGGCCCGTGTTATACAGGCGGCAGAAGAGGTGATCACAGTGGTCCCTTCTGGCCTTGGCATCTATGAACAATGATAACAGTGAAGCCATGGCAGCATGGATTGCAGGTGACCCCCTGAAAGGCCAGGTAGGTACTTGAGTGATTAGCCCACACTGTTATCTGTGTTGCTATGGCTGCACTGGTATTTTTTGAGCAACACATTGTGTAGTCACACTTTAGACTGCAGTGTACCCATACCTGAGTGACTTGCCATAAGAAGAAATTTGTAACAGAGTAAGGAACTGAATCTGAGTTGAGTCCTAGTCTAACACCCTAACTTCAGAGAAAGGATGGTCCATTAGGGTTCGTATGCTAACAGTTTGTAAACTTGTCAATGGGGAGATGTAATTCTAAAGCCAAAGATATCACCAGGGGACACTTTTGTTTGAATGGTTACTTCAGAACATAAAAAGCAAAGGTACTAAGTGACAAAACAAACCCTAATGCCATTTAAATCAATGCCAAAACTATAGCCTCTAAACTCTGGAGATGTGGATTCTACCAATTAGTGATTTGTGATCAGATTCTGCACATCTTCCTCATACAAGCAGTTCTATGAATGTCAGAGAAAGCACAAGTAAGGATTTCTCTGACAGGGAAAGTACAAGTAACAATGAGTTTGGAATCATATACTGGTCTTGGTTTCTGATTAGTATGCAGGGTTGATCCTGCATCCCTGTCTCACTTGAGTAATCTTGTTACACATATCAGTAATTCCACTCAAAGCCATAGTCATGTCCACATATTCTGGGATTGCTCATGTGAGTAGGGTTGGAAGACATAGCTAAATGCCACCTGAATAACATAACTTGTCAGTCTCTCTGCCTAACAGAAGTCTAGGTCTTGGTCCTTGAAGGTCTATCCACGTGAATAATATCCAACATATTAGTGTAATTTTCATCCTTTCATCCTTACACCATCTTCTTGACACCCTCATGCATTGTGTTACTTCTAGTATTGACATTGTAAGCTCTTTGTGGGAGCTTTTATTGTCACCTTTGAAGAATTTAGCTGAAGATCATCCCTGAGCTGAGTGTTCTGAGCCTACTGAGACACCTGAGGTAATTACCTGGGAGTCCAAAGAGCCAAAGAGTCCAATCCACAAGCAAGGGTCTAACCAGGTGGCATAAAAGCAGGTCTATAGACTCTCAGTGAAGGCAACTAGACCAGTCTGCTAGACATTGCTATGTTGTGGTTACTCCCAGCTACATGATAATTTTGATAGACTGCCCTGCTTGTCCTGACATGAGCACTCTGTGCCAATACTGTTAGTTTTGGGGCACAATGATGCTTTAATCAGTTAATTTAGAAAGAGGGCACCTAAATGGCACTGAAAAACAACAGCATGAGAGCAAAGAAGCAGCCATGATTTCTCAAAGTAAAGTTTTGGAAACAACTTTAAGTACATCTGCAAAGGGTAAAAGTTGTAGGAAACACTGTTAGTATAGATCAGAAATAGCCCCAGCAAGAGAGGATTTAGCTACTCTGAATGTACCAGCATTCTTCTTTACCCGGGTTAGGAGAAGAACATTTTTGAATAGCAGTTATTGAGAGGTATGTACCCAACCCCAGGCAAAAAGATTTAGTCATATAATTCCCTTTAACACTAATGACTTACGCAATAAAGTCCCTGCTCATCTCACTTGAATACTCATCCTTTAGCTGTGCTCTCTGAAGCACTTAATACAATAAAAGAGTCTTAAAAGTAAACCAATTTATGTCACAGCTCATATATTACATTTGGAGGAAATAAAGTTTAAAACGTGTACCACTCTGCACCTATGCATACTGCCAACCAGACAGAATCATCTGGGAAACTTAATTCAGCTCACATGGCTGCAAGCAGAGCTGAATCAGAAACCACACACATGAGAACACTGTGAATAAATCTTTGTACAGTCTATAATGGACTATGTGTCTAACTGCTCGTTAAAGCTCAGAAATAAAATAAAATTCTAGTTACCACTGAAATGGTGACAGAAGTGCATCCCATGCAGAAAATGTTGAGTGATTATTTCCTCTTCAGATAATATCATTAGATTAGCATAGGAGGGAACTACACAGTTTGATCTTGGTATGTTTACAATAGAATTTCCTTTAATGATGCTTTAAATGAAACACCAGCAGCAATAACACAAAATCCACACAATCAGCATAAAAAAGTCTTGGCTCTAAAGAAAACAAAGGGCGGGGAAAAGCCAAGTTTCTTACACTATACAACGGAACAATAACGATTATCTCTGGAGAGAAGCAAGAGCAATTCAGAAATAGTTTGAAAAATGCAATTTGCCCTTGTAACAAGATGGTCTACTCTAAGGGCCAGAGTACTGGCCCATCCAGCCCTGGTCAATATCACACCCTACTGGGAAGAGGACAGGCAATGCCTATAAAGGAGCTTGGCTCCTGTGGCTGGAGCAATGTGTACAGTGGAAGACTTTGGGCCCCTACCACCCTGTGAGGGAAACACTTCTTTGCAAGTGAAGATGTCCCATGTCGAAAGGGACAGACCCATATTTGAGCCCTCCTGCCAGGGCTATCCTTAGGATTTTTGAGGCCTATGCAACATTATTAATCTGGTGCACTACTGTTTTCTGTGTGTGAAGGGGGCGCAGCTCCTGCACAAAACCTGCTGAGAGAGGCCAGGTTGCTCCATACCTTCCTGTCTACTCACCCGTCCAATAGGCAGAGCCCCTCATATGAACAACCAGGGGCTGAATTAAATTTGTGTATGAAACTGGAGCAAATATAAAACTGTTTAAGATTTTAAAAATGAAAAATATGAAAAAAACTCGAATACACTTTATTTCTGTTGTCATTATTCACTCCCTGAATTGGACACAGCTCACATTCCTCCCTTGACCATAGATACTGGTAGATGGAACAGAGTCTTCCCCAGAAGTTGCAGTGGAGGAGATCATAGAATCCTAGGGTTGGAAAAGACCTCAGGAGGTCATCGAGTCCAACCCCCTGCCCAAAGCAGGACCAATCCCAACTAAATCAACCCAGCCAAGACTTTGAAAGCTGGGACTTAAAAACCTCTAGGGATGGAGATTCCACCATCTCCCTAGGTAAAACATGCCAGTGCTTCACCACTCTCGTAGTGAAATAGTTTTTCCTAATATCCAACCTAGACCTTCCCCACTGCAACTTGAGACCATTGCTCCTTGTTCTGCCATCTGTCACCACTGAGAACAGCCTCTCTCCATCCTCTTTGGAACCTCCCTTCAAGAAGTTGAAGGCTGCTATCAAATCCTCCTTCACTCTTTTCTTCCGCAAACTGAATCAGCCTCTCCTCGTAGGTCATGTGCTCCAGCCCCCTAATCATTTTAGTTGCCCTCCACTGGACTTTCTCCAATGCATCCACATCCTTTCTGTAATGTGGGACCCAGAATTGGACACAGTACTCCACCAGTGCCAAATAAAGGGGAATAATCACTTCTCTATATCTGCTGGCATGCTCCTCCTAATGCACCCCAATATGCTGTTAGCCTTGTTGACTGCAAGGGCACACTGTTGACTCATATCCAGCTTCTCATCCACTGTAATCCCCAGGTCTTTTTCTAGCAAACTGTTGCCTAGCCAGCTGTTCTCCAGCCCGTAACAATGCTTGGGATTCTTCTGTCCTAAGTGCAGGACTCTGGACTTAAACCTCATCAGATTTCTTTTGGCCCAATCCTCCCCCAGCTTAGTGTCATCTGCAAACTTGCTGAGGGTGCAATTCTCCCCCCATTCAGGTCATTAATAAAGATCTTGAACAAAACCAGTCCTCGAACCAATCCTTGGGGCACTCCACTTGACACTGACTGCCAACTAGACATTGAGCCATTGATCAGTACCCACTGAGCCCGACAATCTACCCAACTTTCTATTCACCTTACAGTCCATTTATCCAATCCATACTTCTTTAACTTGCTGGCAAGAATACTGTGGGAGACTGTATCAAAAACTTTGCTAAAGTCAAGATATATCACCCCCCCTTCCCCATTATCCACAGAGCCAGCTACCTCATCACAGAAGGCAATCAAGTTGGTCAGGTATGTCTTGCCCTTGGTGAATTTATGGTGACTATTTCTGATCACTTTCCCCTCTTGCAGGTGCCTCAAAATGGATTCCTTGAGGATCCCCTCCATGATTTTTCCGGGGACTGAGGTAAGGCCGACTAGTCTGTGGTTCCCTGGATTGTCCTTCTTCCCTTTTTTAAAGATGGGCACTACATTTGTCTTTTTCCAATCATTCAGGACCTCCCCTGCTCACCACAAGTTTTCAAAGATAATGGCCAAAGGCTCTGCAATGGCATTTGCCAATTCCCTCAGCACCCTCAGATGCATTAAATCCAGACCCATGGATTTGTGTATGTCCAACTTTTCTAAATATTTCTTAACCTGTTCTTTCTCTACCGATGGCTGCCCACCTCCTACCCATACTGCATTGCCTAGTGCAGTAGTTTAGGAGCTGACCTTGTCTGTGAAAGACAGAGACAAAACAAAAAAAAGCATTGAGTACTTCAGCTTTTCCCACATAATCTGTCAATAGGTTACCTCCAGTAGGAGCCCCACACCTTCCCTGACCACCCTCTTATTGCTAACATGCCTGTAGAAACCTTTCTTGTTACCCTTCACATCCCTTGCTAGCTGCAATTCCAATTGTGCTTTCGCCTTCTTGATTACTCCCCCTGCATTCTCGAGCAATGTATTTATACTCCTCCCTAGTCATCTGTCCAAGTACCCACTTCTTATATGCTTCCCTTTATGTTTAAGCTCACCAAGGATTTCCCTGCTAAGCCAATCTGGTCACCTACCATATTTGCTTTTCTTACTGAGCATCGGGATTCTTTGTTCCTGTGCCTTCAATAAGGCTTCTTTAAAATACTGCCAGCTCTCCTGGACTCCTTTCCCCCTTCATGTTAGCATCCCAGGGGATCCTGCCCATCAGTTCCCTGGGGGAGTCAAAGTCTGCTTTTCTGAAGTCGAAGGTCTGGAGAAGGGGCAGAGAGACATGGTTGGGGGGGAGGAGGATGGGGCAGGGGGACCTGGGACTCCCTCAGAGGTCTTGGGGAGGGGGATGGGGCAGGGAGAACTGGGGCTCCCCCAGGGGTGCTGGTGTGGAGGATGAGGCAGGGGGACTTGGTTGTCCCCCAGGTGTCCTGGTAGAGGGGATAGAACAGAGGGGATCTGAATCACCAGTTGCTCTATGTGGCCTGGGCTGAGGTGACTCACCTGGAGTAGGAGGCACTCATGGGTGCTGATGATTGATTTAGCCCAGCATGGCCCGGGAACTGCCCATCCCCCATGCTCCCTAGACTCTGCAATTGAATAGTGCTGGAGCTGAGGCGGGCACATGGGGCAAGGGGAAGCTTTACCTGCAGCACTCTACATCAGAACTGCCCCAGGCCTGTCAGAGGCCTGAGAGTGCAGGGAGGAGGCAGGAGCCATGTCATGAGGGAGCCCAGCTGTCCACAGCACACGGTAACCAGAAATGGCTGGGCCAGCTGCAGAAACTTCCTCTCCCCCATCCCCACTCACCCCACCAAGTGGTATGCACCTCAGGGAGGAGGAGTGTGGCTAGCGTGGAGTTCCTGAGGGTCAGGCTGCCTGGGCTCCTCTGTGCCTCTGCCCCCATCTTCAGTTAGTGGTACAAGTGGAAGGAGATGGTAGGTAGAATGCAGCCCTGCTGCCAGCTGAGAGCATCACCTTCCATGCACAGCACACACATCTTCATAGGGACACCTGAAAATCTGGTGCCTTATGCACCAGCATATGTTTCATATGCCTAGGGATGATGGCCCTGCCTCCAACAGATATCCCTACTTTTCTTAAAAATGGGAAAATTGCCCTGCATTTGCAGTCTCCCCCCTGTCATCAATACTGGTGGGTCCTACTTCTGGCTGGATCCCTGCTCACCAGCTGCCCACCCACCAGCAACGAGTGTGTGTGTACGTGGGGGGAGGGTTTCCAATGGCTGACAATGGGGGTGAGTGTGCAAGGATGGCCAGTAAACCTGCAGCATGTGGGGACAGCTGCTCCCCCTTCTGGTCTATCAGTGCAGTCCCTGCTGTGTGCCAGCTCTTGGCTAGCAGGCTCTCACTCCCTCCCTCCCCCACTCCAGTTCCAGCCAGTGATGCCCGGCTGGTTAGTGCATGGAGATTGTGACAGGTTACACATCCCCTGCTGCCTACCCATTGGCCCTTCACATGAGTCCCCTCTCACTGTCTTCTTCCTGCTGTGCATGTTCCCCCCCCAGCCCAACTGCTCCAGCATCCCACTCCTGGTGCTGTGCAGAAAACCAGCCCCAGGTCAGATCATTCAGCTCACCAACAGCCTGGCTGCGGCAGGCTGCTTCCCTCCCTCACTGCCTCAGGCCGGGTTGGCACCCAGGGAAAGCTCAAGACCCTCTGTTCCAGGGTAGTAGCCAAGAGGTGCCAATTCCCTGCACAGCACTGGCATGGGGAAGCTTTTCTGCTCCTCAGCTAAGCTCAGCAGTGGCAGGGAGGAAGCAATTTCCAGAAACTGAAGAAGGGGGATACTGCTGCCCAAAGTGCAGGTCAAACACTAGAGTCTGATTCGGTGGCTGGTTCAGCCGTGCATCACTGATAGACATGATTGATGTTCTGGTGAGTCTACAGTGCTGAACTTGTTCGCTACCACATACGATGTATACTATTGTGTACAGTGTGAGGACAACTTACATTTGCAGTTAGTTGCTCTGCACCTACTAACTGTAGCAAAATTATCATTTTTTCTTTTAATTGTTCTTTGCCATTTCCACCCTCAACTCCAAGTCTAATGGTCATGCAGAGGATTTTTTTCCACCCATGAAGTTATTTCCTTCACCCTTCACACTTGAACAGGCAAATGCAATACTCCACTTCCAACAAAGCACATGGCCATTCTGCTTACAATTTCATTTAATAAGTACCTTAATAAGTTATTTACTTATTCCCACAATATAAGAACATGGGGTCACCAAATGAAATCAATAGGCATCAAGTTTAAAACAAACAAAAGGAAGTTTTCCTTCACCCAGTGCACAGTCAACTTGTGGAACTCCTTGCCAGAGGATGTTGTGAAGACTAGGACTTTAACAGGGTTCAAAAAAGAGCTAGATAGATTCATGAAGGTTAGGTCCATCAATGGCTATTAGCCAGGATGGGTAGGAATGGTATCCCTAGCCTCTGTTGCTCTGGAAATGGATGACAGGAGAGGGATCACATGATGATTACCTGTTTTGTTCCTTCCCTCTGGGGCATCTTGTGTTGGCCACTGTTGGCAGACAGGATACTGGGCTAGTTGGACCTTTGGTCTGACCCAGTATAGCCATTCTTATGTACCTGAATTCCCTCTGTTCTGCCCCAATTTTAATAGCTATGTCGGGTGCTGAGCATGCAGGCTCCTGTTTCGGGGTCAGCTTTCAGCGTTCCAGAGTTGTCTGACACAACTTGCAGAGCTTTCCTTTTGAGAGGATCTAGGAACCTACAGAGCTGGAGTATGTGTCTTTTGTTGTTTTCTTCCTCGCGTGTTCACACTAACATCACAGACAGGTGTAGCCTCCTGGCTGCTGCAGTCTGAACCAAAGGCATCAGGATGGAAAAGCAGTAAGGGCTGCTTGTGATGAAGCCGTTCACCCATCATTTCCCCTAGTGCATCCAATCATTTCAGCTTGGAAACATTCATCTGCTCCCCCCACATCAGGTAATTACATATGCTTTACTTCTGGCTGACCATGAAAGCCAGGTGGAAGTAACAGCTAGTACAATATGTTGTGATCAGGAATTAGGCTAATTGATCACAATAGAGTTCCATGCACTAGGCTAGCATGCTATCTGATGCTGGATCCATTTCAAGGTTCTGGAGCTTATTTTTATTAGCTAGGTAAGAGACAAGCTGTTTCCATGGACTGACCCTCTGCTATCTGTTATGATAAACAGAGACAAGGAACTTTGGCTGTGGAACAACTACTGCAAGAGAGCAGGAGGAGCCAGTCTTGCCACTGTTGAAGTGCACTGACAGACTCTGATCTCTAACTCTATCTTTCCCCACCGGGCAGTATGATAGCCCTGTTTTCCATGACAAGCATTCTTTGGCACAACGGACCCTAAATGAGAAGGCAGCTGCTTAGAGGGAGATCTCTATGGCCATAGTCTGACATATGCTTTTTAATTTTGACCATGGCACTAAATTATTAGAAAGGTTAGATATTTACAGTAAGTACATTGGAAAAAATTAGCAAAACTATCAATTATATTCATGTTCCCAATTTTAAGTACAGAGGGAATTGGTAGAACCAGTTCTCATTCTACAATGGGAATCTCCTTCCTCAGCTACTCCAGGATCTTTTCCTTAGTCAGAGCATTGAGCACTAACATCCCTGCTCTCTTGTGGACTCTTGTTCAGGCCTTTCACAGAGTTCCTCCTTCCACACTGAACTCTCTCCCCTCAACTGGGCACCAGGTGTCCATTAAGTTATCAGCTGAGGTTTCCCAGTCCAAATTCTCTGGCTAAAAAACAGGTAATTAGGTCCATCTATTACACCTGTGCCATCATTAATTGCCTATTAACTCCTTTCAAGCCCATAACATCACTACAATTACCCTCTGGTAGACCTCTTCATTGTAGGGAAATGCTAATTTCTGCTGTGCTGCTAAAAAGCATATAACAGATTATGGGGTCATGTTAACAAATTTCCCATGCCCATATTTTGAAATTCTACATCTTTCTCAACCTCTCCCCCGCATCAGTAAGCGCTCTCTTGCTTGTGTGCTAAGACTAAATCCCTCCTGCTATGGAAAGGATACACAGGAAGAAAACAACATATAATCTGACAAACACAAAACTCAATAGAGCCTAAATAAGAAAATATAAGAAATGTTCCATTATAGACCCCAAATAATGAAAAGTTCTGGTTGTAAAGGTCACAGTCCCCTCTCTGAGCATTTTCAAATGTATTCTATAGCTGTGAGTCTTTAGACCATAAACCAGATGCACCAGCATGCTCTACAGTTTGCACCACTCCAGACACAAAGCAGACATAAAGCTGGTTTAACTAGCCAGTGAATCAGATGTTATAGCTGCTTCGCATTGTCAAAGCAGTACAAATCATAAGAGTGTTTGAGAGAAGCTGGTTTTGTGAGTGCTGTGGAAGAAAGAGCTTGGGACCATATTCTGATCTCATTTACACCCGTGTAAACCTAGTGTAAATCCACAGATGTCAACTTGCACAGGTATGACTGGGTCTGTTATTTGGGTAGCACGTTATCCATTGTATAGAGCCATGTGCATCTGCAGCTTTACTGAATAATGAATTAATAACAGACTAGGATGAGGTATGTAGTAATAGAAGAGTCTGGTTTACATTTTAGGGACTACGATGCAGTTATAAACAAAACTGTATTGCCTAGTCGATTGAGAACCCAATCTAGGTGGAAGCAAGGCAAGGAGAAACTCAGCCTTATATCAGGGATCAGAGTGCAGCAAGGTGGTTTGGAGTCCTCCTTGCAGCTGCTATTTAAGCCATTTGTGCGGTGTTGTGGACACAGGATCCTTGTACACCCAAATCCCATGCTCCTATCCTAGCCTATCCCTATCCCTCCTTCCTTATCTAGAGCTGATGCAAAGACCACTTACATAGGCCTGTACAGCTGCTTTGTCCACAGCCTCTGCACAGCACAAATACAGACCATCAGTGGCACGAGGGACTTGTGCACTTCTGCCATATCGGGGGGAACGTTCCCTAGTTTTAGCACATTCTGAAAAACAAAACTGTCATGGAAGACACTGTCACCATAAATGTGAGATTCCTACATTAAATCGGCTATTTTTCTGGGATTGCAGTATCACCATATATTTAATTAAACAGATCCCAATGAATAAGATATAATGCCCATATTCAGGGACCAGTAAAATCCGTCTCAGGACATATGCTGCTTAATTGCGTAGGTGCTTCCTAAATACTACCCTGAGTGGGATGTGTTAAAAATAGATGAGCTCTATGAGGGGACTGCTGATTGGGATGGAGCAAGGGGGACTTTGCTGTGGCAGATTACTGGCACATCAATGTTTCAGTCCTGACAATGTTATGTTTAGAAATTCCCCATGCCCACACTTAGAAATTCTGGATCTTTCTTAATCTCTTTTGCACATCAGTACGCACATTGGTAACTCCCTGACAATTGCGATTTTACTAAATTGTAACAGTACAGCTTCTTTTTGTTAGTGTTGCTTAATCTTTCTCATAAATATGAGATGGGAAACCTTTCTAAAAGGATAGCTGTGCTGTGCTGTAACAATGCTGCATATTAATACTGCTGGGCTGGGGCTGAGGAACCAAACGCAGCACAAACGAAAGAGATTAGGTCCAATCATAGGGGTCTTAGACCTCCTGTCAGATTTGAAGAACTCCCACTGATTTGATTGGGAGTTACTCACATAGTCAGGCAGGGAGGCAGGATACCAGTTGTCAACCGGTTCTAATACAGTTCAACCACCCCCTCAATCCAATGGGAACTTCCTTTGCACAAGATCAGAGGGAGAGAAAAATGTTAAGTCCTGAAACAAAACCAAAAACAACCAATCCAAAAGTTAAGTTGGACTTAAATCATTGCACTCAGAAATGGTGACTCCTACCCTTGGAGCAATCTCTGGAGCTGCAACAAAACCAGAAATAGAAGCATTTATTTTAAAATAATCAAGTAATTCATGCCTTACAGGCTATGTATTTCTCCTGATAAATGTCTTTGTTTTCCATAGCTCCTGTCCTCTCCTATCTGACAGGAAATGGTTTGAAGAGTGGGTCAGACTACCTCTTACCTTCCTTCATATCACACAGGATAATTTGGCAATGAGTGCTAAGAGCTTATACTCCATCCTTTAAGAGGCTTGTGTCTTCTGGAACACAGGCTATTGGATTAAATTGATCTAACATCAGTTTTGTATTTTTAATATGACCGGAGGAAAGTCTGCAGGCTAGATCTCTGGGTCTATGTCTACACAGCAGCATTATTTCGGAATAAGGGTATGTCTACACTAGCCCCCTAGTTCGATCTAGGGAGGCTAATGAGGACGACCGAAATTGCAAATGAAGTGCGGGATTTAAATATCCCGCGCTTCATTAGCATGTTCCTGTCCGGTCGCCATTTTAGAAATTGACTAGCCCGAAGTAACTGCCCGCGTCTACATGCGGCAGTGAAACGGGATTCTGAATTAAAGCCCTAAATCGAATTAGCTGTTATTCCTCCTGCAATGAGGTTTACCAGCTAATTCGATTTAGGATTTTAATTCGGAATCCTGTTTCACTGCCGCGAGTAAACGCGGGCAGTTATTTCGGGCTAGTCAATTTCTAAAATGGCGACGACGAACATGCTAATGAAGCGCGGGACATTTAAATCCCATGCTTCATTTGCAATTTCGGTCGCCCTCATTAGTCTCCCTAGATCGAACTAGGGGGCTAGTGTAGACATACCCTAAGTGACATTATTTCAAAATAACATAGTCCGCATCTACACTGAAGCAGTTATTTCAACATAATGTCAAAATAATGTTGAGCTGGACGACTGCTTACCCCGACTCCTGTAACCCTCATTGTATGAGAAGTAAGCGAAGTTGGGGGAAGAGTGCTCTGTCTCAAAATAACTGCTGCAAAGACAATACGAAAAGTTGAAATAAGCTATTTCGACTTCAGCTATGCAAATGGCATAGCTCAAGTTGCATAGCTTATTTTGAGTTTAGCCCTGCTGTGTAGATGTGCCCTTAGTGTTGGATCCAGGATTTGTGGTGGAAGGCTCCTACAGCCGAGATCCCCACTTGTATTACTTAGCTAACTCCCACTGAAACCAGGTGGCTTTGAGGCTCTTGGCCTAAGTCACTTTTCTGCTCCATATATCTTTTATCCAAAGAAAGACTGAACTGGTCCTAATGCACAGCAATCTAAGGGCTGTTCTTAGTTGTACTCACTTATCCCTGGCCTACACTAAGGAGTTATTTCAAAATAACAAGAGGAGCATCCACACTACCAAGCCCCTTATTTCAAAATAAGGGGCTGGTTATCTCAAAATAATAACTCCTG
Organism: Rafetus swinhoei; assembly: GCA_019425775.1. Lineage (NCBI taxonomy): Eukaryota > Metazoa > Chordata > Testudines > Trionychidae > Rafetus > Rafetus swinhoei. The sequence continues at coordinate 44,174,739 of CM033432.1, read as the reverse complement.
CTTTTCACAAGGAATAAAGCTTATTTAGAAATAGTTATTTTGAAATAGTGGTAGTGTGGACACTCTACTTCTGCTATTTAAAAAAAACTACTACCCAGAGTCATTCAAAGTAATTACTCCCCAGTGCTTCCTGGGGCTCTAAGTCAAGGTAGCGCATCCACATTAAGGGAGCCCGCCTCAGACTAATTTTGAAGGTCTCCCATAGTGTGGACACGCTATTTCAAAATAGTTATTTTGGGAGTTATTATTTCAAAATAAGTTATTTCAAAATAATTTCTTAATATAGACATGTCCTTAGAGTGATCCTAAAGGGACAACTCCTCTGGCCAGGGACTACTGGAGCACCACACAGTTCATTTCCACAGCCTGGCCACAACTGTCCCTATGCCCATAGGGTGGCTCATCTTTACACTGCCTTTACACACACTTACATCAGTAGACTCATCAATTCCCATAGAATTTAAAGCCAGAAGGAGCCATCATGCTCATGTAGTCTCATCTCCTGCACATCAGAGGCCATACAACCTCACCCACTCAAACCTCTAATGGGCCTATAACCTCTGGCTGAGCTATTTAAGTCCTCAAATCTATTAGGGTAGCTCTTTAGAGCAGCACAAACAGAAAAGAGCTGGGGTCCAGAATCAAGCCCCTAATAAATTTAAGATACACACAAAAAATAAAATCTTTTACAAATTTTACCTTTAAAGGAATGGGCTATCCTTTGACCACAAAAGGGAAGGGCTCTTCTATGGATCTGGCTGCCTAAATATACACAGCTGGCAATACAGCCAAAATTTCAGATTAGCCAAATGACTGAGATTGGTTAGAACTTTAGAACTGCTTTGTTGGTATCAGCAGAGGGAGTCTTTTAAATGGAGCCAGTGCATTACTGCATCATACAGAGAACTGTTGCATTAGCAATTCCGATTTCCATCTGTTTCAGCAGCATTATGGCATGAAATAAGTAACAAATTGTTCCTTTTTGAAGTTTTGTATGGATTTATGGTAGTATGCTGATCCAAAGGTGATTTTTCTCCTTTTTGATGTTGACTTCCCACAGAGACCTAAGACAACAGTTAATAAAAAGACAATCTGTTTATCTGTTTTAATGCTGTGAAGCCTGAACAAAATTCTCCTCACATGAGATCTGGGACTCCCCCTGACATAACAATGCTGTGTTGTTTTGATCAAACTAGCAATGTACAGAGTACACGTATGGCAGAATTTTAAAGGTGAAAATAAGACAGGCAGTGATTGTGGCTGGTGGGTTTATTCCTGTCACTTCCTTCTCATTATTGGGGAGATACCAGTGTTCAAAACTCCTAATTATTTTATAGGAAAAGACAGCTTATTTTATCTCCTATAACTGTTGCAATAGTTAGTTTGCTTGGCAATGAGCATATCAGCTAATACTTCTCTCATCAGAGGCATGATTAATTAGGAGAATTTAATTTGGAAGCATTCTCAGTTACTCCACTATGTGCATAGAACGGTTCTTCCATAGCAGCCTACATAACACATTTTAAATATGAATGTAGATGTCATACTTTGGCAACCCTAATTTTAACATTGCTTAATATGTAATTATTGTTTTGTTATTAATATAAAATATCTGTATAGTAGTTATTAAATCTGATGGACTCTAGATGATGTACTATGCCTTATAAGCAGGCATTGGAGGGTTGATATCAACCTCCTCCTAGTGTTGGCCAGAGTGGCCATCTCTAAGACCAGGGAGAGGAAATTTGGCCGAGGGGCCTAATATTCCTCCAAATATTCCTTGGAGCAGATGTTAGAACCTGTGCACCTCCTTCCAGGTGAGCACCTGAACCACTGGGTTATAGAATCATGCTCCCTCTTTTGTTCATGTAATATTTAATTATTGACATAAAGCAGAACTTATTCAGTAGGAGGGATTGTTCCATCTCAGCATAGCTAACTGGTGAATGGTTAAGGCACTTATATGGGATGGGTATGTGTGTGAGTTCCAGGATGGGATTCAAACTTGGGGCTCCTGAGGTCAGTGCCCTAACTGCAGAGTTAGTGGGTATAAGGGCATAGTGTTCTTCTCTATTTTGTGACTGATTCCAAGTTTCCCTGTGAATCTAACCCTTCATTTGTACTGTTTCTGTTTTTCTGCAATAGATTATACCTTTGGAGGGCCCTCTGTCACCGGGTGAATTTCACTCCTAAGGAATGTTCTTTTATTTTAGACTTCAGTCACAGTCTATAATTTAAGTATAAGTGTTTCATATGAAATTTAAATAAGAGGTTTTTTATGTAGCTTTTAATATAACTTGCTGTTCATTTATTTTGTTGTCAAAGGAGAAAAGTAATCTATATTACTCTGATCTCCACAAAATATTATGGGATACCTATTTTCCTAAAAAGGAAATTGCTGGTTATCTTAAAGAGGCAGTGCTCATCTTCCTAAGCACAATGTTAGTAATTCTTGATAGGAATGTGTCATTTACAAATAAGTTGTTGTAACCAGCACACAAGCATTCTATAATTTTCTGTAGAAGGATTTGGGATTTCTGTTTTCTAAATGCAATTCTCAGACAAGTCCACTCACAGGTTCAAAAATGCCAAGTCAGAAAAATAAAAGACCAGCTTGGCCTTACAAAGGTGTGCATTCTATAAGAAGCTTCAGGGGGTAGCCGAGTTAGTCTGTACAGGATAAACTTAAAAAAAAACAACAAATAGTCTGGTAGCACTTTAAAGATTAACAAAACATGTAGATGGTATCATGAGCTTTCATGGGCACAATTTGTTTATCCTATTACATTCCAGCTCGGCTTTTTCCCCCGCTCCCTTCTCTCCTATTTATTTTGGTCCTGGACATCCAACACTCTGGTCATCTGAAGAAGTGGGCTGTGCCCACAAAAGCTCATGATACCATCTACATGTTTTGTTAGTCTTTAGAGTGTTCTCAGACTACTTGTTGTTGTTTTTAGTTTATTCTATAAGAAGTCATGCTAGATGAATGTTCACGGAGGAATGAAGCAAAGCATAATTAGGATTAACTCCTTCTAGGGCCAGATTCTGCCTTTTGCTCTCTGAAGTTGAAAAACGGTACTTGATAGAACGATCCGGCTCCTCAAGCCACATCCAAAGCATGTTAAAGCCAAAAGGAGTCTTTCCCTCAATGGGCTTTGGACCAGGAACCTACAGAATATAACCCACGCAGAGTAGCTGTGAATGGATCTGTGTGTGGACCAGCATGGTTCTGGATATGTCATACTTAGCCTGGGCTTTTCAATGGTTAGTCTTTTGCTAAGTAGGGTCCTGTATCTGCTCCCAGTGAAGTCAAAGACTATGAAGCAGCTATTTCCTCTTCGCAGCCTGTGATGGATTAATTTCCTTATCCCCCATGAACCTTCCCCATTTGAGACCAATATGCCAAACTTAAATACAATACTGACAGTGTCAAGAGGCAGGAAGATTCTGTGCTCATGTGCAGTGTGAAGCTTCAGTCAAAGGGCACTGAAAGTCTATTCAAACAGTTTGGGATCCCCTTAATTTGGGGGTAGGAAACCTTTTTTGGGTCAGGGGCCACTGACCCACAGAGAATCAATCAGGGACCACACACAAGTGAGGGAACCCCCCGCCCAACAAAACAACAAAAACAAAAACAAACAGCAACAAAACAGAACAACCCCACACCCACCAAAAAAGACTCCAAACAAACAACTAACCCCCCCCAATGACATGGCCCCCAACTGAGATGCAGAAAGACACTCCCTACAAACCCCTCCCACATGAGAGCCTAGGTGGTCCCAAGCTAGTAGATTTTGTGTGCTCTAGTCCCATGGTGGGGCAGCAGGGTGGGAGGGGGAAGGCGCGCCAGCTCAGGCTCCAGGGGGAGGGGGGGGGGGGGAGGGGGGGGGAGAGGGGGGGGGAGGAGGGAGGGGGGGAGAGGGGAGGAGGGAGAGAGAGGGAGAGAGGAGGAGAGGAGGGGAGGGGGAGGAGGAGGGAGGGAGGGGAGAGGAGAGGAGGAGGGAGGAGGGGAGGGGAGGGTGGGGCGGGGCGCCGCCAGCTCCAGAGCTCCCACAGTGCTGGGGTACCCTCAACCTTGAGGAAGAAGGAAAGCTGGGGGCCACATTCAGCCTTTGGGCCTGAGATTTCCCACCCCTGCCATAAATGTACTTATTCCAACTTCATCTAAGATGGTCCCACTGTATATTAGTAAGGTTAGTGGGTTTTTTTTACCTACTTGAAATGTTACCTACATCAAACTCTTGGGCTTGTCTAGGCTATCACAAGGTCATTTATTCTTAGCAACTTCCAGTAGTTCACAGACAAATGCTGTCCTGATCTTATGGAAATTTTCCAGTTTTCACACTGTGAATGGTTTATAAAGGAAATGCATTTCCCCATATAGCATAGGACTTGTCTATGCCTCTGTGTGAAAAAGTGAGTGTCATTTTACATTAGTGCAGAATTACTGGGGTTTTTTCTTTTAAACCACTTTAGCATAGATCTTGTTCTGCTACTATGGAAGAAAACCAAGGTCACATTTCCAAAACTGAGAGAGCTTTGGAGGAGTTTTGTTTAGCGCTGACTGAAAATGCTTGAGGTGCGGGAGAGGAGAAATAGAAATATGAAAAATGAATGCTATTCAAGTTATATTAAATAGGTCTCTGAGAATGTTTCCATCAGGTGAGACAGAAAAGGGATTTGGGGAGTAAAACGCCTTCTCAATAAGTGCACATAGAGGTGAAACAAAATGTTACAAAACAGGTGTCAGTGATTTTAAATCTTTCACAGACTTTCTGTAATTCCCATGTCATCAATAAGATGATTCCATGGGGCAAATTTAGGGATGGTGAGTATAAATTTCAGGGCAGTTTTCATGAAAATATGGAGTCTACTTCACCATTGAATTACCCCTTATTTATGCTCCTGTAACTTCATTGATTTCAGGGTATTGGAGTACTAAATGTACTAAAGATGAGAGCTGCTCAAGGCAGAGTGACAAATTATTGTTCCACAACAGACTATGAAATTCTCCTGACAAAGATGAAAACTTTATATGTTCTTGTCAAGGTGAGATAATAACTGTAGACAGTTTATCTAGAGAGTGCCTCTTTGAATACTTTGAGCTCAGTAGTTCACGTTTAACAGTTGCAGTCCCATTTTGTAGAGCCACACTGACATCAGAGAGTGGACCTTATTTGAGTGCAATGTTCAGAGGCCCATGTCCACAATGGGGACCTTGTCTACAAATGCTATAGACATCGCTCCAGATCTAATGGAATGTCTTGGATAGAGGTAGGAGGATTAGTGTGGTGATAGCATAACTGGATACAGTCCAAATTCCAGTAAGAAAGTCTGCAAGGATGTGGCTTTACCTCTGTTATTATCTGCTATTGATAGGAATAATTTGGGAGAGGAGCTAAAGGATTTTGTTCTGTGGATATAAAATGATAATGCTCTGTGCATGTCAAGCCTGTGCCTTGTGGATACAAATGAGTTGGTGTATTGCTTTGGGAAGAAAGTGGGAAGATGAGTGATTTGCCCTATCTGTGTTTAGGCTGCTGTTATTACCTGTCCTAGCTGGATTCAAACATGCTCTGGTAGGCTTTTGGCTGTGTGGAAATACCCTTAGAGGAATCCCACCATAGAGTATTTCATTGTCCATGCTTATTCTTTCCTTGGCCTCTGTGCTGAGACTGCTAGCAAGGGAAACAGTAGAGCCAGGTGTGATAGTGGTTTTGTGGAAACACATCCATGGGGAACGGAAACCATTAACTCTCCCTTATCTCATTTAATAAAGAGCCTTTAGAACCATCAGACAGTAATAGATTTTGTTCATTCACAACCTAATGTGTTGGCAACACGCTACAGACATTTAAAGCATATTTGGATTCTAAAGCCTTTGCGGTTAGGAAAATGTCAGTGCCTGTAATACAGTATATATGTTGTTTGCACCCCAAGCACTCCGTAAATATCATACCGGTAAGAAATTGAGATCAGCCACTTATAAATGATGGGAGCAGCAAGAAGGGGATTGTTTATTTACTCTTGTTTTTTTTTAAATATGGAATCAATACTAGGCATGAAAATCTTCTCCAGAATATAGTTAAAAAGAGAACTTAAGGTAAATGAGAAGTCTCTCTTTTTTTAGAATACACTGCAGCTGCGCAGTAGTGGGTTTAACATACTATAGTCCCTGTGGTTATCCCAGCATAATGCTCTACTGTCTGTAGCAGCCTTACCTCATAGAATCATAGAATACTAGGACTGGAAGAGATGTCAGGAGGTAATTGAGTCCAGCCCCCTGTCCAAAGCAGGACAAACCCCAACTAAATCATCCCAGCCAGGGCTTTGTCAAGTCGAGATTTAAAAACCTATAGGGATTAAGATTCTACCAGCTCCCTAGGTAACCCATTCCAGTGCTTCTCCACCCTCCTAGTGAAATAGTTTTTCTTAATATCCAATGTAGACCTCTCCCACTGTAACGTGAGACCATTTCTCCTTGTTCAGCCATCCGTCACTGCTGAGAACAGCCTCTCTCCATCCTCTTTGGAGCCTCCCTTCAGGAAGTTGAAGGCTGTTATCAAATCCCCCCTCAGTCTTCTCTTCTACAGACTAAATAAGCCCAAACCCTCAGTCTCTCCTCGTAGGTCATGTGCTCCAGCCTCCTAATCCTCCGCTGGACCCTCTCCAATGTGTCCTCATCCTTTCTGTAGTGGGGGGCCCAGAGCTGGACACAATACTTCAGATTTGGCCTTATCAATACCAAATAAAGTGAAATAATTACTTCTCTAGATCTGCTGGCAATGCTCCTCCTAATGCATCCTAATATGCAGTTAGCCTTCTTGGCTACAAGGGCACACTGTTGACTCATATCCAGCTTCTCATCCACTGTAATCCCCAGACCCTTGTCTGCTGAACTGCTGCTTAGCCAGTCAGACCCCAACCTGTATCAGTGCTTGGGATTCTTCTTTCCCAAGTGCAGGACTCTGCACTTGTTCTTGTTGAATCTCATCAGATTTTTTTAGGCCCAATCCTCCAATTTGTCTAGGTCACTCTGGACCCTATCACTACCCTCCAATGTATCTACCTCTCCCCCTAGCTTAGTGTCATCTGGAAACTTGCTGAGGGTGCAATCCATCCCCTCATCCAGGTCATTAATAAAAATGTTGAACAAACTGGCCGTAGAACCGATCCTTTGGGTATCCCACTTGAAATTGACATCAAGCTGTTGATCACTATCCATTGAACCCAAGAATCTAGCTAGCTTCCTATCCACCGTAGAGTCCATTTATCCAATCCATACTTCCTTAACTTGCTGGCAAGAACTATGTGGGAGACTGTATCAAAAGCTTTCCTAAAGTCAAGGCATTTCACATCCTCTGACTTCCCCCTGTTGACAGAGCCAGTTACCTCATCATAGAAGGCAATCAGATTGGTCAGGCATTACTTGCTCTTGGTGAATCCATGTTGACTATTCCTGATCACTTTCCTCTCTTCCAAATTCACATCCTTACACCTTCCAAGATTCAATGAATCTGACCAAATGAAATCCCCATAGTGATGCCATAGGATAGACTTTTCCCATTTTACAGATGAGTCAACTGCAGCACACATGAGTGAAATGACTTAGATGAGATCACACACAGGAAATATTTGGTAGGCCCTTGAATGGAAACCAGGAGTCCTGAGTCTCAAGCATGTGCCTCAGTCACAAGATGTCCCTTCCCTCTCTCTTACCACACCTCACTCTGAGTTCATAACACTGACTAATCCAAATAGGGAAGCATTCATTGTTCTGAAGCTAAAATGCTAACTTTAGCTGGATGTGTTATTTCTGTGCTGCAACACATCTCTTGTGATTATCAACACCATTTTAAAAACTTGGCTCAAGCACTGAAATTTATCTCTGCCTTTGTGATAAAAAGCTTGAAAACCAAAATTATTGGAGACCATGATTTTTTCTACCAAAATCTAATTCAGGACGTTCACTGAAGCTATAAAAACTATTCATCTGAGGGTGTTAATTTCTTGAACATCATGGATGATGTAGAATTAATGTATGAACTGAACCACATGGTGAATCAATCACAAATTCATTGTTTCTCAGATCTTAACATTCACAATATTCCTTTGAATAGCATAGAAATAACTAATGCCAGGATGACTTGGACTGTTTGTTGTATTTTGAAAGATATCTGGGAAGCCCATTATCTATAACCTATTAAAAGCTTTCGGCTAATACTCACTGTGAAGCTTTGCATTCTGTTACGATGTTTATTCTGTGCTTAGAGGAAACTCAATCATATTTGGCTAATTTTGATTCTCCCAGAGGCTGACCCAGTCTAAGCTGAATTCTAGGTGACCAATCAGTGTTCTGTTACAAATCTTTGCAGACTTTGCGGATTGTTTCTGTAGGATCAAGGCATGTATTTGGGAACACAATGTCCCTTCCATGCTTTCTTTATAAAAATCCTACTGTATTCTACAATGACATCTAAACTGTATTAAAAGAACACAGTTGTGAAGTCAAGCATTTCCAATTTCAGAAATGCCATATTTAAGGTTACCAAAATCTAACAAGTTTCTACTGAGCATGTATGAAGTGAGGGGTTTTATTAAGGCTCATTATGTCACACTTTTAAAATAGAACTAGCAGAATCTTATTTGGGGGATAAGTCAACATGCCATATTTATTGTGACGGCAGAACTCAGTTACTGTCCCCAGCTACTAAAATTATTCACCACACATACATGCACTCATACACACAGTTCTACAGATGGGATGTAATTACCAGCCTCAGTAGAATTGTAGGGTTAGAATAGATCTAGTAGCTTATGCTAGTCCATTGGCCAGGTGGTCTAGATGTGATGAGGGGAGCAGGGTCATGTCAGTTCACACTGATGCTCCTGGATGATGATTGTAGAACCAGAAGACTTAATTGTATAGTTTTGCATCCATCTTTTTATGTTTTAGTCCATAGCTCTTGTCCTGTCCCACAGCCCCAGGACACTGTGGGTATGTCTACAACAGCAGTGTTATTTCGGAATAACTAACGTTATTCCAAAATAACATAGCCCACATCTACACTACAAGTAGTTATTTCGACATAATGTCAAAATAATGTCAAGCTGGAAGACTTCTTATTTCCAACTCCTGTAACCCTCATTTTACGAGGAATAAGATAAATTGGAGGAAGAGTGCTCTTTCTTGGACTTCCTGCTGTGTAGACAGCACCAAAAAGCTGAATTAAGCTATTTCGACTTAAGCTATGCACTTGACATAGCTCAAGTTGCGTAGTTTACTTTAGGCTTTTGCCCTGCTGGGTCGATGTGCCCTGTATGACCAGGAGTCATCAGTTTATGGCAGTTGGGACTTTGATCTTCCTTTCTTGATGCGGCCTTTTTCTCTCTTTTTATTGGTGGGTTCTTTTGCAGGGCTCACTTGCATTGTTCTTCAGCCATCAAGGTGGTGCTGGCAGACTGGCCAGCTTTGGGGACTGATCCCTTTACACACACACACACACACACACACACACACTTCTAAATGGGATTACACACCTAACTTTAAACAGTCAAGGCAGTGCAGAGTTTAAAATGGGGCTTCCATTACAATGTAGAATTATTTTTAGTTAAAATGTATTAATTTAAAATGGGGGTTTAGTTACAATATAAAAATGTTACTATAACAGATTCTTACAAGCTAATTTTTAACAGGCTACGAATTCATCCCAAAGTAGTTACAATTCAGGAAGATACATAAAGTCATGTTAATTAAAAGGGTGATTTAATTCTTAAGCCCTACAATTACTTGACAGTTGCACAGAATGTTTGTAGAATTGAGTTTGAAGGAAGCAGAGTATGAGAATAGCTATTACTGAGGTTGGAAAATGCAATAGTGATGGACTAAGGATGCTAAATCCTTCCATACAGATTCTTGCCTAAAGAAACAGAATGACAAAGGACCTTTAAAGATGGAGATCCATTATATGTGCCACTGTGCCTACAAAAAAGCCACGTGAACCTGCTGTTGTATAACTTGAGCAAATTAAGGCAATTTTTCCTGTGAACAGTGACAGCAGGGTAACCCCATTCCCAAATTTTAAGTCTTTGCTCTAAAGCATGAGGTGTAAGAGCTTCTTAAAACAAACAAATAACCCCCCACCCCCAAAAAAAAATCTTGCTAGCCTTTTAAGATGAACAAAACACAATTTTTCTTATTCATGTTCTCAGAAATGGCTGGACAATTTTTGCTGAAAATTTTCAAGCACAAAACAACAGTGCACCAGGCAAGCATGACATAATTGGACCCTGACAATTGTGAAGTAGATTCTGGGTTTGGGTTTTCTATCTGTTTACATAGAAGCACAGATGGGGAATGACCATTCTATTTCACAGTAGCACCCACCAGCTTTTTACTAATGAGATTGGCACAGAATGCTATTTCCAGCAAAAAGGGATGACCAACCTGACAGTTGTTAAGGAAGCATCTGAAAATCTGCTCTCATATAACAACTCAAAATGTGCTATATCACAGCCTGATGCTTTGCAGCTAAAGCTGAAAGGGATCCTTAAACATAAGTCTGTCTGAAATAGTTTGGGATCGGAAAATATTTGTCAGTCCCTAACATAAAAATACTTTGAAGGATTTTCAGCAACAGGGGTAGTTTACTGCCAAGCTCTCCCTTTGTGCAACTGCCAAATCGTTACTCTTTCCCACCTAATCTAAGGATAGGGAAGCAGCAGCAGCAAATCATGACTAGCAGAGGAAATTCATGACCATTGTTCCAATATTCAGCTAACTATTGAAATCTTAATCATCCCTGGGAGTTACAAAATGGCACGATGTTAATATGCACACAATACAAATCCACTGGATTTTCATTTATATGTGTTGTTGTATACCACAAATGAAGGTCTGAAACATTTGTAGGAGTCAGGATTTACTGGTGGTGTGTCCTGACAGGTCTCCTGCTCTATAGATGATGATAACCATTCGGCTGCATGCGTGTGTGCTCAGTCATGTATGTCATGTTGACTTGCTCAAGTAGTCAACACAGCAGACTCAGAGAGACCACAAAATCAGATAAGGATGGAAGGCACCTGGCCAGGCTTATTGTCAAACCAAGTATAGTAATAGTTGTCAGTAAACTACAGAATCACTATGCATATGTACCACCTGACAATGGCCAGCTCAGTCAGTCGGAGGTCCCACTGCCCCCTTGGCCAGACAAAGATTGCCCCTCAGAGACACCACTTTATATACAGGTACAAACAAATTACACATCACTCCTGACACTGTCAGTTTACCAACCTCTGACATTGTCTGGTAGCCATCCTCTGATGTGACTTAGATACCACCCCTCGTCCTGCACCTTGTGGTTCAATTAGACCTTCTTTATCCATCATGCCCTTTCCTAAACCTGAATTGATATCTGTGGGGAATGTGGGTACCAAGGTTCTTTTTAACAAGCTGGTGGTACCATGCTTTTGGAATGTGCTTTCAGCTTATGACCAGTACCAATTACTGTTTAACAGTTGGTACCTAGTACCAGATACTGTTCTATACCTGGGTCTATTATCAATTAGTGTTTTACAGTCTCAGTCCTGTTTATGACAAACTCTGTGAGCAGGAGCCTGTCTCTTGCTCACAACTTAGCTTTGCTTTACATTAGCAAAATCAAACCAGGCCTGTGCAACATGGAATTTTGTTTCAGGTCCTCATGTTACTACATCATTTGCAATTTGTAATTTCTATTCTATAGCCATCACACTCCTGGATTACTACATGGTAAGAGATATCACCGCCGAGCATCAAGAGTGAGACTGATATTTTGAAGGAGGAAGTAGACAGAACAGTTAAACGACTAAAGAACAATAAGAGCCCTGGAAATGATAAGATCATGGGAGAGATGATCAAATATGGTGAAGAAAGTATGATTCAGGAAATACACCGACTATGTATTATAGTGTGGAAAGAAGGGAAGGCACCTAAGGAATGGACAAGATCTGTGCTAGTGACAATACACAAGAAAGGAAGTGCACTGGAGTGCAAGAACTACAGAACGATTGCCTTAATGAGTCATCTAGGCAAGGTGCTGATGATGATACTGACAGAGAGATTGAGATCGCAGATAGAAGAACATCTAGCGGATGAGCAAACGGGATTCAGGAAAGATAGATACAGCAGACATTGGCACTAAGTTTGATAGTGGAGAAATCTCGGTGGAGAACAAGAACATCTGCTTCCTCGATTTTCAGAAGGCATTTGACAGTATAGATAAGAAAGCGAGTTGGGCAGTGTTGGAGTCGTACGGAGTGGATAGCAGTCTGATCCGGTTGTTGAAGGATATCAACGATAATGCAGAGGAAGTGGTGAGAATGTGCAGAGAGTTGGGAAGTTGGTTTGGAACGAGTAGAGGTACGAGACAAGGTGATCCGATATCACCGAGTATCTTTATCATGCATGTAGAGAGCGAGAGATGGACAAGATCAAGGAAAAGGTAGCAAGGATATCGGTGCACGGGATGAGAATTAACAACTTGAGGTTCATGGATGATATAGTTATCATCGAGGAAGATGAAGGGAAGCTAGCGAGAACAGTGCAGGTGCTAAATGAGGAAGAGAAGCGATATGAACTGATTATGAATATCGATAAAATGAAGACAATGGTATTTGGAGATAAGGAAATAGGAAGGAAGATCAGTGTAGATGGGATTGAACTAGAGAACATAGAGAAGTTCACATATATGGGAAGCAACATGACGTATGATCTAGATTGTAAGAAGGAAATAGCGACTAGAATAGTGAAAGCAAGAGTGAGTTTGAAGGCGATGGATAAGATCTGGAAAAGAAAAGCAATTAGCTTAAGAATGAAGCTGAGCATCTTGAAAACGTGTGTATTTAGCAGCATGTTGTACGGATGTGAGACATGGGTGATAACGAAAGATTCGAATAGAAGGATTTTGGCATTTGAGAGGAGTTGTTATAAAAAGATCCTGAGAATAGGATAGATGCAGAAGGTCACCAGTGAGGAATTATATAGGAAGATACAGCCAAAAAAGAACCTACTGCAGAAGGTTATACAATGGAAGTTACAGCTATTTGGGCATATCTGCAGAATGAATGATGAGTGAAAAGTTAAGACCCTGGTATTCGGCATAATGAATGGTCCGAATAGGAGAGGCAGACCCCACAAAGAATGGGTAGATTATATAGTAGATTGGTGCGGAGCTAGTCTATAGAAACTAAGCCACTCCGCACTGGACAGGGAAAGATGGAAGGAAATAGTGAGGGAGGCATTGGACACCAACGGGTGCTGAGCCCGTGGTTGTTGTTGATGATGATGATAATGATAAAGTGAGCACATAGATGACCATTCAGAAATAGACTAGTTTATTATTGTCAAGGCTGTTTCCCACTCTGTCACTTCAAGTGCAGAAGGTAGGGGCCCGCAAGAGACCTTACAAATACTTTGCCTCTAGAGGCTTCTGTTTTTCAAAACTGCCCAAGGTCACAGATTTCCTGGCCTTGGGAGGTATGCTGCCAGCGCCCAAGTGAAAAAAAATCTCTTTCTTCTTGATCCCAGGAAGAAATCACTTGGGAACTTCTTCCAGAGGCATACCCTAAGCTCTTTTACCAACAGAGAGCTTGGAAAAGAAAAGAAAAGAAAAGAAAAGAAAAGAAAAGAAAAACTGTAATCTCTGAGCTGATCTCTTAGTCTAAGGCATACATACACAGACCTTCTATTACCTTCCAGGACACAGAAATCAGATCATAGTCTTAACATGATTTTATTAACATAACAAAAAGTTATACTTGGTAAAGCATATTTGGTTACTAGGTGTTATAGAGCAAGTGACAAAAAATAATTAAAGCATTCCCTGGGATTCAGCCTAAAGTACAGTGTATGGGAGTGGACACATGGGCTGTGTCTACACTGGGCCACTTATTCCGGAAAAGCAGCCGCTTTTCCGGAATAAGCTGTGAGCTGTCTACACTGGCCCCTTGAATTTCCGGAAAAGCACTGACGATCTACTGTAAGAAATCAGCTGCTTTTCCGGAAAAACTATGCTGCTCCCGCTCGGGCAAAAGTCCTTTTTCCAGAAAAGCTTTTCCGGAAAAGGGCCAGTGTAGACAGCTTTTCCGGAAAAGCAGAAGAAACGGAAAAAAGCGCTTTGGACGGCGCGAGACCCCATAGGAGCCCTGGACTTCCTGGTAGGGAGGCTGCTGGGCACACGTGGCAGGACCGTGCCGCAGACCCTGCTGCCTGAGCACTGCCACGTGCCCCTGTGCTGCCCAGCCACCCATCTCACCGCACCATGGCAGCTCCAGCCGGTGAGCCCCCTGCACCGCCAGCGGAGGAGGCCCCCAGGGGCTGCAAAAGGCGGGCTCCCTCCTGGACCCCCAGGGAGCTGGAGACCCTCCTGGACCTCTGGCAGGAGGAGGAGGGTCTCCACGACCTGCACTCCAGGCGCCGGAACGTGGATATATACACGCGGCTGGCCGACAACCTGGCGCAGCAGGGACACCCCGCCCGTAATTGTGAGCAGGTCCGCTCCAAGGTCAAGGAGCTGCGGCTGGGGTACGTCCGGGCCAGCGAGGGCAGGGGGGCAGGACCAGACGCCTGCCCGTACTACGAGCGGATGAATGCCTTTCTGGGCCAGCCAGCCCCGCAAGCCCCGGGTGTCCCTGTGGACACGTGCCAGCGCCCCCCCATCATCCGACCCACTGAGCCGGGGAAGGGAGAGGACAGCGGCAGCGCGTCCGGTGGAGAGGAGGCCAGCGTTGCCACCACCCAGCAGGCCCCCTCCAGCAGCTCCTCCGAGGCCGAGGCCGGGGAGGAACCCACTGGTGAGTCTTTGCAGTTTGCACTCCCAAAGGGCGGGGCGGAGGGCGGGGGAGCCAGGTGCCCAGAGGGAGGAGGGGGAGAGCATGTCACTCAGGCCACGTGAGCTGCACGCTGCGTTGCATGAGGCAGCAAGCAGCACGTGCAACCTCGTGCAGCCTGGTGACCGAGCGGCACGTGGCCGCAGCAGGCAGCTGCAGGGCACGCCTGGGACCGTGCTGCTCACACACATTCGGCGGGACCAGGGGGAAGGGTGGATGCCAGCTGGAACCGGCCAGGGCCCCAGGGACTCAGCCCAGAGCCCGCACCTCCGCCAAGGGTGCAGCACGGAGAACGGCACACTGTCCCATGCCTGGCTGTGAGGCACAGCCAGCTGCTCCTGGGAAAACCGCAGCGTCACAGTCCTGTGACCGTGGCCCCCTACCGAGCCCCTCGCCTGCTCCCAGTGCCTTGGCTGGTTCCCCGAGGGAAGTCCCCACTGTGGCCACACATGTCCCTGGGCTACCGGCCTTGCGGGATGGATAGTGGGAGGGACAAGGGCCCCTGAGTTTTGCTGCAAGGATGGGACACACCCCCCACCCAGTCACTCTTCTGGTTCCGTCCAGGAGATATCCCATGCGAGGGGATCTGAGAGCCCAGACCGCCTCTGCCAGATGTGCTCCCAGGCACTGTGTGGGGATGCATCTCGCTCCCTGTCAAACACCAGTGATTAGCCCAAAGCTTTTCACAGTCTCCACCGGCAGGGAGTTCCACAGGTGAACGCAGCACAATCACCCTCCCACCCTCCACGGGGCCAGGATACAGACCGGTGCTTACAATACTGGAGGGAGGACCCTACTCCAGGGGCGGTCCTCCTTACCAACATACAACATGGGGGTAGGAGGGGAACCGAGTGGGCCCAAGCCACACAACTGTGGGGTCACCTGGGCTCGGGGTGGAGGGCATGAGGTGTGGGGACAGTGGACGGCCTGCCTGACTGACCCATCCTTTCTTCTCTTCCCTGCAGCGGGACCCAGCACCAGACCCTCCACTGCGGCAGCAGCGGCACCCGCAGCTGGCCAACCCTGGAGGCGCAGGCTGCGTCAGAGGGACCAGCTTCTGCGCCGCCATGTGAATGCCGTGGAGGCAATCCAGACCTCCATTGCAGAGCAGGTGCAGGGGGACCTGCAGTGGCGGCAGGAGGGCTGGGCTGCCTTCCTAAGAGAGTGCAGAGGGATGCACACCTCTATGGACATGCTCACGGCACATTTAGTGCACGCCATACATTATGGCATGGCCGGACCCCATGCCCCCGCCATCCCTCCCGGAGCACAGCCCATGCCCCCTCCTATCCCTACTCCTATCCCAGCTCCTGCCCCTGTTCCTGCCCCTGCTCCTATCCCAGCTCCTGCTCCTGCTCCTGCCCCTGCCCCAGCTCCTGCCCCTGCCCCAGCCCCAGCTCCTGCTCCTGCTCCTGCCCACCTCCCCGTGCAGCCTGCCCGGACGCGGTCTGCCCAGCGTGTGCAGGTCCAGCGCTGGAGGAGCGCTCGCAGGGGCCGGCCCGTTGCAGTAACTGCCCCCGTTCCAGTTGAAGGTCTCCCCCTTGTAAATAAAAATTTTTCTATTTTTCTGTTCATTCTTGTGTTGGTTATTGTGTTACTCTAGTAACTGTAAGAAATGATTTGAGATGCCAATTAGCCACTTAAATTTAACAGGGTTACAAACTGTGGACAACAAATTCTTTACTCTATCACCGGGGCCCTTTGTAAGTGGTCATTGGTTTGTGGCGCATAAAGAAATACTGAGACTTTTCAGTAAAATGTAAACCACAAACTATATTTACATAGCTAACAAACAAGCAAGAACGGTTAGAAGATGCACACTACAGATTATTAAACATAGTCTAGGCTCAGGGAGGACAATTGGGTAGTGTTGCTGGCCACCTCAATCCTTTGGTCCTTCCGGGCCTCAGGAGAGGAACAGCCAGGAGATCCTCGACGGAAGATGGCGGCTGGCCACCTCAATCCTTTGGTCCTTCCGGGCCTCGGAGAGGAACAGCCAGGAGATCCTCGAAGACGACTGGAATCAGGTACGCTGACTTGAGCCTTCCGCGACCCCGAATCCTCTTCGCTGTTCTTCGGGACAGGCGATGGTGGCCTAAACCCTAGCCTAAACTAAAAAGAAAAACCCTAACTACGCCCGACGCATCCGACGACCAGTCACAATGACGGCCGATGTGCTTTGACCCGACGCTTTACAATTGGGGGGGAGGCAAGGGGAGGGGGTGGGGAAGGGTAGGGGATGGGAGGGAGTAGTCTGGGGAGACCCAGGCGACCCTACTACGGGGCTTGGGCAAACATGTCCACCAGGGCCTCTCTGATGCGCACCGCATCCTGGCGCACCTGGCGGACGGCAGCTGTGTCGGTGGCCTTTGCCCTCTTCAAAATGGCTCCGGGCTTCTGCTTTTCCGGAAAAGCGCGCCGCCAATGTAGACGCGCTTTTCCGGAAAAGCGCATCATTATAACGGTAACTCCGGGACCAATGTAGATGCTCCTTTTCCGGAAATACTTAAAACGGAAAACTGTTCCGTTTTAAGCATTTCCGGAAAAAGGTGCCAATGTAGACACAGCCATGGATTCAGCACAGAGGAATTTAACCAAACAACAAAACAAAGAAAATAACCTAATTGCATCTAAATAAATATTCCCTATCACTTACATATTCATATCTTCAAGGTCCAGTCCATTTCTAGGCATCTTTTTCCCCAGCTGCTGGTTTAAAACTCCCACAAGAGAAAGCAACAAAACTTTCAGTTCAAATCTCAATATTTTCTTCCCATTGGTTCTCCCGGCTCCCTGCCAATGTTTCCTAGCTACCTGGGTTTAACCCACGGGTGGGCAAAATCCTCTCAGCGGGCTGGATGTGGCCCACCTAAGGCTTTGATCTGGCCCATGTGACAGTTCCAGGCCCTGCCCCCTAGCACATTGCCTAGGAGCTAGAGATGCACAAGCCCTTTTAACTGTTTCTATTTAAAGGGCTTGCACCTTTCCTGTGCCTGTCAGACAACACGTTGCATGTCCCGGCTCCCTGGCAATGCACCAGCAGTGCCAGGAGCTGCAAGCCCTTTTAACTGCTTCTATTTAAAGGGCTCACACCTGCTGGGCGGCTGCGTTGCCTGGCAGCCATCTGTCAGGTACAAGCTCTTTTAATAGAAGCAATTGAAAGGGCTTGCAGCTCCTGGCCCCACACTAGCCCATTACCCGGGAGCCAGGAACTTATAAGCTGTCAGGCAACAGCCTCAGAGAAGGCACAAGCCCTTTAAATAGAAGCAGTGGAAAGGACTTTAGTGTCCCCGGCAGCCAGGCAACATGCTAGCAGCAAGGCCAGGAGCAACAAGCCCTTTAAATAGCAGGAATTGAAAGGGCTCACAGTTCCCATTCCCCGCTAATGTAATGCATGGGAGCCACAGGGCAGGCACAAGCTCTTTCAACTCCTGCTATTTAAAGGCTCTACCCCTTCCACCTGAGGCCCCTCCCCTTCTGGGGCACTTCAAAAAAATTTTAAATGGCCCCTGTTCAAAAATTATTGCCCACCCATGGTTTAGCTCTTTAGTTACTGAATGCTGGGATGTTTAGAAAAGGACAGCACTTCTCCCATCCATCACAATTAGCAATGATTTAGATAATGACGGTCATCCTGGTGCCATAGATCAGAGTTTTCCCTAGCAGTAGCCAGTTGGACCGCACATGCTCAATAGGCTCCTTGTGCTGTTTGTGCCTTTCTGCTCATATGCGTCATCCAGCTCCCATCAGTTCCTCGTGTCCCCTCAGGAATCTGAAAAAAACATAATTAAAGAGCAGAGACTCCAAAGCAGGGAGGAGGATGGGTAGTGGAGCACCCATGAGGACGCACATCTTGAAGAACTGTCATTATTGCACAAGGTGAGTAACTTCCTCTTCTTCTTCTAGTTATGTTCCCGTGGGTGCTCCACTGTTGGTGACTTTGTGGCAATACTCGAGAACACAAGGAAGGCAGGTCTCGGAGTCATGGTTTAATAGCTGTTGATAGTACTGCTGAGGCTACAGAGGCATCATTAGTTAAATGGTGGGAGATAGCGTAATGCTTCATAAAAGTATCATTGGAAGACAATGTGGCTGCACGGCAGCTGTCTCGGAGGGGAACCTCTCAGAGGAAAGCCATGGATGTCACTACGGCTCTTGTGGAATGAGCCCTGGGTGTTACCGGAAGTGGCTTATTTTGGATGGCATAACAGTTCAAGATATACAAAACTATGAGTCTAGAGATACGTTGAGATGAGGGTAGTTCACCCTTGAAGCAGTCCACTAGAGAAACTAGCAAACATTGAGATTTGAGGAAAGATCGAGTTCTGTCTATGTAAAAAGCGAGTGCTCTATACATGTCAAGGGAATGCAGAGTAGCCTCCCGACGGGATATATGTGGTTTAGGATGGAAGGATGGGAGGACAATTGGTTCGTTGACGTGGAAGTTGGAACATACTTTGGGGGTGAAGGAAGGGTGAGGTCGTAATACAACGTTGTCCTTGTTAAAGGTAGTATATGCTGGTACTGCCCTCAGGGCCATCAGCTTGCTGACTCTGCGGGCGGAAGTAGTGGCGAGTAGAAAAAACACCTTAAACGTCATTACTGGGAGTGGGAAGGTAGCTAATTGTTCAAAGGGTGGTGGGGTGAGAGTATCCATCACCATTTCTAGGTTCCATGGTGGTGGCGGTGGTCTGTGCAGCGGCTTAAGATTGCATAACCCTTGATGAATCTCTTAGTGGTGGAGTGTGCAAACACTGAAAAACTGTCTATCAAGTGGCAGAAGGCAGTGATTGCTGCCAGATGGACTTTAAGGGAAGCAAGGGCAAAGTAAGGGCCAATTGTTTCAAGGAGAGGATGTATTCTAGAATTTTGTGTAAGGGCTCTGTGTATGATCAAGGCATTTACTAGTGCACCAAGAGACGAATCTACACCACTTCTGAAGGTAAGTGGAACATGTGGTATGCTTCCTGCTATGCACTTCCTTTAATTGACTAGAGCAGAGCCTTTCAGATTTGTGGAACCAACAAGGAACCAGGCGGTCAGGTGCAGAACATGAGGCTGAGGATAAAAGGGTCCCATGGCTCTGGGTCAACAGACCATGGCATTTGGGGAAGGGGGTAGGGTGGATGAAGAGACATTCGATAGAGATAAGGAAACCACATCTGCTGTGCCCAGGAAAGGTCTATAAGAATCACTGTGGCCACATCCCTATTGATCTTTTCAAGGACTGTGGGAATGAATAGGTTCAGAGGGAATGTGTATAACAAGGGGCCCCTCCAGTTGAGGAGAAAGGTGTCTCCTAGGGATCCCAGGTCAATTCCTGTTCTGGAAACAATAACATTTGAATTCTTGTAGGAGGCAGAGGTCTATCGGGGAAAGCCCCAGTGGTGGAAGATAAGTTGAAGCACATGATGATGATGAAGCTCCCACTCGTGGTCCAGCGCAAAGTGTCTGCTTAATGAGTCTGCAGCGGCATTGTTGATCTCAGGTAAGTAAGATGCAAGTAGGGTGATTGTGTTGCAGATGCACTAATTCCAAAGGCACACTGCTTTGGCACAGAAGGAATGGGAGCAGGCATCCCCTGGCAATTTATGTAATACATCGTGGCCATGTTGTCGGTGAGTATTCTGATAGTGGTGTCATGAATGTGCACCCTGAAGTGCTTGCATGTATTGAAGACTGCTCTGAGATCAAAGAGGTTTATATGGAAGGTTGCCTCTCGTGCCATCCATCATCACCATGCGGACATACAGTGCATATGGGCCACCCATCTGATAAGGGAGGCATCTGTGGTAATATGGATGGATGGTTGGACTCGATGGTATGAGACTCCCATCAGAAGGTTGAGTGACTCGGTCCACCACTTCAAGGAAATTATCATGTTGGGTGGAGGAGTGACTCGTTTGTGTAAAGGCACAGCCCTCTTGAATGATCAACTTAAGGATCAGTCTTTTTGAGTCTGGTAAATGTTCCATGAGAATAGTAAGTCTAGTGTAATTGTCAAAGAGCTGCATAATTAGTGATAAGGAGCAGAAGTGTTAGAGCATACCTTCCTGCCAAAATGGTCCATAAGTTTGCTTTCCTTGTCTCTGCAGCATTCTTATACTGAGGGAGCTTGGACCTCTGTTGAGCGGTGTCCACCACCAGGGAATTAGGCTGGGGGTGAGAAAATAAAAATTACATGCCCTTGGCTGGGACAAAATACTTTTTGTCTGCATTCTTGTTAGTTGGTGGAGCAAAGGCTGGGGTCTGCCAAATCTCATCAGCAGCCTTCACAATAGCCTCACCTATGGACAGTGCGATTTTGGCCCATTGGGAGGGTTGTAAGTTTTTGAGACGGTGATATTGTTTCTCTTGCACCTTGTTTAGCTGGACCTCCTGGCTAGTGACCACTGTCTTAAACAAGTCCTGAAATTGTTTCAGGTCATCTGTGGCTGACATATTCCCAGGAACAACTGCTTCATCCAGAGACGAAGAGGACTGATCTGTTGGGGAAGTATTGGGCTGCTGCTCCACCGATTCTGATAGTTGACTCTCCTCAGGCTCAGATTGATGAGGTGGAGGGGAGGAACTCTGAGGAGGTGGTAAAATATATTGTCTGTGAGCAGGCACAGTTGAAATAGCAGATCTATGTCGGGGGGAGGATCTGTAACAGGAAGGTGACCAGGGCCTGGAATTAGTAGGTTGTTGGTGGTGGTAGCCAGCCATCCAGTAAGGTGGATGGTCATAGTAACATCTATGTGTGTAATGCCCATAGTATGACTGTGTAGGGGAGAAGTGCCTGGAAGAGAAAACACTCTTATGGTCCCCATGGCAGACTGCATGCACTGACAGCATCAGTGAGTGAGGCTGTGTTACTGAGTCCTTTGAAGAAGGGGGAGGAGATTGAGACATGTGTCTTGGTTGGGCACCATGTGGAAATACATGATCTGGTGCCAGAGGCAGAGGGGAGACCAATCTGTGGTGGCTCGTATGTGAAGGGAGGTCATGCATGGTTCCAGGAAGTCACAACAGGTGACTGAAGTGCTAGCAATGGGGATGATGGTGCCAGGAAGAAAGTCAGGGGTTCTGGGCTAGGATCCCAGGGGTTGGTAGGAAGCTGAGGTGGCAGTTCCAGCTGTCTAGCTCGAGTTGGTGCGGCAGTTAATGTTGGTGCTAATGTTGGAGGAGGTGCCAGTGCCGCTGTCTTTGAGGTGGGGATTACCAGTGCCGATACTGGTGCTGGTGCTGAATGGTGAGATGACGCCTCCGCAGTTGGCACCAATGATGTCTTGTGTCACGCTTTCAGTTCTGGGGCAGCCTTAGACCATGAATCCCTGGTGCTGGATGTTCCGGGCTTGTCCCCTGTACTAACTCTACTTGTCAAAGCTGGTGAAAGAGAGCGCACTGGTGAGAAGCCCAAACGTGGGAAAGTGGTTCTCCATTTTTGAACCCTGATAGAGTCTGAACAGGTGGTGGATGATGTAGAGTCTGATGGCTGAAGCACTTTATCAAATAGGAGCATGTGGAGCTGCATCTCCATATCTCAGCATGCTCTCGCAGTCAGCTTTGAGTAGTGCGGGCATTTCTGAGGTATGTGTGCCTCACAGAGGCATCTAATACAAGAAGAGTGCCTGTCGGAAGCAGGCATAGGCTCGCGACAAGTGTCACACGTTTTGAAGCCCTGTGAGCCTGGCATTGTGAGGAGTCTGCTTCTCTGTCTCCTTCTCCCCACCCCCCATCTGTGACTGAGGGTGGCAATGAAGGAACCGGCAGGAGCCAAACCCTGGGTGTTAGCAGAAAGATGTGAACAGCATGAGGCGCCTGCCAGGCATGCGCAGTCCGGCTGGCTACTGCTAGGGAAAACTCCGATTTGCAGCACTGTGACGACCCAACACCAACAGTGGAGTACCAAAGGAACATCACTCAAAGAAGAAGAATCAATTTCATGCATACAAAATGGGAAATGAATGTCTAGGAAGGAGTACTGCAGAAAGGGATCTAGGGATATGTCTAGACTGCATCCCTCTGTCGGCAGAGGGATGCAGATTAGGCAGGTCGACATTGCAAATGAGGCAGGGATTTAAATATCCCATGCCTAATTTGCATAAAAATGGCCTCCACGTTCTGCTGACTCAGCACTTTGTCGGCACAAAGCGGCAGTCTAGAGCAGGGGCAGACTGGCAATCAAAATAGGCCCAGGAAATGAGTTGAGAATGGCCCACTTTTTCACATCAAAGAATTTTTTAAAAATTTACTCTTTGACCCCCATTAGCCACACCCCTGACCCCTGTTAACCACACCCCTGACCCCCATTAGCCAGACCTCCTGACTCCTATTAGCCAGGCCTCTGGAGGTAAAACTCTCGGGGCAAGATGGACACATGACCAGAAGTAAAAGGTGTCATGTGACCCCTCTCTAAGGACTTTTCCCACCATCCTCCTACCAATAGGGATTAGTTTGGCCCCCACCAAACCGCCCTCATGCAGCTATCCTGCAATTGCATTAACCCAACGTGTGTGACATTAACTCGTGGGTGGAGGGGGTGGAGAGGCTGGGGGAAGTGTTCCCTCTAAGAGTTTCCTCCCATGAGCAGAATGAATTTTGTGTTGTGCACCAGTACTGAGTTCATGTGGCTTGTTTGGATGTGCCACTGTGGCACCCAAGTTATTAATAAATATCTTATAAACCTCTCCCTTTTCCCTCTGCTGCCATGTCTCCTCCCCTTACTCCATCAGCTCCTCTGGTGCCTGCTGCCCCCCAACCCCTCACCCTCCTCTGCTGTCCTGACTCCTGCCCTCAGCCCTCCTGCGACCTGCCCCCCTCCACCAGCCCTTCTCTCCCCACTGTGCCCACTCCTCCAGTAGCCCCACTCTGATCATGTGAGCTACCCCTCCTCATCCCTTCTCCTAACACCTCCCTCTACACACCTGTCCTGCCTCTCTCCTCTGGTGCTGGTCCCCCCCCGCAGGTGTCTGTCCTTCTGCTTCACCCCCAGAATCCCCTGGCACCTGCACCTTCCCTTACCCCTGCAACCTCTTGGTGCCCCCCCTTCCCTCACTGTCCCTGCCCCTTTGCCCTCTTTTCCCTGATGCCCACCCCCTCACCACCCTCTTCCCCCGTTCCCCTCATGCCTCTGTGCCCTCACATAACTTGCTCCATCCCCACCTTTCTCAAGCCTTCTCCCAGCACTCCTCCTCCCCTCTAGCTCCCAATGCCCTTACCCTCTTCTCTCCCAGCATCACCCTGTACCCCTTCCCACTGACACCTCCCCTCCTGCCCTTTTCCTCATTGTCTCTACTTAGCCCCCTGGCATTTGTCTCTCCTCCACCCTGTCCCTTGGTGCCTTCCCCTTTCTTCTTCTGCGCTGCCCCCTCCCCTCAGCACAAGCCCCTTCCCCTCCCACTCCTTGCCCTATTTTTCCCCCTTCCCTCACCTTCTGCCTTCCAGTTTGCGGTGCTGGAGTCTGTGACTGGGCCCCAGAAGTCCCCGCAGCCTGGGCCCAGCTGCTTCCAGGCCTGGAGCTGGGTCACACGGTGCAACTCTGGGCTGGGTGGTTTTAAAGTCCCAGGCCGTGACTTCACGCCACGCCCAGGCATCTCCCCTCTCATCTGTTGCGCAGCATTTGAGCACGCCACGCATGCGCTCCCTCAGCCCCACCGTGCCCTGTACATGGCCAGCAGCGGGGCTGCGGCACCCGTCACAATCCCCCTCCTCTTCCAGTAGCCGCCAGCTGGCCCTTCGGCCCTTTGGCCGGCCCTTCAGAGGAGGGGCTACTGGGAAATTCCCGGTGTCCCGCTGGGCCAGTCCACCCCTGGTCTTGAGGGGGATCTGTCGAGAAAGAAAGCCTTTTTCGACAGATCCCTTATGCCTCCTGCAAGGAGGTTTACAGGATCTGTTGAAAAAGGCTTTCTTTCTCGACAGATCCACCTCTAGACTGCCGCTTTTTGCTGACAAAGTGCTGAGTCGGCAAAATGCGGTGGCCATTTTTATTCAAATTAGGCGCGGAATATTTAAATCCCTGCCTCATTTGCAATGTCGACCTGCCTAATCTGCATCCCTCTGCCAACAGTCTAGACATACCCTAGGAGTCATAGTGGACCACAAGCTAAATGTGAGTCAGCAGTTTGCAAAAAAAGCAAACATGATTCAGGGATGAATTAATAGGTTTGTTTTGAGAAAGACACAAGCAGTAATTCTTCCTTCTACTCTATGCTCATTAGACATCAGTTGGAGTATCCTGTCCAGTTCTGGGCACCTCATTTGGAGAAATTGTAGAGGGTACAGAGAAGAGCAACAGAAATTATTAATGGTCTAGAACAGTGTTTCCCAATTGGTGCTCCGGGGAACCCTGGGGTTCCGCGAAGCAAAACAAGGGGTTCCGGGAGGAGCCGGCACTCCCCGGCCCCCTCTGAAAAGGAGAGAGAGAGCCGGCTAGCCCCGGCCCCCCGCGCGTCCTCCCACGCAGAGGCCTACCGAAGGGGGGGTGGGGAGGGGGCAATTGCCCCCAGGCGCCACACTAGGGGGGCGCCGGGCCGGCGTGGGAGCGATCGCAGGCTGCGCAAGCTCACCCAACACTCAGATCAGTGAGCCGGCAGCTGGGCCACGTGCTGCCATCCGGGCGCACTGAGCAGAGGCAGCCGGCAGGAGCAGCCTCTTTTAAAAGTGAGATGAACTTGTCTGACCGGTTCTTCTGCCTCTGTGGGGGCGAGGGGGGAGGCGCTGGGTTGCTTAGCACTGAAGGAGGAAGATTTAGTGGAGGGCTCTGGGGTTGCCTGTCTCTGAACGAGGGGGATTTGGTTGGGGTGTGGCTCTGGGGTTGCCTGTCTCTGAACGAGGGGATTTGGTTGGGGGTGGCTCTGGGGTTGCCTGTCTCTGAACGAGGGGATTTGGTTGGGGGCTCTGGGGTTGCCTGTCTCTGAACGAGGGGGATTTGGTTGGGGGGTGGCTCTGGGGTTGCCTGTCTCTGAACGAGGGGATTTGGTTGGGGGTGGCTCTGGGGTTGCCTGTCTCTGAACGAGGGGATTTGGTTGGGGGTGGCTCTGGGGTTGCCTGTCTCTGAACGAGGGGATTTGGTTGGGGATGGCTCTGGGGTTGCCTGTCTCTGAACTAGGGGATTTGGTTGGGGGGTGGCTCTGGGGTTGCCTGTCTCTGAACGAGGGGATTTGGTTGGGGATGGCTCTGGGGTTGCCTGTCTCTGAACTAGGGGATTTGGTTTGGGGGCTCTGGGGTTGCCTGTCTCTGAACAAGGGGATTTGGTTGGGGTGGCTCTGGGGTTGCCTGTCTCTGAACAAGGGGATTTGGTTGGGGGTGGCTCTGGGGTTGCCTGTCTCTGAACGAGGGGATTTGGTTGGGGGTGGCTCTGGGGTTGCCTGTCTCTGAACTAGGGGATTTGGTTGTGGAGAAAGGAGGCTCTGGGGTTGCCTGTCTCTGAAGTAGGGGATTTGGTTGGGGGTGGCTCTGGGGTTGCCTGTCTCTGAAGGAGGATTTGGTTGTTGGGGGATGGCTCTGGGGTTGCCTGTCTCTGAAAGGAGGGATTTGGTTGGGGGGATGGCTCTGGGGTTGCCTGTCTCTGAACTAGGGGATTTGGTTGGGGAGGTGGCTCTGGGGTTGCCTGTCTCTGAAGGAGGGATTTGGTTGGGGGGTGGCTCTGGGGTTGCCTGTCTCTGAACGAGGGGATTTGGTTGGGGGTGGCTCTGGGGTTGCCTGTCTCTGAACGAGGGATTTGGTTGGGGGTGGCTCTGGGGTTGCCTGTCTCTGAACTAGGGGATTTGGTTGGGGGGGCTCTGGGGTTGCCTGTCTCTGAAGGAGGGGATTTAGTTGGGGAGAAGGGGGCTCTGGGGTTGCCTGTCTCTGAAAGGGGATTTGGTTGTGGGAGGTGCTGGGGTGCCTGGCTCTGGCATCAGTTGGTAGAAAACCTGCCAGTCTCTAGCGGCAGCCCCTGGTCGGGCAGGCCAGGGCCAAAGGGCATGGAGCAGGGGTTGGGGGGCCAGAAGCGTGTAAGGGCAGGCAATGGCAGGGGGAGAATACAAGTAGGGGGTGGATCTTGGGAGGAAGAGGTAGCTCAGGAACATTTTTGGGGTGGGACAGTGTGTGTGTGGGGGCCTTGGGAAAGAACAGCAGGGTGGGGATCACGAGTCTGGGTGCTTGTGCTTTAACACATTTTGGGCACATCAGTGATTCTGGGCTATCAAAGCTGGGTCTGCCCCGGAGCAGTGCCCAGCCAAGGCAAGGGACAGCACATGTTAAAGACCCAGAGTAAAGTGATGGCTTGGCTGGTGGGGAAGCAAGAAGAGCTTTGTCGTTTGTGAACTCCACCCCCAAGTGCTGGGAGCGGAGGTGTGGGGAGCCCCCTTCCTCGTATGCTGAATTTGCCAGTGACCTGCCGCCTGGCACCCAGTTCCCTACCCACTGACTTTCAGCCACTCACCCGTCTGTCACTGGACTGACTCATTTGATTTCATCCGGACACAAAGCACTGTCAAGCAACAGATGGCACCATCCGCCCACTGGAATGGTACCAAGCCAGCGTGACCAAGGCAAGACTTGTCCTTGCCAGCCCTTGCTCTGCCCATTGGTAACACTCAAAGGGCTTTCCCAAGGAGGCCAACATTATTCCCATTTTACAGCTTGGGAAACTAAGGCACATTGGGGGCTGTGACATGCCTGAGGTCACACACCAGGCTGGACTAGAAGCTCAGTTTCCAGTGTTTCAGGGGCTGTCTACACAGGTAACAAAGATGTGAGTGCAGCACAGACCAGCATAACCCGGCTCGCTGCAATCTGATTAATGTGGGGAACAACCGCAAGGTGGGGGGGGCTTCAGCAATCATGCCCTGTCTACCTCGTGCTGCGATCAAGCCACCCCTGCTCAAAGGAGAGAATCCTGGGAGCTGCCCACTGGCTCACGGTGCACCCCAGCTAATGGCAGCCAAGGGCAGAGACGGATACCCGGCAGCCACCCCCTGCCCCCACTTCTCCCATCCACTCAGCCCTGCCCCCAGGATGGCTGAGGCCTGTGGGGGGAATGCTTCAGACCTAGCCAATTCACTCCCCTCACGCTGTAACACCGGCCTAGAGGTGCATCAGGTTCGGGGCATGCCACATGCCATCCACGCTAGCACCCAGCAGCACCCTGTTCCTTGTCCCAGCACCCTGCCAGTCATCCTAGTGCCCAGCAGGACCAAGTATTTGACCCCAGCACCCTGCCACCTGCCTGCCCCAGCACCTTGCCCCAGCACCCCGCCACCTGAGCCAGCATCCTTCCACCCAGCAGCAGCCTCTCCCCAGCCCCAGCACCCACTAGCACTCTGTCCCCTGCCCCCACCAGCACATTTGGGACCACATTAGTGAGGCTTGGGGTTTTTGGAGGGTTTTTTTTTTTTTTTGCATCTCGCTTGTGTGGCCCCGACTGACTTTTCTGTGGGTCAGTGTCCCTTGACTCAAAACAGGTTCCTCACCCCTCTCATAAATAAAGACAATGCTAAAACCTTTTGAATTTGACATAATATTTTATTTAAAAATGAAGCCTGGTCAACAAGCCCCCGATTGGGACCAAACCCCCATCTCACTGCAGCATCATAACACTCCTGCACCACCTGACCCCAAATCTGAGCCTATCATACACTGGAACCCCCTGTCCTGAGCCTCTTACATCCCCAAACTCCTACATCCCCACATCCTCAGTCTTCTGCCACAACATTCCTCCACCATCCACACATCACAAATCTGTGCCCTGAGCCCATCATACTCATAACCTTCTTGCCCTGAGTCCCTCACATATCCAGCCCAAACTCCTGCACCCCCATATCCACAAGCCCATGGCTTGCTCAGCACCCCAACCTTCCACCTGAGCCCAACACTCCCCAGCCTGGAACCCCTCCCGAGCCAACATCCCCTTCTCCTGCATCCAAATTCCTTCCCAGAGCTTGTACTTCTCACCCCTTCCCACACCCAAATCCCTCATTCCCACCCCACCTCCTGTCTTAACCTAGTGAGAGTGTATAAGGGCTGGGGATAGCAAGATGGAGAGGAGAGGAACAGAGCAGATGAGGCCTCAAGGAAGGGAGGTGGGGGATCTTGGGGAAGGAATGTGATTTTCATGCATTGGTGGGTCCCTCTCCTCCCCCCCCCCTTTTTTTTTTTTTTTTTTAGGGGTTCCTTGAAATTTTGAAAAGCTGAAAAGGGTTCCTCGGCCAAATAAAATTGGGAAACACTGGTCTAGAAAACATGATGTATGAAGGAATAATGAAAGAATTGTTTTTGTTTAGTTTGCAAAAGAGGACATGATAAAAGGGGATATGATAGCAGCTTTTAAGCTCCTAAAAGAGTGTTACAAGGAGGAGGGAGAAAAATTATTAACCCCTGATGATAAGACAAGAAGCAATAGGCTTAAACTGCAGCAAGGGAAGTTTAGGTTGGACATTAGGAAAAACTTCTTAACTTTCAGGGTGGTTAAACAGTGGAATAAATTGCCTCGGAGGTTGTGGAATGTCCATCATTGGCAATATTTAAGAGCAGGTTAGATAATCATCTATCAGGGATGATCTAAATGGTTCTTGGTCCTGCCGTGAGGGCAGGGGACTGGACTTGATTACCTCTCAAGGTCTCTTCCAGTTCTAGTGTTCTACGATTATCCAACTTAACCAGCTGCATTTCCTCTTGATTAAGTAAAATAATGTCCACATTCCTACAAACCTGAAGGATCAGCACTTTCAATATGTTTACCTCATGGATGCATGCACCCAACACATCCTGAGTTTGTTAAATTGAAAGCACTATCCATAGGAATAAGATTGTACATCTGGAATATGCAGATAGAGACACATTCTAATCTGGTGATTCTCAGTCATTTAACTAATTAAAATATTGGGATTAGCAACCTGCTCCCCTGTCTCCATGAAATCTCTCATGCTTTTTCTTCTTTAATCAGTGATTCTCCTGAGTCCTACTTTAATGATGAATTCAATCCTATCTTGGCTGATCTCTGGTACTGTTTGTTCATTTATTTGTCATGCAACCATCATTGTAGTGTCTACACTGCTTTCTGTTTCAAAGTCAAATGTGTGTGCTCCAGTGTGCAACAGACTTTGTACTGTTTTCTAAATCCAGTTATCTGCCATACTGATAGATGCTCAATGGTGGATTAGGATACATATGAGTGAATGTCTTTGGGGTCTAAGTATCAGAAAATGGTTAATGATTTTGCGATTCAAGGAGTCATGATTAGCCTTCAGATGTGACTCTCCACTGTGGTGATTAGCAGGGAGTTGACATGTCCTACACATTTACTGTTTCAGACTGAAGCATCACAAAGCAAACATCTTTACAAGCTATCTTCACAACTAAAGATGCCTCAGATTTGCTTTGTTTTAAGTGAAAAATTAGATTCTGGGCAACAGAGCAAAATCTGAAGGAAATCTCTATAACCTTAACAAAATTTACAGTTTTTTTCATGTTTCATTGATATCCATTAGGCTCTATCTACACTAGCTCTACTTTATAACTTCTGTCACTCAGGCTACATTTAGACTGCAGCGCTTTTCCAGGATACCAGCAGTATCCTGGAAAAGCAATGCTGTGTCCAAGGAATGCATCTCCTTTTCCGAAAAACATTTCGGAAAAGCGGATGTGCTCTTTCACCATCCCTGTAAACCTTGTTCTATGAGGAAGAAGGGGTGTGTCGAAAGAGCAGGTTTTTCCAAAATTTGGCGCTGTGCAGACATGGCAAATTTCGGAAAATCCTCTTTCGACAGAAAAGCAGAAAAAGATATGCAAACTGTGGTTCGCAATTTGAGTATCTTTTTCTGACTTACCTTTGTAGTTTAGCCGCAGCCTCAGGGGTGTGAAAAAACACTATATAGGAAGGTTGCAGTAAGGGTATGTCTAGACTACATGGCTTCATCGACGGAGCCATGTAGATGAGTTTACTAGACATAGGAAAATGGAGCGGCTATTTAAATAATCGCCGCTTCATTTACATCAAAATGGCCGCCGCACTGTGCCAATCAGCTGTTTGGCGGCACAGTGCGGTAGTCTGGACACGCCGCAGTCGACAAGGGAAGCCCTTGTCGACCGCTCCATTATGCCTCGTGAAATAAGGTTTACCGGAGCGGTCGACAAAGGCTTCTCTTGTCGACGGTGGCGCGTCCAGACTACCATGCTGTGCCACCAAACAGCTGATCGGCACAGCGCAGCGGCCATTTTGATGTAAACAAAGCAGCGATTATTTAAATAGCCGCTTCATTTTCCTATGTCTAGTAAACTCATCTACATGGCTCCGTCGATGGAGCCATGTAGTCTAGACATACCTAAGATATGCAACTTCAGCTACGTAAATTACAAAGCTAGAGTCAATGTATCTTAAAACCCTGTGCACACAGCAGGAGGTTGACAGGAGCAAACGCTCTCATCAGCTTCCCTTACTCTTCCTGAGGAGTAAGAATATCAGCACCAACATAGATGTCCTTTGAGTTCAATCTAGCAGGTTGTGGAATCTGAATAAGCTAGGCCCTAAACTTTGGCTAAGTATGCATGCCTGCTTGGAGGCCCGAGAAGGGGATGAGTAAAGATAAGGAAGATGCTGTTGAGTAAAGATAGGGAAAATGCTTATTGTTCTTCATTCTGAGAAAACTGGAACGATCCGGTTAAACTGCAGTTAGATATGTTTTTTGTTTTAGTGACCTTGCTTTTTCCTAATTTGGTAGTTGTCTCCTTATTTGGGACTGAGAAACCTGTGCTGTATACCAACTATAAAAACTTTGTAACTTCCCTGCTAAAGGGGGGCTCTCTTAACTGCGCACTTTGTCTGTGTCGGTTAGTGATGACTCTCCCAGCAGCTGCTTATTTCCTTTAATACAGGAGCCTCTGGCAAATCTGAGACAAACACAACGTGAAGACTGTGTTTTCTTCCAGAAGGTACATACTACATGCACTAAATCAAACCCCAGAAGATTGACTGCGGCAGCATCCATCTTCTGTGTAGTAAGTTGTGACGTAAGTTTCACTGGCATAAGTGGTAGTGTGCACAACGCTCTGTTGGCAGGAGATGCTCTCACACTGACACAGCTACTGCTGCTTGTTGGAAGTAATTTAACTTTAGCAGCAGGACAGCTCTCTCCTGTTGGCATAGAGTGGTGACCCAAGCCATCTTACAACAGTACAGCTGCATCATTATATCTGTGCTTCTGTAAGCTTGCTAGTGTAGACATCCTAGATTCAGAACATAACTCAGATAATGCATCACAAATTAAAATAAGAGATTTTTCGTATAATCTGATACCTGCTGTTCTATATGGCAGCGGCTCAAGTGCCCATTTCAAATTTTATTGCAGTTGAAAGATGTATTCTAGGGTATTGCTAGAATATCCACATACGTGTTTGCCTATGAAGTTGCAAATAAGCTTTCTTCCAAATCTCTAAATGATGCTACTTTCTGGCAGTTTGGAATACCTCATAAATGCTTTTTATTAAGTGTGCTTAATGTTAAATAGATCTCTAAATTGTCAAGCATTTAAATGTCACTGTTTGAATATTTATACCTTCTGCATTCTAAACACTGAAGCCCAGGCAGAAATTGCCAAGAAAAAAGCATTCCCTGATTATATTCATGCTCAAAGAGGGGAGCTATGATGGAGAGCTGGAAGCCAACAGGTAAGTCAATACACTGGTCAGATAGGCACCAATCAGTTGCCCTGGAGAAGGCATAATGAGGCTATGCAGTTAATTAACTGACTAGGCTAGGAGGGCAAATGAACCAATTAGCCTTCAGCTAGGCTGTAAGTGTGGAGGACCTGAGCTAACTGAGACCAGTATGTGCTGAGATTGCTGGTCCTGTGCTCTAGAGGGTAAGAAACACCATAAATACTTTGCACTGGATGTGTTGTTGCTGGGAATGTAAAAGTCAAATGATGTTGCCATTTACTGGACAGAGTTTGAAAGGTTTCTGGGGCAACTAGGGATGGGGGTGTGGTGTAGTGTACCCTATTAAAAATGGTGTGGACTGATCCCTGTAGGAACTGGACAACTGTATGCAATATGCTATCTCTTCACTGCAAACATACAATTAGTGAAGTAGCAAGACTTTGTTCTGCCGTTACTACTTTTGTGACCACTCTGGCCTACCTTCAGAAGAATAAAATGATTAAATCTATTCCCAGGACACTGCAGTATTGTATGTAGTTCTATAAGAAGCAATAATACAGAGTTTTGTTATACCAGATATCTGCATGTAGATCCTGATTTCTTCTTGAAATCAATGAGAGCCTTTCCACTGACTTCATTGGAAGTAGGGTCAAGCCCAGGCTGCACAGTGTAATTAGATTATTGCTAATAATATGGACCATAGCACCTAAGCACCTTCCAAGTATTTATGGATTTACCCTCACAACTTCCCTGTGAGTTAGCTGGATTTAAATCTGACTCTATTGCAGACCCTTGTGTAACACTGGCAAAGTCAGACATCATTTTATACTATTTTACAGTTCGGATGCTGAGACACAGAACAATTAACCAACTTCTTGCAGGGCTCACAGGAAACTTGTGGCAGAACTAGAAATGAAACCATGATGGCTTGAGTGCCAGCCCCGCACCTTTTGACCACAAGTTCATCCTTCCTCCTGAATAACTATGTATGTCAGGCTTATTATGCAATAACCACGAAGAGTGAGTGTATACCATCAACACCCTTCATGGAGTGGGTTCATGTTTATTATTAACCATTGTAATATTTAAAGGATATTTTAATTTAATGGTGACCCATTAAAAAACTACTCTTTTAAGCCTTATTAAAAGTACAGTGTTCCATGTAGCTACATCAAAGCAATTAGATGAAAAAAGATTTCCTGGAAAATGCTGATTTTTAAAAAAAATTACCTCTTTTGGATCTCAGCAGATGCTCAGCACCTGATTTTTTCAAACAATGACTTTATTTTTACATCCACAAGTACTGACAGCTGCAATTTAGATAACCTCTGATGGCTACGGTAGCAATCAGATTCTTGGACTTCAACATGTTGATTGTGTCTACCAAAATAGAGACCTGATGTGGGTAGGGTTTAGAATTTAGTCCTAAATCTACAAGAGTTTCTGTTTTAGGATTCCTCTATTCAGTTCTACAGCCATATTTTACTCCTCTCCCATCCAACAGATAGGTTTAGAATAAATATAGGGATCGGGGAACAAACTTTTCTAGAATTCTTCTAGCAGCTACAAGCCACATTTATTCTTGGTGTAATTACATTGATTCAGTGGAATTGCAATGAGGGGAATTTGGCCCACTGTGTTTAAGTACAGTGATATCTAGGAAACAATTATCCCAATGTGGCTGGGATGCTAGTTGCTCTTGGCTTCTACCTGGGGCCTTTCTGATCCTGTTGCTGTAGATCTGACTTGGCAATGTCAAAAATCCTACAACTAAAATATCTTTTAAAAACTACAATATTTTTAGTAAGGAGAAGGCTATTGGTATTAATGGAAGAAATGAAGAGGGCAAGGGAATATGCTACTATGATTATATTGAGATTAAAAGAAACAATGGGTCCAGAAATTGTATATTCTAAAGAACATAATACTAGGAACAATAATAAGCGGTACCCCAGAAATAGTATGTATAGTTCCATTTTAACTAATTGGATGAAATTTAAGATAAGAAGCATTAATTGTGTGTGTGCGCACGTGCATATACCCCCATATATGTGGCAGTCATGTGGTAATAAATTACATTTATCACCTCATTTGCACTGTACCAATAAAGAGCTCAGTCTTGCATGATTCTTAACATTCTCACCATAATCCATCACAGAACTTAAAGATGTGTTTAAGTATGTGAGCAGTCGCATTGACATCACTTGGACTATTCCTATGATACTTGCTTGCCATCTTTTGTAAAAGTACAATGAGATCTATGGATGAAAAGTGCTATACGAAAGCTGGGTATTAATATTTGGCAGAATGAATGCTGGAAGCTGCAACATCAGAATTCCATTTTTTGCAGTCAGTGATAGTGAGGGAAGAGGCTGTTTGGAGGCTGCATCATAAGATCTGAAAAATGCTGATTCTATTGCATCTGATTCCTGGAAATGGCCTTCTAATTGTTTTATTATGCTAAAGAAATAACTTTCCATCTCATGCTGGGTTATTTCTAATCCTTAAGAATAATTTAAAAAGTTTGCAAAATAACATTGAACTTCTGTAAAGGTTAGAAAAAATTACACATTTTGAAAAAGCCGATGTACACACTCAATTTATATCTCTGTCCCACACTCAAAGCTTGAAATTCATCTGAGGCTTGAGTGCATTGACTCTGCCCATTACCATGAAACATCTATACTGACTGCTATGTATTATTGAAAATCCTTTTCCATAGGCACGGAGAAAAGAGATGTGATACATCAATCAGTCAAAGGAAAGAAAGTCATGTTTTTTGTTGAACAATAAATATGTAATTTCCATATATAGGTAAACTAGAAGACTTACTTGATGTTGTCTGTGTCCTTCAGGGTGGGAAGCTGGTGGGGTGTGCGTGTGCAGGAGTCAGGGCAGGGCTTTGAGTATGTGGGCGGGGGTCTGTGCAGGAGGCTGGCGGTGAGGAAGTATGCAAGAGTGAGGGTTGGGGTAAGGAGGGCTCAGGGTATGGAGCCATCCAGCACAGGTTTTTTCTCTCCCCCCCACACCCTCCCCAGCTGCCAGAAGCCATTTCTCTACCCCCCAGTATGCCTTGTCACCAGGGGCTTTTCTCCCCTCCCCCCAGTGCTGCAGCCAAAGGCCGGGAGGGGTGAAAAGGTTTGGGGCAGGGGGCTATTTACCTGGTGTGCTAGCAGACAAGAAGGTGGAGCCCCAGCCCTGCTGGGTACTCCCTTGGTGGTACAGCTGTCCCCAATGGACACTCTGTAGGATAGCTCTCCCCTATAGGCTCATTGCAACCAGTGGCCACTCTCTGTAACTCATCTCTCCGAACAGCCCCTTCCTTTCCATGTTATGGAAAACAGTCCCCTTCCTGGTGCTTCCAGTTGTCCTGGCAAAACCAAACCCTGATCTTGCTTTAAGTTAGGATAAGAGGAAGCTGCATACCAAATGTGGTTGTCCTTGCCCTTACCATTTAAGAGGAGTTCTTGAACAAACAGACTAGAAGACAGACAGATGCATAAATCTCAGCTAGAGTCTTCTTGTGTAAGAAATAGAATTTAGATAACAGGTTAGAGCTTCAGTGAGTGTAATTTGGCATAGTTCCAACAAATTCAACACATTTCCTAAGAAGAAATATGAAGGAAATATGTCCCAAAGGATAGATGGGCAGTGTTTTACTTTTGAAAAATGTTGGTTTGAAATGGAATGGTGTCCCAAGCAATATTGCTTTTTTGGGGGTCTAAAACCTAGTGCCCAGTGGATGTTTATCCTCATCACACAAATCAGCCTAGCTGTTAACTTCTGATTGAGAGACTGGTGCGCCTGCTGAGTATCAGCAAGGAGTTCTAGGTCATATAAAGTGATGCTTCCACAGCCTCTGTGTGGGCTATGACTTGCTCTCCTTGTTACTGATCTATGTCTTATCTGGACAAATATTCAAAACACTGTTTAAAAATAGAAATCCTTCTTGTCATTAAAAGGTGGAAAATTGAATCTTTTTTCCATCCCACTCCTCAAGTGTAGCACATTATAACTATACAATTACACAAATGAATGGCCTATGAGGACTCTAATTGATGGTATACTAATGATGTAACACCCTCATGATGTATGGTAGTATTTAAAGTGCTGTAGTATGGCATGGCTTGTGCTCAGCCATCCACTGTGAATATTCACTGTCATGAGTTCACACCATAGACTGGGAAGCTGTAAATCTTGTTTCTAGTCCTATCTCTGCAACTAATGTCTGGTATAATATCGGTTAAGCCGCTTGAGCCCTTAGTTTCCCCATCATTTGTAACATGTAGAATTAATACTTATCTAGCTTTGTACAGGGCTTTAAGCTGCATGGCTCAGCAGTGCTCTGTAAGCACAAAGAGCAAGCACTGGCATATTAAAGGGGCACTTTCACTGTGAGTAAGGTTTTACTTTTTATTAAAGTAAAAAATACTTCCGTGGAGTAAACTCCCAGCTCAGTATATGAGAGGCACATGTAAATCACTGCTCAAGTTAAGCGCATACGTTTTAGGCCTATATTTAGTTTTCTAGTTCACAGCTTGTGATAGATGCCAGATTAACACTGGAGACAGACATTTTATTTATGCTTCAAGCAAGAACAGCCCAAGCAATGGCAATATAAACAACCCCATACTGCCAATATGCCTTCATCCTGACTCAGAGGGATGATCTCTAATTCATTCTCCATGCCCAGTTAATGCTTGGCTTCCCTAATGAGACTAACAACACAGGAGCCCTCTGTGGGAATGATTTTTGTAATGTGGACACCTGTCTGCTGTGAACTGACCTAGACACCAACTCATTTCACATAGACAATCAAATGGCAAAACATGACTATTAGTCTTTACTGTCTTGGCCCCCTTTTGAATCAGTCACCTAGATTCATTCTTTTAATGAGGCATACAACCTTGCAAATGCACTGGTCACTCCCTTGGGCATCATATTCCTTCCTGTTCCTGCTGGTGGTGATACTGTTGAATTTATCCCAAATTTTTTTTTTTTTAAAGTTATGATTTAAAATGAACAAACTATGCTTTTTGTTTTTAAAGATTAAGCCTTTAACAGGACATTCTAAGTCAAACTGGGATGCAATATGCAAAACCCAAGCAGTCAGATATTGCATGAAACAAAATCTGTTCAGGAAAGAGTAAACATTTGCAAACATTTCAAGATCTAAAAGCCTGTAATGTCATATTTTATCCAGTAAGAACTTGAAAGTCTACATATAATGGAAACTTCTTTCAACACTAACAACATAATAACAAATTGGACCGTGATCACATATGAAACAGAATAGGTAATACCCTGGGTATGTGATATCTAACAGATTGTAAAAGGTGTTACTGATTTCCAAAGAAATCCCATTTTGGAGGTGACAGATGCAGCCTCTGTGGGGAAGCTGCTATCTTCTCAGTCAAATGCCAGCTCTGTGGTTACTAAAGAAGATTAGACTGAAACAGGAACAATCCCATGTTTAAGATGAAACACAAAAAACAACAAATGGTCCTGCAGCACCTTAGAGACTAACAAAAATGTAGATAGTATCATGAGCTTTTGTGGGCACAGCCCACTTCTTCAGATGAATGGAGTTTAAGGGGTCCAAGTTCCAAATAAATAGCAGAGAAAGAGAGGGGATGAGGAGGAAAGAGACAGGAAAGGAGAAAAAATGGGAAAAGAATAGTCAGAGTTTTCATGCTAAATGAAGTTGATAGAGAGGGTTCCAAGTGCTCTTAAGTACCTGGTGTTTGGCCTTTTATGTCATTAGATGTGGAATGTAGCAGGTAATCCAGTTAAGGTCTTTTTTAAACCCTCTATTGTAGGTATCAAACTTGTAAATGAAAATAAACTCAGCAGCTTCCCTTTCAAGCTGGTTTTTGAAATTGACTTGTAGTAATATGGAAACTTTGAGATCCATTAGTAAGTGCCCGGGCAAGTTAAAATGTTCAAATATCTGATTTGTGTCCATTAATCCTTTGTCGTAGAGACTATCCAGTCTGGCCAATATACATGGCAGGGGCATTGCTGGCACTTTATTATATTGTATCGGCAGGACTATTAGTTGTTTTTTCTATTACATACTAACGTGGCTACCCCTCGGAATGTTTAAGGTGCTTAGAAATGTTAGACCTTGGCTAGTATTGGAGTTGTAGTTCCTTTTGCAGTATTTATTAATTCACTTTTAGTTTTACCAAATACGCTCAATCTATTTTATCATTTAAAATGACATTTGGAATAATGTCTTCCATATTGTTACAGGGAAGTCTGCATGCATTTTATCTCTCATTTATCAAACTTTCATGAAGTAGCAATTATGTATATGCTTCATGCAGAGGGCACACTCTGAAAAAATTGCTGGGGTGTAAATTTTCCAAATAATATTTCACTTCCTCTAAGAATGACAGACTAGGAAACTGACAATGTAGGCATAGCTAAACTTTGAAAGGAAATTAGAGAACACCTCACTAGAAAGGTGGGTTTTTTTCCTCCCCAGAAGATTAAATTTTCATTGAGGTTATTTTCTAGGTGAGGAGAACCTAAAATGTAGAATTCATAAACCCTAAGGGATGACCTGCTTCATTTGTAGAGCCACTCCATTTAAAATGATTAAATGCCTACCAAAGTACCAGTGGCTTCAGCATTACATTTCCCAGCTTGCCCTTACAGACTTCATTTTTTTCTCTCCATCTTTAATAATTAGCATGAGGTTTTATAGGCCTTTTAATAGAAATATATTTGGGTTACGATGATGGGAATGTGGCATTCCTGCTGCTGAAGACTACCAAATGTACTATGCCATATCAATAACACATCAATCCTCTTTTCTCCCTGTCTAAGTGGGTGCCTGACTGGAAAAGCATGTTGGACTATAGAAGGATGCTGAGCCACTTGCAGATAATATGTGAGCTTAACTCTGACATATATTTGGTTTGGTTTCAGAGAAAGGTAAATTTTCATAAAATTGTTAGAAAGGAACAGGAGGAACCAGAGGCGGATGGAGTAGATGGGCTTTTTTATTGGAGATACTTGTTCCGCTATGGACCCCAAAAACCCTGTCCACGTGAGCAACAGATTAACCATAGGTACACCCTTTTATCCGAGTTAGTATGTAAATACACACATCTATTATAACTCCCCATAAGCCCTTATTTAGTAATGTGAATACCCATATAATGAAAAGTAATAACCTTGTGATGAATACCGCCCTTGTTTACTATTTATAGCACTTTTAGCTGAAGCATGCAGTTCACACACCACAAACTCCCCAAGTCAGCAGTTTACTGAGGCCGGGGGGAAGGAGATGTGACCCCGAGTATATATTTCTGAGCAAATGAGGAAGAACAGGGGAGAAGGAAGATAATGTTGTTCTACACACGGGGTATTCGTTAGAAGTTACATTCTTGGTGCAGCTACACGTTATCTATCCCAGGCAAGCAGGAAAGGAGGAAAAGGGGCATCAAAACACATCTGTAAACCAATCAGGACACTGTCTGGCCATGCCATACTCCCACCACCATGGTAGCAATTAACCAGGCCCCTTACTTATCCCTTACACACCCCAACAAAAATTAGCTCCCAAAACAATTGCAACTTGCTACTAATTAATAATTATTAGTACAAGCCAACAAGTTTTAGTCCACTGTTAAGAAAAAAATATGCAGTTATATTGTATATTGTCAGGTCATCTCCATTGCCACGTATGATGAAAAGTCTATGATCCACTGGATATATGAGAGGGTGATCACCTATATATTTTACTGTATTTGAAAGGGGGAAAAAGGTTCTAGGAAACTGATAGATTATGGGAAAAGAATCAAGATTCGGTAGGCTGATCTGAATGTCAAAGGCGACACAAGATGGGTGAGGTGGGACCTTTTATTGACCCAGCTTCTCTTGGTGGAAGAGACAAGCTTGTGAGCTTTACAGAGCTCTTATTCAGATCTGGAAAAGGTAACCAGTGTGTCATAATTAAATACAAGATGGGACAGATTAAGCATAAGAGGCTAACGTAGCAGGAGACTACTTCAAATGAAGTGGGCAATTGCTGCTGTCATAGGCAAAGGAGGATTAATATGTTATAAATTGTTGTAAAGGTCCATATTATTGTCTGAGTGGGTGATTTGAAGTGTCTAGCAAAGTTATGAATTCAACTTTCCAGGCTCATCTCTTGAAAATGTTGTGTGTAGGTTTTCTTTGAGATTGAGGATTGAGAGGTCCAATAAGGAGCAATTGCATGAGAGAATTGTTCACTCACAGGGGATAGGCTGTTTTGTGACTTTGTTCAAGAGTAGTGCTTGTCTGGCTTCACCATTTGATGCACTGGATGCAATACACTGTATGTTGTGATAGGCAGGCCCACTGATGGGAATGGGAGGGGCAGTTGCCCCAGGGCCCAGTGACTCACAAGGGCCTGGGGCTCCCAGCTACCACTACCACAGAAGCAGTGGCAGACAGAGGCCAGAGCCCTTTAAATCACTCCTGGAGCACCAAACAGAGCACTCTGGGTAGCTCTCAGGGCTGCCCAAGGGGTGGGAAGGCAAGTGCAGCATGCTCTAGG
This sequence comes from Rafetus swinhoei, assembly GCA_019425775.1. NCBI lineage: Eukaryota > Metazoa > Chordata > Testudines > Trionychidae > Rafetus > Rafetus swinhoei. The sequence goes on along the minus strand of CM033432.1, from coordinate 44,133,695 downwards.
CTGTGTGCTCCAGCCACGCCCCTTCTGCCTGAGGCTCCGCCCCTATCAAGAGCAGAGAGCTGGCCCTCCAACCTTCTAAAGGCGCCCGACAATTCTTTTGCCTCCTGGTGATAAGCATATGTAGGGGCAGGGTGCTGGTGGAGTGCAGGGGTAGGGTGCTGGTGGTGGCTGAGGCAGGGTGCTGGTGGGGGCTGGGGCAGGGTGCTAAGGCAGCATGCTGGTGGGGGCTGGGGTAGGGTACCCGTGGGGGTCTCTGCAGGGGTAGAGGACAGGGACAGCTTGGGCTGGTATCTGGGGATCCTGCAGCTGTGTTCCAGGTCCAGAAAGTGCATGGGCTGCTCTTCCCCCCTTCCCCAAACAGCCGGCGCGGTACCTGAAATGCCGGTCCATCAAGCGCTGGGGATGTCTTTCCCCCTGCTGCCTTCCTATGTGGGGGGGAGAGGGAAATAGGAGTCCCAGACCGCACCAGCTCGAACTGCTCAGGCAGCGCACGCTTGGGGACTTCCTTCCTGCTGCTGCCTTCCTGCACGGGGGGAGGGGGGTGGGAATAGGAGTCCGGGGACTGCGCCAGCTCCAACTGCTCATGCAGCGCACTGTCATGGGGAGTAGAGAAGCAGGGCATGTGCTGCCTGAGCAGTTGGAGCTGGTGCAGTCCCGGGACTCCCATTACCCCACCCCCCCTGCCTCTGCACAGGAAGGAAGCAGGGGGGAAGGAAGTCTCTGGCATGCAATGAACCCGGTGTTTCAGGTACCACACCAGCTATTTGGGGAGAAGGGAAGAGCAGCCTGTGCACTTCCTGGACCTGGTGCGCAGCTGTAGAATTCCTCCCCACCCCTCAGGAATCCCGCACTACCTCCATTATCACTGGAGGTAGCGTCAGCGCGGGGTTCTTCTTGGGGGTGGGAAGGGAATAAAGGGGAAGTAAGGAGGGCCCCTGAAAGTCTTGCAATCGATGGGTTGGTGATCATGGACCTAGACAATTCACATACACATAGTAAGACCTGGCCTGAAGAGCTTACTATCTAAAAAGACAATCCAAACAGTGGAGGAAACAGTATTTCTATGGGGAACTGAGTGATTAAGGGCCAGATTTTTAAAGGTAGTTAGGCACTGGTTTTAATGAAAGTTAAGCATCCTAATACTTTTAAAAATCTGGTTCTAAATGCCCTGCTGTACACAAAACAGGGTGTTTATGGGAGAGGTAGGAATTTAATTTAACCCATCTCTCTTGCTTGCCAGTGTAGTGCTTCAACCACACATCTCTCCACCCAATTGTAATAATCAGTTAGTTTTGTGACACATCCACCTTAAAATTTTATCATGAACCAGAAAAAAACTCATGTCTATCACATGCTGACTGATCTTTTAATGGATTATCTTTGATGATTTTATAATTTCCCCCCCACATGGGAAAATGCAGCAGAGATCACTATTTTATTACAGTGGTAACACTTACATTTTTGCTATTACAACTTCTGTCAGCATTATAGGCTTCAGTTTTCAAAGGTTTATAACTTCACTATAAAATTTCAGATTCACTGAAACTTGGCACAGAAGCTTTCCGACCAGGAACGGAGTTCAAATATCTGATTATTTCTTTTAGTCCATTTATAAACAATAAACATCAACTATAAGAAGGGAGGAGATTGAGAGTATGTCTACACTACAATGTTATTTCAAAATATCTAATTTCGAAATAGTTATTTCAAAATATGTTATTTCAAAATAACGCATCTAGACACAAAATGCATTTCAAAATAGCATTTTGCTATTTCGAAATAGTGTGTCCACACTGATTAGATGCCGAATCGCATTTAAGGCCGGCTGGAACTGGTTCTGGCAGGGCATCAGGTCAGGAGTTACCTTGTGTGGCTGCTGCCTGAGGCTATCTGAGACCTGTGCTTAAAGGGACCCCCCTGGACAGCCAGTTCTCAGGTTTCCCTGCTTGCTTGCCTACCTCGCTAAGGGACAGCAAAGCATTTTTTCCTCTGTGTGCTCTGGTTGCCCTCACTCAGGACACCACAGCTCCCTGCATCATGGAGTCGAAGCCGCCCCTGGGCACTCCGGTGCTTCTCTTGGACTTGTTGCTGTGAGCCTGGCAACACTTTATGCAGGCTGCCTTGCAGGTTCTGCAGCAACCCAACCCCTAGTCTGACCACCAGGGCCACTTTGTGGACATCAGTGTGGGCTGGTCTGGCAGAGCACACGATGCGTGGGTCTACTGCAACTCCTCCGTGTGCCAGAGGCTGCATGCCGGGACTTTCTTCCCTGACCACCACATCAGGGTCAGAGATGTGGACATGCCTGTCTGCCTGGTGGGGGATGCGGCCTATCCCCTACAACCCTGGCTGATGAAGCCCTACACGGGACATCTCAACCCTTCCCGACAGGCATTTCATGCCAGGCTGAGCAGGGTCCACATCATAGTGGAGGGTGCCTTTGGCCGGCTGAATGCCAGTTTTAGATGCCTCCTCACCTGCCTGGACCTCTCAGAGCAGAATATTCCTCACGTGATGGCAGCGTGCTGTGTACTGCACAATTTGTGTGAGTGGAAGGGTGAGGCTTTCCTGCCAGGCTGGATGGCACAGGCCGACCACTTGGCCGGCCTGTACACGCAGCCCCACACGGCTGCTATCCGGGAGGTCCATCGGGGGGCTGTCCGTATCCAGGAGGCCCTGTGGGAGAGCTTCCACCCAGAGGAGCAGTAACAGTCTCCCTGGTGTGCCCCACTGGGGGCTTGTGCCTCATTCCTCCCTCACGTCCGTCCACTTACCCCTCCCTAACCCCCCTTCCTTATGTCAAATAAAAGACACGTGTGTTCATGAAAACAAAGTCTCTTTATTGAACAAAATTGGGGTGGGGGGGAATGAAACTCAGGTGAGACTGGGGAAAGAAGGCGGGAGAAGGGAGGAGAGAGGGTGAGAGAGGGGAGGGGGAAACGTGGGAGGAGGGAGCTGGAAGAGGGAGGCAAGGGGAGGAAGGGGGAGGAGAAGCTCAGGGCTCAGGGTTGGGGGTCTCGCTGGCCCAACTGTCTCCCAGCACTGTGGGTGCAGGTGCCTCGGCGTCCCCGAGGGGGGTGAAGAGGGGGTGGAGGGAGAAGCGGAAGGGGGAGAAGGAGTGAGAGGAGAAGTGGTAGCTGGGGAGACAGCAGGGGCTGGAGCGGCAGGAGGCAGCAATCTTTGCACCAGGGTCTGCAGGTGCTTGCAGATGGCATGGCTCTGGGCAAGCTGCTTCCACCAGAGCTGCAGGTCTTCTTGCACCCAGTGCTCCAGGGTGAGGTGCAGGGCTCACAGTGCCCCCAGGTGCTGCCACTCTTGTGCACGGGTCAGCCTGCAGAGTGCTCGGGTGCAGGAGGATGTCCTGGGTTGTGTGGTGTGCCCTGCACTCGCAGCTGGTGCGGCTGTGGAGAAACAAGAGAAGTGGTCAGTTATCCCTGGGGACACAGTGGGTGAAGCCCAGCCCCCCTCTGCAAGCGAGGATGACAGTTCTCCACACCATCAGAGCCAATGTGCTTGCACACAGGCCATGTTCGGAACGTCCTGCTATCCCCGGGAGTGGGAGCTGCCCTGAGACTGCACCTTTGCCCATGTACTGCATCAGTTTGGGTGTGTGGGGGTTGGGGGAGATGTCCCCTGCCTCTGTGTAGAGGGGGCTTGTGGAGGGAGGGTGTCCTGCTGTGTCCTACCCCGGGTTCAAGAGCATGTCATGTCTCTTCACACATGCGTGTGGCTAACAGGCCAAAGCCCCTGTGTGGCAGCCAGCTGTGGCCACATGCCCAGGGGCGGCACGGCGCATGCTCACACGTGCACAGGTTGCTGCATGATCCATGATCAGCAAGGCCCACGCGCACAGTCCCTGGTCTCCCTCCCGCATAAGGGGGCAGTGATGGCACTCACATGTTGTTGCCTCACCGGCCTCGGACACCACCAGCGACAGGTCCGCTGGGATGGCTCGGGGGTCCTGGCTGCGCAGCATGCTCCCTCCGAGCTCCTGCGGCTCCTGGCCCTCCTCTTCCTCCTCCTCCGTGCCCTAGTCAGGGCCCTCTGCCCCAAGGTCGATGACCACCTGGGGGGCACGGACCATCCGGCCCCCCATGATGCGGTCCAGAGCATCCAAATAGGGGCAGCTCTCTGGGTCTGCCCCTGTTTGGGAGCTGCCCCCTCTGGCCCTGGCATACACCTGCAGCAGCTCCTTAATTTTCATCTGCACCTGCTCCTGGGTTCAGATGTGGCCTTTGGTGGCCAGGCTGGCAGCCGTGTTCCTCCATCTAGTGCGGCGATCATGGATGTTGGCGGCATCACCCCAAACCTCAATCAGGTCCATGATTTCCGCACTGGACCAGGCAGGCGCCCGCCTTCTCCGGCCCCTGGCAGGCTCCTGGGAGCTGGGGGACTAGTCCTGGGGAGCGGTGGAGTGCTGGCTGCCAGTGGCTTGCTGGCTCATGCTGCGGCCTTGGTCGGGGCAGCAGCAGTGTGGCTCTGGGCTGGCAGGCCTGGTGCTAGCCACAAAAGACTGTGACCAGACTCTACCCCTTTAAGAGCTCTGGGAAGGGGAGCGAGGAGAGGAGTTTTCCTGTTTGTGCCTGGAGTGGCCACTAGGGCATCCTGGGAAGGGCTGGAGGCCCCCTATTTCAAAATAGCCCCTATTCCCTGTCTACACAGCACCTATTTTGAAATCGCTATTTTGAAATAGGCTCTATTCCGCGTAGAATGAGGTTTACCAATTTCAAAATAAGCCCTCCGCTATTTCAAAATAATTTCGAAATAGCGGTTGGCTTGTGTAGACACTAGGAAAATTATTTCGAAATAACGGCTGTTATTTTGAAATAACTTCGCTGTATAGACATACCCTGAGTGTTTTTTTTTCCTGTTCCTTAAATGAGAGAGGTACAATTCATTATGTAGCTCTTTAAGGGTTTTTATGAAATGTGTCTGTTGTCAAGTCTTCCTGAATCTGAAGAAGTTTTGCAACACTTCACAAATTTTCATTGATAATTTTAGTGATTTTTTTTTCATGATCTGCATGTTAGTGGGGTGGGGAGAGTTGAAAACCTACCTTTCACTCAAAGGCTCACTTCAGTTTTTGCCTACAGCTCCCTAAACAGGGCTTGTTGGTGTCACCTAAAACCCTAGTCTAAGGGCAAGGATGAGACAGGAGATCCTTACTTTGATTCTAATTTTATCCAGAGAGTGACCTTAAAACTGCTTTTCAGTTAGGTAGTACTAAATATTTAGTAGTCAGGTAGATAATAATTCCGTAGCTGGGGAAACTGAGAGTCAGGGCTAAATATTTGCCTAAGGTCAAAACACCTACTAAAGCCAAGTTCAGGAGTAACCCATCTGTCCTATTGTAAGGCCTATACATAATTGACTTCACGGCAATGCCTCCTCAAAGGTAAGACACTTAACCTTTGAGCGTTAGGGTTGTTATTTATCTATCTTATATCCTGTATATTTGCACATTTTCTTTCAAATAAATTTAATCACTCCAATGTTACAACAAGACAGAGAAACTGAGACACAGAAAGGTTAATTGACTTGCCTAGAAAGCACTTCATTTCACAATCTATTAAATAGAATAATAATTAACTTCTTAATCATGACCAGATAAGGGCCCTTTGTGAAGGGTTTTCTGTTCCATTAAGGGACATTCTGGACATAATCATCTGGGTGTAACTGAGGATCCCTGCTATGCTCTGTGGTTGGGCTATATAAACAAGAAAAGGAAATTGAGCAATACATATTTCTTGCTTAGGCATCAGGACAAGAGCCACATAACCCAGTTCAAAAGGCTCTTACCTCAGCCTTGAGAGCAACCAAACTGATAGCAATATCATTCTATGTGTCTGTCTGTCTATTTTAAAGTGTGTCTGTCTGTCTGCTTGCGAGTCCATTTGTTCACGAACTTCTCCTAAACAGTAAACGCCACCAAATATGGTATGCAGCTTCCTCTTATTCTAACTTAAAGCAAGACCAGGGTTTGGTTGTATTAGGAAAATGGGAAGTCCCTGGAATGGGAGTGTTTTCCATAATATGGAAAGGGAGTGGACAGAGAGGAGGGACATGATACTCACAGTGGACACTGGGGGCAGCGAGCACAGGGGAGAGCTATACTGCAGAGTGACCACTAGGAGCAGCCGCACCAGCAAGACAGTGGCCAGCTGGGCCTCACCATCTTGCCTGCCACCAGACATGTAAGAGGCCCTCTTGCCCCAAACCCCTCTCACAGATCCTTGGCTACAGTGCTAGGGGAGAGAAAAGGCCCCTGCCAACTGTGCAGCTGAGGGGGAGAGAAGACCCCACCAAATGGGAGTCCCCCTGCCTTGAGCTCTTCCTCACCCCTCCCAAACCTCACTCTAGCACAGGGGTGGGCATTAATTTTCACAGGAATGTTGGTGTGTGGTCTTGGGTCAGCACCACCCCTGGAATGGGAGAGGCCTGGGATGGAAGAGGTGGGACTGGGGATTAGCCTCCCCACAGAGTTGTGTGGGTCAGAGGCTTTCAATTAAAAACACAGCAAAAGGCTCATGGCTCTGCTGCTACCCTGTTGTCTGGCAGCCGCCCAGGATTGCTGTGGTGTAGTGCCATGACTGGGAGACGTGAGCCATTTAACTAGGATCCTGCTGCCTGAGCCTCTGCCTGGAAATCTGGTGATAGGGCAGATGCAGTCCATGGATCAGATCAAAGTGTTAGCTGGGCTGGATCTGGCCCCTGGGCTGCATCTTGCCCAGCCCTGTTCTAGCAACCCCCATATCCTCAGCTCCCTGCCCTGAGTCCCTCCTCAACTGCTTACCCTGACTTCTGCACCCCAGGCTACGTCTACACTGCAGGTTTCTTGCACAAGAAGGTGGACTATGGTGGACTACCCACTTTGGGATGGGGAAGTCTGCCATCAGGGCCCTCCTGATACAGGTAAGGAGCTCGCGGGCTGCAGTCCCTGCCCAGGGGGAGGGAGGGTGTTGGATAAGGGGGACCCTTGGGAGAGGGGGGCTGGGGACTGTAGAGGGTAGAGTGGGGGTGGGGGGAAAGCCCTGGCCCCGGGGGCTTGTGCCGTCCTACCCTCACACAGCCCTGCTGCTGGGGCGGGGGCACACGGGCTCGTAGAGGGTGGCTCCTGGGAGGTTGGGGGGGGCAGAGGAGGGCAGGGGAGTGGGCACCTTCCAAGGGCTCATGCAACCCCTCTCTCATTCTATGTTTTGTCTGTTTCTTTGTCTCCTTGTGCAGGTCATACGGGCCATCAATGCCCAGGTCGTCAGTCTCCAAGATCTGGATGCAACCATGGTCGGATTTGCTGCCCTGGGGTTCCCCAACTGCGGGGAGCCATCGATGGCATGCGTATCCCCATCTGGGCCCGGGACCATCAAGCGGCCCAGTTTATTAATAGAAAGGGCTACTTTTCTATAGTCCCACAGGCCCTGGTGGACCAGGACTAATTTACAAACGTTTATGTGGGGTGGTCGGGCAGGGCTCACGATGCCTGAGTTTTTAAGAACCCCATCCTGTGTGCCAAGCTGGAGGTGGGCACCTTTTCCCCCTCTGGGAGTTTGCGGTGGGTGACCAGAACATGCCAGTGTGCATAGTGGTGGACTCGGCATACCCACTCGTGTCCTGGCTAAAGAAGCCATATGCCGGCCACCCCGAACCCAGCAGGGACCTTTCCAATGCCCGCCTCAGCTGAGCCTGGATGCGGGTGGAGTGTGCCTTTGAGCACCTCACAGCATGCTTCTGCTGCCTCCTCAACCGCCTGGAGATCGGGGAGCAGAATATCTCCAAGGTGGGGGCATCGTGCTGTGTGCTCCACAATATTGTGGAGCGAAAGGGGAAGGCCTTCCTCCAGGGGTGAGGGGCAGACGCCGGCCGTGAGGGCCAAGCGTTTGAGCAGCCCCGGACTGCTGCCACCTGCTAGGCCCATCAGGCCAGGGTGCACATCAGGGAGGCTCTGAGGGAGAGGTTCTCTCAGGCCCCCCAGTAACTCTCCAAGGGCCTCCCCAACAGGGACTTCTGTCTTTCAGCTCTCTCCCTTCCCCCTCTCGCCCCCTCCCCTTGCCCCTTCCCTGACCTCCCAATAAACACACCTGTTTGCTTTCACAACAGAAGGAGTCTTTATTGAAGAAAAGGTGGGCAGAGGGTGGGGGTATCCTGAACTTGGAGGGGGATCAGGCCTGGAAGGGGAGGATCAGGACTGGGAGGAGTAGTGGGGCAGCTCACTGTACCACCTCGGGTGTGGGAACCTCTTCGGGGTTGTGTGGGTCTGGGGGCCACATAGGGCTGGGCAGGAGGGGGGGCTAGAGTGATGTCAGGGTTGGCAGAGGGTCAGTAGGAGGATCCAATGGCATTACTTGGGGAGGAGGCATGGGCATTGCTATGGGACGGAGCAGAGGCAAGGCATGGGGGCTACGTCTAGACTGCATCCCTCTGTCGACAGAGGGATGCAAATCAAACACGTCAAAATTGAGGTTTACAGGATCTGTCGAAAATGCCGTTTTTTTCGAAAAAGCTCCGTTTTGGAAAAAGCAACGGCCATGTTTATGCTAATGAAGCACAGAATATTTAAATCCCTGCTTCATTAGCAATTGTGACGTGCTCTAATCTACATCTCTCTGTCAGCAGAGAGGTGTAGTCTAGACACAGTCGAGGAGGGATCAGAGGCATAGCAGGGTGGGCAGGCGGATGGGCAAAGGCCATAGGAGCGGGGGCAGGAGGGTGGAAGGAGGGAGCAGCAGCATCAGGGAGATGTTCCCCCATGCGGGACATGATGTCACACATCATTTTCTCCTAGGCACGCTCCCGCCATTCCAGGTCCACGTTGACCCTGCACGACAGGGTGTCATGGATGTTGTGGAGGACGCTGATGTGTTGCCGCATCAGGTCCTGCTGCACCCTGGCTCATCTGCAGGTCCCCTGGACTCTGGAAGGTGGATGAAGTGGTGTGGCTGGGCCCTCTGTCCCAGCTGGTCCGGCTGTAGAGAACACAGAAAAGGGAGAGGCCATCAGTCCTCCCTGGACACATGTTCCCTGAGGCTGTGCCCTCCTGTGTGAGTAGCAACCGCAACAGTCTGCTGCCCACATGAGGGGGATGTCCCAGGTGCCAGGCACAAAAACTCTGTAGTGTAGATGTAGCCCCACACCCCAGCCTCCTGCCCTGAAGGACCTGGACAATGATGGGTAAGTCTTCTAGTATAGATACAAATTCCATACACACAATTAATTAGGTGGGAGGGGAAAGTGTGGAAATCATGAAACCAATTAGTGGAAACATTTAAGTAAATTCTCAGTCTTCTCCCACCAGTTTCACCTAGCTCTGCTCAAATACTATTTTTAACACTACATTGAGATATATATATATATATATATATATATATAACGTTTATTGTGAGCTTTGTTGCTCTGACTCAAGGCTGCGGTAAGGGCCTCTTGAACAGTGTTAAATGGCTCTTGGCCTGATGCCTAAGGGAAAGGGAGAAAGTCAGCCAGCCTGCAAACCTGCTTCCTAGAATATTAAGGAAACTAGGAGTTTTGATTAGTGCTGCAGTCCTTAAGGGAGGGCGTGTGGTGGTTTTGTTTGTTTTTTTGGCACTTGTTCACCTTCATTCTGGAACTGCAGCTGTACACATGCTCTTTTACTCTTCCATGGAGTTTCATTGAAGCTAGCAAAGATCAGAGCTAGCATGTGTAGAAATGTGTATAAATGAAAAGTATTGTTTGAGACAAGAGAAGGGATAGAGTTCAGGACCTTCTCTATCACTGTGTCTTTGCAGAGTATCTCTTTCAGCAGCTTTCATAATTCACAAGTGCAACTTCTCACTTAAAGGAGGCTTTCCCAGATTTTTACACACTGTTGTGAATCACACTTGAAATTTCCCAAACACATAAATACGGGGTGGAGGAGAAGAGTATGAAAATGCATGAAAACGTTTTAATAATGTCTCACAGTCTTTCCCCACGAAGTGTATAGGGCCTTACTCAAAAATACTATTTCATAAATTAAATTGATATCTATTAATTCAGTTGCATTTGCTCCTGGGTTCAACCCTTTCCCCCAGTTTCTCCCCAATATGAAAATAAAAATATTTTGCTTTTGAATTACATTAATAAATTGGTCCAGCTTTGCTACAACAGCATGCTCAGGAAGAACAAGCAGGGGAAAAAGAAGGAGGTGTTGCCTTATATGTTAAAAATAAATACACTTGGACTGAGGTTGAAATGGACGTAAGAGACAGACTTGTTGAGGGTGTCTGGGTAAGGGCAAAAAGGGTAAAAAAACCAAGGGTGATATCATGGTACAGGTCTATGGCAGATCATCTAACCAGGAAGAAGAGGTGAATGAGTACGGGACTTCATGGTGATGGAAAACGTTAACTATCTGCACATCTGTTCAGGAAAATAACACCGCAGGGAACAAGGAGTTCTAATGAGTGTTTGGAATGTATTAGAGCCCATTTGTTATTTCAGAAGATGGAGAAAGTTACCAGGGAAGAGGCTGTTCTAGATTTAATTTTGATAAATAGGGGAGAACTGGTTGAGAATTTGAAAGTGGAAGGCAGCTTGGGTATAAGTGATCATGAAATGGTAGAGTTTGTGATTCTAAAGCGTAGTAGGAGAAAATAAAGCAAAATAGACAATAGATTTCAAGAAAGCAGACTTTTGCAAACCCAGAGGGTTGGTAGATAAAATCCACCCATAGAAAGCAAATGTAAGAAGAAAAACTATTTAACACAGTTGTCATTTTTTCAGAGGCATTGTTAAGAGCACAATAGCAAACTAATCCACTGCATAGGAAAGATAGGAAGTATGGCAAGAGAGATCTTCAATTATCTAAAAATCAAAGAATAGTCCTACAAAAAGTAGAAACAGGATCAAATGACAGAAAATGTGGAAATGGTGTTTAATGACTTCTTTTTTTCAGTTTTCACCAGGAAGGTTGGTCGTGATTGGACATCTAACCCAATAAATGCCAGTGAAAATGAGCTAGGATTAGAGACAAAAATAGGAAAAGAACTAGTTAAAAATTACTTAGACAAATTAGATGTCTTCAGATCACCAGGGACCAAGGAAATGCATCCTAGAATATTCAAGGAGATGACTAAGGAGATACCTGAGATATAGGGCTAATTTTTTTTAAAGGAGGGTGGGGGAGAAGATTCGGACAATCCAGAGAATTACAGATCAGTCATCTTAACTCCATTATCCAGAAAAATAATGGAGCAAATAAGTCAGCAACCAATTTGCAAACATCTAGAAGATAATGAAGTGATAAGCAACAGTCATCATGGATTTGTCAAGAACAAATCATGTCAAACCAACCTTTCTTTGACAGGGTAACACACCTTGTGGATAAGGAGGAAGCAGTATAAGTACTAAACTTATACCTAGAGTTTAGTAAAGAATTTGATGTAGTCTTGCATGACCCTGTTATGAAGAAATTAAGGAAATGCAACCTAGATGAAGCTCCTGTCATGTGGGTGCATAACTGGTGGGATAACCATTCCCAGAAAGTAGTTAACAATGGTTCACAGTCATGCTGGAAGAGCATATCAAGTGGGGTCCTGCCAGGATCAGTTATGGGTCTGGTTCTAGAAAGTTTGCAGATGATACCAAGCTGGGAGGGGTTGCAAGTGCTTTGAAGGTTAGGGTTAAAATTCAGAATGATATGGATAAGTGGTGTGAAGTAAACAGGATGAAATTCAATAAGAACAAATGCAAAGTATTCCACTTAGGAGGGAACAATCAGTTCACATACAAAATAGGAAAACACCGCCTGGGAAGGAGTACTGCGGGAAAGGATCTGGAGGTCACAGTGCATCAGAAGTTACTTGAGAGTCATCAGTATGACAGCATTGTAAGCAAGACACAGGAAGTAATTCTGCTCTACTTGGCACTGATTAGGCCTCAACTTGAGCACTGTATCCAGTTTTGGGTGCTATGTTTCAGGAAAGATGTGGATCACTTGGAGAAAGTCCAAAGAAAAGCAACAAATATGATTAAAGGTCAGAAAAAAAAAACCCATGACCTACATGGGAAGATTTGAAACATTTTGGTTTCTTGAGTCTGGAGAAGAGAAGAATGTGAGAGGGGGAAATAACAGTTTTCAAGTACCTAAAAGATTGTTACCAGGAGGAGGAAGAAAAAATGTTCGCCTAAACTCGGAGGATAGGACAAGCAGCAATGGTCTTAAATTGCAGCGAGGGAGGTTTAAATTGGACATTAGAAAAAACTTCCTGATGGTGGTTAAGCACTGGAATAAACTGCCTAGGAAGGTTGTGGAATTTCCATAATTGAAGATTTATAAGAGCAAGTTATAATAGATGACCTCTCAAGGTCCCTTCCAGTCCTATGATTTTACTATGCTAGGTTGGAAGGGCTAGGGAAGGTAGGGCTAGCATAAGAGCATAAGAACGGCCATACTGGGTCAAACTAAATGTCCATCTATCCCAGTATTCTGTCTTCTGACAGTGGCCAATACCAGACACCCCAGAGGGAGTGAACAGAACAGGGAATCTTCAAGCAATCCCTCCCCCATCACCCATTCCCAATTTCTGACAATGTCTAGGGACACTATGCCTACCCATCCTAGCTAATAGCCATTGATGGACCTATCCTCCATGAACTTATTTAGTTCTTTCTTGAGCCCTGTTGAAGTCCTGGTCTTCACCACCTCCTCTGGTAAGGAGTTCCACAGGCCAATCATGTGCTGTGTGAAGAAAAACACCCTTTTGTTTGTTTTAAACCTGCTACCCATTCATTTCATTTGGTGATCCCTAGTTCTTATGTTATGGGAACAAGTAAATAACTTTTCCTTATTCACTTTTTCCACACCAGTCATGATTTTATAGATCCCTATCATACCCCCCCCCTTCATCTCCTAGTTTCTAAGATGAAAAGTCCAAGACTTTTTAATCTCTCTTCATATGGGACATGTTCCAAACCCCTAATAATTTTTATTGCCCTTTTCCAAACCCTTTCCAATGCCGATATGACTTTTTTGAGAAGAGATGACCACATCTGTACACAGTATTCAAGAAGTGCGTGTACCATGGTTTTTATAGAAGCAATAAGGTATTCTCTGTCTTATTTCCTATCCCCTTTAAAATGATTCCTAACATTCTATTTGCTTTTTCGGCTGCTGCTGCCCACTGAGTGGATGTTTCCAGAGAACTATCCACAGTGACTCCAAGATCTCTCTCTTGAGTAGTTGTAGCTAAATTAGTCCCCAGCATATTGTATGTATAGAGTGAGAAAAAGATCTTATGACCACCAGGCTAGAGCTGCTCAGATGGTAGCTATGTGTACACTGAAAATGCTAGCTACTGCCATTATAGCACTTCGGTGCAATTGCTTACTATAGCAATAGGAAAGAGAGGAAATACTTACAGAGAAAACACTTTCCCCCCAAAATTTTTTATAAAAACCATTTTTTGACATTTGACTTCATTTGTTAGTGAGAAATCATTTTAAAATGGATTTTCCTCACTTTGTGATTAATTTTAAAGCCATTTTTGTTAAGTTTTTCAACCCTCTGATTGGAAGTACCACAGCCCCTGCTTCCTGCTGTTATGGTCTGGTGGGAGCTCCTTCAGTGTTTGGCTTGTCAGACGTGCAAGCTGCCATGCTTTGCATCACAGAGTGTCTGAAAATATGCCCCACAATACATAATAGTAAAATGCTACTCTCAGACACAGGAGGCAATAGACCAGTGTTTCTCAACCAGTGGTACGAGTACCCTTAGTGTTACTTGAGAGAAGTCTGGAGGTTATGTCAACACAACTGAAATTTGGAGAAAACCGAAGTTTTGTTTTAAGTTTTACAAAGCTTTATTATTTTTGTACTTTTTACACCCAAAAATTTCATCGCCCACTCAGCTAAGATTAAGTTGTTTAAACAAATGTGTTGCAGTGGTAGAAAAAAAAAATTGTGTGTCTAAAAACTGTAGGTACTGTTGTTGTTTTTTTAAAAGGGGTACTTTATAAAAAAAGGTTGAGAAACACTGCAATAGACAACAGTCGGGGTCAATCCTTGCTACCAGCTGACTCACTTGCCTATGAATCTTTGCTGAAGTCATCTCCAGTAGCTTTCTGGCCTCCTGGTGATTCTGTTGGTCTTAATTCTCTCAGCCCTTGGGCTGTATCCACACTGAAAATCGACAGCAGCACTGCACACATGAACTACGGTGACAGAAGTATCACTGTAATAAATCTACTCTCGTAGAAGCAGGAGGCAGGTCGACGGAAGACCTAGTGGTTTCTACATTGGAGCTTGGGTTTATTTTTCAGTATATTTCACAAGTTGTGAAATTTTTAGTTAAGTCACTTTCACGTTGTAGACCAAACTGGTTTCAATTTTCAGTAGAATATGTGCTTAATTGGCCACTATCTAGTGATATCTATAGTGCCTTCACCTCTGGGATTCTCTAAGGAAGTTTTTCTCAAACTCAAGTTTGCACTTGAAATTGAGACAAGATTCACACTAAAAGTAAGTAAAACTTCTCAAGTCTTTGGACCAACCTGTGCTGAGTTTCAAGTTCTTAGGAAAAAATGAATCTAGGCTACTTTTTATGCAACAACAGCTCTTTACATCTGAATTAATTTTAAAACTACCTATCTGAAGCATGATTTTCTAGTGGAAAATCTTAGGGATCTTTTAACACTTGAACCTACCACTCCATCACATATGGAAATAATGTCCTACTTATTTTACTCGCAGAAGTAATCTCACAGAATCCTTTGGAATCATTCATGTGAGTAAGATAAGTAATATCTAGCCCATTATGTTTCTTTATTAGCCTGAGCAATTGTAAATTGGACAAGAGCTAGACAAAACTTTTCCAATTTTGAAATTTTGGTTGTTTCAAGTTTTGGAAATTTGCAAAAAAAATTAGATGAAATGTATTTAAAAAAAAAAATAAAGCTGCTTTTTTTCTTTATACTTAGAAAATGGTAAGTGTGATAACAACACATCTAGGTTGGATATTTGTGCTTCATTCAATTTTATCAGCAACTTTAAGGCTTTAAGTATTGTCTGTTTTGATACAATCTATATAAAAAAGCATTTGTGCTGAAAAAGATGTCTCCTAGGTCAATCTTACTTTGTGTGGTTCTGTGCCACCTGAGACCTGCATATGCTCTGATGTATACTTATAACTCACTGACTGTTTAATTATGCATAGAATACAAGGTCATATTGCATGCAAAGAAAATCAGCAGAAAGGTGACCCAATTTTGAACATTATTCATTCATGAGTAGGGCCCTATAAAGTACACATGAGAAGTTCATTGGATGTCAATCGTATTAAAGTAAAGCAACAGTGACAATGTGGTCTCGACGTTACTTCTAAAGCCCTGTTTCAGCCAAGCTTAGACTATTTTCTATGTTATGTATGAGAGTGACTTACAGCACATCTTCATTGTTGCTGGGAATGAATCCTCTGACCTAGGTGAACTGATTTCCATGAGCAAGGATGGAGCTAGTGCATGGATGGCTTGGGTGGCAGATCAGTCTCTTACACCCCTGAAAACATTGGGTCTGATATTGGATGGCTAACCAGAGTCTTCTCCAGAACCACAGTGTCCACACTGCTAGTTTCAATGTGCTAGATCCAAGTCCAGCTAGCATGAATCTGTCTAGCCAGTCTGGAAGCCTCATTCTTAGCTGCCTGTAGATATACCCTTTAGTATCTCTCTGTCTTCTTCATAGGGGTAAGCAGATACATTGTGTGTGTACTGCAGCATTTGAAACAGGAATTTTTGCACTAAATCTTGTGTCCATAGGATTCAGTTCTAGAATTCTAATGCTAAATCCTGCTCCCATCTCTAGCCTAAGGCAAGATTGCAGGTTTAGGTAGCCTATTTCTTTGCACATGCCTTGGAGTGGAATCTCTCCCTGACACTAAAAGAGTGCTAGGACCTGAATCCAGTGAATGGGCCAGCCCATAAATTACAGCCCCAGGAAGATTCCTATTGCAGGGCCAGGGAATTGCCCAGTCCTGAAACTGGCTAGTCTATATGTATAGTCAATGCAGTACATCCCTACTACCTGCTGAGATCATCAGGAACCCTGTTCCTTATGTTGATCAGGAAAAGACTAGGAACTTCATCCCACAAGGTGTCGAGCACCATGGCCTAAATCCAGCAGAGACAGTCCTAGGATCCAATCTACATCACTGTGAGTGTGGAGGGGCCCTTGCCTAAGAACACCCCTGGGTGCTTAGCCATCTCTGTGACAGCATCTACAGACACAGAAGAGTGTTTCCATGGGTATGGAAATCTGCAGAGAGGTTGTGGAAAATGGTCAGATCACAGGTGAGGCATTGGGATACAGTGTATTAGTTGTCCATGACATCACTTCTCCACTGTGATCTTTAAACAGGCCCTTGGGGGCAGCTACAGTCAGAATAGACTTGGTAGAAAGACTGACAAGGATAAGTGCCAGAGCTAGAGGGAGTGAATACTGAGGCATAGGCACTGAGCTTGTACATGGGAATCCTATCCTAGAATATCCATAGGATTTGGAGGCAAGCCCAGCCATTTCTTCCATGGAGGATTGATGGGGAAGACATGTGACAACTGAATTCTTTGAGAACAATCTCTGGGAGAAGAGCTGAAACCAATTTTCCTCCTTTTGAGCCATAGATCTTTAAAGCAATGGGCTGTCATTGTGTCACAGAAATGATTTTCAGCCTCCAAGGAAATGGGAGTGAGGAATTATGCATCTCTCTTTAGTACCAACTAATGACCAGTTCAGTCATGGCACTGCACACTTAGAAATGGTCCTGGCTACACCAGTGAGAAAAAATTCTTGCAAACTTGCAAAAATTCCGCAAAATAATTTTTCTACATCATCTGTTTTGCATGCTAGAAGTGAAACATCAGACACCCATAAAGAAAACTGCCATTGAATTGCAGAAAGTTGTTTCTGCTTGGAAAAGGGCAACATTCTCTGTGAAAATGCAAAATTTTAACCTAGAGAAAAACTTTAAGAATGATATATTCTTGTTCAAATTGAGACTTCACTTTCTGGTGATGACTTGCAATGGAAATTCCATATTCTTTCCTACCTGAAAAACAGCAGGAATTTCCTGTGAATGAAGTGCAAATTAGTAATTATGGTGCAGGGAAAATTTTTGCATTGAAAGGGCAAGTTGAGACACTACAAAGAGAAAAAAGGGGAGGAGTTCCTAGAGAACAGGTTCAGGAAACACCAGTGCCCCATCATCAAGGCAGAATAGAGCTTCCCACAAAGAAATCCTAACAGGAAGTCAGAGAATAGGCCTGGCAGTTTGAAACCACCAAAGGCAAGAGGTCACAGCAGCATTCCACATAGTTGGAAACAGAAGAAGATAAGTAGACTTGCCACCAGAGAACAGAAGCAGGAAGAATTCAACAGCCAGAAGTTTCAGGTCCTCAGCATAGAAACTATAGAAGATACTCGTTAAGATCCAACAGCTACAATGAAAGGAAGAAATGTATGAGACATGCATGGATGGCAACTTGGCCCAACATGGCAGAAAATCAAGCTTACCCAAGAGTTCTCCAACTATCTAAGGTACACAAACTATCTTTGTTGAATATTCAATACTGAGAAGAATTAAAAGAACGTTCTGCAAGAAACATGTGGACAACTGGACAGAATGCTGCCTCTCCAGAGCCAAGATAAGAGACTGAATAGGCTTTTGAAACCTACAGGCAGGGGTCCATTGGTGATGATTCATATTGGCACTGACACTACATCATGGCATCTCTCACAAAAAGTAGATGACTTCTGGGAACTCAGAAGAGGGCTAAAGATATCCAGGCAGTCTTCTGAGGTCCTTTCTACTTCATGATCAAAAGAAGACAGAAAACAGAAGATACTAGAAGTGAATCATTGTCTAGGTTAATGGTGAGGGATTTAGTTTTGTGAAACATTGGTCCACCTTCTTTGGGGAGAAAGGTTTCTGTAGGTTGGATGACCTTCATCTCAGTGGAAGATGGGAGAAAATCTCCATGGGAACAGGCTGGCTAGAGTAGTCAGGAGCGGGTTAAAGTAATAGAAAAAAAAAGGGTGCAAAAAGAGGGAACATATGAGTACTCAATTAATACAAAGCAGAAATGCTGAGAATGCGGAAATGCTGATATGGAAGAGAAATTTCTTTAATTGCCTATACGCTAATATTAGTGTAACCCTCCTTTCCACCCCCCCCCCCGGGTTACTGGGGAGCAGGTCACACTCACAGGTGTGCCTGGGTGCCTGAAGTTTTAACCCAAAAAGAGATCTTGAGCACCCCAGTGGTGATGGTGTTTAGTTGGGGAAAGCCCTATCCACCCCCTTGCTGCAGTCCCTTGCTTGTAATGAATATAAAATGGCGGTACCTCCACCTGGCTGGCCTTGTACACACTCACTGGTGTGCCTTGAGAGCTTCCAGGAACATACTCATTCCAACATAAATCTGGATCTAATTCCAGAACAACTACAAATCATATACATCTAATAGAATACTTTAAAATAAACAATCTTTACTTAACTTAAATAAACAGGGATTAACAGATTTAGCAATGAATAGCATTAACAAAACACATAACAATAATTGAAGCTTATATAGCTAACATTTGTACTAACAGTGACCCCACCCCAGAGTGTGCACACCCCTAGACTCACAGTCCCAGACACTTGCTTGCGTTGGCGCACTCACAGTCCCAGACACTTGCTTGTGTTGGCGTGCTGATGTTGCAGCTGTAGTGGAGATTCGGTCCAAGCTAGACAGCAGCTCTGTCCCAGGCAGCACTTTTTCAACAAGGTCCAGAAACTTACTGCCTCATGCAGTGCCTATCGGAAGCAGCCTGCTAGATCCCAGTTCCAACAGGCATCTAGTCCCGGTCTGTAGCTGCACTCCAACAGCCCCTGGACTGGATCAATGTCCTTGGCAGCAACCTGGCTCCCCCTTCGGTTCCAAACTCCAAGGCAGAGTCCCAGACTGCTAGGCCTCTTTTCTTCAGGCACATGGAGAGAGAGTCATCTCTCCCACCAGAGTCCTTCCTTCCTGTTTTTCCCAAGGGCTCATGGGAATTGTAGTCTGGATTGCAGCACACAGGGTCTTTCCAGGAAAAAAACAGAGGCTCCTTTAGTAAGGGACTACATTAGGAACTTGGATAACAAACAAAAGGAACTGTAATTATTTAAATCATATGCATACATTCAACCTCATTGGTATTACCAAAATTTGGTGGAATGATCTGCACAACTTGAATGTAAAAAAAAAAAAATCAACCATTGAAAACTATTTAGGAAGGACTGAGTGGGCAAAAAGGGAGGGGGAATGCCATTCTGTCAAAAATGGCATTACCTGGTTCTGAGTCACTGGTAACTCAGGGTACGTCTACACAGCAACATTATTTTGACTAGTGTTATTTCAAAATAACTTAGTCCATGTCTACACAGCAGGCAGTTATTTCAACAGAATGTCAAAATACTGTCAAGTTTGAGGACTTCTTACTCAGACACCTGTATGAGGAGTAAGGAAAGTCGGAGGAAGAGTGCTCTATTTTAAAATAAGCTATGCAATTGACATAGCTCAATTTACGTAGCTTATTTCAAGTTAAGCCCTGCTGTATAGACACACCTTTAGAGAAAAATTATCTTGAATGATTGATTCATAATCTCTTAGCAGATAAAGCACAAGATGGTGTATTAGCTGTTGTCTGCTACAAGCCACCAAAACATACTAGGCAACAGGGCGACTGCTTCCGTACACATTTATCTACGATGTATAAGGAAAAAAATTCAATGGTTATAGGGAGGTTTCAGTCTGAGTGACACATGTTTGGCCAGTGACTTAAATGATCTCATGCTGTAGCACTAAAATGTTGTTCTAATTTTTAAACATTACAGTTGACAGTTTTTTTACTCCAAGTGTAGCTAACATGGGTGAATTCCATATGGGACTTTGTCCTAACTGACAAAGAGGAACCCATCGCACAACTAAAAATTAATTACAGCTTAGATTGAAGTGATCATGACTTGATCATATTTATAATGTGTAAACAGCATGAAGTCCTAACCCCTACTATATAAACTTGATAATAGAATCATAGAACCATAGAGCTGGAAGAGACCTCAGAAGGTCATCAAGTCTAGCCCCCTGCTCTAGGCAGGACCAATCCCAACTAAATCTACCTGGCCAGGGCTTTGTCAAGCTGAGACTTAAACACCTCTAGGGATGGAGACTCCACTACTTCCCTAGGTAACCCATTCCAGTGCTTCACTACCCTCCTAGTGAAATAGTTTTTCCTAATATCCAACCTGGACCTCTCCCACCACAACTTGAGACCATTGCTCCTTGTTCAGCCATCTGTCACTACTGTGAACAGCCTCTCTCCTTCCTCTTTGGAACCTCCCTTCAGGAAGTTGAAGGCTGCTATCAAATCCCTCCTCACTCTTCTCTTTTGCAGACTAAATAAGCCTAAATCCCTCAGCCTCTCCTTGTAGGTCATGTGCTGCAGCCCCCTAATCATTTTGATTGCCCTCTCAGACCCTCTCCAATGCATTCACATCCTTTCAATAGTGGGGGGGGGGGGGGAAGCAGAACTGGATGCAGTACTCCAGATGTGACCTCACCAGTGCCAAATAAAGGGGAATAATCACTTCTCTAGACCTGCTGGCAATGCTCCTCCTAATGCACCCTAATATGCCATTAGCCTTCTTGGCTACAAGGGCACACTGTTGACTCATATCCAGCTTCTCATTCACGGTAATCCCCAGGTCCTTTTCTCCTGAACTGCTACTTAGCCAGTTGGTCCACAGCCTGTAACAATGCTTGGGATTCTTCCATTCCAAGTGCAGGACTCTGCACTTGTTCTTGCTTATCAAATATCTTTTGTCCCAATCCTCCAATTTGTCTAAGTCACTCTGGACCCTATTTCTGCCCTCAAGCGTATCTACCTCTCCCCCTAGCTTCGTGTCATCTGCAAACTTGCTGAGGGTGCAATCCATCCCCTCATCCAGGTCATTAATAAAGATATTGAACAAAACTGGTCCTAGAACTGAACCTTGGGGCACTCCGCTAGAAACCAACTGCCATCCTGAAATAGAGCCGTTGATCACTATCCGCTGGGCCCGGCCTTCTAGCCATCTTTCTATCCATCTTACTGTCCATTTATTCAATCCACATTCCCTTAACTTGCTGGCAAGAATATTGTGGGAGACCGTATCAAAAGCCTTGCTAAAGTCAAGGTATATCACACCCACTGACTTTCCCACGTCCACAGAGCCAGTTACCTCATCATAGAAGCTAATCAGATTGGTCAGGCACGACTTGCCCTTTGTGAATCCATGCTGACTATTCCTAATCACTTTCCTCTCTTCCAAGTGCCTCAAATGGATTCCAGGATCCCTTCCATGATTTTTCCAGGAACCGAGGTAAGACTGACCGGCCTATAGTTCCCTGGATCGTCCTTCTTCCCTTTTTGAAGATGGGCACTACATTTGCCTTTTTCCAATCATCCGGGATTTCTCCCGATCTCCACAACTTTTCAAAGATAATGGCCAAAGGCTCCTCATTGACATTTGCCAACTCCCTCAGTACCCTCGGATGCATTAAGTCCGGACCCATGGATTTGTGTACGTTTAGCTTTTCTAAATAGTTCCTAACCTGTTCTTTACCCACCAAGCGCTGTCCATCTTCATCCCATCTTGCGTCACTTAGCGCATTAGTCCAGGAGCCTACCTTGTCCGTGAATACAGAGGCAAAGAAATCATTGAGTACTTCAGCTTTCCCCACATCGTCTGTCACTAGGTTACCTCCTTCATCCAGTAGGGGCCGCACACCCTCTCTGATGCTTTAACAGGAACAATTTCACAAAACTGAAAACAGTTGAGGCAAATCAGTTGGGATGAAGAATTTTATCAGAAATTATTTATGATAATTGGGAATAATTTAAGAACATCTTACCAGAGGCCCAAAAATCACATTGAGAATGAAGGCTCTGCTAGTTAAACTGATGTGATGAAGTATCTATTAAATAAAACAAAAATAAAAATGGAAAAAGGGGAAGTTGGTAGTCATTAATAGAAATAATTAGAAATCAGAAATCAGAGCACCCAAAGGACACATGGATAAATCTATGGCCAATAGAGTTAGGCCTATAACAGGGGTGGGAGACCTTTTTTGGGTCACAGTAAAAGCAGCTGGGGGCCATACACAAGTGAGAAGCAAAATAAATAAATTAAATAAATTAAATCCTCACAGGCCTGGGTCCCAACTGAAGAGCAAAAACCCCTCACCCCCAAAAGACACCTACCTTCCTCATGTAACTCAGGGGGCCAGGATTCCTCTCATGCTTCAGCCCCATGTGGGTAGGGGAGAGCACTGAACCTCAAGTCTTCCCACCAAGTCTGGATTAACTCTCCTGGGGGACTGGAGCTTGTAAATTTTGTGGGCCCACAGGCTTTGTGGGCCCACAGGCTTCAATGTGCAGGAGGGGGCTGCTGGAGTGTGGGCGAGGGGTGGGGATGCGGAGTGTGGGCGGGAAGTAGAATTGAGCAGGACAGTGGAGGGGTGGGGTCTGGGAGGGAGGAAGGATGTGGGAGAGGGCAGGGGATTGGGGCAATACATGGAAAAGCTCCTGGAGGAGCACAGATACCTGTGTGCTAGGGATGTAAGTGACTAGTAAGCTTATCGGATAGTCGACTAGTCCCTCGACTAGTCACCCCTCCCCCCCTTGTTGCCTCTGTCAGAGGCAGCAAGGAGAAAAGCAGGAGCCGGTGCTGGAGGAAGCCAGCTTAAAAGCCAGTTCCCCCCAGCACCATCTCCACAGTGGGCAGGGAAGGCAGGGAGTAGCGGGGATTGGGTGCAAGCTCTTAATACATTTAAAAGGCAGAGCCACAGCGGGGTCAGCTTTAAAGGCCGGGAACTAACCCTGCTGCAGCTCCCCTGCTTATCAACTAATTGACTAGTCGATGGAACTTCCATCGACTAATCTATTCGTTGATTAAACTAAATTTAGCAGCCCTACTCTGCACCACCCTGCACTTACAACTACTGCCCTCCGCTGGCGCCCATTGGCTGAGATTCCCAGCCAATGGGAAAAGCAGGGGAAAAGTCAGCAGGCAAATGCTTCCCTGTGCTGCTATTCCTTGAGCTGGGGGTGGGGGGGAGGAATGGCAGTGCACAGAGTCACTTCCTCCCATCACCAGGCACAGCTGGTCATGCAGGGGTTTTAGGGGCTGGCTTCTCGCTTGTGGGGTGGGGGGGGGGGGAGACCCTTAAAGCTTCATAGGTCAGATCAAGGGAAGCCAGAGGCCAGATCCAGCCTACGGTTCATAGGTTCCCCATCTCTGGCTTAGAATCATAGAATCATAGAATCTTAGGGCTGGAAGAGACCTCAGGAGGTCATCGAGTCCAGCCCCCCTGCCCAAAGCAGGACTAATCCCAACTAAGAAGGCTTATAAGAAGGAATTTTAAAAAATATATATTAAGAACAAAAAGAATCCTGATAAGCTAATATGTCACTTCTAAAAAAAGGAAAATAAGATTATCCTGATAATTATAGACTTGTCAGCTTGACATTAATCCTTGGCAAGATCATGGAGTAGCTGATACAGAATTTTGTTACATTATATTGCTCTAGTTCATTATTAATTAATACAAATCAGCATGTGTTTACGGAAAATACATCTTGTCAAACCAATTTTTATGAGATTTCAGATTTGGTTGATAAAGATAATAGTGTTGATATAAGTTTCTGTGAGGCATTTAATTGGTGCAGCACTTCATTTTGATTAATTTTATATCAATCTAGTGCTTTTAATGAGCACACATTAAATAGATTAAAAACAGACAGGCCTCAAAAAGTAATTGTCAATGTGGGATCATCGGTCTATAAGTATATACACAAGCAACAAATATTTAACAATGGGCTTTTCAGTCTAACAGAGAAAGATACAACAATCCAATGGCTGGAAACTGAAGCTATACAAATTCAGACTGGAAATCAAGTGTAAATGCTTAATCATTGGAACAATTTACCACGGAGATTTTGGATTCTCCATTAACTGACAATTTTAAAATCAAGATTTTTTTACTCTGGTACATGTTTTTTTTTACTCTGGTACATGGTACATGTTTAACAGGAGGTCTGTCTGACTAGTTGATCAGAATGGTCCCTTCTGATCTTAAAATAAGACGTTTTGCTGTAAAAGCTGTTTCAAGTGCTGAAAAGGATGAAATTTCTTCCTGGATCAGATTTAGAGAGTGGGCGAGGGGCGTGTTCTGAATACATATGGACAAAATGAAATGTGGTTTGCAGAGCCCGAAGCATTTATTATGGGAAGAAGAAGGGATTGCAATGAATGATATTGATAATCTTGGCTGCCACAAGAGGTTTGGGAACAGCTAAAAATCTAGTGGCTTTGGCTTGTCAACACTTCTTGGTGTGGTCTTCATAGGGGTCCCAGCTTCTCCTCTTCAGTTCATTTTCAACCAGATCAGTTCATGAACACTCACCCTAAACTGAAGCTGTGTGCCCTTCAACTCCAGGGCTTTCAGCCTCTGTCTGTCTGTCTCCAGGTTGCTTTCCCAGAGGCAGCCTGGAGCAGGGCTATTACTCCTTTGCTATCTCAAGCAATTTTGCCTCCCCCCTCTTGGTTTTCTCCCCTTGATAGCAGGACTTGTTTTCTTTATTGATCACAGTTGTGGGTGTCTGTCTCCATGACTGGCAATTCTGGCAACTGCACAAGGGTGGGATCATGGTGCTTGCTTGCAAAACAAGGAAGATTCTTCTCCTGTGATCAGTATGAAGTTTGTAAACTCTGTTATGTGGCTAATTAGAGCAATTATTGCTGGGCAGGATTTGGGGAGCAATACAAAGCCAACATTTTCAAATTTGAGGGCTTGGAGTTGGGCATCTAAATCCAGAATTGGGTAATTAAATAAAGGGGTGGTGTTATGAGTTTTGAGCACCTCCATCTCCTGGTGATGTCAGTTGGAACCCGGACTACTGAGCACTTCTGAAAAAAATCACCCCACTTACTTATTTAGGTCTCTTGCTTTATTCACCTAACTCTGAAAATGTCGACCTGTGTTTCAATGGATATGGACTTTCATTGTAATCAATGGAAAATAAATGTTAGCAGTGATTATCTACCTGTAAAATTAGAGTAACTGGCTGTTTTCACATGTGTCTCTTCCACTTTCCCCTTTCCTAAATGCCCTTAGTGGTACTTAGCTCCAAATGAAAAAGAAATATTCCCTCCCCTTAAAACTGCTTTGGACTGATGGTAATTTACATACACTGAATCACTTCATGATGTAACATAAGACAGAACATCATATGCTGAGAAAATGACAGCTTTTTAAGTAGGGCACAGAGAGCATTACTGCCAACGTTTATTTAGTCCTGAACTAGCAAATGCTGCCATTTAGTGCTGCCAAGTCTCTTGCTTCTGGAAGGACAAATCTACATTTTGGAACTGTCTCCCACTGGTAATTAATTTTTGAAACTAGAGACATACTAGCCAATCAGTGGGGGAGATTCAGATGCTTCTGAATATGGAGAATGAAATGCCAAGAAATAGAATCAGCAGGAATTAACTTCCCTGTTCTGTGATTAACTTCAAGAAAGAGTTTGATCCCCAAAAAATGCAAACAGAGGGAATTTAAAATGGAAAATGCACCATGTGCTTGGATAGAATTGAATTGCAAATTTTCCTCTCTGCTCTTTTAAAATATATTCTAGTCCTCAGACAATATATTGATTTTCAGAAAAATATTTTATAATGAGGACAGATGGCAATGCACCTACTGATTTTAGAAAAAGAGATCTGTTCATTTTCATTATAGCCTGCTCCAAGGAGATGGCACTGCGCACTCCTGTTTCCCTCTTGTAGGCATTACCATGTTCCCCCTCCTACCTAATGATGCTTAGAACTCAAGTCCCAGATGGATGCTCACTGGGGCAGGTTTCCTGGGGACGTACAAAATGTTTGCTAGTTGGGGGAAGGCAAGCCAAAGCATCACAAGCAGATGGCAAATAATAGACCATCATTTATCACAGTAGGTTTCCAGCTACTGTTTACTCAAGAACCTGTTGAAGCCCCTGGGAGAACATGGGGCAGCTGCACTTCTCCATCATGCTGAGCCTCCAGTATGACAGAGCTTTTAAGAAAGAGGAGGATTTCAAGGAAAGAGTGGTGCAATTTTCTGGACTAACAGAAAACTGAAGTCGAGGGTCAGATTCTGATCTCACTTACACTGTACAAACCATCCAACCAGCAGTGTTGCCTGGGTGCAATCCGGGTTGAGCTCTAAGGTAGAATCAGAATTTCCAGACCCCCTGCCTTTGTCAGATACCTTTGTTCAGCCATTGAGGGGAGAGAAACGGGCCCTGCTATTAAGCAGTAATCACAATTACTACTACTTTGCTTAAAGGACCTGGCTGCAGAGGAGTTAGTTCTCTCAAATGCTGAGCTGTTATGCATGGCTGTTTGGCCTCCTCCCTGTGCTTGCAGCATTGGAAGTGCAGCATGTAGCCACTGAGCAGTGTAACACCATTAGAGTCAACCAAGGGTGACTATAGCAGGTAGTCTAATACATATTTCAGAGAATTCATGGGTGTGTCTGTCTGTGCGTCAGTTTGTACCTCCTACATGGTAAGAGCTAGGACCACCAAATTTGCTATGCAGCTTCCACTTAAAGCAAGATAAGGGGTTGGTTTTGCCAGGACAATGGGATGTGCATGGAAGCTGATTGATGAGAAACAAATGGAAAGGGAGGGCTTTGATAGCAGGGATAGTTATACTCCAGACCACAGGGGGGCAGCATGTGTCCCAGCCCCAAGGCGCACCCATCGGCTGGCTATTTTGGCTCCCACCACCCTGCGCTGGTCACGGGCAGCAGCTGCTGGCTCTGCTGCCCTGGATAGGGTCCAGGGAGCAGCCACCAACTGGCCAGCATGGCTCCTGCAACTCCAGGCCACCCTGGGGAGCAGCCATCAGCCAGACAGTGCCACCCTGAACTAGACCCGGTGAGCAGCCACCAGCAGCCCCCATCTACCTTCCCTGAGCCCCCAACCCTGCCCTGACCCCTGTATCCCTCATGCCATGCCACGAGCACTCCCATAACTCCCAAACCTCTGCCCTGATTCCAGCACCCCGACCCCTTGCCCTGAGACCACACCCCTACCCTGAGACCCCACACCCAACCTACAGTCCTGATTCCAACATCCCCCATATTTCTGGCCTGAGTCCCCACCCCTGCCCTGACCATGCACCCACACACCCAGCCCTGAGCACCCCATAACCCCAAACCCTTGTCCTGACTCCTTCATCTCCCTCATCCCCATCCCCTGCCCTGAGTCCCCCACCCCACCCAATCTCCTTCCCTGACTCTGCACCAGTGTTCTCTCTAAGCTGTGTGGCAGCACAGCCCTGCAGCGCTTTAATGAGCCCCAGCCAGCCAGGGGCTCAGGATTTACGCACAGAACTGCCTGGCTGGGTGAGAGGCGCTTCTCTCTCAGCAACAGCTGCAGCTCCCTGCTAAGGACAGAGCAACCAGTCTCTCCCAGCCAGTAGAGACACATCCTCTCCCTACAGGCTGGGAGAGACTGTGTGCGAGTCCTGAGCCCATGGCTGGGTGGGGCTCATTAAGCAACTGCGGGGCTGTGTTGCCATGCAGCTTAGAGGGAACACTGCTCTGCACCTCCACATTTCTGCCATGAACCCTTCCTCACCCCTGACACCCTGCCTCCTGAACCCCTTACACACCTCCATGTCCTCCCCGAGCCCTCCCAACCCAGGGTCGTGACTCCTGAGACCCCAACCCTGCTCTGAGCCCCTCCTCATCCCCAACCCTGATTCCTGCACCTCCCACACCCACAATGCCAGACCTGAGCCCCCCCACATCCTGAAGCCCTGGCCCTGAAGGACCCAACTGCACTGTCCTGACTCCTGCAACCCCCCACACTCCTGGCCGCCTGCCCTGAAGGACCCAAGCAATGCCAGGAAATCTCCAAGGGTATGTCTACACTACAGCATTATTTCAAAATATCTTATTTCGAAATAGTTAATTCAAAATAAGTTATTTTGAAATAACGCGTCTACACACAAAATGCATTTTGAAATAACGTTTTGCTATTTCGAAATAGCGCATCCATGCTGAGTGGACGCTGAATCGCATTTAAGGCTGGCCAGAACCAGGTCCGGCAGGGCATCAGGTCAGGAGTTACTTTGTGTGGCTGCTGCCTGAGGCTATCTGAGGCCTGTGCTTAAAGGGACTCCCCCCCCGGACAGCTGGTTCTCAGCTTTCCCTGCTTGCTTGCCTACCTCGATGAGAGACAGCAAAGCATTTTGTCTCTGCGTGCTCTGGTTGTCCTCACTCGGGACACCATAGCACTCTGCAACATGGAGCCAGAGCTGCCCCGGGCACTCTGGTGCTTCTTGTGGACGCGTTGCTGCGAGCCTGGCTTCACTTTCTGCAGGCTGCCATCTGGGAGGTCCATTGGGGGGCTGTCAGTATCCAGGAGGCCCTATGGGAGAGCTTCCACCCTGAGGAGCACTAAGAGCCTCCCTGGTCTGCCCCACTGGGGGCTTGTGCCTCACTCCTCCCTCACATCCTTCGACTTACCCCTCCCTAACACCCCTTCCTGATGTCAAATAAAATACACATATTTTCATGAACACAAACTCTCTTTATTTAACAAAACTGGGGGAGGGGAGAGAATGAAACTCTAGTGAGACTGGGGAAAGGAGGCAGGAGAGGGGAGAAGAGAGGGTGAGAGAGGGGAGGGGGAAACCTAGGAGGAGGGAGCTGGAAGGGGGAAGCAAGGGGAATAAGCGGGAGGGAAAGCTCAGGGCTCAGGGTTCGGGGTCTCGCCAGATCAACTTGATTTTCATGCAAACCTGCTCCTGGGTTCGCATGTGGCCTTTGGTGGCCAGGCTCGCAGCTATCCTCCCATAGACAGCCATGTTCCTCTGTTTAGTGCAGAGATCATGGACGTTGGAGGCATCCCCCCCAAACCTGAATAAGGTCCATGATCTCCACCCTGGACCAGGAAGGCGCCTGCCTTCTCCGGGCCCTGTCAGGCTCCTGGGAGCTGGCAGACTGCTCCTGGAGAGCGATGGAGGGCTGACTGCCAGTGGCTTGCTGGCTCATGTTTTGGGGCCATTGGGTCAGGAGCAGTGACTGCTGGCTCTGGGTGGAAGGCTTGGCGCTGGCACAGGCACTGTGGCCAGAGTCAACCCCTTTAAGGGCTCCTGGGAGTAGGAAGGGAGAGGAGTGTTCTTGGTTGAGGCTGGAGTGGCCACCAGGGCACCCTGGGAAGGCTGGAGGCCCCCTATTTTGATATAAGTGTCTACACAGCACTTATTTCGAAATAGCTATTTTGAATTTGGCATTATTCCTCGTGGAATGAGGTTTACCAAATTCGAAATAAGCGCTCCGCTATTTCAAATTAATTTCAAAATAGTGGTTTGGCTGTGTAGACGCAAGGAAAGTTATTTCAAAATAGCGGCTGTTATTTTGAAATAACTTTGCTGTGTAGACATACCCCTAGAGATTAATATTACAGAGCCTGAAAAGGTCCACAAATGGGGAGAGAAAATGGTTTAAGTCACAGGAAGTTGCACATATGAAGAGAAACTATGAAAACTGGGACTTTAAGGCCTAACAAATAAAAAGGTGATAAACAACTCACTGGAATTTCCCATTTCATGAACAAAAAGACACTCAACATTGCAAAGCTGTGAATGGTAAAGGGATGAAAGGAACTATCTGTATACACTATGCAGTCAGTTTGGGTTATTCATTGCAACAGTGTAAAGGACACGCTGGCTGCATGTATGCAAAAAGAAATATTTCCTTTCATGACAAATAACGTAGCTGGATGTTGGAAAGGATTTAAGAATCCCATGGACAGTGAAACATTTGTAGTCACGCAGGATTAAACAGTAAAAATCAAGCCTCACTGTTCAGGGCAGCAACAGATCTTCTGCTGGGGTCTGGGGAGAGATGCTAAAGAGATGCAGTTTACTAGGTGGATTAAGTAGGAGAGGTTTATCTCTGTCTGAAAAACTTGGTCCTGCCTGCTGCTAGAGAAATGACTGGACCAGTGAGAATAATGGCCTGGTTTGGTATAGCTATAGCTCACTAGCAGATAGGCTAGTTTTGCTGGGCTGGCTTTGAATGTATGGAGCAGTCTTGGCTGGATGCCAGAATTTGAAGCTATTGGTTCTCCTACATCATCTGGAATGGCTTCAGCTAGATGATAATGAAGCAGGATTTCATTTTTAGCATCTGGAGAGGTGGAAAAATCCCTCCTGCTCAATAAGTGCTAGTTCTTCTCTTTGGTGATGTCTTCTTTCAGGTAGACACTCCTACTGTATAATGCAAATATTTCCACCAGACACCCTCAAGTAATGACATTTGCCTCAAGGCTTCTCTGGGGAGAAGGCTTAATATGGCTTTGTGCTCATTTACCCTTTGTGCTTGTTTTAGGGAGCTAGGAAGTAGCTGGCAATTGCTCTGCTGTACCTACTAGTAGAGAGAAAGCAAAAATTGCTCAAGAATACCTATAACTAAAGAATACAACATGTAAACTATTATTTGTTCCCTGTGGAACAATATCAGTTTGAGGTGTCTGAAAATTGAATAGTTCATGCTTCTGTGTATCCACTTGGATTTAGTGCTGAGGTTTGACTGGGTGAAATATGGAATAATTTTCTCAAGTTTTTGGGGCTTGGGGATGAAGAGTCATTGCTGCCTTTCTGGAGGAGCTCAGGGTTTGCACAGACTGACGGACTGTGATGCTGGCGAACATTTTTCACATTTCACAACAGCTTTCATCCGCAAGATTTCTAAATGCTTTACCAAGGAGGTGAGCTTCACTATCTCCACTGTACAGCTAGAACACAACCCCTCTTTCCTGAGTCCCTTTCAGAGCTCTCAGGCAATGACTAACCCCATCTTTCACCTCTTGTGGGCTAATCACACCCCTAACCCTACTGAAAATAATTCAAAAGTGCAGCTAATTAGAAAAGTCCCTTCTGCTCCAGAACAATCCCATCTTGTCAGCCCACTTCTCTGCTTCTTGTACAGTCACCTCTCTGCATTTTCCCAAGCACCCTACAAGCTGGCTTGAAGCGACCTGAGCTCATCTGAAAGACCACTGCCCTGACCACATGAATCCTTCACTCATGCATTTCTGCCATGATGCTTACAGTGACTTGTATATACATTGACTATTGTGTTCCCTTCTCTCTAAATCATGTCTATGACCCCCTAGGAACAGCCATGATCTCTTCTGGACCAGTGCTCACCGCACCATGAGTACTACTATCAACAAACACAGGGTGACCAGATTTTAAAGGGACGCTCCCGTATTTAAGCCCTCCTGCAGATGTTCGTATTTTTTTAAAAAATGGGTAAATTGTCCTATATTTTCTGTCTCTTCCCCTGCCCACACAGAGTACTGGTGGGTCCTCTTGCTGAGTGCCAGCTGGATTCTTGCTCGCCAGCTGCACCCCACATGCCAGCAATGAGTGGGGAGGTGCTCCACTGGCTGACAATGGGGGGTGAGTGTGCAAGGCTCCACACCCTCTCTACCCACCTGCCTACCCCATTTACAGCCAGTCCTGGCTGTTTGTTCTGGTGGCTGGTTAGTGCAGGCAGGTGGTAGCTGGTTATATGTCCTCTGCTCTCCTTACATGCTTCCCCTCTCACTGTGCTTTCCCTGTTTTGCCAGTTCATTCCCCTCCACCTCCCTCCCTCCCCCACTGCTCCAGCATCCCACTCCCAGTGCTGCGCAGAGAGCCATCCCCAGTGCATGGGACCATCTCAGCTCACCAACAGCCTGGCCTGCAAATTCGTTCCTTCACCCACTGTCTCAGGCTGGGCTGGTGCCCAGGGAAAGCTCAAAAGCCTCTGGCCTGAGGTGCTGGCCAGGAGGAGCCAAGCCCTGCACTTGACAAAGCTCCACATAGCACTGAAGGGGGAAGCTTCTCTGTCCCTCAGCTAAAGTCCTGAGTGGCAGGGAGGAATCTATTTCCAGTCTGTTTGAACCACAACCTACAGGGACATGCTGCCCCCAACCCCGGTCCTGCCCCAAGGGAGTGCAGGGCTGTGCTGTCCCCTAGGCATCCTCCCCTGCTGAGCCACCTCTCTGGATGGGTTTGCTGAAGCCCCTGCAGTCTGATTCAGTGGGCCTTGGTGCTCAATGCATCCTTAGGGCTTAAACCCTTCCTGCCTGTACTTTAACCAGGAGACAGGAGGCGGCTGGGTTATGTTGGTGGCCAGCAGCAACTTAGAAGGCTGCTGCTTGCACAATCCATTGTGAATCCTGACAGAAAGTTGGGGATAAGTAACCCTGTGTGCCCCAAATGTTGCCTTGAGAACATGTGGCACCAGGTACCAGGAGAGGTGGATCTGTCCTGGAGCCCAGCCAAGCATGGAGGATGAGCCTAGTGGCTAGGGAGGGCTGGGTCATGTCAGCCAGTCACTTGCATCCCTGTGGGAAAGAGGGAATGGGAATATGGGTATTTCTACACTAAAGAGGGGGTTTTTTCCAGAAAAACAGCCTTTTTTCCTAAAAAACTTCAATTACGTTCACACTGCAATTGTGTTCTTTTGAAATAAAATCGAAAGAACAGAGGGGTTTTTCCGGCATTGGTAATCCTCTTTCTATGAGGAAGAAGCCTTTTCTGAAAGAGCTCTTTCAGAAAAAGGCATGTGAGGATGGGGAAGAGGGAGTTCTTTCCAAAGAAGAGGAAAGAGGAAAAAGCACAGGTGCCCCAGTGGCCATTCCGTCAATAGTAATCACAGCTTAAATGCGAGATAGCGTCCAGTCAGTGTGGACACTATCATTCGAAAAAGCACATTGCTTTTTCAATGTGCTTTGGCAGTGTGGACATGCTCTTTTGGAAAAGGTTTTTTCGGAAGATCTCTTCTGGAAAAGTTTCTTCCGAAAGAAGCCTGCAGTCTAGATGTCGCCTATGTGTGTGTCATCTCTCCCTGTGCAAACCTTAAATATAAGACGGTAAATAAAAAGTCTCCAGCTACTCAGTATTTCTTTTTCACAGGGGCTCCATCAACTTGATATTAATTTGAACATTTGTACTAACTAGTTCTGCTTGATTGCCATTGAACTTGCTTGAATACAAATAATTTTACCAGGTGTCCCATATTCAGCACAGGGAAATATGGTCACCCTAAACAAACAACAAATACCTGACATACAGGTTACTACATAAATCTGCGCTAACAATTATGAAACAGTTTGCTGTGCAAATTTTGCCTTTCTGCCCACACAAAGTCCAAGAGAAGATTGTGTTTATTTAAACTTCTTAGATATTTGAATAATTTAACATTTTGGGAAGGTGTCTTTGAGTTTATTATTTACTATATGAACTGGACACGATCAGTTTTTTACAAGTCTTCAGTACTCAACATTTGAACTACAAATTGTGTTGGCTAATTGTCATTGGTCTCACAAATTGCATGGTAGCTTTTGAGTGAAGGTAATTGTTATAATTAGGAAGCAAGCTTTAAAAATGTCACATAGGCTTTCACTCTTCAGGAGATATACCAGGTAAACAGGCTTTAGAAAGTTTTAGAACATTTTAACCTTTTAAATTTTTCAGTCTCTGAGGCATTGCCAGAAGCCTATTGGCTAAACACAGTTTAAATATTTGCACACAGTAAATACCCATGTTCAGGGACCAATTTGGTAAGGATGGAATGGGTGGTGACTGACAGAGCAATAGCTAGAAATATAAGGAATCATTAAACTAAGACGGTTTGCACTTTTGACGAGTTTACTTTTAAGTTGTTGTCTACATTGGATTATCTGTCTTGCCTTAGACTGTGAACTCTTTAGGACAGAGACTGCCTTCGATCTTGTGTCTGTGCAATGCCTAGTACACCAAGGACTCAACCTTGGCTGGAGCTTGTAGGCACTATCAGAATACAAATAACAATAAAAACCTTCATATAGTTCACATAAGCAGAGGGGAATCATTAAAGGAGGGGCAATAAAATGGCAGCACATAAAATATGAAGAAAAGTAGGTGTAATAATTCACATGGATAGCATCCATTTATACTCAATACAGTATTGACAGATTATCCTATGGACAACACATGGCCAATAGCAAAATT
This sequence comes from Rafetus swinhoei, assembly GCA_019425775.1. Lineage (NCBI taxonomy): Eukaryota > Metazoa > Chordata > Testudines > Trionychidae > Rafetus > Rafetus swinhoei. The sequence goes on along the minus strand of CM033432.1, from coordinate 44,099,582 downwards.
ACTTAAATTGCAATCTATTTAGGGCAGAGATCTTTTTGTTACATAATCAGAGATCCTTTCATTTCTGTGTTTGTACAGTGTTTAGTACAATGTGGACCTGGTCTATGACTGAAGTTCCTAGTTGCTATCATAAAACAAATAAATAGATACACAATAAGGGCCATTTTAGGGTGGTGTGATTACAAAGTAGCCAGCGACTGGGAATTCTATTCTGGAAGTTGTAAAAAGAATGTTAAGGATGGGGAAAGTCAGAAGCCCACTGAATAGGATTAAATTATTTTTATCACATTTTGCTAGTACTGTCACACTCCAGCAAAGCAATCTCTTCACTTCCCTCTGATATCCCCTAGTTATGGAGAAGATTAAAATATGGTTACGGTTCAGTGGCAGAGGCAGAGAGAAGGAGGGGTGAATGGCTCCAGCAATGAGCCTGTGAAGGGGAAATAGATCACTCATCATTTCAGTGGCCTTTCTTTCTGTCTTTATAAATATCAATAGTTGGCAATTCTCAACACCATGAATCCAGTTAGTTCTTAGCTGCTAAATAAATAAATAAGATATTCCTCTGTGTGTTAGTGAAAGAGGAGAATGGCTATATGTTTATCTATCTACTACCTGACCACTTGCCAGGTCCTTTTCAAAGGTGGGTAATGGAAAGAGGGGAATTATTACAGAACAATTGTTTGGTGTTAAAGACATTTCCTTACCCTAAAAAGCATAAAACGGAAGCAATTTATGATGTTGATATACCTGGGTAGCATACTGTCAATGTCAATATCATGATCCCCATTTTATAGAGGGGGAAACTGAGGCACGGATGTGAAATGACTAGTCCAGGTCACACAGCAGATGAGAACAGACTGTACATCTCCTGAATTCCCATCCACTGCTCTAGTCACAAGGCAATATTGCTTCTCACAGACTAAGACAAGAAGAGCCAGTTTGGGGCATGCTGGGCATGTCAGTAACATTAAGCGGTGATGCACAAGTGAACTGTCCCCCCCTTTTTTTCAACTGTGAAAGTGGAGGTGATGGGCCTGTCTTGTTATTGCCTAGGTGCCTCATTGCTGGCTGGCATTCCCTCTGCTTGTCAACAAGCAGGGGCTGGCAGGAAGCCTGACTGACCTAGAAGGTTTTTTTCTTTACTGATGCCCTATATTATTCTTGACTTTGAAATCTTCTATTTACTCTAATTATTTGAATCTGTGTTCACAAGTCTGGTGACCTTTTAACTGACTTGGCAAGCTTCCTGACAGTATCGCTCTGATGGACTGCAAAGAATAAAACATAACTCATGTGGAACACAGGTTCTTTGGATAAGCCTTTCTGATCCTGACTGTCTAATGAAACCTTGGAAAAAAATGTCTGCTGAGTATCCCAATGATAAATCCAGGGTGGGATTTCCATAAGTGCTCGATGTTGTCCTAATTGAACTCCTATTGACTTAAGTGGGACTAGAGTTATGCCATTGCTAAGAGCTTTTGAAAATCCCTACAGCCTCCAGAGAGGAGTTTTACTGTGATCACAAATGTGTGTTAATATTATATGTTTCCTCCACCCTGCTCATTTGCTCCAGGCTTCTGTGCACAGATAGTGTAGTGAACTACCCAATCATCCTGCTCTCTATGGGTATGTCTACACTAGCCCCCTAGTTTGAACTAGGGTGGCTAATGTAGGCATTCGAACTTGCAAATGAAGCCCGGGATTTAAATATCCCGGGCTTCATTTGCATGTTCAATTGGGCGCCATTTTTAAATCCCTTAGTTCGAACTGACTGCCCGCTGGCTACACCGGCAGTCGAAGTTAATCCGAACTAAGGACTTAGTTCGGATTAACTACGACTGCCATGTGCAGCGGTCAGGTTCGAACTAAGGATTTAAAAATGGCGCCCACCGAACATAAATGAAGCCCGGGATATTTAAATCTTCACTTGACAGTCCGAATGTTACACATTAGCCAAAGTTCGAGAACTAGGGGGCTAGTAGACATACACTGCTTGGATTTTATATATTCATAGTTCTGTCTCTTCATAACCAGGGTAGAGGAAAAGTGATGTGGGGACAAACCTGCTCCGCAAAGTGTAGCTAGTACCACAGATCTGATTTTAGGCCCATCCACCAGAGTCCTATTGATTGCCAGGTGGGATTTTCCAAGTTGAGCACTTCAAATGACACTGTACATGAAAGGTAATTTTTTTTAAACAAAGCAAAACCCCAAACACCCTGTGAGCCTTGAATTTTTGCCTGTAGTGTAGAAAGTCTAGATTAAATTAACACACTGAAATCTCCTAGTACTTTAACACTTAAAATCAAGATTCAAATCTCTTGAGCCATTGTGGAAATATGGGGTCTCAAGCTAGACACAAATAAAAGCTTGTGATCAAAAGCCCAGAGTAATTACTGTTAAATTTAAAATATTAAAGATTTACTTAATGAATATTTATATATATTGAAGCCTTTGGTATAGAAGAAATGGCAAAAGTTATTCCAATGTTGGCATCTGAATTCAGGTCCTAGTCTGACTTGAGACTTGGCTAATTTGTACTCTGGGCATCTGCAACATTTATATCTTGCTTCTGTTCTATTCCCTAGCGATAGCAACACTTCAGAGCCAGCTCCTGAACTACTTGATTCTGTTTGGCTAGCTCAGTTGCTGACTTGTTCAGATCTTAATGATATAAAATAGTCATAATGAAAAAGGCAGCTGATTACCAACAAAAGATCCAGCTGAGTGAGTGTAAGATGCAGAGATTCCCAGCTGAGACCAACTTAACACAGCGCCTACCGACTAGGCTAGAGGCAGATGCCCTTTTGGCACACTTGGTTGAGAAGTTTCCAATAATGAGTCACCAGTGCATATCAGATCTGATAATGTGGGTAACAGTTTAATATCATAACTAAGGATTTCTAGTATTCTTTGATTTGGCAACATTTCCCACAAGTCAGCCTGGTTTGGATAAACTATGACAGTATGTTCCCACACAATATTCCCTCCAGCCTCTGCTGTACCTGTGCCCTAAAGAACCTAACCCTTAGGCTACATTGAGGCTGCCCTAGGAATAGGCGGACTGTAGATTGAATGTGCTAACTCCAGGTATGTAGAATAAGAAACAATGGAAATTAAATATCTGGGAGAATTGTAATAGCATGTTTAGTTTAATGATGATAAGTGGTAGCAGTATAATTTTGTATGTGTTTTACTCTGCCAGCCACCCTTCCTCATTAACAGGAAGGAATGGGTAAGCTGTCAGGTCCTACCCAATGTTGAGGCTGGAAAAGGCTAGAAATGTCTGACTTATTATGGTCACTTTTATCCTAGATTAATGCTTTACTTTGTAATAACTATCTGATTCATATAAAGAAATGTATTTCTACTCCATTGTGTGTTTGCTGTTCTGTGTGCAAGTGAAGAAGACATGGTATGCTAATTCATAAGTGACAGAGGACACCAGTACTAGATGGTCCAGATGGCCAAAGAGGAGGAAAAGATCAAGAGGTGTTGGTCAGCCTATCAGGACACAACAATGATGACTGATGAAGAGCAGACTGATGACCCTAAAGTATAGGCATACACTCCTGAAAGCAAGATAACAGACAAAGGCAGAACCAGATATGGCCACCCCCAGCCACAACCATCAAAATGCTCATAAAGAATTATGATGGAAACAACCTTGGGATAAATGCCATTTAAGGATTAATGAGCACAGAATGACATTGCAAAATCTGCAGACTTGAATGAGAACTTGCAACCATAAAAATAAGATGGATAGCCATGGTTTTGTGGGTTCAGCTCTACAAAGCCTTGGAGCATTGGATTGCAACTGACAGAACCTAGCTCCCCGCTCATGTTCAATTTAACTGGCCATTAGCTTGACTCGAGTCATGACAGACTAGTAACTGTAAGATCATCTGTAGGGCCTGTGTTTGTACGTATGTGAATCGATACATAGGCTGACTTTTAAAGCTGTATTTTCTACAAACATGGTGTATTGCTTTTTCCCCTGAAAAGATCCCTTGTGCTTCTTATCAGCATAACATTTTAGCTCGGGTGGTAGAAGCTCGTGCACTAAGCTTCAGAAGTTCCAGGTTTGATGCTCCCTGCAGACAATTGCAGTCCATCAGTGTTACAAGTTGGGGCTTGTCTGGGACAAACAACTGGGAGGTCTCTGAAGCTTGGGATGCACTTCCTCAGCTGGGGAGGTACAGCATGAAGCCGCTGAGAGGGAGAGTGAAATCTGCTCTACAGCCTTAGCTAAGAGACAGCTGGCTGTTAGCTCATCAGTAGCGCAGAGGTATGCGATAAGCAGCCCAGGGCAGGATGCTGTTCACCAGGGTTTGCTGCTGGCAGGCTGCCAGATGCTTTGTTTACCTGCACATCTGCAGGTACAGCCCCTTGCAGCTCCTATTTGCCACAGTTCACCATTCCCAGTCAATGGGAAGCTTTGGGAAATGGTGTCCCTCCCCTCTCACTTCCTACAGCTCCCATTGGCCAGGAATGGTGAACCACGGCAAACAGATGCTGGGAGCATCCATGCGCAGGTAAACAAAGCATCTGGTGGCCTATCAGGGGTAACTCTGTCAAACAGCATCTGGCCCACAGTCTGCTTATTGCCCACCCTTGCAGTAGAGGCTCATGGTGTTAGCTCCAAAGGTTCCAGGTCCAAACCCACCTACTAGTGACCTGGGGCTGTTGGTGTTACAGGGCCATTCACTGCTCACATGCACATGGGCTCTCATTGAACTAGTGAGAATCATCTCAGTAGCACGACATGAACAGCGACAGCACAGGTTAGCCATTTCCAGAACGTAGTCCTGGGGATCAGGGAAGTTTGTACTCAGCCAGGTTACGCTGGGCTACTGCTACCACTAACCCTATTACTATGGCTGCACTGTTATTTGTGCTGCTGCTCGCTCTCATTGAGTATGTGTGCTGGGAATCAAATCCTTAGTTGCCTGCAGAACTCTTCCAAACAGGTATACATGACAGTACCTGTAAGAAATTTAAATGTGGGGTGGAATGCATGGGGCTCAGGACAGGGGATTGGTGTGGGTCTGGTGGGTTGAAAGCAGGGGGGAAATATGGGGAGTGCAGGTGTCAGGGCTGGTGGGTGTGTGAAAGTGTAGGAGTCATGGATGGAGTTGTGAGGAGGGTCTCAGGTCAGAGGGTTGGGATGTGGAGGGGTGCAGAAATCAAGGCTAGAGGTGTGAGGAAAAAGCACAGCATGGGTCATTCCTCTGCCCCTGCATCCCCAGCCAGGAGGGAGAGAAATGCAGGATCACTGTGTGCTTTCCTCTCATGCCCTGACGGTGTCGGAAGGGGAAGAGCAAGCAGTAAGCAGCGTTGGTAGGTATGGGAGTGGGGCATCCACCCTCTCTGCCCTCCCTAAAGGGCACCCTAGAGGAGATTCAGGACTGGGGCAGTTCCAGACCAGTGTGGGGTGTGCCCCCCAGCCAGCCCCTTTCACCTGCCCACTACTTACTGCAGCAGCCTGTAGAAAAGCACCTGGAGCCCAGCTAGAAGCATGCCCATCCCCTCCTGCAGCAGAGAGCCTCAGCCTGCTCTTACCAGATTGATGCACCAGGGCACACCTTTGCCTCCAGCAAAACAATATCCAGCCAAACCCTTGGCATGCATAGTTCAGTTTCAGCCTGGCATGTGCCTTGTGGTTTAAGTAGTGGCTTCTATTTCTTCAGCTGTCTTACTGCAACACCTTCCACCTCACCTCCCAAACACGTGAGTTGCTTCGAACATTTATCATGAATGAAGGGTAAGTTGTCACGCCCCCAGAATCAAACAGATTTCACTGAGCCTCCACTGTAACAGGGGCAATAAATGGAAAGACTGGCCATTCTTGCACAAAAACTTGTGGAGCGACTACACTGCACATGTGTTCTTGCACAAGTACATTTACAGTAAAGCGTCAGAACAAAGGGCTTCTTGTGCAGGAGTTATTCCTCTCCCCACGAGGAATAATCCCTCTTGCGCAAGAGCTCTTGCGCAAGAAGGCAGTGTGGATGGGCAACAGGGATTTCTTGTGCAAGAAACCCCTATGGCTAAAATGGCCATCAGAGCTTTCTTGCACAAGAGAGTGACCACACTGCCATGGACGCTCTTGCGCAAAAGCACATCTCTTGAGCACATGGCTCTTGCGCAAGACCTTTTACGCACAAACTATTGCGCAAAACAGCTCTTGCGCAAGAAGCCTGCAGTATAGACATAACCTAAGGGTTTATTCCATAGAATCCTGAGCCTATGGACCATGTTCTACCTTGACTTACATCTCTGGTAACTTGTTTTTGAAGTTAATGGGTGTAAGAGAGAGCGGAATAGTGGGATATGGTCCAATGGGTGCTGTGTGTTAAACAGCATTTTCAATTCTCAATTCTTGTCCAGAGCTGAAATTAAAAATGGGATCTAATGCCCCGGTTCTTGCCTGGTGGATGCACTCCATATCTGTTACCATGGCAACTGGTGTCTGACATCTGAAAACAGAGCAAGGGAAAGTTGGGAAAGAATGATTATTTTAAAGCACTTAGTTTTTGTAGCTCTGACAACTGATCCTGTATCCAGTGTTTGTAGCCATGTTAGCCCCAGGATATTACAGTGACAAAGTGGGCGAGGAAATATCTTTTATTGAACTGACTTCTATTGGTGAGAGAGACAGGTTTTTGAGTGGGAGGAGTTTGGAGTTTCCTTTTTCATGTTTATTGCTGGCTACTAAGAGACAGCTGAACCTCCTATTTCCCAAACAGCACCTCCAAGCTTTACGGCCTGAAACACTGAAAGTAAAAGTTTAAATTCTTAATAAAGGTAAAATTAAATTCCCATTTTTTTCTAGACGGAATGGGAATATTTGTATAGGTGAATGTTACATTGTCAATTTCAAACTTCCATTTTAACAAATTAAGACACACATTTTCACATTTTTAGAAACCTAAGTCTGAAAGTGAAGTCTTTCTTACTGCAAAGTTAAATTCCAAATAGGAGCTAAATATTTTCAGTGCTGCAGACAATGGTTTATTTTGGTAATGCTCTGAGCAGCAAGACAGGTAACAAGACTTGTCAGCTTCCTTTGTTTCTAATCAGAGCCTGGTGGATAGTAGTGAAACTAAAAAGCATCATGTCACTTTCATTTTTTTGCTGCTTGGCAAAGACTTGAACAGCAGCTAGGGCTTGCATGGAAGCTGTGCATTGTAGAAGAGGCCACAAAAACTAGAATTGGAGTGAGGGTATTAGTGGCCCTGTCATACACATTCATAGCAGCCAGGAGGATACTGGAAGGTATAGCAGTAGCTTTCCCCAGTACTCAGGAAGCTTCTACAATGGTTATAAGGTGAGCTGGGAAAGGGAAAGACCAGTAAAGCTACTTCCCATTTACAGCAACCAGACAACGGGAAGGAAAGGTGGCTTCCCATTTGAGACACCTACTAACTACAGACCAATAAAAAGATGGAAGAGCTGGATCCAAGGACTGTATTGTGCCCCTTCTGAGTAGCTATGGCTGTGAGACAGACCTAGCTGATCTTTTCACACTCAGATTTTGAATCAATGTCTGGCACAATTGATTTGATCCTCTTGCTTATTCCTATCGGCTACATTTTTTAAACCCTGAACAAAATGATGGCGGAAGTTTTATACCCTTTTGTTATGATTGGTTATATTATGATAAACACTAAATTAATGACAACAACCCACTTATTTCATGTTTATCTTCATAATCAATTGTCACAAAATACAATATATACAAACTAAAGCATTAATTCTAGAAATTAGAGATTTATCATTACAACCCTGAATGGTGCAAAAACAGACATTGGCATTTAGAAACTGAAATATGCTTTTAAAAACAGAGGTGTCAGTATTGCTTAAAAATAATACTGGGTAACTTCCCACTAGGCTTATTGTAGTATGGAAGTTAAAATCCAATGAAAGCCCATGAGAATTAGGTTCTGAAGTTACATGAGTGCTACAAGATCAATGTTTTTTGTTTTGTTTTTTTAAATGAATAGCTCTCACCTGCCAAATCTACTTTCTAATCTTTTCCCTTCAGTCTCTTTTGTCATTTCTTTAGCCTCTTCTCTCATCTTTTCAACCTAAGAGGCTTGCATTCTACTACATAATGTTCAGTGAGTGCAATCTGTTCTCTCAAAAGATAAGCAGTGATGTTTTTGTGGGCCCCTGCAGGCCTCATAGTATGCCTGCTAATTTCACTCAGGAAGTACCATGCCTTAGTTTTTTTGCTAATCATAGGATTCCTCTCCATTTTAGGTTCTTCGTCCATCACACTCCATATGATAAAATCTATACAGATGCAAACTGCATGGAAACTTTTCAATGACACCTTAATAGAGGCCCAACTTAAACGTATACCCCAATTTAAAAAACACAGTAAGAGAACCAAAAAAGTGCCACCGTGGCTGAACAACCAAGTAAAAGAAGCAGTGAAAGATAAAAAGACATCTTTTAAAAAGTGGAAATCAAATCCTAGTGAGGAAAATAGAAAGGAGCATTAACCCTGTCAAATTAAGTGTAAAAATTCAAAAAAGTAACAGCAAAATGTTTTTAAAATACATCAGAAGTGGGAAGCCTGCTAAACAACCAGAGGGACCCTTGGACAACTGAGATGCTAAAGGAGCACTCAAAGACAATAAAGTCATTGTAGAGAAACTAAATGAATTCTTTGCTTCAGTCTTCATGACTGAGGATGTTAGGGAGATTCCCAAAACCTGAGCCATTCTCTTTAGGTGACAAATCTGGGGAATTGTTCCAGATTAAGGTGTCATTAGAGGAGGTTTTGGAATAACTTAATCAGCTTAACATTAACAAGTCACTGGGACCAGATGGCATTTACCTAAGAGTTCTGAAAACTCAAATGTGAAATTGTGGAACTATTAACTGTTGTTTGTAACCTATCCTTTAAATCAGCTTCTGTACCTAATGACTGAAGACAGCTAACATGACGCCAATATTTAAAAAGGGCTCTAGAGGTGATCCTGGCAATTACAGACTGGAAAGTCTAAGATCAGTACTGGGCAAATTAGTAGAAACTACAGTAAAGAATAAAATTGTCAGACACATAGATGATCATAATTTGTTGGGGGAAAGTCAACATGGTTTCTGTAAAGTTAAATCATGCCTTACTAATCTATTAGGGTATGGCTACACATGGAAGTTATTTTGAAATAACAGCCGTTATTTCGAAATAACTTTCCTAGCATCTACACAAGCCAACTGCTATTTCAAAATTAATTCAAAATAGCGGAGGGCTTATTTTGAAATTGGTAAACCTCATTCCACGAGGAATAGCACCAATTTCGAAATTGCTATTTTGAAATAAGCTCTGTGTAGATGCTTATTTTGAAATAGGGGGCCTTCAGCTGCTGGCTGCCCTGGCCACAAGGTAACTTCTGACCTGATGCCCTGCCGGAACCAGTTCTGGCTCGCCTTAAATGCTATTCAGCGTCCAATCAGTGTGGATGCACTATTTCAAAATAGCAAAAAGCTATTTCGAAATGCATGTTGTGTGTAGACACGTTATTTCAAAATAAGATATTTCGAAATAACTATTTCAAAATTAGATATTTCGAAATAACACTGTAGTGTAGACATACCCCAAGAGTTCTTTGAGAGGGTCAACAAACATGTGGACAAGGGGGATCCAGTGGTTATCGTGTACTTAGATTTCCAGAAAGCCTTTGACAAGGTCCCTCATAAAAGTCTCTTCAGTAAAGTAAGTTGTCATGGGATAAGAGGGATGGTCCTTTCGTGGAGTGGTAGCTGATAAAAAGACAGGAAACAAAGGGTAGGAATAAATGGTATGTTTTCAGAATGGAGAGAGGTAACTAGTGGTGTTCCCAAGGCTCTGTCCTGGGATCAATGTTATTCATCTTATTTATAATTGATCTAGAGCGAGGAGTAAACAGTGAGGTGGCAAAATTTGCATACGATACTAAACTGCTCAAGATAGTTAAGACCAAAGCAGACTGCGAAGAGCTTCGAAAAGATTTCACCAAACTAAGTGACTGGGCAACAAAATGGCAAATTAAATTTAATGCTGACAAATGTAAAGTAATGAATGTTGGAGAAAATAATCCCAACTATATATACAATATGATGGGGACTAATTTAGCTACAACTACTCAAGAGAGAGATCTTGGAGTCATTGTGGATAGTTATCTGAAAACATCCACTCAGAGTGCAGCAGCAGTTAAAAAAGCAAACAGAATGTTTGGAATCATTAAAAAAGGGATAGAGAATAAGACTGAGAATATCTTATTGCCTCTATGTAAAACCATGGTACACCCACATCTTAAATACTGCATACAAATGTGGTCACCTCATTTCAAAAAAAGATATATTGGCATTGGAAAAGGCTCAGAAGAGGGCAACAAAAATGATTAGGGGCTTGGAACAGGTCCCATATCATAGAATCATAGAATCATAGAGCTGGAAGAGACCTCAGAAGGTCATCAAATCCAGCCCCCTGCTCTAGGCAGGACCAATCCCAACCAATATGAAGAGAGATTAAAAAGACTTGAACTTTTCAGCTTAGAAAAGAGGAGACTAAGGAGGGATATGATAGAGGTCTATAAAATCATGACTGGTGTGGAAAAAGTGAATAAGGAAAAGTAATTTGCTTGTTCCCATAATATAAAACTAGGGGTCACCAAATGAAATTAATAGGTATCAGGTTTAAAGCAAACAAAAGGACACTTTTCTTCACGCAGTGCACAATCAACCTGTGGAAACTCCTTGCCAGAGGATGTTGTGAAGATTAAGATTTAACAGGGTTTAAAAAAGAGCTAGATAAATTAATGGAGGTTAGGTCCATCAACGGCTATTAGCCAGGATGGATAGGAATGGTGTCTGTTTGTCTAGAAATGGAAGACAGGAAAGGGATCATGTGATGGTTACCTGTTCTGTTCACTCCCTCTGGGGCATCTGGCATTGGTCACTATTGGCAGACAGGACACTGGGCTAGATGGACCCATTATGGCCATTTTTATGTCTTTAGGATCTTACGTAAGTTTAGCGGAGAAAATGAATGTAAGTAAATTTCCATTCTCTTTACACAAAATGAGAAGAAACTGTGGTCCAATTAAGCTCCACAGCTCATAGAAGGGTACTTTACTTGCACTCAATCTACTCTAACAAATCCACTATCTTAGAGCTCTTAGGATTTAAACACCAAGGCACTCAAGCACTTTACACATTTGTTTAGAAGTTTTTTAAAAAAAATAAAATGTTGCTGTAGGTCTAAGTTATAGATGGCTTAGCAGCATTCAACAAATTTGGATGTGCACACAAAGCATTGCCAAACCTCAGGTCCCTGGTTACAAAAGGCCTGGTTCTTTCCCTCCCCACATAATTACTAGAGGCATTGGCAAATAAGACTGCATCTGCAGTCTTGCAATAGAGCAAACTGCCCCATTGCACTTGGAAACCCCAGGCTTAATTCAAAGATCTGTTAATGGCGCTAATACCCCTTGACTGAATTTTGTGTAAAGTGTTAATGGGAAGACAAGAAAAATGGAACCCAAATGCAGAGTGCACACTTCAGAGTTGACTTCTTCCTTTGTCCACTTGCCCTTATTTCAGAATGGGGGGCTTGGCCAACCTGACTTTTGGAAAATAGATTTTGGAAAAGACACACAATTTGCTGGTTAAGGTCCATTTTAGATCGTTCTGCGGCATGTAAGTGCTGCTGTTATATTTTGGTGTTAACCACCTGGGGTTGGTACTGCCAGACATAGCACTTCATCTTGGGACATGTCTCAATATTAGCCAATTGGTTTGCTCTGATTTTGTGGTTCACAGCTCCTTACTTCCTCCTGGTCACAACAAGAAAGAAGGGAAACTGTTTTAACAGTGAGGAGGGAGAAATACATAGACACAAAATGGATGGGGGGAGGGGACAAGAATGAAGGGATGAAGAGGTAGAGGGGGCTCATTGCATAAAACCAATGAAGAATAGAGCTAAGGGACTATAAAACTGGTCTCCATCCCTACGGCTTCTCCTGTTCCCACAATATTACCATATTTCATGGTACTCGAGCAGTGGCCATAGGAGAAGAAGGACAGCAAGTATGGCACTTGCCAGGAGATCATTTGCAGAGCTGCCCCAATGGTAGGTAGTGGCACAAGTGGGCGTGAGGCAGCTGGTCCTGAGTCAGAACTATATGGTGTGATGCTGCCCTCTTTTCTCCCTCCACCCCTCCGCTACCCGAGTTCTGGCATTAGGGATGGCCTATCATCCGTCTGTGTTCCATGAAGCCAGTGGACATTAGGCTTTAGATTCATCCATTCTTGTTGTCAGGAGCATGAAGAGCTTGCTTCAGGGCTCCATAGCCTCTCGCACCCATCCATTTGGAAGAAAAATAGAAGGAAGCAAGTGTTTGGTAGTGGAGCAGTTAGGCTCAAGAGAAGAATTTCCTGCCTGTAAATTAGAAGGGACACACTCTTATTTACATCTGAACTAGCACTGTATCCTAAGTTAATTTTTGCTGCAGTTTGTTACATGTCCCTTGGGAAGATGAGGTGAGTTTGCTCTGTTTGGATGTAGGTTGCTTGTATCTTTAGGGAAGGAGAAATCATGTAGCCCGACAGAAATTAACATGATGCTCTAGAATATTGCCTTGAGTCTGAGTTAGCATGCCAGAGATGTGATGTCACTGCTCCCCCAAGAGAGTGACTGCACCAGGATCAGGAATCCAATAATGTTTGAATGTAGGATAGATCTCTATTTTCTTCATTTACACACTGCAGGTTATAAAGTACACACAGAGCACCTCTAATCTGCAGCCTGATTAATGGAAAATCCTCATTTTAAATGCTTATTGTAAATTCATCTGTATGGCTGAGCATAACATACCATCCGGAGGCCACAAAATCCGAAGATATGTTAGGGCTGCAGGACCAAGCATCTATTACACTTTGTGTGATTGCACAAGTAACAGGGAACACAATCTGAATACAAGGTGCAGTTGTGTACAAACTCATGAATCTCGTATACACTGGTGTCCAGTCCGGTACATAACTAAACATCTGCACACACAGTTATTGTGACTGTGTATAATCACAGCAAATGAATGCACAAAAATTAGATTTTGTCAAACAATAATCTTTCTACCGCAGTAAGGGGAAGGGGGGAATTGCATCTGTATTTCTTCTTAGTGGTTCACCAAGGGCACCCACTGCCAGGGTTTTGGCTCTCTAGTTGTTGCCTTTCTTGGATGAAGACCTCATCCCTCTTCTTCCTGGGTGAGGTATATCTAGACGCCACAATTCCTTGGCTTTTTTGGTGTCATTGCAGCCAAATAACGTCTGCCTAAACAGCCCTGCTTCTCTCCTCTCTTCAGAGATGGTAATGTAATTGCTACAAGTACAAATTACATAGTACTTCTTAAGCAAGCATTATATCTATTTGTATAAGGTTACAATTACAAAAAAATTAATAACAACAAATAAATGAGCATGCACGCTAATAACCTTATCAGAGATCTCTATCCTCTGCAGCAGTCTCTAACATGGTTTCTGGCAAGTCAGTGCTTGAGCCCACCCAAAAAGGTCCCTTTTGTGTCACAATTTCATAACAGTCTCATCTTAGAACTGGAACATATGAAAAGTTTAGTTCTTACTTTATACAGTTTGAAGATCTTTGAATGGGAATTTTCAAGAGCAGGTAATCAATAGAAATTTGGCTTCTCCCCCTAGGGTGTGGCTTCAAAATAATGGAATTGAAATGGGTCATTTGCATTCCCCTCACTCCCCAAATATTTCCTAGGAAATTCACTTCACGTGTATTTTTTCAAAGAGTCCTTTGAAATGTCTGCCAAAGATTGTATTAATCCTGCTAAAGAAGTCCATGCAATCCCACATAATACACATCCATTTGCATGTTTAATGCAAAGGGCTTCACAGATGATAAACTTAATTGAGTAAGGTTCAATTTAATTCAGTGAGGCTTGCCCAGGATATTGTTTATCTGTTACACTCCCATCTAATATTTACTCTTCCAAATTATTTATTTATTCTTTGTTTCAGCAGTGAAATCAAGTGTTAGGTGCCTCAAGTTTTTGATGCCCAACTTGAGACTCCTTACACGGGCTAGCTTTTCTTATAGTTCTGAGCTCCTGCCCTGTAAAAAACAAAAATAAAACAAAACAAAACACCCAGGCCCCTTTAAGATGTCATATTTGGCCATCAAAATCAATAGCCCTTTCTGCAAACTTGACCATGGGTTCTACAACGTGGAAACAAAAGAATGACCTATGGGAAAAATCCTACCTTTCCTATCCAGTCTTTCACTGTGGGTTGGAGGGAAGCTCTTATATCACCATACACTGTGCATGCATGTAGGAGCAGGCCATGAGCTGGAACAGCAATACTGCACAATCTCAATGTTGTAATCAGCCAGCATGAAGGAATCTACCAACTAGGGCTAGGCCCAGAATAGGCAGAATCCAGAACATGAGCCATACATCAGTATCAATGGGACAGACACCATATACCATATTGGAAGGGTAAACACAACAGTGGCCACACCAGGTCAGACCAATGGTTCATCTAGCCAGGGATCTGTCATCTGACAGTGGCCAATGCCAGGTGCTCCAGAGGGCATAAACAGAACAGAATACTGGCTAATAGCCATTGATGGACCTATCCTCCATGAACTTATCTAGTTCTTTTCTGAACCCTCTTATAGTCTTAACCTTCACAACATCCTCTGGCAAAGAGTTCCACAGGTTGACTAATCACTGTGGGTGCGTCTATACAGCACTCTTACCTTGAAATAAGCTATGCAATTTGCATAGCGCATATTGCATAGTTTATTTCAATGTTATTTCAAAATAAGGCACTATTCCAAAACATCTCGTATCCCTTGTGTAATGAGATTTACAGGGACATTGGAATAGTGAGCCTGTTATATTTTAATATAATGGGCTTGCTCTTAAGATGTGGAATAGCTATTTCGGGATATCAGGGGTATCCCAAAATAGCTTCACTGTGTAGACATAGCCTGTGTGAAGAAATACTTCCTTAGTTTGTTTTAAACATGCTGCCTATGAATTTCATTTGTTTACCCCTTGTTCTTGTTTTATTAGGATGAGTAAACAACACTTTCATATTTACTTTCTTCACACCAGTTATGACTTTATAGACCTCTAACATATCTCCCCTTAGCCATCTCTTTTCCAAGCTGAAAAGTCTTATTAATCTCTCCTCAGATGGAAGCTGTTTCATTCCCCTAATAATTTTTATTGCCCTTTTTCATACCTATTCCAATTCCAATATACCCTTTTTTTAGATGGGGTGACTGCATCTGCAAGCAGAATTCAAAATGTGGATGTACTGTGGATTTACATAGAGGAAAATATATTATTTTATGTCTTGATATTTATTCCTTTCCTAATGATTTCCAACATTCTGTTCACTTTTTGATTGTCACTGCACATTGCGTGAATATTTTCAGAGAATTACCCACAATGACACCAAGACCCTTTTTGAGGGGTAACAGCTAATTTAGACCCCATTATTTTATATGTATAGTTGGGATTATGTTTTCCACTGTGAATTGCTTTGTGTTTATCAACGTTGAATTTCATTGCCATTTTATTGCCCATTCACCCAGTTTTGTGAGATCTGTTTGTAAGTCTTTGCAGTCTGCTTTGGACTTAGCTGTCTTGAGTAGTTTTGTATCATCTGTGGATTTTGCCACCTCACTGTTTACTTCTTTTTCCAACATGAGTATGTTGAACAGTACTGGCCCCAGAACAGACCCCTGGTGTCTTCCACTATTTACCCCTCTCCATTCTGAAAACTGATCCTTTATTCCTACCCTTTGTTTCCTATTATTTAACCAGTTACCAGTTCAGGTAACCAGTCCCACTTATCCTATGACATCTTACTTTGCTTAAGAGTCTTTGGTGAAGGACCTTGTCAAAGGCTTTTGGAAAATCTAAGTACACTATATGTACTAGATCCTTCCTGCCCACATGATTGTTGACCCCCTCAAAAATTCTAGTAGATTTATGAGGTACGGTTTCCATTTACCAAAAGCACGTTGATTCCTTCCCCAACATATCATGTTCATCTGTGTGTCTGATAACTCTGTTCTTTACTATTGTTTCAACCAATTTGACTGGAAATGGAGTTTGGCTTTCAAGCCTATAATTGCCAAAATTGCCTCCATTGCCTTTTTTTTAAAAAAATGGCGTCACAGAAGCTATCATCCATTCATTTGGTACAGACGCTGATTTAAATGATAAGCTACATGCTGCACTTACTAGTTCTGCAATTTTGCATTCAAGTTCCTTTGGAGCCCTTGGGTAAATATTATCTGACCTTGGTGACTTATTCCTGTTTAGTTTATCAATGTGTTCCAAAATCTCCTCTGACACTTCTGTATGGGGTAGTTGCTCAGATCAGGCAACTAAATGGAACGGCTCAAGTTTGGGAATCTCCTTCACATCCTAAGCTGTGAAAGCAGATGCAGGGCATTTATTTAGTTTCTCTGCAAGGCCTTGCCTTCCATGAGTACTCCTCTAGAGTCTCAATCTTCCAGTGGCCCCACTGGTTGTTTAACAGACTTCCTGCTTCTGATATACTGACAATGTTTTTGGTGTTACTTTTTGAGTCTTTTGCTTGCTGTTCTTCAGATACCTTTTTGGCCTTCCTAATTATATTTTTACCCTTAACTTGCCAGAGTTTACACTCACTTTTTATTTTCCTCAATAGTATTTAACTTCCACTGTTTAAATGCTACCTTTTTCACCTCTAACTGCTTCTTTTACTTTGTTGTTTAGCCATGGTGGCACTTTTATGGTCCTTTTATTATGTTTTTTGTGTCATAATGCAGAGGCACAAATCAAAGCCAGAAATTGGCAACTTAGGTGGATGAGGCACTGGAAGCAGGCTAGAGCAGAGCTGGGACAAGGGCAAATGTAGCTACAGACATGGTACATATTGAGTGGAACCAGGTTTATAAACAAGGCTTCTGAACCAGCAGGCAATCAGGGGATGTGGCCACTTTGTCAGTTCCAAGGAAGTACAGCTGGACACATTGGTTGCCTAGCAGCAAAGTTAGTGAGAAAGCAAGCCAGTATCTGGTCTGGTGTCTGACAGCAGATATGTAATTGCATGCATAAGCTGTCACGGAGAACAAGACTTTGTTCTATTGTAGCTTAGGGTATGTCTACACTAGCCCCCTAGTTCGAACTAGGGAGGCTAATGTAGGCATTCGAAGTTGCAAATCAAGCCCGGGCTTTAAATATCCTGCGCTTGATTTGCATCTTCCCGGCCGGTCGCCATTTTTGAAATTTACAAGTCCGGACTAACTGCCTGCGTCTACACACGGCAGGGACCCGGTATTTCGAATTAAAGCCCTAAATCGAACTACCTGTTATTCCTCCTGCAACTTCGAATGTCTACATTAACCTCCCTAGTTCGAACTAGGGGGCTAGTGTAGACATACCCTTAGGCTACGTCTACACTGGCATGATTTTCCGCAAATGCTTTTAACGGAAAAGTTTTCCGTTAAAAGCATTTGCGAAAGAGCGTTTAGATTGGCACGACGCTTTTGCAAAGCACTTTTTGCGGAAAAGCGTCGCTAATCTAGACGCAGTTTTATAAGAAAGCCCCGATCGCCATTTTTGCCATCGGGCTTTTTTGCAAAACAATACCACAGCCCATACTGGCCCTCTTGCACAAAAGCATTTGGCGCAAGAGGGCTTTTTGCCTGAATGGGAGCAGATAGATTAAGAAGAACACTGACAATCTTACATGAGATCGCCAGTGTTCTTATGAAATTGCTGCCAGTAGATAGTTGGCAAGTTTTTCCAGAAAAGCAGCTGATTTTCCGGAAAAACTGGCCAGTCTAGACACAGCCTTAGAGTTTAGGTTTGTTCAGAGGTGGGATGGGGGGGCCAAGGGCTAGTTACATCTTATCTTTTAAGTGGCTGTGTTCTCCTGGTTTAATCCAGGCCTTGATCACAGATTAACAGTCAGTGACTTGAACTCATCTAGTGATCATAACCCACCTCATGGAGTTGCCTTGTCACTCATATAAAGCAACTTTGTGTCAGAAAAAATGTATTTTTGTGCTGTAAGGAGATGAGTCTGGCAGTTTAGATTGCTGAACAGATGGCAGTTTAGAAACCTGGTCTGCAAATTCAGTTGTGCTTTGGGGTTTACTCAGATCAGGAGACCCCTTTGGAATGTTGAAGAGCCAATCAGGGCACTTTTACAATCGCTGGTGTTGCACCCTCATTGAACCATGAAAATAGCAGTTGTTGTTTTAATTTTTACACAATCAGCGCCATATAAACTGCTGGATCTACTTTCTCAATGTGAACCTAAGTAATCAGATGCTACCTAACAGCTGTGCTTCTGTGGGATGTTACTGTAAATATCTCAAATAATTAAGTATTCTTTTGGTCTTTAAAAAGTAGTGTTTATAGGATAATGCTAAAAAAATATTATTGCCTCATGTTAAACTGGGAAAGAGCACTCTCATGCTTTATTCATTAATTAAATGCAAAAAACCAACTGTTAATACAGCATTATGCTGGTATTAAATGAATTAATATATTTAGGTTCTGTGCACCTAATGTAGGGCCTCAGCACTTACACAACTTAAAATCATAGAATCATAGTTCTGGAAGAGACCTCAGGAGGTCATCAAGTCCAACCCCCTACTAAAGGCAGGGACAATCCCAACTAAATCAACCCAGCCAGGGTTTTGTCAAGCCAGGACTTAAAAATCTCTAGGGATGGAGATTCCACCACCTCCCTAGGTAACACATTCCAGTACTTCACCACCCTCCTAGTGAAATAGTTTTTCCTAATATCCAACCTAGACCTTCCTCACTGCAACTTGAGACCGTTGCTCCTTGTTCTGCCATCTGTGTCTACTGTGAACAACCTCTCTCCATCCTCTCTGGAATCCCCCCTTCAGGTAGTTGAAGGCTGCTACCAAATCCCTCCTCACGCTTCACTTCTGTAGACTAAATGAGCCCAGTTTCCTCAGCCTCTCCTCATAAGTCATGTGCTCCAGTCTCCTAATCATTTTTGTTGCCCTCTGCTGGATTCTCTCCAATCCTTTCTGTAATGGAAGGCCCAGAAATGGATGCAATATTTGAGATGTGGCCTCACCAGTGCCAAATAAAGGGGAATAATCATTTCACTGCTGGCAAAGTTCCTCCTAATGCACCCTAATATACAGTTGGTCTTCTTGGCTACAAGGGCACACTGAAAACTCACATCCAGCTTCTCATTCATTTTAATCCCCAGGTTTTTTTGTGCCGAACTGCTGCTTAGTCAGTCGGTCCCCAGCCTGTAACAATGCTTGGGATTCTTCCATCCCACGTGAAGGACTCTGCACTTGTCTCCTTATTGCACCTCATCAGATTTCTTTTGGGCCCAATCCTCCAATTTGTTTAGGTCATTCTGGACCCTATCCCTACCCTCAAATCTATCTACCTCTCCTCCTAGCTTAGTGTCATCTGCAAACTTGCTGAGGGTGCAATCCATCCCCCACATCCAGGTCATTAAAAAGGATGTTGAACAAAACTGGGCACACAACCAACTCTTGGGGCACTCTGCTTGATATCAACTGTGACCCCCTTGAGCCTGATTATTTAGCCAACATTCTAGCCACCATACAGTCCACACAATCCATTAAGTATAATAACAAACAGCAACACCTATCCAAGTTGCTCAGAGATTCATGGAGTTTATAGCTAGAAGGAAGCACCAGATCATCCAGTATGACCGCTTATCTATCACAACCATCCAGCAGGCACACATTAAACCCCAAATTTGAACCAAAGTGACACAGCTCATGTGAGACCATGGGTTCTCAGACTTCATTGCATCGCAACCCCAATCTGACAACACTACATGATCCTAGGAGGGGGACCAAAGCCTGAGCCTGCCTGACCCACAGTTCGAAAACCACCAGTGTTCAAGCCCTGGTTATCACAGGGAACTGATTGAGACATGCTCAGATAATCCCAGCAAGTGATCATGTTCCCCATGTTGCAGAGGAATGTGAAACTCCAAAAGATTATTAAAAACTGAGCTAGGGGAAGATCCCTTCTTCCCCACCCCATGGTAGTGAGACCTTGAGCTTAGGTAAAACAACCATTCAGCCAAGTGTCTGAGAAAAGTAATGTTCAGTGCCACCTCAGAGGACATAGCTCCTTCTGTGCAGTGTACCATCTCCAGCCATGATCATCCCTGATGCTTCTGAGGGAACAACCCTCCTCCCCCCATCTACACTGAGTACATTGCGGGGTGGAATCTCTTCCTGGCATAGGTACTAATTTCCCCATCAGCCAGGGAGTGCTTGACCCCTCCTCTTTGCCCCAGGCTCTGCCTTGATTCCATCCCTTCCCACAAGACCGTAACCTGTCTCTTCCTGCCCCAGCTTGGCCCCACCCCCATTCCACCCTTTCCCCAAGACCATATCCCTTCTCTTCCCCTGAGTATGCCCTGTCCCTGCTCCTCCTGCAGCTTTTTGAAAGCAGCAAATCAGCTGTTTTTGGCACTCTGGAAGAGCTGGGAGGGTGGGGGAGGAGTAGGGCAGTGGGGTCACAGTTCCATTGCTATTACCCTTACAATTGTCAGACAGGAGGTCACAGCCTCTTTGTTTCCCCACACACAGAGGCGTCCACAATGCATTGGGTGATAGGAACTGGTTCACTTTCTTCTCGCAGAGAGTAAGGTAGTGAGGACACCTTACCCAATCCCTCCCTCTGATTAGGTTTTCTACCCCTATATTTATACTCGACTTGGTCATTCTAATAGCTACCAATCAACTGCATATTATGTAAGATACCTATTATGCCAATATTTAGGATATATTTTGCTATGCCAAAATATTGCAAAAGCACTTAATTAATAGTTTTTCAACTGTCTCTGGAATTTTTCTCTGATCAAAAATGGGATGTACTAGTACCAGGTTGTTTCTGGTCGTCTTGGCCTGTCCTCGCTGTACTTTACAAGTTATTCATGATTGTGCAAGCACTCCTGACTCTCAAAACTCCAGCCCACACTTTTTGGCCTGGCCTGCATGAGTACGTGCACCAGACTTGAGACAGACCTAGAGAGCCGAACTTTGGACAAGGCCAAGACGAGGCCTAGCAATGACAACATTGTTGTTCTGGTCATGGGAGGGCTGTCCAGGCTCCCCTACATATTCCGAATGAGGTCTTATCAGTGCCATTTACAATGACAATAATACTTCTCTACCTCTATTGGAAATACCTAGCCTATAACATTTTAGGAATGTATTTGCTATTTTCATAGCTGCATAACATTGGTCCTCTTATGATCAACTCATACACCCAGATGTTTCTCCCCCTCCATCACTTCCAGATGGTAAGTGTTTATTGCAGATCCTCTTCTTATTAGATCCTAAATGTATGGCCTTGTACTGATATCCACCCAGCTGCTGTCTATATAAACCACTGAGGTTTGGACTGTATTCCCCATTAGACTACATCCTCCACAAAAGCCTATTAAGGTATGTTGGTGTGAGTGTGATGGACTTAGGAGCATATTCTGAACTATAACAAATCTGGGTTACTTCAGACCAAGGATGGAACAAATTCTAGGCAAAGAGCCACTGCAGAGAATGTCCTTCCAGCAGCTTATGCTCAGCTGAACTGAAAAGGCTCCAGCTCCCTTGGTCTGACTGACTGGAAATGCAGTCTCACAGAAGAGAAAGGTGATCTCTGTGAGATCCAGCAGCTTAAGTTAAAACCAGCATCTTCAAATTCCAATTAGGATCTGAGGGTATGTCTACACTAGCCCCCCTAGTTTGAACTAGGGAGGCTAATGAGGGCGACCAAAATTGCAAATGAAGCGCGGGATTTAAATATCATGGAATGAGGTTTAACTGGTAATTCGAAGTAAGGGGTTTATTTCGGAATTGCCCTTCTCTGCCGCGTGTAGACGTGGGCAGTTCTTCCGGGCTAGTCAATTTCCAAAATGGCGACTGGCCGGGAACATGCTAATGAAGCGCGGGATATTTAAATCCCACGCTTCATTTGCAATTTCGGTTGCCCTCATTAGCCTCCCTAGTTCGAACTAGGGGGGCTAGTGTAGACATACCTTGAGAGACCGATCATAGAGCACCTGATGATGTCATATTACAACCCTTAATGAAAGGATTTGTTTTTGTCCGCACTGCAAATCTCAGGCTATGTCTACACTAGACCTGGAAGCAGGGCTGGTCCACAACATTTTGGCACCTGAGGCGGGGAGCTCAAATGATGCCCCCATGCCCCCTTGCTTGGGCCAAAACTTTGAACGTTCTCAATTCTTCCTTCTTCCTGTTCTACTCCTCTCATACTACTGCTCTCCTACCTACATACGCACCAGCAGCAGACACAATTTTCTACACTCTGGGTCCTAGTGGTCTCCCCGCCACAGTCTGGCACCTGAGGCGGCCACCTCAGTTTGCCTCATGGTAAGGCCAGCCCTGCCTGGAAGGTTGGGTTTAAAGTACACAACTCCAGTAAAATGCATAGCTTGGCACTGTCTTCACAGAGGGATGCCGATGGGAGCAAATCAGCTTCCCTTACTCCTTACAACTGCCAGCAGTACCAGTGCCAGTGGGAGCCACCTTCAGCATTCAATTTAGAGGGTCTTAACTAGACCTGCTAAATCAAACACCAGAAGATCGATCTCCAGCGTGGTAATTATAGACACGGCCTCACATACAGAGCTGTGCCTCAATAAATGAGCTGTTGCATTCCATGCTATCTCCAATTCCTGACTCACCCTGGTGAAATGTATATTGGCAGTTCTAAAACACGCAGCTGGAAATTCAAAGGTAGGGATCTCCCAGCACTGGTGTTTCCATCTCCACTTCATGCTTTGAGCAGCACTTTGCTTGCTGGGGCAGGCATTTCCTGGCAATTCCTGGCTTCCTGGGGAAGTGGAGGGCCCATGTTTTTGCCTTTAATCTAGTCAGTCATTAAACATGAGGAAATCCCTGACCTGGAAAACACTATTACTATTATAAGCTTTTAAAGTATTTTAAAGGGAAAGAAAGAATGTATGAAATTATTATTTTATTTTAGGTGTTGAAACCGTCAAGGATGAAATGTATGTTGCCATGGATATAGGTTTCTGTTTATATATTGTTCTTTCTCTAGCAGCTAGAGCGCAGCACAGGAACTAATTGGAGTGGGAGTACTTGATCTAGATTATGTTAAGCACATAATACTATATATGTTAACTTTTTAATACCCCATGGTTTAGTTATAATCAGAACATGACTATCTGAAAATGACAACTGCTTTCTCAATAGACCTCTTTTCTGTGACTATAGTCACCAGAGTCTTATCTTTTTAACATAACAGCCATACTGGGTCCTGATCAATGATCCATCTAGCCCAGTATCCTGTCTTCCAACAATGGTCAAAGCCAGATGGTTCAGAGGGAATGAACAGAACGGAGCAATGATTGGGTGATCCATCCCCTGTCATCTGCTCCCAGCTTCTGGCAGTTAGAGGCTTTAGGATCTCTAGAGCCTTCCTGGCCATCTTGGCTAATAGCCATTGATGTACTTATCTTCAGTGAATTTATCTAATCCTTTTTGGAACCCAGTTATAGTTTTGGCTTTCATAACATCCCTGGGCAATAAGCGCAACAAGTAGACTGTAATGACAAATATTTCCTTTTGGTACTTTTTTTATTTCTTTTGGAACTATAAGACCAAAACTTCTAAGGGAGCATGTAATGAGTTCTGTTGTGATAAGGAATAATTAATAGATGATTCCACAGCTAGAACTCAGTTAATCTTTATTACTAGTGGTGACTTGTGAGCCAAAAAAAACCCAACAACATTGCTTGAGTTTTGAGTTCACTGGGTCAGCAGGTAGGAAAAAATCTGAATAACTTGTAAAAAAAAAGCAAATTTAATCAGGAATCATTACTCCAAAGAATATGGAATACTTCAACAGCATTATTCAACAGCAGTTTCTAAAGTAGAACTGCACTTTTAATTGTAACTCTAATATAAAATAATAAAACATCTCAGCCCTTAATATCGCTGAGTTGTGGGACAGGGATCAGGATCCAAGTTTTGCAGTTTGGATTTTTATTTCTAAGTGTTTCCCCTGACTGCCATGGCCTTTAGATCAATGTCTATGTGAGTAATGTAGCCAATTTACAGCTGGAATATCAAATTCAAATTTCCTGTGTTTTGTGGGTTCAGATACTGTGTGTGTAGCAGTTAACAAGACTGACTTTATGAGGATTTTATCTGGAGCTAGCTAGCTCAGGTGAGGAAGTAGAACACACATTTTTTTCTTAGTAACGACGAGGCCAAGGATTAAAGGCCAAGAGAGAGCTGTAATTGATCAGACATTCAAATACATGTCATATATGCTTCCAATAAATACAAAAGGGCACGTTTCAAAAAGCAGAGACTTATTGTTGCTTGCAAAAACTGTGCATGTGTAAATTGTCTGTAACAGAGCATCCTTTGCAGGGTGTGGGGCCCTGCATCACTTTGGGGAGCAAGCACTCTGCTGTGTCACTTTCCTTTCCACGACTCCCACTAATGCAGTGAGTGCAGGGGGGCCCCACCCTTGCTGACAGCCCCAGACTCCCAGGTAATCCTCCAGGTCACCCCCCACTGGCTCACTTAAATATGGAGCTCCATAGGACACTTGGGGTGGCTGTCATGGAGTCCCCCAATGTGTGGCACCCAGGGTAGCCATCTCCAAACCATCCTATGGATGGGATGGCCCTGGTCTGTACTGTAGATGTGTGGCACTGGCAGCCTCACATGACCACCATCACACTGGAGCTGGTACCCCACAGATTGGATGTGTCCCAGGTATCCTCCGAGGCTGGGGAGGGATCATCAGGTGAGTGCTCTTAGTTTTTCACACACACAGGGTGGGGGCAGAGGGCACTGAAGGGCTGTGTTGCGATCATTGCTTGGCCTTGCCAGCCTGGCCATCATGCTGCAGTCTGTGCACGTGGATGCACGTGCAGCACCAGTTTGTGCCATGCAGCCCCAGGAGGCAGCATTGGAGCACCTCTGGGTTCCTGCTCACAGGCTCTGGGGAGGCCGCTCACACCTCTGACACCGTGGGGGAGGGGAACCTTCCCACCACGAGCCACTGCTGGAAGGAGGCTGGGGACAAGGGCACACACACGCACGCACAAAGACTCCTGAGTGCCACACATGGCACATGGGCATACCAGTATGCTCAAGGCAGCACCTGCTCCTGGGGACAGTGCTGCCAGATGCGGGTGTATGTGTGGCCCTGATGGAAGCCCAGGCTGCTCAAAGCCCCTCTCCTGGCTATTGGATCCCAGTGTGGCTGGCCATTTCCCTGGCCTGCTTGTCCGTGGGATGTGAGGTGGGGGGGGAAGGAAGCATGGTTCCCTGTGGACCTCTGGTCCCCTGTGAGGCAGGGCCTGCTGTCCAGGCCACACATGGCCTTGCTCCCAGGACATCACCATCTTCTGACCTGAGAACTGTTGCTCTCAGCTCACAGATTAGGGCAAGCACCTCAGAGACAGTGTCTCCAGGGATGACTGACCAACTCTCTTTATTCTCCCCAGCTGGGTCAGCAGTTACTGGGGGGGGGTGGGGAGGGGGGCGATCGACACCAGCTGAGCCAGCTACCTGACCCTGGGGAAGCTGGCTGGTGGTGCTGGAGGGTCCAGGAGGACCTGATGAGGGAGCACGTCTCCATCCTCCAGGACATGCAGCAGACTCTGGCCCAGAAGGTCTGGGACGACACACTGTGGTGGGCCCAGATGTGGACTGAACTGCTGCAGCAGGGAAGCAACATGTGTGCGACCATCCAGGAGCTGATGATCTACCCAGTACAAGTCCCAGTCCCTGCTCCAGTCCCTGCTGCAGTGCCTGCCCCTCCTCCTGTGCCTAACCCTGCTCCCCCTCCCATGACTCCCACCTGCCTATCCCCCTATCTTCCCAGAACCTCCCCACCTCCCGGACATGAGGCGGAAGATGCACCCAAGCCATGCGCCACTCTCAGCCCCAGCTCTGAACCTCTCCTCCTCCCTCCAAGGTTCTCAGCCCCCTGCCTCCCCATTGCCAGGTTCTCAGCCCCCTCCTCAGTTACTTCTATCCCAAATAAATAAACAAACATTTTTTCAAAACAAAATGTGCTTTTATGAATGTCTGCAGAGAAGAGGAGTGGAGGGGGAACGGGAAGGGTTGTTGTGGGAAAGGCAGAGAGGGGCAAGGCACGGGCCCCTAGTGAGGAGGCCCTGGGGAGAGTTACTGGGGTCCTTGAGAGAAACTCTCCCTCAGGGCCTCCTGGATGTGACCCCCACCTAATGGGCCTGGCTGATGGCAGCTGTGCATGGCTGCTTGAAGGCCCATTCCTCCCAGCCAGCCTCTGCCCCCTCACCCTGGAAGGAAGGCCTCCCCCTTCCTCTCCACAATGTTGTGGATCACACAACATGCTGACACCACCTGGGGGGGAATGTTGTTCTCCCCCACATCCAGGCAGGCCCGAAGGTACATTTGGCCTGCGTGCGGGTCCCTGCCCAGGTGGTCTTCATCAGCCCCAGCATTAGAGGGTAGGCCTCATCCCCCACAATGCACAGTGGCATCTCAACGTCTCTGACCCTAACGATGTGCTCAGGGAAGAAAGTGCCAGCCTTCAGGTTGTGGTACAAGCTGGAGCTGAGGAAGACACGGGAGTCGTGCCCCTTTCCTGACCAGCCGATGAAGATGTCTGTGAGCTGGGCCACAGTGGTCAACCAGGGCCTGCAGGACCATCAAAAAGTAGCCCTTGCGATTAATGTACTGTGCTGCACGGTGGTCGGGGGCGTGGATTTGGATATGGGTTCCATCAGTAGCCCCCCCCTGCAGTTGGGGAAGCCCAGGGTGGCAAATCCGGCAACGATGGGGTCCACATCGCCCAGGCAGATGATCCTGCGCAGCAAGACGGTGTTTATGGCCCTCACTATCTGCAGAAGGAGACAAGCAAAGAAACAAATAGAGAATCAGAGGCGGGGCTTGAGCCCTTGGGAAATCCCCAAGGCCTCCCCTTTCTTCCTTCCCCACAAACACCCCAGCAGCCACCCCCTATGAAGCCCACCCCAACCCCTGCAGAGCTGTGTGAGGGGTGGGACTGCAAAACCCCTCAGGGCTTCCACCCACCACCCTCAGACCACCTCCCACATCCCCAACTCCCCCCTTTCCCTAGGGTCCCCCTTTCCAGTACTTCCCCGCCCTCCAGGGACTGCAGCCCACGAGTGCCATACTTGCATGAGGAGGGTCCCAGAACTGTTTCCTATGGACCGGTAACTGTTGGGCATGGCGAACTACCAGACGGTGATGGTGACCTGCTTCTCCAGGGGGTTGGCGGGTCGCAGGTGGGTGTCATGTCATTGGAGGGCAGGGGCGAGCCAGGCACACAGCTCCAAGAATGTCTCCTTCCTCATGCGGAAGTTTTGGAGCCACTGCTGGTCATCCCACCGCTCCATCACTAGCTGGTCCCACTAGTCAGAACTGGTTTCCAGCCTCCAAAAAAAGCGTCTCTCCACCATGGGGTGAGGTTGCAAGGGCCTTGCTCCTGTACACTGGCGGAGAGTCTCAAAGATGAGCTTGGGGTCAAGCTCATGCAGGGCTATGAAGGCAGCCTGCAGAAACTGCAGCATGGCAATGTGGGGCCATTGCATGCCCAGAGGCAGCTCTGGCTCCATGGCAAGGAGTGCTGTGAGGTCCAAAGGCAGGGCAACCAGAGCGCACACTGCAAATCCTTTGCTTTCCCTGAGAGAGGTAGGCAAGCAAACAGAAGAACCTGAGAAATGGCTGTCCAAGCACTTGTCTCAGCTAGCCTTAGGCAATAGTACCTGGAAGCAACTGCTGACCTAATGGCCTGTCTGAACTGGTTCTGGGTGGCCTTAAATGCAAGATAGCATCCAATCAGTGTGGACAACAGTGTGCTATCTTTCAAAATAGCACATCGCTATTTCATTGCACTTTTAGGGTATGTCTAGACTGCATCCTTCTGTCGGCAGAGGGATGCAGATTAGGCAGGTCGACATTGCAAATAAGGCAGGGATTTAAATATCCCACGCCTAATTTGCATAAAAATAGCCACCGCATTTTGCCGACTCATCACTTTGTCGGCAAAAAGCGGCAGTCTAGAGGGGGATCTGTCGAGAAAGAAAGCCTTTTTTGACAGATCCTGTAAACCTCCTTTCATGAGGCATAAGGGATCTGTCGAAAAAGGCTTTCTTTCTCAATGGATCCACCTCTAGACTGCCGCTTTTTGCCGACAAAGTGCTGAGCCTGCAAAATGCGGCGGTCATTTGTATGCAAATTAGGCGTGGGATATTTAAATCCCTGCCTCCTTTGCAGTGTCGACCTGCCTAATCTGCATCCCTCTGCTGACAGAGGGATGCAGTCTAGACATACCCTTTGTGTGGACGCTCTATTTCAAAATAAATGTGCAGTGTAGACGTACCCTAAGAGTATCTGGGGCTTCTCACATAGTATGGGGGGGGGGGGAATGTTTAATTCAAGAGAGAAAGCTAGTCAGAACTCAGAATTCTTTGTCAGGAAACTAAGATTTTCAGTTCATTTTTTTATTCCTAATTGGAATGAAAGTCAAAATTTCCTGTAAAATAAAATATATATGTTTAAATTCAAGTGAATCCAGCCTTTCTTTGCAGCCTTTAATTTTATATTTATACAAACAAGAAATAAAATACAATGTCAAAACAGAAATGTCATTTCAAAATTGAAATTGAAAAATTCAAATATTCCATTTTTATATCAAAATGCTTGATCTTGATTCTTTTAAATGAAGTTTCTTCAAAATGAATACATTTCTGAAGAACATTTTGATTTTCATGAATCAACATTTTCTGGTGAAAAACTGGAAATATTTCAATTAGCTCTAATATGTTCATTTATATAAAAATCTATACCTCATTGTGGCGTTGACAAGTATCTTTGACTTGGATCAAATTGGATCAAATTGAGGTGGCGATGAATTTAGGTAGTTTTAGTGTTACAACAGTAGAAGAGTTTAAGTTGCAGCAAGAATTAATGATGCTTTTGACATCTACAAATATAGTAGGCTTATACCTGTACTAAAAATAAGATGTGTTTAACAGTGAGGGTAATTAATAATTGGAACAACTTTTCATGGGCAATGCTGAATTTTCCAGCATTTGACATTTTCAAATAAAGATTGGATGTTTTTTTCCAAAATATATGCGCTAGTTAAAACAAGAATTAATTCAAGGAAGTACTTTAGCCTGTGCCATATAGGAGTTCAGCCTAGATGGTCACATTGGTCCCTTCTAACCATATAATTTATGAATATTGTACACATAGTATGAGTTTAAACACTGATGGATTTGATGTTCCCAACTTCTATTTCTACAAATGCATGAAAGGGATTTGTTTTTATGGTGACTGTCAGGGCTGTTCCCCACTCTGACATTCTGAGGCTACATCTAGACTACACCTCTCTGTCGACAGAGAGATGTAGATTAGGCACGTTGAAATTGCTAATGAAGCAGGGATTTAAATTAGCATTAAATTCATTAGCATAAACATGGCTGCCACTTTTTTTCGAAACAGAGCTTTTTCTAAAAAAAACCCCCCGCAGTCTAGACGTGGATCTGTCGAAAATAAACCCTTTTTCGACAGATCCTGTGTACCTCAAAAAATGAGGTTTACTGGAGCTGTAGAAAAAGGGTTTATTTTCAACAGATCCATGTCTAGACTGCCGGGGTTTTTTCAAAAAGCTCCGTTTTGAAAAAAGCGGCAGCCATGTTTATGCTAATGAAGCGCGGGATATTTAAATCCCTGCTTCATTAGCAATTTCGATGTGCCTAATCTACATCTCTCTGTCGACAGAGAGGTGTAGTCTAGATGTAGCCTGAGTGCGGAAGGTGAGGGCTGCAAGAGAGCTTCAAAACCTTGCCTCTACAGGCACTGATTATAAAAAGCTTCCCCCCAGAATCACAATACACAGATTTTGGGGAATCACTGTCACCATTAAGTGCTTTCCTATCCCTAAAAACCAGGGATGAACACTTGAAATCACCCCCAGGAGTACCCCAAGCTCTTTTTTCCCCAAAAGAGATTGAAAAGAGAAAAACAAGCTGCAGTCTCTGGTAGCTGACCCCTGAGTCAGAGGCATGCAGAGACACACAGACAGACCTTTCAGGGCACAAGAATCAAATCATCACCTTAAAAAAAGTGATTTTTATTACAAAACAAAAGATGAACTTAATAAAGCACACTTGGTTGCTAGATGTTACAGAACAACTAAGGAAAACAAATTAAAACACAGAGAAAAGTCTCTGGGCACGATGCAAGTTGCACGATGCAATGGGGAGAGGAGGCAGAGAGTCACACCAAACCAAAAGCAGTTCAAACCAAACCACAAAATAAAGAAAAATTACCCTGAAAGCAACTGGATTCGCTTTTCCCTTTACTTACTTCCAATTCTATCTTTATTCAGTCCACTCCCATGTCCCAGATTCCTTGGAGACATAATAGTCCTGCCTGGGTTTAAATTATTCTGTCTCTTAACTCCTAGTTTATCTCTTCCACATAAAGAAAGCAGGCAAGGAATATACATCCAATTCAAATTTCAACCCTCTATCTTGATTGGTTCTCCTGTCCCCCGGGCCAACACTTTTGCTAGCTACCTAAGTTTAACCCCTTAGTCACCGGGTGCTGGTCAGGACTCCTCCTGTTTATTACAGGCTACGTCTAGACTGCTGCTTTTTTTCGGAAAAAGGTATGGAAATTGTGCTCCGCAATTTGCATACCTTTTTCCAATTGTTTTTGGGTTTTTTTGGAAGAAGCTTTTCCAAAATTTGGCCCATCTACACTGGGTCAAATTTCGGAAAAACCTCCTCTTTTGGAAGAGCCCTTATTCCTCATAAAATGAGGAATACTGGGCTTCTGAAAGAGCGCATCTGCTCTTCCACAAAAAAATGTTGGAAGAGCAGACATGTTCTCTGGACGCAGCAGACTTTTTCCGGGATACCAGAGGTATCCTGGAAAAACTCCGTAGTCTAGACATAGCCACAGTGACTAAGACCCCAGTCCAACAAAATAGTGAGCACCCTTTACTCTCATTAACCCAATGGGAGTTCTGAGCACTTTGCAGGATTATTTTTTGTCCATGGCAGATTTGATATTGTAAGCAATTATCTAGTTACCCCAGTGCAAAAAAATAATTAGAGCACTCATGGTTAATGAAAATATATTGTAGCTTAATAAGTCTTCTGCTGAAATAGCACCATTAAACTATCTGAATTTGTTACTGCAGCATGCTATTTGATCCAGGACAGTGATTCTTGTCAGCACCACACTGAGGTTTATTGCTTCACTATGAAAAGAGGAAGGAGAGAAGGGGAACAATATGGACATCACATTTTAATCGTGCATTTTTTAGTAATACGGATGATCATATATTGAAAACATTTGATAACTTCATATATTTTTAGTAAGATAAATGTAGTTTCTGCTGGAACATTATGTCTGATGATGTCACTGCACACCTGGTGACTGAGCTTTGTGATTTTGTCCTCACCTACAACTATTTCCAATTTGGGGACAATTTAGATCTTCAAGTCAGTGGCACAGTTGTGGGCATCCGCTTGGCCCCACAGTATACCAACATCTTTATGGCTGATCTCAAACAATGTTTCTTCAGCTCTCACCCCCTAGTACCCTTAGTCTATTTACGCTATATTGATGACATCTTCATCATATGGCACCACGGGAAGGAGACCCTTGGAGACTTCCACAGGGATTTCAACAACTCCCACCCCACCATCAATCTTAGCCTGGACCAGTACACACAAGAGATCCTCTTCCTTGACACTACAGTACAATTAAATAACGGCCACATTTTTACCACCTTATACCAGAAATCTACTGACCATTACACTTACCTACATGCCTCTAGCTTCCATCCTGGACTCATCACCTGATCAATTGTCTACAGCCAGGCCCTAAGATACAACCAGATTTGCTCCAATGCCATAGAAACAAACCTACAGGATCTTTATCAGGCATTTAAAAAACATAAATACCCACTCGAGGAAGTGAAAAAAAACGATTGACAGAGCCAGACGAGTACCCAAGCATCAGCTTCTTGAAGATGGGCCCAACAAACAAAATAACAGAACACCACTAGTCATCACCTATCGCCCACAACTTAAACTCCTGCAGTGCATCATTAACAATCTACAATCTATCCTGGAAAAGGATCCCTCACTCTCACAGGCCTTGGGAGACAGAACAGTCCTTGCCTACAGACAAACCCCTAACCTCAAACAAATTCTTTCCGGCAACCACACATCATACCTCAAACATACTCACCAAGGAACCTGCCCCTTCAATGAACTCTGTTGCCAACTCTGTCCACACATCTGTACAAGTGACATCATCACAGGACCTAACCACATAACCCATCACATCAGAGGCTCATACAACTGCACATCCCCTAATGTGATATATGCTATCAAGTGCCAGCAATGCTCCTCTGCTATTATACTGGCCAAATTAGACAATCTCTATGACAAAGGATTAATGGACACATTTCAAATATCTGATGTGGTTACACACAGAAACTTGTTGGGGAATATTTTAACTTGCCCAGACACTCACTAATGGATCTAAAAGTGGTCATTCTTTTACAGAATAATTTCAGGAACCATCTAGAGAGAGAAAAACTGAAGAACTGGCCTTCCTATGCAAATTTGACACATTTAGCCCAGGACTGAACAAAGTCATTTCTTGGATGGGCCATTATATTCAACACCCAAATGACATCAAAAGCTGAGTATCAGACACTTACAGCCCACTCTATTAGCCTCATTTAGCATGGATACTTTAATTGAGAGGTTTTTTCCTCTCAGTTTTCTGTGCTGTTATTTAGCTCTAATTTACCCCTAAAGGTCTTCTAAGAGCCCAGTAAGTGTTGGTAATGCTGTTAGACAATATTGGCCTCCCATGGGTCAGTAAATTCTCTGGCTTCGCACCGATTAGGTCCTGAGGGTGCCAGATAGAGTTCAAACTGCATTATATCCTTTTCAAGAGCCTCATTTGACTCACGTACCCTGAAGTTACACCATGCATAAAAACTCCTTGTTTATGAAATCAGACAAATGGATCAGTGTCACAGCAACTATTACTGAAATACAAGTGTCACAGCAACTATTACTGAAAATTGCTTACTTTCTCATTTTTATTGTACTTATATTTCAATGTATAGTATTTGGAGCAGTATATACATGTTGTCTATATGAACCTTTAGTTTGTATTGACTTTGCTAGTGATTTGTAAGACTAGGCAAATATCCAGCTGAATTGATGTAACTCCTTGAAGACCTTTGTGTATTGCTGGAGTACAGTGGTTTGAGAACCACTGATACACATGATATAAGAATGCATATAAAATTGAATAGAATCCTAGATGAGTAAAATTACCAAGATCTCAGTAAACTTGTGCAACTTCAAGGGAGATTTGATTATTTACACCAAGTGATGCTCCGACCCAATCTTCTATATAGTTTTGAGAGTTTGTTTGATCAAGAACTCCTCCGAAATGCCACCAAATTTGATATGACCACTACATTTTGTATGCAGTTTCCTCTTATCATAGCTTTAAGCAACGTAAGAGTTTGATTATGCCAGGAAAATGGGATGTGCCTGGAATGGGATTGCTTCTCTTAAAACCAAACAGTAAAACAACAGATTCACAAATCAAGTACAGTCCTCAAAATTGACATAACTGAGCCAATGTTGGAAGAGACTGAACCAGGATGAGCCAGAAAAATAGGATGAACTTGGAAAAGGACTGTTTCTCAATAAACCTCACAGAAAAGAGATAAAATGGAGAAGTTTGGAATAGTGTTCTGTTTTGGCACAGCTAAATCAATGCTTAATTTTTGAAAACTAGAAAACAATGTTATTGGAAACTAAATTGATGATAGCCCTTTTTTGCTAAAACATAGCATATGATAAGAGATAGGGATGAAGAAAAAAAACATATCTTGATGGAATTCCCATTTAAAAAAATTAAATGGACAAATTTTAACAACGCTTTTTTAAAGAAATGCTAAATAAAAATTAACTTAAAAAATAGCACTGTATTTTTTTAAATGCAACCATTTAAATAAAGTATGTACATTTTCCTTTTATTTAAAAAAAAAGCCAAAAACAAAAAAAACCCAACTTCACTGAGTTAAGGAGTCGAGCAACACCGGGTAAATCTGCTCGTATATATATTTAAATTATTAATATTTTTCTATTACTGCAAATCTCTTGGTTTTTTATTCCATGATGATTTTTTAAAAAAGTATAATCATATTTTGTTCAAGTTTTTATACTCTTGGTGGCTAGTATTACATCTGTCTGTCCCTGCGTACTGCATATTTAGAGGAGCATATAATCTGATTTAGAGCCAAACATAGTTGCTTGTCAAATAGTTAAAAAGAAATCTCATATTACACACAGAGATGTAAAATTTGCATATGTGCTGACATTTTTCCCTTCATTTGTTGGCAGTCGATGAAACTTGCAACTGATCTTTTACAGAAGCGGATGTTTCTGCTTGCTATTAGCAGAAGTAAAAGGGCTAGCAAACATAACATCATGCTGTTCATTTCTGTAACCCACAGATAGAACTCACTGTTTGAGTGAATTATAGATGGAGAAAATGGAGCCAGTTCTGAAATTGCCTGCCTTAACATAGATAAATTAATCTCAGAAGACTACAGGGAGTTGCATTACATTAAACACAAGAGAGAATGAAAAGGGATGATGAAAACATAGCTTAAGTATGCCACGTTAATACAAGGATCCTTCGTAATGAGTTATTTGTGTGGCCAGGAGCCAATGCAAGGCTTTTAATATATGAAGTGACAAGACTGACTCCAGAGTTAGGTGCTTTTATTTTGGGGGTGAGAAGGCTCAGCCTAAGGTAAGTGGGCAAATTCACAAACCTTGCTGTAAACTTAATATTGTTCTCAAGAAGCAGGATTTCACCACTTTTACTTCCCTAGTTACAATGCTAGAAGAGGCTTACTCTTTCTCTCTTACTTTGAGTCTTCCAAATAGAATAGTTTTATTTCATTTAGTATAAATGGAAAGAGCATTGGCCTTCTGCAATGTTCCACAAATAAACCCATCTGACTCTAAACAGAGGCTGTGGTATTCTAGACTTTTTCCAAAGCATTTTATAATAATGAAATTTGGCAGGGATTACTTACAAAAGCAAAGCAGTCTAAATAGGAAAGACTAAGAACAATTTTTCTTGTCTTAATTTGTTCACAGAAATATTTTGATGTTATTATTATAACTAAACAGGTGTTGTTGCTTTGACAGCATCACAATCTAAATATGTTAATACCCGACACTGCAAATGTCTAATTATACTGTGGAGTATAAAAATACTTAGAGATGGATCCTGATGCCTCCCAGGATGTACATAGTGTCCACAACTTTCAATTAATTTGAAGCTGCTCAGCACATGGCAGTTGTTGGCTCCATACTTTGTATTGTAGATTCAAATATAGTACACTGCACAGGGAAGTATTCTTCTCAGCAATAACAAGAGACCTGCTTAAGAAGCATAAATACATGTTTGAATGGGTCTATTTTTAATGTTCTCCCTTTCTCAGATATCATGGTCTAACAAATATTTTAGCTATCCAACATAAATGCTTTATAGACAGAAGGGTCCAAATTAATCCTTGATATAATTCCATTGAAATCCAAAGGTAATTTTAGCTTGGCATCAGTTCCAAGTACTAAGCATTAAACCTGGCAAAAAAAAAATTGCCCAGACTGAATTTTTTGATGAAAAACTGTTCCATTTCTTGAAGTCTAAGGGTATGTCTACACTACAGTGTTATTTCGAAACATCTTATTTCAAAATAGTTATTTCAAAATAGCTTATTTTGAAATAATGCATCTACACACAAAATGCATTTTGAAATACCATTTTGCTATTTCGAAATAGCGCATTCACACTGAATGGACTCTGAAATGCATTTAAGGCTGGCTGGAAACAGTTCCAGCCGGGCACCAGGTCAGGACTTACTGTGTGGGGCTGCTGCCTGAGGCTATCTGAGGTCTGTTCTTAAAGGAACCCCCCCGGACAGCCAGTTCTCAGGTTTCCCTGCTTGCTTGCCTACCTCGATGAGGGACAGCAAAGCATTTTGTCTCTGCGTGCTCTGATTGCCCTCACTTGGGACACCATAGCACTCTGCAACATGGAGCCAGAGCTGACCCTGGGCACTCTGGTGCTTCTCTTGGACACGTTGCTGTGAGCCTGGCTGCACTTTCTGCAGGCTGCCATCTGAGAGGTCCATCGGGGGGCTGTCAGTATCCAGGAGGTCCTGCAGGAGAGCTTCCACCCTGAGGAGCACTAAGAGCCTCCCTGGTCTGCCCCATTGGGGGCTTTTGCCTCATTCCTCCCTCACGTCCTTCCACTTACCCTTCCCTAACCCCCCTTTCTGATGTCAAATAAAATATACATATTTTCATGAACACAAACTCTCTTTATTTAACAAAACTGGGGGGGGGGAATGAAACTCTGGTGAGACTGGGGAAAGGAGGCAGACGAGGGGAGAAGAAAGGATGGGAGAGGGGAGGGGGAAACCTGGGAGGAGGGAACTGGAAGGGGGAAGCAAGGGGAAGAAGCGGGAGGGGAAGCTCAGGGCTCAGGGTTGGGGGTCTCGCCGGACCAACTTGATTGTCATGCAAACCTGCTCCTGGGTTCGCATGTGGCCTTTGGTGGCCAGGCTGGCAGCTATCCTGCCATAGACAGCCGCTTTCCTCCATCTAGTGTGGAGATCATGGACGTTGGGGGCATCCCCTTCAAACCTGAATAAGGTCCATGATCTCCACCCTAGACCAGGAAGGCACCCGCCTTCTCCAGGCCCTGGCAGGCTCCTGGGAGCTGGAAGACTGCTCCTGGGGAGTGGTGGAGGGCTGGCTGCCAGTGGCTTGCTGGCTCATGTTTTGGGGCCACTGGGTCAGGGGCAGTGACTGCTGGCTCTGGGCTGGCAGGCTTGGAGCTCTGTGGATAGAGTCTACCCCCTTAAGGCCTCCAAGGAGGGGGAGAGGGAGAGAAGTGTTCTTGATTGAAGCTGGCGTGGCCACCAGGGCTCCCTGGGAAGGCTGGAGGCCCCCTATTTCGAAATAAGTGTCTACACAGCACTTATTTCAAAATAGCTATTTCAAATTTGGCGTTATTCCTCGTAGAATGAGGTTTACCAAATTCAAAATAAGCACTCCGCTATTTTGAATTTATTTCGAAATAGTGCTTTGGCTGTGTAGATGCTAGTAAAGTTATTTCAAAATAAGGGCTGTTATTTCAAAATAACTTTGCTGTGTAGACATACTCTAAATGTTTTGATGGCAAATGCCAATTTTGATTTTGTCTATGGGAAACATGTAAAGTCTTTATTGTCATTTCTGTTCATTTTAACCTTTTATGTTAAAATTAATATAAATATACATGAAAACTCGTGGAGATTGGGAGAGATCCCGGGTGACTGGAAAAAGGCAAATGTAGTGCTCATCTTTAAAAAGGGAAGAAGGACAATCCAGGGAATTATAGACCAGTGAGCCTTACCTCAGTCCCCAGAAAAATAATGGAGGAGATCCTCAAGGAATCCATTTTGAAGCACTTGGAAGAGCGGAAAGTGATCAGGCGTAGTCAACATGGATTCACACAGGGCAAGTCATGCCTGACCAATCTGATTAGCTTCCATGATGAGGTAACTGGCTCTGTGGATATTGGAAAGTCAGTGGAGGTGATATACCTTGACTTTAGCAAAGCTTTTGATACTGTCTCACACAATATTCTTGCTAACAAGTTAAGGGAATAGGGATTGGATAAAGGGACTGTAAAATGAATAGAAAGCTGGCTAGACTGTTGGGCCCACCGGGTAGTGATCAACGGCTCAATGTCAGGTTTGGTGGTCAGTTTCTAGCAGAGTGCCCCAAGGATCTGTTCTAGGACCAGTTTTGTTCAACATCTTTGTTAATGACCTGGAAGAGGGGATGGATTGCATCCTCAACAAGTTCGCAGATGACACTAAGCTAGGGGAAGAGGTAGATACACTGGAGTGCGGGGATAGGGTCCAGAGTGACTGGGACAGATTAGAGGATTGATCCAAAAGAAATCTGATGAGGTTCAACAAGGACAAGTGTAGAGTCCTGCACTTGGGATGGCAGAATCCCAAGCATTGTTACAGGCTGGGGACTGAATGGCTAAGTAGCAGTTTGACAGAAAAGGACCTGGGGATTACAGTGGATGAGAAGCTGGATATGAGTCAACAGTGTGCCCTTGTAGCCAAGAAGGCTAATGGCATATTAGGGTGCATTAGGAGGAGCATTGCCAGCAGATCCAGAGAAGTGATTATTCCCCTTTATTCGGCTCTGGTGAGGTCACATCTGGAGTATTGTGTCCAGTTCTGGGCCCCCCACTATAGAAAGGATGTGGACACATTGGAGAGGGTCCAGCTGAAGGCGACCAAAATGATTAGGAGGCTGGAGCACATGACCTATGAGGAAAGACTAAGGGTACATCTACACTAGCCCCCTAGTTCGAACTAGGGAGGCTAATGAGGGTGACCAAAATTGCAAATGAAGAGCGGGATTTAAATATCCCGCGTTTCATTAACATGTTCCCGGCCGGTCGGCATTTTGGAAACTGACTAGCCCGGAATAACTGCCCACGTCTACACGCGGCAGAGAAGCGCGATTCCGAGATAAACCCCTTCGTTCGAATTAACAATTAAACCTCATTCCATGAAGGAATATGGATTGGATAAAGGGACTGAGGTTTAACTGTTCCATGAGTTTTAACTGTTAATTCGAATGAAGGGGTTTATCTTGAATCGCGCTTCTCTGCCGCGTGTAGACGCGGGCAGTTATTCCGGGCTAGTCAGTTTCCAAAATGGAGACTGGCTGGGAACATGCTAATGAAGCGTGGGATATTTAAATCCCACACTTCATTTGCAATTTCGGTTGCCCTCATTAGCCTCCCTAGTTCGAACTAGGGGGCTAGTGTAGACGTACCCTATCGGATTTGGGTTTGTTTAGTCTTCAGAAGAGAAGAGCGAGGGGGGATTTGATAGCAACCTTCAACTTCCTGAAGGGAAGTTCCTAAGAGGATGGAGAGAGGCTGTTCACAGAAGTGACGGATGGCAGAACAAGGAGCAATGGTCTCAAGTTACAGTGGGAGAGGTCTAGGTTGGATATTAGAAAAAACTATTTCACTAAAAGGGTAGTGAAGCACTGGAATGGGTTACCTAGGGAGGTGGTGCAATCTCCATCCCTAGAGGTTTTTAAGTCTCGGCTTGTCAAAGCCCTGGCTGGGTTGATTTAGTTGGGATTGGTCCTGCCTTGGGCAGGGGGCTGGACTTGATGACCTCCTGAGGTCTCTTCCAGCTCTATGATTCTATGGTTCTATGATATATATAGCTTGTATATATGATATACAGGGCTCGACAATCTATGTAATCTACTCGCCCGTGGCGAGTAGATTACATCCTGGAAGAGCCGGCCTCGGGCGATCTGCCCATGCGCAGAATGATCTACGCATGCGCAGAACGCTGGACAGCGCGGCTGGCGAGCCCTGTATATATATATATATATATATTTCAAAATGTTTTGTTGTAATAGTGTCAAAACATTTCATGTCATATTGACATTTATGTCAATAATATATACAATATACATTTCAATATGAAGTGAAATGTTTTAGAATTTTTGTCATAGGGGAAACTCAAATATTAACATTTTGGCTTTGTTTCAATTCATAACAATATTTTATTTTCAAAATGTTGGAATGCCCCATATATCCCATGAAAAGTCCTTCAGGAGATTTTGATTTTAATGGGAATTGTTCTGCTAAGTCACTGAACCAGGCTCCTAACATCTATGGAAATCAATGCTAATTAGAAACTTAAATACCTTTAGGAGGGAATTGGGTCTGATGTGCTTTTGAAAATCCCATCTTCAATTTCTGTCTGCTTGATTTGATCAGGGCTCAGTCCCACCACCCTCATTCAAGTTAAGGGGTCTACTCACAAGAGTGAGGGACTCACATGAGTAAAACTATAGAATCAGCCTCTAAGTCAGGGAAGGGGAAGAATTTTTTGCAGGGGGCAACTTCAGAAATTTTTGAAGTTGCCCCAGGCTGCACTGGAAGGAGCAGGGCCTCAAGTAGAAGGGGCGGGGCCAGGATACTTCCCTGCTTCCCTACTCAAAGACCATGACTGGTCTGGGAATGGGGGAGCACCTTTGCCCCCGCCCCTCCCGAGGTTCTTCCTAGGAACCCATGCCCCTGGAGGTGGAAGGAGACTTCATGCACTCCTGCTTCTGCCCCCAGGCCAATCAGGGCTTGGGGGATGGTTCGAAGTCTCCTCCTATCCTGCCAGGAGTGCATGGTGCTTCTAAGTGCAGTGCGGTCCTTGCAAGGCTGGGCAGGGCGGAAGAAACTTCACACGCTTCCCCCGCTCTCAGGCCCTGATTGACTTGGGGGTGGGGGAGTGGCAGGGCCTCCATGGGCTGGATCAACCTGCTTGGCAGGCCAGATCCAGCCCATGGAGGCCCTTTTGTCCACTCCTGCTCTACATTTATACCCATGTCTCAGGGCTAGATCCTGCCTGGCCCTTATACAGTATGGAGAAAATGGCATAAATGTTCCACTTTCTGTAAGAGTGACATAAAGGCATGCCAGAATTGCAGACCCGCCAGTCTGGAGTCTGCACCATCCCCATTTCTCTGGTGGTTTATTCATTTTATGTGACTGGCAGCTCCAGGAGGCATTTTGCCTTGCTCAGGATTGCTGCTGCTCAGCACTGAACCCCCATTGTACCTCTTTATCCTTAACACTAAGCACATACCTTTTACTCTCCTTGTACACCTGTAGTGTGAAGGTGTGGTGGTATCATAACAAAATGGGATAGAAACAGCCATCAATTGAAATTCCTGCATCATTTCCTTGGGGGCCTGAGGAGGGGCAGCTTCCCCAAACTGGCCAGAAGGCGTTAAAGCAGGCTGGAAGGAGCCAACCAGAGGTCAGCTTGCTAGGGCAGCCCTGTGTATAAGTAGCTGGACAGCAGAGAGAGGCAATGTGGTCCTCCCTAGGGAGGATGCAGGACCAGTTTCTGGAGAAGCACTTTAGAGCATTGTTGGGCAGGATCGGAGGAGCAGAGCAAGGGAAGCTCCAGCTTGATACTTGACAGTTTGCGGGCCTTGGAATAAGGGCCAAGAGGGTGCAAGGGGTCTCCGGGGATGCGGCCCAGGGAACAAGAGGCAGTAAAGGGAAGTAAAAGAGGGCAGGACAAAGTGGCTACTGGACAGTGCCTGGGCCAGGACTCAGAGTAGTGGGTGAGCCTGGGTCCCCCCGTTTCCCCTTACATCACACCTTGCCACCAAGTATATTGGCCTGTACAGACTGCAGTTTGCCCCTGAGGCAGAGGGGCTAGGTTTGCGGCCACAGTTGGACAAAGAGCAGCAGAGGAAAATGAGGACTGCTTATAAACCCCCAGATGGGGGCTTGTGACCACTGTAGTGGGCACTGCCAGAGGACAGTGTCCCAAAGAGGACACTGTGGTCTAGGAACGATGCGGGTTTAAAATGTGAGCTTAGAGCTAGAGTGGGGGAGACATCAGCCAGAAGGAGAACCTGGCTGATGACCGATTCCCTGCAGGTACCAGCAGGAGGTGCTGCAGTGGTGAGACCCACTCCATGACACAGGCACATATTTTGCATATTTATAGGGAACTATTACAAGTTAAGCTATTTTAAGGAAGCAGAAAGTTTGGTTTGGATCTGGATGATTCTTACCTGCAAATAAACTGAAAATTCCTCACCACAAGAAAGACATGACTGCAACCAAGTGGTGGCAGCCTGGGTTAACCAAACATTCTGTCATCCATCAGATTTCCATTGTGCATGGCTGCTTTCCCCAGGCTCTAGCCTCTGCAATGCACCCTTCATTTGCCACATGCTTCTGGGGAATAAGATTGAGAACTCATTATGCTGTAATGGGTTGGATTCAGCACAAGAAATGAGCACTCTAGTCATCTCTAGTCTTGCTTCATCTTTTATAGGTCATCTGTAAACAATGGTGACATGGGCAGTGGGTGAACATGGGGTGGGGGAAGGCGAGCCCCTAGCCCAGCCCCTTCTGCCTGATGCCCCACCTCCCATGGGACCCAAACCAAGCCCCCCCTCCAGTGGCAAACCTTCAGCCCCCAACCCCCACAGGAGCCTCTCCAGCCATGGAGCACCATGGGGAAGGCGGGTGGCATGTGGCCCAAGCTACCCTGGCCTCAGAGCATGGGAAGGGCAGGTGATGCATGGCCAAGTCTCCTCAGCCCCTGGAGCAACATGGGGAGGGTGGGTGGCACACAAGGAAGGTGCACTGCTCCAGCATCTGCAGCCTCAGCAAGGCTAAAGGCAGGGGACAGCAGAATGCCTACCTCTTCAGCACAGCTCCTGGCATCCAAGCAGTAGGCTTTCTGGGGGTGGAGTGTGGGCGGGGCCATGCCTGGCTGTTTGGGAAGGCATTGCCTTCTCCCACCTGTTATACCTGCCACCTACGTGAAGTGAAGTAGCAGGCTACTGAGCATCTATGGACCATTGTGCAAAAGGTTGTGAACAAAAAAATCATGAGGTGTAGACAGAG
The DNA here is from genome assembly GCA_019425775.1 of Rafetus swinhoei. Classification (NCBI taxonomy): domain Eukaryota; kingdom Metazoa; phylum Chordata; order Testudines; family Trionychidae; genus Rafetus; species Rafetus swinhoei. Next base: position 44,056,870 of record CM033432.1, on the reverse strand, counting down.
ATATCTGTTGCTGTCACTGTATACTGGGGTGGGCAATAAACAGCAGTGGTTCACCAGGGTTAGCCCCTGGGGGGGCTGCTACCACTATATTTACCTGCACCTCCACATGTATGGGCTATCGCTGCTCCCATTGGCCAGGAACAGCAATCTGCAGTCATCCGAAGCTGTGATCCCCCTTACCTGTAAAGGTGCAGGTAAATACGGAGGTGTGTGGGTTAGACTGGCAAACTGGATCCAGCCCACAGACCAGTATTTGCCCACCCCTGCTGCATATGCACTCTGAGCCACCTTAAACCCACACTTCTCTGCTGAGGAGGATAATTTAAAGCAGGTCTATGAGAGAGTGGAGAAAGGAGTGCCCGGCATCTCTGGAGTTAAAGAAAACCTCTGGGCCCAGATGGCCCCACTCTGCTTTACCTGCAGACAATGCCAGGTCTAGGGGGAGGAGAAAAAGAAGGAGCTTGGCTCAGTTTGGGGCTGACTAGCAAGGAGGCAGGAGCCTGAAATTAATAGGCAGCAGGTTTTAAACAAACAAAAGGAAGTTTTTCTTTACTCAGCACACAGTCAACCTGTGGAACTCCTTGCCAGAGGATGTGGTGAAGACTAGGACTTTACCAGAATTCAGAAAAGAGCTAGATAGATTCAGGGAGGTTAGGTCCATCAATGGCTATTAGCAGGGCTCGACAATTTAGGTAATCTACTCGCCACGAGCGAGTAGATTATAGCCCGGCACAGCGCCGCAGCGCGATCAGCGCATGCTTGCTGAACCACGCGGCTGGCATGCGGGGCTCGCCGTGGCTTGGTGAGCCCCGGCTATTAGACAGAATAGGTAGGAATTGTGTCCCTAGCCTCTGTTTGTCTGGAAATAGATGACAGGAGAGATATCGTGTGATGATTACCTCATGTGTTCCCTCCCTCTGAGGCATCTGGCATTGGTCACTGTCAGCAGACAGGATACTGTGCTAGATGGACCTTTGGTCTGACTTGGTATGGCCGTTCTTATGTTCTTAAATGGCCCAGCAATAGCTAATTGGTGAATTAGCAGCCCAGCAACAGCATCTGATGCAACAGGTGGCTTCCATGCTGCCACACACAACTCCAGCAGAGAGAGCACTACAGCCAAGAGAGCGCTACAAACTTGAGAAATAGAATTACCCAGGGCCCCCCAAGATCGGGGGGCAACTTTGGTATCCTCTCCCCCTCCTTGGCCCTTAATGGGCTCGTGGGTTTAGGGGTAACGACATGCTCCCACCCCGTATTTCAGGATCATTTCCACTTCCCCCTGTTCAAGACATGATGGCATCACAAGAGACTAACCTAGTACCTCTACACAAACCCTGACTAGTGAAGCCCACCATGACCCATCCTCTTGGGCACTCAGGAAACACTCTTTGTGTCTCTTTGAGAAGACACTCTTTGTGACACCCAAGATCAGTACTGGTGTTTTATGTGTCACGGCTTGGCGTAATGGTCCAGGAACTGCCCATACATGGAAAGCAACTTTGGGGAGCCCAAGCATACCATCAGGGCCCAGCAAAGCTGACCAGCACAATGTGGATAAATAGGATAGAAGCAATTGGGCTAATTGATTCAGGCTGTGCTCAGACCCTAGTATGGCACGCTGTGGGACCTAACCCTGGCCCTTCTCAAAGCACCATTATGCTGCAGTGTGTCCATGGAGATGTAAAGGCCTACCCCTGCACACAAGTGACTTTAAGGGTGGGGAAGCATAAAGAGCTCCGATAATTAAGGGTTGGGGCCAGTTTGACTAAAGAATTAATCAGCAAACATCTGGAAGAAAATAAGGTGATAGGTAACAGCCAGCATGGATTTGTAAAGAACAAAGCATGTCAAACCAATCTGGTAGCTTTCTTTGATGGGATAACGAGTCTTGTGGATAAGGGAGAAGCAGTGGACATGGTATACCTAGACTTTAGTAAGGCATTTAATGTGGTTTCACATGAACTTCCCATCAATAAACTAGGCAAATACAACTTAGATGGGGCTACTATAAGGTGGATGCATAACTGGCTGGATAACTGTTCTCATAGAGTAGTTATTAACGGTTCACAGTCATGCTGGAAGGGCATAACAAGTGGGGTTCCACAGGGGTCTGTTTTGGGACCAGTTCTATTCAATATCTTCATCAATGATTTACATAATGGCATAGAGAGTATGCTTATTAAGTTTGCAGATGATACCAGGCTGGGAGGGGTTGCAACTGCTTTGGAGGATAGGGTCATAATTCAAAATGATCTGGACAAACTGGAGAAACTGTCTGAGGTAAACAGGATAAAGTTTAATAAGGACAAATGCAAAGTACTCCACTTAGGAAGGAACAATCAATTTCACACATACAGAATGGGAAGTGACTCTCTAGGAAGGAGTACTGCAGAAAGGGATCTAGGGGTCATAGTGGACCACAAGCTAAATATAAGTCAACAGTGTGATGCTGTTGCAAAAAAAGCAAACATGATTCTAGGATGCATTAACAGGTATGTTGTGAGCAAGACATGAGAAGTCATTCTTCCGCTCTACCTCCATTTCTCATTTTCTGTTTAACTTTTCATGCGGATGGTTATTTAAGGCCCCTAGGGGAAAAGGCTGAAACAAAGGCTGGCTTTTTCTGGGAGGTAATATTGTGTGCCACTACTGTGATACCATTTTTTTTCTTCCGGACACATCTCCTGGAGTCATGGGATTACTTAAGAGTCTTGGCTTTTGCTTTTAAAATAGTAGGTTTCTAGACTTCCTGGTGGCAAAGAAAAGCCAGAAAACATAAATCTCGTCTAACCCCCTTCCCCTCCATGCATGAAAACCAGTAGCCAAATGAAAAAAACTACCTCTTTTAAAAATGTTATCACTTTGGGATAGTGTGAAGGGGGCTGGCTCTTTCTTTCTTTCTTTCTTTCTTTCTTTGTGGGGTTTTTTGAATGCTTGAAGCTGGTAACTGCCATAATTGCTCTTTGATCACTCAAATTGCTCTTGTGCCCACCCATTACACACAACATTACCTTGGTCACACTTTGTTTTCTATACAAAACTCTTCATGTTCTACTTTACTGTGTCCTTTTATTCTCCAGGAAACAACTCCATTTCTCTCTTGTTGACCCCTTACTAGCCTTTCTCATTGACAGAGACTAGCCCTGCAAAGTGCTGTCACCATCCTAAGCAATGAGTCAGAAAATGGGTCACTTGCTTTTTATGAGGTTGGGGATATTTCCCTGGATATTTTTCCCACTTACTGCTCCTGCATTTAAAAAAAAAAAAAAACCACATGATAGCTATCTGGTAGGCATTTTCTACCTTTTCTCCCTGAAGCAGGCAGGCATTGCAATTTCACCCGTCAGCTGGGAGAACACAACCAGGCTTTCCCCAGAAGTCTGTCAATGCAAATAATTTAATTAGGCCAGATGGAGATCACTCTAGCAGAAGTGTAAAGCTCTTTCTCCTCTTGGAACTATAACACTGTCTTCCAAAAGCTCAGTCCTGTAGCTCATGGAGGGATGCATCCTTTTGTAGCTCGTTGAAAAGATGCATCCTCTCTCCTGGCTGTACATATGTTCTTTTTGTCTTTTTTGTTAAATCTAAAATATTAATCTTCAATTTTTTGCTTCCTCACTTGTTCTCCTTCACTTACTCATTGGTACTAATTGTTCTCATTGACTTATTCATGACACTAGAATGCTGCTGCAATTCAGCAAATTTCAATATTTATCCCCTAATAAAGCTAGATTAATACAGAGTTATGGCTGAATCAGTAAGGGTAAATGTTAGGGTAGATGTTAAAGGGATATTGTAATTATCCCCAAACTAAGCATTATAAACCTAGGAAATACAGCATTTATACTTAAAAAGGAACCCACATTTCTTGAGGTAAGGAATACAAAGTTAGGACACCCTTCACTCTGCCCTATAGTGACACCAGGCAATAATCAGAGCATGATAAAAGCATTTTAATATCTGTGGTCCTAGATTGGATGAAGCTGATTCTTAATGACATCAAGGACATAATTTTTCCTGTTGTCACTTCATGGCAGAGTTAATGTTGTTTGGGTGCCTACTCAGTGCATTTTTACCTTCAGTTAATGTGAGACCAAGAAAAGGCTGACACAGATACTGAATTTCTTAAAGGTAACAGTTTTCTAATAAATTTAAACTAACTGATTTACTTCTAAATTCCTATAAATTCATTCTCTATTCAAAGAGTTAGTGCTGTAAGTTTCAGGAGGACACACTGTATTTTTCATACAAAGCGGAAGTTGAATTTCTGCTGCAGGTGTAATTGTAACTGAACTCTAACTATGGAGTCCCTGAACTTTTTATTTGTTGTCTTGAGAATTATCTTTCACTCCCAAAACTTGTAGGCCAAACATGGTCAGCACAAGAGTCAGGCTAATGCCTTTCTTCTGGAACCACCGTGCAGGTGTCACCATTAGACTTTAAAATAAAGTGACTTTTAAGTCTTTGTGGAAGCTGCCAGGCTAACAGTGTGATAAACCAAGGGCTCTTTCGGCCACCTGTACAATTTCTATGAGAGGAAGGTACTATTAATGTAAGCAAGAGTGGTAGAGTCAAGCTCTCAAGTGTTTCCACTGCATCATGGGCAGTAGCAATATATGGGTGCATCTACACAGCAGGGCTTGACTCGAAATAAGCTATCATATTGAGCTACATCAGTTGCATAGCTTATTTTGAAATAGCTTATTTCAAAATTGGGAGTGTCTACACAGCATTTTTTTCCAAATAAAGCACTTTTCCTCCAACTTCCCTTACTCCTTGTACAATGAGGGTAACAGGAGTTGGAGTAAGAAGTCCTCCAGCTCGACATTATTTCAAAATAACTGCCTGCTATGTAGATGTGGACTAAGTTATTTCGAATAACGCTAGTTATTTTGAAATAATGTTTCTGTATAGACGTACCCTAAGTCTCTCCACTCTATTGCACTAATGTGCTTAAACCTTGATAAGGAATAGCCACTCCTACTAGCAAGGTTGAATGTCCATATCCAAGCTGTCTCTGTAGATACTGTTAAGCGCATGGTTTAACACAAGTTGTGATGTTGGGGCTGGTCATATGGACACAAATTCTCTAAAGTCAAAGACAAAGGCCACCAGTAAATGTAACCAAACTGCCAAAAATTCCTGACATGAGTTGGATGCAGTTCAGTGACCCAGAGCTAGAAGGCTATGTACCATATTCCACTACCAGTCCCCTGAGCTAGCCCGTTCTTTGTAGTGGAAACTGATTCAGTTGCTTCCTGGGCAGCATTAACTTTCTTTTTTTAACCTTAGAACAGGATCAGATGAAATCAGTCACTGACTGTAAAGCCTTAAACATATCGAAGGAGGACAGCTTCTGCATTTTCCCAGTTGAATACCACCTGTGAGTCCACTAAGGTAAATTAAATAATTTCTTGATATTTAACCATGCAATTTTTTTCTTCCCCTTGATGCTTTCTGGGTGTAGCAGTGATAGGAAAAAAGGAAAGCTCATGTTTAGAAAGCAGGCTAGTTAGAAGGATACTCTCATGGTTACATACCTAGCTTGGGACAAAAGAGGCCAGCATTCCATCCCAGAGGCTTCTGGTATGAGCATCTAGTCCTTTGATCTGTGTCTCAGTTTTGCTGTCTATAAAATGGTCTGTGTTTTGTAAAATGGTCAGTTCCTTACCTCACAAGGGTATGTGAGGATAAACAAAGATTGCGAGGTACTCTAATATTGCTGTGATTGCGAGGAGATTAGCACATATGTAATTTTACATAGACATCTCTGAAAAAGGTGGAACAAAGGTGGAAAAAAAGTGTAGATTATAAAATGTATGCTGCTGATTGTACACGACTCTGTGATCTTGAGGCTGAGAGAAAATCTAGTGTTCAGTTGCATGCCATTAGTGGTTGTTGTTGCTCTTTAGTGTTTTTTGGGCCAAATGATGTCAGAACAAGGTTTGAATGCTTTCTGCCTTCCCAGAATGTACTATCTTAATACCTCTTTGTCTTAAACTTGTTCAACTCAATAGTAAGAATTTCTCATACAGGTCTTGCACTTTTCATTGTGGGACAGAGGCACTTTAGTCTGGTGTATGTAGACATCTAGCCAGAGAGGATGTATATTTGTCATCTTATATTTGTCATCTGAAGAAGTGGGCTCTGCCCACAAAAACTCATGATACTATCTATATATTTTTTGGTTAGTCTCTAAAGTGCTACAGGACCATTTTTTTTTAAGGGTTTGGGTTTTTTTAGTCTGGACTACACACTTCTTTCGAAAGAAGCTTTTTCGAAAGAATCTTTCGAAAAAGTTTCTTTTGAAAGAGATCGTCTAGACAGCCACAACTTTTTTTGAAAAAGCGATCCACTTTTTCAAAAGAGAGCACCCAGGCAATGTGGATGCTCTCTTTCAAAAAAGCCCTGTTTGCATTCAAGAACGCCTTTTTCCAAAAAAGAGCTCTTTTGAAAAAAGGCATTCTTCCTCATAAAATGAGGTTTACCACTTTCAAAAAAACCACCGCGTTCTTTCAATTTAATTTCGAAAGAATGCGGCGGCAGTCTAGATGCAGGTGAAGTTTTTTCGAAAAGAGGCTACTTTTTTCCAAAAAACCCTGTAGTCTAGACATAGCCTGAGACAGAGAGGATGTAATGTGTGGAAAAACTGCCAATTCTGTAATTTGGTGTCTACAGACTCCAAAATGTAATGGAACAGGGCTGTTGTGAGCTTAGCTCCCACATCTACAAACAAAAATGGAAAAGACTATCGCTATTTGTTTTTCATCAGTGCTGAGTTGAATTCATTGAATTTAGCCTCTTTATCTGCTTGCAAAATGTCTGGGGAACAAGCTACAATTTCTGTTTAAATACTGAATAAATTATGCTTCCCTTACGTCTGGTAGAATTCTAAGACTTTAGATTGGTTTCATCATTCCCTCAAAGTTGTTCAAATGTAGCATTCACCTGTGCTATCTTAATTCCATTTCGTCACAAATCACAGGGCAGCATTGCAGTTTCTTGAGGGGCGACAATGACTAAAAGTCAAGGGAAGAGTTTGATTGAAAAACAGTGGAGACTTAGAAGGGTCTCAGGAAAAGAGCAGATAAAGCGGGATTAGAGAATGTTAATACACTTTAAATCTTTTCTTTCTAGGCCATGCAGCCTTGCTGTAGGCATAATTCTTACAAAAGTAGGCCAAGTAAGCTGAATATACTATGTTCTCTCCACAAATTGACATGAATCTTGACGGATTCACTCAACTGGGCATCTCAAAGGACCTAACACTACACAGTGCAGTGTGCTGCTTGCACATATCTATCTCCCTCTGACTGAAATCAGTGGGAATTATGGGAGTGCTAGCACCTCAAGAGCCTCTGCCAAAATTGTCTTTCAATCAATTGTTTTAATCTGCAGAAGGAAGTGACATCACCACTTTGGCCGTTATGAACATAGCAATGAAAAGGTGCAACTTTTGGGGCAAGAAACACTGACAATCATAAGGGAAGCTCTGGTACTTTGGAAGCTGCATCTGAGACAAGAGTGAGCAATAATTTTTGATGGTGGGGGGGGCACTCCAAGAATTTGGTAAGTGGTCAAGAGCCACAGTCTTCCATTATATTAGTGGAGAAAGTGTGGGGTCTGGGTGCAGGTGGGGTGCAGAAGGGAGCTTGCAGTAGGAACTGGGGTACAGGAGGGGCTGTGGGATCTGGGAGGAAGTTTGGATGAAGGAGGAAGTGGTGATTGGGGCAAGAGATTGGGGTGCATGGTCTAGTAGGAGGTATAGGTGCAGGAGGGGATTCTGACTTGTAGGAGGGGTGTATGGTCTGGAAGAGGGTTGTGACCTGCAGCAAGGGTGCAAGGATTTGTGCTATGACTTGGGACAGAGAATTGGGGTACAGGATCTGAGTGAAGGTATGGGTGCAGGAGCAGGGGTGCAGTGGGCTTGGGTTATATGGGGTAGGGTTGTAGGCAGGGGCAAAGGATTTGGGTTGTGACCTGGGGCAGTGGATTGGAGTGCAGGGTCTGGGAGAGGGTAGGGGAGCAGGACTGGGCATATAAAGAGTTAGCAGAGGGTGAGCTAAGGGAGGGGCAGGGGTGCCAAAGATAAGCTCTGGTTGGGAGGTGCTTACCTAGGCCACTCCTTCAGGCAGGCTCTCTGCCTTCCGTGCCCCTTCAAAGTATCATAGAATCATAGAACCATAGAGCTGGAAGAGACCTCAGAAGGTCATCAAGTCCAGCCCCCTGCTCTAGGCAGGACCAATCCCAACTAAATCAACCCATCCAGGGCTTGGTCAAGCCGAGACTTAAACACCTCCAGGGATGGAGACTCCACTACCTCCCTAGGCAACCCATTCCAGTGCTTCACTACCCTCCTAGTGAAATAGTTTTTCCTAATATCCAACCTGGACCTCTCCCACCACAACTTGAGACCATTGCTCCTTGTTATGCCATCTGTCACTACTGAAAACAGCCTCTCTCCATCCTCTTTGGAACTCCCTGCAGGAAGTTGAAGGCTGCTATCAAATCCCCTCACTCTTCGCTTCTGCAGACTAAACAGACCCAACTCCTCAGCCTCTCCTCGTAGGTCATACGCCTCAGCCCCCTAATCATTTTGGTTGCCCTCCGCTGGACCCTCTCCAATGCGTCAACATCCTTTTTGTAGTGGGGGGCCCAGAACTGGACACAATACTCCAGATGTGGCCTCACCAAAGCCGAATAAAGGGAAATAATCACTTCTCTAGATCTGCTGGCAATACTCCTCCTAATGCACCCTAATATGCCATTAGCCTTCTTGGCTACAAGGGCACACTGTTGACTCATATCCAGCTTCTCATCCACTGTAACCCCCAGGTCCTTTTCTGCAGAACTGCTACTTAACTGGTTGGTCCCCAGCTTGTAACTATGCTTGGGATTCTTCCGTCCCAAGTGCAGGATTCTGCACTTGTCCTTGTTGAACTTCATCAGATTCAATCCTCCAATTTGTCTAAGTCACTCTGGACCCTATCTCTGCCCTCCAGCGTATCTACCTCTCCCCCTAGCTTAGTGTCATCCGCAAACTTGCTGAGGGTGCAATCCATCCCCTCATCCAGGTCATTAATAAAGATATTGAACAAAACTGGTCCTAGAACCGAACCTTGGGGCACTCCGCTAGAAACCGACCGCCATCCTGACATCAAGCCGTTGATCACTACCCGCTGGGCCTGGCCTTCTAGCCATCTTTCTATCCATCTTACCGTCCATTTATCCAATCCATATTCCCTTCACTTGCTGGCAAGAATATTGTGGGAGACCGTATCAAAAGCCTTGCTAAAGTCAAGGTATATCACATCCACTGACTTTCCCACGTCCACAGAGCCAGTTACCTCATCAGATTGGTCAGGCACGACTTTCCCTTTGTGAATCCATGCTGACTATTCCTAATCACTTTCCTCTCTTCCAAATGTCTCAAAATGGATTCCTTAAGGATCCCTTCCCTGATTTTTCCAGGAACCAAGGTAAGACTGACCGCCTATAGTTCCCTGGATCGCCCTTCCCTTTTTTGAAGATGGGCACTACATTTGCCTTTTTCCAATCATCCGGGATTTCTCCCGATCTCCACAACTTTTCAAAGATAATGGCCAAAGGCTCCTCAATGACACTTGCCAACTCCTTCAGTACCCTCGGATGCATTAAGTCCAGACCCATGGATTTGTGTACATTTAGCTTTTCTAAATAGTTCCTAACCTGTTCTTTACCCACCACAGGCTGTCCATCTTCATCCCATCTTGCGTCACTTAGCACATTAGTCCGGGAGCCCACCTTGTCCGTGAAGACAGAGGCAAAGAAAGCATTGAGTACTTCAGCTTTCCCACATCATCTGTCACTAGGTTACCTCCTTCATCCAGCAGGGTCCGCACACCCTCTCTGATCACCTTCTTCTTGTTAACATGCTTGTAGAAACCTTTCTTGTTATCCTTCACATCCTTAGCCAGTCGCAATTCCATTTGCGCTTTCGCCTTCCTGATAACCCCGGCATTCTCGAGCTATACATTTAAACCCCTCCCTGGTCATTTGTCCAAGTTTCCACTTTTTGTAAGCTTCCTTTTTTGCTTAAGTTCACCAAGGATTTCCTCCGTAAGCCAATCTGGTCTCCTACCATGTTTGCCTCTCTTGCTACACATCGGGATGGTTTCTTTCTGTGCCTTCAATAAGGCTTCTTTAAAATACTGCGGCTAAAATAAGGCTACTGGGGCCGTGTGCGGCTCTGAGTGCAGCAAGCCCAGGGCATACTTCGCGTGCTGCCTGCACTGCAATCAGGCAGCTCCCTTTGGCTGGTTTGCAGCCAGTGGGAGCTGAGAGATTGTAATGGAGGCAGGACAAAGATTCTTACCCCTCCCCTGGGCTCGCAGCGGCACTCAGAAACATAGCCCTCACAGCCTGCCACTCTGAGCAGCGTGTGGGAGTGGGGCAGTTAGGAAGCCTGCCTAAGGCTCCCACTGGACCGCAGGCCAGATCTGTGACTTGGCAGGCCAGTTCTGGCCCTAGGTCCATATTTTGCCCATCCCAGGTCTAGATGGTGCTTGGTCCTGCCATGCATGAAGAGGACTGTACTTGAGGACCTCTTGAGGTTCCTTCCAGTTCTATGTATCTATCCTCCTCCTTCTCCCTGCTTGAAGACCTCTAGAAAGGAACAATTTGCCCCCCAAAAGAGACAGACAACATTTGTATGGCCATTTTACTTTTCCTTCTACCAGCCAAGCCCTATTCCCTACAGTGACTAAGAGCTAGTCCATTCAAACCTGCCACTAATGTGAGCACTTCTTTTTTTACATGGAAATATGAGGCACAAACCTTTCCTGCAATGGAATTTTATTCAACTCTGAAGTAAAGAGGTCATGTGGTGAAAGTGATGGAGTGTCCCACCTTTCAAGGGCCTGGCCAGAGTTTGCAGTCAGAACCTCCGGCATATCATCAGGGAGACTCCCCATTCTACTGGAGGGCTTCCCTATTTAAAACTGCAAAAGGAAGCTGAGTGGGTGGGGCCCAGAACAGCTCTTGTGATCTCTGGCTCAGCCAGCTGAGGATTGGAGACATGCTTATATTAATTAACTTGTCTTCTCCTTAACGGGGTGGTTAATTGTTGGCGCTGAGGCAGACTCTATCAGAACCATACTTGGCCAGAAGGTGGTGCAATAAGGCAGGCCACTCTTTTACAGTGAGGGAATATGGATCTATGACTTGAGGACTATTTCTTCTGCTATGCATATGGCTAGTGCATGTGATCCCTAGATTTTAATGATTAGGGCCCTACCAAATTCACAGCTATGAAAAAAGGGTCACAGACCATGAAATCTGGTCTCTCCCCAGCAACATAACTTAGCAACCTCCTGACCTCTAGCTACAGTGTGAGCAGGAAGAGGTTCAATGTATCTTTGGGGTTTAACACCAGGGCCCAGGAAACCTGTGTGCAGGGGCTTCAGAAAACCCATCCAGAGAGGTGGTTCAGCAGGGGAGGGGGCCTAGGGGTCACCACAGACCTGCACTTCCTGGGGGCAGGACCTGGGGTGGGAGGGGGCAACATGTGAAGAGGGAGCTAAATGCCTGTACCTGCAGGGTTGTGGTGCAAACAGGCTGGAAACAGCTTCCTCCCAGCCACTCCAGAGCTTAGCTGAGAGACAGAGAATCTTCTCCAGGCCAGCATTGGATGGGGCTTTGGCACATGCAGGGTTCCGCTCCTCTTGGGTGCCAGCCCAGTCTGAGACAGTGGGAGAAGGAAGGAGCCTGCCAGCCAGGCTGTTGGTGAGCTGAATGATCTGACAGGGGGCTGTTCTCCGCACAGTGCCAGGAGGAGGACTCTGGAGCAGGACTGGTGAGGAAGGGGGTGAACTGGCACAGCAGGGGGAGAATGGTAAGAGGGGAGGCAAGGAAATGGACAATGTGTGGGCAGCAGAGAACACATAACCAGCCACCACCTGCCTGCACTAATCAGACACCACCACAAGCAGCCAGTGCCGGCTGGAAATGGGGTGGGTGGGGTGGGTGTGTGGAGCCTGCTGGACAGGAACTGGCACACAGCAGGGACTACACTGACAGAGCAAGATGGGGAGCAGCTGTTCCTGCATGCTGCAGCTTTCTCCAGTTAGCAGCCTTACACACTCATCCTCATTGTTAGCAACTGGACCCCCTCACTCACCACTGGTGGGCTGGCACCTGTCAAGCAAGGATCCGGCCAGCAGTAGGACTCACCAGTATTGATGGTAGGGGAGAGACAGAAAATATGGGACAATTTGCCCCTTTAAAAAAAAAAGTAGACACCCACAGGAAGGCTTAAATACAGGACTTTAAAAATGGGACATCTGATCATCCTATATAAAGGTGAATTTCTAAATAGGCCTCTAAAACATACTGGCAAATCTTCCTTGTGCGCCACTTTGCACGAGCAGGTGCATGCTTGCAAATTTCAGATAACTACTCTAGTTTGTGTTTTCATGTGCAACACACCATTGTGTTAACAAATGTGGGGTTTGTCATCACAATTGGGAGCACATGGAAAATGCTTAGAAGAGGTTTTAAAGGGTCATTGAGAGAAAAATATTGGGAAAATTTCAAGGGAGCTGCCTCTGAAAACATGAACTAAAATTATTATAAAAGACTTTGACTATTAACAGTGCCTTACTGTTGCATTTTCTATCTGAAATTTTTCTCCTGGGTTGCTTTTTCTGTCATGTATCTGTAACTCTTCATTCATCTAAGAACAGCATTTTCAAAGAGCAAATCATGCTGGTTCTCTTCTGTGTTGCTAACTCTCACTAGCCACAAATAACAGTAGTTGACCATTTTGGTGGTGCTATGTGCAGAAATTCTTATGAAGATGTGTAGACAGAACAAAATCTGGTCCCAAAATACTATGATAGAGCATTCCAAAAAGGGTCACTTACAAACAAACATATGTAGCCTCTGGGCCAATAGAGTGAAGGTTACTGGTTTTTGGAATCGCACCTGTCCAATAAAAAAGGAAGCTGGAGTAGTGATGAAGGTACAGATTACCTCCTTCCTCCTAATATATTGCAGGCTATCAGGATGTGCCACAATCCCAGCTCACAATCCCATATTACAATGCTGTGTAATATGCATGTGAGAGAACTCCCAAGTTTGCCTGGATGGTATGCCTGGCATCCACCAGTCTTGTTCCAAAATTAGTAATTAAAATTAAATCAGATTCCAGAATACTTTTAACTCCTCTGAGCAAAACATTACTGACATGGGCAAAAATAGACTATAATGTCCTTCAATCAGTTCCTTACTGGATGTTTTAAATGCTAGGAACAGTTCCAGAAGGGAGGGCTGTAGTTATGTGTAAATAAAATGCCTGAGCTGTAAATAACAGCAGAGATCAGAGCCTGAAGTTCATGCTTTCTGGATAACATTTGACAAGACTTTAAAAACCCATTTAAACTAAGTTTTTAAAAATGGGCTTCCTTATCTCCTCTTGCATGAAGGGAAACTGTCAGACAGGATGCTTAATCAAAATCAGTTTGCTAGCTGTGCATCCTATCTTTAATTGTGCACTATAATTTGTAGATCGCTCTGGGATTTACTGACATGGAACTGCCTGTCCCTGGCTTTCTCCATGCTTTGCACATGTAGCACCAGGAAACTGAACCTACTCCAAACAGACCTACCTGGCCTCTGATCTATAACCAGCATTTATGGTTATGTTCTTGCCAAGACTGCAAGATGTTAACAGTAAAAATCCAACAGGCTTCAGAAAACTCTGTAAATTAGGCTAGCTATTGTTTGAGATGGGAGGAAACAACTTTATTTTCCAAGTTAAAAAATCACACTGGCCTAAGGAACAGTGATATGGGGGGAAGGACTTTCACATGTCTGTTCAGGTGGCCTTTAGGAGCCCACCTCTTTCCAAAAGGAATATGGTGCCTTTCTACTATTGAAAATCCTTCTCCCCCCCTCCTCCCCAAAGACAGGTTTCTAAGATTTCCTAGAAGAGGATACAGACTGTTCAGAATGTGGACACCGACTGTTATAACTCATCTTAAGAAAGCCAATCTTGTACATTTCATTTGTTTTCAGGCTCTAAGAACTAGATTTAAGCAAAGCAATTAGGATGTCATGTATTTCATGTAAATGACACTATGCACAAACTTGAAGAATTATGGTAGCATTTCATTGACCTGGATTTGAAGGAAACTCAGTAGGTGGAAGAAATAATGGGGGGCTGGCGGGTGGGGGGGGGGGTAAGCACCCGCACCCACTCCATCTGCTATTAGATGTTACAATTATTTTAAAAGCCCTGAATTGTCCGTGCCCCTGCTGAAAGGCTACCTCTTGACCTCTGCCTCATTCTTCTTGTTGTTGTTCATCTTTCAAGTAGTGATGCTAGGAGAGCTAAAAGAGCAACTGGTTTTTCCAGTCACTGGCAATTCCAAACATAAAAAATCTGTTTGAGTCAAACCAAAATCCAAACTTCTGGAAAACGTTGGCAAATCAAAACATTGACAGATCTATTTAGAAGTGTTTTTCTTGACCTGAACTGTTTAGTTTCCAGGCAATTTTTAAAATAAAAGCAAAGGAAATAAAGGGCTATATTTCCTAAGGTCTAGAAAAGAGGTGCTGCCACCTATCTTTTCAACCTATATCCCAGTGCTTAGGATGCTTACTGGGCTTGTGGGAGCCCCAGCTCAACTATTTGCCCAAAAAACTTCCTAGCTCTAGTTGCCAATGAATATGGCACTCTTCAAAAAGTAAAATAAGAAATATTTCCTACCCTAAAGAGTTTGTTGTCTAAGTTGAGACTAACTTAGACCCAGGATAACTAGGGACAAGAAAGTATAGGAACATTACTGGTAGGAAACAAAAAAATCCAAGATGCTTGCTGGAAGAATCTGTTTCTAATGTGGGATTCAGAGAGTAATAGTTTGGTAGAAAAGAACGGTGAATCTGTTAAGAGTTGAGGAGAATATGGAGAATCAAAAGGAAAATGTGGGTGGGACAAGCAGGCAATAATTTACAAAAGAAAAGGGAGTGAGAGGATGGGACTGAGAGCAGAGATATGTTGGGTCTTGAATATGAGGATAAGGAATCTAAATTTCAGCTGGCAAGATAGGAAGGGAAGAGATATAGAGAGGATGGACCAAATGCCAGGAAGCTGATGGATTGCAGTAATCAAGGAAAATGGTTGTTTAGGGTATGTCTACACTACAGAGTTTTGTTGGGAAAACGGCCATTTTTCCGACAAAACCTGAGTTAGGTCCACACTGCAATCACGTTCTTCTAAAAGTAAATTGAAAGAGCAGAGGGGTTTTTCCGGCATTGGTAACCCTCTTTCTACGAGGAAGAAGCCTTTTTCTGAAAGAGCTCTTTTGGAAAAAGGCGTGTGGATGGGGAAGAGGGAGTTCTTTCAAAAGAAGAGGAAAGAGGAGAAAGCACAGGTGCCCAGGTGGCCACTCTGTCCATAGTAATCACAGCTTAGATGCGAGATAGTGTCCATTCAGTGTGGACGCTATCTTTTGAAAAAGCAGATTGCTTTTTCAATGCGCTTTTGTGTGTGGACACTCCCTTTCGGAAGAAGTTTTTTCGGAAGATCTCTTCTGAAAAAAGGTTCTTCCGAAAGAAGACTGCAGTGTAGACATAGCCTTAGGGTGGAAGATCTTTAGTAGTGGGTACAAAAGAGGAAAGGGGGTAGATCTGGGTCTGTTCTTCATGGAGAAGCAAAACAGTAGGATTTCATGAAGGTCAGGGGAGTAAGGGGCTGAGTGTGGCACTGAAGCAGAGACTGGAAAGATAGTGGAAGTATCAATGGTTATTTTGGCAGCAGGGGGTACAGAGGAGTTGGGGGAATGATGAACAGGTCTGGTTTGAAATGGTGATGGCACAGTGTGGGAGATGACAGAGACAGCTGCAGATGGAAGATTGGACTGAGAAAGATTCCACCCTGGACAAAAGATTGTGGCAGAAATGACAGAATTGCTATTTTTGGATGACATGCTGTACAGATCTGGAAACTCAGGGCAAAAGTCTTAAGGGATTCCAACAATGAAGCTATAAGTGGAGCTAATTCAGGTAAAATATTGTTGCTGGTTCCTGGAACTGAACATGCAGAACAAGAGAACTGTCTCAATGGAGGGCTTCCACCACCAGTATTTACTCTGTCGCTCAGCCCTGGTCTACACTAGGGAGTTATTTTGGCATAACTCCCCTTATTTCGAAATAACGAGCAGAGCACCCACACTACCAAGCCTGAAAATAACAATTTCAAAATCAGCGTTATTCCTCATGAAAAGTAGGAGTTATTCTTTTGAAATAAGAAGCCTGTAATTTTGCAATACTAACGTCTGCTTTCCATGAGGAATAACGCTGATTTTGAAATTGTTATTTTGAAATAGCGGTGGTGTGGATGCTTAGCTGCTGCTATTTTTAAATAATTGGCCTCCAGAGGCCTCTCACAGCTGCACTTGTGGTCGTTCAGACCACACCCCTGACAACTCCAATGCTCCCCTTCTCCTGATGAGCTTAAAGGTGAGGGAGAAGGGAAAGAGCTTGTGGCACAGGAAGAGTTTTGCCAGCCCCATGCCACACAACACCCATGAGCCATAGGCAATTCCAGCACTCCCTCTGCACCCCCCTCAGCACCCTCTGATGCCCGTGGTCAGGGACAAGAGAGGGCACCAGCCTGGACTGGCAAGGAGATCCTGGACTTCATCACAGTCTGGGAGAAGGAGATCAACATCTAGGATCTCTGCACCAAGAGGAGGAATGCAGATGTCCAGCCTGGCCAAGAAGAGACATATGCAGACCCTCGATGAGGTCTGCATGAAAATAAAAGAATTGCAGCAGGTCTACAGTAAAGCCAGGGAGCAAAGTGCACGCTCTGAGTGGCTCCTCACACCCGCGGCTACTATGAGCAGCTGGATGCCATCCTGGGAGTGGGGCCAGCCACCTCTTCCATCCCCTCTTCCCCCCCACCCCCTCGGCATCATCATCTACTCCAGCCAGGATATGCTCTGCATCGTCCTCCACGAGGGCAGGACTGTGGAGGAGGACAAGAAGTGGGAGGAGGAGAAGGAGGAGCAGGCCAGGCAGGACACCAGCCAGGAGTTGCTTCTCACCCTGGAGCCAGTCCTCCCCTTCCCAGGATGTCTCCCAGGCCTTGTACAATCCCGGGGGAGGCACTTCAGGTGAGTTCCATAACTTTCCCCCTACACACATGGGGGCAGGTGGCAAGTTGTGAGGGGCTGTGTGCTCCTCGCTCAGCTTTCTTGGCTTGGGGGTTGCACAATAGCTTGTGCCTATGTCTGCACATGGAGCACCAGTCTGGAGCACTCAGACCCATGACGTTCTCACACAGGAACCTCTTGTTCCTTCTCACGAGGTTCCTCGACAGTCTGCCTTACTCTGGCCTCCGTGGTAGGACACCCTCCTATGACATGCCACCACTAAGGAGGCTGGGGTCATGGAAACACACAGCAGTGCTGCACACGGCATAGGCTCATGCCCACACTCTCAGGCAGCATCTGCTCCTGGTCAAGTGTGGTGATGTGGAGGAGACCGATCCCCTGCCCAAAAGGTTTTTTTATTTGGTCTGCAAGGGAGGGGGAAGGTGGGAAGGGTGGGCAGGGGAACGGAGGGTGGGGGAGGACAGGCACACAGGGGCAATGGATAGACCCCTTGTGGAGAGGCCTGGGAGACAGTTTCACAGGTGGCCTTGGCTGAAACTTTCCCTCAAGGCCTCCTGGATGAGCTCAGCTCCCTGATGAGCTCTCCAGATGGCACTGGTGTCCAGCTACTTGTAAGACCTGGGCAGCCGATCAGTCTTTGCCCCCCACCCTGGTAGGAAAGTCTTCACTTTCCCTCACATATGTTGTGGAACACACAGCAGGCCACCATCATGTAGGGGATGTTGCGCCCGGTGAGGTCCAGGCAGGTGAGAAGACACTGGAACCTCCCCTTTAGGCAGCTAAAAGCACCCTCCACCACCATGCAGCACCTGCTGAGACTGGCATTGAAGTGCTCCTTGGTGAGGTCCAGGCTGCCAGTGTAGGGCTTCATCAACAAGGGGAGCAAGGGGTAGGCTGTGCTGCCCAGGATACACATGGGCATGTCTACCTCCCCTGTTGGGGGAAAAAGTGCCATCATGCATTGTCTGGAACAGGCATGAGATCCGGATTATGCGGGCTTTGTGCGCCTTCCCCGACCAGCTGATGTTAATGTCCATGAAGCATCCCTTGTGGTGGCATCATAGAGAAGTACCCCTTTGTGTTTATATAGCCTGAGGCACAGTGGTCAGGGGCCAGGATGAGGATATGAGTGCCAACTAAGCCCCCACCGCAGCTGGGGTATCCCATGGTGGCAAAGCCATCTATGATGGGGTCAATGTTCTCTAGAGTGATGACCCTCCACAGCAAAATGGTGTTGTTGGCCTTGACTACCTGAAGGAACACGGCCCCAACTGGATTTCCCCATGCTGAACTGGTTCTTGACGGAATAGTAGCTGTCCAGCGTATTGAGCTTCCATAGGGTGATGTCAACCCGCTTCTGCAGGGGATGGTGGGTCTCATGCGGGTGTCCTGTTACCTGAGGGCAGGGACGAGCCACTCACAGAGCTCCAGGAAGGTGGCCTTCTGCATGTGGAAGTTCTGGAGCCACTGCTGGTCATCCCATTGCTGCAGGACGATTCAGTCCCACTAGTCGGAACTAGTCTCCCTCTGTCAGAAGTGGCGGTCCACAGTGTGCAGGGAATTGAGGATCATTTGCTGCCGCAGGGAAGCCAGGGCCTGGGTGAAGGGGTCCTGTGGTTTGGGCTGGTGGTTGTCGTCCTGAAGCAGCACAGGGGCAATCGGGATGAACTGTGCCATGAGGTGCAGCATGAGGCCCATGAACCTGGCACTGTTCTGCTGCAGCTCTGGCTCCATGGTGCTGTGGTGTCTACAAAGCATGAGTCTGGTGTCCCACAAGGGGGTAGGCAGTAGAGGAATGGTGTGTGAGAGGAGCCCCTTCAAGCATATGTCTCAGCTAACCTCAGCAAGCAGCCACAGGAAGTGTCCACCCTCCTGGGGCCCTCCCCTGAGTGCATCCAGGAGTTTTAAATCTGATGCAGGCTCCAATTAGCTAGTTTTACATAATTCTGCACTATTTCAATGCTGCCTTGTAGTGTGGATGCGCTATTTCAATGTTGTTATTTCGGGAGTTATTATTTTGAAATAATTTCCTATTGTGGACATGCCCTCAGAGTTTAGTGATCTTCCAAGAATGATGCAAGATGTGTTTCTTTGGCTTGGTCTTTGTGTAGATTTCCTTTTCCTCTGATGATTTCTGATATGCTTCTGGTGGCAGCTGGCAGTGACAGTTGTTTGACAGAGCAGTAGGTCTTTAAACTGCACACTGGATAGCTGTGAATAATTTCTGGCTGTAACTTTTGCAAACTGTATGGTAATAAGCACTTTTTGAAAGGACATTAAATAAACTTGTACAATTCCCTTGTACAGCATATGCCAACCTTTCTGCTTCTGAACACTTGACCTGGGACTAAAAATATCTAATTTATAGATGACAATGTGGAAAAAGTCTGAATATTGAAATGACTACATATAGTACATGGAAACAATTTAAATAAAAATAAAACATGGCAACTTGAAACCTCCTTTAAGAGACAGTAGTTTGGGAGTCGATTCTATACTCCCCGTACTGCAGAGGAAAACTACCAATATTTTAGTCAAGCAACATCATTTTCACTGCCTCCTGAAATGAAACTGGAATGCCCTTTGTTACATAACTAGTTTGGAGGTATTTCCTCATTTTGAATAAACCTACTCTCCCACCCAGACTTGTATTAGATATCTTAGTCTTTTGTTAGCCTTCTAAAGGTAGTATATAGAGTAATATTAGGAATCATAAAATTACCAGAAAGATAAATCATAGTGATTTTGGCACATGAACTGTTGTGAATTAGAATAGGGGGCAGGATCTTCATTTATTTTTAAATAGTGTAGCAGGAGTCTGCTTGCTGCTAGTTAGTGCCAAACTGTTACCCCGGCCTTAAGGTGGGACTCCATCTTCTTGTCACTATGAACTAGAGGTGTGATTTTCAGCTCCTATTTGTGCTAACACTTAAAATAGTAACTCATAGACTCATAGACTTTAAGGTCAGAAGGGACCATTATGATCATCTAGTCTGACTCCCTGCACAATGCAGGCCACAGAATCTCACCCACCCACTCCTAGAATAATCCTCTCACCTATATCTCAGATATTGAAGCCTTCAAATAGTTTGAAGACCCCAAGATGCAGAGAATCCTCCAGCTGTGATCTGTACCCCATGCTACAGAGGAAGGCAAAACCTCCAGGGCCTCTGCCAATCTACCCTGGAGGAAAATTCCTTCCCAACCCCAAATATGGCGATCAGCTAAACCCTGAGCATGTGGGCAAGACTCACCAGCCAGACACCCAGAAAGTTCTCTATAGTAACTCCTATCATCCTCCATTGACCTATTTACCACTGATAATGAATGGTCAATTAGTTACCAAGATCATGTTATCTCATCAAACCATCCCCTTCATAAACCCATCTAGTTTAATCTTGAAGCCAGATAGATCTTTTGCCCCCACTACTTCCCTTGGAAAGCCGTTCCAGAACCTCACTCCTCTAATGGTTAGAAACCTTCGTCTAATCTCAAGTCTAAACTTCCTACTAGCCAGCTTATATCCATTTGTTCTGTGTCCACATTGGTATTAAGCTTAAATAATTCCTCTCCTCCTGGTATTTATCCTCTAATATATTTAAAGAGAGCAATCATGTCCCCCCTCAGCCTTCTTTTGGTTAAGGTAAACAAGCCAAGCTCCTTGAGTCTCCATTCATAAGACAGGTTTTCCATTCCTCGGATCATCCTAGTGGCCCTTCTTTGTACCTGTTCTAGTACTGGGTGTTTTGGTATAGACTTAAATAGGAAATGGTGAAAGTCCTTTGGCCTTAAAAACATAGATCGTAGCAGATGTAATCCATCAACTTTATTTGTCCTCCTCATCCTCTGAAATACTGAAGCATTAAATAGCAACAGTATTGTAAATAAATGCCCAATGGCACAATGACCAATATGTACAGCAAGAGTGGGTAAGAGTTTAGCAAGCAGAGGTATCCTAGTGTTGCATGAAATCATGGTTGGGGATGCCAATCTTTCTAGAGTGGAATAGAATAACAAGCTTTATTATTTAACTCCTCCCTCCCTGACTGAATTTCTCCCAGATTATGAACTTGAGGTCGTAGACCATAAATTACAAACCCACACTTTTGAATAATTGTTTCTACATCCATTGAAATAAAGACAAGGGAAGTTCATGATTTATGGGGAAGTTCATGAGACCAAGCAGATATGTTACTATGTTATAGAAATTTCCACCTTTGAC
Source organism: Rafetus swinhoei (assembly GCA_019425775.1). Classification (NCBI taxonomy): domain Eukaryota; kingdom Metazoa; phylum Chordata; order Testudines; family Trionychidae; genus Rafetus; species Rafetus swinhoei. The sequence goes on along the minus strand of CM033432.1, from coordinate 44,035,486 downwards.
AAAATTGGCTAGTCTGTGTGGATCAAGTAACAAATCACTTTCTATGGTCTATTTGCCAGATACTCTAGCCAATATTTTCACATTTATATTCAGTGCAGAAATAAACTCTTAGGCTTATATGTCAGTGTCATAATCAGGAATGTTGACCAGTACCTGGTGACTAGGGTTAACTACATACCTAGCAAGGTATCAGGTGGTCAGCCAATAACAATGCAGGTAGGAATTTCAAACTGGAAAACAGGGGTTTTTCTCTCTCTGTTTGTTTGAGATTCAGAGCAGTTTCTCCCAGCAATTGAGGGAGATGGGAAATGCCTCTCTCTCCAAGTACGGACTTCTTAAAATGTGTAAGTAGGGAAAAGTTTAGATTGCCCGTCAGGGTTTATTGTTTTCCTTGTTGGGGGGGTAGGAAATCATGTCTGAGCTTGCTAAGTGGTTTTTTTTCTCTTTTGTAACTAAGCCTTACAACCCAGGGGTTTTTTCCTCTGAGTATCTATATCAAATAGTGGCTCCTTCCATCTCGCCAGTTTACTGTGCTTGCAACTGTAATTTTGTTTTAAGAATAAAATATTGTTTTTTGTTCTAATTAACCGGTATTGGTTGATTGTTGTGTCCTTGGGACTCAGTGCCTAGTTACAAGGCAGAGTCCATTGTTGTCTGTGGATTCCCTCTGTTTTCCCAAATCCAAGCAAAATAGAGGTTGGGGCAGGAGGAAGAATTTTACCGTAGGGAGGGGATTTCCCAAGTGATCTCTTCCCTGATTTTCTTGGGATTACTAGGGTGGGGTCAGCAGTTCCCCCAAAATCTGGGTGTTAGGATTTTGTGGGGGGAAGTTTTTGTACCAGAGCCTGTAGAGGCAAGATTTTGGAGTGCTCTTGTAGGGCCCCAACTCCTGCCTTCGTCATGCCAGAGCGGGGAACAGCCTCGACAATCAGTATCATTCTACTTACAGTTAGAATAATTTTAGCAGCTAGTGAGTACAATGGTGTTTAATCTGTAGGTTTCCCATCACAGAACAAATTGAGTAGGTGAATTAAAACGTGGGATGTAAGTAAACAGAAACCTGATAAATGGATAGCTGTACCACACCAAAATATCTGAATATCAGTGATGTTTTTCAAAGGCTCTCAAAGAGCTTTGCAACTCACAATGGAACTTTCTGCCCCCCCCCCCCCCCACCCCCCCCCCCCAAAAAAAAAGAGTAAGCATTCTCAGTTTTCAGAATCAAATGCAAACCCATCTTTCTGTTCTGGGGGGGAGGGATAGCTCAGTGGTTTGAGCATTGGCCTGCTAAACCCAGGGCTGTTAGTTCAATCCTTGAGCAGGCCATTTGGGGCAAATCTGTCAGGGATGGTACTTGGCCCTGCCATGAGGGTAGGGGACTGGACTAGATGACTTTTCAAGGTCCCTTCCAGTTCTTTGCAATGGTATATCTCCACATATTGTACCTTTCGTGGAAAAGCCCTCTTGAACACCTCCTTGTATATTGTGTATAAGTATATAAATTACAACAATCACTAAAAGCTTGCTCTGGCCAAGCAGGCTCAAAAAGAATTTTGCTTTTATTTCTTATGGCATGTGCTCAGATATCACCATGACAGGTGACCTTATACAAACCTAGTTAGCAGAGTACAAAATCAGGGTAGACACTATTGCCACTTCACAGGTGGAGAAATTGAGGTGAGAGGTTAAGCAATTTAATCAAAGACAGGGTATCTCAGTATTGGAGCTGGCAATAGAAGTCCTAGTCCTGTCCCAGATCACACCAATCTCTTTCTGTGAAGAAATTCATTCCCTCTTAACTGTTCTTTGTGTAGGAGGATTCTTCTGATTTCATAGAATAATAGAATACTAGAACTGGAAGGGACATCGAGAGATCATCAAGTTCATTCCCTTGCCTTCATGGCAGGATCAAGAACAGTTTATATCATCCCTAATAGATGTCTGTCTAACCTGCTTTTAAATATCTCCAGGGATGGAGATTCCACAACCTCCCCAGGCAATTTATTCCAGTGTTTAACCACCCTGACGGTTAGGAAGTTTTCCCTAATGTCCAACCTAAACCTCCCTTGCTGCAATTTAAGCCGATTGCAATTTAAGCCTCCTCAGAGGCTAAGGAGAACAATTCCCGCCCCCCCCCCCATGATACCCTTTTAGATACCTGAAAACTGCTATCATGTCCCCTCTCAGTCTTCTCTTTTCCAAACTAAAGAAACACAATTCTTTCAGTCTTCCTTCATAGGTCATGTTTTCTAGACCTTTAACCATTTTTGTTACTCTTCTCTGGACCTTCTCCAATGTCTCCACATCTTTCTTGAAATGTGGTGTCCAGAACTGGACACAATACTCCAATTGAGGCCTAATCAGAGCAGAGTAAAGTAGAAGAATCACTTCTTGTGTCTTGCTCACAACACTCCTGTTAATGCATCCCAGAATCATGTTTGCTTTTTTTGCAACATGTTGACTCATAGGCTACATCTACACCACAGGCTTGTTGTGCAAGAAGCTTTCTGCGGAAGAGTGTGTCCACACTACAAAAGCGCATTGCAAAAGCGATGCACTTTTGCGCAAGAGAGCATCCAGACTGCATGAATGCTCTCTTTCTCTCTTGAAAGAAAGCTCTGATTGCTATTCACAGAATGGCCACCAGAGCACCTGTGCTTTTTTCGATTGGCTCTTTTTGTGCAAAAAACCCGTCCACACACAACTTTTTGCGCAAGAACTCTTGTGCAAAAAGGAGTTATTCCTCACAGAAAGAGAAATACCTGCACCGCAAAAAACCCTCTGTTCTTTTGATTTACTGTAAATTTACTTGCGCAAAAATGTGCTTGTGGCATGGACGCTCCATGGATTTTTGTGCAAAAACACGTGTTTTTGCACAAAAACCCTGTAGTGTAGATATAGCCATATTTAGCTTGTGGTCTACTATGACCTCTAGATCCCTTCCTTCAGTACTCCTTCTGGACAGTCGCTTCCCATTCTGTATGGGTGTGTCTAGACTACAGGGTTCTGTCAACAAAAGTGGACTTTTGTCGACAAAACTATACCTGCGTCTACACTGCCGCTGAGTTCTGTCGACATAACGTCGACGGCTGTAAACCTCATTCTACGAGGAATAACGCGTTTTGTCAACAGAGTTCTGTCAACAGAAGGCGTTATTTCATCTACACTGTCCTTTGCATGTACACTCTTATGTCGACAAAGCGGCTTGCTTTGTCAACAGAACTGGATGTAGTCTAGACGCTCTTTGTCGACAGAAGCTTTGTCGACAGTATCTGTCGACAAAACTTCTGTCGACAAAAGCCTGTAGTCTGGACGTACCCTATGTGTGAAATGGATTGTTCCTTCCTAAGTGGAGTACTTTGCATTTATCCTTATTAAACTTCATCCTATTTACCTCAGACCATTTCTCCAGTTTGTCCAGAACATTTTGAATTATGACCCTATCCTCCAAAGTAGTTGCAACCCCTCCCAGCTTGGTATCATCTGCAAACTTAATAAGGTACTCACTATGCCATCATCTATATTGTCGATGAAGATATTGAATAGAACCGGTCCCAAAACTGATTCCTGTGGAACCCCACTTATACCCTTCCAGCATGACTGTGAACCATTAATAACTACTCTCTGAGAACAGTTATCCATCCAGTTATGCACCCACCTTCTGGTAGCTCCATCTGAGGGTATGTCTACACTGTAGCATTTTTCCAGAAAAACAATACTTGTGTCCACACTGCTATTGCGTTCTTTCAACAGAAAGTCGAAAGAATGGAGGGTTTTTTCTGATGGTGGTAAACCTCTTTCTACAAGGAAGAAGCCTTTTTCTGAAAAAGGCATGTGTGGATTTGGAAGAGGGAGTTCTGTCGAAAAAAGAGGCCTCCAGGAAATAACACAGGTGCCCTGCTGGCCACTCCATCCAAACTAATCGGAACGCTATAGTTCCTGTCTCCTGCCAGCTCTTAAAGCTGCAAGAACCTGGGACAAGCATTTGTTACCTACCAGCCCTGTGCTCTTGGGGAGCCAGGGAGTGACATTCATGGAAAACCATCCTCCCCTTCCCCTAAGCCTTTGCTAGAATCAGACAAAGCAATGAAAAGGCCAGGGAAGACACACCTAAACTAATTAAGGAAACACCCCAGCCTCATCTGCATTGAAGATAGAACAGAGGGAATCTCATTAGCATACAGAATAGAGACCAGCTCTTCCAAGGAAGGAACCGCAGTGAACTGTGGGATACCGAAAGCAGAGAAGCACTGCCTGATGGGAAATCTCTGCTCCAGATGCTAATGAACCGAGGCCTGCTCACACCCAAATTATTCATTATCAGACCAATTCTAGTAACGATCCTATTGACATCTAAAATACTGAAACTGCCTAGTTGCATTGTGAGCTCGTTTAAGGAACATCACCGATAACCAGGGATGATCAGTCTCTATTGTCTCTCCTCTTTCTCTTTGAACTATTGTCCTATCCCTATAAAAACTCCTATCCTTGCCCCAAGAAAAACTGTTCTGATACCTGGATTTAAACTGCATCAGTTCCATTGAGACTTCATCATCTCCTGTCTGATCATGCTGGGGGCTCTGCTCTGCTTGTCTCCTGCCCTCTGGACCCCCAGCTCCCATCACCATCTGGGAATCCCGATCAGTGCAAGCTCCACAGAGTAGTGAGATCTCTCTCTCTCTCTTTCTCTCTCTCTCTCCTTCTCCCGGCAACTACCTATCTCTAAGCCTAGCCTCCTGACTCTGCCCTATGTAAACTGTTATATGGTTAGCTAGCCCTAACATTTGTAATCAGTTCCAATTTAGATTTAATATTGTAACTGTTTTGTGTGTTTGGCTCCCCTATAGATATAATAAATAACTTTCAGTGTTAAGCTGGTTGCTTCTCTCTCTTTCTTTCCCCTTCCCTCACTCTTCCTCAAGGGGTGTTGTTTTGGCTTCCCAATTTGCTCTGTAACAACGCTTCTTGTACCCAAGCTAAAGATCCCTGTATTGCCCCAAATCCTGTGGGGTTTGCTCATCATGTGGTTTACCAGTGAATGATTGTGGTGTGAAAGGGGGGATAGGGGGTGCTGAACCTGGGGGGCTTATGAGGATGGCAGCTTAAAGTGCTGTTTAATCCAGACCACTGAGTCCAAAGGCACATGAGGATGCAGTGTGGCATTGCTGTTAACCCAGCCTGCTGAATCCAGGGACATATGAGGGGCCAGCTTGTGAGTGCTGATTATCCAGTCCTTTCAGGCGTGCCCTGTTAGTGGGTTTGAGTGTCTGTGTGTGTTGCTAAGGCGGGAAGAACCCCATCCTGAGGAACCTAGTTCCTGCAGGAGAGCTCCAGTGGGAGGGGGAATTGACAGCATGGAGAGAATTCAGCTCCATATGAGAGCACAAGTAAGCACAAGCAGCACACTGATAGAATTGTTAACCTTCCCCCAGTCCCATAAGAGTAACCCTAATAAATGAGCATACCCCAGAGTATTGGGCAAATCTGGTATCACATTGTGGCAGGAAGCTGGCCCAGACAGCTACACCTGACCAAGCAGCTTTCCTTGCCACACAAATTGGGAACCATGGCCCAGCCACAACACTTCCTCCCCCCATCCCCCCCGAGATCCCTCTGGCCCTCAAAGGGAGCACAACCAGGGCTCTCAGGACCCAGCCAGGGGCACAAAAAGGTGTGCACTGTCATGGGCCAGGGTGGAGATTCTGTCCCTCCTGGAGGTGTGGGGTGAGGAGGAGACCCTGCAGGATCTCCGCTCCCAGCAGCGTAATGCCGATATCTACGGCCGGATGGCCGAGGCTCTGGCCGCAAAAGGTCACCACCCCCGAACCCTGAAACAAGTTCAGAGTAAGGACTACGCCAGGGCTACGCCAGGGCAAGGGAGCAGAGCTCTCACGTCGGGGCAGGACCCCACTTCTGCCCCTACTATACCAAGCTCCACCGCATTCTGGGGGGTGGTGCAGCTCCTTCCCCACCCCTGGTGGTGGACTCAGGGCTAGAGATGCCCATTGTCACCTGCCTGGGGCTCCCTGGCCAGGAGGAGGAGGAGACAGCCAGCACGGTCACCCTCACCCTTGAGCCGGTACCCCAGGGCCTGGATATCTCCCAGGCATCTTCTGAGGGAAGGGAGGAATCATCAGGTGATTGCTCTCAGTTTTTCACACACACAGAGCAAGGAAAGCAGGCGCAGAGGGGATGGGGTGTGATAGTTGCTCAGCCTTCTCGGCTTGGACATGGTGCTGCCCTCCATGCACATGGAAGCATGTGCAGTGCCAGTTTGCACCACACAGCCTCAGGAGCCTGGCTTAGGTGGGCATTGAATTGGTCCCTGCTGGGATCCAGTTGCCCGTGTACAGCTTCATCATCCATGGCATGAAGGTGTAGGCTGCATCCCCCATGATGCACAGTGGCATCTGTATATCCCCAACCTAAAGTCATGCTGGGAGAAGAATGTGCCAGCCTCCTGCTTGTGGTAGAGGCTGGAATTCCTGAAAATGCGGGCGTTGTGTACCCTGCCCGACCACCCTAAGAAAATGTCCGTGAGCTGTCCATAGTGTTCGACCAGGGCCTGCAGCACCATTGAAAAATAGCCCTTGCTGTTGATATATTGGGCAGCTCAATGATGTGGTGCGCAGATGGGAATATGGATTCCATCGATGGCCTCTCCGCAGCTGGGGAAGCCCAGGGCAGCAAATCCAGCCATGATGGGGTCCAGGTCTCTCAGGTGGATGACCCTGCACAGCAGGACAGAGTTGATGGCCCTCACCACCTGCAGAAGGAGAAAAAGAAACACACACCAAGAATTTGGTAATTGACCAAGAACCAGACTCTTTCATTATATTAACAGAGGAGGTGCAGGGTCTGGGATGGAGGTTGGATGCAGAAGGGAGCTTGGGGCAGGGGACTGGGGTGTAGGAGAGAGTGGGGGGTCTGGGAGGGAGTTTAGGTGAAGGAGAGGATTTTGACCTGGAGGAGAGGTGTGGGAGGGGGTGCACGTTCTGGAAGGGGATTGTGACCTGGGGCAGAGGTGCAGGGTTTGGCTTGTGACTTAGGGCAGGAAGGGGCTGTGCCTGAGGCAGGGGATTAGGGTGCAGGGTCTGGGAGGGGGAAGGGGCACAGAAGCAGAGGTACAGAGGATGGGAGAGGGAGGGGCTGGGGTGCCAGAGACAAGCTCTGGCTGGGAGATGCTTATCTAGGCAGTTCTCAGCCAGCAACCCAGCAGGTCTCTCAGGCAGGCTCCCTGCCTTCCATGCCCTCTTGTGCCACTCAAACCAGCCAGTTGCAGGGGCCGTGTGCTGCTCTGAATGCCGTAAGTCCAAGGGGGTACTTTGTGTGCTGCCTGCCCTGCTAACAAGAAGCTCCCATGGCTAATTTCTGGCCAATGGGAGCTGCAAGATTGTGCTGGAGGCTGGGCAGTGTATGAGTCCTCCCTCCCTCCCCCGGGCTTGCGATGGTGCTCGTAGAGACACATGGTCCCACTCTGAGTGGTGTGCAGGGCTGGGGCAGGCAGGGTGCCTGCTGAAGGCTCCTGCTGGGATGATCAGGGTTGCCACCGATGGAGAGGAGACAATATCCATGCAGGAAATTGTTTCTTAAAATCATAGATATATAGGTCTGGTAGGGACCCTGAGAGGTTCAGTCCAGCCCCCTGTGCTAAGGCAGGACAAGTGAACCTAGACCACACCTAACAGGGAGTTTGGCAAGTCTGTACTTAAAAACTTCCAACGATGCAGATTCTACAATTTCCCTTCCAGACCTTAACTCCCTTCCAGTTAGAAAGTTTTTCCAAATATCTAACCTAAAGCTTCCTTGCTGCAGATAAGCCCATTACTTCAGTAGACAAGGAGAACATTGATCATATCCTCTTTAACAGCCCTTTACATGTAAATCAGGCCTCCCTTCAGTTGCCTTTCCTAAAGACTAAACATGCCCAGTTTTTTCAACCTTCCCTCATTATTAAATCTTTTATCAATTTTGTTGCTCACCCCTGAAATTTCTCCAGTTTGTCCACAGCTTTCGTGGAGTGTGGTGCCAAGAGTGGGAAACAGAACTTCAGATGCAGCCTCACCATTGCCACATAGAGCCGGACAGTTACCTCTTGTGATTCACTGAGGATGCTCTTGTTAATACCCCCCAGACTGATATTCATCTTTTTTGCAGCTTCATTATATTGTTGACTCATATTCAACCTGTGAGACACTAACCCCCAGATCCTTTTCAGCAGCACTACAACCTACCCACTTAGTATAGCCGCTTTGCAGTTGTGTCGTGACCCTGAGGGCCTTGACCAGGGTCCATGGGGCTCCCAGTTAATTGACATTTCCCTGCCCATTCCCAGTAGCTTGTGTTTGACTGATCAAGTGGAGAGAGACCATGAAGCTACTTTACAGAGGTTTCCCCTAGGTCAGGATTGGAGTGGCAGGACCTCCTATTGGTTACTGAGGTCCTGGCACTCCTAGAGCAATAGGAATCTGATCTGACTGAGGCTCCTGACATGACTGAAACATAAATATTAAATGTGAATTCCCTCTTGTCCTCTGCACATACTTAGCTCCATCCTAGCCTAGTAAGCACCAGGAGCAGGGTACTAACTTTAAACTTTGTCAACTTATGTGTACAGTACAGAATTCGGTGGCCTAAAAATCCTAGGGATGCTCTGGCAGTGCTGGAATTTACCAATAGTCCTTGCAAACTCTCTTCAGGGCCAGAGGAGTGAAAGATTCATGGAACTCTAAGGATCTACTGGGACGGGGGTGAGGGGGTGGTTTAAGTTGTTGCAGAAAGCCCTGATGTCCAGCAGACAGCTCCTGACAAATTAAAAACCTTGTCATTGGGATGCAGGGAGAGCCTGTTTTGCTGGATAACGGTGATAAAACTAACTAAGCATAATCTCTTGTTTTAGGCCAGGGCTGTCCTACATGTTGATACACCAAGGCTACGTCTATACTACATGCTTCTTCTGCAAGGAGCCTTTTGCACAAGAGTTTTTGCACAAAAACTTCTTGCGCAAGAGCACGTCCACACCTCAAAGCACATCGCAAAAGCCATGTGCTTTGGCGCAGGAGAGCGTCCACACTGCATGGATGCTCTTGCGCAAGAAAGCTCTGATGGCCATTCACAGAATGGCCGTCAGGGCATCTGTGCTTTTTCTGATAGGAGCATCCACACTTGCCTTCTTGTGCAATAGCTGTAGAGCTAAAAGCAGTTATGCCTCAGAAAAGGAGGTTTACCTATGGCGGAAAAAGCCCTCTGTTTTGCCATTTAACTGCCCATTTAATTGCGCAAGAGTTCATTTGAGGTGTTAATTGTGCAAGAGCTCATTTGAGGTGTCATTTGCGCAAGAGCTCAACCAGCTGTTTTTGTACAAAAACCTTCTAGTGTAGACATAGCCCTAGGGATAGCCCTGCTCCCTAAAATTCTCTTAGCTCCATTTTGCAGCTGGAGACACTGAGCCTAATCCTGCTCCTGTTTGCAATGGGAATTCAGCTGAAGATTTGACATCTGATTGGGCCCACTGTGGCACTTAAAATAGTGAGATGCAGATGGATTATCAGTCCACAAAGCAAGATGAACTGGGAATATCTACATGCAGAATACTGGATGTTAGTGCCTTCTAACAGAATATAGATGGAAAAGTGGATTTTTTATGGCTGTCTAGGAGGTCAGGCTTGATAGTGGCACCATCACTGAATTTTTACCAGGTGCCTCTTACTGTGAAATGATGGGTAAGTCCATTTGGAAAGCTAACATATGATGTCCCGAACACAGAGTCAGAATTTCACACAAGCTCAGTGTCAAGCTTTTGCAGTCTCACTACTCGACACGCACCCATTGAGCCAAGCAATTTTGGAAATGTGGTTCCAGTTGTGGATGATGAGCCCTCTTAAAAAGAATTGCCATGGTTAGAGATGTTCATATGCTACAACAGTGGCAGTCACAGAAGTATATCGATGGAATACAAGATCTATGGAAAACTTTCAACAGTACATGTGTATTCCCTTCAGTGCAGTCAATGCACAATCTGTATTGGAATGTTTTTACAAACCAGGACACATTCAGCTAATATAAGTAGAACCATGGCTCATGTCTGCACCATCAGCTAGAGCTCCTTCTTCTTGGCCCTGATATCACTCATAAAATACAGTATTTGCTGGAAGAAGACAGACCAGCTATTTAAAAAACAAATATTTGGCACCTGCAGTCTCAGTATTGCTCATCTACAACCATGCTGGCTTTTAACTCTCTCTTTTTATTAAACTATCAAATGGGAGTTTTTATTGCTCCCAATAGAGTATTTCTAATAAAAAGTTGATGTTAAAAGCCACTGTGGGTATTGAAAATGGCAGCTGTGCTTGCTCTTGATTGAATGGGAAAAAACCTCAGCATTCAGAACCCACATCTGCAGTTTCAGATCAGAAGGAGATGAGAGGAGAAGAAGCCGGGAGAGAATTGCAATAGCAAACAAGGATGGTGAGAATGGGAAGAAGTGGGAGAGAAATATTTGTGGAGTGCTAATTACAAAATGAAAACCCTTCCGGATGTACAAGTTGTCACAAAACACATGAGCCTTAACCTTGTGATTATCAATTTTAAAACTACTGCAATAATTAGGAAGGCTGGTTACAAACTCCTCCCCATAGCTACTTACACTGAAGCTGTTTTTTGTCTATTACTGTAAAACCTGGTACTGTACAATTCTCTGTGCCTCTGTGACTCAAGAAGCTTCAGTTTTCCCATTATTAATCTGGTGGGTAAATGATCTTTTTCCCATTAAAATTCCTACAGAAACTTTTTTAAAAAAGATTTTAGAAACCTTTCTTTTCAGGTTTTTCAAAATGTTTTTCTTTGTTTTTTTGCAGAGCCATGGGAATCTGTAGAATCCTTGCTCTTTTACTGCTAGTAGCTTCTGAGCTGCCTGGGAAATAAAGGCTGCGAGCCTGGGATGGAGGGGGGCTCTCTCCCTCTTTCTCTGGCTCAGCCTGGGCTAATAGGGGCCCTCTCCCTCCCTGCTGGCCTGGCTTGGGGCAGGAGGGACTCTTTCCCTCCCTGCTAGCCCCTCCCAGGGTGGGGGGCTCTCTCCCTGCCTCCCTGGCCCGGCCTTGGGGGTTTGCTCTCCTTCCCCCCCAGCCCAGAGAGGGCTCTCTCCCTCTCCCCGACCTTGTCCAGGGTGGGGGGAGGGGACTCTCTCCCTCCTCCCTGACCCTCCTGGGGTAAGAGAGCTCTCGCCTTCCCTCTCCCCTCCTGGGGCAGGAGGGGCTGGCAGGGGCTCTCTCTCCCTCCCCCAGTCCTTTTTGGGGGCAGGATGAGCTGGCAGGGGCTGTCTGCTGGGCAAGGAGGACCCACTTACCTGGTCTGCTGGTAGGCAAGACAGCAGAGCCATCACCCTGGTCTACACTAGGGAGTTATTTTGAAATAACTGGCCAGCAGACCAGGTAAGTGGGTCCTCCTTGCCCTTCTTTCAAAATAACAAGTGAAGCGTCCACACTACCAAGCCCATTATTTCGAAATAATTTCCTAGTGCAGACGTGCCCTTAGCAGCCTTCAGTGGACACTCAGTGGGATAGCTCTCCTCTGCAGGCTCGCTGGCCCCAACGGCTACTCTCAGTATCACATCCCTCCAAACAGCAGCCCCTTCCAGGGCTTCCCAGTCTCCTGACACAACCAAACCCTGACCTTGCTTTAAGTTAGGAGACAAGGACCCTGCCTACCAAATATGGTGGTCCTAGCTCTTTCTGTTTAGGAGGAGTTCTTGAACAGAGAGACTTGCAGACAGACAGACAGACAGGCAGACAGATGCACTCTAAAATATAGACAGACAGACAGACAGATAGATAGATAGACAGATTCAGGTTTCTCCATTTACTTTTAGACTGTGATCTGTTGTGGCAGACTTTCTTTTGAAATAGGCTAGTTGTGTGAGTGTAGACTTTGTGTGTGTGTAAACTTCATCAGGTACTATTCAGTGTGAATGGCAATGTCGCACTGTCTATTTGCACAGTGCCTAACAAAATGGGATCTGGCCAATACCATAATAAAAATAAATCTCTCATATGTGGAAGTTACCGTGATACATTCCAGAGCCATGTAATAAACACAGTATCCACCTAAACTGTTCTCTGTCTACTAACAGGGGTGGCAGGTTTGTATAATTTTTGGTGGTGTTCCATTAGCCACACCCCCCTGACTCCTGTTAAGCACGCCCTGACCCCCATTAGCCACACCCTCTGACCCCCGTTAACCAGGCCTCTGGAGGTAACACACTCGGGGCAAGATGGACACATGACCAGAAGTAAAAGGTGTCATGTCACCCCTCTCGAAGGGCTTTTCCCACCATCCTCCTACCAACAGGGATTAGTTTGGCCCCCACCAAACCCCCCTCATGCAACTATCCTGCAATTGAACTAACCCAGTGTGTGTGACGTTAACTCAGGGGCAGAGAGGCTGGGGGAAGTGTTCCCTCTAAGGCTACGTCTACACTCGCAGCTTCTTGTGCAAGTACAGCCGTTCTTGCGCAAGGAAATTTACAGTACGGCGTGGTAAGAGAGGGCGTCTTGCGCAAGAGCTACGCTCTTTCTAACAGGTGTAAGCTCTCTTGCGCAAGAGGGCAGTGTGGTTGCTCGGCAGGGATTTCTTGTGCAAGAAACCCCTATGGCTAAAATGGCCATTGGAGCTTTCTTGCACAAGAGAGTGTCCACACTGCCATGGATGCTCTTGCACAAAAGCACAGCTCGCACATGGCAGTGTGGACGTGTTCTTGCGCAAGACTTCTTGTACAAGAACCCTTGCACAAGATGTTCTTGCGCAAGAAGCCGCCAGTGTAGATATAGCCTAAGAGTTTCCTCCCATGAGCAGAATGAATTTTGTGTTGTGCACCAGTACTGAGTGCATGTGGCTTGTTTGGATGTGCCACTGTGGCACCCAAGTTATTAATAAATATTTTATAAACCTTTACCTTTTCTCTCTGCTGCCATGTCTCCTCCCCTTGCTCCATCAGCTCCCCTGGTGCCTGCTGCCCCAACTCCTCACCCTCCTCTGCTGTCCTGACTCCTGCCCTCTCTCACTGCCCTCAGCCCTCCTGCAACCTGCCCCCCTCCACCAGCCCTTCTCTGCCCCCCCTGTGCCCACTCCTCCAGTAGCCCCACTCTGATCATGTGAGCTACCCCTCCTCATCCCCTCTTCTAACACCTGCCCTGCTTCTCTCCTCTGGTGCTGGTCCCTCCCCTGCAGGTGTCTGCCCTTCTGCTTCACCCCCAGAATCCCCTGGCACCTGCACCTTCCTTAGCCCAGCACCTCCTGGTGCCTCCCTTCCCTTACTGCCCTGCCCCCTTTGCCCTCTTTTTCCTGATGCCCACCCCTCACCACTCTCTGCCCCCATTCCCTCCTGCCCCTCTGTGCCCTCACACATGACTTGCTCCATCCCCACCTTTCTCATGCCCACCCCTTCTTTCAAGCCTTCTCCCAGCACCTTCCCCTCCCCCCTCTAGCCTCCAATGCCCTTCCTCTCTCCTCTCCTCTCCTCTCCCAGCATCACCATGTCCCCCCTCCCACTGACACTTCCCCTCCTGCCCTTTTCCTCATTGTCTGCACTTGGCCCCCTGGCATTTGTCTGTCCTCCACGCTGTCCCTTGGTGCCTTCCCCTTTCTTCCCCTCCTCCACAAAAGCCCCTTCCTCTCCCACCCTTTCCCCCTAGTTTTCCCCCTCCCCTACCTTCTGCCTTCCACTTTGTGGGGCCGGAGTCTGTGCTTGAGCCCCGGACTCCAAGCCTGGAGCTAGGTTAAGCGGCGCAACGCGGTGCCGAGCAGTTTTAAAGTCCCAGGCCGTGACGTCATGTCACGTCACGCCTGGGTGTCTCCCCGCTCACCTGGGAACACCGCGCATGGCAGCAGCAGCAGCCGGCAGCGCGCGCCAGCAAGGGGGAACTGCACTGAAAGCTGTGTACAGCAGGGACGGTTCGGGGTAGAGGGGGACGCTCTGGGGCCGGGGTGGGAGGACGTGCGGGGGGCCCGCAGGTGGGGTCCGGAGACCGCTCCAGGCAGAGCCGGGGGAGAGACCCAACTCCAAATATTGCTAGAGCAGGGCCCCCGGCTCTGAATATTGCTGGAGCATGGGCACCACGAGCCCATATAACTCACCGCCCATGTCTACTAATCCATCTCCCTGGAACTTGTTCTAACATTTCAAACCTCTGAGCAATTTGAAAGAGATGACTCTTCTAAGAGGTAACCTACCCAGGCTGAATTCTTTTTTGATCACTTGTATTTATTGTTGTTTGTACTGAGGTAGTGGCTGGAAGACCCAGTCTGTGATCAGGGCCCATTGTGCTAAAATCTTCAATGTGAGAACCACATCCTTGAGGCCCCACCCTTTCTCTGATGCCCCACCCTCCTTACTGCATCTCCCCCTCTCTCTCTCTGCCCTACTCTGACCATTCACTTTCACCAGGCTGGGGCAGGTGGTTGGGGGTCAGCAGGTGGTTGGGGGCCAGAGCCAAGAGGTTTGCACTGTGGGAGGGGGCCTCCCAGCTGTGCGTGGGTCAAGGGGTTGCGGTGTAGGAGGGGGTTCAGATGAAAGCTCTGGGAGGGAATTGGGTGTAGAAGGGGACTCTGGGCTGGGTCAGAGTGCTGGGGTGCAGGAGGAGGTAAAGGGGGCTGATTGGGGGGTTATGGCTGGTTCAGGAGGTACAGGGAGTAGGAAGGGATACAGGATACAGGAGGGGGCACGGGATCCTGGCTCTGGGAAGGGGTTCAGGGTTAGGGGCAGGAGCTTGGGGTGCAGGAGGGGTAAGGGTGCTGACTCCAGGAGGGGGCATAGGGTGCAGAAGGGCGCATCACTTACTTTGGGTGGCCCCAGCTCCTTGCCTCTCCCAGAAGGGGCCAACATGCCCCTATGGCTCCTGAGAAGGTACATGGCTCTGTGCACTGCCCCCTGTAACTCCCATTGGCCACAGTTCCCCGTTCTTGGCCAATGGGAGCTACAGGAGGCAGGGCTCGCAGGCAGGGGTGGTGTGCAGAGATATCTGCTCCTCCCCTACCCTGGGTAGGCTGGGGCTTCAGGGAGAACCCGGAGCCTGTCTTAGTGAGAGCCCCGCTAAATTACTGGAGATCGCAACGACGGGGAGCCGCACTTTGGGCCAAGGGAGCCGCCATTGGCTTGCAGACCTTGCAGGGAAGAACAGTATGCTAGGGGCTGGACGGAGGTTACTGAGTCTCCACAAGTGTCCTGGAGTCTTCAGGAAGTAAAGATGCATCTTTAATTAAAGATTATGTCATGTGATGAAACCTCTGGGAATACATCCAACCAAAATTGGCAGCTGTAGGCCGGACACATTTAATTAAATGACTTTCCTTGCTCCGATCCATACAAGGATCTATAAACCTGTTCACATACATTTAAAGATTGCTGCAACCTCAGTCCTGGAAATGGAACCATTTTTATGTCCAAACTGGAGTCTACTGCCTAAAAAACCCCCAGACAAACCCCCAATCAACCAGAATATTGCTGAGAAGACTATCAAGGGGACACAGAATTTCACCCCCTAGTTGCTGTTGAAGACTGACAGAAGCCCTAAGTAACCAAGGGTATGTCTAGACTACATGGCTCCGTTGACAGAGCCATGTAGATGAGTTTACTAGACATAGGAAAATGAAGCGGCGATTTAAATAATCGCCACTTCATTTACATCAAAATGGCTGCCACGCTGTGCCGATCAGCTGTTTGGTGGCACAGCGCGGTAGTCTGGACGCTCCGTGGTCGACAATGGAAGACTTTGTTGACCGCTCCGGTAAACCTCATTCCACAAGGCATAACGGAGCGGTCCAGACTACCACGCTGTGCCGCCAAACAGCTGATCGGCACAGCACGGCAGCCATTTTGATGTAAATGAAGCGGCGATAATTTAAATCACCACTTCATTTTCCTATGTCTAGTAAACTCATCTACATGGCTCCGTCAACGGAGCCATGTAGTCTAGACATACCCCAAAAGCCCTATTTTATCAGATAATGACTGCTCAGTGGTTTTTTTAAAGGGTTGGTCTTGGTTTTGTTCCTAAGGAACTGATATCCACACAAAACGCCCGCCTCCCCCACCCTTGCAGTGCCATAATTCAATTCTAATTAGTGGTGTCCTTCTTGCAACCTCTCTAAAGGAGTTCCAGTCATGAATGAAGACCAGAGACCAGTTCTTGACAAATACTGTAGGGAAAACATACACTATTGCTGCCCATGCTGGTATTATCTAGTGGGCATATAGGCCTGATTTTCCTCTCTCTGATGTTCAAAGGAAACTTCACTGAAGTTAATGGATTATTACCAGGGTACAGCTGATGTGTGGATGAGGAGAATCAGTCTACAAGGCAGTCAAACTGGCATCCTTCAAATGGACTACATTTTTACAAATGTAAAGTTTTGACACCGTGATATCTTTTGGGAGTTTTGGAGTCACTAACATGGTAAGTAAACTTTGTTGGTGAACGCACCACAATTATCAAACAGCATTTCTCAAGCTCCAACTTTCTATGGATTCAGTTAAGCAAAACATGTAAGTTTCTCTGTAATTATGGCATTGAGGGCATGTTTACACTGCATGATTATTTCGGAATAAGCTGTTACAGAGGAAATATTTCAAAATGGCTTATTTCAAAATAGCATGTCTACACTGCAAATGCCCATCAAAATAGTGCTGAGCTCTTTCAAAACAGAGCGTCCACACTCATTGGACACTGAATCGCATTTAAGGCCACCTGGAAGCACTTCAGACAGGGCATCAAGACAGCAGTCTCTTTCCATGGATGCTGCCTGAGGCTATCTGAGGCTCGAGCTAAAAGGGTCCCGCTTGTATAGCCATGTCTCAGGTTCTTCTCCTTTGCCGATCTCATTGAAGGACAGCAAACCCATTCCTTTGCCTGCTGTGGTTGCCTTTGCGGACATCTCAGCTCTCTAGATGTGGAGCTGGATCTGTCTCCCAGCAGTCAATGGCTCTTATATATCTTAGTGCACCTCCTGCTGCAGTTTCTGCGGACTGCTTTCCAGGCCCTGCAGGAACAGGATCCGCAGCTCCTTGTGGGGCAATTCCTCTCTGCTCTCCGGGTGCTGCTTATGCAGCTCGATCCCACCCACCCTCCCCTTCACATCGTCCACCTCCACTTCTGGCAACTGGACACCAGCTCTGTCTGGTAATACCGGATCATCCTGGATGGGTGGGATGACCAGCAGTGGCTCCAGAATTTCTACATACAGAATTTCTTTCTGGAGCTGTGAGAGTGGCTTGCCCCTGCCCTCAGGTGACAGGACACCCGCATGTGACCCACCATCTCCCTCCAGAAGTGGGTAGCCATTGCCATGTGGAAGCTTGCCATGTCACACAGCTACTGATCCATCGGGAACCAGTTCAGCATGGAGAGAGCGATCGTCGGGGCTGTGGTCATGTAGCTATGGTCCTCTCACACTATTGTCCCAGGAGGGTGGTGAACTGAACTGTTGGAGTGGGGTCCCTAGCCATGGGGCAGGGAGTGGTGGGTGGCGGAGGTGGAAGCCCCCTCCTTGGGAGGTTTTTCAGACCCACCTTCACAAAGCCCTGACCGGGGATGGGGCAAGTCGGGTTTGCTCCTGGTGTGTGGAGGGGATAGAGGAGGTTGGGCTCGGAGGCCCCCAAAGGCCCTGGCATCCCTTTGATTCTCTGTTTGTATCCTTCTGCAGATGGTGAGGGCCTGCTGCACAGAGTCAACAACCTGGGTGATGTGGACCCAATCATCACTGGCTTTGCAACCATGGGCTTCCCCAACTGCAGGGCAGGGGCTATTGACGGCACCCACATCCCCATCCTGGCCCCCAACCACCAGGCATCTAAGTACATTAACCGGAAGCGGTACTTTTCAATGGTCTTTCAGGCCCTCATCGAGTACTGTGGCCAGTTCGTGGACATCTACATCGGGTAGTCAGAGAAGGCGCATGACGCATGTGTCTTCCAAAATTCCAGCCTGTTCTGGAAGTTGCACGCTGGCACCTTTTTCTCTGACCACACCATCAGGGCTGGGGACATGTACTTGGTGGTCTGTGTAGCAGGGGATGCAGCCTACCCTCTGCTCCCCTGGTTCAGGAAGCCCTACACGGGATACTTTGACTCCACCAAGGAAAGTTTGAACACCATGCTCAGGAGGGCCCGTATTGTTGTGGAGGGCACCTTCAGTCATTTCAAGGGGAGATTTCATTGTCTCCTCACCCGGCTGGACTTCAGCGAGGAATGTCCCCCAAGTGGTGGTGGCATGCTGTGCCCTCCACAACCTTTGCAAAAGCAAGGGGGAGACATTCCTGCCCCTGTTGGGGACAGAGGCTGACTGCATCGGCAGGGCCTTTGAGTAGCTGCGCACGGCTGCTATCCGGCAAGCCCATCAGGGGCTGTGCAAATCCAGGAGGCCCTTAGGGAGAGTTTCTCACAAGGACCCCAGTGACACTCTCCCATCAGCTTCCCCACAAGGGGCCTGTGCAATGCCTCTCTTGGCCTTTCCTCCTCCGCACCCCTTCCCTTGCCTTCTCTCCCCGGCCCCCAACCCTGCGCAGAGAAAATAAACTACACTTTTTGTTTGGAAACAATCAACTCTGCTTTTTTTATTGAGGTAAATGTAACCGGGGAAAGAATCTGGGAGAGGGAAGGAGGGAGGTGGAAGGGAGAGGAGGGGGGAGGAGGGAAGTGGAAGGGGGAGGAAAGGGGGAAGAGAGGTTCAGGGCTGGGAGTGGCACCTGCATCGGGTGGTGCCACCACCTCATGTGTAGGGCCCTTGGCAGCTGCGGAGGGGAGAGAAGCTGGAGGGGCAGGAGCCAGCACAGGAGCAGCCAGGTGGTCAATGACTATATGGAAGGCCGTGCAGATGGATTAGCCCTGCTGCAGCAGCTCCCACCAGGTGTTGCAGCGCATCTGGAGGTCCTCCTCCAGTCTCTGGTCCTGCCAGTCCATGGAGCACTGCAGGGCTTGCAGGGCAGCAATATGATCCCTCTGGAGGTCCTTGTGGGCTCTCCAGTGCCGGAGGATCACATGGGGTTGGGAGAACAGTATGGGAAGTGGTGACCACTCCCCTCTTGCAGATAATCCAGCTGTGGAGAACAAAGAGAAGGGCAGTCATCCCAGGGGACACAGTGCATGAAGCCCAGCCCACATCTCTGAGCTGAGACTGAAAAGCCTTGGGTCAGATAAAAAGCGATGTGCTTCGAACAAGGTCACTTGAGGCCTAGACAGTTGGCCTTTTCTGCAGGGGCACAGATGTCCTGGGTGGAGCCGCACTATCCTCACATCCCAGAGAGTGAGGACTTATATCCCTGTCTGCTGGAGAAGAGGGGGGCAGGGTGTTGGGGGGAGGTGGGTCTGAGCAGAACATTCTCCTGCACCTCGCAGCACTGTCCCCAGGAGCGGATGCTGCCCCGAGAGTGCAGGCATGCCTGTGTGCTGTGCGGCACTTCTGAGTGTGTGTGTGTGTCCATGTCCCCAGACTCCTTCTAGTGGTGGCTTGCGGTGGGAGGTGTCCCACCCCGGTGTCAGGATTGAGGCAGGCCTCTCCAGACACCTGGTGAGCCAGAGCACAAGGATCCTCTTGCTGCCTCCTGGGGCCATGCGCCCTGCACTGACACTCCACGTGCACCCACGTGCACAGGCTGCTGCATAATCTCCAGGCCGAGAAGGCTGAGTGAGGAGCACGCAGCAGCCCCTCACCACCTGCTGCCTCCACCCATGTGTGTTTGTCTAGGGAAGGTAATGGCACTCACCTGAGGGGCCTTCCCCGGCGTCTGACAATGCCTGGGAGACATCCTGGGAGGGGGGTACCAGCTCCAGGGTGAGCACAACGTCCTGGCTGGCAGGCATGGAGCTGGTGTTGGCCTTGTCTGGCTCCTCCTCCTCCTCCTTCTCACCAGCTCTGCTCCCCCGGAAGGGTGACTCCAGCCCTGAGTCCTCAATGGGTGGGGGGGAGGAACTGACTCACCCCACAGTGTGTTGTGGAAATGCACATAATATGAGCAGGCCTGCAGTGCCACCCTGGAGCAGGAGCTGAGCTCCCTGTCCTTAGCATAGGCCTGCCTGAATTCTTTTACTTGCATGTGCACCTGTTCCTGGGTGCGCATATGGCCTTTGGTGGCCAGGCTATCAGCCATCTGTCTGCATTCCTGAGATCCTGGAGATTTGCCTCCTCTCCCCAGACCTCAGTGAGGTCCAGGATCTCCACACCAGACCAGGAAGTTGCACATCTCTTCTGTCCCCAGGCAGAATCCTGGGAACTGCCTGACACAGTGCTGGCAGCTATGGGGCCTCGGCTAGAGCGGCGGTCTCAACCATTGCAGTAGGGAAGGCCACCCAGGGTCCTGCTGTGTGGCACAATGCAAGCAGGGCCTGCTTTGTGCCACAAGCCCTTTCCCTTCTTCCTGCAGCTTTAAGGGCTTCAGGGGAAGGGAAGCTATCGAGTTCTGATGAGTGTGGACAGAGTGGCCAGCAGGGCACATGTGGGATTTCCTGGAGGCCCCTTATTTCGAAATAACTCCGGCTGCCCTGTCTACACACGTTCTATTCCGAAATAGTTATTTTGGAATAGGCATTATTCCTCATAAAATGAAGATTATAGAATTTGAAATAAGATACCTGTTATTTCAAAATAATGGGTTTGCTGTGGAGATGCTCACTAAGGGTACATCTACACTGCAACACTATTTCGAAATAACTAGCGCTATTCCAAAATAACTTAGTCCACATCTACAAAGCAGGCAGTTATTTTGAAATAGTGTCAAAATACTGTCAAGCTAGAGGACTTCTTACTCTGACTCCTGTAATCTTCATTGTACAAGGAATAAGGGAAGTCGGAGGAAGAGTGCTCTATTTCGAAATAAGTGCTGTGTAGATGCTCCCTATTTTGAAATAAGCTCTTTCAAAATAAAGATACGCAATTGACATAGCTCAATTTGCGTAGCTTATTTCGAGTTAAGCCCTGCAGTGTAGATGCACCCTTAGTTATTTTGAAATACCGCTAGTTATTTAAAAAATAACGCTGTTGTGTAGATGTGCCCTGATTGATTCCCATTAATACTATACTAAATCTTACATATTGTAAGAGTCATCTGGAGAACTGGTTTCAGATCCTTCTCTGGACATAAGTGAAAATGACAATACTTAAATATTTTATTATTAGATTGCTAGTTGTTTTACCAAGATGGTCAGTTTCACTGCTTCCATTTTACAGATGGGGAAATTGAGGCACAGGGAGGTGAATTGACTTGCCCAAGTTTACTCAGCAGATCAAACTGGAGAAGCGATCCCCAGGTTTCTTGAATTACAGACTAATTCTCTAGCCACTAGACAACACTTCCTTCTAGAGGCAGAAAAAAGAGTTTCACAAAAATGAGTTGTGTTCTATCCTAGACTCCAGCAGATGGTTGTAAAGTTGAAATAATTTGGCACAACTGCCAGACTTTACTGAGTACAGGAATTTGATTGTTTTGTTAGCGTTTGGTGATGTTCCTTATTGAACAGATATCTCAAATGCATAATATTTCAATTTCACACTATGAATTTTTTCATCCATTTTGAACACACATCCAAACCAGTTGGTGATTAGGGAGCACTTACCATCCTAGATGTTGTGAATACTCCATTAATTGCTACAACTAACACTACAAAACAATTTTTCAGAAAGAAGCAGACTTTTATATTGATAGGATAGTATTTAGACCCTGAGGCTATGTCTACACTTGCCCCCTAGTTCGAACTAGGGAGGCAAATGAAGATACCGAAGTTGCTAATGAAGCGCGGGATTTAAGTATCCCGCGCTTCATTAGCATATTTGCGGCCGGTCGCCATTTTAAAATGCTGGTCGCCCAATTTAACTTCCCGTGTGTAGACACGGTAGTTCGATCGGAAACCGTCCCCTTGATTTAACTGTTACTCCTCGTGCAATTTTAAAATGGCGACCGGCCTCGAATATGCTAATGAAGCGCAAGATATTTAAATCCCGTGCTTCATTAGCAACTTTGGTATGCTTCATTTGCCTCCCTAGTTCGAACTAGGGGGCAAGTGTAGACATACCCTGACATACTACAGCTTGCACAACTCAATGACTACAGAACAATGAATGAAATACTAAAAAACATAGCATAATAATGACCAAATATTTTGGTTTGATCCTCTGAACATTCGAAATAATTGTTTGCTGCTCCGGGAAATGTATGTATGATTACACTTAATCAACCTCACTGACTATAGTTTTATATTTCCCCAGAGTTAGAGTCATGGGGGGAAATTATCCTTGTTTCTATATATTATGGTCAAATCAACTCATGAATTAAGGAAAGTTGCACTGAACAGATGAGGTATTAGGCCCTGGAGTGAAGACAAGCATTTAAATTAAGAAAACAGCATGAAAAGGTTGCACAACTTGAGTCCAAGAACCCTTGATCTAGAGATTTAATGAATGCAAGAGAAGACGAGGAGGAATACATAAAAAGGCACCATTAGTGCCCTGGGGTTATATGAAGGAAAGGGACTTTTCAGTGTGAACATTCCATTTGAAAATATTTATATTCCCTGCAAAGTGTTCATGATGGAACCCTATGGCAAAGTGCTGAAAGAACAGGACACTTGAATCATGGTATAGTCTCTATTTTTTTCCTGCACAGTTCTGTACAGGATTGCATTCTGCTTCTGTGGGGGGGAATCAAAGCCAATGGGAAAGTAAAATCTAATGAGAGGCTTCTGGGCCTTAGGATAAAAGGAGGGAGTGTATGAAAGACTATGACAAGTGTGTCGCCATCCCTTCACATCAAATGTGACATAGAGAAACAAGAATACAGCCTGTGACAATCCACCCATCTTGTGCCATCAAAAAGCGAAAAGCTGAAGGCGTATGAGTATACACACAAATATCTTGTTACCCTCATAGGTAAATAAAAATAGTGCTAATGCTGCATTGTTGATAAAAAATGGCCACAAATTTTAATGCTTAAGCTATTGGAAAAATGACAAGTATTGGAATTTGGCTGCAGAGGAACTGGAACAGAGTCATCCCTACCTATATACAAAGTTTACAGCCATGTAGGGCACTGTTGAGGGGTGCCTTGCCCATCCCCTTGTGGGGACAGTGATGGCCAAAGAGTCAATACAGTTCCCCTGAGGTCAGGGTATTCGGCCAAGTAGCCAGCGGCAGATAAAACAGGCAAAGCTCCCCAGGGTTAGGAGGGAGTAGGGGGATCCGGGCCCTCCCTCTCCACCAGATCCCAGCCCGGGTCCTGTCAGCAGGGGGGCAGTCCACTGCTAGCGTGGCGGGAAATTCCACTGCAACACGCCAAGCTCCCGGGGAACAATTACCCGCCCTGGGCTACTCCTTACCAGTCTCTAGTGGGTAGTCTGCTCCATCCCTTCAGTCCATTCTGGGGCTTCCCCTACAGTCCTTCTTGGCGTGGTCACTGTGGCTCGGTCCTGCTTCCTCCCTTGGAGGTCCTGCAGCACCTCCTTCCCCTGCAGCAGTCAGCCCTGACTGAACAGCTCCACAGGCCTTCATAGCCAGCCTCCAGCTGGAGCATGCCCAGCAGGGCTGGGCAGGGGGGCTCCTCAGCCAGGGGAGCCAGGATAACCCCTTTGGGCCCAGTGCAGGTTGATACGCCCCATCACAAGCACCATGAAATTCGGGTACCCAATTGCCCCAAGTTCTGTGGTGCCCTAGGCAGCCGCATGCTATGCATGGGATGGCACCAGCTCCAGAGGCCAGCCCCAGCCCCTGGCTGATTCCCCCCATGGGCTGCACCCTGCAGAGCCATCCCTAAGGGGATGCGGGGCCAAGACGAAACCCGCTGCTCTACCCCTGCCTTGCCTCCAACCCATCCACACCCTGCCCCCATTTTAGCCCCGAGAGGTGGGAAGTGGGGAAGCTGGGCTGGCTGCAGGGGTTGGGCCCACACTCATACTCACAACCTGGCCTCAGCCCGCTCCACTCTCCCAGTTCCCAGCTGAGTTGCTCTGCTTCCCGCCTCTGTCAGTGAGCACGGGAGGAGGGGCAGAGGGAGTTCCTTCCACCCCTTTCCCTGAGCCCGCTCCCCTGAGCAATGCAGCTAGGGACTGGGGAAGCAGAGTAGGCTGGGCAGGGTCACTTAGCTTCCCACCACCACCAGTGAATACAGAAGAGCCTGACCCCTTCAGCCTCCCAGCCCTGCTCCTGCTCCCCTGGCCCTAAGCAAACCTCCTCTGCTGTCAGAGGGGTTGTCCCTCGTGGGGGGGCTGTCCCCTTCATGGGATGGCCCTGAATTGGAAGAAGCTGAACTTTTGTGACTTGTATAACATAGATTTTGAGGATTAATATGGATTTTCAAGGTTCCCTAATTAGAATTTGTGGGATTGGGCAGAGGCCACAGTTTGCTGATCCGATAATGAAAGGCCATTTCTCTGGGTCATTTCTTCTGTAGTGAGTTTTAATGTAGTCCCACTGATTTTAATGGGAACGGGCCACCAAATGTTGAGACTACAGAAGCCCGGGAACATTAATTTGACTCCACACCAGAAACTCCAGAAGCATGCACTATAGGGGTAACCACTGCAGGTCCGGTCACTGCTCCATCTGGTCCAACATTCTGCCTTTGACCGTGGCCAGCCCTCTTTGCTTCAGAAGGTGTAAATGCAATGGACAGTTCTGGGAAAGATTCTTCCTTTACATTAGATGAGACAAACTCTTTCCAGCTGTGACTGATCTGGTGAGTCATATAAAAGTCTAAAGCATTTTTTGAAATCATAGTTTCAAAGATATCTTCTGGCAGTGAGTTCCACAAGATAATTAGGCACCAGAGGAAAACACTTTTTGCATTTCAGTGCAACTTCCTAACCCATACTTGACATCCTAATACTAGTGTTAATTTTAACTACTGGTGCACAGTGAGTATATTCTCATTGCATTGCCTGCAGTAGCTGCATTTCCTGAGTGGTTATACTGTAACTTAGAACTCATCAACGAGCAGCTTGAGGTATTCCTTATTTCACCTTTTAATTATTAACATAGTCTTTCATATGCCATTGTATTGCCAAGTTTCCTGGCAACTTTGCTAATCGAAACACATTTACATTGTCTGTAAACTTTGCCAACTTACCATTTACCCCCTTTGACAGCTCATTAATAAGTATTGTAAATATTGAATATGCTGGACAAAGACACTGAGCTTTCAGCCCTTGGTCTAGTACAGCCTTAACAGTTTGCCATTGTACAAATTGGTTCTCTGTTCTTTGCTTTTTCGTACACTGGCCTTAAACCAACCTAGGATTCCTAGCTGGTGCAGTGATAACACTGGCAGCATCGCAGGCTCTTACACCAGCAGCTCCCGGGAATATGGAGGAGAAGCAATGTTAAGTGTGGCTTGGGGGTGTTGATAAAGGGAGGGGATGTAACAGAGCTGAGCTTTGCTCTGCTTATTCCTCTGCTAGCTTAAGGGACCTTGAATTGCTTCAATGTGCTCTTGAATCAGCCAATAAATTCACATTGACTGTGTCACGCTCTTTTTATGTTTGCTTTCCACAAATATTCTAGGGAACAAGTTTAGTGGGATGTTTGCTGAGATTTATGACAAAATTTTCAAAAGCAAATATTCTGAATCCATAATCATGAGTATTCATACTGGCAAACTATTACTGAGAAGTAAGCCCATCAGATTTTTAAAAGGAAACTAGATATATTACTTGTTTGTCCAAGCCACTTTCAAATATTGAACACTCGCAACACTGCAAGTTGCACCTCTCTTGTCCGGCACCCTTGGGACCTGACCGGTCCCGGATGAGAGAATTTGCTGGACAAGAGGAGGTCCTCTGATACCAGCCCCTGAGCCCACTGCCCCTCCCCGCTGCTGGCTCCTTTAGGGCAGCTGGGCTGTCTGCAGGTCAGCCCCAGCCCCGGCTCTGCTGCTGGCCAGCCGGGCAGCTCCAGCCTCACTGCTGAATGGCTGGTTGTCTGATTGGGCTGCTGCAGCCTCAGCTCTGCTGTGGTGCGGCATGTAACTCTGGCCACGCTGATTCTACTGGGCAGCTGCATCCGGCTTCTCCTCCTGGGCTGCCGTGGTGACAACCTTGGCCCTGATGTCGGGCGGCAGGCAGCTCTAATCATGTTTCCACTACTGCCACTGCCACTGCCCAGGCTGCTGCAGCCCTGTCACCTCCCAGGCTGACGCAGCCCAGCCATACTTCCCCTCTTTGGCTGCTGTGGTCTGGGCCACACTGCCGGGTGGCAGACAGCCCTGATCGCTCTCCTCCCAGGCTGCTGTGGCCCCATTGCTAGTAGACTGACAGGGTTGCAAATGCTGCCCTCCTGCTCCAGGGCTCTCTCATCCAAGAACATCCATGGTCATGCTGGACCACGGATGTTGCCAGACGAGAGAATCCTGGATTTCGGAGATGCAACCTGTAGTAAGTGAACTACAGATGAAGAAATTACTTGGCAAATCATAACTAGCAAACACATGTGAGGGAAATTTGTTCACAGACCATTTTCAAACAGAAAGCAATGGCTTTCAGTGAACAATTTTTAATGAAATAATTACACAAACATCTCCCTGGGAATCTTGTCTGGGCAAACAGCACAAAGGCTCATGCCCTTCTAATACATGACTAGGCTTGTACATGAAAGAATTGCAAGACATGACGTTAACTAAAGACAACACTTAACTTTTCTTATGGACATATTGCTGTTTTAGGTTTCTGTCCTTGTGCAGCTCTCTCAAGACTAATCAGAGAGGATGGGGCAGTTGGACTTTAAAGACTAGTCTGCAAGGTCTTTTGCACTAAAGGCAAGAAAGGCCCCTTAGAGATGTGGGGTTGAACAGTTGTCTCCATTCATAATGGTGGAGCAGTCGAGTGGATTGCTCCTCTTAGGGCATCGAGCCTGGTAGGCATTCAATGAGATTAGAAGTTAAGTTAAAATGTTTAGTTTTGACTAAGTAATTTGAACTCTAGGGTTTGAACTCTACACTGCAGGGCTTAACTCAAAATAAGCTATGCAAATTGAGCTATGTCAATTGCATATCTGATTTAAAAATAGGGAGCGTCTACACAGCACTTATTTCAAAATAGAGAACTCTTCCTCTGACTTCCCTTACTCCTTGTACAATGAGGGTTACAGGAATCAGAGTAAGGATTCCTTCAGAATGATGGTATTTTGACACTATTTTGAAAAAACTGCCTGCTGTGTAGATGTGGACTAAGTTATTTCGGAATAGCTCTACTTATTGTGTTACAGTGTAGACAGTGTTGTAGTGTAGATGTACCCTAAGAAAATATTAATTTGTAAATAATGCTTTAATTGTTTCAGCATTATTTAAACTGTTTTTGAATAAACCTTTTTTTTTTCAGAACTTCCATTCAGTGAAAATTGTGAAATTTTAACACTTTTTAAAGTTTGTTTTGTTTTGGATTGGCCTGAAAAGGTGCAGTTTCCCATGAAACAGAAATTCCATCTTCTGACCAACTCTATGCAGGGTAATAGGAAAAAACAGTCGCTGTATTACTCAGAGCACAGGGGGAGTGTGATTGTGGGAAGCTCTAGTACACGTAGACAAGCATGGGGAGAATACTCCATCACCCCTCTCTAGCCAACCAAGGACCTCTTAAAACCTGGCTCTAAAGACAAGCTTGTGACCATATGTAGTCTATTCTTAAGACTCTGTATGCAGTAGGAACGCACCAGCTCACAGCTTAGCCCATAGTTTTATTTGGGTAGCATTTGCATAAAAGCATCTATATTCACTGCAGAATATACTAGAAGCAACACACATAGATTCAGCACTTGAGAATTGTCCAGTTAGAGAAACAATCCCAATGTAATAGAGACACAAAATTCTTTCCTCAGATGTTTTTATCAGAATTATAGAAGAAGACAGAAGATTAGGGTTGGAAAAGACCTCAGGAGGCCATTTAGTGCAACCCGCTGCTCGTATCCAGCTTCTCTTCTACTATAATTCCTGGGTCCTTTTCTACAGAACTTCTGCTTAGCCTATAGCAGTGCATGGATTCTTCCTCCCTAAGTGCAGGACTGCACTTGTCCTTTTTGAACCTCATCAGATTTCTTTTGACCCAGTCCTCCAATTTTTCTAGGTCATGCTGGACCCTATCCCTGCCCACCAGTATATAGCTTAGTGCCTATAACAGATCATGTTTACAAATTTTAAGCATGTGATACTGGTTTTGTCATTGTGAATTAACTCTTGTACAACTCGATCGTTTTACTGTCCATTCACAATAACGAATCTATTACTGAACTATGTCCGTTTTCTGTTGCACATTTATTTTGCTTTCTCATCTCTCCTTCGGCGTAATCTCTGTCTAGCACCTGTTCTCCGGGAATGGAAACCTTTCCTCTTACTGCCTTCACATTTTTCTATTTGTCCTGTACTTCATAACATTGCTTTGCTCATTGTGATTTTAAAAGAGAAGATCTGTTGCTAAGAAGCTGTTTCAAAACCAACTTGGCTATTCTGGTCTGAAAGATAGCTTGGTAAGGCAACAGTGACAAATCTGCTACATAGTTCCTGAGGAAATATTCTATTCTCACATGCACCAGCACAAAGCCTATTCTAAACAGGCTGTGCACAGAAAACTCAGTAGTTAGGGAGATTGCTGAGGCAGAATGTATAACTAAATTCAGGCCAGGTCCACAGGACAGCCTTTACAGCGGCACAGCTTTGGTACTGCAGGTTATACAGCTGAAGTGCTGTAAAGTAGATGCTTCCTACATCCACAGAAGGGTTTTTTTCATTGATGTTAATCCAGCTCTCCAAGTGGTGGCAGCTAGATCAATGGAAGAATTCTTCTGCCAATATAACCATATCTACCTGGCGGGTTAGGCTAACCTAACTATGGAATTTTTCAGAACCCTCACATGGTGACATTTCCAGAGAGCTACTGAGCCCACCTGCTCAAGGCTGCTGAAGGCAGCTCTGAATAGAGATTGGCAAGGACAACTTTGCAGAAAGAGAGACAGTGGGCAGTAGAAAAGGTTTGTGCGGTCTATCCTCTGAGAGGTTTAGCTGAATTTCCCACTGAAAAATTGTTAACTTCTTTCTAAACAGAAAACTTTCATGGAATGAGAACTTGTTTATTTTCCAAAATTTTCCATGGCTTTTCTTCAAAAAAAAAGCTTTACTATTACTTTTTTTCTCCACCTTTCTTCCTTTTGTTCCCACTGGATGCAATAGAAAAAATAACTACACATCTTCAGTTTTCTTCTTTTTCCACATAACTTTTTGAAACATCTTCAACTTTTTAAGAATTAAAGTGGCAAAAGGAAAAGACGAAAACTGTAAATGCGTGTGGGCAGGTAGGAGATTTGTAAATATCATTAATTTAGTAGAATGCACTGTAAGGGGGGCTCCATCAAGTTTTGAACTAGGAAAGAAATGCTGCATTTTGTTCCCTCATAATGGAAACAACTTCAGTATTTTGAAATGGTTTTTCTCCAAGTTTATAAATAGCTTTCAGACTGATGAGAACTTGACCCACTGACATTCTTTCTTTCATCCACCTTATGAGAGATGATCAAGAGTATTAGAAACACCATTGCTAGACTGAGTAATATTCTTTTATCAAAAAAGGAAAATATAAATTATTCCTTCTGACATGTATTGGAGCATATTCTCAGCTGGGGTAAATTGTCCCGTGGCTTCTGAGAATTCAGTTCAGAAACATGGAACTAGGACAATTTACATCAACCAAGGATCCGCCTCATACTGTATTGTAAGCACCTGTAGTTTATGTATCCTTGGATGCTGAAATAGGGTACATACTCATAGGGACATCTACTCCCATTTATACATGAGCAAGTCTATGTAACTTAGTGGCGTTGTATTATTGTTAATTGGAGAAGAATTTGGCCCATAGTCTAGAAAATAACTTTTGTTCTGTGATAATATGTTTATGCCTGCAATGCTAGGAGGGTTTATCTTGCATGCTAATGTTTCATTAGAGCTTTTATGAATGAGCTTCTAAAGACAATTTTAATAAGGAAGGTAGAATCTGAAGACCAAACTTTACCTGGATTTCTCCCTTGTTTTAATGAGGTGAGTCAACAAGTATATTGGAGTAGAATATGCCTGTGAAAGTTTATAGCTCACAAGTCAAATGTTCACCTCCTTTATCCTGGCATAAAACTAGAAGATTGCAATAGTGGATCAGGGTCTCTGAAAAATACTTTATTAATAAATAACATTTGCCTGGAATCCTCCTGTGCCTGTGTCTCTTGAATCTGGATTCTTTTAGCACAGGGCAGACTGGAGATAGCACTCAGATTCCAAACTGCAGTTTGGCTCTACAACAGCTGCACTGAAATGTCCTGATCAACTGGCTGAGGTAAACATTTTTTGATGTGAGAGAAAAATGGCTGGTAGTGATGCAAAATGGCAGGGTGCTTCAACTGAAAAGGAAAATAATTTAGCATATTCAACTGACCACTAACAAGGTTACCAGGGTAACATTTCCACTTTTATGCATGGTAGCAGTCAAGACATGACATTTTATAATAAAATTCAATTTGATGATACATAGCATCTTCCAGATGGACAGAAAGATCTAAAATAAGCCAGATGTTAATAAATCAAATCAAGTATTGCTCTCTACACGTCACATGTGCCCTGCTCCTGTCATACAAAGGAATCTTTTTAATTAGGAATGTTGACTCTGGTTTGTAGTGATGTTTGCCACATAGAGGTTATTGGTTAGTCTCAGATGCTGACACTGACCATTATACTCTCCCTGTGCAAAATCCACTCAGACAAGTCAAGTTGCCTCCTGGATATAGCATAGTTTCTCTGATTGATGTATGGTCCCACTAGAAACAGGATGTTGCAGAGCTGCCTACTTTGCTATATTACAGTATTGTTAAACTTTGTCTTATAACTTGTTTTCAATTGTATTCTAATCTTTGTCTCATATTCCATCAATGGTCCCAAAGACTGATTGCTTTAAGAAGCCAGGGTAGATGGATTAATTTAAGTCACCCATATTAGTTCTGAGTTAAAACTGCAAGCAGGAAACCTTGATTAAAATTGATTATTTAAATCATGTTTTGCATTTGTATTTTTTAGGTATTTTCCTAAAGATAAATTTATTCTAACTGGCTGGTGACCATTAAAACATATCAAATTGGAACTAAATATAGATTTTACACTAATTTTGTACTAATTTTTACTACTTAGAAGGAGATACTAAAAGATATACACATTTAATAAACAATTATATAACTTAACATATCCCATTTGTCTTAGTTTACAGGCTTGTGGTTATCCTGATGATTATATTAATTGAGGAATATATTCCCATCCAATCTCAAAGAGGTTTGTGATCAGTCACCAATACCTCTCAGTATAGCATAGCTACAGACACAGCCAATGTCTATTTTTGTAATCTTTCAGTTTGATGTACTATTCTCTCTCTCTCTCTCTGATTTTTGTTGATATAAAATTAGGAGCATAATTTAAATTGAAAATTTTGAGGAAAAACAAACTAAAAAAGACAAAAACAGAACAAAAGCAGATTGTGATGCAGCAAAGGTTTGATTTTATGCAATACTATTTAGCTAAAGCCCATTCCAGGAGAAACTCCAGCAGATTGCCAGGGGCAATCTCCATAAGATGTGATCGCTGTAAGAGTCTGCTGTAAATATTCTGCTATTTTGCAACTGGCAATGGTTAAATTTGGCAAACACCTATAAAATACTTATGTGTAAAATAAATATTTCTTTTCTTCCCCTTCAGAGATAATGACATTAGCATGATAAATATCAAGTCGAACAAAAAAACATCTAAATGGTTGGAATTTTTTAGTAAATATTATTATTTCATTCATAAACTATGCCAACTGAGCTTGATAACTGGTAAGTATACAATTTTGAATAGCAATTCACTTTCCTAAACTGCAGTGGGTCCATTGTTTTGGCACAATTTTGTCTACATCAAATGAAATAAACATGTTTTCCTTGTCACTTTGAGCAGAAGGGTTTGGTTCTAAAGCTCTGCTGAGAAGTACTCTTGTAATTCTTTGAGTATAGAATTTGCGTAAGGTGAATTTGTAAATAAAATATGTGTACAGCAGACTATCAAAGCTGGTGCCAGCCTTTTTGAACAGTATCTGAAGGATGTTTACATCTTGAAATGTTCAGCAAACATTTGTACATAACCATAAGACTCTCTGCTCTTACAAATATTTATGACTAATGAGTTTATTACAGGAATGAAATGTTTTTAATATTTTGCCAAATTATTAAATTAAAATGTTTTAAAAACAATAAATAGGCAGGAATTTG
The DNA here is from genome assembly GCA_019425775.1 of Rafetus swinhoei. Lineage (NCBI taxonomy): Eukaryota > Metazoa > Chordata > Testudines > Trionychidae > Rafetus > Rafetus swinhoei. Next base: position 44,003,201 of record CM033432.1, on the reverse strand, counting down.
TTTTGGAAGGATCAGATGCTGCCACCTCACTAAATAAGACTAGTCAAGGGATATGGTAGTGTTCAAAGAGATAAAATGGAGTAGAGCCTGGTCCTTGCCTTTTGTCTGTACCCTTTGGCACATGCTTATGCTCATGTAATTCCGGGACAGTAGTAGCACCCCTGGCCCACTTCTTTATTTGTAGTAAAAATGGTATTGGGTCAGTACTGTTGAAAAAGAGTCTTCAAGATCATCCATCCATCTAATTCTTAAAACTGTGTCTGTGCAACAGAGCTTTCAGGGGTCGAAACTACAAGCCATTCTGTTCTGTCTGGCACATGAATATCTGAATGTGAGTGTCCTGACATATCACTGTGACTCCCAGCCCCTTGGCCCATTATCTATCTTTCTCTGCAGTCTCTGTTATGCTCCCTGAGCTGCAGAATGGAGTAAGAGAAGATCTCTCCAGCTCCAGAGTGAGGAAATACGCTCCTAGTGTGCAGAGCACTAGACTGTGACACCTCTATTCTACTTCGAGCAGTGCTGCAAAGCTGCTGTGTGACCTAAGTCAAATTCGTCTCTCTATAGCAGGGGTGGGCAATAATTTTTTGCCAGGGGGCCACTTCAGAAATTTTTGAAGTGGCTCCAGGCCACATAGGAAGGGGCGGAACATCAAGCGGAAGGGGTGGGGCATGAAACGGAAGGGGCGAGGGCCAAGATACTTCCAGGTCCCCCACCCCTAGACAATGCTTGGTCTGGGGGTGAGGGAGTGCTTTTGCCCCCACCATGTTCCCCCTAGGTGCCCATGCCCCTGGCGTGGGAGGAGACTTCCTGCGCTCCCCTGCCCCTAGGCCAAATAGGACCTGGGGTTGGGGGAGCACGCAAAGCCTCCTTTGCTCTCCCCCCACCCTGCGAGTAGTGCCCAGCACTATGTCATTATCTAAATCACTGATGAAGATATTGAACAAAACTGAAACCAAAACAGATTCCTGTGGAAACCCACTTGATACGCCCTTCCAGCTTGATTGTGAAACACTGATTCCTGTTTTTTGGGAATGGTTTTCCAACCAGTTATGCACACACCTTATAGTAGCTCCATCTATGTTGTACTTCCCTTGTTTGTTTATGAGACGATCATGTGAGACAGTATCAAAAGTCTTACAAAATTCAAGCTATGCCACTTCTACTGCTATCCCTCTATTCACAAAGCTTGTTACTTGTCAAAGAAAGCTATTTGGTTGGTTTGACATGATTTGTTCTTGACAAATCCATGCTAACTGTTACTTATCACCTTTATTATCTTCTAGATATTTGCAAATTGATTGCTTAACTATTTGCTGTATTATCATTCTATGCATGGAAGTTAAATTGGCTGGTCTGTAATTCCCCAGATTATCCTTCTTCCCCTTTTTATAGATGGGCACTATGTTTGTTCTTTTTCAGTCCTCTGGAATCTCTCCATCTTCCATGATTGTTAGAAGATAATCACTAATGGCTCAGGTATCACCTTAGTCATCTCCTTGAGTATTCTAGGATGTATTTAATCAGGCGCTAGTGACTTGAATTCATGTAACTTTAAAGTGTGACCAGATGAGTAGCCCAGGGTTGCATTTCCCACTGAGGCTATGTCTAGACTACAATGGTCTATTGGAAAAAGACTTTTTCTGATAGTTTTTTCAGAAGACACTTTTCCGAAATTTGTCCAGTCTACACCAGGCTAAATTTCAGAAAAGCCTCCTCTTTCAGAAGAGCCTTTCTTCCTCATGGAAGGAGGAAGACAGGGCTTCCAAAAGAGAGCGTCTGCTCTTCTACAAAGAAAAGCGGAAGAGCAGACACATTCCCTGGACGCGGCAGAGTTATCCCGGAAAAACCCCATAGTCTAGATGTGGCCTGAGCTGCAGTCCTGGGATAACCACTCAAAAGTGAACAATTAAGATTGGGGCATTTTCTAGTCTTATTTTCTGGGTCTTACCAGTAGCTTGGTGAACAAAGCATGTAGCTCTTGTGCTGAGCAGTCTCTTCCGTCATCCATTTAAAGGCTTCTTCCATTTGTCCTATTTTTGGAGAGGGTGTTCAGTCCACGTACTTAGTTTCCAGGAGTTTCCACCTGGCTCCAAATAGAATATATACACATATCAAACCCAAACTTTCTTCCTTTCAGGAGTCTGTCTTCCTTGCCACTCATATGACTCTGTATCTACCTGCCAGTAACAGTTATTCTGCTTCATTAGAATTGTTTTAACCTACAAGCTTTGGATGTCTCATCAGAATTGCTTTTATTTCCATGTAGGATCATATAATAGCCACCTTCTTACTGAAACAAAACAATCCCTATGTTTGCTAATTAAACCTGGTTAAAAAATTTCTGGTCACATTGTTTTCCTGACAGTATAATGGGTGTTTGATGAAAATTTTATTTTAGTTAGAAAATCAAAAATGAAAAATATTGTATCTGAAAAAGTTGTTAGGCATAGTGCACAATTGATCCCAGATGTCTATCCAGCTCCCATAGCAACTGATGGGAATTTTGAATCAGGGAGGTTTTGCAAGATCAGGCTCTACTGTAGAGGCTTTCTCTATATTGTGTTTTCATCCTCCAAGGATGTTTGCCATGGCATGCACGCAGTCTCTCCTCCTACATCCCTAGCCCTCATAACTCCTTTTGTCACGCATTTATGGTTTATCTGAGATATTTGTGCATTTTGCCTAGTTTCTACTGAAGAAATGCTGTAAAATTGCCATTTTTCTGTTATTCTTAATTAATATTTCCAAGCTTTGTGCCATGGAACATTTGATTGAAAACTTTATGAAGTAATATAAAATGGAATTTACAGAGATTGCCGACACTACGCATGGCCATTATGACCCCCCTCTACAGTTGTAAGTAGGTATGTATATGATGATATAGTCATTTCATGCAGAAATAAACTTCTTTCCATTTTCAAGCTCTATGATTTTTCATTCAATATCTCAAAACCATTCATAAGAAACATGCTTGTAAGCATCATTACTATAAACATTGTTGAACTGGGTGTAAACCTTTTACAAGCCACATGTTTTGATCTTTTTTAACTGAAACATTATTTCACACCTGTCTGCTTACTGGGTCACCAGTTAATAATGTCTCTGCTTAGGAATAAAATTGTACTGTTATTAGCAGTTTCATCATGAATTAAGCTACTGTGGATTTTCCATCTCATATGATTGCAGCTATAAATGCTGTATTATCATTATGATTATTTCTCTGCACCTTATCTTGCATCATCCAGTATATTCAAAACACTGTCTGTCTCCGTTTTCTTAGGGAGACTGAAGATATAACTGTCTCATTTACAAATCTTGATAAAATACACAGTAAATCTTGTAACAGTCTGAAACTTTCATAAAGAATGATAGAATTCATAAATATCAATTAAATATCATAGTGTGTCTTGAAAGGGAGAGGTCTTTCAAAAAGAAGGAGCAAAATTCTTAAGCTAATTTCTGGCCTGACTAGCACTTCCTGGAATCCCATTGGAGTCAATGGGAAACATAACAACATATGCCCTTATAATGTTTTAAAGAAAATTGCAATGGGATCATCACAGTGTTCTGCAGACTCAGGCTATGTCTACAATACAGGGTTTTTGCTCAAAACCAGCCATTTTTGCGCAAAAACCCGTGGAGCGTCTACAACTCAACCACATTTTTGCGCAAGAAAATCTACAGCCGATTGACAGAACAGAGGGCCTTTTTCTGTGTAGGTATACCTCCTTCTACGAGGCATAACTCCTTTTTGCTCAAGAGTTCTTGCATAAAAAGGCATGTGTGGATGCTCCGCAGGGGTTTCTTGCACAAGAAGAGCCTAACAAAAAAAGGACAGGTGCTCCGATGGCCATTCTGTTAATGGCAATCAGAGCTTTCTTGAGCAAGATCATCCATGCAGTGTAGACGCTTTCTTGAGCAAAAGCACATAGCTTTTGCAATGTGCTCTTGAGGTGTGGATGCACTTTTGCGCAAGAAGATTTTGCGGAAGATCTCTTCTGCAAAAAGCTTCTTGCACAAAAACCCTTCAGTGTAGACAAAGCCTCAAAGTTTTCAGAGACTTAAGGGCCTCAATTAGAGAGATATTTGGGCTTCCCAGGCTACGTCTAGATTGCAGGCTTCTTTTGGAAGTAGCTTTTCCGGAAGAGATCTTCTGAAAAAACTTCTTCTAAAAGAGCGCGTCCACACTGCCAAAGCATTTTGAAAAAGCAATCTGCTTTTTCAAAAGATAGTGTCCACACTGAATGGACCATATCTCACATTTAAGCTGTGATTACTATGAACAGAGTGGCCACCAGGGCACATAAGAACATAAGAAACATAAGAACATAAGAACGGCCGTACCGGGTCAGACCAAAGGTCCATCTAGCCCAGTATCCTGTCTGCCGACAGTGGCCAGCACCAGGTGCCCCAGAGGGGGTGGACCGAAGACAATGATCAAGCGATTTGTCTCCTGCCATCCCTCTCCAGCCTCTGTCAAACAGAGGCCAAGGACACCATTTTATCCCTGGCTAATAGCCTTTTATGGACCTAACCTCCATGAAATTATCTAGCTTCTCTTTAAACTCTGTTATAGTCCTAGCCTTCAGCCTCCTCTGGCAAGGAGTTCCACATGCTGACTACACGCTGTGTGAAGAAGAACTTTCTTTTATTAGTTTTAAACCTGCTACCCATTAATTTCATTTGGTGTCCTCTAGTTCTTCTATTTAGGAACTAATAAATAACTTTTCTTTATCGGCCCTCTCCACACCACTCATGATTTTATACACCTCTATCATATCCCCTCAGTCTCCTCTTTTCTAAACTGAAAAGTCCCAGTCGCTTTAACCTCTCCTCATATGGGACCCGTTCCAAACCCCTAATCATTTTAGTTGCCCTTTTCTGAACCCTTTCCAAGGCCAAAATATCTTTTTGAGGTGAGGAGACCATCTGTACACAGTATTCAAGATGTGGGCGTACCATAGTTTTATACAGGGGCAGTAAGATATTCTGGGTCTTATTTTCTATCCCTTTCTTAATAATTCCTAGCATCCTATTTGCCTTTTGACCGCCGCTGCACACTGTGTGGAAGTTTTCAGAGAACTGTCCACGATAACTCCAAGATCTCTTTCCTGATTTGTCGTAGTTAAATTAGCCCCCATCATACTGTACGTATAGTTGGGGTTATTTTTCCCGATGTGCATTACTTTACACTTATCCACATTAAATTTCATTTGCCATTTTGTTGCCCAATCACTTAGTTTGGTGAGATCTTCTTGGAGTCCCTTACAGTCTGCTTCTGTCTTGACTATCCTAAACAGTTTGGTATCATCCGCAAACTTTACCACCTCACTGCTTACCCTTTCTCCAGATCATTTATGAATAAGTTGAACAGGATTGGTCCTAGGACTGACCCTTGGGGACACCACTAGTTACCCTCTCCATTCTGAAAATTTACCATTTATTCCTACCCTTTGTTTCCTGTCTTTTAACCAGTTCTCAATCCAAGAAAGGACCTTCCTCTTATCCCATGGCCATGTAATTTACACAAGAGCCTTTGGTGAGGGACCGTGTCAAAGGCTTTCTGGAAATCTAAGTATACTATATCTACTGGATCCCCTTGTCCGCATGTTTGTTAACCCTTCAAAGAACTCTAATAGATTAGTAAGACAGGATTTACAGAAACCATGTTGACTTTTGTCCAACAAATTATGTTCTTCTACATGCTTCACAATTTTATTCTTTACTATTGTTTCGACTAATTTGCCAGGTACCGGTTAGACTTACCGGTCTGTAATTGCCCGGATCGCCTCTAGAGCCCTTTTTAAATATTGGTGTCACGTTGGCTACCTTCCAGTCATTAGGTACGGAAGCCGATTTAAGGGATAGGTTACAAACCACAGATAATAGTTCAGCAATTTCCCATTTGGTTCTTTTAGAGCCCTTGGATGAATACCATCCGGTCCGGAGATTTGTTAACATTAAGTTTTCTATTTGTTCCAAAACCTCCTCTAATGACACTTCAATCCGGGACAGTTCCTCAGATTCATCACCCACAACGGACGGTGCAGATTTGGGAATCTCCCCAACGTCCTCAGCTGTGAAGACTGAAGCAAAGAAGTCATTTAGTTTCTCCGCAATGGCTTTATCGTCCTTGATTGCGCCTTTTATAGTTCGATCGTATAGGGGACCCACAGGTTTTTTAGCAGGCTTCCTGCTTCTAATGTACTTAAAAAACATTTTGTTATTTCTTTTGAGTTTTTGGCTAGCTGTTCCTCAAAATCTTTTTGCTTTTCTTATTACATTTTACACTTGATTTGACAGTGTTTATGTTCCTTTCTATTTATCTCACTAGGATTGGACTTCCACTTCTTAAAAGATGCCTTTTGTCCCTCACTGCTTCTTTTACATGGTGGTTAAGCCACAGTGACTCTTTTAGGTCTCTTGCTATGTTTTTAATTTGGGGTATACATTTAAGTTGGGCCTCTGTTATGGTGTCTTTAAAAGTTTCCATGCAGCTTGCAGGGATTTGGCTCTAGTCATTGTGCCTTTTAATTTCTGTTTAACTAACCTCCTCATTTTGTGTAATTCCCTTTTTGAAATTAAATGCCAGGGTGCTGGTCTGCTGAGGTGTTCTTCCCACCACAGGAATGTTGAATGTTATTATATTATGGTCACTATTCCCAAGCGGTCCTGTAACGGTTATTTCCTGGACCTGATCCTGCGCTCCTCAGGACTAAATCGAGAATTGCCTCTCCTTGTGGGTTCTGCACCAGCTGCTCCAAGAAGCAGTCATTTAAGCCATTGAGAAATTTTATCTCCGCTTCTCTTCCTGAGGTGACATGTATCCAGTCAATATGGGGGTAATTAAAATCCCCATTATTATAGAGTTCTTTGTTTTGGTAGCCTCTCTAATCTCCCTCAGCATTTCAATGTCAGTATCCCTGTCCTGGTCAGGTGGTCGGTAATATATCCCTACTGCTAATTTCTTATTTTTGGAGCATGGAATTACTATCCATAGCGATTCTATTGAACATGTTGATTAATTTAATATTTTTATTTCATTTGATTCTACATTATCTTTCACATACAGTGCCACTCCGCCACCCACCCGGCCTGCTCTTCATCATTTCATCACCTGTGCTTCTTCATCATTTCTCTTCTTGCGAAAGAATTTCCTCTTCCCCGTCCACACATGCCTTTTTAAGAACTCGATTGTAGTGTGGATGTAAGTGAAGGTTTTTTTGAAAAGCAGCTGTTTTTTTTAAAAAAAGCTCTGTAGTGTAGAGATAGCCACAGCCACCTTTTATGGTGGTGTCTCGAAATGGAAAACACAACTTATATGCTTCCTCCTTAAAAAAATAAACCAAGAGGGTGTGGCCAAGTGGAAGGGGGGCAAGGCTGAGATGCCTACTGGGATCCAACAAGCATTCCTGGAAAGTAGTATGGAAAGAAACAAGACTCAAAATAAATGTTGAAGAGAATGCAGATTAGCGTTTACTAGTTGGGCAAGACCCTGCAAGCTCTCAGTGAGGAGGTTTGCCAGTAACGGTACACAGATATTGGAAAGATCATTCAGCAGTGTCTTCAGAAAATCATCATAGACAAGGGATACACTCTATAGGAGAGCAGAGTGAATTTTTTTCAGTGAATATTTTTATTTTCCAAAAAAATGCAGTTTTAGAAGATACAAAGCTATTCATGAACGGTGTCAAGTCCGCCAAATAATTTTAACTGAACCAAAAATAGTTTGGAAATTAATGTTTTGCTTTGACCTTTGTGATAGGGTTTTCACTCCATGCTTGCCCAGAAAGGATTAATTCAGAGCGAGAAGGGAATAATTAATCTGACAGGCCACAGCTGAGGGGAATCAGGTAGCTAAGTAATTCCTTGATTGAATGAGGGAGGCCAGCTGAGGAGGAACCAGCTGGACTAGACTCATAAAGGCAGGAAATTGGCAGTGGAGAGGGTTGCTGGGAAAGTCTGCAGTCATTCCCCTGGACAAGGAAAGGGAGTTTGGATCTGACCAAGACAAGTAGCTTACAGTTACTTCCTGAAGAGGAGCAAGGCAAACCCAGATGAAGGGGAATATTGGTAAGAAAAGGGCATAGGAAAAGGCAGTAAAGTCTAAAAGGTAACAGACTTTGGCTTCTGACTAAAGGTTCTTGAACTGGAACCCAGAGAAGAGACCACACTGGGTTTCCCTACCAGCCGCTGAAGGAGTGGCAATGAGACAATGAATCAACAGATTCACTTAAGATGCTGCTTAAGATTCCTCCAGAAAGTCTTTGATACCAGGGACGGGGAAAAGGTACCTAGCAACCTGGCTGGAAGGCTAAGTCGCAAAAGGACAGTTAGCACTTTTGGAGTGGGTGGGTGTGGAGAAGGAGGGGATGCAGACCCAAAGAGAGAGGCAGATAGATGGCATGCAACCATGTGAAGGAGTAGCATTCTCCTGAGGCTTGTCCTTAGAACAGCCAGGAAAAAACTGTATGAGAGGTGAGTAGAGCACCTTGTCAAAACCTCGCTTGAAATATTTTAAGCTTCTTGATTCTCTGATACTATTTTTTAAAAGCAGCTTTAAATTCTAACTAAAATGAAACCTATTTGGTTATTTTAAAGCTTATGTATTTTGGAGTTGTCAGTGAACCAAAGAATATATTAATCACTCCACTCAGCTCAATGGCTTTGGTCCTCCTGTAGCAGTTCTCTGCATGGACTCCTAGCTATGTGATACCAAACTCCTATTGCTGTACACACAGTGTCTATCAGATCTGTCCTCTTGCTGTGACACAGGCTGTCTATACACTACAAAGAAAAGTAGGAAAAAGATACGCAAATTGTGAATCGCAATTTGCATATCTTTTCCTGCTTTTCTTCTGAAAAAGGCTTTTCCGACAAAAACCCTCTTTCGGAACATCCCATCTTCCTTGTAAAACGAGGTTTACAGAGATGCCAAAAAATGTGTCTGCTTTTCCGAAATTTTTTTCAAAAAAGCAGATGCATTCCTCGGACGTGGCAGAGCTTTTCTGGGATACCTCCAGTATCCCGGAAAAACTCTGTACTCTAGACGTACCCACAGACAGTAAACAATGGCTGATGGGTTGTTTTAGTGCTAATAGTACTTGGCATTAATAAGGTGTTTCCCATTGTGACTCCCTCAAGGCAGTTTACAAACAATAATTTGAGCCTCACAATGTCCCTGTGGAGCCGGTGAATAATATTATTCCCATTGTATAGACAGAGAAACTGAAATTTTTAGTTCACCTCGGGGGATTAAAGATTTGACTGCCATACACTGTGACTAAATTTGTCACCCTGTTGGAGTGAAATGCTAGTGTGATGCTTATTGCTTGAGCTCCACTAACATGAGAGTATGAAATATAAGATGCTCTTTGCTGACTAGATGCTCCATAGTGGCCCAGAGGATTGAGACATTTCCTCTTTTGTCTGGTCTCTGGCTGAGGCAGGCTGCAGGATTTCCCATCCTCCTTTTTTAACAAGACACCTCAGTTTACTATTCCCTTAACATCTCCCAAAATGCTCAGCAATTTGGATCCCTTTTTCCATAACCATTCTGGAGCTGAAATCCTTGAACCAAACTGGCCTGGCGTAAGAGGATGGAGAAGACTGAAATTTGTTTTTTCCAGCAATGGGGAAATGGGTGGGTGGGTTACCTGTATTTGAACCAATCCTGAGGTGAGGCACATAAATGTTGTATTATCTGTCTGAACATAGCAAGCAAGCATATGAGGCAATGCATAAAACTGCACAGAATTTTGGGGAAGAAACCTATGATAGGATGTTCACCCCAAAAGGATTAATGGAGGCAAGACGGGTTAATTAACCTATTCAGCTGCACACTGGGAAAATTAAAGCTGAGAGAGAAATCCTAATTAGGGGACGTTCACTTATGCAGGAACAGGCAGGATTTCTTTAAAGCAGGGGAGGTTTTCCTGGAAATTGGTTGAGGAAGTGGAGGAACTGTTCTATTCGGTTGCGTTGAAGGTTGACTGGAGCCCCTTTCCCATAGAGAAACAAGGTGGGGTAAGGAATCGCAGGTTGTAGAAAAGGAAACCAGAGGGGAGTGAAAATAATCTATTGATACAGAGAGGTTTTGTAATCCTGGATGGGGAGGGAGGAATATATAGTAACCTGGACAAAGGGCCAAGTCGTGAAGAAGGAGCACAGGAACAGGGTATGCAGAGAGCAGCAGAAGATGCCTCAGACCTGGGAAGAGTTATTCCCCAGTGCAGTCACGAGTGGTGTCCCCTGTGGTGAGTGGATCTCATGATGGGATTCTTGTAAATATATTCCTTTGTGTCAGTCACACTTGAGGTATCCAGCCACTCAAAGTTCTGTTAAATTCCTGCTGAGTTAATTTTGATGGAGCTCTACTGATTTACACCTGGATCTGTCACAATAGCTGGATCAGATCCAGCAATTCTTTTCTAAATTTTGACTTAGGCAAACTCCCGCTGACATTTGTCAACTTTCGGACCACGTTCTTTTTCTTATTGTAAACTTCAGATTACAGAACATTACTTTGGTTTCAAACAGTGGCACTTTTAAATCACAATCATGTTAGAGGGTTCATTTTATCTAGTTGGCATGTTCCATTTCTGAGTGTTTTTACTAGACAATTTGAGGGTATTGTAAATATCACAGAGAAGCAATTACCCTTGAACTCAATGTTCTTTTTGCTTAGCTGCCCCCTGCCTTACCATATCACAGCTCTAGATCCAAACTATTTAAACAGCTAGTGTTGGTGGGAAGATAAATACAGCTGTTAGGCCTGTAAGCCAAGCATTTAATACTGATTGGCAAAAGAAGGTATATCCATAATTTGATAGTTATTCAAAAATAATCAGTGGACTTCTAATGGAAGAAATGGTCTATTCTGTTTGAAGAAAAAGCTAAAGGCTAATTTTTGTTTAATTGAAAAAAGGTCCTAATAATGAGGCTGACATTTGCCAGTTGTTAGCCTTTATTTTATATGCAGAAAGAATTCAACTAGCCTGATGGCTATACTTATGGTAAGGTCACTCTAATTTTTCTCTTTTGGTTAATTGCTACCTGCTGGCACTGACATGCAGTCTTTGTTTTAACAATTGCTACTTGCTCTAGATAGAGATGGATTTATCTTCCTAGGAAACAGAAGGGTTATTTTAATCAAAGCAAATGAAACTGTTTTTGGAAGGAAAAGTGGGAAGGTGGAAAAAACTGAGTTTATATGGGATGGGCTATGTTTTGATAGGGCCAAATTGGGATACCATTACACATAGCAAATAGTGACTTACTCCACCAAAATCACATACTTTTCAGATTGAGTATGGATGTCCTAATCTGTCCATAATTTGGTTCCCAATGTATAAAAACCAGTACATCATCTGACACTGCGGGAAGGTAATCCTGAAGTTGATGGGGTAGAGGTTGCTCAGTACTTCAAAGAAGAGACCCCAAGATCCTACAGTATTTTGAATGCAGAACTATCATTGACCATACTGGAGTGTGTGTGCAACTTAATCTGTGGCACTGTGAGTGATAACTACTAAGTGGGATCAGCACCTGTGCATCAGGGCTGACACTGAACACTCGGCATTCTCCTGTCTCTGGCCTGGACACTTGCAGGATACCTCTGCTCAGCACCAATAGCAGCCATCTCACCTTCCTGAGGATCTGATCCCCCTCTGTTGGCTAGGTCCTCAAAGGGAATGGGAGCTAATTGTCTGAGGGAGTTACAAGGAGGATTGATGAAGCAACGCTCATGGTTGCTCTGGGCAGTGAACATCGGGGCAGGCATCAGGGAGGCTGGGAGAGTGTGGTTTAAAAGCAATGAGAAAAGAGAACAAGGAGCGAGTAGGAAGTTTTTGCATTGGGTGAGAACATATTAGCTGAAAACTGGGGACAGCTGTAGATGGCACAGTTCAAGGGACATTTTAATCCCATGCCGGATTCCGGGGGGAGCAGAAATAAGCCCCACTTACGTCTTTTTAATTTGCATAAAATAACCCAAATCACATGGCTTCTAAATACAAGTGCAAATTTTAAAAGCATTTCACAAATTATATTGGTCTAAAAAGACCCTTGGGTGCACTATAGAAAGTACAAAATTCAGATTGTCCTATGGCCCCATTGAGCCTAGGGGATGAGAAAAGCTAGTGGTTTCATGCCACAGCTGACTGGAAAACAGACCAGTACTCTGTCACATCAAAGGGGAAGTGAATGCCAGGGTGAAAAGCCCTACAAGACAGAACCTTTACCATTGTGTTCAGATTCAGGGACTAGTAGCACAAGCTCCTCAACTATGACTTGCAGCACTTTACAGAGAAAGAGGCAGCTTTGCACAGACTTTCTAATCATGTAACTATCCTCAGGAATGTAACAGAGCAGGGGTGGACAATATTTTTCCCAGAGGGACTACACCAAAAATTTGGTAAGTAGTGACAAGCTGCACTTTTCCACTATATTAAGTGGGGTGTGTGGGGGTGCAGGGTTTGGATGCAGGAGGGAGCTCCGGGCAGGGGAATAGGAGGCAGGAGAGTGGAGAGAGTTTGGGCCCAGGAGGGGGTGCCAGGTGGAGGCTCTGGCTGAGAGGATCCCAACTGGTGGCCCAGTGAGGCACTCAGGCAGGCTGCTGGGGCAAGCATGCCTCTGCATGCCATAGGGATTTGGGCAATTTCCGGGCAATAGGAGCTGTGAGGATGGTGCTTGAGGAGGGGGCAGCGCACACACAGAAATGCTTGCCCCAGCAGCTGGCCACTTTGAGCAGCAGGTGGGGCTGAGGGTTATGGCAGAGTGGATCCAAATGTATGGCAGGCTGGTATTTTGCCACCCCAGCCCCGGAGCAAACAGGAAGCCAACACAACCAACACCATTTTCTAAAGATTAGTTTATGCTCCTTGTAGCTAACTTAGCTAAGCAGCTGAATAAGTATTCTTTATTGGTTCATGCTTCTGAGTACAATGGAAAAGATATTTGTATTACAGTCAGAGATTTTCCTCTAGTTCTTCCACTTTCCAAAGTTTAATAATGTGCGCTGCACTAAGCAACAGTGGGTTTAGTAATCGGTTGTGTGTGAATAAAATATGATTGGAAGTGTTTAATTATAAATGTGATCATGTGTATGAAAGAACAGTAGACATCCAAAGGAAGTATGAGACACACAGGGGATATTAAATAAAAAGAAGTTGCTTAGCGAGAAAAGCCATAAACTGTTGGGCATTTTTGTGATTTGTCACCTCTGCATTAACCACTAACTCAATGTATTAATGATGAACGCAGATAATGGCATTCTCTAACAAAGGAGCCATTATAGTTGGGTAAATAATAGACCCTCTAACATTTTTTTAAATTTGTGTTTGCACAGCAGATAGAATTTGATCTCATGTGCTCTCTGCATGTCTGTGAATGGGGAATTTTTTTCATCTGTTTGTATTTTATGCTATCATAACACAGAAACAAAGGAAACCAAACTCAAGAGCAGCTATATTTTAAAGGGTCTCATGTAGCCTCAAGAAAAGCAAAAGCTAACTCGTGGGATTGATGCAGACCTCTTCCACCCCAGATCACTAATTCAGATCCAGCCTAGTTGAGCCAAAAGCAAAGATGCAGGGGAGCTGACAGCCTCACCTGGCCCCTGGGCAAGGTGGTGGCGGGGGGCAGCTCTGCATTGCTGGAAGGGGTGGGGCCTCAGGCAGAAGGGGCAAGGCCTGAGCAGCTGGCCCTCAGTGCCACTCAGACCATGGTGTGCTGCCCACCGTGCTGCCTAGAGTGTACCCTGCTGCTCTCCTGCCTTCCCAGGCAGCCCTGAGCCAACCGGAGCCCGTAGCACTGTGCTCTGGCAGTGATTCAAAGGGCCACAGCCTCCAGGGCAGTAGCAGCAACAGCAGGTCTTTAGAACCAACGGACCTTGGGCAGTTGCCTCCTTTGCCCTCCACTCCACCCGGGCGGGCTTGTGACGATATGATGCTTTTTGCGGCTTGTATCATAGTCTTAGTGTTCTTTGTGGGTGCTGAACAATGTACTGATCTCTACCCAATGTACAAAGACAAGTCCTGCTACGGGAGACCTTCCTTGTGGATAAGCATCTGTGTCATAAGACCATCACTCCTAGTTTGTCTTGTCAGTGAGCCTAAGAGACAAATAGCTATGAAGACTCGCTGACTTCTCCCTATAAAATTGTCCCAGTGGGAGAGGATTGGGGCCTACTGGTGAGGAGCTTATGCTGTTGCTGTCTTGCTGCATTACTGAATCCAGGACTTAGGGTTGCAGGCTCCTGAGTATTTTCCAGTAGTATATTATTAAAACAAAACCACAGATGCCTAGACTCTATGCAGAACCCTGAGCAAAGGGCTCTGTGGGCACTGACCAGCCCAAAATTAACCGGTGCATCAGAGACACTTCTACAACTCTTTTGTTGAAGAGAAAATAACTTGCTGCTGTCTTAGGGTATGTCTAAACTACAGAGTTTTGTCGGAAAAACGACTGGTTTTGCGACAAAATCTGAGTTACATCCACACTGCAACTGCGTTCTTTCAAAAGTAAATCGAAAGAACAGAGGGGTTTTTCCGGCATTGGTACTCGTATTTCTATGAGGAAGGAGCCTTTTCCCCTTGCCTGCTTGTCCGTGGGCCGGGGGGAGGGCGGGAAGGGAGAGGGAAGCGGACAGCATGGTTCCCTGGGCACATCGGGGCCCCTGTGAGGGGCCTTGCTCCCAGAACATCCCCCTTCCCTGCTCTGAGGGCTGTCGGATACTGCTCATAGAGGAGGGCACAGTCTCAGGGACAGTGTCTGCAGGGATGACTGATCGCCTCTCCCTCTTTGTGTTCTTCACAGCTGGACCAGCTGGGACTGAGGGGCGAGCCACACCACCCGAGTCAGCCTCCAGAGCCCAGGGGACCTGAAAGCATGCCAGGGTCGAGGAAGACCTTATGCACCAGCATGTCAGAGTCCTGCATGACATGCAGCAGACCCTGGCACAGAACATCTGTGCGGATGCTGAGTGGCGGAACCATGCCTGCGACCAGCTCATGCAGCAGTGTGATAGCATGTGTGCCAGCATGAGAAATGATGGCACACCCGCCTGCTGTTGCTCCTCCTGCCTACCACCCTCCTGCCCCCCTCCTATGCCCATTCCCCCTCCCTGCCCCCATGCAATGCCTCTGCTCCTTCCCCAAGCAATGCCCATGCTCCCTCCCCATGTGATACCTATGCCCCTTCCCCCTTTCCCCCTCCGCCTTCCCTCCCTGCCTCCCCTCCTGCCCATGCCCCTGTGGTCCCCGGACCCACCCAACCCCAACTCTGACAAGGTCCCCACACCTGAGGTGGCACATTTAGCCACCCCCTCCTCCTCCAGGTTATGAGCCCTGCTCCCCTTCTGGGTTATGAGTCCCCCTCCCCCGCCCATCTTTTTAAATGAAAGATAAAGACAGACTTCATTTTGTTGGAAACCAAACAGGTGTGTTTATTGAGAGGTCAGGGAAGGGGTGAAGGGAGGGGTTGTGGTGGGAAAGGGATGGGGCTGCAAGCCAGAGGCCCCTGCTGGGGAGGCCCTGGGGAGACTTACTGGGGTCCTTGAGAGAACATCTCCCTCAGGACCTCCCGGCTGCGCACCCTGGCCTGATAGGCCTGGTGGATGGCAGCTGTCCCCCACCCCAGTAGGAAGGCCTTCCCCTTCCTCTCCACAATGTTGTGGAGGACACAACATGACGTGACCACCTAGGGGATGATGTGCTCCCCCACATCCATGCGAGTCAGCAGGCACCTGAACTGTGCCTTGAAGGTGCACTCCACCTGGATCCTGGCCCGGTTCAGGTGGGCATTAAATTGGTCCCTGCTGGGGTCCACGTGTACGGTGGATGGCTTCATAAGCCATGGCATCAGGGGGTAAGCCGCATCCCCCCCATGATGCACAATGGCACCTGCATGTCCCCAACTGCTAGTTCACGGTGCGGGAAGAATGTGTCCACCTCCAGCTTTCTGTACAGGCTAGAGTTCCGAAATATGTGGGCATCGAGTGCCCTACCTGACCACCTGACAAAAATGTGCGTGAACAGTTCACGGTGATTGACTCAGGCCTACTGCACCATAGAAAAGTAGCCTTTCTTATTAATATACTGGACCGCTCTATGTTTTGGTGCGCGCGTTGGGATGTGGGTGCATCTATGGCTCCAGCGCAGTTCGGGAACCCCAGGGCAGCAAATCCAGCCATGATCAGGTCCAAATCTCCCAGGTGGATGACCCTTCACAGTAGGATCAAGTTATTGGCCTTCACAACCTGAAGAAGGAGACAAACAAACACACAAAACAGAGAATGAGAGAGGGAGTGCCTGAGCCCTTGGGAGGTGCCCTCCTCCCCTCCCCTCTCTCCTGCCCTCCCCCAAACACTCCAAGAGCCAACCCCTATAAGGCCATCCCCCTAGCAGCAGGACTGTGTGAGCATGGGATGGCACAACCCCACAGGGATGGGGCTTCATCCCCACTACTCCACCCCCCCCATCCCGCAAACCCCCTTTCCCTAGGGTACCCCTTTTCCAGGACTCCCTCCCCCCATCCCCTGCAGGGACTGCAGCCCCAGAGTGCCTTACCTCCAAGAGGAGGGCACTAATGGTGGACTTTCCCATGCCAAACTGGTTGCCCACCAACCAGTAGCTGTCTGGGGTAGTGAGCTTCCAGAGGGCAATGGCGACCAGCTTCTCCAGGGGAGATGGCAGGCCGCAGGTGGGTGTCGCGTCTCCAGAGGGTAGGGGCCAGCCGGGCACACAGCTCCAAAAAGGTGGCCTTGTGCATGTGGAAGTTTTGGAGCCACCACTGATCATCTCACCTCTCCTTGACCAGCCAGTCCCACCACTCTGAACTGGTGTGAAGCCTTCAAAAATGCCTTTCCACTATAGGGTGCGGTTGCCAGAGTGGAGCTCTTGCACCCAGGGAGAGGGTCCCCAGAATGAGCTCAGGGTCGAACTCGGTCAGGACCAGGAAGGCAGCTGGCACAAAGTGCTACAAAAACTGCAACATGGCCGTGTGGGGCCATCGCATGCTCAGCGGCAGCTCGGGCTCCATGGCACCAAGAGAAAAGCTGTGGCATCCAAAAAAGGTGGCAACCACAGCAGGCACTGCAAGAGCTTTGCTGTCCCTTGAAGAGGCAGCAAGCACACAGCAGAAGCAGAGGAACGGCTGTCCAAGGGATCCCTTTAAGCGCGTGTCTCAGCAAGGCTCCAGCACCAGCACTCAGAAGCAACTAGAGACCGAAAGCCCTTGCTGAAGTGGTTCCAGGTGGCCTTTTATGCAAGAGAGCGTCCAATCAGTCTGGACACTCTCTTTCAAAAAAGCAGGGCCAGGCATAATTTTGGCCTCAGAATTCTTATAGAGAAAATTCTGGGCTTTGCTCACCTCTTTGTGCCTGAAAGGGAAGAGGTGAGTTAAACAGTGAGGTGATCTTCTTTACAGCATATGCTGCTGCTTTTACTTATGCACTGTGAGGTAAATTTTATATGGAGACAAATCCATCCTGAACCTTGAGTTATTGTTTTGTATGCATGGTAGTTACCCCTTAACTGTAGCTGAACCTAGTTTTTATGGGCATTTTTAAAGCATAGTGCCCCCTCTAAAATAGTTCTGAAAGAAGCTGCCTGTGATGAATAGACAGCAAAGAGAAGATGAAACCTATACTTTCTGCTTTCTTCTAATCCCAATTAACACCTCTGACTGAAAGAAATGGTGAGTATAAAATATGGTTGGAAGGGGGAAAAATACCAGGACAATAGAAGTCAACAGTTCAAATAATAAAAAGGCACTTAAAGGTCAGAAACTAGAATCGGGAACAATGGTTATTTAATGGTGCTTTTTTCCTAGAGAAGAATATAGCATTTGCTGCTTTATTGTTGTGTAGATATAATAAATACAAAGTGTTATCTGTTGAGCCAAACTAGCCACTAAAAGCTTCTGTCCCCTTCAGCTGAGTCTGCTTATATTGGTAAAAATAAGAGTGACGCATTTGCTCAGAATCTAGCACAATTTAGAGGAAAGGATGGAAATAAAATTGCTCTTAACCTTGATTAATGTTGAAAAATATTGATTAAATTGCTTATCTTCCAAGCACGAAAGGCATGAGAATGTTCTTTAAAGTTAAGGCATTGGTGTACCAATAAGACTTTTAATGTGTGATTCCCACACCCATTGAAATCAATGGGAATCATTTTATTAACCTCAAGTGGATTTTGGATCCGATCACCATTGAAAAAGGAAAGTTGTGTATAAATTTTTTTTTTTCTCATGGTCTAGGTTTGTCTAGGTTTTCAGCTGTGCTCTATATGTCCTGGGCAGAACTAAGGCAGTGGAGTTAATGAGTCCTAGGAAACCTTTTGTGGTTCCCCAATGTTACAGTGTATAGTATATTGGCCCAGACTTCAAAATAGTATACAGTGGGCTTAGGGCTGATATGTCTGCCGTATAGTTCTGTTCTCAGAGGGCTGTTGCATCAATTTCAGGAGTGAAACAATACTCTGGCCACATCCCAGGCCTCCCTCCCATCGAGGAGCAGGAAGGAACCAGCTATGCAGTCACCAGGCAAATTAGTTGAAACTATAGTAAAGAATAAAATTGTCAGACACATGGATGAATATAATTTGTTGGGGGAAAGTCAGCATGGTTTCTGTAAAGGGAAATCATGCCTTACTCATCTACTAGAGTTCAAATATGTGGACAAGGGGGATCCAGTGGATATGGTATACTTAGATTTCCAGAAAGCCTTTGACAAGGTCCCTCACCAAAGGCTCTTAAGTAAAGTAATTTTTTGGGGATAAGACGGAAGGTCCTTTTGTGGATTGATAACTAGTTAAAAGACGGGAAACAAAGGGTAGGAATAAATGGTAAGTTTTCCAAGTGGAGAGAGTTAACTAGTGGGGTCCCCCAAGGGTCTGACCTGGGACCCATTCTATTCAACTTATTTATATATGATCTAGAGTAAACAGTGAGGTGGCAAAATTTGCAGATGATACCAAACTGATCGAGATAGTTAAGATCAAAGCAGACTGTGAAGAGCGTCAAAAAGATCTCCCCAAACTAAGTGATTGGGCAACAAAATGGCAAATGAAATTTAATGTTGATAAATGTGAAGTAATGCACATTGGAAAACATAATCTCAACTATATATACAATATGATGGGAACTAATTTGGCTACAACTACTCAAGAGAGAGATCTTGGAGTCATTGTGGATAGTTCTCTGAAAACATCCACTCAGTGTGCACCAGAAGTGAAAAAAGCAAATACAATGTTAGGAGACATTTAAAAAGGGATAGAAGATAAGACAGAAAATATCTCTGGGTATGTCTACACTACAACTTTAATTCGAACTAACTTAGCTAAATCAAATTAGCGCATCTAGACTTAAAAACTAGTTCGAATTAGCGTTTTGCTAATTTGAACTAGCGCGTCCACACTGATTGGACGCTGGGTTGCATTTAAGGGCAGCTGAAACTGGTTCCGGCAGGGCATCAGGTCAGTAGTTGCTTTGTGTGGCTACTGTCTGACGCTATCTGAGGCTTGTGCTTAAAGGGACCCTCCTGGACAGCCGGTTCTCAGCTTCTCCGCTTGCTTGCCTACCTCGCCGAGGGACAGCAAAGCATTTTTCTCTCCGCCTGCCTGTGTCGGTGGTTCCCATTGGGGATTCCGCCGCAGTTGGCAACATGGAGCCAGAGCTCGCCCTGGGCATTCTGCTCCAGTTTTTGGACTTGCTGCTGCAAGCCTGCCAGCAATGGCTGGAGGATGCCTGGCACCACCTGATGCACGTCAGCCCCCTGCCTCTCCACCTGGCCTCCTTGGGGGCCGTGGAGGAGCCGCAGCACCGCCCGGACGCCAGCGTGCCCCGCCGCATCTGGCGTCTGGACACCAGCAGCGACTGGTGGGACCGCATCATCCTGGAGCACTGGGGAGACAGACAGTGGACCCAGAACTTCAGGATGAAGAGGGACACCTTCCTGGAGCTCTGCGAGTGGCTCGCCCCTGCTTTGCAGCGACGGGACACTCACATGAGGCCCGCCATCCCCCTCCAGAAGCGTGTGGCCATCGCCCTCTGGAAGCTCTCCAAGCCGGACAGCTACCGATCCGTCGGGAACCAGTTCGGCATGGGGAGATCCACCGTCGGAGCAGTGCTCATGTAGGTATGGCACTCACCGGCCACTGGGCCGGGGGGGAAGGGGACTGCAAGGAAGGAATGGGCCACCCCAGGGAAAACGGGGGTGGGGAAGGAGGCGACAATGCCCCGCATGGGAGGGTTCGGTCTGTCCAGGCCGTACTACACGCCGCCTGCAGCGGCCAGGATCACAGCAGGGGTCGCTTCTGGGAGTGGGGCACGGGGCAGTGCCAGGGAATGAACACTCCCAGCCACCCGGGCGCCCCAGTGATTCGCGGTTTGCTGTGTCTCTCTGCAGGTGGTCAAGGCCATCAACCAGGTGCTGCTCCGCAGGGTGGTCTGCCTCGCCGACCCGGACGCCGTCATCTGGAGGTTCGGCGCCCTCAGCTTCCCCAACTGCGGGGGGGCCATCGACGGGACGCACATCCCCATCCATGCCCCAGAACACCAGGCCTCCCAGTACATTAACCGCAAGGGGTACTTCTCCATGCTCCTGCAGGCCGTGTGTGACCACCGGGGCCAGTTCACGGACATTAATGTGGGCTGGTCCGGCAAGGCACACGACGCCAGGGTGTTCTGCAACTCCTCCATGTGCCAGAGGCTGCAGGCTGGGACCTTCTTCCCCGACCGCCACATCAGGGTCGGGGACATGGACATGCCCATCTGCCTGGTGGGGGATGCGGCCTACCCCCTACAGCCCTGGCTGATGAAGCCGTAACCGGGGCACCTCAACCCCTCCCGGCAGGCCTTCAATGCCAGGCTCACCAGGGCCCACATCGTGATCGAGGGGGCCTTCGGACGCCTGAAAGCCAGATTTAGGTGCCTCCTCACCCGCCTCGACCTCGCCGAGCACAATATCCCTCCCGTGGTGGCAGCATGTTGCGTGCTGCACAATTTGTGCGAGCGGAAGGGGGAGGCATTCCTGCCAGCCTGGATGGCTGAGGCTGACTGCATGTCTGGCCACTACGCTCAGCCCTGCACCACCGCCGTCCGGGAGGCCCAGCGGGGGGCCGTCTGGATCTGGGAAGCCCTGTGGGAGAGCTTCCAGGTAGAGGAGGACTGAACTTTCCCTGCATGCCCCATTGGGGCCTTCTTCCACCCTCCCCTCCTTCTCCTTTCCCCTCCCTAACCCCCCTTCCTAATGTTAAATAAAGACACCTGTTTTGAAAACAACAATCTCTTTTTATTTTACATAACTGGGGTGGGGGGAGGGAGGAATGAGGGTGGGAGAGGGGAGAAACCTGGGAGGAGGGAGCTAGAAGGGGAGGAAGGGGAGGAAGGGAAGGGAAAGCTCAGGGTTGGGGTCCTGCTGGCTCTCCCGTCTTGCAGCACTGCGGTGTGGGGCGTCGGGGAGTGGGTGTGGAGGGTGGGGCAGGAGGGAGGGGGTGTGGAGGAAGCGGGAGGGAGAGCAGGGGTGGGAGGAGGAGCGAAAGCTGGGACGGCCGCAGGGGCCGGAGCAGGAGGAGGCAGGAACCTGTCGACCAAGGTCTGGAGGTGGCCTCTGAGGGCACGGCCCTGCTCCTCCAGTGCCTCCAAACTCCGCTGCCGCAGCCGCAGGTCCTCCCAGACCCAGTGGTCCTAGGTGCAGAGCTGGTGCTCCACTAGCCACAGGTGCCGCCGGTGGTAGTCCTCCAGGTTCCTGGTGCGCCTGCTGACTCGGGTGTGGGTGGCTGTTGCAGGCGGGGTGGTGCGCCCTGCAGTCCCAGGTGCTGCGGCTGTGGTGAAACAAGAGCAGTGGTCAGTTCTCCCTGGGGACACGGTGGGTGAAACCCAGCCCCACTCTGCAAGGCGAGGTCGGCGTGTGGGGAACGGACCAGGGCCCCTGCATGACACCCAGCTGCTGCTCCATGGTGGGCAAGGCCCAGGCGCACGGTCCCTGGGCTCCCTCTCTCCCCAACCCCCCATACACATAAGGGGAGCACGATGGCACTCACATGTGGAGCCCTCCTCGGCCTCGGACGACCCAGCCAATGTGCTCTGTGGGGTGCCTCGGGGGTCCTGGGTCCTGGGCAGGCTCCCTGCAGGCTCCTGGCTCTCAGCGTCCTCCTCCTCCTCCTCGGTGTCAGGGCAGGTCGATCACCAACCAGGGGGAATGGACAGCGTGAACCCCCAGGATGCGGTCCAGGGCCTCAAAGTGGGGGCAGGCCTCCGGGTCGGCCCCTGGCTGGCACGCCCTGGAGTAGGACTGCCGCAGGTCTTTAATCTTGCAGCGGACCTGCTCCTGGGTCCTCATGTGGCCTCTGGTGGCCAGGCTGGCAGCCATGTGGCTGTAGACAGCTGCGTTCCTGTGGCTAGTGCAGAGATCGTGGACGTTAGAGGCTTCCCCTCAAACCTCAATGAGGTCCACGATCTCCGGACTAGACCAGGCGGGCGCCCGCCTCTTGCGGCCCCGGGCAGGCTCCTGTGAGCCGCCAGCCTGGTCCTGGGAAGGGGGAGGGCTGGGTGGCAGCGGGTGGCTGGCTCATGCCGTGCCAGGTGCAGGGTCTGCTGGCTGGGTGCTGGCAGGCTTGCAACTGGCACAAGCAGTGTAGCCAGACAGTGCCCCTTTAAGGGCTCCGGGGCCGGGAGGGGGGCAGAAGAGTTTTCCTGGTTTGGCCCAGAGTGGCCACCAGGGCAAGCTGGGAAGGGCTAGCCTCCAACTAGTTCGAATTAAGTGGCTACACAGCCCTTAATTCGAACTACTTAATTCGAACTAGGCATTAGTCCTCGTAGAATGAGGTTTACCTAGTTCGAATTAAGCGCTCCGCTAGTTCGAATTAAGTTCAAACTAGCAGTTTGCATGTATAGATGGCTGTTAGTTCGAATTAACTTTGTAGTGTAGACATACCCTTATTGCCTCTGTATAAAACCATGGTACGCCCACTTCTTGAATGCTGTGTACAGATGTGGTTGCCTCATCTCAAAAAAGATATATTGGCATTGGAAAAGGTTCACAAAAGGGCAACAAAAATTATTAGGGGTTTGGAACGGGTCCCATATGATGAGAAATAAAAAAGACTTGGACTTTTGAGCTTAGAAAAGAGGAGACTTAGGGTATGTCTAAACTACACCCCTCTGTCGGCAGAGGGATGTAAATTAGACATATCGAAAATGCAAATGAAGCCAGGATTTAAATATCCCACGCTTCATTTGCATAATGGCAGCTGCCAATTTTTTTTTCGAAATGGGGCTTTTGGAAAAAAATGGCAGTGTAGATGGGGTATTTTCGACAGAAATGCCCCATTTCGAAAGATTCTGTACGCCTCATTTTTTTGAGGAGTACATGATCTTTCGAAATGGGGCATTTCTGTCGAAAATGCCCCATCTAAACTGCCATTTTTTTTCTAAAAGCCCTGTTTCGAAAAAAAGTGGTGGCCGCCATTATGCAAATAAAGCGTGGAATATTTAAATCCCCACTTCATTTGCACTATCAATACATCTAATTTTCATCCCTCTGCAGACAGAGGGGTGTAGTTTAGACTTACCCTAAGGGGGATATGATAGAGGTCTATAAAGTCATGACTGGTATGGAAAAAGTGAATAAGGAAAAGTTATTTACTTATTCCCACAATATAAGAAGTAGGGGTCACCAGATGAAATTAATAGTCAGCAGGTTTAAAAGGATATTGACATTCGAGAGGAGTTGTTATAGAAAGATCCTGAGAATAGGATGGATGTAGAATGTTACCAATGAGGAATTATATAGGAAGATACAGCCAAAAGAGAACCTGCTGCAGAAGGTTATACAATGGAAGTTACATCTATTCGGGCATATCTGCAGAATGATCAATGAGTGAAAAGTTAAGACCCTGGTATTCAGCATAACAGATGGTCCGAACAGGAGAGTCAGACCCCACAAGAGAATGGGTAGATAATATAGTAGATTGGTGCGGAGCTAGTCTACAGAAACTAAGCCACTCCACACTGGATAGGGAAAGATGGAAGGAAATAGTGAGGGAGGCATTGGACACCAACGGGCACTGAGCCCATGGTTGTTGATGATGAGGAGGAGGTTAAAAACAAACAAAAGCAAGTTTTTCTTCACTCAGCACACAGTCAACCTATGGAACTCCTTGCCAGAGGAAGCAGTGAAGGCTAGAACTTTTACAGGGTTCAAAAAAGAGCTAGATAGATTCATGGAGGTTAGGTCCATCAATGGCTATTAGCTAGGATGGGTAGAACGGTATCCCTAGCCTCTGTTTCTCTGGAAGTGGGTGACAGGGGAGGGATCACGTGTGGATTACCGGTTGTGATCCCTCCCTCTGGGGCATCTGTATTGGCCACTGTCGGCAGACAGAATACTGGGCTAGATGGACCTTTGGTCTGACCCAGTATGGCCATTCTTATGTTCTTATGTTCTTACGTTATGTAGAACTGTCCAGCTAGCTGAATCCACCAGCTTCAGATCCCTTGTGAAGATGCTGCATTATGGCAGAGAATCTGGTGCACTGTGTGGAGCTCACACACATACATGAAGGTCCTTATTCTTGACTGCACTATCCCAATTTTGCACCCTGGTACATGTACTGACATCTTTTACACCGATATACAACTAGAGTAGCATAAGGTACAGTCAGGCTGCATACATTTATGCTAAAGACAATATAAGATTTTAGTGTACATGCAATGTGCCTCAGTTGGCACGTGACTAGAATTCATCACTGAATTTGGTCTGTTTCCAAATCATGAGCTTCCTCGGCTCCAGCCAGGTACTGACGGGGAGTATGCCGTGAACTCAGATCCATGCCATCCAACACAAAATAAAGACCTCACTCTTATATTGCTCTTTTCAAGCCTTTACTTAACCTATGTTTAATGTTATATAAATGTAATATTTTAATTGCCTTCTAGAGATGAGCTCCAGAAACGTATTTTTTTCTCTTGTCATTTTAGTTTGAATAATTGATCCTTTCTTCTCTGCTCATCTTATTTCTGACCTTCCATTGTCCACACTACTTATCCTTCCCTATGCTGCCAATGTGGGGGAGCAGGGAGGCAAAGAGGGACCATCAATTCAAAAGGACCCAGAGCTCCTGGCCATTGCTGCTGCTACTGCAGCAGCAGCTGGAGTCCCAGGCCCCTAAAAAGAGCTGCTGGAGCTGCACATGGTGCACTCCAGACAACACTGAGGGCTGCCTGGGTAGGTGCAGCATGTTCTGGGAAGCACTGAGGGCTGCCTGTGGGAGGCTAGCAGCACCCCTGCCTCTTCTGCCCAAGCCCCCACCCCTTCCAGGGGTGCAGAGCTGCTCCCAGCCTTGCTCAGGGGCCTGGTGAGTCTGTCAGCCACACTGCCCTTCCCTTCTTTGCTACCATTTCTTCAATCCTCTCCACTTTCTCCTGGTGATATTACTGTGTATCTCTTTTTCTGCTGTGCTGATTCCATTTCCTCTCCTTGTGCTCACTGGCCTTTCCTGCATTAACCGCAACACATGTAATTTCTTTGACATATGTGGGATGAGATATGGCAATACATTATTTCACTGAAAACTTTCCTCGGGAATGTATCCCTCCTGGGTGAAATGATTGCATTTTCCCTGGTTCAGATTAACCACCGCAGGAAGGAAATATTTCATGTTTCATTATTACCATTAATCCTCCAAGGTGCTGCTTTGAATGAAAATCCATTGTTTAGCTTAACAGATCGGGACGCCAATACATATGTCTAATCGAAATATTCTCATAACAAATGCATATATCATGTTTAGTGTTACTTTGCTAGCAGAACATCACTGAATGTTGCATTACACTAAAGAATACACTTTCAACATATTACATGGACATGCACCTTTCCTACTAATCTGACAAAACATAACAATACTTACTCAAGCTGTTGTGCACAAGAAGGCTTATTTATCCTTGTAAATCTGAGAAGACATCACATTGCAGCAAAATTTAATGTGGACAAGGAGTGACAAAAAGTGCAATCCTGTACACATTGAACTCAAATGAGAAACTCCCATTTGACATCAGTGTACATAGAATCAGGCTTATATATTAGTTCCAGTTTTGATGTTTTTTCTCCCCTTGCATGTTGTAGGTACTGATGATCTGAATACATCAAAACACCGAGGTGCCTTTCCATGTGAGGGTAGCCTAGAAGACAATTTTCTGCATGTTCTGTATGTTGCGCTGTCATTCCAGAAAGGCAGCACTTTTGGTTATACAGAAGAGCAAAGGAAATATTAATTTTTAGAGGCTGAAAGTTCATTTCTTTGGGTATCACCTTTTGGAAGTAGTTCCCTAAGAGCTGTATGTGAATTAACATAAGATGTCATAGATCTCCATCCATGACTTGGAGCCTCAGCTTTATTTTTCTTTAATCTAACACTGGTGGAAAGGAGGATGTGCAAAATTAGGGTATGTCTACACTGCAGAGGGTTTTTTTTTTTAAACGAAAGTTTTTCTGAAAAACTTCACTTACGTCCACACTGAAATCGTGTTCTTTCGAAAAAAAATTGAAAGAACAACATTTTTCCAACATTAGTAAACCTTTTTCTATAAGGAAGAAGGCTTTTTCCAAAAGAGCTCTTTTGGAAAAAGGCGTGTGTGGACGGGGAGGAAGGAGTTCTTTCGAAAGAAGAGGAAAGAGGAAAAAGCACAGGTGCCCTGGTGGCTACTCCATCCATAGTAATGAGAACTGAAATGCAAGATAGCGTCCATTCAGTGTGGACACTATCTTTTGAAAAAGCAGATCGCTTTTTCGATGTGCTTTTGTGTGCAGACGCTGTCTTTTGGAAGAAGTTTTTTTGGAAGATCTCTTCCAGAAATGCTTCTTCCGAAAGAAGTCTGCAGTCTAGACGTAGCCTAACAGACAAGAGAAGCTCAGGAGGCAAGCAACTGGGGCATTAGTGCTTATAAAAGTGTGAGGAATGTATAGTCAAATATTTAGGGCTTTTTGTTTGCTAGACAACTATTCTAACACCTTGGTTTTTTACTGTATGTAACACTGGATTAAAGTATAGGCATGTACGAGTTTATTCATTTATATATTACAACAATGTGCCTAAAATTAGGAAAGACAAGTGGAAAGAGCTTTGCATGAGGAGTCAGGAGACCTGGATGCTGTTCCTATTTCTAGCTCTGCCACTCATTCACTGTATGGCCTTCCCATCTGTGTGCCTTTGTTCCCCCTGTTTGTCATGTCCCTTTAGATTGTAAGTGTTTGTGAACAGGTTTGTGTAGTGCTTAGTACCATGGAGCTACAATAATTGTTCAGCAAAGTTACAAGCAACTGAAACCAGTATCTTGTAGCAGATAATTAAGGTTGTCTGACACTGAGGTTGCCTGAGACTGTACTGCCTATAATTAGAACAAAGGAATGTTTGGGTTCATATTCTGTTATGCTAAATATGTACAAAAAATCTTCAGTTTTACTCTTTCAAGAATCCATCATTTATTTCTTTGCCATTTAATCCAAATGTCTGTGCTCAGCTATGATATGAATCATGAGAGGAAAAATCTCTAACATTGGTCTTATGGTAGTTATGACGGGGTGTGGCAACCCTGCACTGAACCACAAGGAGTTGCCTTGGCCCACTGGGCCCCAGCTGGGCATGTTTGCAAGGGTGGCCAGGTATAAAAGCCCAGGGAGTCACTCAGTCTGGGCTGACTGCCAGAGGAGAAGGAGCTCAGGTCGGAGCTCCTGATCAGCCCCTGCAGCAGTAGCAGTAGCTGCCGCCACCGCCGGTGCCGCCCCAGAAGCAGCGACCCCAGCAGCCATAGCCACAGCCTCAGTGACAGCCCCGCCGCCCAGCGATGCCCCGAGAGCGGAGCAGCGCGCCGGGATGGTAGGAAGTGGCCCAGGGAGGAGGATTGTCCTCCGGGAGCTCGGCGTGTTTCTGCCTGAGCAGGCAGCGGAATCCTCCCCCGTCAACAGGGCCCTGGGCTGGGACCCGGTGGAGTGGGAGGGCCCGGGTCCCCTACCCCTCACCCCACAACAATCCAGCTCCCTAGCAGGCTGGGAGGCTTCCCTTCGGACTAGGCCTCGAGGCCATAGTGACCCTGAGAGAGGGGAGTATGTCTCTGACTAGGCCCGTGGGGCTGTATTTACCCTGTTAGAGGGAACTGTACTTTGGGACTAGGGCTACAGGGCCGTATATACTCTGATAGAAGGGACTGTGTTTGGAATGAGGCCAGAAGGCCATAGGGACCCTGGTAGAGGGACATTTGAGGGGAACTGGGTCTACGGGCTGTATTTGCCGTGTGGAAAGCTGGCACAGACCCTGACTTTGGGGCTTCCGGACCGTCAAGGGGTCCTGCCCCTCGACATTCATGAAATTGACTGGACTCCTGCTTCATACGTGTTCTACACCCAGAATAATCAGTGCTGGTATTCAGGAACGCTTGCTTTTATAAACTTCTCTAATAGAGGGCTAATGAATCCCTAGATTCTTATGGAACCATAACAACTGCACTTTAATATTAAATCTCCATGGGAATCTGTAAAGCATATTAGTCATTTCCACGACCTCAGGAGTTGAAGACTCATTAAAAAGATCTTTATTATCATAGACAGGTCTGTTTCCTTTCCCTTATTTTAAAATCTATTCCTATTTCCAAATCTCCCCAGACAATGCCCAAGGTGATGGGGTGTCTAGGATTTCCAGGTTTATGGAACTTGGGTAGCAGATGGAATACTCTTGGTCAGGGCTCTAGGAGTATGTCTGTGTAGATTCAGTCCCATGCTATAGCAGAGAGCTTTCTGAGCAGTTTCTTCTGGTATTCCTCAGTGGGATCACTGGAAAGTGGTCTGTAAAATGTGGTGTTGTAGAGTTGCCTTGTGGCCCTCTATTCATAACTTGACCTATTAATGATGACAATAGCGCCTCCTTTGTCAGCCTCTTTGATTCTAATGACTGTTTTTTGTGGCTGTGTTGTGTTCTGTACAGCTGAGGTTGTGACATGTGATGTCATTTGTTCACGTCTGTGGAAGCACTCAAAGTAGATGTCTCCAGTGCATCATTGACAATCTACAACCTGGAAAATGATCCCTCACTCTCACAGACCTTGGGAAACAGGAGTACAGGCAACACCCCCCCCCCACACACACACACAACCTGAAGCAAATACTTACCAGCAGCCACACAATGCACCACAGAAACACTTAATTCAAGAATCTATCCCTGCAACAAATCCAGTTGCCTACTCTGTCCACATAGCTATATAAGCAACACCCTCACAGGACCTAACCAGATGAGCTACACCATCAGGGGCCCTTCCACGTCCACTAACTTGAAGTGCCAGCAATGCCCCTGTGTCATGTACATTGTCCAAACTGGACAGTCTCTGCACCAAAGGATAAATGGACACAAATCAGACATCAGGAGTGGTAACACATAAATGTGTGGGGGAACATTTTAACCCTCCTGGACATTCAGCAATGAATTTGAAAGTAGCCATCTTTCTACAAAAGAATTTTAAAAACCAGTTACAAAGAAAGACAGCTGAACTGGAATTCATTTGCAAATTCAACACCATCAACTTTGGACTGAATAAGGATCTCAATGGTTAATACATTACAATCGTGATTTCCCCCTGTCTAGATATTTACATCTCCTACTAAATGCTGTGAATGACCCACATCCACCCTGATGTAATTAGCTTAATTAACACAAGTAACTCTTCCTTATATATACTCCTGCTTCTGTAACATCCACTCCAATTCATCTGAAGTGGGCTTTATTCACCAAAGCTTAGGCGCTAATAAATCTATTAGCCTCCAAGGTGTCACAGGACTCCTGTTGTTTTGTTAGTTACAGACTAACATGGCTACCCCTCTGAATCCAGCATTAGTTAGTGTGAGAAGGAAAAAGTCTGACAACTTAGTTTTATTTTTCAGTATGTATAACTATTACTCCCAACAGGGTTTCATATTGGTAATGCAGATGATGATTTCTAATAATCACCATTAGAGTGAAGGTGTCAGTTGGGGGTTTTAATAGGGGCCAATGAAATTACAAGACAGGTTGCAAATGAAGGTGGGATAAGAAGTAAATCTATATGTTTATAGAATGACTTTAGGGGAAAGGGTGAATTCTGTAATATCAGCTCAACAGCCAGCATTGACATGCTCACTTAAGGTTATATCATCTTAATATCTTTGGGGACAGGTCTCTTGCCCCTTGTGGTAAGCAAAGAATGGAATGATGGACTATTACACACGAGATTTTTTGGATGCTTAGTGTTTAGGTGTGGAGTTCCCAGGATGTAGTGGAAATGGGTCCAGCATTCAGAGCAAAGGAGAGGAGTGTGGGTACAGCTCATTGTCAACCTCTCTAGGGCTCAGTGAAAACTACAAGGCAGAGCACTTCACTGGACGAACTGGACTGCCACTCTGCACTGGGGATAGCACTGGGAGACATTTTGCCTGTTGGAGGCAGGTACTGGATCACCTGGGAGGTATAGAAATAGTTCACTAGCTGCTACAACCTAATTCCACTCCATGTAGCCAATGAGCTCTGCAGAGATGTGCATGGGTTGGTGGAGCAATGGACTTGCCTCCTTGCCAAGTACTCCCAAGGGAATGGGTAGAAAGAGGTCCTTGCACTCCCATGAGCAAAGGAATTCTAATTGTGGCTGACCTTTGTACATGCTGTTTGTTTGCTTTCCCTCCTGACTAAAGACTGGGTACAGGATGGTCCGAGATGATCAACTCATTTGTGCAAGATCTATGTGTTCTGTGACTGTGCTTAAAAGATAATAAATGATGGTAATTGACATGCTCTATGATGAGGCTAATTTCAGTCTCATTTAATGTCTCCAAATATTATTTTCCGAACAGATGCACTAGAGTGGTGTTTAAAAATAGGCGGGTGCAACATTGTACCTACAGTGTGCTAGACACTCACAGAGCTTATACTGACAGACATGTTCTATACCCTGTCAAGCTTCCAGTCCACCGGAACCTGAGTTGCTTCTGCATTGACCATCCAAACTGAACCGCACTTTGGTGTTTGAAAGAGCTATGGAAGGGAATAAGTAAGGAAGTAAAAACTAAACTCAGCTTTACAAAAAAGAGAAGTCTTCGTGTCATCTTGTTCTAATTCTAGAAAACATTGCCTGAGGGTGTATATAAAGAGGAAAGTCCCAGTACTCTTGCAAAGCCTAATATGATAAGACGATAAGTCATCGCTTTTGGTGTAGCACACTGTTGTGTATTGCAGAAATACTTCAAACATAACATTTTTTGTTTTAATTTATTTATTTGAGATGAATGTGCTTCTAAATTAAAAGTTAAGAACTGTGAATATAAGAAAATAAAAGCCTTAGGGTACGTCTACACAGCAGCATTATTTTGGAATAACTGATGTTATTCTGAAATAACATAGTGCACATCTACACTACAAGCCTTTATTTCAAAATAATGTCGAGCTGGAGGATTTCTTACTCTGACTCATGTAACCCTTAGTTCATGAGGAGTAAGGGAAGTGGAAGGAAGAGTGTTCTTCCTTCAACTTCCTGCTGTGTAGACAGTGCCAAAAGCCGAGGTAAGGCACTTAAACTTAAGATACACAACTAACGAAGCTGAAGTTGCGTAGCTTAACTCGACTTTAGCTGGCAGTGTAAACATACCATTAAGTTTCTAGACTTAGTTTGATTGGCATTTTCTGTAGAGGGGTCTCTTTTGCTATCCTTCTCTTTCCCATCATTTGACCAACACACTGAGTGCTAAGCAGTGGGTGCTGACACATGACAACACACATGTGGTGGACACTGAGGCCATAAGTCATTTGGGATGAAATTCTCCCCTGCACAGAGGGGCAACCTAAACCTGAGCACCACCTAAACCCCGTGTTGAGGGCTTATGTGGTGCATAGGCTTTGTTCTGGCCTCCTGAGCAATGATGAATTTCACCGATAGGGAACCACTCACCTTATAAAAACTGAAGTATTTTGGCCTTTTCCTTCACCAACAAATGCAGCATACCATTTATATATAAAGGCTTCATATATGACATCTGTATTGATTCCAGTTCATATGATGGCCTTATGGCAATACATCACTTCAACTTGGCTGCTTTGTTTTTCCTTTTTAATTACTGAAAAATGGGTGAATGAACCTTTCCTGCCTCCCTTGCACTTTGCCTACATGGGGGAAGAGAGCTGCCAAGAGATGGTGGCAGTGACCATAGGTGACAGAGACTGGCCTTGTTTCTGCCTCATCCCACTGATACCTGTTCCTCTTGCTGCCTCCCAATGAAGGAGCTTGTTCTTATTTCTAATGTTCAAAACAATTATGCAGAGCAGACAAACTCAGTTCTGAGGGCTTTACTGAGGAATGATATAGAGCAAGAGTAACTTAAGTTTTTTACAGGTACTGTTGTGTTGCCCTCTCCCCCTGGGCTTGGGAGTGAGTAGGAGCTCAGGGCACAGGGCTGTGGAGGTGTAGGAATCAGGGTCAGGGGATGTGGGGGGTTCAGGAGCCCAGGGCAGGGGGCTGGGGGAAAGGCACCATTTTGGAAGGGTGAGGCGGGGCTGCAGCCACACATACCAGGTTGCTGCTGGTCTTCTTCCCCTTCCCCTGACTACCGGAGAGTGAGGGGAAAGTGCAGAGTGCTGCATTCCTCCTCTATCTCTCCCTTGGGCAGCCAGAGGGAAAGGAATGCATGCAGGATGGGAACTTTCCTAAGGCTACATCTAGACGGCAAGCTTCTTTCGAAAGAGAATGTCCACACCTTAAAACTGGATCGAAAAAGCAATCTGCTTTTTGGAAAGAGAGCGTCCAGACTGCACGGACACTCTCTTGAAAGAAAGCCTTGATTGCTATTCACAGAATGGCAACCAGGTCACCTGTGCTTTTTTTGATTGCCTCTTCTTTCGAAAAATGTCCCTGTTCTGCATCCACACACGCCTTTTTTCGAAAGAGCTCTTTCGGAAAAGGCATTCTTCCTCGTAATTTGAGGTTTACCAATGTCGAAACCCCCCTGTCTTCCTTCTACTTAATTTCAAAAGAACGCAATTACAGTGTGGATGCAGGTGAAGTTTTTTGGAAAAAAGAGCAGTTTTTTCGAAAAAACATGTAGTCTAGACATACCCTAAGAGTCAGGGGAAAGGAAAGAAGAGCAGCAGCAACCCCGTATGTGTAGCTACAGCCTCTCCCTGGAGGTGCCCTGGACGGGTAGGAGGCTCAGAGCTGAGGCAGTCCAGCCAGGGCAGGAGGAGGCATCTGGGGCACTTGGCTGCAGTGGGAAGGGTGGCGCACTCCCAGCCTGCCCCTTTTGCCTGCCTGGCTGCCTGCTGCTCAGTGTGGCAGCCTGCAGGCAGCCCCAGGAGCCAGGCTGGGAGTGCGCCACCCTTCCCACTGCAGCCAAGTGCCCCAGACGGCCGGCTTCTTGCCGGAGCGGTACACTAGCTTACTTCCCTTCTGCTTTGATGAGATCATTTAAATGTCCCATCCATCCAAAGGGAAAGGATTTTCCTTTGATGGGAATGGACTCCTGGGTACAATTTTCAAAAGCATCTAAGAGTGCGTCTACACAGCACCCTAAACTTGAAATAAGATATGCAATTTGCACTATGAAAATTGTATATCTTATTTCGAATCTATTTCCAAATAGCTTATTTTGAAATTTGGTATGTCTACACAGCGCCAAATTTCAAAATAATGTGCTATTTCAAGCCATCTCTTATCCCTTGTGCAACAAGGTTCACCGGAATGGTGAAATAGCACGCACATTATTTCAAAAAATATTTTGAAATAATGCACGGCTTGTGTAGACACAGGGTAGTTATTTCGGGATACCTCTGATATCCCAAAATAGTTGTGCAGCGTAGACATACCCAAAATGACCTAAGTCTTTTTCAAAAGTGACCACGGGTATGTCTACACTGGCCCCCAGTTCGAACTAGGGAGGCTAATGAGGGCGACCGAAATTGCAAATGAAGCGTGGGATTTAAATATCCTGCACTTCATTAGCATGTTCCCGGGCGGTCGCCATTTTGGAAACTGACTAGCCCGGAATAACTGCCCTCGTCTACACGCGGCAGTGAAGCGAAGTCAGTAAACCCCTTAACTCGAATTGGCTGTTAAACCTCATTCCATGAGGAGTAACAGCTAATTCGAGTTAGGTTTACTTCAAACTCCCATTTCACTGCGGCGTGTGCGTGAGCAGTATTCGGGCTAGTCAGTTTCCAAATAGCGACGCCGAACATGCTAATGAAACGCGAGATATTTAAATCCGCGCTTCATTTGGCAATTCGTCGCCTCATTAGCCTCCCTAGTTCGAACTAGGGGGCTAGTGTAGACATACCTTCAAGGCCAGATTTCTAATGGCTTGAGGCATCCGGCTGTTAGATACCTAAACATTTTTGTACAACTTTCCTGGGCTCCTAAGTCACATCTGCGCTTTTGGAAATTTTATTCAAAGCCTTTTCATCTCTCTTTCGGAAAGAAACCCAATAATGTCTCATCTGAAGAAGGGGTTTTTGCCCACAAAAGGTCATGATAGTATCTATATATTTTTGTTAGTCTCTAAGGCTACATCTACACTGCATGATTATTTCAGGGTAAGCTATTCCAGAAGAAATACTCCAAAATAGCTTATTCCGAAATAACGCGTCTACATAGCAAATGCCCATAGAAATAGCACTGAGCTATCTTGAAATACAGCGTCACACTGATTGGCCACTGAATCGCATTTAAGGCAACCTGGAAGCACTTCAGGCAGGGCATTAGGGCAGTACTCATGCTTAAAGGAACCCCCACCCCTTCTGTTGTGTTTCAGGCTCTTCTCCTTTGCCTACCTCCGTGAGGGACAGCAAAAGCCTTTTCTCTGTGTGCTGTGGTTGCTCTTGCGGACACCACAGCACTCCTGACGTGGAGCCAAACCTGCCTCCAAGCAGCCAACAGCTCTTGTGTCTCATGCTGCATCTCCTGGTGACGTTTCTGCAGGCTGCCCTCAAGGCTCTGCAGGAGGAGGACCCCCAGTTTATTGTGGGGCATGTCCTCTCTTCTCTCCAGGCACTGCTCATGCAGCTCAACCCCAGCCCCAGCCCCTGCACACTGTGCACCACTGCTTCTTGCATCTGGACACTAGTTCCGACTGGTGGGACCGGATCATCATGAAGCAGTGGTTCCAGAATTTCTGCATGCAGAAGGACACCTTTCTGGAGCTGTGTGAGTGGATTGCCCCTGCTCTCAGGTGACTGAACACCCGCATGCAACCCACCATCCCCCTCCTAAAGCAGGTAGCCATCACCCTCTGGAAAGCTTGCCATGCTGGACAGCTACCAATCCACTGGGAACCAGTTCGGTGTGGGGAGACTGACCATCAGAGCCGTGCTCATGGAGGTATGGCACTCTCGTACTATGTTATTGGGAGGACAGGGAACTGCTGGAATAGGGTTCCCCAAAGAAGAGGGGGTTGTGGTAGTGGTGGTAGAAGGCCCCTCCCCAGGAGGTTTTTCAGTCCCGCCTTCACAAAGCCCTGACAGGGGTTGGGGTAAGTAGGGGTTGCTCCTGGTATGGGGGGAGGTGAAGGGGTTTGGGCTTGGGGAACTTCTAAGGGCTCTAGCAACCCTGTGATTCTCTGTGTGTCTCCTACAGGTGATGAGGGCCATCAACACCGTCCAGCTGCACAGGGTCATCCATTTGCCACCATGGGCTCCCCAACTGCAAGGGGCTAATGACAACACCCATATCCCCACCTGGGCCCCTGACCACCAGGCATCCAAATCCACCAACCACAAGGGTTACTTTCGATGGTCCTGCAGGCTCTCGTGGACCATCGTGCTTAGTTCATGGACATCTATGTCAGGTGGTTGGGGAAGGTGCACGACGCTCGCATCTTCAGAAACTCCTGCCTGTTCCAGAAGCTGCCCACTATTTTCCTCGACCGCACCATCAGGGCTGGGCAAGGCCACCCTCTTCTCTCCTGGCTAATGAAGCCCTACACCAGACACCTTGACCCCACCAAGGAACATTTTAATGTCTGGCTCAGCAGGGCCCACATTGTTGTGGAAGGTGCCTTTGCTCATCTGAAAGGGAGATTCCATTGCCACCTCACCTGGCTGGACCTCGGCAACCAGAACATCCCCCAAGTGGGGGCTGCATGTGGTGTCCTCCCAAGGGGGAGATGTTCCTGCTGAGGGGAGGGAGGAGGAGGGGGAGGAGGCAGAGGCCGAGGGGATCATCAGGACCTATGAGCGGTCACACACAGCTACCATCCGGCAGGCCCATGGGGGCCTGTGCACATCTGGGAAGCCCTGAGGGAGAGTTTCAGCTAGGGCCAGCCGTGAGACTCTCCTCTGGGCCTCCTCACAAGGGGCCTTTGCAGTGCCCTAGTGTTCTTTTCCTCCCCCACATCACCTTTCCCCTTCTCCTCCTCCCACCTCCTTCCCTGCAGAGACAATAAACCACACTTTTTGTTTTGAAAGAATAAACTGGTTGTGTTTAATTGGGGTAAATGTAATCAGGGAGGGAATGGAGAAAGAACCTGGGAGGGGAAAGGTGGAGGTGGTGGGGAGGAGAGGCTCAGGTATGGGGCTGGGACTGGTGCCTGCCTTGGGTGCTCCCACCACCCTCAGCGGCCAGGGGGTGCTAGGAGGAGAAGGTGAGGGTGCAGGAGCAGCCACTAGGCAGTCGAGGGCGGTGGTGAAAGCTGTGCAATGGTCTGGCCCTGCTGCAGCAGCTCCTGCCAGGTGTTTCAGTGCAGCTCCACATGTCTGCCTCCAGTCTGTGATCCTGCTGGTCCCGGGAGTTCTGCAGGGCACACAGGCAGGTGGGGTGTTCCCACTGCAGGTCTTCCTGGGCTCTCTTATGCCTGTGGCTCACGTGGGGTCAGGAGGATGGCGCAGGAGATGTGGCTTGCTCCCCTCTCACAGCTGGTCCAGCTGTGGAGAACAAAGAGAAGGTCAGTCATCCCTGGAGACGCTGTACATGAAGCCCAGCCCTCATCTCTGAGCTGACCCCAGAAGGTCTCGGGTGAGACAAAGGGGATGTGCTTCCAGCAAGGCCACCAGAGTCCTGGACAGTGGGCCCTTTCCTGCAGGGACACAGATGTCCCGGAGGGAGCCTCGCTACCCTCATACCCTGGGGACAAGCAGGCTTAGGAATGTGCTGGCCAGGCCAGGAGCCTGCAGGCAGGTGGGAGGGGGTGACAGTATGGCTTAGCTTCCCTCTGGGCTGTGCACACACCTGGTCTGGCAGTGGTGGTGTCCCGCACAGAGAGAGGACTTGTATCCCTGCCCACTGGAGGAGAGGGGTGCTCGGTGTTGAGGGCAGGTGTGTGTGAGCGGTAGACACCGCTTGATGGGGAGGGTGCTCCTGTAGCCCCCTCCACTTCCTTCTCCTCTCAGCAGGCTCCCCTGGCAGGGGTTTGTTCCTCTGCCTTGCCACACTGTCTCCAAGAGTGTGGGCATGCCCGTGTACTGTGTGTGGCGCTGCTGTGTGTGTGTGTTCATGTCCTCAGCCTCTTTCTAGTGGTGGAAGGGTGTCAGAGGGTGTCCCACCTCAGTGTCAGGAGTGAAGCAGGCCTCTGCGTACACCCTGTGAGCCAGGGCACAAGGGTCTTCTGTTGTAGCCTCCTGGGGGTGTGTGCCCCAGACTGGTGTTCCACGTGCACCAGGGCCGACCTGAGCCATTTGTGCGCCCCGGGCTCTGGGAGCGTGGCGCCGCCCGCGGGAGTGCGATGCATACACGGCCCCGCCCCTGGGAGCGCGGCGCCTCCTGCCCCCAGGCGCCCAGTGCATGCGTGGCCCTGCCCCCGAGCATGCGGCGCATGTGTGGCCCCGCCCCCGGGCGTTTGGCGCATGTGTGGCGCTGTCCCGGGCATGTAGAGCATGCGTGGTGCTGCTCCCGCCTGGCCCGGCAGCCCCGCGCAGTGCCCCCTACAATGGGGCACCCTGGGTGGTAGCCCGATCAGCCCGTACCTTGGGCTGGCTCTGACATGCACCCATGTGCACAGGTTGCTGCATGATCTCCAGGCTGAGCAAGGAACACACAGCAGCCCCTCACCACCCGCCGCCTCCACCTGTGTGTGTCTAGGGAAGGTAATGGCACTCACCTGATGGGCCTTCCCTGGCTTTGGAAAAAGCCTGGGAGAAATCCTGGGAGAGGGGTACTGACTCCAGTGCAAGCATGACCTCCTGGCTTGGGGCATCAAGATGGTGCTGGCTTTTTCTGGCTTCTCCTCTGCACAGGCTCTGCACCCCGGGAGGGTGATGATGGATATCTCCCACCCAGAGTCCACAACAAAGTGGGGGAAGGGACTGATGCCCTCCTCCCATGATGCAGTGGAGCTGATCATAATATGGGCAGGAGTGGGATGCCACCCCAGAGCGGGAGCTGCCCTCCCTAGCTCCTTGATCTTCATGCATACCTGCTCCTGGGTGTGCATGTGGCCCTTCTGGCCCAGGCTGTCAGCCATCTAGCCATAGATGTTGGTGTTCCTGTGTCTGGTGCAGAGATCCTGGAGGTTTGCCTCCTCTTCCCACACCTCAATGAGGTCCAGGATCTTCAGGAAGGCACATACCTCTTTTGTCCCTTGGCAGGGTCCTGTAAGCTGGCTGCCTGCTCGGCTGCAGTCATGGGGGGGTTCGGACAGAGCATGGGAGGTGGTCACAGTGGCAGCAAAAGATGTGAAGGCTGCTACAATGTGGCACAGGGCTGGCAGGGCCTGCATTATGCCACAAGCCCTTTCCCCTGTGGCTGCAGCTTTAAGGGCTTCCAGGGAAGGGAAACTATAGAGTTCCGATGAGTGTGGCCAGAGTGGCCAGCAGGGCACCTGTAGGATTTCCTGGTGGCCTGTTGTTTTGAAATAAGTCCAGTT
Organism: Rafetus swinhoei; assembly: GCA_019425775.1. Taxonomy (NCBI): domain Eukaryota; kingdom Metazoa; phylum Chordata; order Testudines; family Trionychidae; genus Rafetus; species Rafetus swinhoei. The sequence continues at coordinate 43,964,341 of CM033432.1, read as the reverse complement.
ACCCTATCTATACAGGCCCTATTTCGATATAGGTGTTATTCTTCATAAAATAAGGGTTACAGATTTCAGAATAAGGTGCCTGTTATTTCAAAATTATTTTGACATAACACTGCAGTGTAGACGTGCCCCATATAAAGTGGAATACGTTTATTTCAAAATAGTTATTTTGCGAGTTATTATTTCAAAATAAGTTATTTCATAATAACCTGGTAGTGTAGACATAGCCTAAGGTGCTACAGTACTACTCATTGTTTGTTTGTTTTTTAAGTTACAGACTAACATGGCTACCCCTCTGAGACCAATAATGTGCTTAACTGTTGAATCCACCCAGAATCCATTTTTGCATTTTGCAGCTTTGCTTGCCTCTGCCTTATCCTGAATAAAGCTTATGCCATTTTTTTAAGTTCAGAAAAACAAAACAACCCTTCTAATTGTGCTCTAAAGGACAATGGTGTTTGTATCATAAGCAAAAGTACATAAAGATTCAAGGTGAAATCTTCGATTATGGTTGGAAGCTGAAAAGTCCTCAACACTTCATTATCTGGCAGTGCCACCTGTACACTGTGTATTTGTCCTAAATACAAAAGAATTAGAATAACAACTGTTCCTGCTTCCCAAAAATATTTCTAAATAGATTAGTTCAACAACTGGAAACAGAAAAAGAACTGTCGATTATTTTACATAGCAGTGATTTGGGATTTCTTCTAGTAATCATATTAACTTTGTAATATCAATATTTTATTATAAAGAAAATTGGCTTGTGGATTATGTTAACTAAAATTAAAGAACAGCAAGTAAAAATGAGTGAATTACTAATGCGTATTCATGACAGCCCTGAAGTATGAAAGTCAGATATTGTCACATGAACAAGATAATGTGAAATACCATATGAAGAGAGATTAAGCAGATTGGGACTTTTCATCTTAGATAACAGGAGACTAAGTGGAGATATGATAGAGGTCTATAAAATCATGACAGGTGTGGAGAAAGTGAATAAGGAAAAGTTATTTACTTTTTCCCATAACATAAGAACTAGGGGTCACCAAATGAAATTAATAGGTAGCAGGTTTTAAACAAACAAAAGGAAGTATTTCTTCATGCAGTGCAAAGTCAGTCTGTACAACTCCTTGCCAGAGGAATTTCTGAAGCCTACTACTTTAACAGGGTTCAAAAAAGAACTAGATATGGAGGATAGGTCCATCAATGCTTATTTGCCAGGATGGGTAGGAATGATGTCCCTAGCCTCTGTTTGTCAGAGGCTGGGAATGGATGACAGTGGAAGAATCACATGATGATTACCTGTTCTGTTCACCTGGCATTGGTCACTGTCAGAAGACAAGATACTGGGCTAAATGGACCTTTGGTCTGACCCAGTATTGCCATTCTCATGTTCTTAAACACTTCCTTCATAGCAGATTTAGAGATTGTAAAATAGAACAAATTTAAAACCAGTTTTGTTAAATAATCTTTGTGCTATTTTTATCTTTTTTTCATGGTCAGATCTTTTAGTGAGGAAGTCTGTGATGTCATAAATACTGGAAAGTGTTACTCTCCCAGTGTCTTCAATCTGTCCCCCTCTTTATTTTCAACTCTCTATTACATTTCTTGATTAATACAGTCCTTGTGGGGACCACTCAGTACTTCACCAGGTACTCAGGAGAGTTCTTGGTACACACAAGACCATAAGTTTCACTTGCTATAGACCTTTGGAGACTACTAGGAATATAGTATTTAGACTTTTAGGACAAATTTTACTAGAAATGAACATAAATATAGAGACATGTGCTATTGGGTATCATTTCTGTTTTGTCATCTTCCACTGAAATCAATGGCAAGATGTTGGCATTAGCAGGAGCTGGATCAGTCTCCACAGAATGAAAACTGATCAAACTTTGCAGTAAATTAAAGAAAGAGGCAATAATAATAATAATTAACAATAAATAAAAACTCAGAATCCTTTGAGGCCATCTTTTCTGTCTACTTCTCAGTGAAAAACTCTTTAGTGTTCATATTTGATGCAGTTCTAAAACAGCAGCCTCAATTCCCACAACAAATCCCAAAACACATGGGTTAGAATGTGGACCCCTTGCTTGGTAAATAGTTACACACCCAAGCAGTTCTGCTCAGGTGAAGTTCTCATGTGATAATGACTCACTAGTGGGATTAAAAGGGACTCAATCTCACCCTCAGGCTACGTCTACACTACGAGTTTTGCCAGAAGAGGCAATGCAATGCAAATGAAGCGCAGATTAGCATTTTCTCATGCTTCATTTGCATAATCTCTTCCGATCCGTTTTTGCGCAAGGGGTTTTTGCACAAAATTAAGCAGTGTGGACGTTTCCTTTTTGCACAGAAACACTTTTTGTGCAGGATCCTTATGCCTCAAAAAAGGAGGTATAAGGATCTTGCGCAAAAAGGGGATTTTGTGCAAAAAGAAAACATCCACACTTCTTGGTTTTGTGCAAAGACCCCCTTGAGCAAAAATGGATCAGAAGAGATTATGCAAATGAAGCACGAGAAAATACTAATCTGTGCTTCATTTGCATTGCCTCTTCCGGCAAAACTCGTAGTGCAGATGTAGCCTCAGAGTGCAAGGATTCTGGAATGCTATGAGGAAAGAAACAAGACGAGAAACTGCATTTGGTCCCTGCTCATGAAATTTGAGTGGAGATGGACTGGGTTTTGAAAAAGCAGGATGTTTTGCCCCAGGTAATCAGGGTCCAAAGAGATCTGCATGGGCTGGAGTCACCTACACAGATGTTGTGTGCTCCATCCTGCATCACAGATTTTTTTTTTAAAGTCCAGAGGGATCACTGTGATCATCCTAATCCATCCTCTTGTGTAGCATAGGCCATAGAATTTCATCCCAGGATTTCTGGCTAGCGGCTTGCGGTTGAACTAGAGTACATCTCTTTGAAACAGCCAGTCTTGATGTAAAAACTTTAAGTAAGGAATTTGTCACTTTCCTTGGAAATCTGTTCCAGTGACTAATTAACCTCACTTCAAAAATGTCTCGTTTCCAATTCAAATATTTCTAGCTTAAGTTTCTAGCTCTTAGGTCTTAATGATAAAAGGGCTTCAGAAATCTTCTTCCTGCTTATATGTTTTCAGACCTACCACTTAACCTTCTGATTGATAAATAAATAGAATCAGTTCTTTAAGTCTCTTAGTTTCAGGCATATTTTTAAGACCTCTAATTCTTATAGCTCTTCTCTGAATCCTTCCACTTTGAACACCAGGAGTTGTCTCACTAATGCCATGCACAGAGGTAATATTTCCTTTACCCCTATTTGACCATCATATATTTATACAGCCACTGATCATGTTAGCCCTTTTGGCCACACCATCACATGAGGTGCTGATGTTCAGATGGTTACAGTACATTTCTTGTAAGCTGTTACCCCCATTCTTTTCCCCTAGATGTACAGTGTATGGGCTAAATTGTGCTCTAGCCTTTTATTGCCTTAAGAATAGCTTATATAATGGGGCTAATGATACCTCAGGTTGTTCTGAGACTTAATCTTTACAAAGTGCTTCAAGATCCTCCAATGAAAGATGCTATAGAAAAGCAACGAATTATTGAACAGTGAGGTCCCCTGACAACCGCCTTCCGTCAATTTTCAACTGAGGGAAAATTGGTGAGGGTCTCTTCATAAAATTCCTTTTACTTACTGGAAGGGGGATGTCCCAACATTACATGACACCCTGTAGTACCCACATCAAAATTCTTTGGCTGGGCCCTTGCAGTACTGTTCCATCAGGCCTCCCCTCCATGCAGCTGCCATGAGTGCCCTCTTTAAAGGAGGCTCCATGGACATTTTTGGGCTGTGCTAATGTGTGTAAGCTCTGCAGGACACAGGAGGGATGATGCATGTCTCCCCTAAGCCCCAATTTGACTTACAGTAAAACCTGCGTTATCTGGCACGCTCGGGCTACGTCTACACTGTAGCCTTCTTGCAGAAAAGCATATGCAAATGAAGCACGGCATGGAATATCGCTGCACTTCATTTGCATAAGTAATGAGCAGCTGTTTTTGCGCAAGAGGCTTTTGTGCAAAAACAAGCAGTGTAGACTGAATCTGAGGGAAACCATTTGTCCCAAAATTAATTCTTCACAGAGCTTATGGGCATGAAAGAAAGAGAAGTTAATCCTAGAAATTGCTATGTCCAGACATTTCCCTTTTCAAGAATAAAAAAATCACTCTTACTACATGACATCTCTGCAGGCTTTCAACAATTATTAGGAGAAAGAGAAAATCAGATAAAAAAATATATACATGATCAACTTATCACCATGAAAACTTTAAAAATAATTGTCCTTACCCCACACCCACCCTTTCTAGTTTTCTTTTCATGCTCTCTTTGGGAAGCCACCTAGGATACCACATCAAAGGGGGTACCCAGCAGGAGCTAGCTGCAGAAAGAAACTAGCAGCCAAGTCATCACCATATCCTGTGGACAGAGCGTGTATAAAGATGGAAACAGACTAGCTAGGAGCCCAGACAGTTCCAAATCCCTCCTCTCACTGTCACTGCTGCTGAAACTACACAGGGCAAGATTAGAAGGAAAAGAAGGGAGGTACAAAGCACTCTTTCCTGGGAGCTGCAAAGCACTTTTTCTGAAGCCCAATGCTACAAGGTACTGATTACCTCCTGGGAAGTGCTGAGTATCTTCCTTTCCTCTCCACCCTGGTCTTTGGAGGCACATAGGACGCACAATGCTGCACTTTGTAGGGTTGGCCCTGGAGGAAAAGTGTGCTATTTTGATTACTGTTGGCATTTCATGACATGCTCAGCACTTTGATGGTTTGTGCTCAGGATGAACAAACAAAAGACAGAAAAAGGAAGAGAATGGGGTGAGTGTGATGGTATGCCCCCATATTTTTATGGAAATATGTTTTTGAATATGAACATGCATAAATTGAATATGCTTTATTCAAAATGGGGCAAGTAACCTATTCTTCAAGTACCTTTAATCCCCCAAATGTGTATGTTCTATTTGTGTTCATTCTTGTATGTGAAGTTAGAAATATTAAGTGGAGACCTGTTTTACTAATCTAGGCCTTTAGTGAAAGCCATTAGTGGTTCTCAAGGAACTTACTGGCCCAGTGTTCAGGACAATAATCTGTAAATGATTTTGTTTCTCCTGTAAACCTAAACTGTGGTTTCTCCTACAAAGACAGGTGGCCATGATGGATTCCATCTTTAATTTAGTATTTTTCCATTGGGATGGGGAGAATTTTACAAAGGATTCCTGGCCTGGGGAAATTCTATTTAAGGGATGGATAACAAACAATAAGCTGGTCTTCAGGTAGTGTTATAGAGTGCTCCCCTTTACAGAAGGACAGATGAAGAGATCTGAAAACAAAGAAAACTGATGAGGAGAGAAGCTGTTAGACATGGGCCAGAGAAAAAAATTGGCTCTAACTTGAAGAATTTTATCTGAAACAAAGACTAAAGTGAGAAGTTATGTTTTGTAATATTTTCTCTTAGGCTATGTCTACACTGCGTTCTTTTTCTGGAAAAAGATACGCAAATTGTGCACTGCAATTTGCATACCTTTTTCCGCTTTTTTTTTTGGAAGAGGCTTTTCTGACATTTGGCCTGTCTACACAGGGCCAAATGTGGGAAAAAAACTCCTCTTTAGGAAGATCCCTTATTCTTCATAAACTGAGGAATAGAGGGCTTCTGAAAGAACGCGCCTGCTTTTTCGGAAACTGTTCCGAAAAAGCGGACGTGTTCCTTGGACGCGGCAGAGTTTTTCTGACATACCTCCAGTATTCCAGAAAAACTCTGTAGTGTAGACATAGCCTGAGTGTATTAAGCATAGCTGTCATGTTTTGTTTATTTTAGCTTAGTAACTTTGATCTGTCTGTTACCTCTTGCAACCACTTAAACCCCACCTTTTTTACTCTTGTTTCTTTTCAAACTCTGTAAATAATTGGGAGGGAGAACAACAGCTGTAAATATCTTTCATTGATAAAAGGGGTGAACATTTTTATGAGCTTGCTCTGTGTCCATCTATAAAAAGGGAAATAAATGGCAACCCTGGGAATTACAGACCAATCAGCTTAACTTCTGTACTAGGAAAGATAATGGAGCAAATAATTAAGGAATCCATTTGCAAACATCTGGAATGTAAAAAGGTTATATGTAACAGCATGGATTTGTCAAGAACAAATCTTGTCAAACCAACCTGATAGCTTTTTTGGACAGGGTAATGAGCCTTGTGGATACCAAGGAAATGATAGATGTGGTATATCTAGACTTTAGTAATATAGTTTTAATACAATTTTTCATGACTTTCCCATTAACACTCTAGGAAAATACAATCTAGATGGAACTACTATTAGGTGGCTACATAACTGATTGGATAACTGCAGAAAGTAGTAGAGTTTTCAGAGAGTAGTATCAATGGTTCACAGACATTCTTAACAGGCACAGTGAGTGAAGTTCCAGAGGGATCAGTTCTGTGAAATATCTTCATCAATGATGCAGATAATGACATAGAGCATATTTTTTTAAACTTTGTGGATAATACCAAGCTGGGAGGGTTACAAGTGCTTTCAATGATAGGATGAAAATTCAAAATGATCGGGACAAATTGGAGAAATGGTCCAAGGTAAACAGGATGAAATTCAATAAGGACAAATGCAAAGTACTCCACTTAGGAAGGAACAATCAGTTGCACGCACACAGCATGGGAAATGACTGCCTAGGAAGGAATACTGTGGAAAAGGATCTTGGAGTCATAATGGACCACAAACTAAATATGTGTCAACAATGTAACACTTTTGCAAAAAAAGCAAACATCCTTCTGGGATACCTTAACAGGAGTGTTGTAAGTAAGACATGAGAAGTCATTCTTCTATTCTACTCCATACTAGTTAGACCTCAAGCATATGTCTAGACTGCATCCCCTCTGATTTAAATATCCCGTGCCTAATTTGCATAATAATGCTCGCCGTGTTTTGCCGACTCAGCACTCTGTCGGCAAAAAGTGGCAGTCTAGAGGGGGATCTGTAGAGAAAGAAAGCCTTTTTTGACAGATCCCTTATGCCTCCTGCAAGGAGGTTTACAGGATCTGTCGAAAAAGGCTTTCTTTCTGGACAGATCCCCCTCTAGACTGCTGCTTTTTGCCGACAAAGTGCTGAGTTGGCAAAACATGGTGGCCATTTTTTATGCAAATTAGGTGCGGGATATTTAAATCCCTGCCTCATTTGCAATGTCGACCTGCCTAATCTGCATCCCTCTGTCGGCAGAGGGATGCAGTCTAGACATACCGCAACTGTAGTATTTTGTACAGTTCTGGGTACCACATTTCAGAAAAGATGTGAACAAATTGGAGAAAGTCCAGAGAAGAGCAACAAATATGATTAAAGCTCTAGAAAACATGACCTGAGAGGGAATAATGAAAGAAATGGATTTCTTTAGTCTGAAAAACACTGAGGTTATGTCTAGACTACAAAGTTTTTTCAGAAAAACATCTGTTTTTCCCAAAAAACTTGCGGAGCATCCAGACCTCAAGCGCGCTTTTGCGCAAAAAAATCGAAAGAGCAGAGGGTTTTTTCCGGCATTGGTATTCCTCATTCCATGAGGAAGAACGCCTTTTTGCGAAAGAGCTCTTTTGCAAAAGGTGTTTGTGGATGGGGAAGAGGGGTTTTTTGTGCAAAAAGAGGAAAGGGGAAAAAGCATAGGTGCCCTGGTGGCCATTCTGTGCATAGCAATCAGAGCTCACTTTTGAGAGAGCATCCATGCAGTTTGCTTTTTTGATGCGCTTTGCAGTGTGGACGCGCTCCTGTGCAAGAAGTTTTTTCGGAAGATCTCTTCCAATAAAAGCTTCTTGTGCAAGAAGCCTGCAGTCTAGACATTGCCTGAGAAGGAACGTGATCAGTGTTCCCTCTAAGCTGCAGGGCAGCACATCTTCACAGGTGATTAATCAGGCCTGCCCAGTCAGCCAGTCAGTCAGCTCTGTGCAGAGAGCCCTGAGCCTCTGACTGGATGGGGCTGATTTATGACCTGTAAATCTGTGCTGCTGCACAGCTTAGAGGGAGCACTGGACATGCTAACCATTTACAAGTACCTGAAAGGTTGTTTCAGGGAGGAATGTGAACAATTATTCTCCTAAACCTCAGATGATAGGACAAAAAAGCAATGGGTTCAAATTTCAACAAGGGAGGCTTAGGACGGACATGAGGAAAAACTTCCCTAACTCCTCGGGGCAATTAAGCACTGGAATAAATTGCCTAGGAATGTTATGAAATCTCCTTCATTGGAAATGTTTAAGAGCAAACACCTGTCAGGGATGGTCTAGATGGTGCTTGATCCTGCCATGAGTGCACGGGACTGGACTCAATGACCTCTAGAAGTCCCTTCCAGTTCTGTGATTCTATGACACAGCTACTTTTGCACCAGAAAAAGCCAATGTCACTTCTTGCACCAACTGTGCTGCCAGTGGAGAAAATCCCAAGGGGTGATTGGGAAGGACTCCAAATTTTTTGTCTGCACCTTTGTCTGATGCTTTGAGCTTCTCTTTAATCTAATTTTACCTTAAAATACATTATTTACGGTCTCCAGCTGCCAAACTTACTTATTTGTCCTATGACTGATTTCTAACCTTTCTCTCCTCATACCCCAGCCCAGCTACCTCATATTATAATTAATTCCTAGTGGAGTTTGCAATCTTATCTTTTATTCAACTTATTGGCCTTAAAAAATTAGTCTTTTATAGAAATAATAAAATATGGGCCAAATTCTCTGCTGCTGTTACTGGGTATTGCTCCTTGAATGTAGGTGCAGACAATGTGGCACCACAAACTGATCTGTAAACCATCACCACCCTAAGTTTTCCCAGGTTGGCTTTTCCTCTACACTTTTCTTTTCCCTCTCATTCCTCTTTTTTTCTATTTTTCTATGAACTGAGGATCAGATTTTGGTCTTATTTACAGCAGTGTAAATCAGGAGTAACTCAACTGAATCAATGCAATTACTCACTGATTATGATGATAAGCACAGCCATCGGCTCAGACCATGGTCCATCTAGGCCGGTATGCTGTCTCGGAGAATGGCCAGTACCAGGGCTTCAAGGGGAGCATATAGAACAGGATAGTTGGAGCGATCTATTCCTATGTTTCTCTCCCGGCTTCTGGTTGCACCAGTATAACAAGCAGAATCTGGCCTAAATAAACCTGCACATCTGCAAGATTTGGCCTGATTTTCCTCTCACCTTGGAGTAAAGTAGCAGTCACTTCACTGACTCAGCTGGGTGTAGATGACAGGGGTGTTTGTAACTCCCAGGTCCTAAATCCAGCCAGGGGTTGATTCAGCCCTGGTATACTGCAACTCAGCCCTGGGATTTCTCTGTATTATGCATGGCCGACTGTTACCCCCAAGTGATGTCTGCTATCTACAGCTTGCTGGAGCACCAAACACTCCTGATTTCCCCTTGACTAACTATTTTCCTACCCTCAGAATGCCCCTGGATGTACGTATTGAAATAGGAATTAGTTACCCTTGTTCTACACCTGCTGGAAAATGTTTCATGTAATGGGAATTCCCAAAGGGGGAGATTTGGCTGCTCCTGGATTCCTTTGCATCATGGGATTGATGTGGGGCTCAGGATGTAGCTCAATGGATTTAAATCAGTGTAAAAATGATGCAAATGAGGAGAAAGCATTTGATTCTAATATGATGTTCCATTTTTAGCACATGCTATTACTATATTTTATTAGTTAGCAGCCTACATGCTGGTACGCCAACTGTTTTGCCTCAAAAGAATGAAATAGCACAAAGAAGTTTTCCTATATTTTCTTTCTTTCTATCTTTCTTTCTGCATCCCCATTATGTAGTGTAAAATAGTTAACTTATTCCACATAGCATAATTAGCCTTCTAAACATGGATATTTAGTGATTTCTCATTGGTGAATGGCATTTAAAAAAAAAAGAAAATATAATCTTCCATACAAGGAAAAAAGAGGATTATGAAAAACTGGTGAAAGGAAAACAGACATGGTTTTATTTTAGTTGCAACAGAAGTAGCAGCCATGAAGTAGTCTAGGTGAGGCTTATTTCTTCAAATTCAGAGGAGCTCACAGCTAAGATAGAACTTAGATGAGGCTCCAAACCTGATATATGCAGCCATGGCAAGAGATGTGAATAATACTATCTCTCGTTATATAAAAGCATCCAACCAAGAAATCCAGTGATGGGAGAAGATATAATTATTACTGAAATCTCTACTCAGCTTCCTTAGTGAGTTTTATTTTTGATAGCACAGAGCATATATTCAGCCATATTTTAAATCATCAAATTTTATGAGGAATGGGCCAATAACATTTGCTGTGATAAACCACACATATTGTAGAATTCACTAGATGTAATATGATTAATATTGATACATATTCACACATGCAACCTTACTATATATTTTAGAAATGTGCATCTGTCTGTCTGTCCATCCATCCATGAGTATGTTTGTTCAAGAACTCCTCCTAAATGCTAAGAGCTAGGATCACCAAATTTGGTATATAGCTTCCTCTTATCATAACTTAAAGCAAAGTAAGGGTGTGTCTAGACTACAGGGTTTTGTCGACAAAAGTGGACTTTTGTCGACAAAACTATAGCTGCGTCTACACTGCAGCCGAGTTCTGTCGACATAACGTCGACAGAACTCAGCAGTTTTGTCGATGGCTGTAAACCTCATTCTACGAGGAATAATGCCTTTTGTCAACAGAGTTCTGTCAACAGAAGGCGTTATTGCATCTACACTGTCCTTTGCGTCTACACTGTCATGTCGACAAAGCGGCTTGCTTTGTCAGAACTGGATGTAGTCTAGACGCTCTTTGTTGACAGAAGCTTTGTCCACAGTATCTGTCAACAAAACTTCTGTTGACAAAAGCCTGTAGTCTAGACGTACCCTAAGTGTTTGGTTGTGCCAGGACAATGGGATGCGCATGAAATTAGATTGTTTCTCATAAAATGGAAAGGGAGAGTTCTGGCAGGAGGGAGTTCTACTGCAGAATGACCACAGGTAAGCAGCCAGGGGCCAGAGATAGACAGCTACAACTCTATTAGGCCAGCAGGGGGCAGGGGTGGAGAAAGAGACAGCTATTTACTATATATTTCAGAGAGTTTGTATGTCTGTCTGTCCCCTAGCCAGAGAACATGCAGTCCCTCCCCTGGCTGCCCTGCTGGAGCTGCAGTGTCCATGGACAGGTGCTTCTCACTTGGCCGCAAGCTGCTGTGGAGAGAGAGGGCCAGGTAGTCCTCTCTCCATTGGGCAGCTTGCATACTGAAGCCCTTAACTCAAGCCCCACCTCATAGCAATGATTTAACTGAAGAAAAATAAAAATATTCAGTTAGGCTATATTTAGGCTGACATTATTCTGAAATAATAAAGGGGCGTGATAGTTAGGCTTACATTATTCTGAAATAACAAAGGGCGTGTCTATACAGCAAGCCATTATTTCGAAATAGTATTGAGCTGGAAAACTTCTTACTACAACTCCTGCAACCCTCATTTCACAAGGAGCAAGGGAAATTGAAGGAAGAGTCTTCTTCATTTGACTTCCTGATGTGTAGACAGCACCAAAAGCTGAATTAAGCTATTTCGACTTTCAGCTACACAGTTGACATAGCTGAAGTCGCGTAACTTAATTCGACTTTTGCCCTACTGTGTAGACGTACCCTTAAGGACCTGAGGAACACTGGTGGAATTTTGATTTATACCTCTATTCTTATGGTACATATTTCCTCAAAAGTGACTCCCTGAAAGCTGTCATGTAATTATTAGGTAAACCAATCAATTGTGTAATTGCTTGACCTACTCAAAGCTAGCTTTCCATCTGACATCTGTTCTTACCTCTGTTGAGATTTCCCCAATCAACTTTTGAAACTCAAAATGTGCTTGATTTTTTTAGCTATGGGTATGTCTACACTTGCAGCCTAATTCGAAGTAAGGCTGCAAATGTAGGCATTTGGAATTGCAAATCAAGGCCGGGATTTAAATATCCGCATGATTTGCATGTTCCCGACGATCGCCATTTTGAAACTTACAAGCCGAACTAACTGCCTGCGTCTGCGTGGCAGAAATGGCGTTGAAATAAAGCCTTATTCCGAATTACCTGTTAAACCTCATTGCAGGAGGAATAACAGGTAGTTCGAATAAGGCTTTATTCAACGCCCGTTCTGCCGGTGTAAACGCGAACAGTTAGTTCGGCAAATTTCAAAAAAGCGACAGACGAAACATGCAAATCAAGCACGGATATTTAAATCGACCTTGATTTAATTCCAAATGCCTACATTTGCAGCCTTAGTTCATTAGGCTGCAAGTGATATATTTCTTTGAAATTACATTATAATTTTATATCTTCAGCCAACTAGACAGCAATATTTTTTCCAAACAAAAAATGTATTAAGAGAGCTAAGAGGGGAAATGAAATTTAAAGGAGTCTAGCTAACCACGTGCAGCACACTCTCCACACTCCCTCTTTCACACCCTCTTTAAAAAATTTGCAAAGAGCCAAATACTAAAAGGCTTGCAAATGAACAATTAAGAGATACAGGTAGTTCACTCTGTCATGTAATCCTTCCTCCCACACTTTAAATTCCCACACATGCCCTTGATTTAGGCATTACCACTAGGGAAAAAACATATTGCAAGATTTACTGGATGGATTCAGAGTTTACATTTATTTTTCTGCCATCAGATATGCACAAAATAGTTGTGTTTATTCACAGGCATGGCTGTAACTCATACAGTCCAATCTTCATCTGATTTGATTAATTACTGTTGTTCCAGAGCTTTCCCTTGCAAAAAGGGTTAGTGGTCTTGTCTCCTTGCTCTGTCAAGCATTATCCCATCCATTCCATACCATATAAACCAGTGGTCCCCAACATGGTGCTCGTGGGCACCATAGCGCCCACGGGGGCATTTGTGTGCGCCCGCCAAGTGCTCGGGGCTGGCCCTGCCCCGGGCACGTGGCGCATGCGCGTGTGCCGGCCCCAGGCACACTGCACATACGCGGCACCAGCCCCGGGTGCATGGCGCATGGGGAGCGCCAGCCCCGCCCGCACCCCGGGTGCACGGTGCATGGGGAGTGCCGGTCCTGGGCATGTGGCGAATTGGCCGCCCTGGCCCCAGGCATGTGGCAAATTGGCCACCCCACCCCCAGGTGCATGGCTATGGGGGGGCGCAGGCCCTGGGCGCACGGCTATGGGCGTCGGCCCGGCGCGGCGGGTGCGCAGCTATGGGAGTGCCGGGCGCACAGCTATGGGGAGGTGCGAGCCCTGGGCGCATGGCTCTGGAGGGCACCGGCCCCAGGCTTGTGGAAAATGGGCGGCCCCGCCTGTGGCCACGTGGCGCATGGGGTTGCTGGCCCCAGGCACGTGGCTCATGGGGGTATGGCGTATGCGCAGCCCCGCCCCCGAGCGCGTGAGAGTCCCCGCCCTCTGGTGCCCGGCGGGCGAACGGCCCCGCCCCCTGGCGCCCAGCAGCTCCAAATGGTGGGGACCACTGGTATAAACTGTTCAGGAAGGACAGTCAGGGAGAAAAGATGGAGGAGTTGCACTGTATGTAGGAGAGCAGCTGTATGTAAGAGTTTGAGCTCCAGTATGAAACTGGAGAATAGTCCTCTGAGAGTCTTTGTGTTAAGATTGGAGCTAGAGCAGGGGTCTCCAAACTTTTTAAGCACGAGATCACTTTTTGAATTTAAGTGCGATCCAAGATCTACCTCAAATATAAATACCCTTGCTCCACCTCCGTCCCGCTTCTTCTCCGAGGCGCTGCCCCTGCTCACTCCATCCTCCCTCTCTTGCCCGTCCTCCCTCCCTTTCATCAGGCTGGGGCAGTGTGCTGGGGTGCAGGCTCTGGTCTAGAATTAAGGAACCTGGAGTGTGAGAGGGGCTCTGAGCTGAGCTTGGGGCAGGCAGTTGAGATGCAGGAGGGGTTCTAGGTGCAGGCTCTGAGAGGGTGTTTGGATACAGAGGGCTTGGGACTGGGGCTGGGGCTGGGGTAGGGGCTTGGGCACAGGAGGGAGTTCATGACTGGGGTAGGAGTTCAGGGGGTGGGCTCCAGCTGGGCACTGCTTACCTCAGGTGGCTCCTGGTTGCTGGTGCAGTGGGGCTAAGGCAGGCTCCCCCCTGCCCTTGCCCTGGAGCACTCCCTAAAGCAGCCAGCAAACTCCATCCCAAGTCCTGCTGTGCCCCCTCTCTCCTCTCCCTCCCCTGCCCTGCACAGCAAGCAGGAGGCTCCCCAGGGGGAGGGGCAGCTTCAAGGCAAAGGGCAGGAGATGAGCAGCAGAAGGAGGAGGGGCAGCCGAAGCACTGGCACTTGACAGCCTCTTGGCCAGACCAGTCAGGATCCCCTGTCAGAGGCTCCAGGATCTCCCGACCTACTGGTTGGTGACCCCTGGTCTAGACCAGGGGTCTCCAACCTTTTTAACCACAAGATCACTTTTTGAATTTAAGTGCAATGTAAGATCTACTTCAAACCCAAAGACCCTTGCCCCGCTTCCTTCCTGCCCCTACTCTGAGGCCCCACCCCCTGCTTCACCCCTTCTCTGAGGCCTCCCCTTGATCACTCCATCCCCCTTCCTCTCCCATCCTCACCCACTTTCACCAGGCTGGGTAGGGGGTTGGGGTGCAGGCTCTGGTCTTGGGACAAGGGGTTTGGAGTGTGGGAGGGGCTTTGGGCTTAGCCCAGGGTGGGGGATTGGGGTCCAGGAGGGGTTTCAGGGTGCAAGCTCTGGGAAGGATTTGGGGTGCAGGGGGGACTCATGTCTGGGGCAGGAGGCTGAGTGCAGGAGGAGGTTCAGGGTGGGAACAAGGGTTCAGGAAGCAGGCTCTGGCCAGGCGCCGTTTAACTGAGACAGTTTCCAGGTGGTGGAGCAGCGGGGTTAAGGCAGCTTACCCCTGCCCTGGCCCTGCACCACCCCTGAAAGCAGCTGGCATGGACAGCAATGTCTCCATGGCACCATGTGCTGCCCCTCATCTACAGGCACTGAGCCCACAGCTTCTACTGGCCACGGTTCCCCCTTATTGATCAATGGGAGCTGCAGGAGCGGTGTCTCAAGGCCAGGACAGCATATGGAGACCCCCTGCTCTGCCTTTCTCAGGGGCTGCAGGGACATGCCAGCCACTTCCAGGAGCAGCAATTACCACAGGGAGAATGACTCCAGCCACACCAGGTTGGGTGTTTTAGAACTCAGTACTCAAATAATTACATTTAAGCATTAGAGAGAAATGAAAATGATGAAATGCACAGACCAGTCAACCCCCCCAAATAACCCACTTTGCAAGCAGTCAAAGTAATAACAACAACAATGCACAGATGTGTTGGGTCAGGAGATGAGAGTGAAGAACAGTGTGAGTGTGTTTGTGAGAATGTCTAAGTATGTCAGAGATTTGCACTGCCAAGCTCCCTCCATCCCCTTCTCTCTGTGTGGAGACAGGGTACAGGAGTGGGGGAGGAGGGACACTCTGACATCAGCATGGCCCCCTCTCCCTTCCATACACTGCACAGCGAGCAGGAGGCTCCCAGGAGGACAGCTCCAAGGCAGGGGGCAGGAGCAGCATGACAGTGGGAGGAGGGGCAACTGAAGTGCCAGCACTTGATAGCTTCCTGGCCAAACCAGTCAGGATCCCCTGTCAGAGGCTGCAAGATCTACCAGTAGATCCTGATTTACTGGTTGGTGATTACTGAGCTAGAGCAACAAGCACGATGTCTTAGTAGGAATCTGCTATAGACCTCCAGACCAGGAGTATCATGTAGATGAGGCTTCAGACAATTAAAAGCAGTTTCCAGATCACAGGCCTTGATTCTCATGGTGGACTTCAATCACCTTGACATCTGCTGGGACAGCAATATAGCTGTTTAGAAACAATCTTGGAAGATTTTGGAGTGTGTTGAGGACAACCTGCTGGTGCAAGTGCTGGAGGAACTGGCTAGGGGTGTGATTCTCTTAACCTGCTCTCACAAACAGGAAAGAATTGGTAGGGGAAGTGGAAGTTGGTGGCAACCTCAGCAGCAGTGACCATGAGACAATTGAGTTCAGAATCCTGACCAAAGGAAGAAAGGAGAGCAGCAGAATACAGATTCTGGACTTCAGAAAAGCAGTCTTTGACTCCTTCACAGAACTAATGGGCAGGATCCTTAAGGAGGCTAATATGAGGGAGAAAGGAGTCCAGAAGAGATGGCTGTATTTTAAAGAAACTTTATTGAGAGCACAGGAACAAACTATCCCAATGTGCAGAAAGAATAGTAAATATGGCAGGAGACCTGCTTGGCTTAACAGAGAAATCTTTGATGAGCTTAAAAACAAAAAAGACGCTTCCAGGAAGTGGAAACTTGGGCAGATGACTAGGAAGGAATATAAAAACATTTCTTGGCATGCAGGGGTGTAAGTAGGGTTAGGGTTAGGGTTGTGTAAGCACAATTGGGGTTGCAGCTAGCAAGGGATGTGAAGGATAATAAGAAGGATTTCGACTGGTTTGTTAGCAACAAGAAGAAGGTTCGGGAGTATAGGACCTTTACTGAATGGGAAAGGCAACTTAATGGCAGATGATATGGAAAAAACCTGAAGTACTCAATATTTTTTTACCCTCTTTATTCACAGACACACAGTCTGATTAGCTCCCAGACTGCTGCACTGGGCAGCACAATATTGGAGGGAGGTGGCAGCCCTCAGAAGCAAAAAAACAGGATTATCTAGAAAAGCTGGGTATGTACATCTAATGCATGCAATGGTTCTGAGTGAATTGACTGATGTGATTGCAGAGCCAGTGGCTATTATCGTTGCAATCAGGGGAGGTCCCAGAAGATTGAAAAAAGGCAAATATAGTGCCCTTCTTTTTAAAAAAGGGAAGAAGGAGGATCCAGGAAATGACAGGCCAGGCAGCTTCACCTCAGTCCTTGGAAAAAATCACAGAGCAAGTCCTTAATAAATCCATTTTGAAACTTCTGGAGGAGAGGAAGGTGATCAGGAATAATCAACATGGATTCACCATGGGCAAGCCATGCCTGATCAACCTGATTAGTTTCTATGATGAGGTGACTGGCTCTGAGGATATGGGTAAAGCAGTGGATGTGACACACCTTGACTTTAGAAAAGCTTTTGATAAGGGCCCCCCTCCCCCCAGTATTCTTGCCAGGAAGTTAAAGAAGTATAGTCTGAATGAATGGACCATAAGTTTGGATAGAAACCTGACTAGATCATTGGACACGATATCAAGTGAATAGCTCCAGGGGTCAGTTCTGGGGCCACTTTTGTTCAACATTTTCATTAATGACTTGGATGAGGGGATGGATTGCACCGTCAGCAAGTTTGCAGATGATGCTAAACTGGGGAGAGGAGGACAGAAGAGTCCCAAGCACTGTTACATGCTGGGGACTGACTGGCCTTAGCAGTGTTGCAGAAAAGGACTTGGGGTTTACAGTGGATGAGAAGCTGGATATGAGTCAACAGTGTGCCCTTGTAGCCAAAAAGGATAAGGGCATATTGGGCTGCATTTGTAGAAGTGTTGCCAGCAGATCAAGGGAAGTCACTATTCCCCTTTATACAGCACTGGTGAGGCCACATCTGGAATATTGCATCCAGTTTTGGTTCCCCCACTACAGAAAGTATGTGGACAAAGTGGAGAGAGTCCAGTGGAGGACAACAAAAATAATTAGGGGGCTGAGGCACATGACTTATGAGTAGAGGCTGAGGGAACTGGCTTATTTAGTCCGCAAAAGAGTGAGGGGGGATTTGTTAGCAGCCTTCAGCTACCTGAAGGGAGGTTCCAAAGATGATGGAGAGAGACTGTTCTCAGTGGTGACAGATGACAGAATGAGGAGCAGTGGCCTCAAGCTGCAGTGGGGGAGGTCCAGGTTGGATATTAGGAAAAACTACTTCACTAGGAAGGTGATGATGCATTGGAATGGCCACACTCCCTTCCTCCTGCTGTGCATACGCCACATGGAGGGATCAGATAAAAGGAGGCAGGTCAGCTCAGTTGCGACTGACTGAGGAAAAGGAAGGGTCGACAGGTCCAGAGGACCTGTTGACCCTCAGACTGCTGAGGCTGTGACTCTGGCCTATTTTGCAGAAGGCCAGCTGACCATGGAGAATGGGAGACAGCAAGCCTGACACTGCCAGCCAAGGAAATGCCTGCGATGGACTTTATAGTAAGGCTACGTCTAGACTGCAGCATTTTTCCGGGATACTGGAGGTATTTCAGAAAAGCAATGCCGCATCCAAAGAACTCATCCGTTTTTTTTGAAAAAGCAGACGCGCTCTTTCGCCATCCCTGTAAACCTCGTTTTACGAGGAAGAAAGGATGTGTCAAAAGAGCAGGTTTTTCTGAAATTGGGCGCCATGTAGACACGTCAAATTTTGAAAAAGCCTCTTTCAACAGAAAAGCCAAAAAAGATATGCAAATTGCGATTCACAATTTGTGTTTCTTTTTCCGACTTACCTTTGTAGTCTAGACGTAGCCTAAGAAGTGACCCAGGGAATGTATTAGGAGCTGATGCTTAAACCCTTAATTAGGAGTTTACTGGCTTTATAGAGCCATGGGTCTGCACCCAGTGGAGTAGGGTGGGCCTGGGTTCCCCGACCCCTGTCCCACACTAGGTGTGGTTGCTGAGCATTCTTGATATAGACTTCCTGTTTGCCCTGCCTTGCTTAGGGAGTCAGTTCCCCCAAATGGCTGTTTGCCCCAGCCAGAAGGCT
This sequence comes from Rafetus swinhoei, assembly GCA_019425775.1. Classification (NCBI taxonomy): domain Eukaryota; kingdom Metazoa; phylum Chordata; order Testudines; family Trionychidae; genus Rafetus; species Rafetus swinhoei. Next base: position 43,945,633 of record CM033432.1, on the reverse strand, counting down.
GAGGGGCTATAGACTGTTTCTTTGCTTTGCTCTACCAAGGGGGCCAGCCTTCCTGTGATCACTTGACTCAGCAGAGAATCTTGGCAACTTTGTGTATCAACCCTGCACTGGGCAAATGAGGGTGACCCCTGCCTGATATGACAAGCCCCATGACAGTGAGTTACCCTATCTTGAACAGTACAGGCGCTTGGTTTGGGAACAGTATGAAACCACTGTCCTGCTTCTATCAGTAAGCTGTTGCACCAATTAGCCTTCTATCATGTAGCAAATAGTTCGTGAAAAACTCTTACTCAAAGATAATTATTCTGCATGCTTCATTAATCTGAAATATCAATATATTTCTTTCAGAAGGGAAGCATCTTAGGGGATCCATCACCCCATAGATTCTGCTATATGGACCCTGTATAGGTTATTGTATAGTTTTGTAACTGTAGCAAATAAAGCAAGGCTATGGGCCAGACGGTGACTTTTCAGTCACTAGCTATGTACTGCTTCAGTGGGACCTCCTATGGGTATAGTGCCACTACAGCATAGGAGGAGCATGGTAGCTGCCACATGTTTTGCAAATGTGCATTCTCATGTGGGTCCCATGCAGTGAAGAAAGTTGGGCAAGGCCTTGCCTGCTCCCTGGTCCTTCCCATTCTTACAGAAGTGTTGGGTTTGAAAGTGCAAGCATTGTGCTTGTGCCCAGCTTCCATGTAAGGAAAACTAATGTACCCATTCCACCCTTGCACATGCATTTGATGATGGATAAAATCTAGCCATTAGAGAGGGCTGGGTTTCTGATATCCAGTATCTTCAGATTATTCCTAAAGAAAGTAGAATATTGAAATGGTGGAATTGTGTTCTGAAAGTCAGGTAATTACAAACTTGGACAATACTGCTGACACAGAGTCCTAGAAGTGTACCTTACAGGACAGAGTACACCTAAAAAGCTTTGGTGAAATGGCACAGAAACTGAATTGGTTTATCAGTTTGGGAAGGACAAAATGGATAAAGTTTCAGGAATATAAGAGGGAAAATCAAAAAGCTAAATGAGGAAATATCAAAGGTCAAGAGTTTGCAGATGTTCAGCATTTCACTGAGATCAAAGGGAGTTTTGCATAAGGGAGATCTGGTCTTCAGGAAGTAAATTATACAATATGATAGAAAAGAAAAGACTAAGATGTAATGTTGAATGTGGCTAAGTTGTCAAATTGCATTTCATCTTTTTATGCCAAAGCAGTTGTCTTTCTTTTGTTCAACTGAGCTCTAATGCAAGTAGCTCTTTTATGACAACCCTGAGAACTGGTCACCAGGAAAACTACTTGAAAAGGCTTAGATTCTGATGCAAAATTATCAATTATAGATTCAGATATTCTCAGTAGACCATAATAATAAGAGTTTTATGGGGAACCTAACACTAAGGAGATCTGGGCTGATCTCAGATTGATGAGGATTTATTGCTAAAAAGACATGCAAATTTCAGCCTCCATGAAATCCTGCATTTGTCCATGGCATTGCTGGAAAGCACAATTTCACAAAGTATTGCAGCATCTGCAATAATTAAACTCAGAGATGGCTGAGAATAGGGAGGGCCATAGCACTAAGTAAAATCAAAGCAAAGCTAGACAGATATGTATAATAGGTTTTGTGTTTATATAAGATATAGTGTGTATAATTAAATACCAATTATTTAAGGTTTCTGAGAGGAAACTATTACCCAGGTTGTTTTTACTGAGAGAATGGCATCAACATTTTAGATTTTGCTTTCCCATGACACCTTATAATAACAGGAACAAAAGAAAAGTTAAATAGTTCCATCCCACAGAAAAGACCTGTTCCAATTAAAATTCTGCTTTGTCATCCAGCAGTTAATATACTTGTGAACGTCAACATTTAATCCTAGATTGTTGGCTAATTTGCAGTCCCGATCAAATACATTTTTTGCCACAATTCTTATTTAATCTGAAGAAAAAATGACTGTGGGCTGTGAAAAAAGCAACAAGAGAGAGTTGATTCAAAAGACAATAGGAAAAGACCTATTATTGACCTAAGTGGAATTTGCTTTAGGTCCTTTAGGAATCTAGTATGTCTACACTACAGCGTTATTTTGAAATAACAATAATAAGAGCGTTATTTCAAAATGATTTTAAAATAATGGGCTTCTTTTCTTATTCTGAAATAATAAACCCTCATTTCACAAGGAATAGCACCTATTTTGAAATTGCTATTTTGAAATAGGGTGAGTGTGGGCGGCGCAGCTGTGCTTATTTCAAAATAATTGGCCTCTAGGGCTTCTCACAGCTGCCCTGGTGGCCACTCTGTCTACACCCCTCAACAGTCTATAGATTCCCTTCACCTACAGCCTTTAAATGTGCAGCCACAAGGGAAACAGCATGTGGCAGAACGCAGGCCCTGACAGCTCTGTGCCAAACTGCAGAACCGGTTTGTGCAGCCATGGATGACCTCAGCACACCCATTTAGCCCCCCAGGGCTGCTAGCGAGCCAGCAGCCAGCTTCCAAGCCCCTGGCCAGGGGCAGAAGAAGAGGGCCCCTTCCTGGTCTGGTGCAGAGATTCCTGGATTTCACTGAGGTCTGGGGAGAGGAGGCTAACTTCCAGGATCTTGGCACCAGGCACAGGAACAGCCTGTGCCAGAAGGGCCACATGTGCACCCAGGAGCAGGTGCACATGAAAATCAAAGAACTCAGGCAGGTGTACATAAAGCCAGGGAACAGAGTTCCCAATCAGGGGTGGCACCCCAGTCATTCCGCTACTTTAACCAGCTGCACCATACCCGGGACGGGGGGGTCAGTCCCTTCCCCGTCACTAGTTGTTGACTCCAGCCTGGAGGTGACCATTGTGAGCCTCCTGGAGGGCGGGAGGACAAGGCTGAGGAGGAGGTGGAGGAGGAAGAGGAGGCCAGCCAGGAAACAATGCCCGTCAGCCAGGAGGTCATAATCTCCTTGGACCTGGTACCTCCCTCCCAGGATGTTTCCCAGGGTTCAGACAAAGCTGGGGAAGGCCCATCAGGTGAGTTCCATTACTTTTTCTACACATATGCGGGGGGAGGTAGTGGGGAGCAAGGGACTGTGTGCTCTTCACTTGGCCTTCTCAGCCTGGGGATCACACAGCAGCCTGTGCACGTGGGTACACATGGAGCGCCAGTCCAGAGCAGACAGCCACATCAGGCTACCACCCAGGAACCTTTCGCTCCTTTTCACAAGGTTGCTGGAGAGGCCTGCCTGACTCGCTGTGGTGAGACACCTTTCCGTGACAAGTCACCAAAGAAGGCCGGGGTCATGGACACGCACAGCAGTGCTGCACACAGTCATGTACACACTCTTAGGGCAGTATCCACGCCTGGGCAAGTGCAGAGAGGTGGAGGTCACCGAGCCACTTCAGGAGAACCTGCTGGAGGAAGGAAGTGGAAGGGACCCCAGTAGTACCCTCCCCAGCAAATGGTGTCTGCTGCTCACACACATCTCTCCCAACACCCCCCTCTCCTCCAGTGGGTGGGGGTAGAAGTTCTCTCTCTGCAGGACACTGCCACCATCAGACATGGCATGTGCATGGCATGAAGGGAAGTCAAGTTGGCCCATTGACTCCCTCATGCCTGCAGGCCCCTGGCCTGGCTGGCACCTTCCCATGCCTCCTTGTCCCCAGGATGTGGGAGTAGAAAGGCTCCCCTGGTACATCTATGCCCGTGAAGGACAATGCCTGCTATCTAGGCCACAGATGTCCTTGCTCGAAGCACATTACCATTTATAACTTGAGACCTTTTGGTGTCGGCTCAGAGATGAGGGCTAGGCTTCAGGCACAGTGTCTCCGGGGATGACTCCTCTTGTCACTTTTCTTTGCAGCTGGACCAGCTGTGTGCACTGTTCATCCACCACCTCCCACACCATCCTCCCAACCCCATGAGAGCCACCAGCACAGAAGGCCTCATGAGGACCTGGACTGGGAACACATCCCCTGCCTGTGTGCCCTGCAGCGGTGTCTTGAGCGGGAGGAGTAGAGGTAGGACGTGTACTTTGAGGAGTGCTGTGCTGACCAGGAGCTGCACCGCACCATCTGGCAGGAGTTGTCCCAGCAGACCTGGAGCATGTGTGTGGGATACACCACCGCCGTCAACTGCCTGGTTGCCACCATTGAGCGGTCCAGCAGCCACCTCCACACCTGTTCCCCACAATTCCTCCCAACTCCCCATCCTGCCCCTGCTCCTGCCCCCATCCCTGCTCCCACCCCCACCCCTGCCCTCACCCCTGGTCCTGCCCCTACCCCCATTCCTGCCCTTCTGACTTCTCCCTCTAGCCGCCCCTCCCCCATGGCTGCTGAGGGCCCTGAACATAAAGCAGTGGGACCACCCAAGGCAGGCACCAGGCCCATCCCCATCCCAGAGCCCCTCCTCCCCCCTCCAAGGTTCTTTCAACAGTCCCTCTCCAGTTCTAAATTCCCCCAACTAAAAACAACAGACAGTTTATTTTTTCAAACCAAAAAGTTTGGATTTTTTTGGCCTACAGTGCAGGGGAAGGAAGGTGAGAAGGAAGGGCAGGGGAAGGGAGGAGTGGGGGAGGAAAGGCAGAGAGGGGCAATGCAGAGGCCCCTTGTGGGCAGGCCCAGGGGAAAGTGTCACAAGTGTCCTTGGCTGAAACTCTCCCTCAGGGGCTCCCGTATGTGCACATCCCCTTGATGGGCTTGCCAGATGGCAGCTGTGTGTGTCTGCTCAAAGGACTGGCCAACCACTCGGACTCTGCCCCTCACCTGGCAGGAATGTCTCCCCCTTGTTCTCGCACAGGTTGTGCAGGACACAGCAGGCCACAACCACCTGGGGGATGTTCCACTTGCCGGTGGTCCATGAGGGCCTGCAGAACCACTGAAAAGTACCCATTCTTGTTGATATAATCAGAAGCCATTATGTCCACTGAACATTGAGAAGAATAACAATGTACTTATTACAAAAGAATTTTGAAAAATCAATCATTTTCAGAGATTAACTAGCAACTTTGACCCAGTCAAGGTACAGGATTCTTGCTCATTGATTTATGAACACCCGAAATAACTTCAAACTGCTTCATCACTTTAGCCTTTTAATTGTGTCTTTTGCTTTATCAGGGTTTGACTGAAATCTAGAAGCTTATGGATGGCAAGAATTTCTTCTGAATTATCAAAGCAAAATAGCTGCCTTTTAAAACTTTAAATTGAGGAAACACACAAGCAGCATGATGATTGACAGTGTGGCTAAGGCTACACTACGGAGCTATTTCAGGATACTGAAAGTATCCCGAAATAGCTATTCCACATCTTTAAAGCAGTCTGCTATTTTGAAATAACAGGCATGCTATTCTGGCATCCCTGTAATCCTCGTTCCACGAGGGTTAAGGAATGTTTCGGAATAGCGCTCTATTTTGAAATTTGGTGCTGTACAGACAAATTGCATGGCTTATTTTGAGGTAAGGATGCAGTGTAGACTCACCCTGAGAGCTGAAATATGTGAAACAGCCATGCTGGTGGACTATAGAGCTATGCAGTGCTTGCCCACTATTTACTAGAGGTGAGAAACCACAAAGAAAAACTAGCAGCCCCGAAATCAAGAAATCTTAAAAAGGGAGATAGCAAATACAGCTCTCTGAGCAACACTGTACTTCTTTGACTTTTTTTTTTTTTTTTTTTTTTGCTGGTCTGTTGACTCTAATCCTTCAATCACTGACAGGCTAATATGCTCATTCTGAATTCAGCATACACCAGGAGTTCAGTAGAAGTTTAAAATCCTCAAAACAGGAAATGTTCAATAATCCACAAAACCAACCAATGCTCAAAAAAATTTCATTTTCCAATTCAGAGCGCTTTTGAGTAGGTGATGCTGTATAGGGAAAATAAAAAGTATAGAGTCCAATATCCTACCTTGTGGCGCCAAGATGTGTGAAGGAGAAAAGGACATAAGGTACGTCTACACATCAGTGTTATTTTGGAATAACTAATGTTATTCTGAAATAACATAGTGCACATCTACACAGCAAGCCATTATTTTGAAATAATTTCAAGCTGGAGGACTTCTTACTCCAACTCATGGTAACTCTAATTCCACAAGGAATAAGGGAAGTGAAAGGAAGAGTGTTCTTCCATCAACTTTCTGCTGTGTAGACAGCGCCAAAACCCGAGTTAAGCTATTTCAACTTCAGATGCACAATTGACATAGCAGCTGAAGTTGCGTGGCTTAATTCAACTTTTGCCCTGCTGTGTAGAAGTTCCCATAGTGAGCTATTTAACCTCATTCAAGCAGCAAGACACAATCTTAGAATGGTAGGAAATGGAACTGACGAGCTTTCAAAAACACTACATCCCAGAATTGCATGATCCACATTAAAGAACTGTTATGAGCCTCTTGTCAACAGTAGAAAGTGGCTTGAGATGAGTCCTACCAATACACCTTAGGGTATGTCTACACTTGCTCCCCTAGTCCGAACAGGGATGCAAATGTAGCATACTGAAGTTGCTAATGAAGCGCGGGATTTAAATATGCCACGCTTGATTAGCATATTCACGTCCAGTCGCCATTTTAAAAATCCACTAGTCCAAATTAACTCACCGCATGTAGACGCGGTATTCCGAAAGAAACCCCTTCCCTTGGATTAACTGTTACTCCTCATTGCACAAGGAGTAACAGTTAATCTGAGGAAAGGGGTTTCTTTCAGAATACCATGTCTACATGCAGTGAGTTAATTTGGACTAGTGGATTTTTAAAATGGCGACCGGACGTGACTATGCTAATCAAGCGCGGGATATTTAAATCCCACGCTTCATTAGCAACTTCGGTATGCTACATTTGCATCTCTAGTTCGGACTAGGGGAGCAAGTGTAGACATACCCTTACAGAATCCCTTGCCCTGTGCCTGGAGGATGTCTGTTTGAAACATCATTTCTCTTCAATGCCTTCCCTTGTGTAGATAGGAATAGGGTAAGGCAAGACAAGACTTTAGGACAACGTTAGGATATTTTTCAAACACTACAATTTCAATATTAGTACTATAACTTGGGGAATATTACAGTAATTGTGACTTGAAATGATTAGTACCTGGGCATATTGTAAGCTTTGGTCACAGTCCAGGGATGATACCAGGAAGTGTAATATGAGAACAGTATTCATGCTAAAGCAAAAATATAAGCAATGTGTGTGAAACATTACCCTTTGACCCTTGCAGCACACTAAATTATGAGCAAGTTTGTCTTTGTGTTGTCTCACTTGAAAGTGTCCTAGGAATAGATTACTACTTTAGCTAAACCGATGAGCATAATATCATACTGAAATTTCCACTGTTTAGTGTTTTTATTTTCTTTAGTGCAGAAAACCAGACGAAGAGTATTTTATTGAGACCACATCTTGCCACCCTAAGTGTAAAATCCACCACCTTTGCCATATTTGTGATCCCTCTCTAATGTGTGTTCCTCTGAGCCTACCAAATAGTTCTTCTAGGAACCTGATTTGTTCAGTTTCTTTTGATTTTTATTAAAGTTGACAATTCACAGATGCATCCACATAGCTGACCACCTGCAGAACCGAAGTCCATTTATCTGTGATGTAATTTTTCCAGTATTTCTAATCTTTCAATATGTAAATGTTTTAGTATGAGCTTTCCTAGCTATGTTTTGTTATCGGTCCTCTTGCTAGCTCACTCAATGGAGTTGCAGTGTCTATAGCTACCAAAATCACTCTAATTTTCAATATATGCACGAGGCTGCAACTACCATTAAAGCAACCAATGCAATTAGAACAGTGGAACTCATAAAGTACACAATTCTAGTTACTGTTGGAAAACAAAACTACACAAAAATAAAGTATTTTGTTCCCCAGCAACACAGACACACTCAGGGTACATCTACACTTGCTCCCCTAACTCGAGATAGGGATGCAAATGTAGTGTACTGAAATTGCTAATGAAGCACGGGATTTAAATATCCCGTGCTTAATTAGCATAATCGCATCCGGCTGCCATTTTGAAATTGCATTATTGCGAAATAAAATGCCCCGTGTAGCAGCGTTATTTCAAGAGAGAAAATCCTTCTCTCGAAATAACTGTTAAACCTCATTGTATGTTACCTTTTTAAAATACACACATCTTCCAAGCAGTACCACGCCCATCCTCAAAGGTTTTCCATGTTGCAGAAAAAAATCCACAATTGCTAGTAATCATAACACCAATTATCTTCTCCATTTTTACTATGCTTGGAAGTCCTTATAACTCTGATGGAATTCTTTATCCAGATACTTACTAAACCGATTTCCAAAGTAAAATCTCAGAATCTTAACATCAAGAAACTTGCACAAGGAAAAAACAACTAAATAACGAAAGTATAAGATAAAATATTCAGGAGGAATTCAGCACAGAGAAAAAAAGAGGATTATTAAAAATGAAATTAAAAAGAGGAATCATGGGAAACCGGTTGGTTTAGAGGATTTCTAATATGATACAATTTGCAATCTGTCATATTCAGGTTTCTGGTTCAAATTTGCATCAGATACTATAGTTATGTTGCTAGTGATCAAAAGTCATTTTCCTGTGATAGTTATTTGATTGCCCAATGGCCTCACTACATTTCCAATGGAACAGATATCTGTTATAGAAATGTGGCAATTACAACACTTATTGGGTATCTGTACAGATTCCAAAATTTAACTAAGGTTGTGGATTAAACTATTCTCTTCCACAAAACTATTCCCTTCCTTCTTGTCAGAGTAGAATTGCATTTGTAAAGTGGTGAACAGAAGCTGTCACTGCTATGTTCAGGTTTGATGAAAAAATGGATGACTTACGTTTGCACAGATGTGAGTCTAACAATTTTTATAAATGCTATAAATTCAGTGCCAGATTCTCAGGTGGCATAAATCTGTGTAGCTCCATTTTACTTCAATGGTTCCAGATGAAAATCTGGCACTCTTGTTCTAAAACTGCAATAGGTTATTGTGACTGGGCACAGCAGAAGTCCCACCTCTCCACCCAGACTGGGTATGCTCCAAATGCTGGAGCAGCATAAAAGTGAGTAGCTCAGCTCAATCTGGGCTGGCCCCAGAGGAGAAGGACCTCTAGCAGGAGCTCCAAAGATGCTCCAGCCAGAGGCCTGGGAGACCACCTTGAGCTACCAACGCTGGAGGAGTCCCAGGGAGAGGCAGCTGCAGTGGAACTGGAAGACCCAGAGACCACATGGAATGTCCCCACACCAACTCTGGTACGAAATGACCCAGGGAGGGTGTGGGAGTGGTATCTCCACCTCAGTAAGTTCGGCCTGTTGCATTTGTATTTCCCACTGAGCAAGTGGTGGAGCACTCTGCCACTCACTGGGCCCCCCCCCTACTGGGGCTGTTGCCCCAAGTCCTCATGAACTCTAGCCACTAGGCTGTGTTGCCCTGAACTGAAGGGTATCATCAATGACTCTAGCTATTAGGCTGTGCTACCCTGAACCAACGACTATTGCCATTGACTTCTTTTGCTATTGACTTTAGCCTACTTCCCTGGACTAAGGGCCCTCTGTACTGACTGACAGAGGTTGCCAACAACCTGGCAGCCAACCAGGCAGCATCCACACCCCTCGGTACCCACACCTCAAGGGGCGGGGTGGGCATACGCTGCAACAGTTATAATTAGGAAAAGACTGAAATGAGAAAAGAAGAGGATAAATATAATGAGTATTGAAGATGGAAAGTTTTGAGATTCAAAGAAAGATAAAATAGAAAAATAAATCTCAAACAGAGCATTTAAAAGTTAAGAAAATGTTTTTAAATAGGCTTACTGGAAGAAGTAAAAGAAATGGTGAACCAGGTTTACAGCTCAGATAAGAGTAAAAGAGTGCACAATTTGATGTACAACATAAGAGTGTAATACACTGGGACTCTATACTCTGCATTGGCTTTCAACTCCCTGACTGATCCAATTAGAGGGTTTAGTGCTGACATACACCCTTTTAAAGAGGTAGGACCACAATATATCAAGGACTGACTCATGCCGGAGGCTTCACTATCACAGTTCTACAGGCACCCAGCACTCTGCAACTAAGCTACGTGTAAAGAGGCATACCACTACTGAGGCCCAGCTGTAAACACAAGGTAGCTGGAAAAAGAGCCTTCTTCCAGAGTCATACTTTTTGTGAACACACTCCCCCATGAAGTCAGGAAGAATCTCACTCTTGCCATCTTTGTATTATACTGAAAAGTCATGTTTTCAGTGAAGCATTCCCTAAAGGGGAAAAAATAAAACCAGAAGAAAATCCAGCAACACGCTCCAAAACAGAAGCCAACTGTTAAACCAAAGAGCAAGGAGAATTGCTTGTTCCTTCTAAACATCTGTCATTGTTTTTGTTTTGTTTTGTCAACCTATGTACAGTGCCTAGATGTCATAACAAGCATTGTAGAAATGCTGATGGATTTTACAACCTGGAAAGCAGTTATTATTCTTGGTTCAAATTTTTGAAAACTTAGACATTGGGACACAGTCAAAAAAAGATTAGTCAGTGTTCCGTATGTTTATCCCTATTCTTTTATACTGAGCCCATCAACTTTAGATCCATCATCAAAGTGAAAATACTATACTTTGTTCATTAAAAATTAGAGATCTATTTGCTAGATTTCTTGGGTTAGATTGACAAACTTATCAATGTAATAAAAATATAAACTGCACCTCCAATTTCTGATTAAATTATGTGAAAATTATAATGAAATACCCAGTACAGATGACAGCTTACAAAGCTCTTTGTCTTTTTCAAGACATCTCTCACACACACACACACACACACACACACACACACACACACACACACACACACACACACACACACACACACACACACAAAATTATACGGCCAGTAATGTAACAGGTGATATCTCATTGGTAAACACTGAAATCCAATTTTATTTGTTAATCTCAAATATAAAGGAGAATGTTTGTAAGTTTGTGTGCTAATAACTTGGACACTATAAGAGCTACCGCAACCAAACTTTGCATGGGATAACCTTTTATCCAGGAGAAGGTTTTAAGGGACTGTGGGAGGGAAGAGATGAGAGATCGATGCCTCTCCCTGGGGCTGCACAGAGCTTGGCAGTGCGGGGAGAAGTGGCTTCCTGGGGGAAGCGGCGGGGACAGTCACTCACTAAGGCCAGTGGAGGGACAAGGAAGCAGAGGGCAGGCTCAGGCGCCAGCGGCAGGCGCACGTCTCCCTTCCCCTTCCCTCTCCTCAGGCTCCTCACTTCAGTTATGTCAACTGTCAACTTATATTTCAACAATGTATACTGACTCTATTTTTCGGTAGCTCACTTTAATTATTGAACGGATTATATTATTTTTCCTAAAAAACTTTATCAATACACAACAAATTGCATTTTTTAGCCCATTTTATAAAAATATTATGCCATTAAAAAAAAAGGCAGTTAGGAAGAAAGACTGCAGGTGCAAAAAGAATGGTTTTACCAAGAACACCTGAACGTGTAGAAGACAGGAAGATTCGTCTGGACAAGCTACGTGTAATACAAGCAGAATTAAGGGCATCCGAGAGTCAAGACCAGACAGACACGGCTCGAAAATCTGAGACTTACAAATGCAGCATCTAGAGGAGCTGAAAGTGTGGAACAGAGGCAGGTTCGGCTTGATAACCATCATGTAATACAAGCAACTTCAAGAGTTGCACACTGGTCAATACTACACACTGGTCAATACTAGAAGGTAAGGCATTTTGTTATAATCTGACTGATAATTATGAAAATTGGCCTCAATTTGATATTGGGCAAATGAACAAAGGGAAGGATGATCCAGGCCGGTCAGTCTTGCCTCAGTCCCTGGAAAAATCATGGAGGGGATCCTCAAGGAATACATTTTGAAGCACTTGGAAGAGGGAAAGGTGATCAAGAATAATCAGCATGGCTTCATGAAGGGCAAGTCGTGCCTGACCAATCTGATTAGCTTCTATGATGAAGTAACTGGCTCTGTGGATATGGGGAAATCCGTGGATGTGATATACCTTGACTTTAGCAAGGCTTTTGATACAGTCTCTCACAATATTCTTGCCAGCAAGTTAAGGGAATGTGGATTGGATAAATGGACAGTAAGATGGATAGAAAGCTGGCTGGAAGGTTGGGCCTAGCGTGTAGTGATCAACGGCTTGATGTCCGGATGGCGGTCGGTTTCTAGCGGAGTGCCCCAAGGTTTGGCTCTGGGACCGGTTTTGTTCAACATCTTTATTAATGACCTAGATGAGGGGATGGATTGCACCCTCAGCAAGTTTGCAGATGACACTAAACTAGGGGGAGAGGTAGATATGCTGGAGGGCAGGGATAGAGTCCAGAGTGACTTAGAAATTGGAGGATTGTGCCACAAGAAATCTGATGAGGTTCAACAAGGACAAGTGTAGAGTCCTGCACTTGGGACAGAAGAATCCCAAGCATTGTTACAGGCTGGGGACCAACTGGCTAAGTAGCAGTTCTGCAGAAAAGGACCTGGGGGTTACAGTGGATGAGAAGCTGTACATGAGACAACAGTGTGCCCTTGTAGCCAAGAAGGCTAATGGCATATTAGGTTGCACTAAGAGGAGCATTGCCAGTCGATCCAGAGATGTGATTATTCCTCTTTACTTGGCTCTGGTGAGGCCATATCTGGAGTACTGTGTCCAGTTCTGGGCCCCCAATTACAAGAAGGATGTAGATGCATTGGAGAGGGTCCAGCAGAGGGCAACCAAAATGATTAGGGGACTGGAGCATATGACCTACGAGGAGAGGCTGAGGGAGTTGGGTCTATTTAGTATGCAGAAGAGAAGAGTGAGGGGGGATTTGATAGCAGCCGTCAACTTCCTTAAAGGAGTTTCCAAAGAAGCTGGAGAAAGGCTGTTTGCAGTAGAGATGGATAGCAGAACAAGGAACAATGGTCTCAAGTTGCGGTGGGAGAGGTCCAGGTTGGATATTAGGAAAAAACTATTTCACTAGGAGAGTGGTGAAGCACTGGAATGGGTTACCTAGGGAAGTAGTGGCGTCTCCATCCCTAGGGGTGTTTTAGTCTCAGCTTGACAAAGCCCTGGCTGGGTTGATTTAATTGGGATTGGTCCTGCCTTGGACAGGAGGCTGGACTTGATAGCCTTCTAAGGTCTCTTCCAGCTCTATGGTTCTATGATTCTATGATTCTATGTTTACACAGTAGTGCTTTAAAGTGGATTGGAGAAACACCAGGCATGTGCTGTTTGAATGGTACATTCAAAAAACGATAATGGACTACTGTTTTTCTAAATTTTGTTCCTCCACTTTCCCAAGGAATGCTGGGTAACTCAAGCTAGTTCTGAATAAAATAATAAACAATGATATAGATTATAGCATCAGAGGGGTGGCTGAGTTAGTCTGTAACTGGAAAAACTTAAAAAACAACAAAAAGTCTAGTATCACTATTTGTATAAACTCCAGTCATCTGAAGAAGTGGGTTTTGCCCACGAAAGCTCATGATACCATCTACATGTTTTGTTATTCTTTAAGGTGCTACTAGACTATCTGTAGATTATAGCAGTCACTGGGTGGTGCTTAGTAGACCATTTGGAAGATATTTGTTTCCACTGCATTTTTGGATGAAGCACATGAACTTAATGGCACATCTACATTACTCCACAGGGAAGAATACTTTCTATAGCTATGTTTTCAGGGGGAAATCCAAGCAGCTATTTGGCCAGAACATTGCTATTCTTTCAGAACATGCCATAAGATCTTTAATTAGCCCTTGTCAGGACTTCAGTGACATAATGCATATAAAATTAGGCACTTCCAGCAGCACAACCATAGTGGGTCATTTGTGACTCATACCTTCTACTTAATCACCATCTCCACTTTCTGCAGAACACACAGCTCTTTCTTGAAGGTCTCCATCAAAGGAGAACGAATCTGACTCTCTTTTTATCTGATTAAGTAAGATTAAAATACAGCAGGCATCATTTTATTCAGTGATGCTGCTTCTAAAAAATAAGTGAGGATCATAATGAATTAAAGCTTAATACTTCCCTTGAAATAAAAAGAGCTATTTTAGAGCACCTTTGGAAATTTCATCTTTTTGCTGCTCTGACATCTGATGTCCTTGACACAAGATGTCACCTTTTCCTATCAAAGAGAGAAGGCATTAGCTTGGACCTGTGAAGATTTGCTGACCTGGAAAAAGTACCTAAAGCCCCTCAACAATGAAACACTTACATGAGACTCAGGGTATGTCTACACTACAGCGTTACTTCGAAATATCTTATTTCGAAATAGTTAATTTGAAATAGCTTATTTCGAAATAATGTGTCTACACACAAAATGCATTTCAAAATAGCATTTTGCTATTTCAGAATAGTGCTTCCACACTGAGTGGATGCTGAATCGCATTTAAGGCCGGCCGGAACCAGGTCCGGCAGGGCATCAGTTCAGGAGTTACTTTGTGTGGCTGCTGCCTGAGGCTATCTGAGGCCTGTGCTTAAAGGGACCGTCCCGCGCCACCCCGGACAGCCAGTTCTCAGCTTTCCCTGCTTGCTTGCCTACCTTGATGAGGGACAGCAAAGCATTTTGTCTCTGCATGCTCTGGTTGCCCTCACTCAGGACACCACAGCACTCTGCAACATCGAGCCAGAGCTGCCCCTGGGCACTCTGGTGCTTCTCGTGAATGCTTTGCTGCGAGCCTGGCTGCACTTTCTGCAGGCTGAGATCCGGGAGGTCCATCGGGGGGCTGTCAGTATCCAGGAGGCTCTGTGGGAGAGCTTCCACCTTGAGGACCACTAAGAGCCTCCCTGGTCTGCCCCACTGGGGGCTTGTGCCTCATTCCTCCCTCACGTCCTTCCACTTACCCCTCCCTAACCCCACTTCCTGATGTCAAATAAAATACATGTATTTTCATGAACACAAACTCTCTTTATTTAACAAAACTGTGTGTGTGGGGGGGAATGAAACTCTGGTGAGACTGGGGAAAGGAGGCGGGAGAGGGGAGAACAGAGGGTGGGAGAGGGGAGGGGAAAACCTGGGAGGAGGAAGCTGGAAGGGGGAAGCAAGGGGAAGAAGGGGGAGGGGAAGCTCGGGGCTCAGGGTTGGGGGTCTTGCCAGACCCAGAGGCATAGCGAAAGGGGTGCGGGGGCAATTGCCCCCAGGCTCCACGCTAGGGGGGCGCCGGGCCGGGGTGAGAGCGAGCGCATGCTGCGCAGGCTCATCTGGCATGGGCAGCGAGTTATATGGCCATCCCTCCCGGCCCCGGGCCGGCCCTGCCATGCGCAGCGTTCAGTCGGCTCCCCCTTGCCCGCGCACACTGCGCATAGCAGGGACAGGATGGGGACGGGGGGGACGGCCATAGAACTCGCCACCCATGCCAGCGTTCAGTCAGCTCCCCCTTGCCTTCGCACGCTGCGCAGCATTTGCAGGTGACCGGGGAGACGCCCGGGCATTATGTGACGTTATGGCCCGGGACTTTAAAAGTGTTCGGTGCCCTGTGGTGCCGGCCTAGCTTCTGGTTCGGAGTCCGGGGACTTTTGGGGCCCAAGCGCAGACTCCAGCCCCACAAGTGGAAGGCAGAAAGTACAGCAGGGCAGGGCAGGGGGAAAACTAGGGGGAAGGGGTGGGAGAGGAAGGGGTTTGTGTGGAGGGGGGAGGGGAGAGGAGGAGCTTGTGTGGAGGTGGAAGGGAGAGGAAAGATACAAATGCCAGGGGGCCAAGTGCAGACAATGAGGGAAAGGGCAGGAGGGGAGGTGTCAGTGGGAGGGGGACAGGGTGATGCTGGGAGAGGAGAGGAGGGGAAGGGCATTATGGTGTGGAGGGGAGGGGCAGGTGCTGGGAGAAGGCTTGAAAGAAGGGGTGGGCATGAGAAAGGTGGGGATGGAGCAAGTCATGTGTGAGGGCACAGTGGCATGAGGGGAATGGGGGCAGAGAGTGGTGAGGGGTGGGCATCAGGAAAAAGAGGGCAAAGGGGCAGGGGCAGTGAGGAAGGGGGAGGCACCAGGAGGGTGCAGGGGTAAGGGAAGGTGCAGGTGCCAGGAGATTCTGGGGTGAAGCAGAAGGGCAGACACCTGCAGGAGGGACCAGCACCAGAGGAGAGAGGCAGGGCAGGTGTGTAGAGGGAGGTGTTAGAAGAGGGGATGAGGCGGGGTAGCTCACATGATCAGAGTGGGGCTACTGGAGGAGTGGGCACAGGGCGGGGAGAGAAGGGCTGGTGGAGGGGATCAGGTCGCAGGAGGGCTGAGGGCAGTGAGAAGGGGAGGAGTCAGGATAGCAGAGGAGGGTGAGGAGTTGGGGGGCAGCAGGCACCAGGGGAGATGATGGAGCAAGGAGAGGAGACATGGCAGCAGAGAGAAAAGGTAAAGGTTTAAAAATATTTATTAATAACTTGGTATGCTGCCCACAGCCAGTTTGTTTGCGCCTTGCGGTGCAGTTTGGGTTTATGTGGGGATCAACACGTGGCCGGCGAGTGGGAGCCAAAACAAAAAAGTAGTCAGTGTAATGATCTTCTGTCTATATGCATTTTAGTAGTTAAATTCTTGGACTGTCATGCTCATGAAAAGTGCTGTCACATGGGTAGAAATTGGATAAATATTGCATTTTATTAATATCAGCAGAGCTGACTTAAATGGGGTCTGTGTGTTGTGTAGTCTTGCCTTAATCTTTGTATTCATGCCTGTCAGTGTGAGAGAAGTTATTTGTATATATTTGCTTGTATATGTAACCACACTTAAGTTGAGGCCCTCAGCATGTGCTGTAAGTATCGGTGTGGCCCCCTGGGGCTTCCAAAGTTGAGTTGCCCTAGCTCATCCCTGACAGGTGTCTGTCTAACCTGGTCTTAAATATCTTCAGTGATGGAGATTCTGCAATCTCCCCTAGGCAATTTATTCCAGTGTTTAACCACCCTGACAGGCAGGAAGTTTTTCCTAATGTCCAACCTAAACCTCCCTTGCTGCAATTTAAGCCCATTGCTTCTCATCCTAACCTCAGAGGCCAAGGAGAACAATTTTTCTTCCTCCTCCTTATGATACTCTTTTAGATACTTGAAAGCTGCTCTCATGTTCCTTTTCGGTCTTCTCTTTTCCAAGGTAAACAAGGCCAATTCCTTCAGCCTTGCCTCATATCTCATGTTCTCTAGAACTTTCATCATTTGTGTTGATCTTCTCTGGACTTTCTCCAGTTTCTCCACGTTTCCTGAAATGTGGCGCCCAGAACTGAACATGATACTCCAGCTGGGGCCTAATGTAGATGGCTCAGTCCCTGCCTAGGGGACGTGAGACTGGGTGGATTAATTTCCAATCCTCCTGTTTATTCTTTTCCTAAGCCAGGAGGGCACAGTAGTTCTGATGGGGGCTCTGCAGGAAGGCAGCCCACACTGCTCCCTGCCTGAAACCTTGTGCGGGTGTTAAACTGCTGTCCAGCCCACCCTAGAGGTGACTGCATTTCAGCGTGCCTAAAGCAACACAGCACCAGCAACGGACAGGAGCATGGCTACCGGGCATGGCTTGCTCATGACTGCTTCGGTCCCATTGGGTGGGCCTCAGCCTCTTTTCTTCCCCTCCCCCGCTTTGCAATGGGGCTGTAGACTCTGGGGGGAGAGGGGTGGAGGCAGGCAGAGGTGTCTCCCTGCAGCAGATGTAGACACATCTCTGTATTAATCATTCTCTCATTGAAGTTTTTAGCTTTGTATTGAGTCCTTTTACATGGAAACTTTGTATTAAGTCTTGGTAAAATAGTCCCTAGGACAAGTGAGGCAGAGACTGTCCCTGTGGGGTGAATAAGGTGGGAATGTATAAGGCGGAAGGTGAGCACCTCTGGGCAGTTGCAAAGGTTGGAGAGGGGATGGAAGCCAGATCCAAGATCAATGAGCTCTAGGAAGTGGGCCCATTGAAAGGAGACTGGACCTGTGGATGCTTTGGGGGTCAGCAGCAAGGGCCTGCTTTGGGAAGCCCCCTCTTTGGAGGTGAATGTGGCAGCATTGAAACACCACCCAGAAGCAGGCACCACAGACACTAACTGCAGATTCATGGGATGGCTCTCACAGATCTTGCACATGCATAAGATGATAGATCTGCAGGAGGGGGGGCAGTGCTGTAGTGAGGGGGCCGGAGGGGTCAGTTGCCCCTGGGCACCATGCTAGGGAGGCTCCAATTTAATCCCATTCTGTTCCTCCCGTTATCCTTTCAGCTCACGTGCTCCTACTCCGCCTGCCACCAGCAGCTGGATTCTCCTCCCTGCCTCTCTGCTCCAAGCCCGACCCTGCTCCATCTCCCCTGGAGGGTTAGTGCATGCGGGAGCCCAGCCCCAAACTGTAGGGGGTGGGAGAAGATGCAGTACAAGTTCCCCTCAGCTGTGCACCAGATTCGGGGCCGTGCCACATGGCGGCGGCAGGGGGCGGGCGCAAATTTTTCCTTTGCCCCTGGGCGCATAACACCCTCACTACGCCTCTGGCTGGACCAACTCGATTTTCATGCAAACCTACTCTTGGGTTATCATGTGGCCTTTGGTGGCCAGGCTGGCAGCTATCCTGCCATAGATGGCTGTGTTCCTTCATCTAGTGCGGAGATCATGGACATTGGGGGCATCCCCCCCAAACCTGAATAAGGTCCATGATCTCCACCCTGGATCAGGAAGGGGCCCACCTTCTCTGGGCCCTGGCAGGCTCCTGGGAGCTGGCAGACTGCTCCTGGGGAGCGGTGGAGGGCTGGCTGCCAGCGGCTTGCTGGCTAATGTTTTGGGGCCACTGTGTCCGGGGCAGTGACTGCTGGCTCTGGGCTGGCAGGCTTGGAACTGGCACAGGCACTGTGGCCAGAGTCTACCCCTTTAAGGGCTCCGGGGAGGAGGGAGGGAGAGGAATGTTCTTGGTTGAGGCTGGAGTGGCCACCAGGGCACCCTGGGAAGGCTGGAGGCCTCTGATTTTGATATAAGTGTCTACACAGCACTTATTTCAAAATAGCTATTTCGAATTTGGCATTATTCCTCGTGGAATGAGGTTTACCAAATTCGAAATAAGCGCTCTGCTATTTCAATTTAATTTCAAAATAGCGGTTTGGCTGTGTAGACGCTGGTAAAGTTATTGCGAAATAACGGCTGTTATTTCGAAATAACTTTGCTGTGTAGACATACCCTCAGTGCAAAGCATCTCTGTCTCCTCTAGTAAGATGCTGCAAATGGGGATGTCATGATCATGAGGGTTAGCCAGCAGCCTGGGGACTAAGGGGTTAACTATGTCCGTTACTTAACCAGGTAGATTCAGCCAATAGGAATGCAGGTAGGAATTTCAAACTGGGACAAAGGAATTTTGGGGTTTTTCTCTCCTTTGTTCAGGGAGTTTTCTCTCCAGCTATTGAAGGGGACAGGATGTCTTCCTCTAAAAAAATACTCTTCACAGTCTGTAAGTAGGATAAAGTTTAGATAAATCCATTAGGTTTTCTTGTTTTATGGTTTGGGAAATGGGATCTGATGTCTGTGCATTTAAAAATGGGGTTTGTTCTCCTTTGTAACTAAGTTCCTGGCCCATTGTAAATTTCTCCTCCATGAATATATTATTTTGTTACTTTTCCATCTAGTCATTATGCTTGCAACAGGAATATTGTGGTGATAATAAAAGTTCTTTCTCTTTCCTTTTTATTAACCTGGTATTGGTTAATGGTTGTGTCCTGGTTTGTACTTTAGGGGTGAGATTTCCCCAGTGATCTTTCCCCTGATTTTTGCATCAATACTTGGGTGATGGCAGCGGCGATTTTATTCCCAAAATCTAGGTTGTTAAGATTTTGGGGGGAAGTTTTATACCAAAGCCTGGTAGATAAGGTTTTGGGGTACTTTTGCTGGCCCCCACTTCTGCATTTATTGTGCCAGAGTGGGGAAGGAGCCATGACAGTGGCGATAAGGACAAGCATCCAAGCCCCACTCTCAAGACATGACCCAACCTGGAAGTTGATAGAAATAGAAACAAGTACCTGTATCCTCTGGAAATCCCTTCAACAACTTAAACTAGAAGTACATATCAGGGAGAAGTCCCTTCATCTACCTTCTCCCTCTCCCTCTATCCCCCCAAAACATTCCCAATCTGGTGTATAGAGGAGAAATAACCCTGTTTGTGCACTCACATTCATCACAGCTTGATGAACAGGTTACTTTCTAAAAAGATACACTGAGGAGGAATTGTGGGGGGAAGGAGAATCGCAGAAAAAAATCACTGCCCAATCATCATTAAGAGGTCTGGAAATGGGAGCTAGCTTCAAGAAGGGATAAGCAGCAGATAACAGTTTAAAAGTTCCTGAACCTCTTCTCTTTCCTGTTAGGTCCCCCTGATGCTATGGGAGTATAGAGCAGTGTTTCTTAAACTGTGTTCCATGGCACACCAGTGTGCTGCGAGGCAGTCGGAGGTGTTCCGCAGAGAACAACAGAATTCAAAATGGCCACCGTTAAAGGGGCAGGCGACTTTTTTTTCCTCGATAACTTTCCTCCAACCCTTCCCCCCCCGACCTTTCTTTTTTTTCCTTTTTTTTTTTTGCTCTCAACAAAAAATGCTTGGTGTTCCTCATAAAAAAAAATATTGTTTGGTGTTCCTCAGTCTTAAAAAGTTTAAGAAACACTGGTATAGAGGAAACAGTGCTAGATTTGACACTCAGGATCTGGGATGTCCTTCTGAGCAGTGTACCTTTTTCAGCAAACAGGAAGTTTGGAGGGGTATAGAGTGCCTGTCCCTTGATCTCCCAAGTGCCTAGCCCAAGAGTTTGAGCGGCTGGATGCCAGTGCTATAAGTAGAGCACAGAAAGGGGTGGTGCAAATCAGAGATGCCTTGAAGGACAGTTTTCTGCAAGGCCTCTTTTGAGACTCTTCCCTATGGCTCTCCACAAGGTGCCTCTGTATTTCCTTTAATCCCCCGCCTCACCCCTGCAATTCAAGCAATGAAGAGTCCCCTTTTCAATGAACATGAGTGTTTATTAGGGGAAAACAACAGGGAAAGGACAGGACTCTGGGGGTAGAAGCCACAGGTCAGGAGAGACCAGGGGTGTCATCAAGGCGGCAGGGTTCTGGGTGGTGGCCCATTCAAGGCATGTTGCCACGCATTCCATGACACTGATCAGGGTGGAAAACATTGTCTTATGCTGTCTCACAAGCTGCTCCCTGGTGGTTCTCCTCTCCTGCCGTTTGGTGATCCAGTCCTGCCACTCTGCTTGAATCTCCTCCTTGAGGGTGTACATGCAGTCCATCTACTTCCTGAACATCTCCTCCCTTGTGCATTTGTGCATGTGGATCAGAGCCAGGTGCGCAGAGGCAGTAGGAGGTAGAGCATGCACCAAGCTGGCTACTGTCCCGTCTGCAAAGAAAATTTACAAGGGCAGACATTACGGGAGATACATTGCGTGAAGCCTAACCCTAATCTCTTAGCATACATTGAAGGTCTCAGTAAAGACAACAGAGAAGTGTTCTGTGCAAGGCCAAATGTTTGCTTTAAAGAGGGCACTTTATAGCCGGTCCCCAAACATCTCAAGGGAGCATCGGGACATACTCAGTCCAGAGGCAGGCAAGCATGGTAACGGGCCTGCCAGACCAGGAGCCTGCTGGTAGGAGAGGGGTGATGGCAGAGGGCAACTTCCCACTATGTCTGGCACATGCAAGGTCTAGCACTCAGAGTCTCCCAGGGCAAAAGCCTGCAGGCAGGAGGAGGGGAAAGGGGCAGGTCAGCTTTCTGCTGTGTCTGGCACATGTTGGATCCATCACACGTGGCCTCCTGGAGGCACTACTTTTTTTCCTGCACATAGGAGAGGTGGTGGGGGGGATGTGGGTCCAGTACTCACAGCTTGCCAGAGAGAGTGTTATAGGTTCCTCTCCTCCTCCCTGAAGGTTGCCATGCAAGATATACATCTTCTCTGAATCATAGCAAGTGATAAGGAGAGGAAGCTGACTGATATGGCCATAAACCTGGGCTTTATGCTGCACTGCTTTGTGGTTCAATGATGCCAGACCATTTATTGGTGGCTTGGCATGGGAAGGTAGCCTACTGTGGAAGATGGAATAAGGTTGGCCTCCCCAAAAACTTTGTGAATAGGATCAATGAGTATTTGTGTGAGAGCTTCGTGGAGTTGTGAAGACAAGACTCCTGCTCCATCTGCAGACACATTAACAAGCTGATCTGTGGCCCCCATGCTGTGTAGGCAGAGAGAGAGAGCATGCACTGCACCTTAGACCTCATTTCCTTACCCCATTTGTAGTTAGAGTAAGTTAGAAAACTCACCAGAAGTGCCCTCCCATGGTCATCAATTACATGGGAGACATTCTGGGAGGGCTGGGACCAGCTCCAGTGTCATGATGAGCTCCGGCTCTCAGGCATCAGTGGCTGGCTAGTCTCCTCCTCCTCTTCCTCCTCATGCCCTTCCACCACTCCACTCTCCTCCTGGCTGGTGCCACGCATGCTTTGTCTGAACTCAACAACCATGCTGGGGCCAACATCCATCTGGTTGTAGTAGTGGCATGTGTGAGGTGCTGCTCCAGAGCATTCGCTCTCCTCCTTCACCTTGTGGTATGACTGCCTGTGCTCTTTGATTTTTATCCTTCACTGTTGGGAGTTCCTGGAATATTCTTTAGACACCAGGTAGCTTGCAATCCTGCTGTAGATGTCAGCGTTCCTCCTGCTGGTTCTAAGCTCATGAAGGATGGCTTCATCTCCCCATACCTCGATGAGGTCCAAGATTTCCCAGACACTGCAGGTTGGTGCTCTTCTGTGCCTCTGGGAACTGGAACTCGTAGGAGCAGTTATTGCAGAGCTTGGAGGATTGTTGGCAGAACACATTTCCTTGTGTACCATGGTGTGCTGCTCACTTGCAATGCTGACCACATGGAACAGGCCATTCTACTCTTCCCGGAGCTTTTTAAGCTCCCCAGTAGAGGCAGAAGTTCTGGCCAGAGCAGTCAGAGCGGACAGCTGCAGGAGGCCTCCCGCTGGCAAATGGTGTAAAATTTCTGGTCAACTCTGCGTCTACACTGGCGTAACTTTAACTGTGCGAGGTCAGGAATAGTGTTACTCTTGGTGAAAAGCAGGAGTACAGAAATTGATTTCAGGGGCCTCTTTGGGTGACACAACAAACTTGGTAGTGAGGGCATATTACTTAGAAAATCAACCATAGAGGGCTAAGGTCAATGTAAAGTCCTAGTGTAGACCGGGCCCTAGAGTCTAAAGTAGCTGCAGCCTGTTTGTTATTTTCATCAACAAGTTGCCTAGAATAATTTAAAAAGTGCTTTTTGTTTGGAGGAGGGCCTTCTTTCTACAGCCAGGAAGAAAAAAAGAAATGGATTGGGGAGGACACAAAATGAGGGCACAAAAATAAAATTAATAACCTAAATAATGGTTGTTCTTCATCACCAAGATTAATTGTGAAGTGGGTCACAAGGTGTGATCAACAATACCTGTTAAAATCAATGAGACCATCAAAAGCAAATAAACTCAAAGATAAGGCTGTGTTTGAAAATTTCAAAGTCTTAGCCATCTTTCATTAATTTAACAGAAGAGGTGCAGTGTGATTAAGTCTATTGGTACACCTTCAGAAATTTCAGTGTGTCCTTAACTCACACCATAAAATAAAGAGCAATTCCATGAACTATTGGCAGCCTTTGCTTAAAATGTTTTAGCTATTTTGGTGTAAATTAGAGGATTATTGCTCTTTAAGCAGATACAGATTCTCCCTACCTCCCCACTGGAGCTTCATCTTTTGCTTTAAAAATGTGTCTGGAAGATTATAAAATGTGCATTCAGTTAGTTCATTAATAATTGATCTCAAATAAAACATAAGTTTTTTGTTATATTTAATAACAGAATATATAGGAAGAAATGTTTATATTTATACTCATTGCTCAAGCCAATGTCTGTCAGATCTTATTCAAAAAGCATGTTATTTATTTATTAAAAGCTATTGACCCACATAAATCTCTTGAGTCATTTATGCTCTACTACATGTGGTCGTGTTCCTGGTGGTAGCATTGGCAGAGCACTACATCATTCTGTTCAGTTCCTCTAACATTCAGGGCATATTTAAAAGTATGGAGCATAAGAGAAAAAAATTTGGAAGATATTGGGCCTAAAACAGCCTGGTTAGAAGTAAGGGTATGTCTACACTAGCCCCCTAGTTCGAACTAGGGAGGCTAATCGAAGGGCAAATGAAGCCCGGGATTTAAATATCCCGGGCTTCATTTGCATCTTCCCGGGCGCCGCCATTTTTAAATGTCCCTTAGTCCGAACTCCGTGCCCACGGCTACACACGGCACGGAGTAGGTAGTTCAAATTAGGATCACTAATTCGAGGTGTACGAGGTGGAACGAGGTGGAACGAGGTGTACCGGAACCCCGCCCTCCCCT
The DNA here is from genome assembly GCA_019425775.1 of Rafetus swinhoei. Taxonomy (NCBI): domain Eukaryota; kingdom Metazoa; phylum Chordata; order Testudines; family Trionychidae; genus Rafetus; species Rafetus swinhoei. The sequence goes on along the minus strand of CM033432.1, from coordinate 43,921,331 downwards.
CCTATCCCCCCGTCCCATGCGGTATACATGTCCGAGGGATATACAAGTTTATTTTTACCTATTAGAATTGGGTCGGGTCAGCTCCGCTCCACTGCAGGGAGGGCCTGACAAGCTTCCAGCGCACCTGCTCTGTGCTCTCCGTTCCCCCGCCTGGAGGAGGGTGGGTTGCACTTGGCTGTGACTGCATGGGGCCTGGGCGTGAGTGCGGCTCCCCTCCTGCAGGCCGGCCAGCTTGCCTGCACCGTGCTCTCCATTCCCCCCTGGTATGTGCAATTACCATGAATTAGCCTATAGAACTCGCGGGTTATACACATCCACGGGTAATCTAAAGGTTTTTTTACACAGCAAAGAAAAACCGCAGGTTATATACGAAGTGCGGGTTATACAAGAGTGCGGGTTATATACACTAAAACACGGTATTTGCATTGTGCCTACACGTACCAGTCAGATTATGGTCCCCTTGAGCTATGTCCTGAATAAACACACATCAATAGTCAGTCCCCACAAAAAAAAGCAAGCAAAGACCCAGATTCTGCCATGAGCACTACTTGGATGCACCTCCATGGAGCTCATTGCAGGATCAGGGTCTCACCTGAGAAAGAGGCATGCAATATTTTTACTGAAATATTATATATTAAGGATGAAGTGTTTTTGACTGTTGAGTTAAGGTTCTTTCTCATTGTTCCTTGTATTTTTAATGTTTGCCTTTTTTATTAACAGAGTTCAGCATCCCTAGGTCTGTGCTAACATTTTGTGCTAGAATATATATGCATACATAAAGCCTGTTTCAATGATCACTTATGGATCTCTATTATTGACTTTATGTAGGAGAAATGATAATCATGACATCACAAACCTATAAGTATAGAAGAGGATGTAATAAAGTAGAGTTGACCTTGGAGTCACCTAAATCTATACAGCAGATTCTCTATCTCTAAAGGCATATTCCTTCCTCCAACATCTATCCTGAATCCACTACTCGGGAAATTATGATAAAAACGAGTTTTAGATCTTCTGACACAAATAGAGCTTTCTGGCTGCTTGTCACTGGTGCCAGACCCATGTAAATAATTCCTAATAAATACAAGACTATGACCTTTCCCCCCCACACCCTGTTTTATAATTTCCATTTCACCAGATAAATAATATATGTTAGGCCAAAAATTATTCCTTTGTACTTCTCTGTTTGGACATTATTTCTTTTCTCAAGTGGTAGAAGGTATGTTGACTGCAAGAGCCTGAAATGGGAAATAATTCCTCAGAAATGATCTGTCTGAGAGCAAACCCTACATTTACATACGGTGATTGTGACACAAACCAAAATAAGGAAAAAATTCAGTTCTAGCAGATATCCCTTAAATCATGCCATGATTAGATATAAGAGTGCAAGTGTGAGTAAAAGACTTGTGGCACAATTCTTTGCTGACTTACACCTTTGGAAAAGCTGTGGAAATTAATCAGGATGCCATGCTGCTGATCAGCACAAAATCTTATTCCTAATGACAGTTTTAACTTTCAATTTCCATATTGGTGCCACCTCATTAACATTATTTAAATTCATTTTTTCCAGCAGGGAATATCCTTGGCTAGCTATGCATGGAAGTAATGTCTATGAGAGCTGTTGCAACAGATCATCATCTTTCATGTAAGTAGATCATTAACATCAAGTAAATGGGAAGAATAGTTTTGGGGCTCAGGCACCAGTAGCCTTGAGCAAGTCACTTAATCTGTACTTCAGATCCCCATTAAGGATGTTAAATATTAGTTAATTGACTAGTTGAATAGTCGATGGAATGTCCATCACTTCTCGGCCTCTTGAAGGCCAAGTTCAAGTGTAGTGTCTGTTCTTATCAGTTTAATCACTGGTAGGTTCTCTATGTGAGAACTGTGTGTAAAATGGATTTTTTTGCGACAGGGGCTGGGAAAGGGAGCTTGCTCCTTCCACTCTGCACATTGGCATGGCATTGCAGTACCTCCGGGAGCAGTGCAAATTTTTTGGGGGGGAGGAGGGGGTGAGATCTAGGTTGGATATTAGGAAAAACTATTTCACTAGGAGGGTGGTGAAGCGCTGGAATGGTTTACCTAGGGAGGTGGTGGAATCTCCATCTCTAGAGGTTTTTAAATCTTGGCTTAAAATCTTGGGTTGATTTAGTTGGGATTGGTCCTGCTTTCAAAGGAGACGGTAGATTAATCTTGGTGATGAAGAACAGCCATTATTTTGGTTATTTTTATTAAAAAAGGAGGAATGCAGAACTCCGTGTGCAGCCCGGGCCAGAGGGAAGTCCCACTGACTCTGGGCTGCACAGTGGGGGCTCTTGTGCATTTCAAAGCCACAGCGCAGCATGGAGCCCAGGGTCAGTGGGGGACTCAGATTTGAAATGCTGCGCGGAGCTGGGATCAGCTGGGGACTCCCCAGCTGACCCTGGGTTCTGCAGAAATGCTGCAGAGCCCAGGATCAGCTGCAGAGTCCCCAGCTGAGCCCGGGCTCCACAGTGCCACTTTGAAACGATGCCTCAGGACTTCAAAGGGGCAGCACCACACAGCTGAGCCGCCGGGGATCAGCTGTGTGGTGCTGCCCTTTGAACGCCGCCTTCGCGGTGGGATCGACTAGCTGACTGACTATCCGATAAGCTTTTGCTTATCGGATAGTTGACTAGTCGACTAGTTCTTAACATCCTTAATCCCCATAGAAAAGGGATAGTAGTACTTCCTTTCTCCTATCTTTTGTCTGTCTTGCCTATTTCAATGTTAAGCTCATTTGAGTAGGGGCTGTGTTCTACCATGTATTTGTGCAATGCTTAGTACAATGGGGCCCACGTGTTGGTTAGGTTCTCTCTGCATTATTATAACTGTGACGTGTCCAAGTATCCCAGCTCGGCCGGGGCCGATCCACCCCGCACTAGCCCCGCAGTAGTGCAGGTGCTCCTTGGGGCAGGCTGGGAAGCACCGGCCGCCTGTGCGCGCTGTTCAGCGGCTGCAGCCCAGCTGACAGGGGCAGGAGCCAGACGCCGGGGCAATGCCGAGTGTCAGGTCATGCCAGCGACGTCAGGACGGCCCCACCCCGAGGTCAGCAGGTGACGTCAGTAAGAGGGACGCCGGCGGGGGGATAAAAGGTGGGAAGGAGAGCTGAGCAGGGGGGTTGGAGGGAGAAGGAGAGCACGGGGAGAGAGTCTAGAAGAGGAGGGCGGGAAGGAGAGACGGGAGAGGTGAGCCGGAGGAGGGAGACAGAGTCAGAGGAGCCTGGAGACGGCGGGTGAAAAAGGGGAGCCCAGAGTAAGGAAGGGAATGCGGGCTAGGATCGGGGAAGGGGAGCAAGTGCGGGGAAGCACCGTTGAGGGCAGCGGGGCAGGAAGCAGCCCAGGGCAGGGCATTCCAGGATTTGCCGGTGGGCTGGTGAGTTTCAGGATCAACCCCACCAGCCGGACAGGACACTGCGAGAGCCTGTCCTTAGGGCCCTGGGCTGGGGCCCATGAGAGAGGGCGGGCCCAGGCCCCCCTACCCCACGTCCCCTGGCTGAGGAAAGGGGGAGAATTGTTGTTTGGAACTCTTCCCGCATGCCGGACAAGGGGGCGTGGCGGGCATTGGACCTGTGTGCGCGGCCTGCGCCGCTGAACTGAGAAGCAGACTCAGGAGGGGTGAATGGGCACGTTTGTACAATAACAAACAAAGGTAAATAAATACATATTAAGGCTCTTTTTTTTTCAAAACATGATTTTTTCAATTATACTTTCCTCACTGTCTCTCTGATTCATCACATGAAACAAAACAAAGAGTATTTTGATATATATTCATTTTGTGTCATACTTATAAAAAATCATATTCATATTTTTGGAAGAAAGTGGAATGTTTATTACATTGCAGACTCTTTTGATGCTCCTGGCAGTATAAATGTTTTTTTTAAGTTTGTAGATTACTGACAATGTAAATTTTAACTGTTCCTTCTGTGCCTTTGTAGTCTGAGTCAGTTTGACTATTGAAAATGCACTTATGGGGCACATTTTGAGGAAGGTACACTGGGATGTGCATTGTGGTTCCCATTAATGTTAATAGGCATTACACAAGTTAACCTCTCTGCATTACATGTATATTTACTTCTGAGGGAGAGAGGGATGAGTTGTAAGCACTACAGTGTACCTTTTAAAAATCAGTGGCAGTGTATATGGCTGATTTTACAAGTCATGGATTGATGCGCTCCCAGTTGGATATCAAAAAGCATGATCAAGTCACATAGCATATACTAAAAGCCCTTATGACGTGTTTGTAGGAAAACCTTACTACATAAAGAACAGTCTATTTTGATAAAGTTAACACTTTAGGTACGTCTACACAGCAATATTATTTTGAAATAACTAGCATTATTTCAAAATAACATAGTCTGCGTCTACATAGCAGGCAGTTATTTCGAAATAATGTCGAAATACTGTCAAGCTGGAGGACTTCTTACTCCAACTCTTGTAATCTTCATTGTATGAGGAGTAAGGGAGGTTGGAGGAAGAGTGCTCTATTTCAAAATAAGTGATATGCGGATGCTCCCAATTTTGAAATAGGCTATTTTGAAATAAGCTATGCAATTGATGTACCTCAGTTTGCGTATCTTATTTCCAGTTAAACCCTGCTGTGTAGATGCACCCTCAGGGACTAAGGGGTTTCCTCTAACCTAATAGTAGCAGAGTGGCTTATCCCAGTGTAATTCCCTGTCATATTTCATGTTTTTCAATAAAAGATGAGAGACAAATAAATATGGATAAAAACAAATTTTCCCTAGATTCAGGTCTTTCCTGCCAAATGACTTTACTGATGAGTTTTTTTCTTTACTCATCTCTCTCCTTTTTCTACCCCTACAATGAAGATTACAAAGGAACAGCTGCTCTAACTCTCACAAGATATAGTACCAAGTGGAGCCACAGAATATCAATTTATCCCAAATCTGTATAAATAGTTTAGGAATGGTTTGTGTGTGATGGAATGGAATGCTAAAGTATGTGGTTCTATCTTCCCCTGAAGGTTTCAACCAAGGATGTAGAACCCTACTATACTCCATGTTCCATGTCCCTCCTTGGATGTGCAGAAATGGGAAGGGGAAAGGGTTTGGATGGAATCCTGTGTTCTAGCTAGTGAAGGAATCAAACAATTAGAGGGCTCATGATTTTTTTTTTGAGAGGGAAAAGGGAGGGGCAAAAGAAGGGACAACAAACACAATAGCATGAGCTTCCACTCTCCTGTGTTCTCTTCTATGCAAAGTGGTCAGAGGGCCCAGCACAATGGAGCACAGTCTTGACTGGTTGCTGGGTACCAAATGCAACAATACTATTAAAATGAGGCTGCCAGCAGTATGGATGTGCTTACCTGTGTCTCCCCTAATCTAAGAACATAAGAATGGCCATAATGAATCAGACTAATGGTCCATCTGACTCAGCATCTTGTTTTTCAGCATAAGCCAGTGCCAGATGCTTCAGAGGGAATGAACAGAACAAGATGATTATCAAGTGAGCAGGATCTTGTCATCTAGTCCTAGCTTCTGGTAGTCAGAGTTTTAGGGACACCCAGAGCATGGAGTTGCATCCATGACCATCTTGGCTAATAGCAATTGATGAACCTATCCTCCGTGAACGTATCTAGTTCTTTTTTAATCCAGTTATCCCTTTGGCATTCACAACAACCCCTAGTCTTCAGCCGAGCTCTCCATGCTGCTCCAGTCTTTGGCTGGTGCTTTTAGTACCTAAGTCTTCTCCATTTCCTCCTTTCATGTAAATTTCCCTTTCTACCAAAACCTTGTCAGACTACACTTCCTTCTCCCCCAAATCACCTCACTCTCCTTCCTCTCACGACATTCTCTTGCCTCCCTTTCCCCTCAAACCTCTCCTCTTCTTCCTCTGTCCTCACTATCTATTCCTCGGCCCCACATCTCCTCACCCTCCCCAGTCTTTTCTTCCTGACCCAAAGTCCCATTACTTTTTTGTGCCTAATCTTTATTCTCTTTTGTGCTTTCCCCAACTCATCTTAAGCTATCCTCCCTTTCCAAATCTCCTTCCCCTAGTCTCATTTCTCTCCCTATCAACACTCCTAGCCCTTCCCTCTAACACAGCTGTTCTAGTCTGTTGTCATCTCACCTAGTTCTTCACAAACAACTTTCAAGCCTGTTATAGTCTCTTCCATTTTCCAAGCTCCCATCCCTTCCATATTTCCAGTCTTTCCACCTTAAGCAAGCCCTTCCCATTCTCCTGTCTTTCACCATACTTTCCTCTTGTTCTCCCCAAATCCTTTGTATTGCCCCCCAGACCGTCCTCTTTTGGCCCCATATTTTTCCCCATCTTCTTCCTATAAATCACCCTCTTCTCCCAAGCCCCAGCTTCTTCCCGCCTCTAAGACATCTCTCCCTACTTTCCAGTCCCTGTCTCTCCTTTCCCTCAATTTCCTGCCGCACATGCCTCTTTATGACCAGGTCCATTTCCATATCATCTCATTCTTTCCTCCTTGGTATCTCCATTCTCCCTCCCTTTTCTGAAAGCAACCGAGGCTGATTCTACAGCCCAGGGTTATGATGCTCAGCTTCTCTGCTACTCTCCCCCATTCCAGCAGTGTGCCTTGGCTATCCTGCAGCATGTCTCATTCCCTGAAAGCAGTTCAGTTATCTCACCCCCAAATTTAAGTTCCCTCTAAGCTGCATGGCCAGGTGGCCAACACAGCTGCCCACCAAGCCCCATGCACGGGATCAGGGTGGGTGTGCAGAGTGCCACCTCTGTCCACCTGTCTCCATACAGAGCTGGGGCAGTTCTGTTCTGGGCCAACATGGAGGGGGCACCTCTCCTCCTCAGCCACAACTGCTCCAGGCTGAGGGTGGGGTGTCCCCCCCACTACAGCTGTTCTGGGCTGGGCTGGTGTGGAGGGCATATCTCCTCCTTCACAGACATGGCAGCTCCATGCTCGGGCCTGGGGCACTGCTGGCCCCCAGCTCTAGCAAGTCCTAGGAATGACAGAGGGCTGGGGGTAGTCCTCTCTCCGCAGGGCAGCCTGCATTCTGAACTGCTCATCTGCAGTTCCATCCCAGATCTTGCACCCCAGCCTGCGCCCTGGCACCACAACCCTCTGTCCCAGCCCTGAACTCCTTATCTATGCCTTCACCCAGGAGCCCACATCCCAGCTGGAGTCCTCACACTACTCCACTGCAACCCTCTGTCCCAGGCTTGAGCCCCCTCCCTTACTCAGAACCTCTTTTCCTCACACCTGCCACATGAATTTTGTTAGATGCACCCATATGAAGGTGATGTATTGCGCATCACCTCTGTGTCACACATCACCTCCATATGGGTGCACATAACAAAATTCATTCCACTCAGAGGTGGGATAAGTTGAAGGGAACACTCTCATTTCCATACCCACCTATCTCTAGTTACTTACTTCTCCAGGATCCCCTGCCTCTCTTATACTGCAGAAGCCTCAAGGTCTCCCTGAATTCTTCATCCAGGATGGTGCAGTCCGCCTTGGTCTGTGCCATGAAATCTCACTTTTCCCCTCAATCCCATTTTGGTCCTCATTCCTTCCTCTTACCCCTGCCTGACACAGCTCCTTGTCTCCACTCCTCTCGTCCTTGTTTCTGCAGCTCCCTTTCCACAAGGTCCCCAAGGCTCTGCCTCCCCCATTCTTCCCCCGTAGGTAAGTGGGGGTAGTAAGAGAGGGGCTGGAAATGCTTCTAAAGTCTGCAGGCGGGGTGGGGGGTAAAGCAGGGTCTCCCGCTCTCTGTTCGATCCTCTCTCCCATCCCCGTGTGGGTGGGGGGAGGTCTGGCCCAGTGTCCTGGTCTCTCCGTTCTACCTCCCGTGTGTGCGGGAAAGGGACAGGTGCGCAGGGCTGGCTGCGCCCCGGGCGTGTCTGCCTTTGGGACCCTGCCGCTCTCCGCTGCCGCCCGGGGCTGAGGGGGAAGTGGCACGGGGAGTCTGGGACTCTAACCCCCCTCACCCTGCCCCAGGCCGCTGCTCGGGGGAGGGGAAGGGGAAGGGGAAGAGCTTGGGGCCCTGCTGCGCGCGGCGGGCTGACCCCCGGCCGGCTCCCCGCTCCTCCTGGCGGCGCGCGTGCAGGGCTCCGGGCTGGAACGCGGCCCCCTCACCCAGTGCCGCTCTCGCTGGCTCGCTCCCTCTCTGCTCATGAATATTCATGACTCTCCACCCTGTGACGTTGCAGCAGTCCCGGGGTGAAAGCGGGAGCTGCTCGGGTCCTGCCAGCGAGGCGGTGAATGACTGAGCCGCAGCAAGCAGCCGCCGCCGCCGCCGCCGCAGCGCTCCCTGCTCCAGCCCCGCTCCCTGCCCCTGCAGGCGGCCCAAGGGAGAGGCGGGCGGACCGAGCCCCGCGCAGCCCAGCGCTTGGCAGCCGCCGAGAGTCCGCACCTGCCCGAGCCGCCCGGAGATGCTGAGGCTGCGCTGGGAGGCGGCGCTGCTCCTGCTGGGGGTCGGGAGCCTCCTGGCCGCTAAAGGTGGGTAGGCGGGGAAGTTTCCCGGCAGCTGCCGGGGCTGGGCTGGGGGAGCCCGCTCGGCCGCGCGGGGGCTGGCGACACTTGGCGGCCCCGGGCAGGAGCGGGCGCAAGTTGGGGGCTGGCGGCGCGCCAGGAGGGGAGCTGCCTGGAGGAGCTCGCAGGGCCAGGCTGGTGGTGCCGCGCACATGGCTCCGCTTCCCCTCGCCCGGCCAAGCCCGCGCGTGGCTCCCGCAGGGGCCAGAGTCCGGGCGGCGCGGGGAGCGGGCGGCGGAGAGTTGGAGGCGCCCTGGGGCGCTTGGCTTGGCTCTCCAGCGCTGGGCGGCGGCGGGAGGCTAGCCTATGGTCGGGGGAGCAAGGTGCACCGCGCCCAGCATCTGGGGTTGAGCCTGGGGCTCTGAGCTCCAGGAAGAGCTGGCGGCTTCGGGCCCTTTGCTCCAAGGGGAGCGCTGGGAGACCAAGCCCCCAGCCCGGGAGCCGGAGCGGAGCAAAATGCTTACTCATGGGACCGACACACCTCGCAGCCTGCCTTGCAACGCAGCCCAAGGGCGCGGGTGGGCAGCGCCCGGCTCCTAGGGCTGTTGTTGCGCAGCCCCGGGGAGAGCAGATTGCTGGTACCCGGGCGGCAGAGCTGGGACGATTCGTGGAGAACTTGGAGACTCCAACTTTGTTTTAAACACAAGATAAACATCCAGCAGTGGGGGTGGGGAGGAAGGAGGTGGCAAATGAGAGGGTGTCAGGCTGAGGTCTACTGAGACATGCCGTTACTTTCCCATTACAGTCCTGGTTTGGAGATCGCCTTTGAGTGTTGTAGCTAAAGCGACAAAGTCGTATTTAGGCATTTCAATACGTTGTGGTGTCTCCTGCTTCAAAGTAAACAAATTGTCAAGGCTGTCTGGGACCCGGCAAGAAAAGTGTGTGCTGCGTGGGGGAGGGAGGCCTGGAGATGGTAGTAACAATTACTTTTTCTAGAAGGCTGTTTAGCATCAAGTGGCTGGAATCATCCTAAATTATCTGGATTTACTTCCTTTTTTATTGTATTGTTATAATTAAATATAGATTGTTGGAGGCTTATGTAGACATATCTTTCATTCGGGAACCTCAGCTTTTATGTAGGTCTTGCAATTGTTTGCTGCTGCTCATTTTGGCACTTAGGGAGCGTTTTGGCCCATAAGAATAATCTGATTTTTCTTTTCTGACATGATTCTTTTGCAGTGCTGTTCTGAATCTCTTTTGGAACATGAAAATAAGCCGAAGTTTTGAGCTCTTGAGCTTTAGTTTGCTTTCGGATACGTTAAAAGTGATTTAATTTCATGTAAGAACTCCTGTCATTTCTATTATTTTTGTAGGGGGACTTCCAGAGGCTAAGTTACAACTGGACTCATGTATTTTCCAAGAACATTGTATTCAATATGAAACCAATTCTTTCTGGAAAAAGATCCAGATAGTTTACATGGTTTTTTTCAAGAAATTTCCTCAATACTCAGAAATAGAGGAGCCTGAAGGGACTTAGTATATATAAAGGGACTTACTACTTCTATTTCACATTCAATATATGTCTTTTGGTCACTATAATGTGCAATATTTTCAGGACAAATATACTGTGAAGTATGATAACCAATAAGAGGATGTATTTTAATGCAAGGATGCCCGTTCTTTTCTTTGCCTACTTAGCATAAACACTGATAGTTGTAGACCTTTTCTTCTGGCAAATATGCCAACTTTTATTTCTTCTTTAACATCTTTTACAATGTTGTAGTTACTTCAATATACTGGCAAATCTGAATCCTATATTTCTGTCAAGAGTTCTACTTTCCATTTAACCACTGGAGGGCTGCAAAGAGCACTTTTCAACTGCAGTGATTCAAAAAAAATGTTTAATACTTGATTAAAAATACTTTTGATGACATTTTGCTGGTTTATGTGGCCTGCATTGTCCTATATTACTTTGCATCCATATTTATATTTGAAATCTGATATCATCTGTGGGGAAAAAATCAAATAATTAAGTGCCATAAAATAACATGTAATACATCTAGTATCTGATATATTTGTCTCTTTGGACTATGGGTTTCATTTCCATCAATAAAGAAGGGGGAATAAAGGTTGCGTAGATAAGAAATTTATGGTGCTTTTTTCTCAATATATTTCTATGCGTGAGGAGGATTTGGAGTCCAAAAGCAATTATATGCACATAGTTAAAAGCTTGTTAGTGCTTCAAACTTAAAGCTATTTGTTAGTTTGAAACTGAATGCTTTCTTGTTTGAGGCACTAGTAAGATGTCATGTACTTTGTATGCCTTTTGTGTTCTGTGCATCTTACTGTAGGGGGTAGCACAGACAATCTATGACAATTATTCAGTGTCTCCATAGCTCAACTATTCTAGTGGCACAGTGCCCATGTCCTTAGATTAAAATGTAGAAGATTTTGGATAAGAGATGAAATCATTGATACCAGCAATCTCTCTCCTGTTCATTCAGTAGGACTAAGGGTACGTCTACACTACAGCATTAATTTGAGTTAACTTAATTCGAAATAGTTAATTCGAATTAAGCTAATTCGAATTAACGCATATACACACAAAACCTATTTCAAAATAGCATATTGCTATTTCAAAATAGCGCGTCCACACTGAGTGGACCCTGAACCGAAGTTAAGGCTGGCCGGAACCAGTGTCGGCAGGGCATCAGGTTAGGACTTACTGTGTGGGGCTGCTGCCTGAGACTAACTGAGCTCTGTGCTTAAAGGGACCTTACCCCCACCCTGGAAAGACAGTCCTCAGGGTTCCCCGCTTGCTTGTCTATCTCGATGAGGGACAGCAAAGCAGTCCTGTCTTGGAGTGCCCTGAGTGCCCGCACTCGGGACACCACAGCACTCGGCCACATGGAGCCAGAGCTGCCCCTGGGCACGCTGGTGTCTCGTGGGGTCGTTGCCATCAGCCCGGCTGCACCTGCTGCAGGCTGCCATCCGGGGGGTCCATCGGGGGACTGTCAGGATCCAGGAGGCCCTGCGGGAGAGCGTCCACCCTGAGGAGCCCTCAGAGCCACCCCGGTCCTCCCCACCAGGGGCTCATGCTCCATTCCTCCCTCACGACCTTCCACTTACTCCTCCCTAGCCCCCCTTCCTGACGTCAAACAAAAGACACGTATGTTCAAAAACAGAAACTGGGTTTATTGAACAAAACTGGCGGGGGGGGGAGGGATGAACTGCTGGGGAGACTGGGAAAAGGAGGTGGGAGAGGGGAGGAGAGAGGGTGGGAGAGGGGAGGGGGAATACCTGGGAGGAGGGAGCTGGAGGGGGGAAGCAAGGGGAAGAAGGGGGAGGGGAAGCTCAGGGCCCAGGGTTGGGGGTCTCGCCGGACCAACTTGATTTTCATGCAAACCTGTTCCTGGGTTCGCATGTGGCCTTTGGTGGCCAGGCTGGCAGCTATCCTGCCATAGACGGCCGCGTTCCTCCATCTAGTGCAGAGATCATGGACGTTGGGGGCATCCCCCCCAAACCTGAATAAGGTCCATGATCTCCACCCTGGACCAGGAAGGCGGCCGCCTTCTCCAGCCCCTGTCAGGCTCCTGGGAGCTGGCAGACTGCTCCTGGGGAGCAGTGGAGGGCTGGCTGCCAGTGGGGCCACTGGGTCAGGGGCAGTGACTGCTGGCTCTGGGTTGGCAGGCTTGGGAGCTGGCACAGGCACTGCGGCCAGGGTCTACCTCTTTAATGGCTCTGGGGCTGGGGGAGAGGAGAGTACGTTTTTTCTGGTTGTGCCCAGAGTGGCCACCAGGGCTCCCTGGGAAGGGCTGGAGGCCCCCTATTTCAAATTAAGTGTCTACACAGCACTTAATTTGAAATAGCTATTTCGAATTTGACGTTACTCCTCGTAGAATGAGGTTTACCAAATTTGAAATAAGCGCGCTGCTATTTTGAATTAATTTCAAAATAGCAGTTTGAATGTATAGATGCTATTAAAGTTAATTCAAAATAACGGCTGTTATTTCGAATTAACTTTGCAATGTAGACATACCCTACTAGATGCCACTTTTTGGATTATATGGAGTTGCATGTCTAAGTGAGTTGTTGCTAAATTCTCCATAGTGCATGGAAGATGTGGGAACTGTTCCTTTAGCACTTAAGAAGGGATTTTCAGTACATTTTAATATACAGGCACACATGGCCACAAGTAGGAACAGAAAAAAAATCTAATGCCATTGATTTCCTCCCTCTGGTTCCCACAAATCTGGGCATAAGGCAGATCATTAAAATTATTTATCTCATTTTAATATTTGGTTATTTAAATGCTCAGTCAAGCTCAATTAAAGATCCAAAATGTCTTGTGGGACCTCACTAGTTGCTCTATTGGAATTCAGCTCTTACTTGGAATCTGTCAGCAACATAAACAAAACTTCAGTCCTATTTTTAAGTACAGCAGCAAGCATCTCATTAACCTGAATAACTAGGGGAACATTTGATACAAAATTAATATGTGCAAAACTTGTAGCCTTAGTCATATAGGATATTTCCAAATCAGTGGATCATCAAGTCCCATTTGGCAAATATATTATCTGGGTGCAACTGATATAATTACCATCAACATGAAAACAACAAACCCAACGGGACAGAGGTTTCATATTTTGCTTATCAAAAAGACTGCCTCCCCATCTCCCTCAGCAAAAATCCTTGGAAATTTCATAGGAAAATAGATAAATGAACTTGTGTTCCTGGTATTAAATAAGGATATTCATGTAATAGGCACCACAGAAACTTGATGGAATGATGATGATAATAAATGTCACATGGTACAAAATGCCAGAGTATGCTCATGCTGGATAGAGGAGTAGCACAAAATGTGAAAGAAAGCATAAAGTCAAGTATTGTAAAAATCTTAAATGAATCAGTCTGCACACTATGGATAGACAACCCATGCTTGAATATTCAAAGTATAACACCAGGAATATATTATGCACCACCTGATCAATCACCATCTGTGTAATGTTTTGGGATATTAGTGAGGTTACAAAACAGACGACCCAATAATAGAGATTTCAACTATCCCCATATTAACTGGGAACATATCACCTCAGGACAGGATGCAGAGATAAAATATCTAGACATCATAAATGACATCATCATGGATCAGTTAGTCCTTAAACTCACCAGGGAAGAGGCAGATCTTGACTTAATCCTAAATAGGTATGTTAAATATCGGTTAAGTGAATAGTCCAGTAACCTTATGAATTCGTATTGGTTACTTGACTATTCTATAGTTCCCAGGAGCAGGGCTGGCAGCCAGTGCAATCCAGCTCCACTCCTGAGGAGCCCCTGCCACTCCATGCTGCTGCCTCTGTATCAGAGCTCAGACATCCCCATGAGGGGAACCAGTTTAAATACCAACTCCCCTCGTGGTCTGGCTGCCTGTCATCCCATGCTGCTGTCTCTGACACAGAGCTGGCAGCAGCCCCTATCCCGGGGAGGTGGGAGGGGGTTCTGAGCTCCTGGACCCAGCATGAGCTGGGCTGCCTGCCTGCCTACCTCCTAATAACACTTTAAATACAGAGCTGCAGTGGGAGCAGGTACCAGACCTGTGGCAAGCCAGAACTGAGCCAGGCTGCTGGCCAGCCTGCTAAAAAATGTACTGGCCAGGGGGGGACAGGAGGAGGAATGGGTATAGTCTATAGCATTAACTTGTAAGCTTTTTCTTTTTGGTTAATCTACTACACTCTTATGTCGCTAATCCTAAATAGAGCACAGGATCTGGTCCAAGGGATGAATATAGTTGAACTGCTCAATAATAGTGACAATAACATAATTAAATTTAAGCATCCTTTTGGGGAATAAAATACCAAAGAAACCCATCACAATAGCATTAACTTAAAAAAAAGAGGACTACACTAAAGTGAGGAAGCTAGTTATTTGAAAGGTAAAAGGAAGAGTGAAATGCTTGCAAGCTGTATGGAAACTAAACACCATAATAGAGGCTCAAACTTAAATGTATACTCCAATTATAAAAACAAAACAGTAAAAGAACCAGAAATCACCACTTGAGCCATTGTTTTTACATGACAAGCTGTTCCAGGTTGAGATGTCAGTGGAGGAGGTTTTGGAACAAGTTTATAAATTTTAACAGTAATGTGTTACCAGGACCAGAAAAGTCACCCAAAAATTCTGAACGAACTCCTCAATATAAAATTGCAGAACTACTAACTATGGTGTATAACTATTGCTTAAATCAGCCTCTGTACCTGATGACAGGACGATAGCTAATGTGACATCACCTATTTTAGATGGCTCCATAGGCGATTTTGGCAATTACAGGCCAGAAAGCCTAACTTCAGTACCAGATAAATTGGTTGAAATGACAGGAAAGAGTAGAATTATCAGATATATAGATGAACAAAGAAGTGGATTTTGCCCACGAAAGCTCATGATATTATATATGTGTTAGTCTGTAAGGGTATGTCTAGACTACATGGCTCCATCGATAGAGCCATGTAAACTAGTTTACCCGGCATAGGCAAAGAAGCAGGGATTTAAATAATCTCCGCTTCATTAAAATAAACATGGCCGCCGCGCTGTGCCGGATCAGGGATGTTAAGAGGTGGGTATTTAACTAATCAAGTAGTCGATAGAATATTTATCAACTAGTCGATAGGCAGCCTGGCTCAGTTGTAGCTCGCGCTGGTCTGGGACCAGACCCTACTGTGGTGCTGCAATTTAAAAGGCAGTAGGAGCTCGGGGAGGAGGAAGGACACCCCATGAACAGGCACTGGTGCCACGAAGCAGCCCTTGTCCACAGCCAGGCTGCCGCATTGTTGGAAGCATCTAGCACTGGCCACTGCTGGTAGATAAGATACCATTGATCTGAACCAGCATGGCTATCCTTTGTTCTTATCCCAATTTCTGAATTAGTCATTAATTGTACAGTGCTATGTTGAAGCGATTATTCAAAAACAGTGGGTTTTAAACAATGGTATATATTGTTGTCCTAGGTAATGGTGAAACTTTCTCTTACCATACAAGTTTGAAGTCAAATGTATATGCAAAACAAAAACATCCGTTCTTTTCCTCCATCCAAAAGCATTAGAAGCAGCATTGATTCAGCAATTAACTCAGAGGTCTAGGAGTCAACCAGGCTTAGCCTTATACCTGATGCTGCCATTTACTGACAGCTGCATGACCTAGGGCAAGTCACATAATTGCTTCATGCCTCAGTTTTCCCATCAGTAAAATGGGGATAAGAATATTTCATAAAGCACATTGAGATCTCAGGAGGAAAAGTGGGTATTAAAGCAAAATTGTATGCCACATGTTAAAAGATGTAATATAATTACAGAGGAGTAGCCGTGTTAGTCTGTAACTGAAAAAACGTAAAAAGCAACAAATTGTCCTGTAGCACATTAGAGGCTAACAAAAATGCAGATCTTATCATTTATGGGCACAACCCACTTCTTCAGATGAAACTTATACTATACTATAAGCCAACTCCCGGTGTGCACTAGCTCCTAGCTGCTGGCCCTGCTCCCAAGGAGCCAGCTGCTCTGCAGGTTCTGCAGGATAAGCTTTATACTGCAGAGTCTGCAGCGCGTGTAACCGCTAGCATTTTAACAGTTACACAGTTACTTTTTAAAGCATTTTTCACATCCTTAATTTGTGTATATACATCATTACGTATGTTGGAAGATAATCCAACCAGCCAGGAACCAGCACTTCATGCTTTTGTTCAAGCCTTTCAAAGCACTTTACAAACACATACTAGGAATTCACTACTGCTTTACGCAGTCATAAGGGTTTTGCCTCCTGTCACGTTTTGTTGGTTGGTGTTAGGTACAGTGTGGGATCACAGCCTGGCCTCTCTTGTAATGGTGTCCCTCATGGGAGTAGAAGGAAAATATAGCCTAGAGAACAGCTCCTTGTCTTCTCTCTCTAAATTATATGCTTGGACATTAGTAGACTGGTTTCAGTCTTGCTTTCATCACTTTTTAAAGATCAGCTACTTGACCCTCTGAAGAAAAGTATGGAAGTAGTTTAGCAGTTATGAGAGACAATGTCACCTTGTTTTGGTTGGATACTACCAGAGGGTATGTCTACACTAGCCCCCTAGTTCGAACTAGGGAGGCTAATGTAGGCATTCGAAGTTGCAAATGAAGCCCGGGATTTAAATACCCGGGCTTTTATTTATCTTCCGTCGAGCGCCATTTTTAAATCCCCTTAGTCCGAACTAACTGCCCGCGGCTACGCGCAGTCAACGTTAACTCGAACTAAATTCTTAGTTCGAGTTAACTGTTACACTCGAGCGGGCAGTTAGTTGGACTAAGGGGATTTAAAATGGCGCCTGATCGGAAGATGCAAATAAAGCCTGGGATATTTAAATCCCGGGCTTCATTTGCAACTTTGAATGCCTACATTAGCCTCCCTAGTTCGAACTAGGGGGCTAGTGTAGACATACCCAGAGAAATACTTATCTGGGAAAAAGTATCAATGGTTCAATCCTCCCTCATAACCATTAGACAGTGGAATCAAAGCAGAGCAAGGTAATTAGCTCTGTGCACTTATATCTGGTAAAGAGTAAAAACACTTTGCTCTAGGTGGGGAATATATTTAATTGCCTGCTTCATAGCTCTGCAAAAGATTCATAGTTGGTGTTACTGAACACCAGAGAAAATATCTGATAAGAAATATTAGAGAAATATGTCCTTAAGGCAGCTGACAAATTTATCTCATAGATTTTTTTCCCCCATGTCCCAATGGTGAAGACATTTTTGGAATGATGCTTTAAAAAATTCTGGTTCTAGCTTTCAAAATCCGTTCCTTTGCCCATTTCATTATTCTGTGTATTCTTTGTCTCCTGGATTCTAACCTCCGTCTCACCTTATTTGTCTCAAAGTGGTTCTTTACTGCTTTAACTATATCCAAGAGGGTTATGTTGAGAATGGCAAAAGATAGCTTGCCCAGTTCATGCAAAGTGGCTCTGAGGAACGGCTAACACTTCATTAAATGGAAACATTTCCTACTGTGGTACAAAGATATAAAAATAGAGATTAAAATGTTTTGTTTCTACAGTAAACTATCACCCCACCATGTATAGCTAATAATTGATGGCAAAATATTGTAGTGCAATTTTAAAACTGAACAATTACAACTTAAAAAAATTAATCCTAAAGTCTAAATCAGGGGTGGGCAAAAGGACCTCTGTGGGCCGGATTTGGCCTGCCAAACTGGTTGATCTAGCCTGCAGAGGCCTTGCAGCTCCCCTGCCCCCAGGCCAATCAGGACCTAGGGACCAGGGAACCCTGGTGGTTAACTCTAAACACCATGCGTCCTGGGGCAGGGAGCGAGGAACTTCATGCGCTTCTCCCACCCCCAAGGCCTGATTGACCTGGGAGTGTGGGGAGCACATGAAGTCTCCTCCCACCCTGCGAGGGTCATGGCGCTTCTAAGGACTTCATGCTCCTTGCAGGACAGGGGCAGGGCGGAAGGAGACTTCACATCCTTCCCCCCTGCCCCCAAGCCCTGAGTGTCCTGGGGGCGTGGGGGGAAGGGGAGCATGTGAAGTCTCCTCCCACGGCCAGGAGCATGGGCATCTAGAGGGAACCATCCTTAAAAAAAAATCTTTAAAAAAGGGAAGAAGGACAATCCAGGGAACTACAGACCAGTCAGCCTTACGTCAGTCCCCGGAAAAATTATGGAGGGGATCCTCAAGGAATACATTTTGAAGCACTTGGAAGAGGGGAAAGTGATCAGGAATAGTCAACATGGATTCACCAAGGGCAAGTCATGCCTGACCAATCTGATTAGCTTCTATGATGAGGTAACTGGCTCTGTGGACATGGGGAAGTCAGTGGATGAGATATACCTTGACTTTGGCAAAGCTTTTGATATGGTCTCCCACAATATTCTTGGCTGCAAGTTAAGGAGGTATGAATTGGATAAATGGACTGTAAGGTGGCTGGAAAGCTGGCTAGATTGTCAGGCTCAACTGTTACTGATCAACGGCTCTATGTCTGGTTGGCAGTTGGTTTCAAGTGAAGTGTTCCAAGGATCGGTTCTAGGGCTAGTTTTGTTCAACGTCTTTCTTAATGACCTGGATGAGGGGACGGATTGCACCCTCAGCAAGTTTGTGGATGACACTAAGCTAGGGGGAGAGGTAGATATGTTGGAGGGTAGATATAGGTTCTGGAGTGACCAAGACAATTTGGAGGATTGGGACAAAAGATATTTGATAAGCAAGAACAAGTGCAGAGTCCTGCACTTGGAATGGAAGAATCCCAAGCATTGTTACAGGCTGTGGACCAACTGGCTAAGTAGCAGTTCAGGAGAAAAGGACCTGGGGATTACCGTGAATGAGAAGCTGGATATGAGTCAACAGCATGCCCTTGTAGCCAAGAAGGCTAATGGCATATTAGGGTGCATTAGGAGGAGCATTGCCAGCAGGTCTAGAGAAGTGATTATTCCCCTTTATTTGGCACTGGTGAGGCCACATCTGGAGTACTGCATCCAGTTCTGCTCCCCCCCCCCCACTATTGAAAGGATGTGAATGCATTGGAGAGGGTCTGAGAGGGCAATCAAAATGATTAGGGGGCTGCAGCACATGACCTACAAGAGAGGCTGAGGATTTAGGCTTATTTAGTCTGCAAAAGAGAAGAGTGAGGAGGGATTTGATAGCAGCCTTCAACTTCCTGAAGGGAGGTTCCAAAGAGGAAGGAGAGAGGCTGTTCTCAGTAGTGACAGATGTCTGAACAAGGAGCAATGGTCTCAAGTTACAGTGGGGGAGGTCTAGGTTGGATATTAGGAAAAACTATTTCACTAGGAGGGTGGTGAAGCACTGGAATGGGTTACCTAGGGAGGTGGTGGAATCTGCATCCCGAGAGGTTTTTAGTCTCGGCTTGACAAAGCCCTGGCTGGGATGACTGAGTTGGGATTGATCCTGCTTTGGGCAGGGGGTTGGACTCGATGACCTCCTGAGGTCTTTTCCACTCTTAGGTTTCTATGAACTGCCAGCTGTTCTGAACAGCCGGCGGTTCTCTCTGAGTGGTGCTGGGGCCGGGGGAAAGACTTCATGGGTCTGTGGGCGGGGAAGCACAGAAGTGTCCTGGCCCTGCCCCTTCCCGGGTGGCCTGGGGCCCCTTCAAAAATTTCTGAAGTGGCCCCCAGTCAAAAATTATTGCCCACCCCTGGTCTAAATTATAGTGAGATTTGGTTGGAGTCAAATTTAGCACTTGTGTCTGTCTCTGGAAGATTGTGAATGATGTGTGGATTTTTAAAATAAAACTTAAACAGTTTGTTTCATGAAGATTGTCCAATAGCAGTCTAAGCACAGCAGCCGTTGAATCAAGCCAAACAGAGAAACTCCAAATTATGATGGGCAAATGGGGATGAGCTTTATTCAGCATTGCTAAAATGTGAGTGGATGCTACTGATTATGCTCAGAAGTGATGCTTCAGTCACTTAACTGAGTTATCCCTTAGAATACAATGAGGTTTAGAGAGTTTGTTTGTTGTTTTGAAATAAACTCCCAGCCACAATATAGCAACTCCAACAAGAACATTTTGGGGACAGGTAAAAATGTAAGAAACTGCATGTGGAAAATATGATAAAGCTTTCCAACATTCCTGCTCAGATTAAAAATCTAATAGTTGTAAGAAGGGATCCAAGTAGAACATATGTGATGTCAACAATAACTACGGTTGCAGACAACCAGTATGTGACCAGCAGTGTGAGTAATGAAGTAGCGTTGCCTCTTCTTCCATATACAGGAGCAGTTCACTGAGGACATTAGATGTTGTCTATTAGTGGATACAACAGCAAATTGAACAGATTGGTGACCTCTAACACTAGCCAGGCAGCCTTTGTCAGTTAATTAGAAAGTATGGGAGTTGCAGTATGGAAGTTCTGGCCAATGAAAGCAAAGTCAGCTCATTTGCTGAATGCAAATTGGAGAGTCCTTAGCAAAGATTTTAATTCCACTCTGAGTTTAAAGAAGTCCAGCTCATTTGGGAGCTTCTTTTCCACACACACACAGAGCTTGCATGCTATGATGGCAAGACTGTAATAAGTACTATACACCTCCATTGACTCATCTTACGATGAATGTGATCATGTAGAAGACTACAATCTGTCTAGTTACTTTGTTTAAGAAACTGTGAATTATGAATCAGCTTTTCAGCAGAAATCTGAGCCAGAGGATATGGAAAGTGCAAGTCAAATACAACAAAAATAATAAATGCGAAAGGATGGAACAGTTCTTGCTCACCAAAGAACTAGGGAGAATAAAGACTAACACCAAATAGGAAAAAGCCATTCATACTACCAAAATATATTTGATATGGGGACTTATTGTTTTGTTGTAGATATTTCTTTCAGAATAGTCTCTTCTACTGAATGTATGACATTCTATACTTGCTTTTCAGTGAGGGAAGTTAGAAAGAATTAGGTTTGTTTAAGACTGAGAGGGGTTGTTATAAGTACGAGGGAGAAAATTATTTTCCTTAGCTCCTGATGGTAGAACAAGAAGCAAAGGGCTTAAATTGCAGCAAGGGAGGTTTAGGTTGGACATTAGGAAAAAGTTCCTAACTGTCAGGGTGGTTAAACACTGGAATAAATCACCGAGGTGGTTGTGGAGTCTCTGTCACTGGACATTTTTAAGAGCAGGTTAGACAAATACCAGTTGAAGATGGTCTAGAATAGATTGAATGATGATGCTTGGTCCAGCCATGAGTATAGGGGACTGGGTTTAATGACCTCTCAAGGTTCCTTCCAGGTCTATGATTCTGTGAAATTCAAGTTTAGTAATCCAGTTTTCTCTGAATCACTATAAAACTGCAGTCTGAGGACTTGTGCTTTCTATTCAGTTTTATGTTGTGGATCTTCTTTAAACATGCTAATAGTTATGGTGGACAGATAACACAGTTCCTTGTTTGGCGTCAAACATTCTTTGTGTAGAGGTCTAACACAAAAGTTGTTTTTCTTTTTTTGAATTGTTGGAAGCTGAATTAAGGAATAAAAAGGGAGCAGGAGTTAGCTACTTGACTTTTAAACGTAAAAGATTTATGTAAAATGAATTCATTATACTTTTGCTTTAAGAACTTTACTACTGGTTTTTGATGTACATGTTACATCACAAGTTTATCATGTGTGGTTACATGTTGACTATAGTAGATGGGGGGGAAGTTGCAAAAAATGTGTGAACTATTAAAATATTGATAGACTAGAATCAAAACTATAGATATTAATCTCATGAGGTATGTCTTCACTAAAGTGTTATTTCGAAATAGTTATTTCGAAATAACGCGTCTACACACAAAATGCATTTCAAAATAGTGTTTTGCTATTTCAAAATAGCGTGTCCACACTGAGTGGACACTGAATCGCATTTAAGGCCAGCTGGAACCAGGTCCGGCAGGGCATCAGTTCAGGAGTTACTTTGTGTGGCTGCTGCCTGAGGCTATCTGAGGTCTGTGCTTCAGGGGACCCTCCCTGGACAGCCGGTTCTCAGGTTTCCCTGCTTGGTTGCCTACCTCGATGAGGGACAGCAAAGCATTTTGTCTCTGCGTGCTTTGGTTGCCCTCACTCAGGACACCACAGCACTCTACAACATGGAGCCAGAGGTGCCCCTGGGCACTCTGGTGCTTCTCGTGGACGCATTGCTGTGAGCCTGGCTGCACTTTCTGCAGGCTGCCATCCGGGAGGTCCATCGGGGGGGGGGCTGTCAGTATCCAGGAGGCCCTGCGGGAGAGCTTCCACCCGGAGGAGCACTAAGAGCCTCCCTGGTCTGCCCCATTGGGGGCTTGTGCCTCATTCCTCCCTCACGTCCTTCCACTTACCCCACCCTAACCCCCCTTCCTGATGTCAAATAAAATACATGTATTTTCATGAACACAAACTCTCTTTATTTAACAAAACTGGTGGGGAGGGAATGAAACTCTGGTGAGACTGGGGAAAGGAGGCGGGAGAGGGGAAGAGAGAGGATGGGAGAGGGGAGGGGGAAACCTGGGAGGAGGAAGCTGGAAGGGGGAAGAAAGGGGAGGGGAAGCTCAGGGCTCAGGGTTGGGGGTCTCGCTGGACCAACTTGATTTTCATGTAAACCTGCTCCTGTGGCCTTTGGTGGCCAGGCTGGCAGCTATCCTGCCATAGATGGCCACGTTCCTCTGTCTAGTGTGGAGATCATGGACGTTGGGGGCATCCCCCCCCCCAAACCTGAATAAGATCCATGATCTCCACCCTGGACCAGGAAGGCACCCGCCTTCTCTGGGCCCTGGCAGGCTCCTGGGAGCTGGCAGACTGCTCCTGGGGAGCGGTGGAGGGCTGGCTGCCAGTGGCTTGCTGGCTCATATTTTAGGGTCACTGGGTCAGGGGCAGTGACTGCTGGCTCTGGGCTGGCAAGCTTGGAGCTGGCACAGGCACTGTGGCCAGAGTCAACCCCTTTAAGGGCTCCGGGGACGGGGAAGGGAGAGGAGTGTTCTTGGTTGAGACTGGAGTGGTCACCAGGGCACCCTGGGAAGGCTGGAGGCCCCCTATTTCAATATAAGTGTCTACATAGCACTTATTTTGAAATAGCTATTTCGAATTTGGCTTTATTCCTCGTGGAATGAGGTTTACCAAATTCAAAATAAGCACTCCACTATTTTGAATTAATTTCAAAATAGAGGTTTGGCTGTGTAGACGCTAGGAAAGTTATTTCGAAATAACGGCTGTTATTTCGAAATAACTTTGCTGTGTAGACATACCCATAGTGAGGTTAAAATGAACAAGACATCAGTAAAATGTAAAAAAACAAACCCACAAATAACTATTAATCTCCTCTAATTCTCACGTTTTCAAAGGAGCCAAATGTAGTTAGGTTCCAAATCTCATTGATCTTTAATAGGAATTGGTGTCTTCAGTCATGTCAGCTTCCTTGAAAATCCCACCCAGTATGAGATATGACTGTTAAACTCTGTCTTTAGTCTTATTTATTTGTGTTTATATTTCTTTTAGTTCACCCCTCTGGTATGCCCTGGTCTCAAATCCTGTTTCTTTAAGGAAGCAGAACCCTGCAGGGTTGGGTGACATGCCTCCGTTCTGCAGCCATGGAAGCAATTATGAGTCCTAAGGAAGGATGATTAACTCCCCTCCCCTTTCTGTTCTCGGATGGTGTGAATCTGCCACTGACTGCTATATATATGCTATTGAGGGTGTTGAAGGCTTTTACTAAAGAGACACCATATTTTTCATTCCAGACTGGGGCACAGAGTCAGTCTCCTTTCCAGCTGAATGACAGACAGAGCATGAATGATTTGCTGACAGACATAAGAAGAGTCTTACTATGCTCCTTTGATGTCAATGTGGGGAAACAGAAGCTTGGGGATCAGTGAAAGACTGTAATCATGGAGTGGGGAGCATATTTGCATTGGTTCTTTCCTTAATCACATACATCTAATTTGCCTGCAGAATGGGTACAGATTCCCTCTGTCATCCTTATGCTTTGGGCCTGAACATCCTCAGCATCCTTCATACTGGTGAGAAGTTGTCCTGTATGATCAGTTGGGCCAGTATATCCTCAGTGTCTGTTAAGCCATGCATCAGGAAGCCAGCCTGTGGAATGGAAGTAAACTCTAAAACACCTGTTATGAGTTGCATTTAATAATGCTTGTTTTGAATTTCAACTAATTTTAATGGCATTTCTGTTTATAGTGATTGCCAAGGATGGCGATGTAGAATGGCAGGAGGAGTTAATTCTATTGTTTATAATCAGTTCTTGATGTTTGGCATTCATGGGCAAAATCCTGACCCCAGTGAAATCAATGGGAGTTTTGCCAGTAACTTCAGTGGGACAAGGATTTCACCCCATATGTGCAGTTTATGTTTCTTTGCGCAAACATAAAAAGTTCTCCCATCACTGCAAAGCATTCCATGCTATCCAAGTGGCTTCAGTAATGCTAACAAGTGGAGAACCTGCCATCTGTGATTCTATGATTTCCAACTACTTCCCTATGCCTCTAGCTAGCATAACTGCTTTCAGTAAGCCAAGGAGAGAAGTTCTTATTTTACGTTTTTCTTTGAAAAATGGTTTAAATCTGATTTGAGAACATTAAATCAAGTGTTGGCCTAGGTAGCTTCACTATAGTATAAAGTGTAGTCATCATTAGAAGCATGTTTACAAGTTAACACAGCTTTCCTGCTGTAGCTAGTTTTGCAGCTGTTAGTTCTGTTGCTAATTGAATGTTCTAAGAACGGTTATAAAAAAAAGCAAGTGTCATTTAATGAGATTTCATTTATAAGTATATTGTCCAATTGACCTTTTTTAACAGACTACTGACCTGATGTCATTAATTGTTAGAATACACTTGTTTATACAACACAGTGGTTTTTGATTTTTTGAATAATCAGTGTGAATGACATTTCATATGTGTAAATGTTGCCATTGTAGAGTTAAGGTTATACATCTTTGTATGGTTTGGGGATAATTAAAATAAAGTAGGATGCCTCTATTTCATTTTAAATAAATTGCTTTCTTTTATCAGCATCCCACCTCTCATCCCTGACAAGTCAATAACTTAATTTATAAAATTAAGTTCTCCTCAGTTTAGGCTTGATTTGGTGCCTTTCTATAGCCAATGATAATCTTTCCACTGACTTGAATGGGCTTTAGATCTGACCTATATGTGCAAATATACTCTCCAATGACCAAATCTGTAATTGCTGCAAATGCCTGTGCAAGGGACATAATAAACTTAAAAGGGATTGCAAGATCGTTAATAGAAAAAAAGTGCTGTCTTCTGTTGAGTTGTATTTGTTGCAGGATATTGCCAGAGCTAAATGTAGGACAGAATGCACTAGAGCCATGGGCAGTGATATTTATGAGGCAGCTGTATGGCAATCTTATTTAGAATAGGTTTTTAAAGGACAAAGTTAAAATATCCCAGCAACTGAAGTTGAATAGCAACATACTTTCTACTGTTTCCAATATCAGGAAGAAGAAATAAATTTTTAAGATCATGGTTAATACAAACTAGGTCTCTTATGTTGTGAACTGAAGTCTAGAGTCTCTAAAACTAACGTGATTTATCCTGAGCTGGTTTAGGAAGACTGCATTATCCAAGTGAAACATAAATCCTGGCTAGGATAGAAGACCCTCATGTTGGTCAGGAATAGAAAAGACACATGGTAATGTAGTTAGGTTTTTTCAGTGTTTTTCTTCTTTAAAACCAATTTAAACAGAACAGCTGTGTATAAAAAAATACAAAGGTCACAGTGTATCTGTTCCATTGTTGTACTACTTTTAAAGGCATAGGCAGTTGTAGGCAGACAAATTTGTTTCTAGGACTGTAAATAGTCTGGAGGGTAACAGTTCAAGGCTTATTCTGGACAACATCACAGTTGTGAAAAATTTTCTTCTCAAGTTTAATAGACGGATACCTTTTGGGGTTAGGCTATTTCTGCAGGAAGATTTCAGATGCTGACTTTTTACCAACTGAATATACTGCTTCAAATATTGAAAAGTTATATCCTGGTGCAGAGAACATATATTTTGTCACAATTAAAAAAACAAACTTTAGCTTTGGATATAAAGCTTTGGATATGTAGTGTGTGCAACAGGACAGTCTGTGTATACAATATACAGTTATACCAATAGTGTTTACTAGTTTTGAATTCCCACATTAGTTGTGGCCCTTTTGCAAAGGTTTGTAAATGCTTCTCTTCAGTTCTGCTTCTCAGAAGTTAGTGGGTTTTTTAATCAAAAATCAGATATGAAAATGTGTATTTCAAACAATGGGTTAGATCATCAATTGCATAAATTGGCTTCACTCCATGGATTTCACTGGAGCTATGCCAGTTCATACCAGCTGAAACTCTGGCCCTGTATTCAGCGCACTGCTGATGAGAGAGATAAAGCAGACTTGTCAGAAGCTTTCAAGAATGGTTCCTCATGCTTTCACCCACAATATAACTACCTCACAGAACTGGTTCCTAGGTAGCTCTGTGGTTTGATTTGTGTTTGTTTGTTTGTCTGCTAACCTTACGGCAGGGGAGACTGATTAAAATATCAGTCTTTATTCCTTTCTTTAGAAGTCTGACCTTGATTCGAAAAATGTAACTCACCTTAAACTCCAATTGTGAGTTGAACGAGTGGTGACAAGTCCCCTTAAGCAATAGGCACAGGAAACACCACTGCCATTTTCCGAGTTATAAACACACTTTAACACACATGGTGGATGCACACGCTTGGCTGTTTATATTTGTGCTTGCTCAGAAGGCAGCATGCAAGATTCATTAGGACACAAGTGACTACCAAATATGGCTTGACGTAGGGTTGCCAGGTGTCCGGTATTCACCCGGACAGTCCGGTATTTTCGCCTCCTGTCCGGTAAAAAATTCAGAGAATACCGGACACCAGAGATGTCCGGTATTTTCTGAATTTTTCCCCAGCCAGGAGATGAAAATGCCGGGCACCTGGCAACCCTACAAACACTCAGTGCCCGGCCTCCCGGCCCCCCGAGCCTTCCCCTGGCCCCCAACACCTCCAGCCCCCATGCTTACCTCTTTCCCCAAGGCTGCTGGCACAAAATGGCTGCCGGCCAAAAGCAATGCTTCCCCTGGGTCTTAGTGCTCAACCACTCCCGTATTCATGGTGTATTATTTTAATTTTTTTTGGCTTAATAAGTCCTTGGAGCCCCCCCCCCCCTTTTTTTTCTCAACAACTTTGGTCTCCCCCCCCTTTTTTTCCCCTTCAACAGAATTTTTTCCTGGTGTTTTTTTTTGCGGGGAGAAGGCGGGTGTTCGGTATTTTTGTTTTAACCATCTGGCAACCCTAGGCTTGAGATGGTCATTCTTCATAACACTTCAATGCCAAGGACAACTTCCCTTTTTTCCCAGTGCAGCTTTTTCTCCCTGGCAACAGTGTCATATTGATGCCACTTTCCCTTTCACTGTGGAGCATATCTGATAACCCCAAAATATAGTGTTTGAATAGGAAAGCAGCAATACTTGGAGACCCCTTTGTGTCTGGAGAACTTTTTAACAATCAATGAGGTGTCAAAAACATATAATACGCCCACAAGCACTCTGTGAGAATGCAGTTGTGTGGCAGACATAGTTGGGGACAAAGTGATTCAGAGAAAGCCCAAAGCACAAATTGTGCATGATCCTGATAAATGAACTAACAGCTAAAAACACCCAGCAAGGATCAGCCCTTTTGCATGGGATGAAAACCCTATGGACACAACTGTTACCTTTTTCAATGCCAAGATTGTCTACTGTACAAAGTGGAAGATGGGAGTAGTTATTAGTATTTCAGAAAATGCATAATCAAAGAGTATCTGTGTTATGGAGATAAAATGATTAGGTACTTCATTCACAATCCCATATTTCTATACTATCTCAGAATAGCAGGATAATTCTGCTATCCTGATCATGAGGGAAGTAGTTATCAATATTTATTTATATTTAAATTGTCATCATTGGACTTCATAGTCAGTACTCCTTTGTTTAAAAAAAAGGGTAAGTTCTCGGCTTTTTCAGAGCTAATAACCTGACTCTGATGTCATTTGCAAATATCGAGTAGGACTGTCAAAACCAATGCAGTTACCACAATGTGAAACTGGTGAGAATGAGATCAGAATCGGATCTTATTTGCACTTGGTGATTCAGAGCTGTCTGTCACTAGATTGCTTCACATTCAGAATCTCCCTTAATGTGGACATGTTACCTTGACTTGGAGCCCTAAGAAGCACTGGGGAGTAATTACTTTGAATGTAAACTACTTTGGGGAGTAGTTATTTCAAAATAGCAGCAGTGGCACGTCCACACACTACCACTATTTTGATATAATTTTTTTGAAATAATTGTTATTCCTTGTGGAAAGCAGGAGTTATTATTTAGAAATAACCAGCCCTTTGTTTCGAAATAATGGGCTTGGTAGTGTGAATGCTCCACTTATTTTAAAATAAAGGGAGTTATTTCAAAATAACTCCCTAATGTAGACCAGGGCCTAAAAACTAACAGATTTGTTAGAGCATAAGCTTTCATGGACCCAACCCACAAAATGAGGAGTAATGTTATTTCGAACCAAGGGGTTTGGTTCGAACTAACGCGTCCCGGCGCGCACTTTCACTTTCGGAACAGCTGTTGAGTGGAGTAACGCACGGGCAAGATCATGCTAATGAAGCACGGGATATTTAAATCCCCGCTTCATTAGCAATTTCGGTCACCTACATTTGCATCCCTAGTTCGAACTAAGGTGCAAGCGTAGACATACCCTATGGGATACTAGCTGTAGCATCATTGTGAATGGCTTCTGAGACTCATTGTATTAATTCCTTTTCAGAAGTTTCTAAGAATGTCTTTTCAAGATCTGATTCTTATAGCCTTCCTCCAGATTAATCAATTTTTCACATGTTCCCATACAAAGATTAGCCTTACTGCAAATACCAGCCTTCACAGAATATATTTTTTGAATTTCTATTTTCATGTGTTAGAGAACAAAATGTTTATACTCAGCAAAGGAGGAGGCCAATGCCCAAATGTTGCATGGTACCAAGGGAAGCCAAATTTAGGGAGATTAACAGAAAATAGGTTAGGAGCTAAATGTCGAAGAGTGGGAGCTGTGTGGTAGCTTTTCTTCCTCCTAATGTGTAGCTGTGTTTATTCCATCAACAGCTAGTCATGTAACAGGGAGATGTGCCCATGTGGAAGGGGGATATTTCAAGGAAAGACCTACTGAGTTTGCATGCCCTCTCAGGACAATGCACTATGCATCATATGTTGTTGTGCACTGGTCTGATAAGCAATAACTACAGTTACTTCTCAGATAATTTACCCACAAAAGAATTCAGTAAGTGAAGGCCTACCCACTGGCAGCAAGGCACCACCTGTACTTGCTATGTTGATATATCTAGGATGCAGCTCAGGACAAACATAAAGAAAACAGAAGATTCCACCTGAGTATGTAGACTGTACAAATATTTCCAATAGTCTCTAGCCAACAAGCTAAATTGTTGGCTCTACTGTCTTCTCTCCTTCTGGTCTTAAGACTGATATCAAGTCACCTCTCAGTAGTCTTTTCTCAAAACTAAACCTACCCAGTTTTAGACTTTTCCTCATAGGTCATGTTTTCTAAACCTTTTTACATATGACACTCCTTTTGATAAATTCCAGAATGATACTGGGCATTTTTTGCAATAGCATCATGTTTTTTACTCTAGTTACGTTGGAAGAATTACCACATAGTCCTTGTAACATGAGTTGGCATAATTCCATTAGAGCTCTACGATGAGATATTGCAAGTAGTATTTTCTCCTAAAAATGTGTGTGAAGTAGAGTGAACATGATTGCTGAGTTATAGAAAGGCAGAAGATATGTCAGTATCGGCCTACATATCCAAATGATATCTATGAAAGGTGACTGAAAATTTGCTCCTCTGTTGATTGCTGTTATTTAACATAAGACACATTCCTTTCAGTGAAATTTCAAGGCAGTATTTATTTTCAACATTAATGAAAGAATAGTTTTTTGATTTTTTTTTTGTAGAAGAGTAAAATATTACATGAATGATACATTGACTCTGATCCAACTCCCACTGAAGTCAACTGGAGTCTTTACATTGACTTTAATAAAGCTAGATCAGTCCTAAATACAAAAATCTATTAATCTCATATCCACATAGCTAAAACCATAATTTCAATTAAAATGAAAAGTGAATTTCTAGCAGTGGACTTAATTTTGCTTTGTTAGCATTAACAATTGGCCTATTTTCTTACAACACAAAACAGTGATATGGTAAACTATGCATTTAGCCAGAAAAACATAAATGGAGAATACTGCATATGTTCAATATGGTTGCATTAATGAACACTGTTTTACATTCATGACCTGATCAGGTACTAACCTGAGGGCCTCTTTAATACCCAATTAGGCAAAAATGCTTCCCCCTGTACAAAGACTTTCCTTAGAACATTAAGAACTTGCAGAATTTCTTTGAAGTCTTTAACTGTATGTGGGGGACAACAGATGAATGGGGACTTTGCCTTCAGTAGAAAAGACAGCATGTCTCTGGGTTTTCTGGGTTCTACTAGCCAGGGGCTCTTTACTGCTTCCCAACTATTCTGGGTTCCCCTTGCTTCTGTGTACCCAGCTCTTGGCAGCTTCTTCTGTGGAAAACCCTGAAGCTGGCACTCCTCCAGTCAGGGTCTGCAGGCTCAGAGTTCCCTGTCTCTTCAGAAGCAGAGGGAAGCATTTGGACCAACGATACCATACTTGCAATGTACTTCTAGTTGTGTATGTAACTTTACGCAACCATTAAAACAGCTGACCTGTATTATCACTTCTCCTTTACCACTGAATCTGAATGACATTTAACATCATTACCTTCACTCCAACAGCAACAACAAAATTGTGTAGGCATTACATTAGTTTAAAATGGAGATATATTTATATATGATGCTAAAATTAAGCTGTTACTGAGATTCTGTTGTCAATGTAGTCTATGAACTGCCACATGTACTGTATTTAGTAAATCTATATATAACTGAGTTCTGTCTTCATGAGTTAGTAAGAGTTGCAGACACATATTCAAAGGCACAAGTTGGCCTTTTACCATATATCTGCTTATATGGGATTTAAACCAATGCTGGGCAGTCCTGCTGTGAATCCTACCTTACGTGATCATGTAAGGTGCAGGCTGAAAATGAATATTCTCTACGCATAGAACAAGTTGGAAATGGCTATCAGTTCAAATTTCCCACATTGTTTTACCATAGATATTGGCAGGAGTAGAGGAGAACTGCTCATTCTGTCTTTGACTTCTGCATTCTGATTGGTCTCCAACAAATGTCATTTATACAGGGGATTTTAAAATGTTGACACCTGTCTCCTTGGAACTGTATTGAGACAACCAACTCATTCCACATAGTCTGCCAAACAGATTGGTGTTTGTGATTCTGAGACACATTCATACCAGTATCCTATAGGTTAAGGGTTCTATAGCAGATTGGCATATCCCTGTGATACCCTAGTCCTCAATTGGCATTTTTAAAGAGCTACGAAGCATGTTTGCATTTTATGAACTAAGTTGTAAGGTTGGATAAGAGACGTATTTTGTATTTAGTACATTTCTGTTCCTTATACCTGTTCTTCCTTTGGTAATGATAAACTGATGTTTTTCAAACCTCTGAAAAATATTAAGTTTGTTTGGAGAGGATAAAATTGTTGAAGAAATGCTTTATTTGCATAACAAATAACCTGAGCACAATATTCATTGTTATTCATGACTGATAATGTTCACTGAAAAGAGAGGAATGCTATTTCCTTTAAAAATACACCATTGATTTTCCCTTGTTAATGTTTCCTTTCTCTGCCAAATTGCAAAATAAGATCTTGTTTTGAGGTTTTAAAATACTAAGTCTTCTGTGCTTCCAACAAAATTCTACAAGCTGTACTTGCTTATCTGGAGACTCAGTATAGGTGAACTAGGAAACCCAAAGGGCTTTTGTTCACATGCTCTTTGTAATTAAGGTAAGCAGAGAAGCCTCTCAAGATTACAGAATAAAATTTGGTTTGATAGTATAAAAGAATTAAATTGGATTTAAATACTGAAAATGCAGGATAGCATAACCCAACAAAGTTTCAGTCCTGTAAGAACTCGTAAAGGCCCCATGAAACTCTGTAATTTGTAGCTTGTATCTAGGCTGTAGATCACATTGTAGCAAGTAAAAAAACTGGATGGGAGAAACGATGGTTGGAATTGCCACCCCAACCAAGCAACAGGAATGGTGTGGAGAACCTGAACAGCACCTTGCCCCCCCTTCCTAGTCAGCTTACTATCATTCTTAATTCTTCATGTTTTATGGTAAATTAAACCAGGCATTATGGCATTTTGCACAGCTCCATAGGCCACTACTCCCACTTCTTGAAATACCTGGTGGTCAAGGTAAGTTTTCGGTACACATAAAAAGCCCACACAAATATTATTTTAATGTAATATGTTGCAACACATTATGTGTATATTCAACAATCTGCAGATGGAGCTTCATGAAATATTACAAATTTGTGCAAATAGACTATGTATGATGAATGACATGCAGTAGCATGAAATCAAATTATTTAAGATATGGAGAACCTATTTGCTCTATTTGCACACGTGTCTATCTGTTTTCATCTGGTAATATGAAAGAACATGAGTACTAATATAGACCTGCATGGCCAAACTGCAGTTAAAGTGCAGCTTGTGGAGCCTCCCATGTCAGCTCCACCTACCAGACTGGTGAGGGATATCTCAGCTTCAGCTCTACAAAACTTGTGCCTGCTCACAGAGTGCTTGCTACAGTTTAAAGCAGTGTTTCTTAAACTGTGTTCCACGGCACACCGGTGTGCCACGAGGCAGTTGGAGGTGTGCCGCGGAGAACAACAGAGTTCATAATGGCCACTGTCAAAGGGGCAGATGACTTTTTTTCTCAATAACTTCCCCCCCCCCCGCTTTTTTTGCTCAATAACTCCTCTCCCCCCCGACCCTTTTTTTGTTTAGAAAAAAAATCCTTGGTGTTCCTCATAAAAAAAATATTGTTTGGTGTTCCTCGGTCTTAAAAAGTTTAAGAAACACTGGTTTAAAGATTCATGCGCTCCAACACCTTCCTCCAGGTTTAACACCCTCCCCCCACACACACACATTCCTGCCCTTACCACTCCCTCCCTGCAGCTTGCAAGTGTTAGCTTCACAGAGGCAGCAGTAAAAGCAGCAGCTCTTCCTTCAGCTCCCAACTGTTTGTCATTGTCTCTTCCCACAGTCATGGCTCCCAGCTTGCTGGCTCCAGCAGTTGTTGTGCAGGGAGCCCAGAGTGACCTAGTGGAGCCAGGAAACCCTGGGAAAAATCAGGGGGCACATAGTGCCCCTTGCATTGCTCTTAGGGTTGCCAGACACTTTCACAAAAAATAGAGAACATGGCGGGGGAAAAATTGGTTGAGGGGTGGAATGTCCCAAGTGGCCTTCCGTCCGAGAAAAACAGTATTTTCAGGTTTTTTTACTGGACAGAAGCCGCAGATACTGGGCCAATACCGGACACCTGGCAACCCTAATTGCTCTCGCTTTTTGCCCATTGCAGAGCGGAGCCTTGGGACTTCAGCAGGAGTGGGTTGCACACCCAAGTTCTTGACCTTCTCAGGACTGTTGTATGCGACTTAGAGGCTCAGTATGTTTGGCCACCCATGATACAGACAAAGAATAAATGTCACCTAGAAACCTGAAGAAAATAGTTAATTATCTAGATAGATGAACTTGTTGCCAAACCTTGTGATTTTATTGCATGTGTCAAGATATCCTGAATTTTTTTTCTTAAAGCACTTGCTCCTGGAATCATTTTATTTTGTGAGAATTTCAGCTTTCATTATTTTTTGGCAGGGAATAGGAAAGGAGGTAAAGGAATTTTCTAACCTCATATAAATTTCAGATAAAATTATGCTAATATTAATACTAAAGGTTAATAGATCAGACGGCAAATAAATAATCCAATATCCCTTATTTTTTAAAATCTTATTATTTTTAAGTCTATTTCATAATTATTTGGTGGCCCTGATTCATGATTTTTGAAAACTTGGATCGTAATACAAAAAAATTGCCATTAACAAAAAAATTGCCATTGCCTTTTGTAGTTTTGAGGTTTACTTCCTGCTCGGAAGAAGTGGCACATTTTACTGTACTTTTTAGCAAGCATTTCCTAAGGGTTGTATGAAAAGGTGTGCGTGTTTGTGTTAGTAATGGAAAGCCATCAAGTGTCCCCCAAATCTTTCCTTGAAGGCCAAGAGCATTATAGAAATGTTACTGTGTTGGTTATATATGTCTGGATATATGTGTCATCATTCTGTGTGTTATCAGCTTCTGACTTGTTTGTGAGTCTTCTGATATTAGGCATTTTTTCTTAAAGTTCTAATTCTTAGAGTCATAGGATTATTTGAGAATCTGTTACATTTTTAAGAAATAGGCTTTTAATCTCCATGGTTGAAAATCCACTCAGAGGAACTGTAAAGGTTCAGAAGGCAGAAATAATATAAAAAAAAATAATTTGTAACCCAATCTCGTAATTTTTCA
This sequence comes from Rafetus swinhoei, assembly GCA_019425775.1. Taxonomy (NCBI): domain Eukaryota; kingdom Metazoa; phylum Chordata; order Testudines; family Trionychidae; genus Rafetus; species Rafetus swinhoei. Next base: position 43,886,827 of record CM033432.1, on the reverse strand, counting down.
GACTTGATTCTTTTGAATGTTTGAGGTTGGACATACTGAGATATTTGGGATTGAGTGATATATGCTAATAAGGTGAAAATAAATAAGTTTAAGGAGAAACTGCATCTATTCTGTACAGAGAGAGTCCCAAGGGTTGAAGAGCAGAAAGAATACCAAAGGTGCATTGTGTGGTGCCTAGGCAATCCTCCCATTGCAGTTACTGAAATTGGACTTGAAAATTAGCTAGTTAGAAAGCCCACATCCTTTCTAATTGTCCTAGTTTCTTCTGAAAAGCAAAGTAGCCTTTGGTGACTACATGCAAATGTGTGGGAGCACAGAGGCATTAATTAGTCAACAAACAAAACTGAAGGTCTAACAAGACATCACGTTGCCAACTTTGAGGTATGCATGTGAATCTTGGATGGTGTACGGATGCCATATTACAAACCTGAATCACTTTTACATGGGCTGTCTGAGAAAACTCATGAGGATAAGAGGGCATGTTAAGTTTCTAGATACTGAGGTTTTTATATGGGCAAGTACACTAAGCATAAACAAAACACAGATGAGATGGGCTGGTCCTGTCATCAAAATGTCTGATGAGTATCTGTCAAAGATCTTTCATGGTGATCTAAAGGAGAGAAAGCTTTGTCAGGGAGACCAGAAGAAATGTTTCAAAGACTCTCTCATTTGTCTTTGAAGTGTTTCAGCATTGACCCAGAGCTTTGGGAAGGTCTAGTTAATGGATATTCTACCTGGTGAAGTCTCATCCATACTGGAGATACAGTCTGTAAGTAGAGGAGAACTTGCAGAGCAGAAGCACCAGCAACATACATCTCACAACATCAGTGTGTTCACTATTTATCAAGTAACCCATCTCTTGTTCAGTGTGCCACAGACAGTTCAAAGCTCATATTGGCCTGATTAGCCACTCATATTTTCACAGAAAGCAAGCCAATCAGAGATGTCACAGTCCTCTTTGAATTTGACAGATCAACAGCAATACAAAGTTTTTTCTGAACACAGCCGTGCTAGCTGGCTTTCTTTTTTCTTCATCAATAACAGTATTTTGTTTAAATGTGCCAAAATTTGAAGTTGCATGTCAGTTGTAAGGAAGAAGTGTTATACATCCTGGTAAATCTTAACTCTCAAGAGGAAGAGCAAAGGTGAAAAAAGTACCACTATATTAAGACATAAAATTAGAGTTCACAAGGGGTATGTGTGTGGGTCCATGGTTCTTGTCCTAAGAACTGCCAGGGACAGAGAGGAATCAGTGATAGCGTAAAATAAACTCTCAGGCCTTTTGAGTTCCAAACATAGTCACCACTACTTACAGTATAAACTATGTGGAAGTGTGATTGGTATTACCTTAGAGTGATGTCCCAAGTCATTTTTCACAGCCACCATGTTACATATGTCTCTAAGCAAAAGCATATTTTTAAAACATGTTTGCAACATGATTTGGTTCTGTCTCTGCTGACTCACCAAAAAAATCGCATGATATTTTGTGTCTATCACAGCTTTCTATTAACCATTCAAAAGCAAGTTTGTCAAATAAAGAGCTGATGGTGAAAAAAGCCTATGTTAATGAAATGACTGTGTGTGTGGAAAGCTTTGAGGGAAGGGTATATATGGAGGGAGGTAGAGACTAAAAATGTTTTTAAAAAATCATTCTTCCAACCTTTGATGTGGGGGGAGGTGAGTTTTTATTGTATATTTTTGTATTCTTCAACATTACTAAACATGCCACCATTCTTGTAAAGGTCTTGCTCCTCACAGCATATACTGTAGCTTCTTCCCGGTAGCTTCACTTCATTACAGGATGTGGCATACTAAAGCTAAGGTAAGCTCTCTAAATGTATGTTAAATTTTAAGAAATGGATACAAGCATTACTCATAAAAATAATTACAATTTGTCTGGAACTGCACTAATTCACTTCAGTCTTCTAGTAAGCTTCATAATTAAAATTAAATTACTGCCTTTGAATTCCAGTTCCTTGGGACATTTAAAACAATAGAATCTCTACTTTAAGGAGCAATCTTGCACTAACAGGGTACAAGATAACCTAAACTTATATCTCTAACTTGTATGACCATTATTAATGAAACCATGGTAGGCATGTTTGAAAATGAAAATTCTTGATAGATTGAATACATTTACCATTTACAAATCAATATTATTTCATTATTTCATGTTATGGTAAGAAATCCCAACATTTTTATAATCTAAAATATAATGTGGCTAAGTGATGCTTTTTTTTATTTCATAGAGCCAGATTTTAACACCTTTACATAACATAAGAACATAAGAACGGCCGTACTGGGTCAGACCAAAGGTCCATCTAGCCCAGCATCCTGTCTGCCGACAGTGGCCAGCACCAGGTGCCCCAGAGAGGGTGGACCGAAGACAATGATCAAGCGATTTGTCTCCTGCCATCCCTCTCCAGCCTCTGACAAACAGAGGCCAAGGACACCATTTTATCCCCTGGCTAATAGCCTTTTATGTTTAGGTTATAGACCTAACCTCCATGAAATTATCTAGCTTCTCTTTAAACTCTGTTATAGTCCTAGCCTTCACAGCCTCCTCTGGCAAGGAGTTCCACATGCTGACTACACGCTGTGTGAAGAAGAACTTTCTTTTATTAGTTTTAAACCTGCTACCCATTAATTTCATTTGGTGTCCTCTAGTTCTTCTATTTAGGAACTAATAAATAACTTTTCTTTATCGGCCCTCTCACACCACTCATGATTTTATATACCTCTATCATATCCCCTTCAGTCTCCTCTTTTCTAAACTGAAAAGTCCCAGTCGCTTTAACCTCTCCTCATATGGGACCCGTTCCAAACCCCTAATCATTTTAGCTGCCCTTTTCTGAACCCTTTCCAAGGCCAAAATATCTTTTTTGAGGTGAGGAGACCACATCTGTACACAGTATTCAGGATGTGGGCGTACCATAGTTTTATACAGGGGCAGTAAGATATTCTGGGTCTTATTTTCTATCCCTTTCTTAATAATTCCTAGCATCCTATTTGCCTTTTTGACCGCCGCTGCACAATGTGTGGAAGTTTTCAGAGAACTGTCCACGATAACTCCAAGATCTCTTTCCTGATTTGTCGTAGCTAAATTAGCCCCATCATACTGTACGTATAGTTGGGGTTATTTTTCCGACGTGCATTACTTTACACTTATCCACATTAAATTTCATTTGCCATTTTGTTGCCCAATCACTCAGTTTGGTGAGATCTTCTTGGAGTCCCTCACAGTCTGCTTCTGTCTTGACTATCCTAAACAGTTTGGTATCATCCGCAAACTTTACCACCTCACTGCTTACCCTTTCTCCAGATCATTTATGAATAAGTTGAACAGGATTGGTCCTAGGACTGACCCTTGGGGACACCACTAGTTACCCCTCTCCATTCTGAAAATTTACCATTTATTCCTACCCTTTGTTTCCTGTCTTTTAACCAGTTCTCAATCCAAGAAAGGACCTTCCCTCTTATCCCATGGCCATGTAATTTACACAAGAGCCTTTGGTGAGGGACCTTGTCAAAGGCTTTCTGAAAATCTAAGTATACTATATCTACTGGATCCCCTTGTCCGCATGTTTGTTAACCCCTTCAAAGAACTCTAATAGATTAGTAAAACAGGATTTCCCTTTACAGAAACCATGTTGACTTTTGTCCAACAAATTATGTTCTTGTACATGCTTCACAATTTTATTCTTTACTATTGCTTCGACTAATTTGCCCGGTACTGAAGTTAGACTTACCGGTCTGTAATTGCCCGGATCGCCTTTAGAGCCCTTTTTAAATATTGGTGTCACGTTGGCTACCTTCCAGTCATTAGGTACGGAAGCCGATTTAAGGGATAGGTTACAAACCACAGATAATAGTTCAGCAATTTCCCATTTGAGTTCTTTTAGAACCCTTGGATAAATGCCATCCGGTCCCGGAGATTTGTTAACATTAAGTTTTTCTATTTGTTCCAAAACCTCCTCTAATGACACTTCAATCCGGGACAGTTCCTCAGATTCATGACCCACAAAGGACGGTGCAGATTTGGGAATCTCCCAACGTCCTCAGCCGTGAAGACTGAAGCAAAGAAATCATTTAGTTTCTCCGCAATGGCTTTATCATCTTGATTGCGCCTTTTATAGTTCGATCTGCCTAGGGGACCCACAGGTTTTTAGCAGGCTTCCTGCTTCTAATGTACTTAAAAACATTTTGTTATTTCTTTTGAGTTTTTGGCTAGCTGTTCCTCAAAATCTTTTTTTGCTTTTCTTATTACATTTTTACACTTGATTTGACAGTGTTTATGTCTTTCTATTTATCTCACTAGGATTGACTTCCACTTCTTAAAAGATGCCTTTTGTCCTCACTGCTTCTTTTACATGGTGGTTAAGCCACGTGACTCTTTTTAGGTCTCTTGCTATGTTTTTTAATTTGGGGTATACATTTAAGTTGGGCCTCTATTATGGTGTCTTTAAAAGTTTCCATGCAGCTTGCAGGATTTGGCTCTAGTCACTGTGCCTTTTAATTTCTGTTTAACTAACCTCCTCATTTTTGTGTAATTCCCTTTGAAATTAAATGCCAGGGTGCTGACTGCTGAGGTGTTCTTCCCACCACAGGAATGTTGAATGTTATTATATTATGGTCACTATTCCCAAGCGGTCCTGTAACGGTTATTTCTGACCTGATCCTGCGCTCCACTCAGGACTAAATCGAGAATTGCCTCTCCTTGTGGGTTCCTGCACCAGCTGCTCCAAGAAGCAGTCATTTAAGCCATTGAGAAATTTTATCTCCGCTTCTCTTCCTGAGGTGACATGTATCCAGTCAATATGGGGGTAATTAAAATCCCCATTATTATAGAGTTCTTTATTTTGGTAGCCTCTCTAATCTCCTCAGCATTTCAATGTCAGTATCGCTGTCCTGGTCAGGTGGTCGGTAATATATCCCTACTGCTAATTTCTTATTATTGGAGCATGGAATTACTATCCATAGCGATTCTATTGAACATGTTGATTCACTTTAATATTTTTATTTCATTTGATTCTACATTATCTTTCACATACAGTGCCACTCCGCCACCCACCTGGCCTGCTCTATCCTTTCGATATATTTTATATCCCGGTATGATTGTGTCCCACAGATTTTCCTCATTCCACCAGGTTTCAGTGATGCCTATTATGTCAATCTCCTCATTTAATACTAGGTACTCTAGTTCACCCATCTTATTAGTCAGACTCCTAGCATTTGTGTAGAAGCACTTTACAAAATTTACAAAAGTTTGTAGCACTTTATTCAACAAATAGACTTGTTGACTTCAGTGCCATTACTTGTGGAGTAAGGTCCATTGAATATGAAGAATTGCACCAGAATCAGATGTATAGTAATTTACTGATTGCTTTGTTTAGGTTTTCTAAAGTGTGAGCCTTTGATGTTTCTCTTTTTTCCTCTTTTTTTTAGTTTACTTCTAATACATAAGAAAACTTTAAAAAATGACTTACAATGCCAAAAAAAGAGACCATCCCCCTTAAGAGCCCAGAGAGGAAACTGTGTTTAAAAATATGAATAGTCTCCTTTTATCAGCAACAGATCTGAGTGCAGATGATATATTTGGACAGGGGCTAAACACATGGATGCAGCTATTATGGATGCAGCTATTTTTGTGACAGAAGTTGTGATAACATTTCCAAGCATCTCTTATGGACAACAAAACATATATTAGTGTGGTATAAGATGTTTCTAATGATGGCCCTAATTCTGGGTTTACATCTGTGTATACGTGTTTGCAAGATTGGACTCAGACTTGTGCATTTGTATGTCTAAGGAGGAAAAGATTTTCATAACTTTTTAAAAACAACTTTGGCTGTGTGGAAATATTCTGATGTTTGAGCTAACCTAATATAAAGGAATATTTGTTTTGGGTAACTGTACAAGATTCTTATTTTAGATGACGATATTGCAAGTGGAAGGGGACTGTTAGCCCCTTACTAAAACTCAGTGCAAGTTTTTGGTTGGCCAGCTCCCAGTACCAAAAGGGGAAGGGTCCATGAGAAATCAGGGCCCTGAGACTGACAGACCCCAGGGACAATGGAAAGAGACCAACTCTTCAGCTCAGCCTGATTGACAGATTGGACAGGCCAATGAGGAAATTATGAGGCCAGGTCCCATCCTCCGTGTGAACTGGGATTTTCTGGGTCTCTCTGAGAAAAGGAGAGAGAGCTAAGAAAAGCAGCAAGAAGAGAAAGCTGTGTTGAGAGACAGACCTGCAGTGTCAGAGCCAGAGGCCCAGACAGCCCACAGAACGCAGACCCTGTGCTAAGAAGTAGACCTGCAGCGTCAGAGCCAGTCACACACAGCCTAAGGCACTACATTTAGCCGTTTGGAATGGAAATCCATCAACCATATGAAAAAACTTGCATGCACAGCCCAAGGAGTGCAAGCTGTGCTGAGGGGCAGTCCTGCAGTGACAGAGCTAGACACACACAGCCCAAGGAGTGCAGATCCTTTGGTGAGAAGCAGACCTGCAGTGACCCGAGAGCCAAAGGGGTCAGAGAAGCAACACAAGGAGCTGGAGGCTGGCAAAGCAGCACAGTCTGCAGCTGGGTGTGGTGAGCAGCTGGGACCAGCAAAGTGGGGGGAGAGGCTCTGGACAGGGAGACACCACCAGCCAAGAGGCCCTGCAGGCCAGACCTGGAGAGGGATTGTAACTCCAGCTGGGAGAGGGATCCTGCCACCTAGAATCTGAAGTCGTGTGGTCACTGCCAGAGCAAGCATGTCCAACCTGCAGCCCCCCGCCTCCTGCAGCACAGCCAGAGCCTGAGAGACAGCCCTGGGACCTATAAGGAACAGACTGTGAACTGTCCTTACACTCTGCAAACTGCTGTTTGTGATGTCCCCATGCCACAGAGCAGGACAATGTGTTCTCATTTAACTTTTCTCATTTTTTCCTTATTCTTTTCTTTTTAATCAGTTGCTGTTTAATAAATTGTATTTGCTTTGAACTGTATGAAATGATCACTGGGTCAAGAAAGCATCCAGTGTGAAGAGAGCACCCCGGAGTGGGGACACCCTAGCCCCTGCCCCAAGTGACTACAAGGTCGGGGATTAAGCCCCAGGAATTTCGAGGATTCTGCTACTCAGGAGAGTGGAAGGGGAGCCCTCAGGATCAGAGAGGCCTTTGGGTAAAAGAAGTGGGAGCAGGGACTCAGATCCTTTTGCTGGTCCGTTTCACCGGGGTAGTATGGAAGCCAGGAAAGTTCCCCACAATAGTGGGACCATTCCCCTGCTTACACAAGCATCATTCTATAGTATGTGTGGATTATTTACTTTCTGTATTTTGGGGAAGATGCAAGACAATAGATTTTAATTTGGTGACCCTGAACACAGAGTAATCAGAGTTTCAAACAGTCAGACTTAGTACATGTGTGTAGCACCAGACTGATATGCCTGACTGGCATATCTCCCAGATCTCACTAGTTAAACAGAATTGTGTGGACTTTCACAGGCTGTATTAATTTTGAATGTGAAAATCTTGTAGGCAAAACATGTAATTATGCACACATTTAAAATTGTGAATATTCCAAATATGGCAGGCATGAAATTTTACAATTTAGTCAGAAAGTAGGATCTTCAAGCACACATAATATGCATCTATTTTATTTTTTTAAGTTTGTTTTTTAATCAGCTGGACTTTATAATTTAATATGTGCTAGCTTCTGATGACCTTAATCATTTTTTTGCAGTAAAGTGCTACTAAAGCAGAGTGAAGGCATTTAAATTTATCCCTAGAGTTGTTAAGTAAAAACACTGTGTGTGTATTGGGCCTAAGATTCTAGAAGACAGTATGTTTCAGTTTGGGGACAAATTTTGTCTAGGAGGAAATAAGGCATATATAAGCCTCATGCTACCATGGAAACTAACTGTACTGGGGTCAACTGATCCTCAGCATGTCAGATCTGGTGAAGAAAGGGACTTGACACAGCTTTATCACTCCCTGGATGAGAGCTTAGGAAATGATCATAAAGGAGAGAGGTCACCCTCCCACCCCCACATCCAAGTGGTCTCAGCACATCCTGCTCTTCAGTCTTATACTTGCCAACATACAGTAACTGCTGCAAAGTGCCATAGGTAAAAGAGAGGAGCATGAGACAAGACCCAGTATTGATTCTAGCCAGATTCAGTCTCAGACATTTATGTTTCAGTGACCTGGTTTAAATTTGTTACACTTATTTTATACTTCCACTCCTGACAGTCCTGCACCCGGTGGTTCTGATCCCTTTGTTCCAGCTATTGCTCACACTTTCTCTTCCCACCTTTCACTAATTCTGGGATGTTCCACTCTAGCAGGATAACCAATCAAACTCTTCTGTAGTTTTGTTTGCTCCCAGGTTCTCTTTCTGAAATATATGCCACTGTTTTTCTTTGCCCAGAAATTCCTTCACTTCATAAAGAGGGGAAACCACATTCTCTGAATATTTACTTATGAGATGTTATATGCTACCATGCCATTTCTGTGGATGCTTTTACTTTGTGTGTCCTATTGAAAATCAACCAGTTAAGACACACACTTGCTGATATTGAGCTACATCATGTAATAAGTCTAACTCCCTTAGCTCTTGTGAATGGCCAGAGTAATGTTTAAAATCTCCTGCACCACTATGTGACTGGCACTATTCAAGAGAATATATTTATATTTACAATAACTGTTCTTGATCCCGGGGCTTTATTAAAGCAAACATGATGGACATGACTTAATGTACAGACTAGTGTGAGGCACATTTGTTTATCCTGCACTATCTTCTGTAAGGGAAGTAGCATCCCCAACCTAACTGCTTGTCCCAAAGGGTTTAGTTATGGTTTTCAGGGACTCTATCTGGTAGATAATTCTCTGTTTTGTTTTTATTTCTCCCCTTATGCTCTCTTATTAGCTGGAGGATTCTTCCTTAAAGTAATTCCTTGGAGTGTTTCACTGTAACAGAAACAAAGTAGCATTTTCTGAACACTGATATGGATAGTGTAATGCAAGTTCTGGCAGATGTGCTGGTGCTGTGGTTTTATTATAGTTTACCTGCAGTTTGTAGACTGCTACAGAAGATTTTTTTTCTTTTTTCCCCCAGACTTTTTTTTCATTTAAGTTATTTTCATTGAAATTGTGTGCTTGACTACAACTCTTGGATATCTTGGAAGTGCTCATTTTCTGGGAATGTAACAAAACCATAAATGCTTTCTTTCTACACCACTTAAGAAATATGAGAGTAGAAGAACCTGTTAGACAAAACTTGCTTTCTGACTGGCATGTGGGTTCATACGCTAGCATATAGATTACGACCAGATTCTGTACAATTACTGCAAGAAGAGACAAATGCATAAAAAGCTTTTTCCCAGCACTTGACCCCTAGACAGGAGACAGACACAAAATATGCTTGAGTCTATTTACTCTAATTCTAGCTGGTCGAAAAGGATCTTCATCTTGTCCCCCCTCCACTGCAGCATCTAGCAAAACTGGTTCATTTCAGTGTGTGGACATGCATGTGCTGCACCTGTAACAGGGTTTAACACAGGGGTGAGCAATACTTTTTTTGGGGGGGGGGCTCAATGACTCTTGCTATGTGGTCACGGGCGGGCTGCAGCTGCTGGAATGGACGGGTCCTGGGGAGGAAAGGGCAGAGCTGGAGACTAGCCTCCCCCCCCAGAGTTTGAAATCTTATTTTGAAATAGCAGAGTGTGTGTCGACACAGCAAGCCTGTTATTTCGAAATAACCGGTTTCTTATTCCAACAATCTGTAACCCTCATTTCATGAGAAGTAAGGGAAGTCAAAGGAAAAGTGTTCTTCCTTCAACTTCCTACTGCGCAGACCGCACCAAAAGTCGAGTTAAGCTATTTCAACTTCAGTTACACAATTAACATAGCTGAAGTTGCGTATCTTAACTCGACTTTGTCCCACAGTGTAGACATACCCCTACATTTGAGGGAGTTTGTTCGTCTGTCTGTGTGTTTGTGTGTGTGTTCAAGAACTCTTCCTAAACGGTAAGAGCTAGGACCACCAGGTACACAGCTTCTTCTGATCATAACTTAAAGCAAGGTAAGGGTTTGGTTGTGCTGGGAAAATGGAATGTGTCTGGAATGGGATTGCTTCTTATAAAACCAAACAGAAGAAAGACAAAATCACTAGGCAGGTGCAAGAGACTAGCTGGGGGCATGACCACCCTGTCTGGGATTGCCCCAGCCCTGAGCCTCCCACCCCCCAGGTGCCTTTGGGGAGGGGAGAAAGGAACTGAAGCTCCGCCTCCCCAATTTGTATGGGAATATTGCTGACTGTTCCCCTTCATCAGGGAGGAAGGGGAAAGTACACATTTTGATGCATATCTCACTCTGTCTGGGAAGTGCAGGGAACAGATGAACCTAGACCTGCCCTAGCCAAGGGACATGCACCCCCCCGCCCCGGCTGTGCCCACTGGAGCTGCAGTGGCCATGGAGAGGTGCTTCTCACCTGGCATCAAGTTGCTGCAGTGAGAGATGGCTGGGGTAGTCCTGTCTCCCCAGAACAATCTGAATACTGAACCTCTTATCCTCAGCCCCAACCCAGAGCAATGATTTAAAAAAAGCATGTACATTCTCATTTTCTGTTCCAAAAACCAAAAATTAATTAAGGACCCAAGGAACACTGGATCAATATTCTAATGGGTTATAAATTAAAGACCAAAACATCCTGTTCATGTGAATTACACTGAAAGTCTCTTCGAAAAGGAATCTTTCAGGGGCCATCATTTTGTGGCACTAAAAAGACAAGAATGGCCACACTGGGTCAGATCCTATGATCCATTTAACTCAGAATCCTCCGACTGAGGCCAGTGCCAGATTCTTCAGAGAGAATGAACAAAACAGGGCAATGTATTGAGTGTTCCATACCCTGTCCTTCAGTCCCAGCTTCTGGCAGTCAGAGGTTTAGGGACACCCAGACCGTTGGGTTGCATTGATGGACCATGAAATTATATAATTCTCTTTTGGGACAAGGTATAATTTTGACCCTCACAATGTCTCCTGGCAACTAAGTTCCAAAGGTTGACTGTGTGTTGTATGAAGAAATACTTCCTTTTGTTTGTTGTAAACCTGCTGCCCTGGTTCACATATTATATGACAGGGATAACTAATACCCCATTAAAAAGTATTCTTTTTCCAAGTAAAATGTATATGATATAGAAGGCATATTTTCAAAGAAAAAACAGGATAAAAAGTGCATTATTAAAATTAACTAAGATTGACTTAATTTTGTGGCTATAAAGATTTAAAAAATAAAATAAAAGCTCTCTCCTATGCTGCATGACAGCACTTATAACAGGAAACCTATCCTTTGACTCATGACTATATTGCTCTTTTTATGATTTTCTTAAATTGAAATAAATTATTTTTAAACAGCTCACATACCAGCTGTATACCTTTCTTTCTTGCTGTTATATTACCTACAATGCTTCCTTTCACAGAGGGGCATATTCATAGGGTTAAAAAGGATAGCGAGGTCATTTTGGCATGTACTGTATTAAATTATGTTTATGTTTTCCCCCACCAATGTACCCCTGAGAAAGCAGTGTCTTCTGCTTGCTTATTGCTTTTTCTGCATTATCATTTTATTATGTTTAAAAAAATCAAAGACAAGAACAAAGTCAGCAATATTTTGTGTGTGTAAAAAAAAGTCCAAAAGAGTCATTTTATGCCTTATTCTCTATTCATGGTGTGTAATTTAACAAATAACCTGTATGTTTGATTTTATTAAATTACTCATGTGGAATCTCAAGGGAACAACTAAGAAGAGAAAGAGAGGAATATCCATTCCATTAGTGAGAAAAATCAATAATAATAGATAAAAGCTGAGATTTTTTTATAGAACAGCATGTCTGTTAATTTAATCATACTCCAAAATTAAAGGAGTAGACCAAACTCAAACAAAAAAAATCTTGCTAAAAATTTCAAAAACATAAAATCTCTCTTAATGTCAGTTCTTACATTCCATTTGCAATCAGGCCCAAATTCCACATGAATTATTTGATACGCTCAGTATGCATGAGCACATGACCTATACATAGAAATGCCATGTGGTGCAATTTTATTTTTTAATTTTTATGACTAAGCCTATGGCTATTAGACATAATATGCTTTACCTTATCTATACTAAACAGAAAGTCTAAGTTAAGAAAAACCAAGCAACAAAAGAAAGAGGGGACATGAGCCAATCAGTCTATTCTGATTTTTTTTAAATGTCCTGTTTCCTTTTCCTTTCCATTTTCTTTTACCCATTTGCTTCTCTTGTAAGAGTGGCTGCCTCTGGGCCTTTTGTATAGCACTCAAATAGTTCAGTGAGTGTGATGGGGAAAATTCATGAATGGTTTCCATAATCACACACAGAACCTTACTGCAGAGTTATATGCTGCACTTCTGCTAGGCAAGGGAAAAGTCATGCAGGGGAAATAATTTATTATTGAACATTTTTATTGCAGTAGCATCTAAAGGACATAAGTATGTTGAGGCCAGCTGTGAAAGGCATTGTACACACCTGTGATGCCCCAAGAGCTTATGACATAAACTGTCCCCTTTACATGGAGCATTGCAAGAGGGGGAGAGAAAAAATGTGAGTGGGCCATCTCTGGCTAGCAAATATCTCCATGAAATGTATCCCATGGGAGAAGCAGCATTCATCCACTACACATCCCTTATACTGCTAAGCCGACAATCTCAGCCACACACTGAAAGTGGCAGGAGAGTGGACCAAAAAACCCACTATAGCTAAGTTCTTTGCAAAGCTCCCCATCCCATTTTCCAACTGAAAGGTGTAACTGAATAGTCCATCCCCCAGCTCCACAGTGTTTCTGAACTTTGTCTTGGGCATAAAGTCTGTTTACTCACACTATGTGCTCTTTCTTATAGCCTGTTCTATATAAATAAAAACATTTATTAAAAGATTTTGGATGGCAGTGCTTGACTTGTGTGTGAAGGGAAGAGTGTTGCTATGGCCCCTTCCTGAGACATCCAAAATTCTCCTTAACTCCAAGCACTAATCCACTTGATGTTTCCCCCTTGCGTTGGCTCTTGTTGCTTTTCGCTTCCAAGCAGGGGAGGTCATGGGTGACAACCTTTCCAAATTCAATAAAAATGACAGCTAGTCTCCCACTTTGGTACTTTGAACACCATCTCATAGGGCCTAGGGAAGAGTCTTTATGCAAACACCTCTCAGAGCAGCCTAGCAATATAATCATGCTAGTGTATGAGACAGGAAGTGGAAGTGTCAGTTAACCAGCTAGTTTAACTAGCTATAGACAAATAGTTATTGAATATACACAATAAACCTGGAAAAACAGAGTAAAAAATCCTCATTCTTTTCTCTCAACTATTGTAACTTTTGGTACTACTTGTAAAAATACAAGGTGAAAAAATGTCATACAAATGTGATTTTTCAGTTGACAGTGTCCCTTTAAGAACATGCCCTGGAAAGCTGAAATTCTCCAAGAGAATTAATGTAACTGTAAAGCTTTCAGCCTTAAGAAATATGATCCATTAAGCCTAACATACAATATAAAATGAGCTTATTTTGTTCTATTATTCTTTACCAATGGAACAACAATTCAATTAGCTAGATCTGATATAAAGTGTCAGTGCTCAATGGAGAGAAATTCAAGGTTTTTAAGCTGAATTCAAGGATACTAATAAAAATCATAGTTGCAATTTTATATATTTATTTGAATTACAGTAGTGCCTAATGGCCTCAATCACTGATTAGAGCCGAGTTGTGCTAGACTCTGTAGCCTATTGTACTATGCCAAATTGTAAAGCCATAATATAAAACAGAAATGAAAGAAACTGTGCCTATGTATGTGAACAAGAAAAAGACACAAGTGCTTAACAGCAGTTTGTATCATAGCATTTGTTTTAAAGGACACTTGCAATGTGCACTAATAATGCAATTTAGTCAAATATTACATCAGAAGAGCCTTGTATGGATACAGAATTTGTATTGGCATCTGCATATGCAAAAATGAGCTGCAGATATCCGCACTGACATCCATTGATGTAGACACCTGTGGATATAAAGTGGATATCCACAAATTTGCTGGGTTCTAGATACAAAATTTGAATTAACATCCACATCCGTATCCGTAAAAATGAGCTGAGGATAACCACATCCTCCTCCACAGATGCAAATACCCATGGATATATAGTGAATTTGCATGTATAAAGTGAGTTTGAAAAAAGTGTGCAGTGTAGACATAGTTTCTAGATGATCTGTCTCTTATCCTTTTGTTGTCTGCCCTATCCTCCTTTACTCTCTTTCCATTCAATGCCTCTTCTCTTCTTTTCCCCCTCCTTGTCCCTACACCCCCAGACTTGGAACCAACCATGATGTTTGCTGACATTGTATGGTTTGAGTTGTTTGTAAGTTTTATTTCTTCCCCTCATGCTGTGTCTGTCTGGTCTATTTAGACTATAAACTCGTCAAGGCAGGGACAGTCTCTATTCTCTTTGTATAACACGTAGCACAATGAAGCCCAGTCTTCATTGGTTCCTAAGAACTATTGTAATAAAATGATTAATAATATTCCCTTTTTGTTCTCTTCACAATTCATTTTATAGTTGAATTGTGTACAGAAGCTGTGTGGTAAGTTATGTGCAGCATGGAAACATAGGATACAATAAATAAATAATATCCTTTTACTGCAAAGACTTAAGGCCTTATCTACCTTGGAAAGGTGTTTTTCTCCCCTTGCCACCTCCTGAGGCATCTCTTAAGGCCAGGTTTACACCAGATGAGCATAGTTATGGTGCTCAGGCATGTGAAAAATTCATACTGCTGACCATGTAGCTATGAAAACCTAACTTCTGGTCTAGACATGGCTAGGCTGTTGGAAGAAGCTACTAGGGGAAGATGGATGAATTACAGTGCTGGAAGAGAGACTTTCCAGAAAATCAAAAGCATCTATGATACGATGTTACAGTGGTGTAACTATGGCATCTTATAAAAACTTTTTGGAAATAGCAAAACATTAAAGTAGTGGTCCTCAAAGTTTTTTATAGTCTTTCCTCTCTTATCCCTGTCTGTGCCCCATCCTGGGTCCAGAGTGAGGCTGTGGCTCTGTGGGTAAGGATGCAGACTGGAGCCCAGATCATAGCCATGCCCCCCAAACTATTGCTTCATGCTCCTTGGGGAGTGCACCCCACAGTTTGGGGACCTCTGCACTAAAATATTCAAAATTAAACATTGAAATGAATAGAAATAGAAATTAGCATCTCTACTTATAATAACCTTCCCACTGGCCTCTCTTATCAGAAGGCCAGATAGATTAAACTTTTTTTGAATAATTGTGTTTCATTCTGATGTTTAAAGACATTTTTACCATTGCCTGGCTCACACTGTTCATTGCGAGTGAAAATAGAACATTCAGTCAGTGAAGATCTTCAGATTGAACATTTGACTGGAATTGATTCATTCTCTGATCTTGTCTACACTACAACTTCAGTAAAATTTATATCACTCAAGCCTGTGAATAATCCACACCTTTGAGCAAAGTAAGTTATACCAACCTAACCCCCTGTGTAGACAGGACTAGATAGATGGAAGAATTGTTCCATTGACCTAGCTACTGCCTCTGTGAGAGGTAGGTGAGTTGTGCCAGAGGGAGAACTGTGTCTGTTGATGTAAGTCGTGTCTACACTGAAGTGCAATAACTGCAGCTTTTCAAGTGTAGAAAAGTCCTTATTTTAAGTGTCTAATGTTGCGTTGTGTATGAAGTATGTATGCCAGCAATAATTTTGCAAAAAGTCATATAATGGGATATACAAATATGTCTCTGTACTGTGTAGGATTTGAAGCTATGAATAAAATCATACGGGGTGTTATCTCTTAAAACACATTATCAGTCCATGTTTAGACTTTTAAAAATAAAAATAAAAAATCCTGCTACTCGTAAAATCCCAGCGTAATACTTCAGATCCTTTTTCAAAGAAGCTGTGTATTTTCAGTGTATCCTTCCTGTCCTACACATGCAATTTTGACACTGTCAAAAGCCTTGTTCAGTATCATGGTGCCTCACAGCCATTTTAAAAAACTTGGATAAGTGCAGTCTAAAATACCACGGGTTATAGACATAACAGAAGCTAGTAAAAGCTAAGGCTCCAGTTTGGATTTTTCAGGATTTCTCATTCCAATTCATTTTTCTTCTCTTCTTTTCAGTGATCTGATGGAGCTCACTCTCCTCCCATCTCCCAGCCCTCCTTCCCCCCCCCCCAGTTTGCAAGTCTGGCTATTAGCATTTCTCCCTGAAATGAGATCATGAAGCAATCAAGAAGGACTTTAAATTTTATCACTGCCAAATGAAATGTTCATAAAAATAAATAGTATTTCTAATCATGTGAAATAGTGTAGACCATCAGTAGTCAACCGGGGTAGGAGAAAAATAACTGGTAGGCAGCATAAAGGAACTGTATTAAGGACAAATTGATATATTTTTAAATTTTGAACTGGATAATGCAGTATTCTCTCTGCTGTGATATCCAGTAGCACAGCAAGCTTCTTTTATTGCTCCCAAAGGTTTATTAATACAATCTGTGTGCCCAAATAACCCTGTGCTTTGAATTCTTTTGACCTCTTGGATGAGGTTTTGATCAAAGAATGACTTTTCATGACATGATCAAAGGAAGCAGAAGAGCACAACACAAGAAGTGAAAATTTCACCAGCATATCTCTATTGCTTGTAAAGACAGCAAAACTTCAATCACTTTTTAAGACACACACAAAGAAACATATTTTTCCTGTCAGAGTAGTAAGGACTGCCAAGTTTAGACTGACATGAAGATGTTAGATAATATTCATGCACAAGCGGTTCACTTTAATAACACCATGACAACTCCAGAAGAGCAAGGGAAGACATACCTTCAGCAAAACATAATAAAGCAAGCTTTTAAAGTGGAGATTTGTTATGGTCAGATTTTGATTGGGTTTCTGGTTTGTCCATGCATCTACACTATTATGTGTATTGAACTTGAGTAACTGCTCAAATACAAACAATGAAGAGCTAGGGCTAGCTGCCATCCTCCCTGGATTCTATCTAGTCTTGCACTTTAATTATACCTGTCCTGAAGTGGGTGCAGTGAAGTAGAGGTGGGATGGAGTGCTCTGTGCTCTTCCCCTTTCTCAGCCCTGCTGTGTTGTCATAAGCTGGCCCTAACTGTCAATTGCTCAGTCAAGTCCTGTAAAATATCAAAAGCAGTCCAAAATATAGACAAACCTACTAAGAAATGTGTGTGTGTGTGTGTGTGTGTGTGTGTGTGTGTGCGGGGGAGGGGGGGGCGATTTATAGAAATCTTTATTTTCATTTTTGCTGAGAAGTGAGAAGAAAATATCATCTGAACCTACTAAATGCCTTAATTCTCTCATCTAAGAATGTAGACATTTGCCATGAAGGGCACGTCTACACTAGAAAATTATTCTGAAATAACAAAATTTGAAATAACTCCCGAAATAACAACATTGAAATAGCGTGTCCCCACTACAGGGGAGCTTCGAAATTAGCCCAAGGCAGGCTCTGGTATTGTGGACTTGCTACTCAACTTAGAGCCCCAAGAAGCTTCAAATTACTCTGGGGAGTAGTTATTTCAAAATAGCAGCAGCGGAGCATGCCCATTAATGCTGTTTCAAAATAACAATTTCAAAATAGGCATTATTCCCTGAGGAAAGCAGGAGTACAGATTTAGAAATAACCAGACCATTTTTTTGAAATAACGGTCTTGGTGGTGTTGACACTCCCTTATTTTGAAATAATAAACGGGGGGTATTTTGAAAGAACTCCCTAGTGCAGACAGGGATGAAGGAATCTAAATCTATTGACGTTCACAGAGACTTAGAATCCTCAGATACTTACATGTTTTTGAAACTGCTACCCAGTATCTTTAATCAGTGCTGACACAAAAGCCCTATCCATGCTGAAACATTTCAACCTGGAACAGTTCTCTTTCCAGAGGTAAAAACATCTGAATGTATTTTATATAATAGATGCACTGGGACAATTTACCATGTAACATCATAAACACAATGTGGTAATCAAAGTTGTGAAGTTCAATCTCCTTAAACACAACTTGATCTTATTTTCTGGCCTGTTTTGGGATTACTTAATCACAAATAGATGGGCACAGCAGAAGTATCAGATAAATGTCTCCAATCAAAAAAGTTTTTTTCCCTGCAGAAGCTAAATATAAATTATTGCTAACAGTTTGATAGTGTGTGTAACATTAAGTAAATTGAAATTGGACAGAAAGCTTTTTAACCAATTCATCAGTGGAAGTAACTTATTTTTAAGAGCTAGAAATGAAGTTCTTGCAGTGATAATAGCTGTAGTAGGAGAAAAAGTGCAATCTTTTGCTTCCAAATTATATATAAAATCAGATACTGGCTTTCTTCTATTGAATCTAATGTATTCTGCTGTAATTTACACTACATGGTCAAGTCAGTGTTATTGGCAATCTTTTCCCCCTCAACACAATTTATTATGTATGGGTCCCAGGAAAGAGAGTTTGATTTTTAAAGTATGTAGTGCCTTGCTTACAAAATTAGAGTCTACATTGTCTGGCCCTGACCCTCATAGGCAGAGCCCTGAGCCTGTGTGGAGCTACACACAGTTCAGTGGATTTCTGAAAAGGGATAAGGTCCTGTCTTTGCTGATCTGATTGTAGAATCAGGACCTGTGTGTGCATACACACCAGACTCGAATCTACATTTTCTTCAGAAACAGCTTTTAGTATATATTCCCTTGAATTCAGAACTAGGGAGACCATGTTGTGAATAGCAAGGATCATTTATTTACAGTGCTCGTTCATTTTAAAAGTTCTTAAATGTATGGTGTGGCGGATTTATGGGTGCGAGCGCCGCTCCCCCCGTCTCCTACAGGCGGGGAAGGGGCTCCGTGAACCCTCCGCCTGTCTTTGCCCGCTATGCGGGTTGGGTGCGATCACCCCTCTGCCCCGAAGGACAGCGGGGGTTCAGCGGACCCGTCCATGCGTTGCCCCTAACGGGGGCTAGGGGTTCGGCCTCACTGTAGGCCTTGGGGTCCCGTCCCCGCTTCCGCCTTTTATCGCGCAGTTGCGCGTCCGTAGGGCACGGTCGTGACCCTAGTCCTCACGCTGCCCTCTCCACGGAGGGAGCCTTAGTCCCTGGGAGTGTTTGGGGGTGCGCGGCGTGGGGGTGTGGGGATTGGGGAGTGGGGAACCCGGGCCCACCCTCTCCTCCGGGTCCCGGCCTGGGGCCCTAAGTGGAGTTCGGCGCCTACCGGCCGCTCTCCATGGCAGACGGGGCTACGGCCCGCAACTCGTCTGCCCACAGGCGCCAGAAAGGCCCTGCCCCGGGTGCCTTCCACTCCCCGCCCGCCGGCGCCCTCAGTGCGGCGTCCGGTGGGTCACTTACCCCGTCGGAGGCGTCTGGTCCGTCCCCACGCGGTCCGCCCAGTGCCACTGCTATCACTCCTCGTCGCCCGGGGGGCCGGAGGTCTGTTGCTTCGGGAAGCCAGGGTGGCTGCCTCCTCGCTCCCCGCCTTGCCGGCGTCCAGCTCCCGGCTTTAACGTCCCCGGGGGATGACGTCGGGGGGGGAAGCCCCGCCTCCCCGGCGCCTCCCCCGCCGAGTTCCTCCCGGCGTGCGCCCGGGGCTTCCCGTCCTAGCGCGGGCCGTGGTTTCACGGCAGGATGCCGCCCCGGGGCTCGCCCCCGGCCGCGCTTCCCCCGGCGCGCGCTTGGCCGCGCTGCCCGGCGTCCTGGCTCCAGTGGCGCCCAGCCGGCCCCGCTGCTGCTGGCCGCGGCCGCCGCTTCCCGCGCCGGAGGGGGCGAGCCTGCCCCGCTCTCAATGCGGACCCCGCCGGGTCCGTCACATATGGTCTATTAAGTGTGTCAAATGTTGGAAGTTTGTAATAGAGTGGAACCCAGCTAACATCAACAAATCCAGGTCATTTTACACCTTGTAAAGTAATTCAGCTTGAATTTGAAACATAAGAATAACAGCTGGATGACTAACTGACTGATATCCCAAGCCCTTAAACCAAATCTTTAGTCCTCTCTTCCAAAAGGTTGTGGTGGCTATTGTTTGTTCAGCTGATGTTATGGTAGTTCCTTGTTTTGCTTATGGAAGGTGCTTATACAGTTTGTGGAATGCATAAGTTTGCCTTGTCGAATACTATAGTGCTTCATCATAGTGTTATCTACAGCCTTTGTTAGCTAACTTGAACTAAACATGCATTTCAGCTGTGGACGTGTAGACCAATTTTCCTCTTCTCTTTCTTGGTTTTCCTTTTGGGTGTAAATTTCAAGCTTATTTTATGTAAGCAATGAAACATAATATGGTTTGTTGTAATTAAATTTAGAATATCCTGTCACTCATAGAATTAAGGTTGAGATAGGGATGTGAATGGTTAACCCATAAGCCTCGCCCTTAATGGGTGAGGCTTACCAGTTCCAGTTAACCGGTAGGGACTGGAGCAGCTTCAGCCTACTGCAAGAAGGGACTGCACCAGCCAGCTGGACCAGCTCCTGCCTGCTGAGGAAGGAGGGCGCTCCAGCCTGATGCGCTTTGGATGCTCTTTTGGAAGAAGTTTTTTTGGAAGATCTCTTCCGGAAAAGCTTCTCCTGAAAAAAGCCTGCAGTCTAGACGTAGCCCCAGATAACCCATTCTGAAACATTGCACTGATGTTTGCTTATTGTTTCAAGGAGTAGTTAGTGAATAATGTTGTGTAATTAAGCATGCTCAACATTCTTTAGCTTAGTAAGAATCTTAGATTGTGTTGTCAATCTGTTTGCAGCCTTGGTAGCAAAACAGTCAATCATTGGTCAGGATATACCACTCCTCCTGCAGAGTCTGCCAAATTGAATGACTTCCAGTGCTATCATAAAAACAGTATCTTTCTGAATGAATAAAATCTTACTATGATTAAATCACTATCTGCTGGAATGAACTGCGTGCGGGAAAAGCCCAACTCTTTATCTTGTACTGCATATCTCATATGTATACTGTCTGATCAAATAAAATACCAAAGGCTTTTTAGACTTCATTACTTAGATAGAAAACAAATAATGAATTTGAGCTCCTGACTTTTTAAAAAAAATTAGCTAGATATGATTGATATTTGGACAGACAAAGAAGGAGAGCATTACTTTTTTTCCTCCTGTGGTTTAACAACTTCATGGATGACTGCTGAATTGGTCATAAAAACTACTTTGCCAGCAGAAATACTGTACTAGGGCTCAATGTACAGAGCTCCTAATTCTGGTATTCATCATTATACTGTAGCTAATTGTGTCCTTATATATGGAGAATATGCATGGCTATGTTTACACTACAGAGTTTTTTCGGAAAAACGGCCGTTTTTCTGAAAAGCTTTAATCACGTCCACACTGCAATCACGTTCTTTTGAAAAAAAATCAAAAGAACAGAGGGGTTCTTCCGACAGCGGTAATCCTCTTTCTATGAGGAAGAATGACTTTTCCAAAAGAGCTCTTTTGGAAAAAGGCATGTGTGGATGGGGAAAAGGGTTTTCTTTCAAAAGAAGAGGCCTCCAGGAAAAAGCACACGTGCCCTGGTGGCCACTCCATCCATAGTAATCACAACTTAAATGCGAGATAGCATCCATTCAGTGTAGACGCTATCTTTCGAAAAAGCAGATCGCTTTTTCGATGCACTTTGGCAGTGTGGACATTCTTTTTCGGAAGTAGGTTTTTTTGGAAGATCTCTTCCAGAAAAGCTTCTTCTGAAAGAAGCCTGCAGTCTAGATGTAGCCCCTGTCTCTGTTAACTTACTGATGACATAAAAGCAAGACCTCAATTAGCTTCTTTAATACCATTAACTAAGTGCTCCTACTTAGTGTCTTATAGTTAGTTATCACTAAAATCCTATAGGGCATGTTTACATTATAAAATAATTCTGAAATAAATAAAATCAAAATAATAACTCCTGAAATAACAACATTGAAATAGCGCACCCACACTACAAGGCAGCATCAAAATAACTCAGAATTATTTCAAAATAGCGAGTCCACCTTGCGCTATTGGATTTAAATCCTGCATTGGATTTAAAGCCTCTGGAAGCACTCCGGGGAGGGCACCAGGAGGGAGGACACTTCCTGTGGCTGCTTGCTGAGGCCAGCTGAAAAACATGCTTACAGGGGCTCCTCTCTGCAGCTGTATCTCACACGCCTTTCTCCACTGCTTACCCCACCATGGGATGTAAAATTCACGTTGTGTGCTCTGGTTGACCTTGTGGATGCCACAGCACTGACATCATGGAGCTGGAGCTGCTACAAAGCCTGGCTCACAGACCTTGTGCTGCACCTCATGGTGTATTTCACCCAAACTTCCCACGTGTTGCTTCAGCATGATGATGACGAGCCCAAACTGGAGTACCTCTTTGCCCAGGTCCTGGTACTCCTACTGCAGCAAATGACTTGCAATCCCCTGGACATTGTGGAACACTGCTTCTGACAGAGGGAGACCAGTTCGAACTGGTGGGACTGCATTGTTCTGCAGCAATGGGACAGCCAGCAGTGGCTCCAGAACTTCCGCATGTGGAAGGCCACCTTCCTGGAGCTCTGCAATTGGCTCGCTCCTGCCCTTAGGCAACAGGACACCTGACTGTAGCCTGCCATCCACCTGCAGAAGCGTGTTGCCATCACCCTCTGAAAGCTCACCACGCCAAACAGTTCCTGTTCTGTTGGGCGCCAACGTGGGGAAATCCACAGTCGGGGCCGTGCTCATGCAGGTCATCAAGGCCATTGATAACATCTTGCTGTAGAGTGTCATCATTCTGGGGGAACATCAACCCAATCATGGATGACTTTGCCACCATGGGCTTCCCCAAGTGCAGGGGGACCATCGATGGCACTCTTATCCCCATCCTGACCCCCGACCACCATGCTTCAGACTATATAAACACAAAGGGGTACTTCTCTATGGTGCTGTAGGCCCTGGTAGACCACAAGGGATGGTTAATGGATACTAACGTTGGCTTGTCAGGGAAGGCGCACAATGCCCTCATCTTATGGAACTCCTGCCTGTTCCAGAAGGTACATGCCAGCACTTTTTCCCCTGATCACATCATCAGGGTTGGAGACATGGACATGTCTATCTGCATCCTGGGTGATGCAGTCTACCCTTTGCTGCTCTGACTCATGAAGCCCTACACGGGTAGCCTGCAATCCATCAAGGAGAACTTCAATGCCAAGCTCAGCAGGTGCTACATGGTGGTCGAGTGTGCCTTTGGCCACCTAAAAGGGAGGTTTAAGAGTCTCCTCACCACCTGGACATGAGCGAGACATCCCCTACATGGTGTTGGCCTGTTGTGTGCTCCACAACATATGTGAGGGAAGGGGGAGATTTTCCTGGCAGAGTTGGGGGCAGAGACTGATCAGCTGCCCAGGGCTTACAAGCAGCTGGACACCAGTGCCATACGGAGAGCACCTCAGGGGGCTGTGCTCATCTGGGAGGCCTTGAGGGAGTGTTTCAGCCAAGGCCACCTGTGAGACTCTCCCCTGAGAAGATGGCATGGGAGATGGTGGACGCAGCATGCTCACAGCTGACCCAGCTGTGAAGAAAAGTTACAAGGGCAGTCATCTCAGGAGACACTGTGTACGAAGTCTAGCCCTAATCTCTGTGCCGACACTGAAAGTCTCGGTTCAGACAATGGTGATGTGCTTCAAGCAAGGCCATCTGTTGCCTAGACAGCAGGCACTTTCCTACACCCACAGCCCAGGGAGAAGCAGGCATGGGAAGGTGTCGGTCAGATCAACAGCCTGCGAGTGGGAAGGAGCAACGGGGTGGCTCAGCTGCCTTCTGTGTTCCACACATGCTGGGTCTGGCACTGGTGGTGTCCTGCAGAAAGAGAACTTCTGTCCCTGCCCGCTGGAGGAGGGGGTGAACATTTCTTTGAGTTGTGTGTGAGCAGCAGAGGCCACTTGCTGGAGAGTGCTACTGGGGTCCCCTCTTCTTCCTCCCCCTGGCAGGTTCCCATGCATGACACCAGTCTCCTTTGCATCACTGCACTTGACTGGGAGCAGATGCTGCCCAATTGTGGGCATGACCCTGTATTGTGTGCGGTACTGCTGTGTATTTCCATGACCCCAGCCTCCTTAGTGGTGGGTTGTTGTGGGAAGGTGTCCCACCACGGAATCTGGAGTAAGGCAGGCCTCTCCAGGAACCTTGTGAGAAGGAGTGAGGGGTTCCTTTGTGAGAGTTTCATGGAGCTAAATGCTCTGGACTGGTGATCCACGTGCACAAGCTGTTGTGCGACCCCCCCTTCCCCCAGGCTGAGAAGGCCAAGTGTGGAGTACACAGCCCCTCGCTACCTGCTGCCTGCCCCCGTGTGTGTATAGGGAAAGTTATAGAACTCACCTGAAGTGCCTTCGCTGGGATTGTCCGAGGCCTGGGAGACATCCTGGGAAGGGAGATCTGGCTCCAAGGGTGAGGAACAGCTTCTGGCTGGCAGGCATGGTGGCATGGCTGGCTGCCTTCTCTTCCTCCTGCTCCTCATTGTCCTCTGCAACTCTGCCCTCGTGGAGGCTGACACCAGGCGTGTCCTGGCCAGACTTAATGATGGGGAGCTGACCAGCTCCTCTCCCAGGATGGAATCGAACCACTTGTAAAAGCAGCAGGTCTGAGGAACCACCCCAGAGCATTCACTCTGCTTCCCGGCCTTGTTCTAGGCCTGCCAGAGCTCTTTTGTTTTCATGAGGACCTGGTCAAGGGTTCGTGTTTGTCCTTTTTCTGCCAGGCTGGCAGCCATCCAGCCATAGACATTGGCATTTCTCCTCCCGGTGCGGAGATACTGGAGGTTGGTTTCCTTGTCTCAGACCTAGATGAGGTCCAGGATTTCCACCCCAGTTCAGGCTGGTGCCCTCTCTTGTCCCTGGCCAAAGGCAGATGAGGGTGCTGTGGGAGTGCTGGCTGCTGTGGGGAGCTCAGAGGGAGTGCGGGGGTCCAACATGGCTCCTGGGATGGGTGCTGTGCGGCACTGGAGTGTGAAAGGTCCACACATGCCATAAGCCCTTTTCCTTCCGCCTGCTGCTTTAAACTCTGCAGGAGAAGGGGAGCGTAGGAGATGTCAGGTGTGGCCAGAGCGGCCAGAAGGGCAGCTGTGAGAGGCCTCTGGAGGCCAATTATTTTGAAATGGCAGCTGCTGATCATCCACGCTCATGCTATTTTGAAATAACAGTTTTGAAATAAGCGTTATTCCTCATAGAAAGCAGGAGTTATTATTTCTGAAATAACGGGCTTGGTAGTGTGGAAGCTCTGCTTGTTATTTCAAAATAAAGGGAGTTGTTTTGAAATAACTCCCTAGTGTAGACCAGGGCTTAGTTTAAAAGATAGTTTTCACGAACCATTAAAGTGAAACCTACTTGATTATAATTCAGTGGCAATGGTAATGCCAAAAATAACAATTGAATTCCTTTCTCACTATAGAACAATAGATGTCCTAAAAGAGTACAAGTTGGTAATTCATTTTAGTGGCTTTTCTGTGTTCTTATATTTCATATACAGCAGCACAGCCTAGCCAGGGAAATCATCCTTGTATTTACTTAAGGGACCATATATTTTTACAGGACGTATTTTTAACTTGAACCTTTCAACTTTTTAAATTGAAAACTGTTACTATGGAAGGGAAACTTTAAAACTGTTACTTTTAAACTAATGGTAATTTAACTTTCTTTTCTTTCAAATATGTCAAGATAAGGATATGTTGCTCCTCAAATTGACGTCAGTGAAAGAACACCACCAGTTCATTGTCTGCAGCAGTAACATAAAGAGAAATAAAACCAAAAGCAATTTTTTTTCATGGTGAATTCAATTCTCGGGAAAGGTGGTAGATTAATGGTGCTAGACGTTGAACTCTGTTTAGCCATATAAAAAAATGCAGTGGCAGCAGTGCAAACTACCTCATTTCCTTGTCACTGTGTTTCATATTTCTTCTGAAGAGTCCATCTTCAGATGCTGATTCAGTTCTTAGCCTCTCTGCCAAAACTGCTAACTAGGTAACAAAGGAACAAATGGCCACCTGTCATTGGCAAGATTATTAACTCATTTCACAGAGGTTGCTGAACAGCCCTCAGCTGATAATGAGTTTCTGCCACCGCTGAGTGGTTCCAGACTTGAACCATTTACCTAGAGGTGAAGGTCATTTGTCCTATTACCTGCATCTTGAGCTTCTCTTAAAAACTGGTCAGTACTATTTTTATGTACAACTACCAAGTTATTATAATAGTTCACCTTGATTGTAACTATGCTACTGTTGAATGTTTATATTTCTAATACAAGAAATCTAATAAGTTTGTGGTATATATTGCAGTGCTGTATAGGAAACATGCAGTCATTAGACATCCAAAAGAAAGAGGTTAGGATTCTTGTTGTCTCAGGAAAGGATTAGAAAACACACCTTCTAGTGACAGACTTGAAAAGCTCAATCCATTTAGTTTAACAAAGAAAAGCCTAAAGGCAGAGGTGCCAGAACATTTTGCATAGTGGGGGTTCTGAGAGCCATTGAACAGGGGTTGGCAACCTTTTCAAACCAAAGAGCCAAAGTACTTCAAAATTCAGAACAAGCGGTCAACAAAGAGCCGTATAGGAATGCCCATTTGTATGACTGAAAATATACAACTTAATATTATTGATAATTGACATAATGATTCATAATAGCATAAATGAAACATTGTACTCACAGACTGTATTTAATGGGACTTCCGCTGCTGCATCTTTTTGCATATTCCTTTGAAGTTTACCTCATAACTGGTCAAATCCAGCTTCATACACAAATTCAGGCTGTCTTCTGCCAATCTTATGGCAAGAGGCTGGTGATGTGGGGGTGCAGGAGACTGATTTGGAGTGTACAAAGAGGTCAGGGCAGGGGATTTGTGTGTATGATGGACTCAGGGCACAAGGTTGGGGGATATGGGGGTGCATGAGTTTGGGGATGTGGGATATGAGGAGCTCAGGGAAGAGGGTTCAGGTGTATGATGGGCTCAGGGTTGGTGTGTGTGTTGGGGGGGGGGTGCAGGAGTGTTATGACAGTGCAGCCAGATGGGGGCTGGGCCCTAATTGGGGGCTTATTGGCCAGGCTTCATTTTTAAATAAAGTAAAATATTATGTCCAGCACAAAAAGGTTTCAACATTGTCTTTATTTATAGCAGGGATGGGGCAGTGCATGTTACCCTGCTTGTTCCCCGCATGCCGGATCCGGCAGGGAGGCTTGGGGCTTTCTCTCCCTGGCCCCCTCCACAGGAAGCCGGCACTGGCATTCCAATCTTGAGGGGGGGCCTTAAAGCTGTTGCACCAGCACTGGCTCCATGCTGCGGGCACAGCTGGGGGGCTGAGTTGGGGCTCCAGAAGAGCCATAGGTTGCCGACCCCTGCTGCATAAGATGTAAACAACTTCCAGCCAGGAGGGGCAGCAGCACCCCTAATTCCAGCACCTCTGAGTAAGGGTTGATTACAGTCTGCAGTATCGATATGGGGAAATATTTGTTAATGGGTTCTTCAGGCTAGCCGAGAAAGGTGTAATACAATCCAATGGCTGAAAGTTGAAGCTAGACAATTCGGACTGGAAATAAGACAGAAATGTTTAATAGTGAGGATCATTCACCATTGGAACAAATTACCAAGGGATGTGGTGGATTCTCCATCATTGGGAATTTTTAAATCAAAATTGGATGTTTTTCTCCAAAAGATCTGATCTAAGAGTTTCTTTAGGGAAGTTTCATGGCCTGAGTTATACAGGAGGTCAGACCAGATGATCACAGTAGTCCATTCTGCCCATGGAAGCTAGGAGCATCTCCTGCCTCATGATCCATTAAATAGTAGAGGAAGTAACAGCTGGCCTTCATATACTTCCCTCTTGGTCTTCATTTCATTCTGCATGTGCAGCTCTTATCAAACTCCTTGGGAGATTCTCATGTGGATCAAGAACAGTCTATGGCTCTTAAGATACCACATGCTACTAGTGCTCTAGGGGAAGGATGCAAAATATTGGGTATATGAAAGGAATGCTCTTGGCATGGCTGCCAGATCAATATTGCAAGATCAGCACATACTGCAAAGAATCACTTGTAGAACAAAAGAAAATAGTTAGTTCAAAAGGAGGAACATGCTTTGGTTTTTTTAAGAGCATTTTTTGTTTTTGTATTAGTTCTGCTACTGGGATTTCAGATTTACAACAGAATCCATCTTGAGAAAATTTTTACTTAAGTTTATAATGTTTTGTAGTCCTATAGCACTTTGCATCTGAACATCTTAAAGCTCTTTTCAAATATCTGTGGGAAGAAATATTGCTATTAACTTTTTTACATCAAGGAAAGCAGAGTCAGAAGGAATTCAATTAGGGGTTGGTTTTTACAAGTATTCAGCACCCAGACTGAATTCATGCCAGGCTTTAACCTGACTGATTTAGTACATATTAAAGTCAGTGAACCTTGTCTATACTATTCTATTAAAATGTCTTAGCCAAGGTGTGATGACATTACATCTTTAAATCTTAAGATAGACAAGGTTCAACTGAAGTAAGTGGGAGCTTTGGGTGCTCAGTCGTGTGTTGTTGTTTTTTTCATTAGTCCCATAGTAACATGCTCAAGGCTCCACAGAGGGTTTGTTTAGATTAGGGAGAATTGATTAACCCTGCATAAGCCAGTATCTGTTTTCCTAATTTAGACAGGTTAATGCCTTTTTTGCTTTGATTTAGCTAATTGGGATAGAACCAATGGGAGACTAAGGTCAAGCTTGAATAGCTAAATTGAAATACAAAGTGTTCACCTGCATCTACATTAGGAAAAAGCTTCTGATGCGGTTTGAACTCTTTTCTTGATATAGACAAACCTAGAAAAATGCTCTCTTCGCCTCCTTTGCAACAGACAGAGCAAACTACATTCTCTTGCACCACCAGGATAAAATAACACACTCCTAGGGGTTGGAGTAAAGAGGAGGGTTTTATACTGCTGCCCTTTGCTAGGGGTTTTACTGTACATTGCCACAGAAACCTTGCTAGCATATGCTCCTCCTGGGAATGTGCTACAAGAAAACTTGTATCCCAGGTATGTCTAGACTACATGGCTCCATCGACGGAGCCATGTAGATGAGTTTACTAGACATAGGAAAATGAAGCGTCGATTTAAATAATCGCTGCTTCATTTACATCAAAATGGCAACCGCGCTGTGCCGATCAGCTGTTTGGCAGCACAGCGGGGCAGTCTGGATGCGCTGCGGTCAACAAGGGAAGCCTTTGTAGACCGCTCCGGTATGCCTCGTGAAATGAGATTTACCAGAGCGGTCAACAAAGGCTTCCCTTGTCGACCACGGCGCGTACAGATTGCCCCGCTGTGCCGCCAAACAGCTGATCGGCACAGCGCGGCGGCCATTTTGATGTAAATGAAGCAGCGATTATTTAAATCGACGCTTCATTTTCCTATGTCTAGTAAACTCATCTACATGGCTTCGTCGATGGAGCCATGTAGACTAGACATACCCCCAATGTGGGAATACCAGTCATAGGATCTATATTTATAGATAGAAAATTGCTTTTTTTTAAACATTTCAGATGAGTGGTATTTAACACTGTTATCAGAGTGTAGAGAGTCTCTGTTAATTCTAAAATTAAAGAAAAGATAATCTCTTAAATGTAACTGGTGATTGTGATGCTTCATTAATCAGTTCTGCCTAGCTAAAATGATTTTTTTTAAAGAAAATTCTATGCATTTTGCTTCAGCACATGAAGGTTTTCAATGTCTAGGACTTATCACTTATATAAGACTTAACAGAGGTGAAAAGATTAATGTTCCCTGCAAAAATTTTTTATTAACAATCGTATGATGGAAAAAATGTCTTTTCATAATGTTATCCATTCCTAAGGAGTTTAGTTAATGTTGAGTGTCTATTCATTATGCATTATTTTAAAATTTGTTGTGAAAGTGGGTATTAAATATAATCAGTTGATATTCCTGTGAATGTACTGTGTAGAACCATAATGCTTCTATCATAATTTACCATTGAACATGCATTGGACACTGAGAGCCCTGTTCATGAAGGACTTACTACATGCTCTTTGTGCTCTGTAGATGATCATTTTTCCTGCATTCACATAATTCATTAGTCCTCCTGTAAAACTCTTTCTAGCCTGGGATTCTTTCCCATCAGAAGGAAAATGGATGTATAGAAACTAGAAAGTAGGGTGAAAAACGGGTCATAGTACAACAATAAAAATCTTAGCACCAAATCCAGATGCCTAAGAAGCCGTCCTACTCTGTCCTTCACACCAGCCTACTGAATCCTGAGCCTTGTGGCATCTGTACTGCAAGGCTCTCATTGGTTCTTCAGTTGACCTATAGCCTGGGGTTTGAACCCTAGACCTCGGGGAAGATGCCTTATCTACTGGGCCACTGGAGGAGCCCCCAAGCTGCCCTACATTCTGGGCCCCCCTTATCTGTCCTATGGAGGATAACTCATTTCTTTTCCCTGCTGAGGAATTGCAGGATCTCATCCCTGAACAAACCTCCCATGGGACAGAGAAATGGGATGTTGTGATATAGGGAACTTATTAAGAGTGTAACAATATGTTGCAAATTCAGATTCCACATTGACATTTCCCAGCATGACTTCTGTGTGCCACCGATCGTTTGGATCACCTATCCATGATCACCTTCTACTTAGATGTTAAAACTGTTTTTGGTGTGTGTGTGCGTGCATGCATGCAGACCATCTAGCGTGTACCCTTTATTACTTTCCAAATTCCAATAGCCTTACCCCCATTGGATAGCTCCTTGTACAGGGAGTAGCCTCACTGTAATCATTGGGGTAAATTGAGGAATAAAGGAACTTCACATTGTAAGCAAGGATATCAGAATCAAGCCCTAAATAATCAGAGTGTGTGCAGTGTTATCAATAGCAATGGTTAAGAGGAAAACAACCATGGGGAGTCAGTGCCAAATGCATATTCTATTCAGATCTCATGGCCAATGAGCCAATCCTATTTCCATGGAAATCAATGGGAATCTTTCCACTGACTTCAGTAGGAGATTAGGCCTTGCAAGCTGATGGATAGTATTTCTGTACAGATGTGCTATCTCCACTCTTTCTAGTCTTTGTTTTAGGTGTATTCTGTCGTTAAAAAGCTCAGAAGATAGGGGAACGATTGTGGACCCAAAATCTTTCAAATCTTTACAAAAGCAAATTAAACAATGACATTGGCAATATAATACTATGTATTTGGGATGAGTTAATTGTTTATAAAGCAGCCAATACAGTTTTGCCATGTGGATAAATGCAAACTGCTAAATGGATTACTTGTGAATAGAGCTGATTCACATTTTTTGAAATTTTATCTACAGATTTGCCATACTTTGAAAAGTCTTTTAAACTTTTTTATAGTTAGTTTTAAATGCATAAAGGAATGTATAGCCTATGTTCCCATTACTTTGTCTTCCTTCTTCTGCTAATGGAATACCAGACATTAATGAAATGTCAATGACCGTTCTTGCCAGTTCAGTTCTCTGGTTCAATCTAATTAGAATTAAATGGTTAGAGTGGTTAGAGACACTAAACAAAAGGGACAAAAAGAGTTCATTCTTCCAAACTATGTTCTTGCATTTGTCAAATCAATTTTAATTAGCTTCATAAAGATGTCCTGGGTCTTCTCTGAAGTACAGTTTTGAGTCTTGCAGCAGAGGAAGCAGCTATGCAATTCTGCTAGGCTTTATTTCAGCAATACGCAGGAATAGCTAAATGATACCTACTTCTGTAATTAACTGCCTCAGACTTTTTCAA
Source organism: Rafetus swinhoei (assembly GCA_019425775.1). NCBI lineage: Eukaryota > Metazoa > Chordata > Testudines > Trionychidae > Rafetus > Rafetus swinhoei. The sequence goes on along the minus strand of CM033432.1, from coordinate 43,855,035 downwards.
ATACAAAAATAACCTCTCTATGGATAATTCTATGGGCAGAAATATGCAGATTTGTTGTGCTGTAAAATGTTTAGATTTTTTGGTAGTCCCATAGATTATAATTAACTGATTACTTTCAGATTGCTCACCTTTTCTCTAGGTCTGGTTGACCTAGAATTAACTAGTTCTAAAACATCAACATTTAAAATGTTTGGATTTTTTAAAAGTTACTAAAGGTAACTGCTATCTTAATTAAAAACCCTGCTATTAAAAAGCTATTTCTTCTTGTCAGTGAATTGGACCCATTAAATGATTAATAGAAAAAGTCAGGAAGATATAAATGGGTAGGTTTGTAACAAGCCTGTGATGGAGTTTGCATGCAACCATAGAATCTTCTAATCAATGTGTTATTCCCAAAAGCTGGAGTGGCCGAGGGGATAGGGTGTTTGCCTTGGGAGCACAGGGTTGGGGGCTTAAGTCCCTTCTCTCCCCAACCCCCCGGAGCAGCTGCACAGCCACCATAGGTTGCCCCAGGGATGGAGCTGGCGCCCGTATTAGGAAAGCAGGATAAGGGAGCTGCTGAAGATAGGGAGGTGGGGTGGGTTGTGGAGTAGACTAGGGAATAGAGCACTTGCCTGGGGAGCACAAGGTGGTGGAGGTGCGCTGTGTTCTGGAGTGGACTCAAGCACAGGGCATTCACCCTCCCACCAGCAGCTCAATTCCCCCCATCCACCCTGGGAGGAATCAGATAGCCAACTCAGGCTGCCCCAGGAAGGGAGCTGGCTCCTGTATTAGGAAGGCAGGATAAGGGACCTGCTGAACATAGCAAGGTGGAGTGGGATCTCCAGTGAACTTGGGGATAGGGCACCAGCCTCTGGAGCACAGGGTGGTGGGCTTGATCCCAACCCTCTCCTCCCACTCAGGCAGGGGCTGGGCAGCCAACACAGGCTGCCCCAGAGATGGAGCTGGCTCCCATATTAGGAAGGCAGCAAAGGGACCCTCTAAAAGTAGGGAGGTGGGGTGGGTCCAAGAGTGGTCTAGGGTATAGAGCCCTCATCAGGGGAGTGCAGGGGGGTGAATTCAAGTCCTGCCTCCCCCTCCCCATCCTGCAAGCAGCAGCAGGACAGCTGCCCCAGGGATGGAGCAGCAGAGTTAAGGCAGGCTTACTCCTGCCCTGGCCCTGCAGCACTCCTGAAAGCAGCTGGCATGTACAACACTGGCTTCATGCGCTGCCCCTTATCCACAGACACTGGCCATGGTTCTTCATTATTGATCAATGGGAGCTGCAGGAGTGGTGTCAGCAGGCAAAGACAGAATATGGGAGAGCCCACGCTCTGACTTTCTCAGGGGCTGCAGGGACATGCCAGCCACTTCCAGGAGCACAATTACCAGAGAGATAATTACTCCAGACATAACAGGTTAGGCCTTTTAGAACTCACTACTCACAGGATTAATTTAAGCATAAGAGAGAAATGAATTTATCCTTTTTGCGCAAAAACCCCTGCTTGCACAAAAGCCATTCTGTCGCTTTTTTCAGGCAGAATGGCTCTTGCACAAGCGGGGGGGCGGGGTGCAAAAAGGAGCTATGTAGACTGCTCCTTTTTGCGCAAAAGCCCCTTTTGCAAAAATGGCAGCTCATTAAGTATGCAGATGAGGTGTGGTGATATTCACTGCTTTGCCTCATTTGCATATTTTCTTGCGCAAGAGAGCGCAGTATAGACGTAGTCTAAAAGTAGTAACAACCCCCCATGTATGTGTGGGGTCAAGAGATGAGAGGGAAGGACAGTGTGTGTTTGCGAGAATGACAGACACACACAGTGTGTGAGAGTGACAGAGAAGTTCCCTCCATCCCCTTCTCTCTGTGTGGAGATGGGGTGCAGGAGTGGGAGAGGAGGAACACCCTGACATCAGTGCCTCCCTCTTCTCCTTCCCATACCCTACATAGCAAGCAGGAGGCTCCCAAGGCAGAGGGCAGGAGCAGCATGACAGTGGGTGGAGGGGACACTGAAGTGCCAGCACTTGATAGCTTTCTGGCCAAACTAGTCAGGATCACCTGTCAGAGGCTCCAAAATCTACTGGTAGATCCTGTTCTACTGGTTGGTGACCACTGGTCTAGATCGTCCCTGACAGATGTCTGTCTAACCTCTTCTTAAATATCTCCAATGATGGAGATTCCACAACTTCCCTAGGCACTTTATTCCAGTGTTTAACCACCTTGACAGGAAGTTTTTCCTAATGTCCAACCTAAACCTCCCTTGCTGCAATTTAAGCCCATTGCTTCTTGTCCTATCCTCAGAAGTCAAGGAGAAAATTTCCCCCCCTTCTCTCTGTGACACCCTTTTAGATACCTGAAAACCGCTATCATGTCCCCTCTCAGTCTTCTCTTTTCCAAACTAAACAAGCCCAATTCCTTCAGCCTTCCCTCATAGCTCATGTTTTCTAGACCTTTAATCATTTTTGTTGTTCTTCTCTGGACCTTCTCCAATTTCTCCTCATCTTTCTTTAAATACGGTGCCCAGAACTGGACACAATACTCCAGTCGAGGCCTAATCAGTGCAGAGTAGAACGGAATTACTTCTCGTGCCTTGCTCACAACACTCCTGTTAATGCATCCCTGAATCATGTTTGCTTTTTTTGCAACAGCATCACACTGTTGACTCATATTTAGCTTGTGGTCCACTATGACCCCTAGATCACTATCTACAGTAATCCTTCCTAGACAGTTGCTTCCTATTCTGTATGTGTGAAATGGATTGTTCCTTCCTAATTATCAGAGGGGTAGCCGTGTTAATCTGAATCTGCAAAAAAAAATGAGAAGTCCTGTGGCACCTTATAGACTTAGGGTACGTCTACACTAGCCCCCTAGATCGATCTAGGGAGGCTAATGTGGGCGACCGAAATTGCAAATCAAGCCCGGGATTTAAATATCCCGCGCTTGATTTGCATGTTCCCAGCCGGTCGCCATTTTAGAAATTGACTAGCCCGAAGTAACTGCCCGCATCTACACGCGGCAGTGAAACGGAATTCCTATTTAAAGCCCTAACTCGAATTAGCTGCTATTCCTCCTGCAATGAGGTTTACAATCTAATTCGATTTAGGAGCTTTAAATCACGAAAGCTTATGCTCCAGTATATCTGTTAGTCTATAAGGTGCCACAGAACTTCTCATTGTTCCTTCCTAAGCAGAGTATTTTGCATTTGTCTGTATTAAATTTCATCCTGTTTGCCTCAGACCATTTCTCCAGTTTGTCCAGATCATTTTGAATTATGACCCTATCCTCCAAAGCAGTTGCAACCCCCCGAGCTTGGTACTATTTGCAAACTTAATAAGCATACTCTCTATGCCATCATCTAAATTGTTGATAAAGATATTGAACAGAGCTATTCCAAAACAGACCCTTGCAGAACCCCACTTGTTCTGACTCCTGCAGGGGTTCAGACTCCTGCAGAACCCCTTCCAGCATGACTGTGAACCATTAATAACTACTCTCTGACAACGGTTATGCAGCCAGTTATGCACTCACCTTATAGTAGCTTCATCTAAGTTGTATTTGCCTAGTTTATTGATAAGGTTATGCAAGACCATATCAAATGCTTTACTAAAGTCTAGGTATACCACGTCCACCGCTTCTCTCTTATCCACAAGACTTGTTATCCTATCAAAGAAAGCTATCAGATTGGTTTGACATGATTTGTTCCTTACAAATCTATACCGGCTGTTACCTATCACCTTATTTTCTTCCAAATGCTTTCAGATTAATTCATTAGTTACCCGTTCCATTATCTTTCCTGGCACAGAAGTTAAACTGACTGGCTGTAGGGGTGCGTCTACACAGCACCCTTTGCTTGAAATAAGCTACACAATTTGTAGTATGCTTATTTTGAGTGTATTTCAAAATAGCTTATTTTGTAAATTTTGAAATAACTAGCTATTCCAAAATGCCCTTTAACCCTCTTAGAACATGGGTTACCAGGATGTCAGAATAAGCTACCCGTTATTTCAAAATCTATTTTGAAATAACGGGCTGCTTCAATAGTTGTACAATAACTCTTACAATGTGGACATACTCTAGTTTTCTGGGTTGTTCTTATTTCCCATTTTATTGATGAGCACTATATTTGCCCTTTTCGAGTCTTCTGGAATCTCTCCTGACTTCCATGATTTTTTCAAAGATGATAGCGAAAGGCTCAGATACCACCTCTATCCTCTCCTTGAGTATTCTAGGATGCATTTCATCAGGTTCTAGTGACTTGAAGACATCTAACTTTTCTAAGTAATTTTTAACTTGTTCATTTTTATTTTATCTTCTAAAACTACCCCATTTCACTAGCATTCACTATGTTAGGCATCCCTTCATCATCAAATTTCTTGGTGAAGACCAAAATAAAGAAGTCATTAAAGCCATTTCCAAGTTTCCTGTTATTGTTTCTCCCTCTTCACTGAGCAATGGGCTTACCCTGTCCTTGGTCTTCCTCTTGCTTCTAATATATTTATAGAATATTTTCTTGTTAGCCTTTATGTCCCTAGTTAGATTGAGCTCGTTTTGTGTCTTTGCCTTTCTGATCTTGCCCCTGCATACCTGTGTTGTTTGCTCATATTCATCCTTTTTAATTTGACCTAGTTTACACTTTTTATATGACTCCATTTTTATTTTTGGATCAAAACTAAAATATGTTTTCCTGAAATCTATTGTCTCTATTTTGCTGTTCTCCCTTCTACCATTCCTTAGAATCATGCACTCTATGATTTCATGATCGCTTTCACCCAAGCTGCCTTCCACTTTCAAATTCTCAACCAGTTCCTCCCTATTTGTTAACATCAAATCTAGAACAGCTTCCCCCTAATATCTTTCTCAACCTTCTGAAATAAAAAAAATATCTCCAATGCAGTCCAAGAACTTATTGGACCATTTGCCCTGCTGTGTTAGTTTCCCAGCATATGTCTAAATAGTTGAAGTCCCCCATCACCACCAAATCCTGCGCTTTGGATGATTTTGTGAGTTGTTTAAAAAAAAGGCTTATCTACTTCTTCTGCTAGGGTAGGTGGTCTGTAGTGGACCCCTAGCATGACATCACCCTTGTTTTTTACCCTTTTAACCTAACCCAGAGACACTCAACAAGTCTGTCTCCTAAATCCATCCCCCCCTCAGTCCAGTGTAAACATTTTTTATATATAAGGCAACATCTCCTCCCTTTTTTCATGATTCTCCTGCAGAAATTCTTTGTTTTTCACTTTCTTTTAATATCTTTCCCTTTTCTCAGCTAACTGTTAGTTTTGTGTGTTTATACTGTAAAGACACATCTGTGCAGTAGACATTATTACAATTACCCTCATAAATTTGCGTGTTTTATGGATAAATTCAGTTACTGAGCCAAATTACTCATGCACAATGCCAAACACTTACCCTTGATCATTTCAAAATAAAGCATTAAATTCACCCCGTTGTAAGATACTTCTCCTTCCTCCTTTTTTCCCTTTGGATGGACCCAAACAGTACTAGCCAAAAATAAGCCTTAAGTCATATATTTCCTGCCAGTTGTTTCTATAGCTGCCATGTTTCCACGTCCTCTAAGATTTACTGTTTCCAACTGTAGGATATAAAACTTCATGAACTGAAATCAAGACATCATCCATGTCATTAGGGTTTCCTTAAGATATATTTTACCCGAACACCATGGTTACCATAGTAATACACTAGTGTCATTACTTCATTTGGATTTAGCAGACTGCTTGTTGGCTCCCCTGCTATTTTTTTACATGAACAGATAAAGGTATTTCTTTATTCTTTCATAGATTTAAAGGCCAGAAGGACCAGTAAGATCATCTTGTTTGACTTCCCATATAACACAGGCCATAGAACTCCTCTCCACCCCCAAAATTCCTAATGTACATTTGATAGTAAAACCTCCCATCTTAATTTTAAAAGAGTAAGTGCTGGAGAATGCACTATGACCCTGGGTAAATTGCTCCAATAGATAATTATTCTCACCATTAAATCATATGCGTTCTTCATTAAGCCTGTCTTTTAATGTAGTCCAGTGGTGCCATCATCCAGGGAAAATCTCCATTTGCTTTGTCCTTAACCCATCCTGCCTGGAACCCCAGTAAGAGGCTGTGTTTGGCAGACTCCTTTGAAAACACACTTCTTTGCTCAAGTTCCCTGCTATTTTAGAAAACAGCTGAGAACTGGGCATATAAGTTCTTCATTGGAAATCCATTAATATGATTGAAGAGGCCTCAAATCCAGTTTCATTTCACTTGTGACCATAACATAATAATGTGGTTGTTTTATTCCAGCTGTGGTTCTTGCCAATCTCTTACTGAATATGCTCTCTTGGGACACTCAAAAAACCAAATTTGATTATTTCTATGGTGGCTTCAGCTTCTGTATTATTTGTCCTGGTAGTTTAACTACCCTGCAAGTAAATTAAAGGTAACCCAATCCAATAACTATTTTTTGTCCTCTCTCTCAATATTTCAACAAATATCTTTAAAATAAATAATACTTTTCTTATCCTATCACACTCACAGTTTTTTCCCCCATCTGATCAATAAATTGAGGGAAGGACTCCCAAATTCCCTTGTATTTCCTATTGAGTCAAAGTGCAAAAAACTTCCAACTAGCATTCCTGTCAGAGAGCAATCTACACTTTAAACGGTCAGCCCTCCTGTCCTGAATACAAATGAGGTGCTGGTCTATTGATTTATAAATCACTGGAGTGAAAGAATGAAAAATGAACATCTTGCCCTCATGAACTCACCTAGTTGTGGACGGATAAAGAACGCATGCCAGCCATGCTGATTATTTTGTACTCACTGAATGAGGCTGTTACACGTTTTTATGCTGGCTGTCTTCATAAAATTGTTCCCCAAAACAAGATTAAGTGTACCAGTAACGTGTGTTGCTCTATCCATGGAATAAATACTTATTAGCAACCCAAATAAGAACCCTTTGAGGCCCTCCCCTTCCTTCCCTTTCTTGGCTAGGAAACTATTGTTACAACACAGAAAAAGGCAATACAAATACCACAGAGATATCATGGCCCAGAGAAAACAAGGTAATGAAAGTTAATGGAAGTCATTTAGGAAAAACTCTACCTATCCTTTCCAAATCTGATCTTATTTATGTTAATGGTAAAACTGCCATTCATTTCAGCAGGGGCTGAATTAGGCTTATCTAGCTTGCTAACAGAAGCCTGGTGCATACACCAAGTTAATATGGAAAATTTCCCTTGGAAATAATACCTTGGTACTGTGAGAATCAAAGTAAAAGGGGTCTGTTAAAAATGCAGTTATTGAGAAAGAATAAATTAGTGCTAGTAGTAAAACAAATCAAAGCATTCCTAAAGGCTGTGGCATCTTAAAAATCTTTTTTATGATCTGGTCTCTATTAACTCTGTTATGCACAAAGCAGATATATTATGAATTAAGCAACTTGTCAGATTGCTAACTCAGTTAGGACTTGAATGCCAATTGCCTGTGTATCAAGTATCACAATGGAATTTGCGGGCACTGGAAAGAATGAGAAATCAAGTGTTTTTGGTAAGACATATGGGGTTCATGCCTTACTGAGCCACCCCTATTAAACTGTGTGTCCATCCAGCCATCTGTGAGTCTGTTTTGTTTGTTCAAGAAATCCTCCTAAATGATAAGAGCTAGGACCACCAAATTTGGTACGCAGCTTTCTCTTATCATAACTTAAAGCAAGGGAGGGGAGCCTCAGGCCCAGGGACTGGATGCAGCCCCTAGCTTGTCTGGATCTGTCCCCTGAGTCTCAAGCCTCCCCTGCAGCATTGGGGAGCCCCTGCTGGTGGATCAACCCCCCCTCTGCTCCATCACAGTGCTGGAACACACAAAATCTACTAGCCTGGGGCTCCCCCAGGCTCTGGTGTGTGAGGGGAATGTGGGGTGTGTCTTTCTCCTTCTCAGTCAGGGGTCACATCAGTGAGGGTTTGTTTGTTTGTTTTATTCTCACTTATGTGTGGCCCCTGGCTGATTTTTCTGTGGGTCAGCAGCCCCTGACCAAAAAAAGGTTCCCCACTCTTGACTTAAATCAAAGTAAGGTTTTGGTTGTGCCAGGAAAATGGGATATGCTTGGAATTTGATTGTTTCTGGGGTCTGGTAGGAGGGAAATTTATACTGTAGAATGACCACATGGGGGCAACAAGGGGTCAGAGATAGGGACCAGAACATCTATAACCTCATTGGGACAGCAGGGGGTAGCGATGAAGAAAGGAACAGCTATCTCCTATATATTTCAGAGAGATTGTTTGTGTGTCTGTTCTCTGTGTGTCTATCTGCCCCCCAGCTGGGAGATATATACCCCTACCCTGTCTGTGCCCACTTCAGTGGCCATGGACAGGCGCTTCTCCCCTGGCCCAAGCTGCTGCAATGAGAGAGGACTAGCAAAGTCCTTTCTCCCAGGGGCACTCTCCATACTGAACCACTCATCCCCACTCCCAACCCAGAACAATGATTTACATGAAAGAACACAAAACTTATTTGATTAAAAGACCCCGAGCAATGCTGTGTAAATCTTCTAGTTATTTATATTGCAACCTCCACTAACAGGATTAGTCATATATAAAGACCCGCAGGAGATTTATTTTAAAAACTGTTTAACTTAACCAATACACCATAAACATTTATAATAGTAATCAGGGCTCGCCGAACTGTGGCGAGCCCTGCTCGCCAGCCGCGCTGTCTGGCGATCTGCACATGCGCAGATCGTTCTGCGCATGCACAGATCGCCCAAACCCGGCTCTTCCCAGGTTACAATTTACTCACCACGGGCGAGTAAATTGTATTATTTGTCGAGCCCTGATAATAATCTGTGGCAAATGAATTCCCTTTCACACAGTGGGAACTTTACTTTTCTACAGTTCCATTACTTTATGGCATTAAACCACATATATGTGAAGGACATCATGTCTTGAAAGCCATACCATTATGGAATATGTATAGTCTATCCTGATTGGGATTTAGATTGAAGATTCTTAAAGAATATGTTAGATGCCTGTGACAGACCCAGACAAGCTGGCTGCCACACACTAATGGGGGAAGACATGCTGGGGCTTGGGTGAACAGCTTTTTCTTCCCTGAGTAAAAAAAGGCCTAGCCTAAGTCAAAGTGCAGCATAATCAGGCAGGCACCTGGGGTCGATTAGAGCTTGCTAGATGCTATAGGCTAATTAGACACCTGCAGCCAATTAAGGCCTGTGGAGCTGCTTTAAAAGGTCCCTCCTCCCAGGCGAGGAAGGTGGTAAGGAAAAGAGAGGACTGGAAGGAGGAAGTGCAGTGCAGAAGAGCTGTGTGGATGTGAGCTGAGGAGTAACGAACAGGTACCAAAGGAAAAGTGCTGGGAGGGATCATTTGGAGAAGTAGCCCAAGGAAAAGATGCCAGATTGAGAGTGGCAGTAACCCTGTCTGTTGCTGCTGCTTTAGGGTCCCTGGGCTGGAATCCAGAGTAGTAGGCAGGCCCGGGTTTCCCCTGAACCTCCCCACGATATCACAAAAATCTGTCTCCGAGAAGGGAGATCAGGACTCCAGAGGGGATTTTACCCCAAAGTTATGAACTAGCTTGTGATGAGTATGGCTCAGTAGGCTGTGGCTCCTGCCTCTAGTAAAGAGAAAGAGGCCGTGTGCAGGGCCACAGTGAGCCTCTGAGGATAACACTATCTGCCATTAGCTTGAGACTTGCAGGAAACAGCTGGAGCTTTGCCACATGCCACAGGAAGTCGTATTGGAAATTCAGTGGATGTACCCTTATGTCTGGGTCTGTACTGTGCTGCTAAAAATACTATCCTTTACATGAGACCAGCAATTATTATCTGATTACAAAATTCACAGCCACTTGCACAAGAGTAGAGGAGTTAATCTGACTGATATGAACAAATTCAAATGAGGCTTATTGAATTTTGCCTACCTGGAAAATCCTCCTCTAGGCTTCAGTAGTGAAGTTGTTCTTCATTCTCAAAACCTGCTAAATACTGTAATTAATGTGGACTATTATAATCACCTGTAAGGTTGAACCAAGCATGAGAATGACAGGTGAGAGACTGCTGTACTAGTGATGAGATTTGTGTATTCTTTTTAAAGCACTTACTGCCACAGTTGAGATCAGCATTGGCTTTCAAACTAGAAACTCGTTGATACAAATAAGAGAGGGGCTCCCGGCTGAATACTGTTTGTGACGGAGCCCTGATCTATGCTAGAGAGTTATTTTGAAATAACTCCCCTTATTTCAAAATAACAAGGCAAGCGTCTACACTACCAAGCCCGTTATTTCAAAATAATGGGCTTGTTATTCCACAATACTAACTCCTGCTTGTAAAGAGGAATAATGCTTATTTCAGGATTGTTATTTTGATATAGTATTAGTGTGGACGCTCGGCTGCTGTTATTTTGAAATAATTGGCCTTGAGAGGCCTCTCACAGCTGCCCTTGTGGTCACTCTTGTCACACACCTGACAATTCCTGTGTTCCCCTTCTCCTGCTGACTTTAAAGCTGGAGGCAGAAGGGAAAGGGCTTGTGGCACCACAGCTGCCCTGGCAGCCCCATGTCACAGAGCACTCTTCATTGCAGTCATGGCAGACCCCAGTGCTCCCTCTGAGTCCCCCATGGCTGGCAGCAGGCCTGCAGCTACCTCTGAAGACCCTGATCAGGGGCGTAAGAGGGCACTGGCCTGGAGAGGTGCAGCAATCCTGGATCTCATTGAGGTCTGGGGCTAGGAAACCAACATCTAGGAGCTGCACACCAAGAGGCTCAATGCAGAAGTCTATGGCCCTATGGCTGCCAGCTTGGCCCAGAAGGGGCACAGCCATCATCAACTTCGGTCAAGACACAGCTATCATCAGCCTGCACGAGGGCAGGGTTGTGGAGGAGGAGGAAGATGAAGAGGAGCAGGAGCAGGCCAGCCTGGACACCATGCCCACCAGCCAGGAGATAATCATTAGCCTGGAGTCAGACCCCATCCCAGGATGTCATCCAGGGCTTGGATGAATCCTTCAAAGGCACTTCAGGTGAATTCTGTAACTTTCCCTATACACATGCAGGGCAAGCGGCAGGTAGGGAGGGGCTGTGTGCTCCTCACTCAGCCTTCTCAGCCAGGGGAGCGTGTCACACAATAACCTGTACACATCGGTGTGCATGGATCGATGGTTCAGAGCATTTAGCCCCATGACACTCTCACACAGGAACCCCTCACTCCTTCTCACAAGGTTCCTGAAGAGGCCTGCCTTACTCCTGACTCCATGGTGGGACACCTTCCCACAACAAGCCACCACTAAGGAGGCTGGGGTCATGGAAACACACAGCAATGCTGCATATGGCACAGAGTCATGCCCACACTCTCAGGCAGCATCCGCTCCTGGTCAAGTGCGGCAATAAGGAGTAGACCAATCCGCTGCGTGGGAACCTGCCAGGGGGAGGAAGAGGAGGGAACCCTATTAGCACTCTCTCCGGCAAGCAGCATCTGCTGCTCACACACACCTCCACCAATACCCTCTTCCCTCTCCTTGAGAGGGCAGGGACAGATGTTTTCTCTGTGTGGGATGCTGCCAGTGCTGGACCCAGTGTATGTGGGACATGGAAGGAAACCAAACTGCCCTGTCCCCCTATCCCACCTGCAGGCTCCTGGCCTGGCTGGCACCTTCCCATGCCTGCTTGTCCCCAGGACATAGGGATAGCAAGGCTCCCCAGGAATGTCTGCAGAAAAGTTCCCACTGTCTAGGCAACAGATGGCCTTACTCGAAGCGCATCACCATCATCTAAACTGAAACCTTGTTGTCAGCTCAGAGATTAGGGGTAGGCTTCATGCATAGTGTCTCCTAGGATGACTGCCCTTCTCATTTTTTGTTTACAGCTGGGCTAGCTGCGAGCGTGACTTGTCCATCACCTCCCGTGCCATCTTCCCAACCCTGCAAGATGCACAGGCAGAGGAGAACCTGTGAGGACCTGATTTGGGAACACATGGACTGCCTCTGTTCTCTCAGACAGCTTTGACAAGGAGCACCAGGCTGACCACAAGCGGAGGAGGACCATGTGGTTACGTCTAAACTACACCCCTCTGCCAGCAGAGGGATGTAAAATAGAAGTATCGGAAGTGCAAATGAAGCCGGGATTTAAATATCCCGCACTTCATTTGCATAATGGCGGCGGCCGCCGCTTTTTTTCGAAACGGGGCTTTTCAAAAAAACCCAGCAGTTTAGCTGGGGCATTTTCAACAGAAATGCCCCATTTCAAAAGATCCTGTACTCCTGAGTACACAGGAATACTCAGGAGTACAGGATCTTTTGAAACGGGGCATTTCTGTCGAAAATGCCCCATCTAAACTGTGGGTTTTTTCGATATTGCACTTCCCGATATGTCTAATCTACATCCCTCTGCCAACAGAGGGGTGTAGTTTAGACATAGCCTGTGGGAGCAGCAGCCATGCCAGCATGAGGTCATGTGCTCCTCAGTAACATCAGTCATGGAGTGCATGGTCGCGACTATGGAGCAGTCCACCAGCCACCTCCCCGCACCTGTCACCCCCCCAATTCCCTGCACTTGCCCCTGCACCTGCTCTGGCCCCCCCCACCCCACCCCGGGCCCATGAACATGTAGAAGTGGGATGTCCTGGGCAGCTGAAGCCTCCTGAAGTACCTGAGCCAGGCACCAGTCCCAGCCCCATCCCTGAGTCCTTTTACGACCTCCTTCCCCCTCTTCTCTCCTCCCCCATTCTAGGTTCTTTCCCTGTCCCTCCCCTGTTGTATATTCCCTGAATAAAACATGAGAGTTGCTTTTTCCAAACAAAAAAGGCTTTTGTATTTGGTCTGCAGGGGAGGTGAGAAGGGAGCAAGGAACAGGAGGGGTGGGAGATCAAAAGTACAGAAGGGCAATGCAGGGATCCCTTGTGAGGAAGCTCAGGAGAGAGTCTCTCACAGCTGGTGTTGGCTGAAACTCTCCCTCAAGGTCTCCAGGATGAGCACAGCTCCTGATGTGCTCACAGAACGGCAGCAGTTCCCGGGTGCTCATAAGCCCTCTCCAGCTGCTCAGCCTCTGCCCCGCATCCTGGCAGTAAAGTCTCCTGCTTGCTCTCACATATGTTGTAGAGAACACAGCAGGCTGCCACCACCTGGGGGGATGTTTCATTTGCAGAGGTGCAGGCTGGTGAAGAGACTTTGGAATTTCCCCTTGAGGTGGCCAGTGCATACTTAACCACCATGCAGCACCTGCTGAGCTTGGCATTGAAGGTCTCTTTGGTGTGGTCCAGTCTGTCTACGTAGAGCTTCATCAGCCAGGAGATCAAGGGGTATGCTGCATTGCCCACAATGCACATGGATGTGTTGACGACCCTGTGTGCATTGTGCAGCCTGTGGAAGAGACTTCAGTGCTGATGTACATCCTATGGGAGAGGCTTGAGTTCCAGGATACACGGGCTTTGTGTGCCTTCTCTGACCACCTGATATAAATGTCTGTGAACTGGCCCTTGTGCTTCACAAAAGCCTGCAACACCATCAAAAAGTACTCCTTTCTATTGATGTTTTTGGATGTACAGTGGCTGCAGGCCAAGATGGGCGTGTAGATGCTGTCAATGGCCCTCCCACAGTTGGGGAAGCCCATGGTGGCAAAGGCAGCGATGGATGGGGTCTACGTTGCACAGGGTGATGAGCCTCTGCAACAGGATGGTGTTGATGACCTCAACCACCTATAGAATCATAGAAATATAGAATCACAGGGTTGGAAGAGACCTCGGGAGGACACCAAGTTCAACCCCCTGCCCAAAGCAGGACCAACTCCAGCTAAACTATCCCAGCCAGGGCTTTGTCAAGCTGGGACTGAAAAACCTCTAGGGATGGAGTTTCCACCACCTCCCTAGGGAACCCATTCTAGTGCTTCACCACCCTCCTAGGGAAATAGTCAAATCTGCATGAGCACAGCCCAACCATGGATTTCCCCATGCCAAACTGGTTCCCAACAGAGCAGTAGCTGTCCGGCGTGGTGAGCTTCCAGAGTATAATGGCGACACGCTTCTGCAGGGGGATGGCGGGTCTGAGGTGGGTGTCCTATTGCCTGAGGGCAGGGACGAGCCACTTACAGAGCTCCAGGAAGATGGCCTTCCACATGCAAAAGTGCTGGTCATCCCACCAGTGCAGGACAATGCAGTCCCACTGTGAGAACTAGTATCCCTCCACCAAAAGTAGCATTCCACGGTGTGCAGAGGATGGAAGGGAATTCGGTGCATCAGGAGTGCCAGGGCCTGGGTGAAGAGCTCCTCTGGTCCATCCTGGTCATCGTGGTCCTGAAGCACCATGTGGGCAGTCTGCATTAACTGAGCCATGAGGCTCAGCACAAGGCCCAAGAACCTGGCACTACTTTTCAGCAGCTCCGGCTCCATGATGAGAGTGTTGTGGTGTCTGCAAGGGCAACCAGAGCACATGGCATGAGTTTGGTGTCCCACAATAGGGTAGTCAGTGGAGAAGTGGTGTGTGAGATGCAGCTGTAGAGAGCATGGGTCTCAGCTAGCTTGAGGAAGCAGCCACAGGAAGTGACTGTGCTCTTGATGCTCTCCCTGGAGTGCTTCCGGGGGCTTTAAATGAGATTCAGCGTCCAATCAGCGTGGACACACTATTTCGATATAATTCTGTGCTATTTTGATGGTGCCTCATAGTATGGATGCACTATTTTGAAGTAGTTATTTCAGGAGGTATTAGTTTGAAATAAATAGTTTCCCAGTATAGGCGTGTCCTGAGAGACCTATGGCTCAAGTCGAATGATCATCAGATTCCCTGCCACCCATGTTATTTCCAAATGTTGGAAAGAGCTAAGGGTGGTAAATTATTCAAGTGAAAGAGGGATTTGGGACAGAAAATTTTAAATTGTTGCACTTGTTTAGTTACTTCATTTGGGATTTCCATGGGTAACCATCAGTATGAGAAACTGAATTGCTGTCCTTGATAGCAATAGGTTGCATATTCTATTCCCTAGAAAGTTCAATCACTGAGCTGGCTTTAGCTGAAATAATGCAAATTTGGCTGCTTTTGATTTGTCCCTGTAAAGTTATCATCATCTTTACCACATTTGCAAAATATTTCCATTAAAGTGTTCCAGCTATACATAAGAAGAAGATTGTTGCAGAGGATAAGAAATGTTCATTTGGATTTCTAAAGACAATGTACCAGTAAAAGTCCTTTATGTAATGTGTGCTAACGCAGTATTTTTCTGCTTAATTAACTTTATTAATAATATTACAAAGAAGCTACAAAACTGGCACTTCCTTAATTCAGGGGATCCGAACTCCAACAACTTCTCTTGAGGGCCACAGGAAATGTGCATTATCGTGAATGTTCTGGCCTAAGTGAGGCAAGGGAGCTGATGTACTGTATTTTTCTCCTCCACAGTGACTCTTAAGAAAAACGAAACAATCTGATCAAAACCACAAACCAGACACAAAAGGAAAATCTGACCTTAGATCTGTTTCTTGTGCAAAGGAAATGACTAGACAAGAGGGGGAAAAGCTGCATTTAGCTCTGTCTACTTTTTCCTTTGGCCCTGTGTGTCATTCCTCCTGAGGATGCTGCTGGCTAAGCAAGGCAGCTGCACTCTTTCCCAAAGGCTCTACTGACCCTCTTTCTGATCTCAAAGGCTCAAGGGGAAGCTGATGCCATTTTACTAACTCGTGGAAGATATTCTTCTTTATAGTAGCATCTGGCTCACTCCATTGGCAGCTGTGTTGCCTCTGGGTTTACTTACTGGTTAGACTTGAAGTCTTGTGCAGCAGAATACTGTTTGTATAAATACCTCTTTTAAATTAGTTAGAATTCACATACCGAGCAATGTCTTGTCCCAGGCATTTCAGAGGACCCAGGGTTTCATTGCTATCAATATCCTGGCTAACTAGACTAAACTAGCGTACATGTGCCTGCATCTTCTACAATCACATCCTGTGACTGTGGTGTAGACAGAAGATAAAATAAAGATCCAGTAGAGAGATATGTTACTTTATATCTGTCTTACATGACATCTCGTAGAATTTTTGATCATATAGAACCCAAATCCATTGTGTACCCATTGTTTTTCTGACTCTGAAAGATTTGTACCCAATAGTTCACACTCTGATTAACTTTGCACTCTAATGCGATGCCAAAACTGTTAAGTTACTTCCTTACAGGAATTTTGGAATTTAGCTAAGATCAGAATAATAGAGAATAGAATCTAGATTCACTTGGCTATCTGCTGCACTAATTCCTTTAACATTCTTAGTGCAGTGGATTCTTTGGGTGAATGGTTCCATATCCAAAAAGCTCCAAGGACAGAGGGCATCCTTGCCATATGCCTTTAGACTGAATGAAAACAGAGTGTATCCATGAAGCCTCATTTCCTGTTATGAAAATGATTTTATCTATCTACGACTGCTGCACACCACTTCTCTATATTCTTAGACTGCCATGACATAATTCTACTCTATTTGAACAAAGGGTTTCTCCATTTCTAATGGTAATAACATACATGGGTCTTCGTCTGATCAGGCAGAATGGATAATCCCCCAACATTCATTGTGTTTTCACTGTCACACAAAAAACCCTGTCTCATCTTAAGAGGGCAGTATTTTTTTAATCTGTTTGCCAAAACTTTTTGCTAATATTTATACCCTGGGATTTAATAGGCAAAATGGGTTAGTAGGAGGGGCATATTATCTTTCTCTGATTTAGAAAGCCCATCAGTGTAACACTGAAAATCTCTCTCAATGGGCACATTCTTGAGATGACTGATGAAATTTTGCAGGATGCTTATGTAAGCCGTGGCTTTCACCTGTCTGTTTAAGTCTGAAATAGCGGCCCCTACCTTTTCTGCCATTATGATTTCTTTAAAGACTTTCTAATCGGAGTTTCCAAGGTGCTCTGTGGTCATCAAACTGTGTTCCTATTGCAGCCAATTGCCATTGACGCCAATGGGAGCAGAGTCCTGTCAATGTTAACACTTGAAAATTCCACCTTTTGGCTACTTATGGATGGCCAGACTTATACACATTATCATAGTACTACAAATATATAGTACTTGCTGCTTTGAAGTGTATGATATCTGAATCTGGTCATTTGCTATGTGGGAGGAGTATTTTTTCCCTTGGGAAACATTTAATTTCTGGGCCAGATGTTTGTCTTGTTTATTTCTTTTCTCATAATATTCCTGCTCCCTTTCCAGTTTGATCTTTTTTTTTTTTGAGCTATTTCATTTTCCTCTTGCATTTTGCAATTGTTGAAAAACATTCTTTGATTCTATTTATAGAATGTTTTAGCCTATTTGTTGCCTTTTTAAGAGCTATTCTGTTTTTCTTTCTTTCTTTCTCTCTCTCTCTCTCTCTCTCTTTTTTTTTAGTTTGGGAAGCTCTGCAAACCAGCCTCATTTAATGTTGGCTTGATAGTTACATTAAAGTATGTAAGGTTGTTACTTTTTTGACTAGCATCTTCTCTTTAAATATTCTGCAAAAGGGCATGAAGTATGATTGCCATGGATCAATGATGGGTGATAGAAGCTAGTTTGTTAGGAAACATGGGAATGGGATGAGATACTACAATTTGGTATTTCCAGAGACGTTGTTATTCCCAACAAATGGAAAGAGAAAGTAGCTGATGAAAACATGTCATTGAACATTTATTTATTTGTAGGCAGGAGAAAAGTGTATTTTTTATCATTAAGACTCTAGCCATCTTTCTCAGACTGTTGATTAAGACATTTGACTGAAATAACACTTACTGCATTGCCCTCAGAAATGTTATCAAACCTATGACATTTTTGTTTCAGTGTAGAAGTATAACAAGTTCATCTCATCTAGAAGAACCTGTAGGAGAATTTTTTCTATCCTGGGTTGCAAGCATGTATGAATAATATGGCAAACATTTTTGCCACTAAGGTTCCTTTTAAAAACATACAGGGGCCTTCCTGGTCTTTTCATTGCTCTTTTATTTAAACCCTCATATGTGAGGGGTGAAAGTGTTCAACACCTCTTTTCTCTACATTTCTTACAAGAGGATAATATGTCACTGTATTTTCTTAATTGCATGTAAGGCCTTCTGTCATTTTATATTATTAACTGTAATTGAATTAACCATTAATATTTTATATTTTGCTATTATTTTGTATAAACAATCAAGACATTTGCCATATAATATCTGGAAATGGGAGATGTTGTCTTATTTTGGTGAGAGTCACTGAACATAAGAAATTTTACAGGCTATGATTTGTTTTCTTGACATAACTATTTTTTATATTGCTTTTTTCAATTCTGGTGTACTGCTCAATATCAAGTTTTTTTTAAATTTTGATTCATCTTGAGCCAATACAACAACATGAAAAAAATAAACACCATTTCTTTACGTCCCATCTTCCCAGCCTGCATTTTTATCAGGGGGTATACTCACTCAAATCCAGTCAATCAGTCTCAGTGCCACAGGTCATGGAAGGCATTAACCACTGCTAGGGACACTGCACCCACAGCCATTAAAGACAAGTCTGTTATCTTTCTGTGGAGCAGTGGTGAAGGATTTTACTGTTTCCCATAGGTACCCTATCATACTAAATTGGTTAATGGCACCTCCCGCTTCCCTTTTCAGGAGAGTGCTCTCCTATATTTTTTTCTATCCTCCCCTTGCCCAACAACACTTTACTAGCTAATATTTAGTTTACAATAGATAATCTATTATCCTTTGTATTAATATTTTTATTGTCCCTTGATTTGAGCAACTGAGGTTCATGTGATTTATGTTCCCATTCCTGAATTTTACCACTTATTACAGCCAAGCCATTCGAATCCTCATTTGTTTGAGTGTTCTAAAGTGACACTAAAGACCTTTGTGCTTCTTTTTCTTGGCAGCCTGCCATGCATTTTTCTTTTGCTTCTCCTCGGTATTGTCCCACTGACACTCAATTTGTCTTTCCAGAAGCAGCCCCAAGCATTTTATTTTAAGAACTTTCTTTCTTTCTTTCTTTCTTTCTTTCTTATCACAAAAGTTTGAGGTAGAAATGTATACATTTAAACGGAGAAGTCAAATCTGCATCATTTTGCTTTTTCTTAGTCCTTAGGTTACCTCTCCTATTTTTCTGCACAACCTCAGGGTTGTAGTTTTTAAATTGAGAAATATCTGCATTTTGTGTCCTTTACAGCAGATCTTTTGCTCCCTAGCATTTTTTAAATCAGGTGATAATAATGTGATTTAATTATATCCCTGGAGTGATTCTTTTACACCTGTGTGAGTGTAGTGGGAGGTGGGGAAAGGGGAATTAGGGCTGTGAGATTTCTATCTATAATTACCTTATCTGCTCTTCTCATATTTAAAACTGCCTTAATGATATTCTGCACTAATAGATTATTTTTCATCAAGTTCTCAGAGCATCATGTTATTCTCACCTTTGTTCCTGCTTTCGCTGTTCTCCATATTATCAACTTTAGAAATCCTGCCTTGGTTCTGTTTCTTCAGAAGAGATTCTGGCCTGCAGATTCAATACCTCATCTGCATTCTGTCCTACTCCAGTTTCAATTATGCTGACCCTCTCATCTAGGTTAGCCATGTTCATTTGTTATAATTAGCAGCTGGGAACAGAGATCTATTCTGAGTGCCTTAGGGCTTTTGTGTGTCAGCTTTGGATCAGGAAGAAGGAAACCTAGTCCTTTTCTTGGCTTTATGTGCCTGGCTGCCATCTTGTCCACTTCAAGGAGGTGACACAAATCCCTAAGAGCAGTCAGAATGCCATTTTTCTGTATTTCCTTTTGGAAATAGGTCCTGATTGTGACTCTCTAAAAAAAATTGTTTTTCTTTTGCAGTAATATATCAATTCATACATATTCAAATAAAATAACAAAACAAAGCAGGAATATGGCTTAATGATTACTTTGTATAATAAATTCATCTTTATATACTCCTATGTGTTATAAGATAAATAATTCCTTAACAACCCACCTGGAGTCAGTTTGCAATGCCCTCAGGAAAGACCAACTGACTTCATAATCGGAACTTGTGGACAGATTAACATCAGTTTTTCCATGAAGGCAGCATGGGTTTTTCCGTGAAGGCAGCATGCGTTTTTCCATGAAGGCAGCATGGGTTAATTCAGTTAAGGCTATGTCCAGACTGCAGGCTTCTTTCGGAAGAAGCTTTTCCGGAAGAGATCTTCCAAAAAACCTTCTTCCGAAAGAGAGCGGCCACACTGCCAAAGCGCATTGAAAAAGCGATCTGCTTTTTCGAAAGATAGCGTCCACACATCTCATATTTTAGCTGTGATTACTATGGACGGAGCGGCCACTAGGGCACCCGTGCTTTTTCCTCTTTCCTCTTCTTTTGAAGCACTCACTCTTCTCCATCCACACCCGCCTTTTTCCGAAAGAGCTCTTTCAGAAAAAGGCTTCTTCCTTGTAGAAAGAGGGTTACCAATGTCGGAAAACCCCTCTGCTCTTTTAATTTTTTTCCAAAAGAATGTGATTGCAGTGTGGACATAAGTGCTTTTTTTTCGGAAAAATGTCAATTTTTCTGAAAAAAACTCTGCAGTTTAGACATACCCTTAGCTACTCAAAGAAGTTTGGGGGAATAGCAGATTTCATTCTTATAAAATTACTATTTTGGTGTCCATTTTTTGGCATCAGGAGTGACAAATGACAGAATGAGGAGCAATGGTCTCAACTTACAGCGGGAGAAGTGTAGGTTGGCTAACAGGAAGAATTATTTCACTATACAGGTGGTGAAGCACTGGAATGAGCTACCTGGCGAGGTGGCGGAATCTCCATCCCTAGAAGTTTTTAAATCTCAGCTTGACAAAGTCCTGGCTGGGATGATTTAGTTGGGATTGATCCTGCTTTGAGAAGGGGGTTGGACTCGATGACCTCATGAAGTCTCTTCCAACCCTATGATCACTCAAACAGGAAGGATCTTCTAAAATGCACAACACAGAGAGACTTAACGTAGGGGTAACTACTATCCATGGGTGCCTTAGATAAAGCAGCACATGGTTCCTTCCAAAATATGGGCATACGTTGACATTCAAAGACTATTTGAGACAAGCTTGCATTGGAAGGGTTGCACTAGGGATGTGAAAATCCCGTTAAATCAGTTAACCGGTTAAATGTTATGTTTTTCTGGTTAACCAATTAAGCAGGATCCTGTGGGTGGAAACCCACTCTTGCCTGGCTGGAGCAGCCCCCGGCCCACAGGTCTTCTGGTTGTTGGCGCCCCAAGGTTGCCACTCCCAGCTCCGCGGGATTGCCAGCCCTCCAGGGCTCCCAGGTCTGTGAGGCTGCTGGCTGCCAGCCCAGCAAGGCTACTGGTTCCCACTCCCGGCCCCATAGGGCTACTGGCCCTATAGTGCTTCCGGCTCCTCGGGCTGCCACCTCCACTGCTCCCAGTCCCACACATCTCTGTTGGCCCCTACGGTGATCATTTGTTGGTTACCTGTTCCGTTCTTTCCTTCTGGAGCATCTGGCATTGGCTACTGTTGCAAGACTGGATTCTGGTCTAGGTAGACCTTTGGTCTAATCCAGTGTAGTTGTTCTTATGTAAGAAGTTTATTGCACATAGAGGTGGTGTAGTCTAAGAGAACGGTTTTTTTGAGTGTGAACAGAATATCATCTGTCTATAAACTAATCTTATGCTCATTATTCCAGACAATAATTTGTTCAGTGCAGGATATCTGTCTGATATATGATGCTAGTCGTTCCATGTGTATAACAAATAGTAGATGGGATAGGAGATACCCTGATGAATTTCACAATTTTAACTGAAAAATAGGGAGAGATAATACCAGTGGTCAGAATAGAAGCAAGAGGTAATTTGAAAATAGTATACAGACCAGAAATATAGGTCCAAATTCTAATTTTCCCAGGATTATATGAAGCCATTCCATTCAACTGAAGGCTTTTTTAGCATCTAATGATAGGCCAACAGCTAGAACATCAGTTATTTGTGCCTCAGGGATAAGTAGGAACCTACAAAATTCAAAATTCATTTTGGCTGATTTCATGGTCGTAGGATTTTTTAAATTGTAAATTTCATGATTTCATCTATTTAAATCTGAAATGTCAGAACTATGTATCCATCCACCAGTCACCACTCTCTAGCTACCCAGCTTTCAAGGCAGCGAAGTAGTAAGGGTAGCAATACTGTGTCTCCCCTCAAATTGGGCACCCTTACTTCCCTCCTAAAATAACATTTCAAATTCCTGCAACTCATTTTGGTCAGGACTCCAAATTTGAGCAATGCTGCTCTTCCCCCATGAAATCTGAATAATATAGGGTAAAAGTACACAAAAGAGCAGATTTCACGGGAAACCAGATGTCACTGTCTGTGGCACATTTTTCATGGTGATGAATTTGGAAGGACTCCATAAACTAGGAGGAATATCTTCTGAGTATTGTCCACTGCTATGGATAATCACTTCAAATTAAACTTACCTGGTTTATGACTGGTGGAGCAATATTGTTTAACCATGAAGTGAGAAGCTTTGTCTGTAATATGTCTTGTAAAGACATGCAGACAGTAATCCTGCAGTGAAGATCATACTTGCCTTTTTCAAGAATAAGTTTTCTTATCATCATTTTCCTCAAGTACCATGAATTATTTCTCTTGTAAATATTTCATAGACTCCAGACAGTATCAGTGCTAATGGACTGATAAATGTCTTATAACATTCTGCTGGGAAGCCAACACATCCAAGTGATTCACCAGACCTGAGCAAGCCATTCCCCTGCTTAATATCTAGTAGAAATAAGTCTTCCTGCATATAATCTCTTTGAGGTATCAACAATGTATTTAGAGTAGCCCTCCAGGAATTGGTCAAATAGATTGGAATTGAACTCATCCTGTGATGTGCAAAGGGATTCATAAAAGTATTTAAATTGCCTGTTAATGTTATCATGTTCATGTACAAAATGACCATTGTCCTGCAGTAAAAAGAATAGTGTTATTGGATGAAGCCATTTTAATTTTCTTCACTATGTGTTTGCCCACTTGATCCCTCTATTCATGGTGCCTTTGTTAAATTGTGTAAGAAGCAACAGCTCATTATTTTGAGTGTCTTTATGTTTGCCCCCAAATTTAGCAGACTCCTCTGCCAAAAAGTTATGTACTTTGTTCTTTTCTTTCTGCAAATTTTATACATTCTCCGCTTAGGGTAACCTTCACTAAGTCCCATATAGTTGTATTAGAGGAGACAGTATTTCCATTTTTCTTCAAGAACTTGGATGTTTCAGTCATCTGAAGAAATTCAGAGTCTCTAAGTAGAAGTATATTTAGCTTTGATCTTGTAGTACTATGGCAAATATATATGTGAAGAGAAATTGGAGCATAAACAGAGATGATAATATTACTCCAAGTGCCTCTTCATACAAAATCAAGCAATTCCCTGCCTGTTAAGCAAACAACTCCCCATACATCACCCAGTTTATATCACCAGTTTGGGTATGTTCTGATCCCAGATGATATGTGCCTTCATCCTACTCCTTTCCCCTCCCCATATGAATTAATGAGGAATCTGCCAGAAATATACCTTATGTACCAAAATACTTACATGTGCTTCAGGGATATGAATGCATAAATATATAGCCTATCTATATATTGTGACAGGGTCAGGTCAGATGGCTATAGAAGAGCCTGTCCTGATGACCTATCCTGCTTGAATCAGATGCCTTTTATCCACAAGGAAAATTTCAGCTCTGGTGGCTCCCACTTCATCTCACTTTAAATTACATATTCAAATTTTCCAAAATAATTTTTAAAATTTTGTGGAATAAAATGACATTTTAGAGTGACAGAATGCTTGCAGTTACCACTGAGAGAATAAAAGCATCAGCAGATTTAAAGCTCAGTGTCACTCTTGAAATGACTCTAAAACAGGGTATAAGTGGCTCCAAGTGTATTGCTCTCAGTGATTTCCAGAACAAATTTTCTCAAGTTACAGGTTAAAAGATTGTGTTTTTTCTGTCAACTTGACAAATTCAACTTGAGTTATATGGACATGACACTGGATCTTCCTAGCTTGCCCATCATCACTCATCATTACTATAATGACAGATGGTAAAGATTTTGCAAGTCATACTATGACCTGTTCTGTACTGTTGTCTTCAAATATTCTACCTTCAATTTATACCTGTGCAATTTCCTTTTCAGTAGGTTTGAATAGGTATAAATAAATTCTTTGGTTAACAAGTCTGTCTACACACGAGGCAGGATGGAATCCAGGTCATCCTTTTAGAGCTAAGTTGATACTACAGAACTGATGAAACAAGTCTTTAAATGTGCACAGGGAGTAGGAAGGTGCAGTGTAAACCATAACTGTTCAGAGTAGAAGTGCATTCTAAAGATTTGTTTGGTTAATAGGCTGTGGACTAAGTATTCAGTTTCTCCTTTGTAGTTCTTTCCCCCCCATGCATTAAAATTCACACAATAGCCTGTATTTTTCTGCCAAAATATAGTTCTCAAAACCATTTCAAGCAATATGTTGCTCCATTGTTTCTAGTTCTCTCCTAGAACTAGAAACACATCTACATAACAGGGCAAAAGTTGAATTAAGCTAGGCAACTTGAGCTACGTCAACTGCGTAGCTGAAGTCGGAATAGCTTAATTCGGCTTTTGGTGCTGTCTACACAGCAGGAAGTTGAAGGAAGAACACTCTTTCTTCAACTTCCCTTACTCCTCATAAAATGAGGGTTACAGGAGTCAGAGCAAGAAGTCTTCCAGCTCAACATTATTTTGAACATTCTTTGTTATTTCGGAATAACGTCAGTTATTCCAAAATAATGTTGCTGTGGTAGTAAAGCTTAGGTAGTAAAGCTAATTGAGGAGTACAAGGAAAGTACTGGAAATCATTCTACTCAGGGAGAATCAGGAAGCTATTTGGTTGGATGACCATCAAAAATAACTCTAGCTCACTTTCACTTCAGCTCTTAGGCTACGTCTACACTGCAGAGCTATTTCGGGATATCAGAGGTATCCTGAAATACCTCTCTTGCATCTTAACAGCATGCCCGTTATTTCAAAATATAATGGTCTCACTATTCTAATGTCCCTGTAAACCTCATTCCACAAGGAGTAAGGGATGTTTCAGAATAGCAGGTTATTTTGAAATTTGGCACTGTGTAGACAGCACCAAATTACAAAATAAACTGTTTTGAAATTGACTTGAAATAATCTAGACAATTTGTGTAGCTCAAATTGCATAGCTTATTTCAAGCTACAGGTGTAGACACACCCTTACAGAACAAGATTCTTATGTTGTTCTACTGTGTCCATGAAAGATTGGCAAGACATTGCCTCATACAAAGTCCATAAAATCTTGATGTATGCTTAACAAGTAGTAACATTCTCACTAACAAATAGTGTGTCTATGCCCCAATTAACATAAGCAAATTTTATGATCTGCTAGGGTATGTCTATACATCAAAGGTTTTTTTGGATACCAGAGGTATCCTGAAATACCTACCCCGTGTCTTTTGAACATGTCCACTATTCCGAAATATAGCAGACGTGCTATTTCACCATCCTTGTAAACCTCATTGTACAAGGAGTAAGGGATGGCTCAAAATAGCACTTATTTCGAAATTTAGTGCTGTGTAGACAGCGCCAAATTTTGAAATAGCCTATTGTGTATCTTATTTTGAGTTTATGGTGCTGTGTAGATACCCAGTTTTTTCTATCCACTAAATTATGGCTACTTGGTTTTTCTGATATGCTATAACTGTGCTTTTTCATCCACAATAATTTTTTTCTGAATATCATTAACATTTATGCAAAGAGAAATAAGTGATCAGCATAGATTCTAGTTTTCCATGATGAACTAAAATTCTCAGATAAAAATCTGCAGTTTTTCTAAAATTAAAATACTGAACTTTAGTTTCTCTAGCCACAATGTATATAGGTATCACTTGAACACAGTGTTTTATTGGCATGCAGCCTGTGAGCCTCCATTATCTGAGCCTCCATTATCTGATGCTTCATATTAACTGAATAAACAGCTGCCTGGGGGTTGACTGCCTGAACTCCAGCCTCTGTCAGCCACAGGTGCCTGGTGAGTCTACTGTGTGTGTTTTAATTTTTTTCACGCCTAAAGCAGTTTAGATTTCTGCAAGGTCTTTGGAGCAGGGAAGTATCTTCTGATCTGCGTTTGAACATTGCCTTCCACAATGGGGTCCATGACCAGGCATTACAGTATTTTTACTTTAAACTTAAGTCATATTACTGTAATGCCTGGTAAAACTTAAAAAACAACAAATAGTCTAGTAGCACCTTAAAGACTAACAAAACTTGTAGATGGTATCATGATCTTTTGTAGGCAAAACCCATTTCTTCAGATGACCGTAGTATAATAAGTCCAGATCCAAGAATAAATAAGGGAAGGAGGGAGGGTAGGGGGAAAGAAGGAAAAGGGGGAAGGGAGGAAGAAAAAGAGATATGGTATGTCTACACTTGCAGCCTAATTTGAACTAGGGCTGCAAATGTAGGCATTCGGAATTGCAAATCAAGCCCGGGATTTAAATATCCCGCACTTGATTTGCATCTTCAACCGGCGCCATTTTTGAAATTTACAAGCCCGAAGTAACTGCCCGCGTCTACACGCGGCAGTGAAATGGGCATTCAAAATAAAGCCCTAGTTCGAACTACCTGTTAAACCTCATTGCAGGAGGAATACAGGTAGTTCGAACTAGGTCTTTATTTCGAACGCCCGTTTCAGTGCCGCGTTTAGACGCGGGCAGTTACTTCGGGCTTGTAAATTTCAAAAAATGGCACCCGGCCGGGAAGATGCAAATCAAGCACGGGATATTTAAATCCCGGGCTTGATTTGCAATTCCGAATGCCTACATTTGCAGCCCTAGTTCGAATTAGGCTGCAAGTGTAGACATACCCTTAGTGAGTAGATGGTTCAAATATACAAGAGGCTGTTAAGAACCATTAGCACTTCCATTGTTTTTGTTTGGTTAAGTCATTAAAAGGTGGAAGATAGTGTGTGAGCCATCCTATATCCCAGTTCAGACTATTTGCATAAGAATTAAACTTGTAAATGAAGTCAAGTTCCAATCCTCTGTGTATTTGGCTTGTGGAATTGGTCTGAAACAAAACAACAACTTGGAGATCCATTAATGAGTGTCTAGGAAGATTAAAGTGTTCTCCAACAGGTTTTTGTGTATTGCCTTTTCAGATATCTGATTTGTGTCCATTAATTATTTCCCATAGAGATTGTCCAGTTTGGCCAGTATACATTGCAGTGGCACATTGCTGGCACTTGATGGCATAGATCACATTAGTGGATGTGCAGTAAAATGAGCCTTTGATTTGGTGGCTGATGTCATTGGGTCCAGTGATGAAATCGCTGGTATAGATGTGTGGGCAGAGTTGGCACCCGGGCGGATTGAAGGGATGAGTACCTGGATGATTATGATGGAGGTGTGTTGTGTAGTTATTGGAAATAATTTGTTTGAGGTTAGGGGGTTGTCTGTAAGTGAGAATTGGCCTTTCCCCCCAAGGCCTCTGAGAGTGAGGGGTCATTTTCCAGGCTAGGTTGTAGACTGTTGATAATATGTTGGAGAGGGTTAAGTTGTGGGCTGTAGGTGATGACAAGTGGAATTCTGTAGTTTTCTCCTCTGGGCCTGTCTTGAAGTAGTTCATATCTGGGTACTTTTTTGGCTCTGTCGATAATGTTTTTTCACTTCTCCGGGTGGGTATTTCAGTTTTAAAAATGCTCTATATAGATCCTGTAGGTGTTTGTCTCTGTCTGTGGGATTGGAGCAAATATGGTTGTATCTTAGGGCTTGGCTGTATACAATAGATTGGGAGATGTGTCTGGGATGGAAGCTAGAGGCATGAAGGTAAATGTAGTGGTCGGTAGGTTTCCGGTATAGGATAGTGGAAATTTGTCCATCATTTAATAGTACCATAGTGTCAAGGAAGTGGATTTCTCATGTGGACTGATCCAGGCTGAGGTTGATGGTGGGGTGGAAGGTGTTGAAATCCCTGTGAAATTCTTCAAGGGTTTCTTTCCTGAGGGTCCATATGATGAAGATGTCATTGATGTAGCATAAGTGGAGTAAAGGTGTTAGGGGGCGAGAGCTGAGGAAACGCTGTTCAAGGTCAGCCATAAAGATGTTGGTATATTGTAGTGCCATGCGGGTGCCCATGTCTGTGCCGCTGACTTGAAGATACAAATTATCTCCGAATTGGAAGTAGTTGTGGGTGAGGACAAAGTCACAGAGCTCTGTAACCAGGTGTGCAGTGCTGTCATTGTGGATGGTATTCCTGATAGCTTGTAATAGGTCTTTGTGTGGAATGTTGGTGTAAAGAGCTTCTGCGTTCATGGTGTCCAGGATGGTATTTCAGGTAGATTACTGATGTTTTGTAGTTTCCTCAGGAAGTTGGTGGTCTCTCGAAGGTAGCTAAGAGTGCTGGTAGCATAGGGTCTGAGGAGAGAGTCAATATAGCCAGATAATCCTGTTGTAAATGTGCCAGTCTTGAGATGATGGGTCGTCCGGGATTTTCAGGTTTGTGTATCTTTGGTACCAGATAGAAAACTCCTGGCTGGGGATTAGGGATGCGTGTTAGTGTAAATTTAGTCCTAAGCAGCATCAGGGAGCCTCATCTGCAGCTGTTTCAGGTTTTTTTGGTATTCTTCAGTGGAATCACAGGAGAGAGGCTTGTAGAATTTGGTGTTGGTGACTTGTGTGGTCGCCTCCTGTTCATAATCTGTTCTGTTCATGATGACTACAGTGCCCCCTTTGTTAGCCTCTTTTATTATGATGTTAGAATTGTTTTTGAGGTTGTGTATAGTATTACGTTCTGCATGACTGAGGTTATATGTTATATGCTGTTGTTTGCTCACTATGTCAACTCAAGCATGTTTACGGAAGAAGTTGATGTAGAAGTCAAGACTCTTGTTACGACCATTAATAGGGGTCCACATAGAAGCCTTCCTCTTGTGGGATTGGTGGGAGGGAAGAGGGGGAACAACAAGGTCAGTGTGTTGTACATCGGTTTGTTGGAAATATTCCTTTAGGTGGAGGTGGCGAAAATAGGCTTCCAGATCTCTACAGAACTGAATCATATTTGTGGGGGTGGTGGGGCAGAAGGAAAGTCCTCGCAATAGGACAGATTCCTCTGCTGGACTAAGATTGTGGTTGGATAGATTGACAATGTTGCTAGGTGAGTTGAAAGTATTGGGAATGAGAGATCCTGAGGCATGTAGGAGTTTGGATAGTTTATTGTCCTTTTTCTTCTGAAGGGAGATGAAGTGATCCTTGTAGGTGGTTTGCTGAATTTTAGTAAAGTCTGGAAAAGAGTATATGGGCATCTGGATAAGTGTCTGCATTTCCAGAACTGCCTGGATCTTCCACCTGGATCTTCCATTTACCTGCTAATGATGTATAGCCCTACTTACCTGCAGGTTAATTTTGTCTGATTTAATATATGCCTCATTGTATCTAGTGCAGTTGTTGGGGCTTTTCTAATACTTTTCTTATTTTCTCCTTTGCTCATATGTTTAATTTATTATACTCAAAGTATACTGAAAAGACCACTTATACTATAGTGATGATGGAAATGTGTGATGTTTTGTTTTTTTTCTTCTACTGAAGTAAATGCCAATAAGATTTTCAAGGATTTCAGCAGATATTTTTGAATTGTGCTTTACAAATAAGAAAAAAATATTCTAACATTGGCGGATATTGTTTGATGAACTATTTATCCAGTCCACATTTGAAATGAAAAAGGATTTATTAGCCCAAAGGGAGTTAGAAAGCAATAATACTCTTTAAAGATTATGTTCTTTTTTGTGTGGGTGCTCCTGTGACCACAACATTCAAACTCCATCCAGATGGAGATTTTACAACTAAGTATTGCAACCTGATGAGCGCAAAACCTTAAATGAACAGGTGACCTACATATTTAGTATAAAATATGGATTTATTGAGGAAAAGCCTAATTTTGAGTTGTGCATTAAAGGTATGTGCTTTTACTACTAATAAAAATAGCTCTGGCAGACGTATGCAGAATATGTATATTTCTGGTTTTGCCTCAATTCATGATATGCTGAGATGTTGTAAAATAGTATTTATAATCTTTACTATTTTTTGAAAAACAAAGAGGTAGTTCACAAATAGCAGGCTACACACTCAAGACATTGGATTTCTTCATATGCAAAACAAACAAAAACATGGAAAGAGTAATATAATCTACTAATTGTTGTTTTATTTTTTAGCATAGTTAGATCTTGAAAAGAGGTGGCAGGTTGACTGCTTTAGAGAAAGCATCTTCTATTTCTCCATGTGTAGCATGGTTAGGGGCTATGCAATCGTCCCCAAATTCTCCAATGAAAGGAGTTTCTGAGAACTCAAGGAAACATATCCTCCTTGGGTAGAACACAGGGGAGGGAAGCATGTTTATGACTTCTATGAAGGGAAAGGAAAGGAAAGGAAGAAATTGGGGGGAGAAATTAGCTAGATGTCTAGTGTGGGGGAAGCACACTGGAGAGGTTCATGCAGGATGATGGGCAAGGAGCTGTGTATGAGAGGATTTTGGCAGTTGTTGGAGAACAGCAAAAAGGGTACCCATGCCTCTCTTTCATTCTGTTCCCCATATATTCATTCTTTCTCCATAGTATCTGCTATCAGTTCCTGGTCTGAATTTATATACTGCACTCAGCAATATGACATCTAAGTACCTTTACTCTCTTTTGTTTACACCAATCCAGCAGGGCTGACAGCCATCGCAGGCCCCAGGGCAAAGTGTGTGTGTGTGGGGGGGCAACTGTCTGCCTCTAGAAGGGGCAGGGACTTTGGATGGAAGGGGCATGGCCAAGGGCAGTCAGTTCTTAGCACAGTCTAGGCTGTGTCGTGGGTCCCCTCCCCACCCCTTGGAACCTTGTGGAGCGACACTCTGGCAGCAATTCAAAGAGGCCTGGAGCTCCCAGACAATGTTGCCACTGCTTTGTCCCCGCTCCCTCTATTGGCAGGCCTGCCCCAATCCCAGGCCTTGCTAGAATCCAGTGCTTGCCTGTGGTGCAGGAGAGACTAAGCAGAGATAAAGGCACCTGCTGGGTTAAGGCAGTAGCTGCTTGCATATGGCAGTAGTGTAGCGAAGCAATGCTATATTTGGGGCAAGGCTGCTCTGTTTCCAGGTCCATAAAAGGCTGTTAGCAAATATCTCTCTGACATCCAGTGATGAGTCATTGGATGGGATGGGCTACAGAGAATCCTTTCCCTGGTGTCTGGCTGCTAGGTTTTGTTCACATGCTCAGGGGCTAACTGATTTGGGGTGGAGAAAGAATTTTCCCTTGGGTCACATTAGCAGAGACATTGGCAGTTTTTTACCTTTGTCTGCAACATGGGGCATGGGTCATTTGCAGATTTAAACTAGCATAAAGGTGGATTCTGTAACTTGAAGTCTTTAAATCATGATTTGAGGACTCCAGTATCCCAGTCTTAGGTTAGGGGTCTGTTCCAGGAGTGGGTGGATCAGGTTCTGTGGACTTCAATGTGCAGGAGGTCAGACTAGATGACCACAATGGCTCCTTCTGATTTTGAAGTCTGAGAGGAAAAAAAAGGGAAAATATTGATGGAAGATGGTGGATGACTTAACAGAGGAAAGTGAAAGGAAGGCAATGGTATTAATGGCAGAGACAAGTGCCTGACATGGGAGTAAAAAAAGAAGCTGGGCTGAACCTAATTCATAATGAAGGGGCTAGAAACTGAGATGCACTGAACACCTTAGGGTGCTTTTGACTTCAGTGGGGGCTAAATGAGCTCAGAGCCTTTCTGGGTTGTACCCTAAGTCTATGTCTACACAGCAGCATTATTTTGGAATAACTCACATTATTCTGAAATAACATAGTCCACGTCTATGTAGCAAGCAGTTATTTCCGCATAATGTTGAAACAATGTCGATCTGGAGGACTTCTTACTCTGACTCCTTTACCCCTTATTTTACGAGGAGTACGGGAAGTTGAAGGAAGAGTGCTCTAACTCAGACTTCCTGCTGTGTAGACAGCTCCAAAAGATGAAATAAGCTATTTCAATTTAAGCTACATACTTGACGTAGCTGAAATTGCATAGCTTATTTCGGCTTTAGCCCTGCTGTGTAGACATGCACCAAGGTAACTCTGATATGTTCATATCATCAACTAGTTTTGACATGTTTTGTAATGGTTTCAGGTATAATATAGATGTCTGCACATACACTGAAACTATAGCCCTGTAAAGGGCCTGACTTTTCAGAAGTTTTTAAGCCCCCACAAATCCCACTGAGGTGCATGGAAGCTATACATACTCAGCAGCACTGATAATCAAGTGAGAATGGCTATATGCAAATATCTCTGAAAGCATGAATGTAACAAGATGCTGTTAAAGTGGTTAATTTTTAAAGATTATCTTAAATATAGCTACATTTTGAAATAGTTTTATTTAAATATAGTAATTATAAATTCTTTTCTGCTAATGAAATTCAATAAAGTAGTATTGTTTAATATTCTTTTAAGAACAGAATAATATTTTCTGGTTTGCATTAACACAATTCAAAACTCACTATGCAAAATTGTAGCAGACAATTATATGATGTCTTTGTCTCTTGTTTGCTGGGGAGAAAATATCATGAATAAATGCAACTTCATAACTTTATCATAATGTGAACAAAAGATACAGAGAAGTAGTTAAAAGACATCTGTAAGGCCCAGAATCACAGTGTTTTTCCAACATATAATTATTTTTTGAGCAGCAACATGAATAGAAAGACAAGAAACCAAATGAATCTTACCGCAACATTTATTTTCTAGAGTTCTAAATTTCAGTACAAAAATAATATATATAAAGGGGGGGGATGTTACTTATCTTTTATTCTGTTTGTCTGAAGATATCATCTTGCAGGATTCTTACTCTTGGCTGCAAGCTATTTAATTTAAAACTGTTATAAAGTATTTTGACCTTTGAGGCCAGTGGCAATGAGCTTGTGGGTGAGTATGGCTGCCTGCTGACTACCAAGAGGTTTATTTGTCTGTATAGATGTGAATAGTTAAGGTGCCAGTAGATGGCACTCAAGCATATGGAGCATAATCCTTGGGGTTTGTCAGATCAATAGAATGTGGTGTTGCACACTGCAGATGACTTCTGTGGGCACTTCTTTACATGGGTCTTCTACTGTTGTCCACTGTCTCCTGTTGCATTCCAGCATTCTAGTCAGTAACTGTGTGAGATGCAAAGCTCCCAGAAACAAAAGCCAATTTAAGATGATAAACGTATGATTTTTTTTAAGTGCCTCAGAGGGGAAAAAATGAAAAACTACATGCAGGAGAGACAGCTAAGAAAAGGTAGCCTGTAGACTCGGTGGCTACATCTATACTACAAGCCTCTTGCGGAAGAGCAAATGCAAATGGAGTGCTCATTTGCATAGGTCATGCTCTCATTTGTATTTCCTCTTCCTTTCCCTTTTGCACAAGAGCCGTTCTTCCTCATTTTTCCTCTTCCAAAAATGAGAATCAACAAACTCAATGCCAAGCGTGCATAGGGACATGTCAAGATCAAACAAAAATTCTGAGATTAAAAGGCATCTAGCTATCTAACAAATGTTAGTGCCAGATCATCTAGATTGTCCTTAGCACAGCAGTACCCAAATGTTGAAAGAATGCTGAAGTGCTAGCCAAAAGACAAAGGGGGTGGAGTACCTGCGCACAGAACGGTGTATGAAAACACCAAGAAGAAACAAGTGTGAAGACACTGTAACAGTGTGCTAAAGTGACTGAGACAGAGGGCTCAATGATTTAAAACGATTAGACTGGAAGACAGGGTGTAGAAACAGATACCCACAGTGCTGGGATCAAGGGAAACTCCAAGTGTGCAGCAATAGTCACTGTGTGTGTGGTCTAGAGGCAAGGAGAAACTGACAGATTGGAATGTTCAGACAGTGGCATTTATGTTTGGTGGGGAGTAGCACAGAGTGGCACAATGGGAGTCCTGGCTCATGCACTTCCCATGGTCTGGAAACCTAGAGCAAAGGGAATGTGCAAATGTTAAGCCCCAGAGAGAGTTTTCTGCACAGGCAATACTTTTAGAGGAAAAAAAAATATTTTAAAATCCCAGAATAAATACAATGCAACACAATACAAGATGTGATGCAATATAAAATATTTATTAATATGCTTTAAGGCAAACTAAATGGAGTCTGTCACTGATGGAAACATATAACATTAAAAAACATGTAGTTACCTCTAACTTGAAGTTCAGTCATTGGATTTTTATGTGCCATTTTTTCATGCAAGTCAATCACACTTTCCTTTTCTCATCCTCCCATATTTGGTACTAGTTCCATTGATGGTAGGGTCAGAGCAGTAACATTCTGTGCTTCACAGCAGTATCAGGCTTATGCTTGTGATGACTTGCAAGTCCAGACTCAGTCTGATGATACGGAGAGAATGTAGAGTGAACTTTTATTAAACTTGCACACTAGTTTTATAAACTGTCACATGAGCTCTCATAATTCAAAACTTCATTTAGTAGACTGACTTCCCTGTTCTGACATTCATGGCTCTCCTAGCTATCAACAAATACATCAACTTCCACTGCTGAGTTTAAGTCTTGCCCAAAATTGTAGACCTGCTTTACAAGTTGCTTCTATTTCACTCAGAGAACATTGACATAACCTGCTAGGGTTGCATATTAGTTGCGATGTGTTCAATAAATACTTCTGGAAATGCAGTTCTTGACCAGATCATCAAATGACAAATGCAGCTTTCTGAAAGCTATATTGTATATTTGATAATAATCAAATAGAAGACTCTTAAGAAACAAACGCTTTAAATTTTAGTCCTCACTTAATTTTTGTTCAGAATAACACCGAGGATAAACATGAGCAAACAGCAAATCTGTCATTCTTCATTGTATACATAGAATAGATAGAGAATAATGAAGAATAATTTGAGGTGTATGAAATTTACATCACCTATCTGGAACTGGTGGAGATGGAAATTTAGAGCAAGGTAGCAGAGCTGAAACCCAGTCAGAGTAACAGGCAGTAGATATTTGACCCCAGAAGCAGCATTTGCAGCCGGTTGATGTATATATGGTAGGCAGATTCTTGCCACATGCTCAATCTGACATGTAAAGTATTAGAGAAAATCAGTCATGGAAAGCTCCAGCATTTAGTACAGATATGCTATTCAGAGTGCTTCAGACCCTGCATCTCCATAGATGGTGGTGGAAAGTTTTCATACTTAGAGGTCAATAGATCAAGGTCACTTTATTTTTCTCAGCTTCTATATGTAGAAATTCCTTGAAAATTTTAACTAGGAAGCTACATAATATTTTATTTCTAGTCAACATTTTGTACGTGGAAATACACAGCGTACAGTAGAGTGCTAAAACTCTAGGCCAAATTCATCTTTAGAGAAATCTTTGGAGCTACACCAGGATGAATGTAGTTCAGTTTGTCCACCACTTAGCTTTGTGTTTTGCAAGGAAGTAAACCTTATAGTGTTACCCCAAAGGTTATTAATGGGTTGACAGAACTGTAGCCTGTTTGTACGTGTAGCACTGTACATGTCCAAAAGCAGATGAGTAGTTCTCCTTGTATCTGATGTGAAATAGTACACCTGACGCCAATTAAAGTAATTGAACATGTACCTTAATTAACTCATGATCCTCCTGTTTATTCACAGAAAAAGGTAATTAATCAGCAGGAATTTGGATCTCTTAATTTAAACAGATGTCTGATAAGGCCCTTGGTGTCAATGCATGACAGTTCCCATCCAAGAAACGTACTGCTGTTAGCAGTACAGACAGTGATTGTAGTGGGCTGTACTTATTGAGAATGTCACTGAATCATAACAAATTGGTCCCTCTAACCATCTGGACCCTGACAGAAAAATGGGAAGAAATCATATGCAGAAAACAAAGATAGCAGATAAAGCTAGCTTGACGGAACAGTTGCTGCAAAGAAGTTCTGAATATCCGTCATTAATGATAACTTTGTTGTACAAGACTAATTATTTAGCAGTGATAGAAGAAAATTATAGGTAATTATTTCTTGACAGACTCTTTTAACTGTTGTTTATGTTCTATTTTTTTCCAGAACAGAATTAGAATGATTTTGTTCTATGCAGGTCTCTTTAGCTCCAAATTAAAATGACTTTTCTAAAGGTGATAATAAAAGAAGTCTTGTGGAACTATTTTAAAAATTGAATGTGCAGAAGTACAGTATAGGTTTGTGATCCTGGCAGAATCCTTATCAAAATGCTGCCCACGTGTCATTTTACTTATTTCGTATTATCCTGTTTTTCTTTTCCTTCTCCAAATAAATTACAACTTCATTTTTCCTTCCTCTGAGTGTGTGAGAGAGGGGGAGAAAATCATGTCGAAGGTGCTATGCTGTAATTATTATTCAACATCATTTACCAAGTCACAACAATTAGGTTTTCTTCTGATTGCTTCTCCCTCTGTGGCACACACACACCTCTTAATTATGGGCAGATTTGATCATTTTGTTCATGTCCTCTAGAAGTACTAATAGGTGAAACAGCTGCTTTCTTCAGAATTCTATTTGGAATAAGGAATTTGGACCTGTTGGTTGTCTTGATACTGCTGTATTCACTGTCGGCTACATTGTGATTCTGTATCGGGAATAGCAGCTGGCTCCTCAGCAGCAAGGTGGGAGCTTGCATGTAACCGTGAACACTGAACAATACGCCCAGGTTTATCAGTTAGCCATTTACATGGTTATACTTTCACATCCCTAGTTTAGAGGCAAATGAGAATTTTAGTTTAATCTCAAAGGGTATGTCTAGACTACATGGCTCTGTCGATGGAGCCATGTAGATGAGTTTACTAGACATAGCAAAATGAAGCGGCGATTTAAATAATTGCCGCTTCATTTACATCAAAATGACCGCCGCGCTGTGCCGACGATCAGCTGATCAGCACAGCGGGGCAGTTTAGACGCTACGCGATGCGACAAGGAAGCCTTTGTCGACCGCTCTGGTATGCTTCATGAAACGAGGTTTACTGGAGCGGTCGACAAAGGCTTCCCTTGTTGACTGCGGCACATCTAGACTGCCCCGCTGTGCCGATCAGCTGATCATCGGCACAGCGCGGCGGTCATTTTGATGTAAATGAAGCAGCGATTATTTAAATCGCCGCTTCATTTTGCTATGTCTAGTAAACTCATCTACATGGCTCCGTCGACAGAGCCATGTAGTCTAGACATACCCAAAGGGCCTGAATTAGGGGAACTCTACTAAAGTGTACTGGGAGCACACTTACTTCAGTGTCTGCCTTCGTCAGGAACTATATCTAATTCCATTAAAGGTCAGAAGATATTTTTAACATTTTACCTAAGATTCTTCTTTTGGGGGACTCTTATGGACTCTCTCTCTCTCTTTCTCTGAATTGGAGACATTTCCCCCCAAACATACCATCTTTTCAGCTGACTAATTAGTTTGGAGGATTTATGGGATGAATCACATTTTTTTTTCTTTATCACAAAGTTTTAATTATCTTCCTAAACTCATTTGTCTGGGGCTGATAGGCTACTAAGGGAGTTTCCAGAACTGTAAAGGGTATGCCTACACACTAGGGCTAAAGATGAATTAAGCTACGCAACTTCAGCTACGTCAATTGCATAGCTTGAGTCAAAATAGCTTATTTCGGCTTTTGGCGTTGTCTACACAGCAGGAAGTCCAAGGAAGAGCACTCTTCCTCTGACTTCCCTTAATCCTCGTAAAATGAAGGTTACAGGAGTCTGAGTAAGAAGTCCTCCAGCTCACCATTATTTAGATATTATGTCGAAAAAACTGCTTGTAGTGTAGACGCAAACTAGCCTGCACAATTAATGGCCAGTATGTTATTGCACTTTAGAAATCACACTTCTGTACAGGTCATTAGACTGGTGCTAAGTCTTATGGGGGCTTAGGCTCCATCATTTTGAAAATAGGACTTAAGTTCCTAAGTCACTAAGATACTTTGGTAAATTTCACTCAAACTTAAAAAAAACCCAGAGCTCTTTTAGGCTCTGTGGGAAAATAAGGAATCTAGGATGCTTATGTAAGAGTGGGAGTTGCCCAGATGACCTTAGCAAAAATTACTCCTTGCTTCCAAATATTGTGCTATGTACCTTTATATAATTGATTGTTGTCCTTCAGAGAACTGTATTTCAGTAGTGTTGCATGTGTACATTTTTTCTAAAGCACCTTAGGGTCCTTTTGGGATGAAAAGATGTTATCTATTAACAGATGTGTTGTGAGCAAAACACAAGAAGTCATTCTTCTGATCTACTCTGCGCTAGTTAGGCCTCAGTTGGAGTATTGTGTCCAGTTCTGGGCACTGCATTTCAAGAAGGATGTAGAGAAATTGGAGAGGGTCCAGAGAAGAGCAACAAGAATGATTAAAGGTCTAGAGAACATGACCTATGAAGGAAGGCTGAAAGAATTGGGTTTGTTTAGTTTAGAAAAGAGAAGATTGAGGGGGGACATGATAGTTTTCAGGTATCTAAAAGGGTGTCATAAGGAGGAGGGAGAAAACTTGTTCATCTTGGCCTCTGAGGATAGAACAAGAAGCAATGGGCTTAAACTGCAGCAAGGGAAGTTTAGATTGGACATTAGGAAAAAGTTCCTGTCAGGGTAGTCAAACACTGGAATAAATTGCCCAGGGGGGTTGTGGAATCTCCATCTCTGGAGATATTTAAGAGTAGGTTAGATAAATGTCTATCAGGGATGGTCTAGACAGTATTTGGTCCTGCCATGAGGACAGGGGACTGGATTCGATGACCTCTCGAGGTCCCTTCCAGTCCTAGTATTCTATGATTCTATGATTCTATATGTTGATATACTTCTCATATATATATTTAGTTTTATTCTCTGTATATTGTACAATTTCATTGTACTTGTACTTTTAGGATATTCCTTTCTAGTAAACAGTGTATGTGAAACTAGAGGTATAAATACAGAATTCTTGCAAAAAAATGTATAGTTTCTTATCAGAAACTTGGCTGCTGAAAAATACTTGCTATAAATCTGTTCCAACTTTGTTAGGCCCCTTTCAGAATCTTCAATAGTAAGAACAAGGATTGTTGCTATATACTGGGATTATATCAGTTGGAAGTGACAGTGGAGGAGAAAGACCTGGCTGTACTTGTCAATCACAAGATGACTGAATCATCATTGTGTGGCAGTTGTGAAGAACGCTAATTGCAGTCCTAGGATGTAACAGAGGAGATGTTTTCAGTAGAGATAGGGAAGTGTAATTGTCATCATACCAGGCACTGGTGAAACCCAGTTCAGAATGCTGTGTGTGATTCTAGTCTCCCATGTTTACCAAGGATGAATTCAGACTGGAACAGGTATAGAAGAGGGCTAGTTGGATGATCAGAAGAATGGAGCCCCTACCTTATGAGAGGAACATATTTGGTTTAACCTAACAAAATGAAGGCAGAGGGGGAGATATGTTTGCTCTCTATAACTACATCACAGAGGTAAACACCAGGGAAGGAAAGGAGTTAATTATAGTAGGGGGACAATATTGGTACAAGAACAAATTTATGTAAACTAAATTAATAAATTTAGGCTTAAAGTTAGACAAAGGTTTCTAACAATCAGAGGAGAGAAGTTCTGGGCTTACTTTCCAAGACAAGTACAGGTTGAACCTATGTGGTTCAGGACTCTCTGGTCCAGCATAGTTGGGCTGGGAAGAAATTTTTACCCAGGGCCAAGTGGCAGCCTCCTCCCCCCCTTTTTTATAGTCCTCTACAGTGTGGGGTATTGATTGCTTGCTGTAAATGGTGGGTTTTTGGATCTTGAAGTCTTTTTAAATCAAGATTTCAGGGTTTCCATAAGTCAATAGTGGTTAGGATCTATTTCAGAAGTGAGTGGATGAAATTCTGTGACCTGCAATGTGCAGGAGGTTGGGCTAGGTAATCATGATGGTCCTTTTTGGCCTTACGGCCCAAGTTAAAATCCTGAGATGTAAAGTGCATGGTATCTGATAATATCATGCCTGCAGTGAAAAGACTGGAAAAATGTCCAAAGTCAAGTGGGCTGATGGAGAAAATATTTCTGGAAACATAAGGTAAGAAATTGCTTCTTTTCATGATTCTGTCAGTTATTAAAAAAAATTTTCAATCAATTGCCTTTATTTATTCTCTCTCACTTTCTCTGCCATTCAAGCTAACATTTCCCTAGATCCTAAAATGGCACTTCAGAGAGATGTCAGCCTCTTGACTGAGAACTATTATTCAGCTGGATCATTATTTGAAAGCAGTTTTTCAGTAGAGTGGGCTATCGGGATGATTCCTCCTATATGACTGCAGGATCATTAGTGTGAAACCAGAGGAAATCCAGTTCTACATCAGGCATGAAGATTTAAAACTTGGCCAAAAGTGCTGATTTGAATTTTAAAAAGTGGTAAGTGGCCAGGAAATGGCATATAAATATGACTTGAGTTTTAAAACTTGGGGATGAACCAAATCCAAAACTGAGATCCAGATATGATACAGAAAAATGACATTTGCAGTAGCATTGTAAATATATGTGAGTGGGGAAATACTGTGTTTATCAAGGCCATAGGAAAGGATTTTGCAGTATTAATTGAGATTTGTGAAAATGAGAGCCTGGAGTAGAGTTTTAGCTGTGTGGATAGGTGGGAAAGGGTGTGTCTTAGCCCTGGTCTACACTACGGAGTTATTTCAAAACAACGTCCCTTACTTCGAAATAACAAGCAGAGCGTCCACACTACCAAGCCTGTTATATTGAGATAAGAGACTGGTTATTTCGAAATAATAACTCCTGCTTGTCATGAGGAATAACGCTTATTTTGAAATTGTTATTTTGAAATAGCTTTGGTGTGGAGTCTCAGTTGCTACTATTTTGAAAGAATTGACCTGCAGAGGCCTCTCACAGCAGCTCTGGCCACAAAGCTGACAAATCCTATGCTCTCCTTCTCCTGCAGAGTTTAAACCTGCAGGCAGAAGGGAAGGGGCTTGTGGCACCAGGACAGCCTTGCAAGCCCCATGCTACACAGCACCCTTCATTGGAGCCATGGCCAACCCTAAAGCTCCTTCTGCACCCCCCATGGCTGCCAGCAGTCCCTCAGCACTCTCTGATGCCCCTGGCCAGAGAAAAAAAGAGGACACCGGACTGGACTGGCAAGGAGATCCTGGACCTCATTAAGGTCTGGGGAAGGATATCAACCTCCAGGATCTCTGCATCAGAAGGAGGAATGCAGGTGTGTACAGCCAGAGGGCTGCCAGCCTGGTGGATACGGTTGCCAGGTGTCCAGTTTTCTACCGGACAGTCCGGTATTTGCTCCCTCTGTCCGGTAGAAAAATTCAGAAAATACCGGACATGTGCAATGTCCGGTATTTTCTGAATTTCCGGCTATGCGCTGGACAGAAGCCTGGCAGGGGTGGGAGAGCGACTGAGAGGTGGGGCAGCGATTGGCAATGGGAGCCCTGTGGTCACGTGCAAAAGCTGGGCGGGGTGGGGTGGGGTGGGCCGGGGGTTAGTGGCTGGGACTCCGAGCCACTCCCCCACCTGGCTTCTGCACACAACCAGAGGCTCCCAGCGCCAATCGCGGCCCCGCCTCCCAGGTGGGAGCCTCTGGTTGCGTGCAGAAGCCGGGTGGGGGGAGTGGCTCCGAGCCAATCCCCCCGCCTCTGCCCGGCTTCTACTAGAAGCTAGAGGGAGTGCCTGCTGGGGGCGCAGCCTGTTGGACTCCGGCTGCAGCCCCCCCCGCCAGTTCTTCCCACCCCCTTCCTCCGGCCCCCTCCTCCCGTCCAGCCCCTGGCTCCTGATCCCCAGCTCTGCTTCCCGCCCCCTTCCTCCTGGCCAGCCCGTGGCCCGCAGCCCCGCCCCGCCAGCCCTGTCCCCTTCCCCCGCATGATCAAGTTTGTCTGGTATTTTGGGGGGATCTACCTGGTAACCCTACTGGCGGAGAAAGGACATATGCGGAACCTCAACCAGGTCCTCATAAAAATCAAAGAACTCTGGCAGGTCTACACTAAGGCCAGGATGCAAAGTTCCTCCTCTAAATCCTCAGCTGATGTAAATCAGTGTGTTTATATAGCAGTTGAACCTTGACAGATGATCTGGCTGATAGTTGTTAGATAGATAAACATCTTCATGATATCACCGGGGACTTCCTCAGCTACTCACAGAGCAGCACAGCCTAGCCTGGTTTTCTGGTGTCTCAGTCACAAAGACACAGTCCTACACCATGGCTACATCTACACTGGCATGATCTTGCACAAAAACTCTTTAGCGCAAGAGTTCTTGCGTTAAAGTAGTTGTGCAAGAGAGCGTCTACACTGGCATGTGCTTTTGTGCAAGAGATGTGCTTTTGCGCAAGAGCATCCGTGCCAGTGTAGACGCTCTCTTGCGCAAGTAAGCTCTGATGGCCATTTTAACCATAGGGCTTTCTTGCGCAAGAAATTCATGTTGCCTGTCTACACTGGCTTCTTGAGCAAGAACAGTTGGGCAAAAGGGCTTATTCCTGAGGGGAGCATCATAGTTCTTGTGCAAGAAGCACTGATTTCATACATTAGAACATCAGTTTACTTGCGCAAGAACTCGCGGCCAGTGTAGACAGGCAGCAAGTTTTTGCGCAAAAGCGGCTGCTTTTGTGGAAGATCACACCAATGTAGACATAGCCTCCATGTACTTTTAATCCTCAGTTTCCAAACAGGACAGGGCAGAGTGCAGGCACACAGCTTCTTCCATACTCAGCTCATGTTCTGAACTTTTCCCTGCTTCCTGTTCCTTCAAAATATGTGTCTTCCCAGTGTGCCAGGGCATTGCTCTGCACTGGCCTTTAAGGGGCTGGGAGCTAGAGTGAGGGAAGCCCAGCTGAGGCAGATAAGGAGGGCCCAGCTGGGGGCTATAAGAGCAGCTCCTGGGAGGAAGAGAGAGACTTGCCTGCCTGCCTGCAGTGAGAGAGGCTTTGGCCTAGCAAACCCAGGCTACCCGGCCTGAAGCCCTAGAGGCTGCAAGGAGGCAGTCATGGAGGGCAAGGCTCGCATGGAGGCAGCCCTAAAGGCTGGGCTGCAAGGAGGCAGCTGCGGTAGGCTGGAGGAGTTTGAGCCAGGAAGCCCCAGGTCATAAGTCCACAAGGCAGGGTTGCAGGAGGCAACCGGGCAGGCAGAGTGGGAGAAGAACTGGGGGTCCTAGGGAGTAGGGAAGACCCTGGAGGAGAAGTGGAGGAAGAACAATAACCTCCCCCTCCCCCCCGCCCTGGAAGGGGGTGCGGACCAAGAACAGAGTGGTCACTGCTAGAGGGCAGTGACCCGAAGAGAACACCTCACCCAAAGGGAGCACGTCAGCATTCCCACAAGCCACCCTGAGGGAAGAGATGTGCGAAAAGTGAGTCCAACCCACTACACCAGATACAGAGCCAGTGACCTCATTAGCCCAGTAATTGACATCATGTGTCAGCAATCCTCATTACAAACAGGCTAACTGGCTCCAATTAAGTCTGCAGCCTTCTATGGGCTGCAGCTAATACTCAGTCACATACTTCCGTCCCCATCCCCTTACTTCATCTGAGGCCTTCTTTCACCTCCTGGGGAAGCCTTCTTCCCAGTCTGAGCTCTGCCTTCTTTATGGGGTTGGAGTCCTATTGGGATTTCCTGGGCCCTTTCAGGCTTGCCTTGCATAGGCCACTGATGAGGGTGTCCTGCCTCCAATGACAAAAAAGTCACTCAGGGTGTGGAGGTTTCCCCACAGTTCAATTTTGGACCCTTTGTCATGACCAGGGCTCCACAAATTATGGAAAATCCTACTCGCCAGACAAAAAAGGGACTCACCACCCTTCCCCCACCCCCAAAGTGTTTTTTTTAATGGCATAAATTCCTAATAAGAATAAGAACAGTAATTACTAATATGTTCTTAATAAATATCACCCAAGTTATTAATAAATGTCTTATAAACTTCTACTTTTTCCCCTCTGCTGCCATGTCTCCTCCCCTTGCTCCATCAGCTCCCTGGTGCCTGCTGCCCCCAACCCCTCACCCTCCTCTGTCCTGACTCCTGCCCTTCGCTGCCCTCAGCCTTCCTGAGACCTGCCCTCCTCCACCAGCCCTTCTCTCCCCGTGTCCACTCCTCCAGTAGCCCCACTCTGATCAAGTGAGCTACCCCTCCTCATCCCCTCTCCTAACACCTCCCTCTACACACCTGCCCTGCCTCTCTCCTCTGAGGCTGGTCCCTCCCCTGCAGGTATCTGCCCTTCTGCTTCACCCCAGAATCTCCTGGCACCTGCACCCTCCTGGTTCCTCCCCCTTCCCTCACTGCCCCTGCCCCCTTTGCCCTCTTTTTCCCTGATGCCCACCCTCTCAGCACCCTCTGCCCCCATTCCCCTCATGCCCCTGTGCCCTCACACATGCCTTGCTCCATCCCCGCCTTCCTCATGCCCACCCCTTCTTTCAAGCCTTCTCCCAGCACCTCCCCTTCCC
The DNA here is from genome assembly GCA_019425775.1 of Rafetus swinhoei. Lineage (NCBI taxonomy): Eukaryota > Metazoa > Chordata > Testudines > Trionychidae > Rafetus > Rafetus swinhoei. The sequence continues at coordinate 43,810,636 of CM033432.1, read as the reverse complement.
CCCTCTAGCCCCCAGTTCCCTTACCCTCTCCTCTCCCAGCATCACCCTGTTCCCCCTCCCACTGACACCTCCCCTCCTGCCCTTTTCCTCATTGTCTACACTTGGCCCCCTGGGATTTGTCTCTCCTGCACCCCTGTCCCTTGGTGCCGTCCCCTTTCTTCTTCTTCTTCTTCTTCTTCTCCTGACCTCCTCCCCTCCCCTCCCCACAAACCCCTACCCCATATTTTCCCCCTCCACTCCGCTTCCCACAGCCCAGCCGCTTCCCCTCCCCAGGGCCAAGCAAAACATTCCCCCTTTTTGTTGTCTTTTACACGTTTGCATTTTGCAATGGGTTTTTTTGTTTGTTTTCATTTTTGTCCCAGCATTTTAGCCCTATAAATAGCAAATAACATTTTCATTCATTTTTTTTCCATAAAGGCAAAGGCGCTTCAAGTGAACTCTCCCTTTCACTGCTGCTGGGTCACAGCAGCCTTTTCCCTGCCCTGTCCAGCCCCTCCCTATGGACAAGCACCCCTCACTCCCAACCCACAGGGGAAACAGGGTGCAGGGACAGCACAGAGCCAGAGGGGTGCAGGGAACAGTGGGGGGGAGACAGGGGTGGCGCGGGGAACAGGAGGCACAGAGGCAGAGGGACGCAGGGATCGGGGGGAGCAGTGTGCGGGATGCGGTGGAGGCACGGCGAATGGGACGCGGGGAACGGGAGGGGCAGAGGGATCGGGGTCTAGGGGCAGTGCAGGGATTGGGCAGCACAGAGCTGGGGGGAGAAGGGTGCGGGGGGAGCAGGGTGCGGGGTGCAAGGGCGGCCCAGAGCCAGAGGGAGAGCAGGGGATCCGGGGTGCAGGGTGCAGGGGCGGCGTGGGGAACGGGCGGAGGGAGCCAGATGGGGCGCGGGGCGGGCGCAGCGAGCCGGGCGGTCGGCAGGGAGGGTCTCTCGCCGGCGAGGGGCTGGGGCCGTGGCAGGACTGGAGCTGGTGGGGCGGGGCGGGGCCTGGCTCCGCCGCGCGCCGCAGCCAGCTGCCGGGGACATGCAGCCAGAGTCCAGCTGCCGCGGCCCTTTACAATCGGCGGGGCCACGTCCCGCCAGCGTCCTGGCCTCTGCCGGCTCCGCCTCCTCGCGCCGCAGCTGCACGCGGGCAGCCCGGCGCTGAGTATCGCCGCAGTTCCCCCTCCCCGGCAGCGCTCTGCTCCTCCGCCAGCTGGCGGATTGGATGGGGCCGCGCCGCCCGTAGTGCGGGCTTCGGCCAGCCGTTACAACGGCCCACCGGGCCAGTCCGCCCCTGCACTCGCCAGCTGGCAAAAGCTACTCGCCACGGGTGAGCGAGCGAGTGTATTTGTCGAGCCCTGGTCATGACATCACTCTTATCCCCTGGGCCATTCCTCTTTTAAGCTGTTCTTCCAGGATTCCTTTTCTCGCTGGCTGATCTTGTCCTGGGCTTAGTACTGTCCAGATAACTTCACCGACCTCAGCCTCCTTATTGGGACCATTCTCTTCTCTCCCTCCTCAGTATATCTTTCATCCCAGACTTTGCTCAGAGTTTGCTTCTCCTGGGAGTTGATGGAGCTTCTGCCTCTCTTCTCTTATAGGTGTCTCTGATCTATCATTCCCACATCCATTACCCCCTTCTTGAATTTTACTTTCCCTCCCAAATCCTTTAGCATGCCAGTTCTTTCCAAACCTGTTATGGCATTTCTAGAGTTATTATACCCTGCCCCAGACAGCTACCTGGAGCACATACCCCTGAGATATCATTACATGGATCTCACCATTGTGGACTCTATCCTTTACACTTTTAAGTGTAAGGGGAATGGAATCCAGTCAGCTCCTGTTATCACTACATAGGGCAGAGACTTTACCACACCCACCCTCTGCCACTTAATTCTTCCTACTTCCGATAGGACAATGACCACATGGTAGATACTCTTTTCCCCATGTAAACAGTTGTTTATCACCCCCTCACCCCCCCTTTTTTTTGGCCACTGTGGTGTAAGCATGGTGCTCCATACAGGGGAATATAAGGCTTCTGAATCTACCATGTCCCTTGTCTCCAGCTTACTTTGACAGGAACTGTCTTTATCCCATTTCCTCTTTTCATGCGTGCCCAACCACAGAACTCTGTGAGCCTGCAGGCTGTGCATGGTCAGTCTTTTATTATATGTCCTTTGCTACTGCACTGACGACAAACCACTGAACTGGTGCTGGGAACCCTTCTGGGCCTCTTCCATCCCTTCCAATAGCCTAAGAATTCTGGTGGCCCTTTCTTTGCCTTCCAGGTTAACTCTTGTTGTAACCCAGACCCTGAGCTCCTGTGAAGTGTCCCTCTGTGGCATGTAAAACAAAAGGTATAACATGTTTCTTGGAATTTAAACTTAATTAGAGTGGGTTATAATCCTTGTGTAAAGTAGCATCTTCCCTACAGCTTTTTTCTGGTGTCACCAACCAACATGGCTGGGCTCCAATGTCTGGAGATGCAAGAATACTATCCTGTTTTCCCTCTTCGTGATGGACACTGGGGTACTGTCTCTGTCTCCTAGTATGGGTTGAATAACCCTTTCCAATACATTCCCAAACAAGGTTCTTTCCTCCGTCTTGTTCTTCTCTGTCTCTTCAGTCTTGCAATTCTCCATCTACATTTAGCTGAGACTGCTGATTTGCAAATGAGACAATACTCAACTTACATTTCAACAGATAAATATCTCAGATCTGGCAGGAAGCTGGTTTTTCACATCTGCTCATGAACAACACCTTGCTACAAACTACACAAACAGATTTTCAGTATAAAGACATTACTTAAAATAACATCAGTACATATGCTTCACAGCAATATTAATGACCAGCATGATCCTGGCTTTCATGTAGGATCTCACAAAATGTTCTTTATAGATAAATACTATGACAGCAATGTGCTAGGTGTAATGCATTTGTCAGGCCCAGTAGGAGTTGCTGATGCAAAGGAGTGAACCTTTGCCAGCTGGCACCAATGGGCTCCTGTGTCACATTAACATAAAAAGTGAAAGCATCTGTCATATTAGTAACAAGCGCTTCCATAGTAGCTTAAGAAAAGAGAAAAATTGGTTTTCCACTATTTCCTTTGTGCGAGACGGTCTTCTAGGGATATCTTTCAAGTCAGCCGCTGGAGGAAAGTGTAAAAATGTGGGGTATGATACAAAGCCTATTAAGTCACTGGAAGTGTCTGGTACAAATGCCAGATATACAAAGGTATTTAAGTACCCACAGATGCAGATGGCACCTACTGAGATTTTCAAATCTGCCTAACTCCCATTGAAAGTCAGTGGCAATAGGCACTTAACTCACGTCAGACTTTTGAAAGTCCCAGTAGGCATGTATGTACATCTTTGTAAGTCTCGCTCTCAAAACTTGAGCATAGGTCGATTTCTGACACCTTTTGGTCGGAAAGCTTTTCTGTATGGAAAATGGATTCAAATGTGAGGCAGAATATTAATACTCTCACCAATTGTCCATCATCATCATCTATCATTTATATTGCCATGTACATGAAGACCTTAGTCAGATTGGAGGATATTGTTCTAGGCACTATACAAACAATTTATAATTGGTGCATCAAAGAACTTACGGAATGTGCTTAAGTCAGAAAATTCCCTGTCCCCCTTTTTTGTAGAGTTCTCTGCACTTGAAGTGGCTAAAGGGTAGTTCAGGACTGGGCTGGAGCCCAAGCTCTGGGACTCTACAAAGCTCCAGCCCAAGCCCAAATGTCAAAACATCAATTTTAGGGTAAGTCTACACATCAACATTATTTCAAAATAACTTAGTCTGTGTCTACACAGCAGGCAGTTATTTCAAAATAATGTCAAAATACTGTCAAGCTGGAGGATTTCTTACTCCGACTCCTGTAACCCTCATTGTACGAGGAATAAGGGAAGTCAGAGGAAAAGTGCTCTATTTCAAAATAAGTGTTGTGTACTTCCCAATTTCGAAATAAGCTATTTTGAAATAAACTACACAATCGACATAGCTCAATGTGCATAGCTTATTTTGAGTTAAGCCCTGCTTACAGACCTGCAATCCAAGTCCCATGAACCCAAGTCAGCTGACACGGGCCTGTTGTGCGTGTTGAATTCCTGTGGAGATATACCCTTGGAGTCAGAGAGGTATTGGTTTGTTTAATACCATGCAAACACCATTAGATTAAAAAAAAAAGTTAAAGATGCAGAAAAAAGGGGGGGAAACAAATAATCTGAAATGAAAAGTATTAAATAAAACTTTCATTGTAACAGCATCCCTTGTTTCTTTTCCTCTCAGCTGGAAAGAGGCCTTAAAGTTTAAGAGAAGCCCCTGGTCTGACAGTCTCTTGGATGGTATCAAAGATGGTAATAACTGTGTTTTTTGTAGAAAAGAGAATAAATTAGTAGAGCTGGGCTGAAGCTGTCATTGTTGCTATTGTTAAAAGTCCAATACTGTTAGAAGATCAGAAAAGATAAATACACCCAGTAGGGGAGCAAAAAGGATTAGAAAGACAGAAAATGCAGCCTGTCTCTGGTGTTGACTCTCACTTGCACCTCACCACTGCAGACAAAGGCACAACAGAGTGTCATTATAGCCACTTCAACACCTAGCAAACTCACACTATCATCAGGCTGTTTAGGGCATTGCTTTTATGAGTCCTCTGTGGTCCCTGGCTTACAGCAGCATTGCAAAATGTGCAGCCTTGGCTAGCTAAGCCTAACTCTTTTATTAAACACAAGGCAAAAGGAAAGAAACAAGGTGGGGATTAAAAAGGACTCGTGGGGGACAGAGAGGGAAGGAGATTAAGTATTACATCCCAGGTGTTATTTAGGATTTAGCTGGAGGTGGAGATGACATCTGGGTTCCTCTCTGTGGCCCAGTCTGTTCAGGACATTATTCAGGATTGACACAAAAAAGGACCAGAACCCCTGGAGAAGACATAGGTGGCAGCCATGATGGTGACGCTTGTTTCAGTGGCCAATTCTTCTCTCAAAGTCTCTTTCTTTCAGAATCCCAAAATAGACTAATAAGTGGAATAGTGTATCCGTTCATTATTTTGTTCAACAGTTAGGCCTAGTATCTGATATATCCATTTTGATTCATATATTACTGGTGCCACATTTTTTTGTTTACCAAATATGATCTTAAACAGTCTTGGGGACACACCAGTAGGCCTTTTTGTTTCAACTAATTCAGTCTATCTTGCTTGCTTTTTCCTCATAAACATGTATTCTGATAGGTTATTGTGACACTTTGTAATTTTGTATCCACTTTCACACACTTTGCTCACAATTATGGTAAATTTGTAGGCCCATTTATCATAGCAGAGCTTTAACTACACTCCTGCCTCCTCTTAAATCCCTGCTAGTAGAGCTGAGCCTGTGTGATGGGAGAAGAAAACTGCACTTGTAAGGGCTGCAGTTACTTTGCCCTTTACTCTTCCACCCTAACACTCGAGCAGGAATGTAGTAGGGAAGGAACTGTGACAATATCTGATCATCTAAATCAGTGGTCTCCAACCTTTTTATGCTTGTGATCACTTTTTTAATTTAAATGCAATCCAAGATCTTCCTGAATCTCAAATACCCTTGCCCCGCCTCCTCTGTGCCCCTTCTCCGAGGCTCTGCCCCTGCTCACTTCATCCTCCTTCCCTCCCTCCCTCCCTCCCTCTAGGTTGGGGCAGAGGGTTGGGGGGCAGGCTCTGGTCTTGGATTAAGGGATTTGGAATGTAAGAGGGGCTCTGAGCTGCAGGCAATTCAGGTGCAAGAGGGGGTTCTAGGTGCAGGCTCTGGGAGGGCATTTGGATGCAGGAGTGCTCGGGGCTAGGGATGAAGGACTAGGGGTAGGGTTTCAGGATGTGGGCTCCAGCTGGTTTACCTCAGGTGCCTCCTGTGTGGTGGTGCAGTGGGGCTAAGGCAGGCTCACCCCTGCCCTGGCCCTGCACCACTCCCAAAAGCAGCCAGCAAACTCCCTCCCAAGTCCTGTTGTGCCCCCTCTCTGCTCTGTGGAGATAGGATACAGAGTGGGAGAGGAGGTACCTTGACATCAGCACCCCTCCTTTTTCTCCTCTGCCCTGTACAGCAAGCAGGAGTCTCCTGAGGGGCAGCTCCAAGGCAGAGAATAGAAGATGCACAGCAGTGGGGTGAGTGGCAGCTGAAGTGCCTGCACTTGATAGCCCCCTGGCCAAATCTGTCAGGATCGCCTGTCAGAGGCTCCAAGATCTACCAGTAGATCTCAATCTACTGGTTGGTGACCACTGATCTAAATGATTGTGCCTCATGGTAGCTTGATCACACATTTTATTAAGGTTCAACTTATAAATAGCTTATAAAGAGCTAGCAGCTGTTAACTGAATAATTAATTAATATAGAATCCAGCAGGTAAATAGATTAATTACACCTATTATTGTCTAGGAAGGAGTACTGCAGAAAGAGCTCTTGGGGTCATAGTGAACCACAAGCCAAATGTGAGTGAGCAGTGCGCCACTATTGGAGGGGGAAGCAGATTCCACTCTGGGATGTATTAACAGCACTGATGTACCTATAACCACTCACAATATGTAGTACTTATAACTGTAAAATGTTTATAACATCTATTAATCATAAACATAACAAAGTGTGTCCATATTTTAGAGTGGAAATCCAAAGTTTAAAAGTGTGGCATCCCAAATATGAATATGTGAAGTCTTTTTCCCCACCCAGCGAGAAACAACCACCAGGGGTGCGATAATGAATAACACGAGTCACAAACTCTGCGATATTACAGTCCTTTTCTGCTGTCCCTAAGTTGGAGAGATCCCTTATATTAATAAAAGCGACAAGGAGTCCTGTAGCACCTTATAGACTAACAGATGTATTGGAGCATAAGCTTTCGTAGGCAAAGACCCACTTCGTCTGATGCATGCGCTCGGGAGCACAGAGCAGCCCTGTCTCCCAAGGCTGCACCCATCCCTACCTGTTCGGTGCTGGGGGCGCTTGTGGCAGACAGGAGGCACATTGAATGAAGCCTCCAACTTCACTAGCCTGCTGCTTCTGAAGAGCAGCTGGGAGAAGGGGGTATGACCCCAGGAGTCCGAAATGGATGGTCACCAGCTTGCAGCAGCATCATCTAAGGGCTCATCTGTGCCCCCCAGCTCTGCCAGTGACGGGGCAGAGAGGGGCTCTCAGCAAGCAGTGGGGAGTGGTCAGGGGATGGGGAAGATCTGTCAGGGCCCAAGGTAGAAGCCCTGGCCATCTGTCCGGGAGGAGTGAATGGGGGCAAGGGCAAGGAAGAAGCTGTGGGGGAGAAAGGAACCTGCTGCTCTGGACTAGGTTCTTTTTGCACATGGCCTAGTGCCATGGCACCAGTGTAAACCCACTACTGGTATGTGGGAGCCGACCCACTCAACTGCCACCCCAGTAGTGCTCCAAATTTCCTAGGGCCGTACGCAGCTGAGTGTGCGGCGTATGCCTAAGAATGGCCCTGTTTGTATTATGAATATGCAAAAGATATGCGAGAACAAAGTGTGTGCCAAACAGTAGTGAAGAAGTCCACAAACAAATCTTTGCAGCTAACTCTGGACCCCAGATGGATTGATCTACAGCTGATAAATATTGAGCGCTGCTCACAGTACCGCTAGGCACACACTGAGCAACAGACAAATCAAACAGCAGGCTTGAAATGCAAATCACTTGTTTTCATATTCCATGAAGCCAGTATAAGGACATGGGGAGAAGCGCCTCATTTAAATACGCAGATACCCAGACTTGCCAGCCTGAATAAGCCTCTTGACTTTGACGCTACAAATGATGATATAATCTGGGTGCTTAGCTGAACCGTTATCATTATTTTTGACAATGGTGTGCCCCTTTTGTCTCAGTAATATTTATAAACCTCCATAAGAATTGCCTAACGGGTTATCACTCTGTCCCAACCATAGCTAAAGCAAAACGTGAATTGTGGCCTGATTAGCATTGTGGATGAGTCTCAAAGGAAAGCTAACCTGCATGTGGGAAAGGAGTGGGGCAGGCAGACAAGGCCAATTTTCTTCAGCTCAAATCAGCGGTTCTCAAAGTGTGGCCCCTGCAAGTGAGCTGCAGCTTGAGGCTCAGCCCCACCCTCCCTTCGCCTGGTTGGAGTGTCAGCTTCTCCCTGCGGAGGGGGGAGCCCTGAGCCTTACCAAGAGGTTTTCCCTGCTGCTCCAATTGGCTGGCATCAGAGCAGCAAGAGGTAGTGCCTGGGATGTGGTACCTGGGAGCGGCAGGGGGTGCAAAGCTGGGTAAATGCCCCCCTAACACCTTCATGGTCAGACCTCGCTCCCTTATACCTTTCACGATTCCCTTACCTCCACCCTGCTCCTGCACCTTCTCTTGCTCCTGCATTCTGCCTCCTGACCAGACACCCCACCCCCAGCCCGCTCCTGCACCCTACCTCCTAGCCAGATGCCCCATCCTCAGCCCACTTCTGCGCTTTACTTCCCATGCATACCCCCCACCCTCAGCCCACTCCTGCACTTTACTTCCTATCCATGCCCCTTCCCTCAGCCCGCTCCTGAACCCTACCTCCTAGCCAGATCCTCTATCCCCAGCCCACTTCTGCACTTTACTTCCCATCCACGCCCCCACCCTCAGCCCACTCCTGCACCCAGAAGGGCTGACAGGCACTGTGGGCTCCAGGGCAAGGTGTGTGTGGGGGGGGGGCTCTGCACCCCTGAGGTCTCCCCTAGCCCTCAAAGCCATGCAGAGTGGTACTCTGGCACTCCCAAGGCAGTTCAAAGTTGCTCCAGGCCTCTTTGAATAGCTGGGCCCCAGGACTATTGTCCCTTTTGCCCCTGCCCCCCCCCCCTCCATTGACGGGCCTGCCTGCACCCTACTTCCCACCTAGATCCCACACCACCACCACCTCCTCCTGTGCCCATTTTGTCATCATGGGTTGTTGGCTGGTGGTCTATAGAAATGTTTGCGTTCAGTGGGGGGGAGGGGGGGGAGGGCTAAAAAGTTTGAGACTCACTGGCCTAAATGTTTCAAAAAGTATAAGATAAAGTTCATTTTGAAAATGAAAGGCTATCCCTCACACTGATCGATGTCTCCGTATTACTGACTGAATGATGGCAGTCAGTTAGGAGAGCCAGTCTTGAATTTATGCAGGGGAATAAAAATCAAAGCTTAACTCAGTCAAGGTATCATGAGGACCATGACCCTTGATGTAAACTAAACTCAACAGACAGTTTTTTTCATTGCCATGTGAACAAGGGATCAAGCGAGCTGGTTAAATTGCTGAATTGAATGAAATGGTAGAAATGGATAAATATGTATTCTGCTGTTCAGTAACAGTAACAGCCCTAGACTCAGGACAGAAAACAGTAATAGGGAACATGGAACCCAAAGTGGTAGGAACCCACTGCTGTGCCAAGGTCCATTTTAAAGATTAAGTATTGGAATAGATTTTCTTTTAAACAATAAAAAATTGCTGAGCGCAGGAGGGATGGGAAAAGAAGGAAATCAGGGTGCTGGTTATCACTTCAGGGCAGCATGAAAACAAGGTTACATGACCAATTCCAGCCTCCCAGAGGTTGCTATAATTTTGATTATTGACTGTGTTCTCTGAGACTATGTCTACACTACCAGATTATTTCAAAATAAGTGATTTCAAAATAATAACTCCCGAAATAACGATTTTGAAATAAACATATTCCTCTTCACAAGCAGGAGTTGTTATTTCGAATAAACTAGTCCATTATTTCGAAACAGCAGGCTTGGTAGTGTGGATACTCGCCTGGTTATTTCGAAATAACTCCCCAGTGGAGTCATGCCCTGAGGGACTGTGTAGTAGATGTGACATTCCAAAGCAGTGTGGGACTGTGTCCCGCTCCTCCCACCCCAGCATGACACATGCACTGTGGGAATTCTCATCGTGGCAGTTGTGGCTGAAATCTTTCTCCTTTACACTGTTCAGGAAACATAAAGGAATAGATGCTGCTGCACCCCCTGGCTGGAAGTGACTTCCATTATGTACAGACGTTACGGTTTGGTGCAAGGGCTCCCACCATCTCCACTATAAAAATTGTTCCTGCTCCCCTGTATAAAGGGGCTGGAACATGTGAGGATATAGCATGCTCTGTGGGCCACTGTGGCTTTAAAGTAGGGCCCGCTTTAGAAATAGGTGGAAAAGGTGCAGAGGGGCTGCCTAGTGAAAGGAATTCCTTACCATGCTCTAGGGCAGCATCTTTGAGAGTGTCCAATGTGCTGACTGTGTGGCACTGCCATTTTAGTTGAAAAAAGCTCCACTTAAAATTTTTGAAAGGGGACGGAAATTATATTGCAACTCAAAGCATTTCTTTTGCATCCTGCTTTCAGATACAGTACACTTTGAGGCTACGTTTACACTGTCTTTTTTTTTGCGGCAGAAGATATGCAAATCACACTCTAATTTGCATATCTTCTGCCAATCCTTTTTGTGGCAGAGGTTTTGTCACTAAAAAGACCCGTGTAGATGGGACTATTTGTTGGGAAACCCCCCCCCGCCCTTTTGCACAAGATCCTTTATTCCTCAAAAAATTTTTACAGGATCTTGCGCAAAAGGATTTTTTTTCCGACAAATGGGGCTTTTTAGCAGCAAAACTTCTTCCACAAAAAGGATCAGCAGAAGATATGCAAATGAGAGCATGATTTGCATATCTTCTGCCACAAAAAAATGGCAGTGTAGACGTAGCCATAGTCTAGAAAGTTGGTCGCAACCAAAACAACCATTGCGGCATTGACAATAGTCAGGATTAGTTCAGTTCTAACTAGTAGCTATCTAAGTGGGAGACCTGGACTTGAGAGTTCAAACAACAAAAATCTGTAAACAGTAACAGGCAAATTCATGAATATTTTTGCTGCTGAAACAGATAAGAGAGAGAGAAACAGCCATGTATTTATACTTAATGGGTCTAAATTTTTATCCCAGTCTTCACCAGTTGGCAAAAAGTTAATTGCATAGTAGTGACATAATGAAGGTGACACTGACCACATATTTTTAAATTAATAGAAAAGACTTACAAAACTATCTTACATTTACATGAATAATAAGAACTCACATGGCTTTAAAAAAAGATTGTGGCATTAAAAGTATGAATTCTCAACCCTCTAATGAAAAATTCTGAGACTGAATTAGAGCTAATGGAAGCTTCATTAAAACAGGTAAGGAAAAACAAAGACCCTTTTTATAAATTAAACTACAGTACAACTTATGAAAGAAACATACAGTACAGTTTTCTTCTTTGTACAAGCAATGAATAAAAATCCTCTTTCTGACCAGAGCTGTTAATAAAGTTATTGGACTAGGAACCAATATCTTCCACTAATTTGTTCAGTGGCTTCGACAAATGTCACTGGAATATTGAAAATGCAAAATATGTCCTTGTGAAAAACTGGTAAATAAAACTATTGCCTAATTTACATGTCTTGATGTTGAAAGTTCCGTCTTACAGCTACAGCAGAAGCTTCAAAAGTACATGGAAATCATTAGGGACTTTGTTTTTCCTTTTGATGTAATTTATTTATAAATATCTATCAGTGTTCACAATGTCCATGTAAATCCTCCACGCAGCAAGAGAAAAATGGGCCACCACCACTTAACATTTCATTTTTAAGATACATTAAAAATCATGCCTCCATGATGAGGGCTGCAATTCATAATCTGAGCTGCAATGATAAAGAAAGAATCCTCAACCCACGCATTATTCCTGCAGCTACCTTGTGTTGTGAGTAGCAGGAATTTTAAAGAGTTTACTTGCTTGCTAGAAAAAGTACACATAATAGGTAGACATTATTAGAGTCCAGCAAATCTGTGTCTATCTGCTTTATAGCCATGGCTCATTTTTGCGGATATGGATGCGGATACAAATTTTATATCTAGAACATAGCTCCCTGTAAAGTTTGCAGCTGAGTGGTGCATGGGAAGAAATTAAAACCTGCCCATTTCATTAGTGGAGCCGTGCAGTGCCTCCACTAACTAGCTGTCTCCTCCTGAGTCCTGACCCTGTTGTAGAGGGAGAAGGTGGGAAAAGATACGCTAGTGGGCTTGGTGGGAGGAATAGTGTGTGTGTGTGTGTGGGGGGAGGAATCCCAGAGGGGGGTCGGAAGGCAGAGCTACCATCACTGTGCCTGTAGAAGTGGCATTTCCCACTCAGCCAGCCCCAGCAGATGGGCTGCTGTCAGTGAGGGTTCGTCTACACAGCAGCATTATCTTCGAATAACAAAATGTGTGTCTACACAGAAAGCCATGATTTCAAAAGAATGTCGAGCTGGAGGACTTCTTACTCCAACTCCTGTAACCCTCATTTCATGAGGAGTAAGGGAAGTCAAAGTGTAGACGTGCCAAAAGCCAAATTTATTTTGACTTCAGCTATGCTATTGACGTAGCTCAAGTTACCGTAACTTAATTCGACTTTTACCCTGCATTGTAGACATGCCCTGAGTGTCCTGCAAATAGAAGCAGCATCCCTCCTCCACTCCCGCTCCCAGGCAGCCCCATGTGCTGGGCTGCTTGTGAATAAAAGCCAGCAGCAGCTCCCTATCCCTCTGCCCTCTCTCCCTCCCCAGCAGCCCCATGTGCTGGGCTGCTTTGGGTCCCCTCCACCCGCTCCCCGTTCCTAGCAACATTATGTAAAAGTAGCAGCAGCTCCCTGTCTCTCTGCCCTCTCTCCCTCCCCAGCAGCCCCATGCTGGGCTGCTTTGGGTCCCCTCCACCCGCTCTCTGTTCCTGGCAACATTATGTAAAAGCAGCAGCAGCTCCTTGTGCCCCTCTGCTCTCCTCCTCCCAGGCAGCCCCACGCTGGGCTGTTTTGAATAAAAGCAGGAGAAGCTCCCTGTTCCCTTCATCGCCCCCTAAGGCAGCCCTCCCAGGTGCTAGGCTGCTTTGGGTAATGCCATACCTCCCTGTCCCCTCCACTCCTTCGCCTTCCCCTCAGGTAACACAAGCTGCTTGGCTGCTGTTCAGAATACAAGGCAGGAAGCACCCAAAAAACAGAGCAATTCAGATCTGAGAACAAGGGTGCGTCTACACAGTGGGGCTTAACTTGGAATAAGCTACGCAAATTGAGCTACATCAATTGCATAGTTTATTTCGAAATTGGGAGCATCTACAAAGCACTTATTTCAACATAGAGCACTCTTCCTCTGACTTCCCTTATTCCTGATACAATGAGGGTTACAGGAGTTGGAGTAAGAAGTCCTCCATCTTGACAGTATTTTGACACTATTTCAAAATAACTGTGTATTTCAAAACTGTGTAGACAGGGACTAAGTTATTTCGGAATAGCACTAGTTATTTCGAAATAGTGTTGCAGTGTAGACGTACCTTAAGATTGCACTAACTTGGTGCTAAAATGCTGGAGTTTGCTGTCCACCAGTTTTATTCAGACATTGCTTAGGTGCAGAAATAAAAATAATTGAATAAAATATGCAGAAGGATTTCAATCCTCAGTCTTTCCCCAGAGCTGAATCACACCAGCTTTGATGAATGGCAAAGCAAATTGTCTGAAAATGTTGAGATATGTAAACAGAACTGAAATATTAAAAAAATCCTTTTCCTGGGTAATAGGGAGCAATATGTGCATAAAAAGTGTTCAGAAGTGATCCCATTAAATAACATTTAGCCAGTAGCTAAAAACAATTTATTGCCTTCACTTCTACTTTCCTGGCAAAGTCAACAAGAGCAGACACCTTTTTAATAAGATACCAAATGGCTACTGAAAATTTTGCACTATTAATTTCTTTTTAGTTGATTTCCTATTAAATAAACATTTAAAGTCATTCACCTTGTTAATTATCCCTTGTTTTAGAGTTCTTTCTTATTTTATAACATTTTAAAAAATATATCTAGAATTTTTTTTAGTAACTGGCAGGCGCCGTGGTGATACAAATCCACACAAGGGCACATGACCTCAATATTGGTGCATATGACAAAACTTACTCTGCTCATAGATGGAAAAACTTAGAGAGAACACTGATCTAGAACCCTGCAAATTTGTGGATATCCACTGTATATCCATGGGTATCCGCATCTGTGGATGTAGATGAGGATATCCATGGGCTGTTTTTGCTGCTGTGGATGCGGATACCAGTTTTGTATTCATGCAGGGCTCTAGGCATTATGGTGTATATGGACCTTCTTGGTTTTTTTTGCAAATGGGTTAAGTGAGGAATTGGGATGTTTTTTATGCTGTGGCCCTTGTTTCTGTGGGCTAAAAGCTTGGCTTGGCCATATACAAACTGTCCTTTCATGGCTGCGTAAATTGAAGAATAAATATGGATTATTTTTAAATTGCCACTTAATTATGCTTCAGAATTTCAGAGTTCATTACAGGCCTGCCAACAGCAATTCTGGACCCCAGGGCACAACAGTCAATGGGCTTCCACGCATGCATGAGCTGCACCCACACAGATGCATGTCCAAGGCTTTTATATGTCTGCCCACTACGGTTGCCAACTACTGTAATTGCACAAACCCAAAGATCCTTGTTCTGCCCCCTGTCCTGTCCCCTCCTTTTGGCCATGACTCTCACTCCATCCCCTCTCCCTCCGTTGCCTACTCTCTCCCACCCTCACTCACTTTCACCAGACTGGGACAGGGGGCTTGGACTGTGGGAGGAGGTGTCGGGTGCAGGGTCTGGTAGGGAGTTTGGGCGTGGAGACCAGCATACCCTTCAGGCAGCAGCTTCTAGGTGGGGAGGGGAAGGGAGACTCCATGTGCTGCTTGTCCACAGACACCAACTCCACAGGTCCCATTGGCCACTGCTGCAGAGATGGTGCTTGGGGCAAGGGCAGCAGCAGCGTGTGGAGACCCCCTCTTCCCTTTCCCCAGGTCACAGGGAGGTGCTGGGTGTTTCTGAGAGGATGGGCAGGAAGCCTGCCTGAGCCCCACTGCATTGCCGATGGCAGCCAAGAGCCCCCAGGCCCTTTTAAATTGCAGGCTACATCACATTTACTGTGGCAAACTGTAGTTGAAGCTGTCTTTGAAAGCTACTCTGGAACTTCATCTAGTGCAGAATGTGCTGACCCACGTACTCTACAGTGGTCTTTATATGGAGCATGTAACACCAGTGTTCCAGCGGTTGTGCAAGCCAACTGTTTTGGGGTGCAATTTAATTAGTTGTTTTTAATCTATGAACCCCTATATGTTTTAGACCAGTGTTTCTCAACCTTTTTTTTATAAAGTACCCCCTTTTAAAAAAATTATAAGTACCCCCAGTACCTACAGTTTTCAGACACACTCATTTTTTTCTACCATTGCAACACATTTGTTTAAACAACTTAATTGTAGCCGGGTGGACGATGACATTTTTGGGTGTAAAAAGTACAAAAATAATAAAACGCTGTAAAATTTAAAACAAAAATTCAGTTTTCTCCAAATTTCAGTTGTGTTGACGTATCCCCCAGACTTCTCTCGAGTATCCCTAAGAGTACTCATACCACTGGTTGAGAAACACTGTTTTAGACTGTGGTTACTACACAGATTTCCTGTCTGTGCATCCTGGCATATGAGCTCAGCAGGGACATTCATTATCATTCACCAGACTTGAAACTTAAAGGATGGGAGAGGGAAGTAGTGTGTGTCTGTGTGAGTAAGAGATAGGCCTTGGCTCAAAATCACTTTCCCCTTAATACTACAAAGTTAGATAGTATTGAGTGTCAGCACAAGCAGCAAGATGTTTATTTACTTTGGTATTTCCTGAGTAAATAATGAGGGGAGTGAATTTATTGTATGCTGGGGGAGATCTGCTTTAGAGGTCAACATTTGTCAGCTTTTATTATTTATTTTTATGCTTTCAAATGACTACAAATACCCCAGAGAGTATTGATGGACATATATTTTGTACCTGGTTAAAACCAAGCAAGCATTTTAATAGATCCGCTTAATTTAATAACATAACTTTTTCAATACTGATAGCTTTGTGAGGCTCTAGGACACCAGTCATTTCCTTACACTTTCCTTTCATGAGATAGAAGGGAAGGTAACATAAAGACCTAGTAATAATCCTACTACTACAGTAAAACTCCAATTGTCCGGCATCCAGTGGTCCGGCACTCCTGATAGTCCGGCACCAACTGGAACCCGGAAGTGCTCCGGCCAGCCGGACAATTGGAGCTGCTTTGCCCTCAGCTTCCCCAAGTCAGCCGTTGCTGAAACTGACCAGCGGCTGACTTCGGGAAGCCGGGGGCAGAGCAGCTGGGGTCCCAAGTCAGACGCTGGTCAGTTTCAGCAGCGGCTGACTTGGGGAAGCCGGGGGCAGAGAAGCTGGGGTGCTGCCGGGTTGGTCCCGCAGCGCCGCTCAGGTGAGGGGCGGCGCTACGGGACCAACCCAGCAGCACCCCAGCTGCTCTGCCCCAAGCTTTCCCAAGTCAGCCACTGCTGAAACTGACCAGCGACTGGGGAAGCCGGGGGCAGAGAAGCTGGGGTGCTGCTGGGTTGGTCCCGCAGCGCCGCCCTCTCCCAGGCTGTGCAGTTCCCCGCCAACCCCTCCCCCTCCACCCTCACCTCAGACCCCTCATAGCCTCCCTTCCGGTACTCTGGCATATCTGATAATCCGGCACCCCCTGGGTCCTAAAGGTGCCGGATTATCAGAAGTTTACTGTAATAATGGGGAAAAACAGTTCAGCTATCTCTCAATAGTGATTTCTGGCAGTAGACATAAAATATGTCTATTTCCAGATGAGGAAAGCACTCGGACAAGAATTATCAAAAATTCGTGAACTGGCATTTAAAAAAAGTGAATTGGCATTTTTTCAATTGTCACCTAGAATCCATCAAATGAAGGTCTATAGTGGAACTGCAGTTAGGAACAAAAGAGATACAAACATTGTTATATAAAATTACTAGTTAACAAAAGGTGACTATTTGACAAATCCATTGAAATGACAAAATGATATTGCAAATATCTTTTCTGCAAGCTCAACTTCTATGTAATTAGGAAGTAATTTAAACTGAAGAGCATGGCATTTACAGGGATATCTTTGAAAAAAAGTTCATGTTTTGGTTTCTCAAAACAAAAACAGGTTAATCTTTACAGATTTGGGACCCCTGTGTCATCATGTAACAAAAGGACCTTGGCACAGCTATGAATGACACTTGTCCCAAGGGAGGTATTATGGAACCCTTTCAAAATTATAACTCTCTCAAATCTTGTAGTTTGCCAGTGGAAACTGCATTGACTGGGTTCTCAGCAAGCATGGGCATATGTGCTTTTATCTCTGTGTAATTCAGTTCCATGCTACTCTCAGTGTCTGGCAAATGTGTTCTAGATACTGCATTTGCTACAGTTAAGGTCTCACCTGACACATGCCTGAGGCTACTCTGGTGCCTTTGTGATATCGTCAGCTATCTCTGGGCCCAATTGTGCCATCTTCAGTCATGTTGACTGGTATCTTACTACACAATTAGCCCCAGTGTCAGTAAAGATGACAGAATGTGACCTGTTGTATTCTCTGAGCAGTTTAACAAAATACTGTTTAACAATGGCTTCTAAATATATGGGCTGCGTCTAGACTGGCAAGTTTTTGCGCAAAAGCAGCTGCTTTTGCGCAAAAACTTGCCAGCTGTCTATACTGGCCGCTTTAATTTGCGCAAGAACACTGATGATCTAATGTATGCTCGTCAGTGTGCTTGCGCAAATACAATGACTCTCCCGCTCAGGAAAAAGCCCTCTTGTGCAAATGCTTTTGCGCAAGAGGGCCAGTGTAGACAACTCAGAATTGTTTTGTGCAAAAAAGTCCCGATGGTGAAAATGGCAATCGGGGCTTTTTTGCGCAAAACCGCGTCTAGATTGGCACCGGATGCTTTTGCGCAAAAGCATCCGTGCCAATCTAGACGCTCTTTTCCGCAAATGCTTTTAACGGAAAAACTTTTCCGTTAAAAGCATTTGCGGAAAATCATGCCATTCTAGACGTAGCCATGCTGTTTACTGGAAACATGCTGGTAGAGGTTGTTATACCCAATGACTACAGCAAGGATCTTTTTCTGTTTTGGGCTTAGTAGTGTCCATTGTGGGTGATATCTCTAGACGCAAAGGTAATTGGAGCACCATCTTATAACAAAACAGCACAGAATCCCCTTGTGAGGTATTAATATTTAGCTTAACAATCATGTTATAATGAACATAATGCAAAGGAGTTCCTGGAGTTCTCCATTGTCTTAGTGTATCTCACTTCCCACAGTTTATCAGTCTTCTGCAGTAACTTTCTTCAGTTGCAGAATTGTAGTGGATATGATGTATAGGATTTTTTTAAAAAGCATTTTACAATGTCATGTCTGGGGATCTCTATAATTCCTGTTTATTATGAAGTGCTAGTATTTTCAGAATACAATTATTTTAATACTACAGGGTCTATTGGCTTTTTCAGACAATGTTTTCTGAAACTATTAGCACTGATGGTATTCGGCATTTGCAATTGTCAGATTTCAGGCCCTCTTGCCAAACAACTCTCACAACTGTTCTCATGCTGTTTTGACAATGGAAAGATTTGGTGATGAAAGTACTGTCAACATTAATAAGTCGCCAAAAAGAAAGTTGCCAAATCACGTTCACACTGCCACCCTCTGTCGATATATCATGGCCATGTTGTTAGCTCCCCCCCGTCAAGATAAACAGCAAAATAATGTGGGAATGCATAAAGTAGCACTAGGCATTTTGGGAATGTGAAAAACATCCCATCAGCCACCTCTTTGCTTCCCAGCCCTCCTGGCACTTCCGGCTTAGTTTCACACCACTTGAATGACAGTCCTTGCTGTGAATGCCAAAATCTGCTGTGAGAAATCCTGGCTCCTAGACTTCTCTCCCATGGTGTGTTCAATGTGCTTAGGACATCACAAATTGCAGCAGAGCTACTTATGCACTTAATAGCAGAGGAAGAAGACTCGGATGTGGATGACAATGTAAGTGACAGGGACAGCAGCGAAGTGGCATTGTATTTGGGAAGTCACAGAGCAGCTGTGCACAGAAGACAATTACTTTGGGCTAAGGAAACCAGCACTGAGTGGTGTGCAGGTGTGGGATGAATACCAGTGGCTACAGAACTTTGAAATGCACAAAGCAATCTTCCTGGAGCTGAGGGACACCCTGAAGAGATAAGGAACACCCTGAAGGTGTAGAGGTGGGGTCAGTTCCACTGTATAAGGAGACCCAAATGAGAGCTGTTCTCTTGGTAGGGAAGCATGTTGCCATTGCTTTGTGGAAGCTGGCGCCTCCTGATTGCTACCATTCAGTTGCAAATCAGTTTGGAGCAGGGATGTCTACCATTGGTGCTGTACCGTTGCAAGTGTGCAAGGCACATTTTGCTGCATAGGTCTGTGACACTGGGAAATGTGGATGACATAGTGGCTGGCTTTGCAGAAATGGGCTTTCCAAATTGTGGTGGAGTAATCAATGGCACACATACTCCCATTATAGCGCCACCCCACCTTGCCACAGAGTACATCAATCAGAAGGGGTACTTCCCCCTGGTGCTTCAGGTGCTTGTGGATCTCTGTTGGTGTTTCACAGACATAAATACAGGCTGGTCTGAAAGGTGCGTGATGCACACATCTTCAGGAACACTGGCCTGTACAGAAAGCTGCAGGCAGGGACTTTCTTTCCAGACCAGAAAATAACAGAGGGAGATATGGAAATGCCCATAGTGATTCTGGGTGATGCAGCTTACCCCTTACATGTTCATGAAGCCTTACACAGGGCACCTGGACAGTAGTAAGGAGCAGTTCAACATCAAGCTAAGCCAATGCTGCATGGTTGTTGAATGTGCCTTTGGCAGATTGAAAGGGAGCTGGAGGTGTCTCTACGGCAGGGGGGACATTCTGGAGGATCATATCCCCAAGGTGGTGGCCACGTGCTGTTGTTCACATAATTTGTGTGAAAGTAAGAGTTTGGCAATGGGTGGAACAATGAAACACAGAACCTGGGGACACAGTTTGAACAGCCAGCCAGTCCTGTTGTGAGAGGAGCCCATAGGGTGTCCATCAGTATCAGGGAATCTCTGGCACTTTGACAATGAGGGGCACTGACAACTCTTTGTCTTGTGGTTGCATCCCTGCCTCATCCCACTCAGTGAGACTTCCCATGAAACGAAGGGACATTACAGGCTTTCACAGGGGCCACAGTAATTCGTGTGGGTTGTTTGACCCAAAATAAACTCAAGGAAGCCTGCATCACTTTTGTCTTTATTGATACTTTTCAATCACAGTCACACATGAAGAGTGGTTGGTTGGTGGTAAAAGATGGTAAGGAAAACCTTATTGGAAAACCTTACAGTGTTGTTAACATCCAGTTGTCAAAGTCACAGCTGCTTTCATGGGGATTGGAGTGTGATAGAAAAAACAACATTACCTGACTGTGAAAATGAGTGCGTGGCCACAGTGGGAAGGTTTCTGGATAAAGAATTTTGCTTGTGTGGCCATGGAGGCTGCTGTGTGGGAGTACAAGGACAGTTGCTGTGGAAAGAGTTCTGCATGTGCTGAGAGGGAGGCCTTTGGTTCTGTTCGCTCTGCATCTCGATCAGCATCTCATTTTGTTCTTCCATGAGCTTTAGCATGCGCTCAGAGGCTTCTGTTCTGACTTCCATCTCCCTAGCCCTCCTTTGCTCTCTTTCTCTGTCTGAAGCATTGAATCCTGCAATGCATTCTTGAGCAGATCCTCTCTTTTCCCCTAAGGTTTTTTCCTTAGTTGACGGAATCTGTCTGCTGGTGAAAGTGCCTGACTTCTCAAGGACAGGTCTGGAAAAGTAACCATTAATAATAGAGTGACTGAACTGTTCCTGATATAGATGTAACATTTTACTAACATGCGCATCTCTGAACAAAACTGTCCACTTCTCGTTACGCTAAAGGCAAACACAGATCTCGCCAGACACTCTGATCATGGTGAGTTTTAAAGGTGAAAGAGGGGGAAGGGAGATCTGCCAATGGGAAAGAGGAAGAAAAGAGAGCTCCACCTGCCTAGCTAGTGCACATACTGCTTCTCCAGTCCTCATTTTAGCCCCCTGGTATCTCTCTTCAGAGACACCAGCAAAGATTCTCTGGACAGCTAACCCCCCTGAGTGGCAAAGTTGATGTGCGGTGTGCCTATGTGGCAAAGATGGTTTGGGGCTGGACTAAACTGAGTGTACTGTCCCCTGCATAGAAGAGAAGGCTCAAGCTACCTTCCCCTTGTTCTACACCAGTGAATGTGTCATCATGGGGAGATTACAAATGGATAAACCAACACATTTGGTTTAAAGGCCCTATTTTTAAAGGTCCCCTAAAGATTCAAGCAGATGCATAAAGGGATTTTCTAAAGTTCCTGGACACATAATTCCCAGTGGTATGGCACAGGCACCTGTTTGCATCATTTATGCACCTAAATTCTTGTGAACATCTAGACCTGACTTACTTTCTTTAGAACGTGTAGGTTCACTGTGTTTGTTCTCTCTGGGTATGTCTACACTTGCCCCTAGTTTGGACTAGGGAGGCAAATGTTCAGTACCACATCTCTTGCTGCCTACTTTCCCAGTTAGCTCAATTGGCTCAACTAATATTTAATAAATATTTGTGCCTTTTGGGGAGCTGCCTTCCCCATCTTCAACAACTGCTGCTCAGTTTTGTTTCAGTCAGGGATTTTATTTATTTATTTATTTATTTTAATTATTTCAATGGATAACTGTAGATAGAGTAGGTAAATCTGGCAATCTAAACTATTGCTGAATCATCAAACTAAAAACTTTTAATTGAACAACAGAAACAAAGTTTCTGTCCTCTGTTATGCAAACTGCTATTTTACATTTTTTTATAAACTCTGTCACTTCTGATTTATTAGTTGCTGGACACAACTGAGGGCTTGATGCTTTCTGCATTTGATGGTTATTTTAATTTCAGTACTGTCTAGAGGGACCCATCAGGGTACTTTGTGTTAGGTGCTGTATATAAAGCTAGTAAGAGATAGTTGCTACCCTGAAGCATGTACCTTAAGGTGACAGGACAGACAAAGCATGTGTATTAAATTACATTTTTCAGATGGAGATCTGAGGCACAAAAAGATTAGATGACTAGACCTAGGTCACACAAATCAGTTGTGACAGGGCTTGGACCTGAATCTAGCTCTCATGCTAACTGGTCTTAAATTTGAAACAGTGACCTAACGCTTGGATAGTTTAATTCCTATGTACTTCAATGACAGCTTTTTCCTTCTCTTTACTGCAATTCTTGTGATCAGCAGAGGTGCTCATAGGAGCAGCCTCCTAATTGAATTGGAAAGAGACTGGATGTTTTCAGAAATGGTTTGCAACTCTGCAACTCACGTGATCCACCAGAACCCAAATTTGTTGAATTTCATATCATGCTACAGAGGTCACCTTTTCTGTGGTTTTTGCTGGGAAAGTAGCCTGAATGGGTTATAGTGGGTGGCAGGAGAATCTTAGCTGTGCATATATAGGGTTGCCAGATGGTTTCAACAAAAATACCAGACACACTTGACATTACCTCACAATCTACATTACATCTTATTTAGAACATATCAGACATTTATATTTTCTTATTTATATTTTCTCAATTTGTTTCCCGAACAGAAAGCTCAAATACTGGACTGTCCGGTTCAAAACCAGACACCTGGCAACCCTACGCTTATATGTGGTATTGGTGCTCATGAGGAGTAGGGACAACTGACAAGCAGTGTAGGTCCAGGCTTTGCATGAGGGCATTTATTAAAATAATCTGCACTAGTAAATGCTCAGATCTCTGTATTAGTACAAACTGTGGAGTTAATTGTGGGGTTAACATGGATACGAAAGCAATATGTTCAGATTGCACGATTACACAGTTTTCATGAAAAATGAATGTAAAAATACAAAATGTATTAAACTACAACAAATAATGCCCTGCTTCAGCAATCATGTGCCACTTAAGCATACATACCAGTCAAGCTATGGGGCATAAAATTATCTTGCATTGAACACTACAGAAATTGACAATTTACAAACAACGGAGAATATTCCACGCACATGAATTAGGGGCAAGTTAAAAAAAGATTCTGAAAAAAGTGAGGCACTGAGATACAGATCCTGTTAAACAGAAAATTCTGAAATAACTTCAATTATGGTCTCACTAGCCTGAGGAAATAGTGCATGCATAAGGTGTCATGATGCCAAGTCTGGTTTGTCATACTAATAGTCCAGTTGATTCCATGTTAGCAGTGTTGTGCATTCAATTCCTGGGAACCCACAAGCAGTTACAGATAGAGATACAACTAGATAATTTAGAAGGATGAGTTGGTTTAAGGGTAGGGAAAGAGGAATCCCATTTTCAGTGAAAAAGCCAAACACATTTGGTGCTAGGTAAATTTTGTGTGTTTACATACCTTTAGGGAGAGACCATATCTAAATATTCTCCAAACACCCCTTCTTATCAGTTCACATGTATAGCTTTACAACCAGCCTTTTATTTTTCTCCATATCAATTTCTCACTTAATTTTTTTCTACACATAAGGCTAGATATTGAAAACTGGTTAATTAATGTGTAACCCTCTCTTTTCTCCCTGGCTTACTTGGGAGCAGACCACGCTCACCTGTGTGCCTGGGCGCCTGATGTTTTTAACATTAAAGGAGATCCTGAGTACCCCAGTGATGATGTTGGATAGTTGGGGATTCCCTACCCACTCTGTTGCTGCAGGCCCTTGGTCCTAAAGTAATATTCAATGGCATTGCCTCTACCTGGCTGGCCTTGGGAGCCTCAAGGAATAAAATTATTCCAGTAATAATCTGGATCTAACTTCAAAACAGCAATTATAAATAATATACATCTAATTGATTAAATTAGAAATAACACAGCTTTACTTAACTCAAAGAAACAGTGTGTAACTGATTAAAAATGAATAAAATCGATTAGCAAAGTACACAGAAATAAAGGAAACTTATCTAACTGGCATTTACCCTGCCACCATTTATCCCACCCCAGAGTGTGCACTCCTCTGGATTCAGGGTCCCAGACACTTGGTTGCAGTTATCTCCTATGCAGATTTATGCAGGCCCTTCCCAGCCACAGGCACGGCCAGGGTCTCTTCCCTCCAGGGACAATCACCAACAGGGAAAGGGAGGGATTAGGAAGGATGATGGATGTAGAAATGGGGGATGGAGATGAAGACTGTGAAGAGCTTCAAAAAGATCTCACCAAACAAAGTGATTGGGCAACAAAATGGCAAATGAAATTTAATGTTGATACATGCAAAGTAATACACACTGGAAAAAATAATCCCAACTATACATACAATATGATGGGGACTAATTTAGCTACAACTACTCAAGAGAGAGATCTTGGAGTCATTGTGGATAGGTCTCTGAAAACATCCACCCAGTGTGCAGCGGCAGTCAAAAAAGCAAATAGAATGTTAGCAATCATTAAAAAAGGGATAAAGAATATCTTAATGTCTCTATATAAAACCATGGTATGCCCACATCTAGAATACTGTGTACAGACGTGGTCACTTCATCTCAAAAAAGATATATTGGCATTGGAAAAGGTTTAGAATAGGGCAACAAAAATGACTGGGGTTTGGAAGAGGTCCAATATGAAGAGAGATAAAAAAGACTTGAACTTTTCAGCTTAGAAAAGAGGAGACTAAGGAGGGATATGATAGAGCTCTATAAAATCATGACTAGTGTGGAAAAAGTGAATAAGGAAAAGTTATTTACTTATTCCCACAATATAAGGACTAGGGAAGAGGAGGGAGGAGGGGGGATAGTGCGTATATGGGGATAGGCAGTGTGGGGCTGTGGAGGGGGAGAGATTACACAAGGATGGGGATGTAGGAATAGAGGAAGGAGGTGGGGGTAGGGACAGGCAGTGTGGGGCATAAGAACATAAGAACATAAGAACGGCCATACCGGGTCAGACCAAAGGTCCATCTAGCCCAGTATCCTGTCTGCCGACAGTGGCCAGCACCAGGTGCCCCAGAGGGGGTGGACCGAAGACAATGATCAAGCGCTTTGTCTCCTGCCATCCCTCTCCAGCCTCTGTCAAACAGAGGCCAAGGACACCATTTTATCCCCTGGCTAATAGCCTTTTATGGACCTAACCTCCATGAAATTATCTAGCTTCTCTTTAAACTCTGTTATAGTCCTAGCCTTCACAGCCTCCTCTGGCAAGGAGTTCCACATGCTGACTACACGCTGTGTGAAGAAGAACTTTCTTTTATTAGTTTTAAACCTGCTACCCATTAATTTCATTTGGTGTCCTCTAGTTCTTCTATTTAGGAACTAATAAATAACTTTTCTTTATCCGCCCTCTCACACCACTCATGATTTTATACACCTCTATCATATCCCCTCAGTCTCCTCTTTTCTAAACTGAAAAGTCCCAGTCGCTTTAACCTCTCCTCATATGGGACCCGTTCCAAACCCTAATCATTTTAGTTGCCCTTTTCTGAACCCTTTCCAAGGCCAAAATATCTTTTTGAGGTGAGGAGACCACATCTGTACACAGTATTCAAGATGTGGGCGTACCATAGTTTTATACAGGGGCAGTAAGATATTCCGGGTCTTATTTTCTATCCCTTTCTTAATAATACCTAGCATCCTATTTGCCTTTTTGACCGCCGCTGCACACTGTGTGGAAGTTTTCAGAGAACTGTCCACGATAACTCCAAGATCTCTTTCCTGATTTGTCGTAGCCAAATTAGCCCCCATATACGCACTATCCCCCCTCCTCCCTCCCTCCCTACACACACCCTGCCCCTCCCACGAATTCATCAAGCTGTGCACTCCACCTCCCTAAGAGCACCACTGGGCCGGACAGCACAGTCCCGGCCACTGCAGCAGGAGCCAGCGCGCATCCCCCAGCCCAGCCTTTATGAATGGGCCTCTTGGGGCAGCTTTGCTCCATGGCGAGCCCAGGGAACCTGGAGCACAGAGCTACTGCTCCAGAGAACCAGGGAAGCAGCTGGGGTGCAGGATAACCACACCATCTCCAATGGGCTGGGTGTGCGGTGTGGCCAAGACCTGCCCCGCTTAGATCAGGCCCGGGAGCGCACGCTTGAGCCAAGGGCCTGGCCCTGGCTCACTGACACACACTGGAGCTGCTTGCTCTGGGGGAGACCTGCAGCACTGCCCCCAAGTGCTGTGGCCGGACTCGGGCTTCACAGAGCAAAGCCGCGCAGCAGATGCATAGGCCAGGCAGGCTGGGGGACAGGGCCCAGAGGCAGGTGGACACTGCTCCAGGGGGAATGTGGGGATGGAGTCACCGCCCTCCCAATCCATTTCACAGAGCAGTCACATGGTCAGGGCTCCTGGGATGGGGCCACCGGGAAGGGGAGAGGCTGCGTGGCTGAAGGTGGAGGCAGGCGGCAGGACGTAGAGTGATGTGATGTGATGTCAATGTGTCGCCCCACAAGAAAAAAATTCTTATATACATAGAGAAATAATACCCTGGGAGCAGTGTTCCCTGTAAGCTGGGCACTTCTGCGGCTGCTCCAGAGAGATTCCAATGCTGCCCAGCTGATTAGCAGAGCACCCACAGCTAGATTTTTTATTTCTACTGGAGGGGCACATTTGCACATAGAAAAAAATATTATACATGGATCGAAAAAATCTGCACACGAATGGAAAAGATTAGAGGGAACATTGTCTGGGAAATAAAGAAGAGCTATTATTTCTGTTGTATAGCTGAGGAACTGAGGTGCAGAGAAGCTAAATAACTTGTCCAGGGTCACCCAGGAAGTCTGTAGTGGAGCAGGGAATTGCACCTTGGACTATCATGCTATAAGCTCTCTATGTAGCTACTCTCAGCTGATGGGAAAGAGCTCTCCCATCAGCTTAATTACTCCAGTCTTGGTGAGTGGCAGTAGCTATGCTGACAGGAGAAGCTCTCCCACCTACGCTGTGCTGTCCACACTGGACATAATTTATGTTGACTTAAATCTATTGTAATTGACAGGAGGAGTCATGACCAGCATCCGGTGACTAAGAGGTTAAACTCAGGTAGCTAGCAAAGGTGTTGGGAGAACCAATAGAGATAGAGCGTTGAAATTTGAATTGGTATAGGTCCCCTGCCTGCTTTCTTTGTGTGGGAGAGAAAAACCAGGAGTTGAGAGACACCAAATGATTTAAACCTAGGCAGGACTACCATGTCTCCAAGGAATTTGGGGTATGGGAATGGACTGAACAAAGATAAAATTGGAAGTAAGTAAAGGGAAAATTGAATCCAGTCACATTCAGGGTAATTTTTCTGGATTTTTTCATTTGCTTTGAATTGCTCTATGTCAATCTATGCCTTCCTTCCCACTTTACCATCTAAGCATTGGTTCCAGAGATTTTTCTCTGTTTTAATTTGTTTTCCTTAGTTGCTCTGTAACATCTAGCAACCAAGTATGCTTTATCAAGTATATCTTTCGTTTTGCAATACACCTCTGAATTACTAGATCTTTAATGCAGTCATAGGCTGGCCCAGCAAAACTTAAACTCTTAGGCTGCGTCTAGACTGGCATGATTTTGTGGAAATACTTTTAACGGAAAAGTTTTTCCGTTAAAAGTATTTCAGCAAAAGAGCATCTAGATTGGCACAGATGCTTTTGCGCAAAAGCATCCGTGGCCAGTATAGATGCGATTTTGCGCAAGAAAGCTCCGGCGGCCATTTTCGCCATCGGGGCTTTCTTACGCAAAAAATTCCTTCCCTGTCTACACTGGCCCTCTTGCGCAAAAACACTTGTGCAAGAGGGCTTTTTCCCGAGCGGGAGCGTCAGAGTTCTTGCGCAAGAACACTGACAATCTTACTTTAGATCGTCAGTGTTCTTGCGCAAATTCAAGCGGCCAGTGTAGACAGCTGGCAAGTTTTTGCGCAAAAGCGGCCGCTTTTGCGCAAAATCTTGCCAGTCTACGTGCACCCGTCAGCATCAGCCTCTGTAGTATGTTGAAATATCATTTAGCCAGGATCCATTCGTCACACAGTATTTCAAGATTTCCTGGAAACAAAGCTGTGAATTTAGAAGAGCAAGGCAAAAGAAATCTGTTGATGCCATTGGTGTCTAGTGTATTTCTTTGGGAAATCCTTTGACTTTTTAAAAACAATGTGCCAAAGAAAATTGGGCTTTTAAAAATATCCTTATTTTGCCTTTTTAAAAATGAATTATTAGCAATGTTAGGAATGTAGCTGTATATTGAGAAGGCGTACATTGATCACAAGGTATCCAGGTGTCTTGTTTACAACCAGAAACTGGTTGAAAAGGGGACCTGAGATGTAATGACCAGACACCCGAAGTCTGGTTACTGCATGCAAGAAAGACAGAGAGACAAGAGTTACCACATCTATACGTCCCTACTCAGCCAGGATCACCTCCTACTTGCATCAGGCAGCTGCAGCTCCCAGCTCTGACTCTGCAGATGAGTTTCCCTTGAGAGAGGGGAAAAGCAGTGAATAATGGATGGAGGGAGAAAGAGGAACAACTGTGGGGGTGAGGGCTCAGGTGAAAGGGGTAGGGTAGAAGTGGGACCTCAGGGGAAGAGGCAGGGCAGGGCAAGAGTGAGGCCCGGGAGAAAGGGGAGGTTCTAGCATTCCTGCTGGAGTGTCCCATTTTAAAACATTCCAAAGCTGGCAATCCTAAATGTATAAAGTTAGCTCTCAAAGTGCTACACCCAGTTGGCATGACTAGATTACCTATTTCAAGACTATGCAGAAATAATCTGAAACAAGAAGTTGATTTCCTTGTACAGGTACTCTGATATTAGTGGCCGTTGTTTTCTAAGATTTTTTCAGTTACAAACTAACACGGCTACCTCTCTAAGGCTATTGTTAAGCTATCTCAGTAAGGCTGACTGGGAGATAACACAAATGGAATCATTATTGGTACTGCTCGGTATATGTGTGATTGGTAGTTCCCCTGAAAGGCAAAATATCCCAAATTTATGGCATTTGTTGCAGCTTCTAGCAAATGACTTATTAAAAGCCAAATCCCGTCAGATTCTGAGTGCCATCAACTGCCATTGAGGTAATTGTGCTCATGCTGGCTCTCAGCTGAGATGGGGGATGGGAGAGAATTCCAGAGGTCCTTTGCTCAAACCTCATTACACAGGCTATGTATAAGAGATGTGATTTTTCACCCTAATGGAACTGCTGAAAAATGTAACTGGGAAAACTCTTTTGCTGTAGTTGATTAAAAAATTATTTGCGCCGCATGAGACTAGAAAATATAGTTTTAAACAGAGAAGAATAATTGACAAAATGTGGTAGGCAATATTTGATGATGGCATATTAACTAGTGCCCAGCTTCATTAGAAAATGCCAATTATTTATCATGATGTTAATTCTGCTCTTTTTAATGCGGGGCAAGAGAGTGGTGATTTTTAGTGCTTATCTGCTTAAAATACCAGGGAACCAAGGCGCAGAATTAATACAAATGCTGCTAATGCTGTGGATACCACACAAATGAGGTCTAGCAGCTGTGGTAATGAGCAGGAATTTTTCTAAACTCCAGTACAAGTAGCAGCAGGTGGGTTTGAGAAGGCATTTTGAGGAAAGTGGAAAAATCAGAAAGCACAGTGTTTAAACTCTCCTGTTTTACTGAGCCCAGCAAGTTGAGTTATATACATTTAAAGATACTTGCTAGGGAGTAGGGTTGTCAGATGGTTTAACAAAAAATACTGAACATCCCGGCCCCCCCAAAACAAACACCAGGAAAAAATTCTGTTGAGAAAAAAAAAGGGGGAGACCAAAGTTGTTGAGCACTCCCCAACCCGCACCATATGTGACAGGGGAAAATTGTCCCCGCCGGGCTTCCCGTGCTCCTCACTTCCCTGCCCCCGCCAGACGTGGCAGGGGAAAATTGTCCCCGCCGGACTTCCCGCACTCCTCACTCTCCCGCCCCGCCAGACACGGCAGGGGAAAATTGTCCTGCTGGGCTTCCGTCCAAGGGAAACAGGAAATACTGGACATTTCACATGTCCGGTATTTTCTGGTTTTTTTTAACGGACGGAGGACCCGAATAACGGACAGTCTGGGTGAAAACCGGACACCTGGCAACCCTACTAGGGAGAGAAAATAAATAAAAATAATTTAAAAAAGCAACCCTCTGTGAGTATCAGAGATCATGATACCGCTAAACACAGCTACTGACTAGCTGACAAAAGAAAGGAAGTTTGAGGAAATTAGATGATGGAGAAAAGGGAATGGATTTTAAGCGACAAAAATGCAAAAATCACATTTCATCTTTAATGGGTAATACATTTCTGAATAAATTTGCTTCCACAATATATTACATTTGACTTGCTTAACATTTCTGCAAAGACTGACTGATAAAGTAACCATAATAAGTTTTCCCTTTAGTCCAATATCAAGCTTTGATTTTATTTTGTTATCCCTGAGAGATTGTATTTTTAGCTATGAAAAATTTTTACCAGCAGTTATAGTCTTGCTTGATAGGTACGTTTTTACATTACTACATTAGAAAGCTATGGTAAATTAGTCACTACAGACAATTAAAACTATAAAATTGGTTCTTATGGTGATTTGCCATTTAGAAAGGAAGACAGATTACAGTAATTTCCTGTGCGACCTGGATACAGAGCAAGCAGGGGATTCCACGACAAGTTTAAGATATATGATATAAAACATGGTTCCCAAATGAAAACTTCCTTTCTGAATCTTTGGTCTTCACTTTGCATTTTAAGATTTATTTAATATAAAATGTTACTGATGGGAATATAAAATTGACAAATGGGGAAAATTATGAGAGCCAGAATGTTCATTCAGGGTTTAAGTGTAAATTCTTTGGGGCTTCATAATGCTATGAGCCAACATCTGCTTACCAGGACTGATTTTATCAAAATAACTATTGGAGAACAAAATTATGGGAATTACTTCCACCTTTGTTTGATGTAAATGTTATGATCACCTTTATTGCTGTGTCTCAAAACCAATGTGGCTCCAACATATGATACATTTTTGCTGTTATAAAAAATTCCTGATGTGTGTGTTTTGCATGTATTGTCCTGGGACATACAAGAGAAAAATAACTATTAATTCAATTGTTCTATGTTAGAGTGCCACTTAACTAGATCAAGTAGAAACAGATGAGCACTCCTCTACCTGCAAACTTGTCCCCAGGTGAGCCTGATTAACAGGTTTAGTCACGTTTACTCAGGTTTGAAAGATTGCTTCAAATGACAGATCCGCTTTAGTGTTCCCCAAATGATATGGTCTAACTTATGGTTTACCTCATGCTGTGTCTCTCCATAAATACCATTTTTTAAACAATACTTAATTGTTTAAAAAATTATCTAATGTGATTGTGACAGTCCCCCTTCATGCTTTACGAAAATTGGCTTATGAGACAAGGCTCGCCAAGCCATGGTGAGCCCCGCTCGCCAGCCGCGCGGTTCAGCACACTGCGCATGCACAGACTGCACTGCGCATGTGGTGATCGCGCTGCGGTGCCATGCCGGGCTATAATCTACTCGCCTGTGGCGAGTAGATTACCTAAATTGTCGAGCCCTGAATATAAATATGCACAACTCAGAGATGCTTTGGACAAAACACCTCATGTAATCTATCAATTTTAATGTTACAATCTGCTGGATCACTATATCCTATTTTGGTGCATGGATCATGTTAATGTAAGAAGTTAGGAATACAAAGTATGAGACTGTTTATAGTTTTGACTATGCTAATGAGAGCCATTACTGGTGCCACTCCCTCCTGGAAGCCTTAACAACTTGATGATCAACTTAATGACTTGTAAACAGCCTTATTTGTCCTGTATGCCACCAGGTACTGGGGTTCCATTTTGACCCTGGTATTTTTCCATGGAAGGGGTGGGATGTAAAATAAAAGTTCCCACCATGGGGAAAATCTATTTTAAGCAATGGGAAGCTATCAGCCCTTTGTCTTCAGCTGGCCTTGAAAGGATACAAAGGGCTGGAGACCCAGGTGAGGGTAAAAGAGCTTGTGTCTGATCTGAAGATTATGTCCAAAATAAGAACAGCTCTTTAGGGTAAGACTCTGCTTGCAATAGGTTTTATTAGTGAATTAGAACTCACTATGCATTTTTTTCTCATTGTAATTTAGTAATTTGCTTTGATCTGTCTGTTTTAACTTGCAACCACTTAAATCCTATTGTTTGTATTTAGAAAATAAAAGTGTTTTTATTATCAGGCCCAATGTAAATAATTGTTACTGGGGAGGGAGAACATGACCAGTGTGCATATCTCTCTTTCATTGATAAAGAGGGCGAACATCCTCATGAGTTTTTTTCCCGTGCAAAATTTTTACATAGAGAAAGATGGATTTATTTGGGAGTTTGATCTTTTTTGGGGGTTAGTTCCTTGGTTACTGTGCCCCAGAACTGCATCCTTCCACAGCTGAAGTGGTTCATTGTCTGCTCTGCTCTTCAGGGTAATGTTAACCCCAACTCTGTGCCTTGTATGGGGGAGACCAGAGGGTGTGGCCCATCAGGACAGGATGGTGGGGAGCCCCGGAGAGCAAGAAAGTAGGTGTTAGTGGCATGAGCAGTGCACTGGGGAATAATCCCAAGGGGTCTTCTGTGACTGCACCTGTCACAGTGATTGTGGGCATCTTTTCACCACTTTATAATGGCCTTTATCAGAGGGGTAGCCATGTTAGTCTGAATCTGCAAAAACAATAAGAAGTCCTGTGGCACCTTATAGACTAACAGAATTATTGGAGCATAAGCTTTCGTGGGCAAAGACCCACTTCATCAGATGCACATCACATGCATCTGACGAAGTGGGTCTTTGCCTATGAAAGCTTATGCTCCAATAAATCTGTTAATCTGTAAGGTGCCACAGGACTTCTCATTATTATAATGGCCTTTGTTTCTCTCCATCTAACTCTATACTGTTTCCTTCTTTCTATAATAGCTTCTGAGCCATGGAACACAGTCATCAAATATAGATCTTAATCCTTAGCAAGTGTAAATGGGTATAGTTCTGTTGTCATTAATTGAGGATCTGACCCATAAGCTCTAGTTTTCCTGCTTGAAATTAGCAAATGGAGTGGGGTAGGGGAGCTATATAAAATGCTCACAAAAAAGGTTTTTCTGGGATGAAGTTAAAGAAGTTGTTATATATCAGAGGTTTGAGTGTTTATTACCTTTCACGAATACTACAAAGTTAAAAAAAAATAGAAACCAAGGAAATTCAGACTTCAGGTTTGATTTACAAACAATCTAAACATTTGAAAATATGGAAATAAGCAGCTAAGTGGTCCAAACTATCCTAGCAGGAGGAGAGGAGTGCTGGGGAAAGAGGGAGGGAGAAGGAGGAGCTAGTCTCCAGGAAGTATTTCACAAACTTATTGGTTCATAGGAGCAGAAAGAAACTGGTGCACAGTAAATCATCCAAAATTCGTTATTGCCCCACTGTGATGCTAGGGCTCATTAGGCCATATGCTATGGAATAGCTGTCATAATGTAAAATTTTAGTCCCCTTCTCTTGAAAGGAAAATAATTGTTACTGGCTGAAATAAGATTTGTGGAAGTATATGGAACAGATTTTAACAGGGAATGAGCGTATCTGTTGGATTAACTAGATGAGCTATTATAGCTACGATATATTTTGATCAGAAAAAGTCATCGGGGAAGAGGAGAGTAATGGAGGGACTGCACAGTCCTCATGAAAGAAGACAAAATATTTATTCAGAACCTAAACAGAGGAATGCACAATAATAGTCAGAATTAGAAGTATTACTCTAATTTCTTACATACCAGAAAATAAAGGCCCTTTTAGACACATGAACCATTTTCTTCTGTTAGTATTTGGCTGATGCCTGAAATAAATTAGACTCTATATGGATGAGATGAAGGCTTACATCTTTGGTATATTTGATGTTAGAATATGGTGGTGTAGGGTTGCCAGATGGTTTCAACAAAAATACCGGACACATTTGACATTACATCACAATCTACATTACACTTTATTTAGAAAATACCGGACATTTATATTTTCTCAGTTATAGTTTCTCAATTTGTTTCCCGAATAGAAAGCTCAAATACTGGACTGTCCGGTTCAAAACTGGACACCTGGCAACCCTATGCTGTTGATATTATGAAATATGGTAATACAAAGTTTTCAAAAGTTAGGCAGTGGGATACAGAGTTATAGTAAAGGGTTTTGTTGGGCAAAAGCGCTGGAAGTGTAAAACCAAACTGTATCCAATGTCTTTCCCCTTCCAATCCCAGGCCCTTGTCCTCCATCCCCAGGCCAGGCCCAGGGAGTGCCTGTGGGAGGCCTGCATGCTCCCCTTCCCCTCTCCCCGCCTCCATGCATGCTCCAGGACAGCACTGTATCATATATTTTGCCAAATGAACTAATTTGCCAAGTGGTGTCTATCCTGAGAAGGTTTGCCAACACAGTTATTTTGGCAAACCCTCCTAATGTAATCAAGGCCTAAGCTATGCCCCAATCCTTCAATAAAGTCCTACTACATATAATAACTGCAAGTGGAAGAAAGTGGGAATAAAATTGTGAGAGTAAGCAATATTGCACTCAGCAGTGAGGCCAAATTCAGGAAAGTACTTAAGCAAATGCCTAACTTTAAGTAAGTGTCATATCTCAAAAACAATGGGCCTATGCTCTTGGTTAAAGGTTGGCATGTGCTTTCATATGTGAACTGGGGCCCTAGTGTGTCCTTAAGCATACCAGTGAGCTTTATAACAGATTGAATCTATTTTTTTTACTAAGGTACATTATTTCAACAATTGTAAATATTTTTATAATGATCAAAACATGTGCTTTCCATCTTCTGGAAAGTATTTGTCTTTATACGCACCCCCCTAGAGACTTGGGTTCAGATTCCACCACTGATGTCATGTTAAATGTTCAAACAGAAAAATGCAACATTCAGGCCTCTTCTAAATATGCTGTTCCCTCTCTCCTTAAGCACTTCCTGAAAATAGATAAAATGTCCCCCCCCCCCGGACACACACACACACACACACACATACTTTAAGCTTTTTATCATAACACGTTTTCTAGACAACAAATTCTGAGTTAAATCTGCTTGCAGATTTCCTGTTTACCTTAATGGAGGGTCTTTATGCAAATCTGAGGGAAGAATTTGGCCTTTTTAAAAAAATGATTTTGAATATCAAATAGGAATTTCCCTTATTTTTTTTTAATATTGTAATAATATTATATAAGACAACACACACACAAACAAGAAAAAAGAAAGAAAAAGAATAAGTACCTGATCATTGCTATACTTAGCTGGTAAGATACTAGCAGTGTTTGTCTTAAATTTGAAAATTTGACTTAAATACAGCATATATTTATTTAATCCATCTTTCAGAAGAATGAGAGAGTTATTGGGAAAATAGAAGAAGTCACATGCGGAAGTGCAGAAATATGATCCCATTTAGGAGACCTTCATTCGAATACCCACTCTACTGCAGATCTTCTGTGTGATCCTAGGCAGACCCCCCAGTGTCTCTGTGCTACAAACCCCTGCTGGGAAGGGGTATTGTGAAGATAAATGCATTAAAGATGGTGAGGTGCTCAGAGACTATGATCGCAAAGGCTGGAAGTACTTTAGACGTATAAAAACATATTTAGGGTGCGGATGGAGTCTTGCTGTGCTTATGTCTACGTCTTGGTTATTGATTTTTTTTAATAGAGGAAAATATATGCAAGTGCATAGCATGATATTTATAGCCAAACACCATGTATAGGAAAGAAGAATGCTCTGCGCTGGGAGCCGAGATGGGGTCAGTATTCTATACAGAGCTTTCTTCTCCTTCCCTGTCCACACAGAGGATAGACACCAGGGCTGTCCTTGAAGACTGGGTCTTCTCTAAAGTAGTGCCCTTTCCAGTGCTAGTCTCCTCAGATCATGTGGGGAATGGCTCATCAAAATTCATAGTGCTATTGTGCCTCAGGCAAACAATAGCTCCTCACTGACACTTTCCTCCCTACAGTGGGATGTGGCACAACCAAGTCTTTTGTGTCTCTCTGTAAAAGAGGAATAATACACAGTAAGTCCATCCCAGCGGGTTAGTGAGGTTTAGTTCATTAATGCCTGGAAAATGCATTGAGAGTCTCTGATGAGAAGGACTATAGAAGAACAAAGTACACCATTATTATTCTGAATAAAGGCAGTTATGATCAAATCTACCAAACAGAACAATAATAGTGAGAGAGAGTTATTTTTTGGGTGAACAGGTAAGTTCTACTGATAGAGAGGAAATCTGAAAAATATGATAGGCCACAAGCTTTGTTATAGAAAATCCAGTGTATTTCAAATGGTTTAATGCAACTCCTCTGTGAGGCTTTTTGAACCACATTAAAAAAGCCAGTGCATCTTTTGAATTGATTTTGAATGATGGACAGATCATTTGAGAGCTACAGGGTTAAATATTAGATGATAGCTAGAGATTCCCCTGTTAGACTGTGTTGATGCTTTCAATTCAAGTATACATCGAAAAATAATAGCTATTGCCCTTTTGATGCAAAAAGATCACAAGGAGCCGCTTATTTGAATGTACAGCGTGTCTGGATGGAAGGAAACAATATTGGTCACTAAGAAACTCTTGTTGAGAGATGTCAAGAATTATTAAAACAAGTGGGATCTTGCATGTCACTTCTAGGATATTGTGGATGCTATTAGTCCTAGTGGTTTGTCAGCCAGAGTATTGTTGACAGCTTTCTGACAACAGCTTGCAAAGGATACTTGTTGAGCTGAAAGCAATTGTTGAGCTGAGAGCTTTTGTTGTATGAAGATTTTTTTTTTCTAGAAAGCTTCAAAAAATAAAAGACACTAAATGGATTCAAGAGACTGAGGAAGGTGTTTATCCTGGGTTGTGCTTTTCTAGAACGTGAGACTTTAGCCATACTGGAACACAAACCAATGCCTGTTCAGAAAATGATTAGTTATTTTCAGAAACTGGATTTTATCTGCCACTGTTAAACTACTGCTTGGAAGCAACATATGTGAGCCCTGCAAATTGGATAATAAATCTCTTGCATTGCATTTCAAAATGCTCCATTGATTTATGTGGTTTAAAGTGTAAGACCTTGGTTCCCTATCCAGACAGAATGTTAGAATTTAACCTATGTGCATTGCTGCATAATTCCAGAATGCCTTTCCTTCAGGCCAGTGAGTGACCTCCTGGGAGTTGTGACAGGCAGTGGTGACCAAAATCATCTGAAGAATTAAATGATAATGAGTGGTACCACTATCTAAGGTTGTGTGACTGTGAAAAAATCAAGGCCTGAAATCGGGGGAGGGGCAGACAGAATTGCTGGGCCCCTGGGCAAGGGGCGGGGCCTCAGTACAAGGGGCGGGGCTGGGCCAGTCAGCCCTCAGCACTGCCCACTGCATGCCAACACCCACAGCTTGACCTTAGTACCGCCTGGGGCTCCAGTGGCGATTTAAAAGGGCTCAGAGCTACAGCTGCCAGTGCTGCTGCAATAGCAGCAGCCGGGAGCCCCAAGCACTTTTGAATCACCAGGGCCCAGGGCAGTTGCCCACCCATCCTCCGCCACCATCAGCTGACCTGCCTGAAATAAATTGGAAGACTTTTAATATTTAGAAATGCAATTACATAATTCACTAAACAGCTGAGCTCCATTCCAAATGCTAGTATCCAAGACATTTGTGTCTTGGCAGATATAAGTGTGATTATTGTAGTTTAGAGTCCAGCAAGTTGACATAAGACAATAATAATATGGAGTGCAAAAATATTGAGCAAAATCATGTCTTCCTTGGGTGATGGAGGTCAGGGAAGAGGTGATGAGGTGTTTTATGTTGTGAGGGCAAGTTTAGCAGTATGGGATGACTGATGTAGCTCCTGAAATGTACGTCAATTGCTCATGTCAAGCCAGACAATGGTTTATCTTAAAGCCCTGCCAAATCAGACAGTGGTTTATCGCTGATGCTCGTTGAATTATTTTGGGACAACTGCTTGGGTGCAGGAATCCCCAAGTGCTAGTTATTGTTTTGATACTGCGTTCCCGTCACATCAAAGGAGAATACCTTATGTATCTCATATACCTCTGTGTATGTCTACACTAGAGAGTTTGTCGGAAAAACGGCTGTTTTTCCAACAAAACTTGCAGAATGTCCACACTGCAATTGCATTCTTCCGCAAGAAAATCGAAAGAACAGAGGGTTTTTTCTGGCATTGGTAATCCTCATTCTATGAGGAAGAAGCCTTTTTGCGAAAGAGCTCTTTCGCAAAAAGGCGTATGTGGACAGGGAAGAGGGAGTTCTTTCGGAAGAAGACTAAAGAGGAAAAAGCACAGGCGCCCTGGTGGCCATTCCGTCCATAGCAATCACAGCTTACATGCGAAAGAGCATTCATTCAGTCTGGACGCTCTCTTTTGAAAAAGCAGATCGCTTTTTTGATGCACTTTTGCAGTGTGGATGCTCTCTTTTGGAAGAAGTTTTTTTGGAAGATCTCTTCCGAAAAAAGCTTCTTTCGAAAGAAGCCTGCAGTCTAGATGTAGCTTCTAGTTTTGCTGCTGTGTTAAGGGGAAAATGGAGTTACTCTGTTGTATCTTATCTGAATGGTATGAGGCTTTGCACATTTCAGTATTCAAATGGATGAGATTTATTTTTAAAAAACTTGAACATTATAATGAGGAAGCTTTAAATATTTTATTGAATCAGCAAAATCTGTCATTAGAGAGAGAAATTTTGCAAATACTGCAGGATTTAGTGTGCATATATTTTGAAAATTTAGAACCTGCAGGTGTGTCCACAGGTGTTGGAAATGAAACATGATATTCTGGTTCTTTGGAAGACTGCAAACTCTTATCTAAAATAAGCACCTGGGGTTGGGGCGTGAGAGTACTGTTCGAATCACTGTAGCAATTTATAAAACCCTGCTCCAGTGCAGCCCCTAATCAAAGCCCTGTCAAACCAGATGTTGAGACAATGCCATAATGATTTGGGATTAAATCCCAGATGTGGTCTGAACTGGGATTTTAGCATTACATATGTGAGTGTCTCTTGTAGCTCTCAGTAACAAGGGGACAATTACGCATTATACTTGCCCCTGAGTAATTGGATGCAAATGAGCCTAAGTAAGATGACAGCAAATAAACTGGGTGATGGCTAAGCAACCTGTGAATAACGAAGTGACTTTCTGATAGAAAACATCTGATTCCTCTGGTAATAGTGCTTTTTGTAATTATCTCTATCGGTAAGGGTACCATTTTCACCTTTATTTTCATTTACTTCTGTATCTCAAACTTTCTAGCCTAAAATGTTTCATGTGTGCTTGACTTCTAATTATAGGTAATTTTGTTTTTTAAGTTCTGAGCAAAAATAAGAACTCAGACTTCTGGTGTATTGTGCAATCCTTTTAGCTAGACTCTAACGCAATGTATTTTGCTAACTGACTTTATTTTGCATGGCCTCACACACAGAATAAATAAATCCTCCCTGTGTGCAGTGCAGAAGGAAGATAATTTGAAACTCCCTTTGACATACATGGGTTTGCCTTCTCTTTGTGGCAGATCTGTTTGCTCAGTGGTGGGCAACCTAGGCTAGTGAGTGGGCTGCATGAGTAACTGTCCATCTCAGTGGGCTGCAAGATGGTCATAACCAAGAGGGTCTCCTGGAATAGGATGATTTTGCTAACTATGCTTGTGTTCCTAGAATTTGCGGAGTGTGTCAACTGAACCGTAGCAGTGCTTTGATTGGATGCATAGAGAGTGCACAGCTCTCACAGCAAATGTTGTGTGCAATCAGCACACACCTACCTCACTTCACATGCTCTTGCTTTACATGTGTGTCACTTCAGTAATACCAAAAGGAAAAACAAAAACCTATGCAGAGCAGGGATGTAAGCGACTAATCCACTAGTTGACTATTGGATAAGCAAAAGATAGTCAATACACTCGTATTGGATAGTCAATACACTTGTCGTCTAGTCACTTCCCCACCCTTGCTGCCTCTATCAGAAATAGGCAGCAAGGTAGGGATGAAGAGGAGGAGATGCTTGGAAGAGCCGGCTCAAAAGCCAGTTCCCCCCATCTCCATGGGAGGGGGCAAGGGCGCAGTGGCAGCGTTCCACCTTTGAAATGTACAAGAGTCCCCCCTGGAGCTCAGAATTCAAGCGTCTGGTGGCTCGCCCTGGGCTATTTACTTGTGTGGCTACAGATGCAGCCACTTGCAGCTCCCATTGGCCATCGTTTGCCATTCCTTATCAATGGAAGCTGTGAGAAGCAATGGCCTGGGCTGCACCACTACCTACAGCTCCCATTGACTGGGAACGGTGAACTGTGGCCACTGGGGGCATGTCTACACTATAACAAGATGAGCGTCCACACCACCAAGCCTGTTATTTTGAAATAATGGGCTTGTTATTTTGAAATAATAACTCCTGCTTGTGAAGAGGAATAAGCTCATTTCTAAATAGTTGTTTGGGGAATTATTATTTCAAAATAATTTATTTTGAAATAACCTGGGAGTGTAGACATAGCCTGGGAGATGCGAGCGGCCGTAGCTGCAGATGCCCAGGAGTAACCCTGGTGAACTGTGTGCAGCCTAGGGGCTGGTTATTGCCCACCCTGGTCTAAATTGAAGTGCTACAGTGGCACTCAGCTATAATGTTTAAAGTGTAAACAAGCCTTAAATTTGCTCTCAGAGCACACTGAGGCTACGTCCATACTGTAGCCTTCTTGCAGAAAAGCATATGCAAATGAAGCATGGCGTGGAATATTGCCACGCTTCATTTGCATAAGAAATGAGGAAGAATGTCTCTTGTGCAAGAGGGTTTTTCTGCACAAAAAGGAGCCGTCTACATGGCTCATTTTTGCGCAAAAGCCTCTTGTGCGAAAACGGCTGCTCATTACTTATGCAAATGAAGCGCAGCGATATTCCACGCTGTGCGTCATTTGCATATGCTTTTCCACAAGAAGGCTACAGTATAGATGTAGCCTGAGAGACTGTGTGTGTATGAGAGAGAGAGACACACACACACACATACACACCTACTTGCAGGGGGGCCAACAGACTTGCTGGGTCCTTGGGCATGGTGGGAGGACCCGACTCTGCACTCCCCAAAAGGGTTGGGTTTCAGATAGAAGGGGTGGGGAAGGAGCAGCAGCCCTCAGTGCAGCCCAGGGAGCCCTCAAAGCTGCCAGGAGTGTACCAAACGGCACTCTGGCAGCAATTTACAGGGCCCAGAGTTCTAGCTGCCACCGTTGCGGCAGTAGTGGCAGCAGCGGCTAGGCACCCTGAGCCATTTTGAATCTCCATGCCCTGGGGCAGTTTCCCCCTTTGTCTTCCCACTCCATCCCTGCCTAGCTGGCTCAGGCTGAATAGGCCATTCAAAAGGACTGCTCGAGGCCAATGTTCTATTAATGGAAAATCTGAGGAGACCATGAAAAACCCAGTCAACAGGACACTGACACCTAGCAACCAATCACCCAGAGGGAGATAGGTGCTGGGAAATTTGAGCACAGAAGCTAAGCAGAGACACCAGCTTGAGATCAAAGGACTAGCATTGTGGGGCGGAAAAGTGTTGGCTTGTGGAGAAAGCCATGGGGTCTCTTACCTGGGAACTAATTAAGGAGGTGAGGCTGAGGGAGACAGGGCCTGTTAACCTAAGGACTATAAGATTCTGTGTGCCAGGTGACTAATAAATGGTTACCTTGTTTTGAAAAGGCTGCTTGTGTCACTGTAAATACTCCCTGAGAGCATAGTGCCCAGAAGTGGCACAATATAAGCATCCCTCAGGAGTCTGCCTTGATTGCATTTGCTGCATACAGCCATGGAGAGGCATTATTGTTGCCGAAGGCCCACTCATGGAGGCCATAAGCCTGCCTCTGTGGTACTGTGGGTCCCTGGAGTCCCAGAACAGTAAAGGGATCCCTCCAAAAAGACTGGTTACAGGCTGTTTATATAGTCCAGCCCCTGTAAATCCATGCCGGTAAATTGCATCTTGCAATGTGAAAACTAGGCTACTAAACTCTCTCTCAACTTCTAATGCCATTGGAGACTTCTTCTCTTCTTACACTTCCTATAATGATCACCCATGAACAGAAATGAGCATGGATGAAAGGCATTTCAGAAGCAGTACAGAGTAATGCTTGCTATGAGGCATGTCACTTTGAGAAGATGCTATTGCTGGCTGTGGGTTCACACCTTTGTATTCTGTTTTAAAAGTGGGATAACTGATTATTTAGACATGAAGGGAAGCACATTTCATCACACAAACTTTCCAAATTATGTGCTGAGCTACAGAGAGGCCACTTTCTCTTAAACAAATGAATTCTAGCATCTAATATGGCAGAAGAGCAATGTAATCAAAACACACTTTCCATGGTTACAATTGGATTTATCAACCATGGAGATCTAATGCCTCAAACCACAATAAAAACTTTCCCCCTTTTTAATATATTGTGTCTTGAAGCACACAAAATAAACAAGCTGAGGGATGCGTTCAATTTTCCTGTTTAATTATCTTTTACTGCAAAGGCTTTTTTTTATTCCCATTGACTGTCTTACTAAAATAAAAAAATGTTTCCTTAGCCTCCCCTGTTTCCAAATTCCACTATCTGCATAGGAAGCTTAAAATCAATCATCTCTCCAGTTCCAGTGTTGCTTGTCCTGTCTCTTTTGACTCTAGCATCCACTGAACAGTTTGTCCTTGAGACAGGGTTCAGGCCACAGAAACTTCTTAATAGCAGCTGCCCATATTGCTGTTTAGCCAGATGGCAGGTGAAGCTCATGAAGTAGCAAGCTCCTTCTACTCCATATATTTCTTGACACATTCAGACCATTTTACCATATAGCTTGAAACCTCAGCTGTATATCCTCATCCAGTATGGGAGTTAAGAAACCTTTTAAACCAAGTTTTTGAGGTTCAAGTTCTCGCTCTCATCCACAGCATCCAATAAATCGTGGCAAACTAAGATCACAACTGACAACATATGTGGTTTGAATCTTGTCTTCTGTAACCAAGCCGGCTGTAAAATGTTGTGTGTATAGTTTGGTGGAGCTTCTCAACACCTTTTAAATTACTTTTTAAATGTTTACAGATTCAAATGCAATGGGTAAATCTATCTGTGGGGTTACTGCCTGGAGGAAATTGGCCTGATTTGTTTAACTAGCACCAAAAGTGCAGCATACACTTGTGAAATTCCAAATTGGCAGATGTAAATACCTTCTTTGAATTTAGTCTTTGTTCCTTTTTCCAAGACATGGAATAACCTTCCTACTGCTATGTATCAGGCTCTTACTCTCATTATTTTAAAATACTTCTGGAAACCGCAATTTTTCCTATGAGGATTTAAAATGCAGACTCCCTCTGAATGAAACAGTCACCCCTACCACATCCTATCAGAAGAGGTGATAGCTAAAGGGTTTCCTTTCATAATCTAATTTTAGTCACTCTGCCATGTGTGCCCTGCCATGTTTGTTTAAACAACACAACTTAGTTTCTAACTTTATTTCTTTGGATTGCTTGCTTCTAGTAATTGAGTTCCTTGGTGTCAGTGCTTATGCAGTGCTAGATACAACATTAGTTTTTAACCAAAGTAAGACAAATAAAGTCCAATTTTAAATGTTGACATTTTCAGAAATAGTATAGATTGTGATCTAACTTGATATGAAAAAATAGAGTTTGCGATAACTTGTAAAAAATCATGCAAAGTTGGCAAAGTTATTCTATGGATTTTATGTAGTACCTATGAGTTGGAAAGAAATCAGTGTTATTGCAGTAGCTGGTCAAAGTGGGAAATCAATTTTTAAGCTGAAGAGGCAACCAGGAAACAACTCTGTTAAGGAACTTAAAGTGTGCTTGTGTGCACGTGCATGTTTGAGAAATTGCTTGATCTCTGAAACCAGCATGAGTACTTCCTCTTGACATCTATACTTCATATTACACACTTCTGCTATTTCATAATTTGAATGAATACATCATCAATGAGAAGCCAAAGAAACTTTGTCAGAAAAAATGTTTTCTATTTAAAAAGTTATCAATGTTGTACAGGACTAGTTGTGAAGAAAAGATACGTATATTAATTTTTAAGAATCCTTGAACAGTGGATATATATATGTTAAGATTTGAATTACAGGAAGTGCTGGGGAATTATATTATTCATAAGAAGCAGCTTCCTACATATTGTTGCCAACCTTAGTTTAGACTAGATCAGAATAAGATAAAGCAAAGAATTGGCTCTAAGACTGAAAAAAATAAGGTTTGGCTATTCCACTCTTATAGCAACAGGAGTGGTAATGGAACTTGAAAATTTAATTTTTACTACATTGAATGGTTGGTACACTCCCCACATCTAACTAATCTGCAGAGAAGGGAATACAATTCATTTATTTGAATACTTCCGTTTTACATAAATAATTTATTATTACATATTTGTGCGCGTGTATATCCTTTTGTCGTGGACCACCCCAAAATGCAACAGTTTATGGGCTGTGCAAGTTACAGAAT
The DNA here is from genome assembly GCA_019425775.1 of Rafetus swinhoei. NCBI lineage: Eukaryota > Metazoa > Chordata > Testudines > Trionychidae > Rafetus > Rafetus swinhoei. Next base: position 43,766,275 of record CM033432.1, on the reverse strand, counting down.
GGATTTATAGTAACTACATTGTAGGTGGGAATAAAGACAATTTCCAGGTACAGTGCACTCTTGTATGAGGTAGTTAGGGAACCTACATTTTGAGAGCACAAACTTCTGCTACCTGAAGTTAAAGAAAAATTGCCGTGATTTGCCTATTTCATGAGGTGATGATAACACTTAGCTCCTATTTATCACTTTTCATCTGTAGTTCTCAAAGTGCTTTACAAAGGAGGCATAATTGTCCCCATTTTACAAATAGGACAACTGAGGTGATGTGATTTTACTCAACAGACCAATGGGTGTGTTGGGATTAGAATCCAGGTTGTCTGAGCCCCAGTTTAATATTCTAGCCACTGGGCAATACCTGAGGTATTTTTGTTCTTTTTCAAAGAGGCAGCCAAGAAACAGTCTTTCTCATTCAGTAAAGGAAATCCTCAACTAGAAGGAGAGAACACAAATGCTTTCAACTCTTTGCAGATAATTTCAGACCTACTTGGGGAAATTGTTCATTTAGATGGCCTGTCTCCCATGTGCTAAAGTTCTCTATATTCAGAGTAAACTTTTGGGACCCTGTTTTTGAATGCTACATATGCACCATTGTGTGTTCTCCCATGTAGCCCATCTAAGCTATTGGAAGAGAGTTCTTCTGTCAATATAATTAAACCATCTTCAACGAGCAGTGGTGCTATCCTGCTGACATTGCACTGTCCACATTGGCGCTTCTGTCAGTGTAGCTTTCATCAGTCAGGGATGGGGTTTTTTCACACTACTGAGCAAGAAGTTTTACCAACAAAAGTGCTAGTGTAGATATCACCTTAGTTATAGTATGAAACAACACTGAAGCAGTGTTCCACAGCTACTTTATTACTAATGCTAGCCTCCTCCAAATTAAAAAAAAATGTCTATGCCCTTGGAAGAGGTGTGTTTCTTTGCAGCTATAAGTACCAGCTGACCCACAGAAACTGGAATACCTCTTTGAGTCAAATGGCAATGTTAGGCAATGTCTACACTAGAAAATCCATGTTGTTCATGTGTGTTGGCTGAGGAATTGAAATCTTAGTGTTCACAAAGCAAGGGGAAGTAAGTTAGCAGGTCAAGGAAAACCCTTTTTCCTAGAGAAGAAAAGGTCATAGTGCTCTCATCATATCCTTTTCTGACTCTATGGAAAGTTTTTTGAGAAGCAGAGAGGTGGCTTTCCATGGTGCATTATAAGAGGAAGCCCCAACAAGAGTGTTAGGTATTCAGAGGAAAGGGGTGCAGTATGGGTAGAATACTGTATGGATAAAAATTTTGCACTGCAAAAATGAGCCGTAGATATCTGCATCCATATCTATGGATGTGGATATCCACAGCTATGAAGTAGATATCTGCAGATTTGCTCTAAGTGTGGCTTTAAGGGCTCTAAGTATGGGGGTTAAAAGTATAAGGTTAACTGGGGTGCAGTAGAGGAAAGGAAGAATCCAGGATTTAAATGAGAGGCAAACTGAGATTAGGCAGAAAAAATGGGCTGTTTGGACAAAACAAAAGGGGTAGAATAGCAAGGGGCAAAGTCAAAATAAAATCACAGAAAGAAAAAATGGAGAGTGAAACAATGACAAGGGAAACCAGAAGACAGTAAGAGTGGGGAAGAGAATCTAAAAAGTGGGAAGGCTGGAGTAAAAAATGACAAATTTTAGAAATTCTCAAGAAAAAATGATAGAAAACAGTTTTTTAAATTAAAAATAATTGATAAAGATGGGTAGTGAGTGTAACTATAAAAGAATGATTAAATATAGGCACTTGTGCCTGTTGTTTAAATGGACTAAAATTCTGTCAAATACAGGAAACTTAACCTGCCAACCCAAGGGAAGAAGCCTCTAGCCCATGCCTTCCTACACACCCAACTTTTCTTTTTAATAGTTGTCCGTATGCACCAGTTACATTCTTGGGTAACAGCCTATGTATATTTTGCAGAATTCTATCTATGCTGGGTTCTTCTATTACTTCAAAAACTGTCTTCTTCTAATTACTTATTCATGGGGTGATGCTGCACCCCCATATTTTTCATGGAAATATTTTTTAATCTGAATACGCATAACTTTAATATGTTTTATGCAAAACAGGGCAAACCTATTAGTCTGCAGTTTGTAATCCCCTTAATGTGTATTTTGTGCATGTATCATTCTTGCATGTGAAGTTAGAAATGTGAAGAGTAAACATGCTTATTAATCCAAATCTTGCAGTGAAAGCCCTTTGTGGCACTTAGAGGCCTGGTGCTCAAGACAATGATCTGTAAATTTATTTTTGTTTTCCTTTAATCCCAAGGTTGGTCCTTCACAGACATGTGACCGGGCCACATGGTGCTAGAATGCATCCTGGATTCTGTACTTTTCTAGGTGTGCATGTGTGTGTGGTGGGAGGGGGAAGGGGCGGGAACTGAACAAACAATTCATGTCCTGGGGAAATTCTATTTAAGGGATGGGATGCAAACAATGATAGTCATCAGCTGGCTTTTGAAACTGCTTCCCCACCCTAAGAGGATACACAAGTACACCTGGGGAAAAAATTAGAAGCTGTTCAACCCAGGTCAGAGAAAAGATCAGCTCTGATGTGAAGATTTTTACCTGAAATAAGGACTTGAGTGAAGAGAAATGTTTTGTAACAATTTCTCTTAGTGTATTAGGTTTATTGGTGTGTTTTGTTTATTTTTACATAGTAACTTTCCTTGATTAGTCTGTCACCATTTGCACTCACTTAAATCCTACTTCTTTATATTGGTAAAATTACTTTTATTTATTAATAAACCCAGTGTAAATAATTGTTGCCTGGGGGGAACAACAGTTTCATTGATAAAGAGAGAGAATTCCATGAGCTTTGTCTGTGTAAAAATTTCTAATCTAGTAAGATGTATTTATTTGGGGATTTGGTCCCTTTTGAGGGCTGTACTCCTCCTGGGTGCTATCAAGTCCCTGTAGCTGAGTCGTCCCAGAACTGTTATCACCATCTGTGTCACTCTTCTGGTTGCTGTTATCCCAATTCTGTGCCTTTGCTGTGGGAGACTAGAGCTTCTGGCTCCACAGGACTGGGTGGTGGGGTGCCCCAGAAGGCAGGTAGGCAGGCTAAGTGGTATGATCAGTATAGCGGGTGACTGTCTTGAGGGGACGTCTATGCTCCAACCCATCACGCATGGCATTATTTCATCTTTTAACCTTGGTATTAAATTGTTCAAACCCAGAACTATGCTTAAAATCATACAGTATCTAAAAGAGCAAGAGAGAGAATTTTTCTGATATGGTTTGAACAAATCTGTAAAATACATACATATTTTATTTAATGGAATGGCTGTGTATAAAAATCTAATTGTTATTAAATAGATTGGGAGAGTGCACTCTTCTGTATTTCATCTTTTATTCATGTTTGTTCTACTTTGCCAAAAGAGACTCTAGATTATTGAATTAAAAAAACATATATTGTCAGATTTCAGTTTTATTGTAAGCTCTGAATTTAAATCTTGAGGCTTTTTCTAGGTCAGATTTCTACATACCTATCCTAGCCTGCAATGGCTGAGGTGCCTGGTCTGGGAAACCTGAATTCTGTTATGTACTGGTACATCCTTCTCAAGAGCAGTGTTTTGGTGCCACTGCTGATACTATGCAGCTTCCCAGTTTGAGCCTACAAGTACAAAGTTACATACTTCACTCACCTTGATTCATTCTCTGTGGGTCCTGGGAATGATGATGAAGAGTCTTAGTATGCCTCAAATTCTATCACACTGAAATAGTTCCATCTTGTTGGAGAATAATTTTTCAGCAAAAAAATATTAAGGGGCCCATTTGGTTAAAATTTTCGCTTAGGCTTCAATCTGATGGATCCTCTCTTCTCCCAGTCTGAATTTCATTCTCTGGGATGCTACCTCCTCTACAGACTATCCGGAAGGCAAGATTTGCTTTTTCTATAGGTCCAGGTGTGGTAAGAGGTGTTCCAAAAACAGGAAACTTTTTTTTCAGTTAACATTACCGGTCCCTCTCTCTGGCTACATCTACACTACAGGGTTTTTGTGCAAAAACATGAGGTGTGTCCACAGCTCAAGCGTATTTTTGCACAAGAAAATTGACTGTAGAATGGCAGAACAGAGGGCATTTTGCGGTGTAGGTATACCTCTTTCTACAAGGAATAACTCCTTTTTGAGCAAGAACTCTTGCGCAAAAAGATGCGTGTGGATGCTCAACACGGGTTTCTTGCGCAGAAAAAAACACAGGTGCTCTGATGACCATTCTGTTTATGGCAATCAGAGCTTTCTTGTGCAAGAGTGTCCGTGCAGTGTGGACGCTCTCTTGTGCAAAAGCGCATTGCTTTTGCGATGTGCTTTTGTAGTGTGGACGCGCTTTTGCGCAAGAAGTTTTTGCGGAAGATCTCTTCCGCAAAAGGTTTCTTGCGCAAAAAGCCTGCAGTGTAGACGTAGCCTCCATGGAAAGGCTTAGAACAGGCCTGAGGCAGTAGTACCTTCAGCAGCCTCATGGTCCAAGCAAAGGAATATGGGAATTGCCAGACTGGATCAGACCGCCGGTTCATGTTGTCCAGTACCCTGACCATAGTCTCTGAATGTACTAGGTGTAAAAAGACAATGAAAAGTTGGCTGTCAAGCAGAAATGAAAGGCCAAAATAGTATAGCTGGTGTACAAAATCAGTTGGTTGCTGGGAGCATGTATAATAGGACAAGGAAATATGTGAGCTGAAAAGCAAGTTTATTAATGCAGTGAAAATAACCAACTAATGATCATTTTCATTCTGCAAGGTAAATGGCACATTTCAAAAGATTTGTACCTCTTCAGTGATTATTACCAGGCTTATTTATTATTTCTAAGAAGCAGTTTTTCACATTGTAATTCATGGCTGCAAAATGTAGAATGAATCTAGTGTACTATGTGGTCTTTGAATGATGACTCTTTTCTTTACTAGAATGCAATTTCAATTGTGTAATTAATTTTATATACTTCATACATTTTATTATGCAGAATGTATCTTTATCCTTCTTTTGGTAGCTGTTTTTTGAGCATTATAAATCAAGGAAAGTAGCTTTTGAGGATGCTATCACTTGGTTAGGGTGCTTTCATTCCCCCTTCCCCCACTTGCCAGACTTTCAGTGAGTGCTATAAAATACATAGTGCATGCACATCCTACTTTTCCTTTGTGATAACTCCTTTTGAGCTAGACCATGGTCTGGGAAGCAAGGCAGAGCAATGCACTACTCACTAATGAGGGAAAATGCCAGACCCAGAATGTAACTCTCTTAAGTGCACAGTTCAGTAAGTATCAGATTTGTTTTTCACTCTTAGATATAGTGGGTGCAAATATTTGGGCCTAGCTCTGTGATGGACTGTAATATTTTTATTAAATTAACAGCTAGAAAGCCAGTTTTGAGAGGTACTGTATATATGCCTAAATGTAATTACATCTTGCTTTTTACTAGAGTTTTTCTCCCATCTCTCCATGACGTATTTGTATGCAAACTAAGGAAATGTGCATCCAAACTGAAGTAGGTTCATATAAATCACAACTGACTGAAAGGAGGTATTCCAAAGGTATCTCCAAAGGTATCAATGGTTTGCTGTCAAATAGGCAAGATGTATCTAGAGTAGTCCTACAGGAATCTGTCCACAGTCTGGTATTAGTCAATATATTTGTTAATGGTTTGAATAATGGAATATGCTTATAAAATTTTCAGATGACACTAAAATACAGGAGATTAAAAGTATTTTGAAAGGCCAAATTTAGAGTTCAAAATGACCTTTGAGGAAGACAAGTACAAAGTACTGTACTAAGGGGTGGGAAAAAATCAAATGCACAAGCAAAAAATAGAAAATAACTCCTTACGGGATAGTAGACAAATTGGTAAGAGTATGGAGAGAAAAAAACAACAACTTTTTAAAACCATTTTTTGAAAATATGACCTATTAGAAAGAGTTTTTAAAAACTGGATCTGTCTAATCTTTAGAAAAGATGAGTAAAATCTTGATAAGCCTTCAAATATATTAAGGACATTTATAAAGAGGAGATTGATTAATTGTTGCATGCCCACAGAATATCTTCTGACAGAATATCTAAGGACAAGAAATAATTGGCTTGTAGCAAAGGATACTTAAGAAAACTTTCTAATAATTAAGAGGATAGTTACCTGGTAGTGTAGGTTATCAAGGGATATTGTTGAATCCCCAACATTTGAGGGTTTTAATAAAAGGTTAGGTCTAGGTATACATGGTCCTTCCACAGCTCAGGTAGATGGACTCGGTGACTTCTTGAGGTCCCTTCTAGACATTCATTTCTATGTTTCTGTGATTGTGACAATAAGAATCAGGCGCCTTCCCAAAGAGTTGTCCATTTGGACCAGTGGTTCTCAACTAGTGGTCTGCAGGCAACTTGCAGGTGGGCTGCGGCTTGAGGAGCAAGTGGCTTCAGGCACTACCGCTCCCCCTCCCACTCCCTTTGGCTATGCTCCAGTAGCCTGATATGAATAATTGAATATAAGTGAAGGCATTTTGTTTTCTTGAGTCATTGGCTGATGGTCTGTGGAAAGGTCTGTGTTGAGCACGGTGGGCTGCAGGTCAAAAAGTTTCAGAGCCATTGGTTTAGACTAAAGTGAGGAGTGGAACAGAGACACCGAAAGGTAAAATGAGGAGTTGCCCGAAGCAGGTCAATGGTATAGTCAAAGATAGAACATTGGTGTTTTAGGCCTTGGCTGGTCTACTCAACCAACTTTCCTCAAATTTCAATCTGCTTTCTCATCAAAATGAACAATCCAGTACCACCCAAATAGAAAGTAATGGACTATAAAATCTGAGCTATTGGCTTCAGTAAGAGATGGGGGCTGAACTCCATCTTTTTAATAATAATAATTTACTAAAATTGGGGCATAAGAGAAATCATTTACAGAGTGCCTACAGATTCCATGTCATGGTTCATACTGATTGGTATTTCCCAAATAGCCTATGGCAATGCATTATAACATAAAAGATTGCTAAAGGAGGAAATTCTAACACTACGTATGCATGTGTGTTAAAAATAAAGAATATTAAGTACACATTAATAGGAAAGATTCTGGACATTTTTGTAAGAAAATGCAGAATCCATAGAGCCTGTTTTGAATCTAGGCCCTCATTTTGTAAATTAGGCAGAGTAATCCTTTATATGTACAAATAATCCTATTTTCATCAATGATGGGTAAGTAAAGGTGTTAGGATCAGATTTATATAACTTGCAGTTGGATTTATACTCCAGATGTGTGTTGGGCTAGCTGCCATGGTTGGACAGACCAGTAAATGGTGAATGACAGCCTCTTTTATTTTACTTAGACTTGGTCTGGAATTAAAAGTTTAGATCAACCTAGCTACAGTGAAAAACTCTCACCCCTGAGTGCCATAGTTAAGCTGACCTATCAACTGGTTTGGATGGGGCTTGATTGGCAGAAGAATTCTTCCTTTGCTCTAGCTATTGCTGCTTGGAGAAATGGATAATTCTGTAAGAACCTGTCTCTGTAACTCCCATCTCAGTTTCCCTGAAGCCCAAAAAGAAAGACAATTGGTCACTGCCACCACCAAGTGTAAATAAAAATATAAAATAAGTCCTTTTCCAGGGAAGAGATCACTTGTAATCCCTCCCTGAGGCAAAGCTCTTCTCCTTGCGCCAACCTCCATTTTGCTTGGAGTTGGGAAAACAAACAGAGATAATCAGCAGAGAACAATGAGGCTCTGCTCCTTCCGGGTAACTTAGGCATGTAGGTTTAAGGACACAAAAATCAACCAATACTGGTTGGCCAAAACAAAAAGAAAACACTTTTATAATTAAAACAAGACTACTGTTGCAAGCTTAGTAAATGACTGGGTGTTAAAAGCCTTGGAGTGAAATAGACTCAGGGAGAATCCTTAGTTACAAAAGAGAAAAACAATTAACCAGCTCAGACCTGATTTCCAAACCCCCAAACAAGGAAAACAATAAAACCTAATGGACTGTCTAAACTTTTCCCTACTTAACACGTTTCAATTAATTCATGGAGTCTGTTCTTGGGAGAGTCCGTCTCTCCTGCTACCTGCTGGGAAAAACTGCTCTGACCCAAAACAAAGGAAGAGGAAAAAAACCCTCGCTCGGTTTGAAATTCCTTATCTGCATTTCATTGGCTGAATGCCCAAAGCCCCCTCCCTCAGGTGAATCTCCATAGTTGCTTAACTCTTTCCTCACTCTCCAGGTAAGTCAGACTCTCCTTAGCAGCTCCTATTCATGACACCTCACCTCTGAGAAAAGCAAGAGACAGTGGTAGGGTCACCACGAGCCTCTGAGGCACAAAAAAAAAAAAAAAAAAAAACCCTCACCAGGAAGTGCAGGACCCAGGGAGCACAGCCGGAGCCCTGCCACGATATATATTAGTATCATGAGCTTTCATGGGCTAAACCCATTTCTTCAGATGAGATGATCTTGCAAATCATTTATTTATTTTAACACAAACATTACATAAGAGGCTGAGCTCCACCAAAATATGTAGATCCTACTGTAACGATCTTATTTCTCTCCCTTTCCAGTCACACATACAAGCTATGCTGGGTATCCTTTCATGGCCACTCTCACTTTTGTTAATTGGATTGTCTTCCTCATGCCTTTGCTAATGTGATTAGAATCACTGTGTTATTTATCTAACTAACCCATAGTACCAAGCAATAACAGTTATAGCCTTATATAAAATGTGTTGCCACATTCATAGTCAAACCAAAAAGGCAAAAACACAATATAGGATAAAAAGGGGAATTAAAGTGGCTATCAGTAATACCATCATAGGACCCACTTGGTTTAGGGAAATAAAGTAATTGTATGACACCACACCGACGGCTAAAACAGTAAAAATAACTATAACTGTGAAGGACTTAAAATGCTGAAATTAGGGTAAAATAAGTAAGGTATAGGTATTAATATAAATATATCGGTTGGTCAATACTTACTTATGTTATTATTTTATATATTGTGTACTTATTTCTTCTATGTAGTAATTGTTTACGTCTGTATTTACTTATAATACTTATACCTATATTGCGTACCTGGTATTATAATGAAAACGTTAGTATTAATGTAGTTATGTGGTTATGTATACTTACTTTGTATAATGACCAAAGCCTTTGTTCACAGACATCAGCCCTTATTAAGCTCTAACAACCCCACAAGACCCCTCATATTTGATATGGTCCTGAGCCTAACACTCCCAGGCCCACCATATGGGACTAAACACAATTGACAAATAAAATCTTTCTATCAGTTGAACAAGGGAATATGCAGACAGATGGATCATGAATGTGTGGACAACGAAGTAAAGTGGCCACATAACAGTGTTTAGCCCACTGGGTCACTTTCAGGCCATGCATTATGCTTTTCCGGGACAATAGGTAAACATCCCTCCCAGAAAAAAAAAAGTGGGGAAATGTAGGAGAAAGAAAGAGCTTGAATCATAGGCCTGGTGCCTGAACCAAAGTAAGCAAGAGTTATGAGTAATAGACAGGCCATGTCAAAAGCAAATGTTTTCTCTCAGCAGTAGAACTGCTAGTGTAACCCACACACCTAGGCTATGTCCACACTGGCGGCTTCTTGCGCAAGAAATCCCTGGGGAGCGTCCACACTGCCCTCTTGCACAAGAGCTCCTGCGCAAGAGGGCTTATACCTGTTAAAAAAGAGCATAGCTCTTGCACAAGAAGCCCTCTCTTACCACGCCATGCTGTAAATTTCCTTGCGCAAGAGCGGGCGGCAGTGTGGATGCTCTGCGGATTCTTGTGCAAGAACAGCCATACGTGCGCAAGAAGCCGCGAGTGTAGACATAGCCCTAGTGTGGTTACCATGCAGTGGCACTTAGACCACAGCAACAGCTAAGATCAAGAGACTTCTACAGCATGGGCTGGGAAGCAGCTGGCTTTTAGCTCAGAGGGTAGAGGCTCCTGTACTCCACTTCAAAGGGCCCAAGTTCAAATCTGTCCTGTGGCAGTTACAAGTGGGAGCTCGTCCGGGATCTCAACTGGGTCTCCGAAGCTTGGGACACACTTCCTCACGTAGAGGAAGTATGTAACCCACACACCTAGGGTGTGTCTAGACTACATGGCTCTGTCGACAGAGCCATGTAAAGTAGCTTACCCGACATAGTCAATGAAGTGGGGATTTAAATAATCCCCACTTCATTAAAATAAAAATGGCCGCTGTGCTGTGCCCACAATCAGCTGATCTGGCACAGCATGTCAGTCTAGATGCAGATTGGTTGACAAGGGAAGCCTTTGTTGACCGCTCCTGTAAACCTTGCTTCACGAGGCTTACAAAGCTTCCCTTGTTGACCGATCCACGTCTAGACTGCCGTGCTGTGCCGGATCAGCTGATTGTCGGCACAGCGCGGTGGCCATTTTTATTTTAATGAAGCAGGGATTATTTAAATCCCCGCTTCATTGACTGTGTCGGGTAAACTACTTTACATGGCTCCGTCGATGGAGCCATGTAGTCTAGACACACCCCTAGTGTGGTTACCATGCAGTGGCACTTAGACCACAGCAGCAGCTAAGACCTCTACAGCATAGGTTGGGAGCCAGCTGGCTTTTAGCTCAGGGGATAGAGGCTCCTATACTCCACTTCAGAGGTCCCACGTTCAAATCTGCCCGGTGGTGGTTAAACTAGCACTGATAAAAGCTCATGAAGTATGTAAATACATTCCACCAGGACAGTACAGGAACACCCAGCTGAGTACATAATACAATAGTTGGAAACAACAAGAGTAAAAGCATAGCAATGGGTAGTGAATGCTTTGGAAGAAAGTACAAGGAGAGGTACCAAATGTGTCATTAGAGCATAAGATGATGTGTACGGTGTATGTCATAGATTGTTCATTTATGTCTAAAAATATTGGGGTACCTCGACTTAATTCTTTGGCCAGCCTAGAGGGCGATAGTGAAATCCATACTATCGGTTAAGCCACATCCATTCCCAGGTACAAATACATAGGTGCTCGGAGGCCATCTGGCTACCAACTCCTATTAATGGACTTCATTCGACAATAAACTTGACTCGGGTGCCTTCATATCTTATCTGAGTCTGTGGTCTTTGGGTGCTCTCGTGAAGTCTATTATGCTTGCTACCTACACAGAGCTGGCAAGATATACTGAAGGAGTGTACAAAAATGCACTCAGCCAAACGTTTATCATCACTGATGGAGCAGGAGACCTGTCAGGATGTCACACCAATGAATCCTGAATTTACCATATAGCTGTCCTGAACTACTACAGCGGTCAAGTTAAAATGTGCCCCAACAGGTTTTTGTGTGTTGCCATTTCAAATATCTGATTTGAGTCCTTTAATCCTTTGTCGTAGAGACTGTTCAGTTTGACCAGTATACATGACAGAGGGGCATTGCTGGCACCTGATGACACAGATCACATTAGTGGATGTGCCGTTGCATGAGCCTGAGATGTGGTGACTGATGTGGTTAGGTCCTGTGATGATGTCTCTGGAAGGACACCACTGGTCAGCACCTAAAGCCCCTGATGTAGATCCCTCCAGTGCATTATTAACAATATACACCCAATCCTGGAAAATGACCCCTCACTCTCACAGGCCTTGGGGGACAGGCCAATCCTCGTTTACAGACAACCCCCTAATCTCAAACAAATTCTTTCCAGCAACCATGCAGCAAACATCCATCATGCTCATCCAGAAACCCACCCCTGCAATAAACTCTGGTACTAACTCTGCCCACACATCTATATTTTCTGTTTTTTCCTTCTCTTTCCCTCCTCATCCCCCCTACTCTTTTTTCTGCTATTTGTACCCTGGACCCCTTAACTCCATTCATCTGAAGAAGTGGATTGTGCCCATGAAAACTCATGATACCATCTACATTTTTGTTAGTCTATAAGGCGCTGCAGGACTATTCATTTTTAAAAAAAATTTCAATTAATCTAGTTTCTCACTGAACAATTTTAGGAAAAAAAATCGCCATTAACTCTGTTTCTCTTTATTGGATAGTCTCTTATTGTGACACCCACCCAGTCCACTCTGATGATGGTGACAAATGCTCCATTTTGTCCATTTCTTCCATAACCATCTTCATGCCCTCTTCTATGCCTAGAGCATCCTTCCTAAACTGTTCTGCTCTAAAAATCCACTTCTGTCACAGAGCCAAGACTTACTCATTCTATTCCACATGTTTTCTGAGCTTGTTTGTGTAGTACTCTAGCCTTAAACATATTGGTGATGCCTCTCGTTCCTTCTTTTCTTCCTTCTGCTGGCTTGCTACCATCTGTGATGCTGGCAGATTAGTTGCCAGCTCGTGCCAGGGCCCAAGGCTTCTGTGAGCACTGACAAATGCATAGCTGGAAACCAGCCTGGCTTACCTGTAGGAAAGTACAGTTAAAATGTACGTTAGTGTTTATAAAAATATTTTCCATGTTTAGGCTTTGTGGAATGCTTATAAGATGCTGCCTGAATAATCCTATTGATATTATCTGTATCTCATGATATAAAGTTATATTGAGTGAGGGCACTGTAACCCTCTGTAATTGTGTAACTTCTCTAAAGAGAAGGGAAAAAAGCCTTAATTAAGGTGAAGAGCTTGGCCTGAGCCCCTCAACAGTCCAAACATATTAAGGAGACCTCAGATTCTCTTTGTCAGGCACTTTTATCCTCTTCATCCCAGAATCCAAGCTGAAGGGAGGAGTTAATGTGCAAGTCTCTTCTTCCAAGAGAGAGTGAGGAAAGCAGCCAACAAGGTCTGTGTTCTTTTAATGGTACACAATGCTTCATTTGCCTTCAATGGGCCACCTTGTGTGCGGTCTGAGTATGTTATCTTAATTAATTAATGCTACTTTTCTTATTTGGTGACTTCCACAAATCAGAGAGTCATACAATGCAAGCACACAATATAACTTTATACCATGGTAGGTTCAGTCATGAGTCTCTCCAGCAGGAGCCTCACCATCATTGTCATGTTTTGAAATTAGCTGGTTAGCTTCTTGAGGGAAGGATTGTATCTTGAATCTCTATTGGGAGGTACCAAGTGCACTCCGAGACACTTAAAACAACATATTCTATGATTCTACCATATTTTTGTTAAGATTTCAACAGCATGTACCTTAATCACATTCTCTATGAGTTTTGGGCTCAATATTTACGATGGTGTGATATGTTGCCACTCCTTTTAAAGTCAGTGGGAGTAACTTGACTAATACTGTATCCATATTTGACTCACAGTATTGTAAAATCTGTGAAGATTTTAAAAATCTGAGAAGAAATGGAAGTACTATACCAGTGAAATATTTAGTACAGTTCATGAATGAAACAACCTAAATTCTAAAAGCAACATCTCAAATTCAAATATTTGTCAATTGTGGGATGGTTAGTGTTGGCTAGAATATTCTTCCGGGTTTTCCTGTATCGATCAGGATTCTTGATAGTTTATTATGAATTAAACGGATAATGCTCCTGCTTATGTTTTTGATGGCCAGTCTTCTGTATGCTGCAGGCAGAAATAATAGGTATTGAACTGATCAAGGAACATGCAGGAATTTGTCTCTAGAGCTATGACGGTCTTTTCAAAGGTAAATTATTGTTTCATTATTAAATCAAGTGTACCCATTTTAAAACCAGACTGCAGTTACAGGACAGTAAAATGTTTGTTTTTAAATGTTTAAATTAATGTGATCACTCAGTCTTCACTAGCAATGGTGTTTAAAATATAATTTAGTGGTTGGGGTTTTCTTTGTTTCCACAAACTGATGGTGCAACACTAGTCTCTTTGAAGCCTGCAATCAATTATAGCTTGCTAGTCAATTGGGGACCATGTGACAAACTATATTTGTCAAAAAGATTCCATTTCTTAGGATCAAAATAGACTATTATATTGAAAACAATTGGGTAGCAAAATAGTAGACTAAGGAGGATGACTAAAGATTTATGATTTGGAGAAAGGGGTAAACAGTAAGGTGGCAAAATTTGCAGATGAAACTAAATCGTTCAATGTTGTTAAGAGCAAAGCAGACTGTGAAGAGCTGCAAAAAGATCTTGCAAACCTAAGTGATTTGGCAACAAAATGGGAAATGAATTTTAATGCTGATAAATGTAAAGTAATACACATTGTAAAAAAAATAATCCCAACTATACATACAATATAATGGGGAACAATTTAGCTATAAGCATTCAAGAGAGAGATCTTGAAGTCACTGTGGATAGTTCTCTGAAAACATCCGCTCAATGTACCGCAGCAGTCAAAAAAGCACACAGAAAGTTAGGAATCATTTAAAAAGGATAGAGAATGAGGCTATGTCTACACTATGGGAACACGTCTGCTCTTCCGCTTTTTTTTTTGCAGATGAGCAGACAAGCTCTTTCAGAAGCCCTGTCTTCCTCCTCCCATGAGGAAGAAGGGCTATTCCAGAAGAGGAGGTTTTTCCGAAATTTGGCCCAGTGTAGACCGGGCAAATTTCGGAAAAGCCTCTTCCGACAAAACTATCGGAAAAAAGTACACAGCAAGTTCCCAGCATGCCACACTTGAAACAGGAGAGACAAACAGACCATGTTTGATTTCACCTTTTACTTCTGAAAGCAGAACGAAGGGAAGTGGTCTGAATGAAAATGTAGTGTTGTTGGTGGCAGTAGGTATGCTCAAGGCTGGCTTTAGTGCACAATGCACTGGAACAGTATTACATTAGTGGTGCTGAATGCCAGTGGTCCCCAAACTTTTTACCTTGTGTTCCCTTTACCTCTGTCCATTCACCCTCTCTGCAGAGCTGGGGCTATGGCTGTGGGAGGGAAGAGGGGATTGTGGGCAAGAGTAAGGGGGCTGAGGCTGGGACCACAGCAGTGTTTGGGAGCAGAGCCCCAGGTGTGGAGGAGCCTGCAGCCACAATTCTGGGTGTGAGGCCAGGAGCAGACCTCAGGTGTGGAGCCATCAGTGCTGGGACATTGTGCAAAACCCGGGGCTGCTGCGACACCCCTGGCACTACTAGTTTCTCTGCCTATGTTAGTGCATGCTATGAGGAGTGTGCATGTACCTAGTGTGTGCATGTGCTTCTTCCTTGTCCCATCACCTCTTGCTAATCCCCTTCAATCCCCCGTCATTTCGTAGGTAGTTCTTTCCCCTGCCCTCCCATATTTGAGCATGATTCCCACAGTGCAGTGTTGTGGGAAGGCACGGCTGATCCCTGTGCAATTTAAGATTACCTCTGAGTTCTTCCATAGCCTCCTCTGCTATAGTGAGCAGCATCATGAGTAGCTCTGTGAGCTCTCCATGATGAGGAATGTCAAAACAACACAGTGTTGGTCCCCTTCCCCCTGAAACAGCAGTCTGCCTGCCACTGTGTTTCTAGTGCAGGGCAGAACAGCAACATTCCCATGATTTGCTCTTTGTTTGTTCCCCAAATGGAGCAGTGCACTCAGCTGCCAGACACTTGCCAGAGCTTTGAAAGGAGAGGGACACATGCCTGTAGGGCAGCAGAGATCAAAACACTGAGCAGAGCCATCAGGGGGGTATTGTGGGGTACTGGTGGAATGATAAAACAAACAGCAGAGTTTACACTGGCTCTTTATAGACAAGAAAGGGTAGAAAAAAGTTTCTTGGAGGGGTGGGAATTTTTTGTCACCGAAACTGGTGTTTTTCCCAACAAAAGTCACATCGCAGTGAGAATACTCCCACTGTTTTATCACCAAACAGCAGTTTTTGGCAACAAAGCTTGATAGTGCAGACATACCCAACTTGTCGAAGAAAGAAAGAGAAGATACAAGTTGTATCCCACTCTCCGCAGAGTTTTGTGTGTGAGGAGTCCAATCCTTACAAAGTACGGGGGAAGTTAAGAGTGCTAAGCTCTAGTTAAAAAAACAACTCTTTTTTTAGATGGAAGTTGCAAATGTTTTTATCAGAGTAAAAGGAGCATGAACACACACTCTTTGAAGACTTTCCTTTAGGGCAAAAGAGTGATGTGTACCACGGGGCCGATGCTACTGCCAACTGAAGGGGAAGTGCCCTCTAGTGAGCAAATGTAGAAATTGAATTTGGCAATGGAGTGACATCCTGTAATTAAATTATAACTTGGAAAGAATGAGTCCATTATATCACAGTCATGGATGAACTAAAAATCAAATGGCTATTCCAGAACGGGGGAAAGATTAGCAGCAATCACATATAAAATATATATAAAAATACTGACTCTTTTTACAGAGAACCACCTAAAATATAAATATGATTCTTACATAAATATTCAATGTTATATTAATTCCAACACTCCTTTTGGATTCTAATGGAAGAGTGGTATTTGCCTGCTCCCCACATTTTTGTCAGTATGCATTAAACCTACAACAAACAACAACACTTCCATCTGCTCTCAAGATACCATCCTCCACCCTAACCTATTGCAGTTGACCAGATACCACCACAGTGTGTACAATAATAATACAAAGATCAGGGGGTCCCACAACTCTATCCCAAGGTATTGGAAGACACTTCAAAATCATCTCAACTCTGATCTGAATCACATGGACTGTTCCCCCCCTCCCAAGTCATGTAATAGCCCTGTCATGTGGGTATGATTTACTGTGCAAAAGTCTCTGTGGATATAAACTGGCACACCTTGACTTTAGTAGATTCTAGGGATATGCATGGTCAACCAGTTAACTGATAGAAGCTGGAGCAGCTCCCCACCCACCACGGGCAGAGAGCTGCTCCAGCCCCATGGGGCCCACCACAAACAGGGGCTGCTCCAGCTGGCCAGAGCAGCCCTTGTCCGTGGCAAGGGGGCTGGCCGCTCCAGCCCATCCATGGCAGGCAGGGGACTGCTCCAGCCCAGTGGGGTGGCTCCCTACCTGCTCTCCTTTTATCAGTTTAACTAACCAATTAAATAGGAGGTTAACCATAATGTTTAACTAGTTAACTAATTAATTGGGATTTTACATCCCTAGTAAATCCCTAAGCCAGCTAGAGATCTGCTATTTTACGCTGGGTCATATAGCAGTGAGGGTTCAGATTATTACATTGTAAAGTGCTTTCAAGACTTTGCTTTGCCTTGTAAACCCCAAAGTTTCCCCTCACTTAAAAACTTGCAATACCAGATATAAAAATACAATTGTCACAGCACACTATTACTGAAAAATTGCTTATTTCCCATTTTACCATACAATAAAATAAATCAATAGGAATATAAATATTGTACTTATATTTCAGTGTATATAAAGAGCAGCATGAACAAGTCATCATCTCTGGCAGTGTTTCTTAAACTATGTTCCGCGGAACACTGGTGTTCCGTGAACAACTCGCAGGTGTGCCACAACTGCTTTTTTGTTTTTGTCTTTTTTGTCTGACAGCAATTTTTTTTTTAATTTCATAGGTGTTCCACATAAAAAAATATTATTGTTTGGTGTTCCATGGTCTCAAAAAGTTTAGGGAACACTGATCTATGGGATTTTAGTTTGTACTGACTTCACAAGAGCTTTTTCTATAGCCTGTTGTAAAACTAGTCAAATATCTAGATGAGTTGAGGTACCCCGGAAGACCTCTAGATATCCACAAGGGTACACATGCCCATGGCTGAGGACCCCTAGTATAGTATGTCTGTGACACTGTGTGCCTCTTTGATTTAATTTCTGAATGTCCTGTCTGTGTGCATGAAGGATGGCACACTAGTGCTCTGAGCTGCTGTGAGTTGTGCATGGGGAACAAGCAAATTTAATGATGGCTTTCTTCTTTAAATAAGTCAGTGTGCAGTTCTTTGTATGGAAAATCATAAAACTTGAAATATAAAGAAGGCTGTCTAGCTTGGTGGCTAGGGTACTGGGCTGGGAGCCAAGAGACCAGGGCTATAGTTCTAGCTCTGCTGCTGATCTGCTATGTGACGCTGGGTAAGTCACTTTGTTTCTGTACCATTACTTCCCCTCTATCACTCATCTGTTTCAAGTGTGGGCTATGGTGCTTAATGAAGTAGGGAAAATTGATGCATTATTGCAGTGAAAATAATCATTAAAAAATACAAAAAGCTGGACTAAAATTAGTAACACTTCATGGCATTTCTGTTAATTTTTCATGTTTTCTGTGTTGATTTAGAAAATAAATTGAGGTCTTGAAAAATGTTAGTCAGCTCTGTATACAGAAAGAGGAAAGTGTGAGTGTTAAATGATTTTTTTGCTAAATGTATTACTTAAATTAAGAAACTATTTTGTAGATAAGATGTTAATTGACATCCAATGCTTTATAATAATTATACAGTGTAATCTAATATAATAATGCTTTATTCCCTCAGCACTTACACAGAATACAACTGTTTGCCCTGCAGCATTTGTTTTAACTATTCTGCTGTTATGTACAATGCCACAATGTGGTACTAATAAAATAATGAGGTTGTTGCTTTTCAAGGGTAACTGGCTGTGCTCCACATGACAGAGATCACTTAAGAAAAGATTAATTATAGTGATATGGAGGCTTTTCCTTACTAGAGGACCTATTGCCTTCCATTTAGACTAAACAGGTTACCAAACGATGCCTTTTACTTAAATTCCTTTTGTATCCAAAGCCCATGATGCAAACTTCCCTATAATAAAAATTAGACGTTTTAATGATATATTTCACACATAATGTTTTTACAAATCCTAATGGTCATATTAATCATATTTACACATCTTTTTATCCTTTTTCATTCCTCCTATTATAGTGCTCACTCTTACAAGAAGCATGGTCTTGATCAGAACCTGTTGATGGTAATCTGTTTTCTTAAAAATGTGCTATCCTGAAATAATGAAGTGTTAATTACCACTGAAGTTACAAGTTAATTATTAAATACAAAATATAGATTACATTAGTATTGGTATCAAACTGTATGGCTGTGTCTACATTGGCACCCCTTTCCGGAAAAGGGATGCTAATGAGACACTTCGGAATTGCAAATCCGTGGGGGATTTAAATATCCCCCGCGGCATTTGCATTTACATGGCTGCCGCTTTTTCCGGCTCGGGGTTTTGCCGGAGAAAAGAGCCAGTTCAGACGCTGATCTTATGCGAAAATAAGCCCTTTTCCGGAAGATCCCTTATTCCTACTTTCAAGTAGCCAATTTACAAAAGGAGTAACAATTTGTATTGAAGCCAAGAAAAATGTGGATTTACGTCTTTCATTGCTCAAATAGTTACAAGACATTTTAATTCAAGGAGATTCATGATTTAAACCAATAGGCTGTGTCTACATTGGCATCCCTTTCCGGAAAAGGGATGCTAATGAGACACTTCGGAATTGCATTTGCATTTACATGGCTGCCGCTTTTTTCCGGCTCGGGGTTTTGCCGGAGAAAAGCGCCAGTCTAGACGCGATCTTCCGGAAAAGGGTTTATTTTCCGCAAGATCGTTTAGACTGGCGCTTTTCTCCGCAAAACCCCGAGCCGGAAAAAGCGCAGTTATGTAATGCAAATGCCGGGGGATATTTAAATCCCCCACGGATTTGCAATT
Source organism: Rafetus swinhoei (assembly GCA_019425775.1). Classification (NCBI taxonomy): domain Eukaryota; kingdom Metazoa; phylum Chordata; order Testudines; family Trionychidae; genus Rafetus; species Rafetus swinhoei. Next base: position 43,746,826 of record CM033432.1, on the reverse strand, counting down.
CCGAAGTGTCTCATTAGCATCCCTTTTCCGGAAAGGGGTGCCAATGTAGACACGGCCTATTGGTTTAAATCATGAATCTCCTTGAATTAAAATGTCTTGTAACTATTTGAGCAATGAAAGACGTAAATCCACATTTTTCTTGGCTTCAATACAAATTGTTACTCCTTTTGTAAATTGCCTAAAGTTATTGACCAGCCTGAAAACCTAGCTTCTGGAGGTCTGTCTTTGTAGTGGAGTGTTAGAGACGTTCCTGCTTTCGCCCCCACAACCAATAGGAATATGTTAAGGGGAGGAACACACCACAAAGACCTCTTCTCAATATTTTTTCCTTATCTGTCTTTGGGTGAATCATTCAACTTTGTCTCCCTCCCGCTGCAGAAAGAGTCAAGGCCCTATCTCTGAACTTGGCTAGGCAGCTGAACAGTAGGAATTATGTCTAGTTATAATATTTTTTAAAATTATAATGACAATGTGGGCTTAAACCTGTTACTTATATTGATTTCAGACATAATGGGGCCAGAAGGGATATTGGACTCTTACGGTGTATCTTAAATATATTTGTGGTACCCATCATCATATTGTGAGTAAGGATGTAATAGTGTAGTTGATTAACTGATTAACAGATAAGCAAAACCTTACAGGTTAATGCTGTAGACTACATGCATTTGTTCCCACCTCCCTCACCAGTAATTTTTTAGCAGGCTGGCCAGCAGCCCGGTTTAGTCCTGGCTTGCAAATGGTCCGGGACCTACCACCGCTTGGCTCTGCATTTATAGTGTTATTAGGAGGTAGGTGAGGAGGCAGCCTGACTAAGTTACAGCCCAGACTGGGTTCAGGAGCTCAGACCCCCCCCATACAGGGGCTGATGCCACCCCTGTATCAGAAGCAGCAGCATGGTATGACAGGCAGCTGGTCTGCGAAGGGAGCTGGTTTTTAAACTGGCTCCCCCCCTCACAGACCATCTCCCGCCTGGCATCCCATGCTGCTGCCTCTGATACAGAGGCAGCAGCACGAAGTAGAAGGAAGGATGGTCCTCTGGAGTGGGGCCAGATTGCACTGGCTACCAGCCCCGCCCATGGGAACTATAGAATAGTCAAGTAACCAATAAGAATTCATGAGGTTACGCAACTATTCAATTAACTGATATTTAACATCCCTAACTGTGAGCACTTCACAGTCTCATATATTTATCATCACAATATGCCTGAGAGTTTAGAGACAGGCAGCTATCCCCATCCATATAATGGAGCTCTGAGGTGCAAAGATTAAGGGGTAGATTTTAGAATGGTATTTAGGCACTGAAAGATGCAGATTGGAAAAAATCTAATAGATTTCCAAATTCCTTTAAAAATCTGGCCCTAAATGACTTTCCTGGAGTTACTCTGAGCACCTCTGCTGGAGAAGAAATTGAACCTTTGTGTCTAAAGCTCCATCCTAGAGCACTAATCACTAGTGAGTTTTTTTTTTCTTTGCTGCTAGTCATATACATTGCCTTATGCTGGCCTGAGAAACCACTGATCTGTGGGTTTGTAGTATATTGACTTCCCTTCATGTATTCAGATATAATAGGAAAAACTTGTAGCACCTTAATGACTAAAACAACATGTAGATGGTATCATGATGGTATCATGAGCTTCTGTGGGTACAACCCATAAAAGAAGATCTGCAGAAGTGGGTTGTCCCCATGAAAGCTCATGATACCATCTATATGTTTTGTTAGTCTTTAAGATGATACTAGACTATTTGTTGTTTTTTAAGTTTTTCTTGTTGCAGACTAACTCAGCTATCTCTCTGAAGCAACAGATATAATAGTCAGTTCATAAGTAGTTCCAGAACCTCCTAGCTGTTTAGAGTATATTTCCCCTAAGGATTATAATGGTGTAATCCTTAAGGGGAAAACATCTCTGCCTGTTTGTTCTCTCTCAAAATATCCATTATTAAAAATATGCAGAAGTCATATTAAATTGCAGATATAAATTCTAGAGAGCTGTGATTGTACTCCCAGCTTTATTTTTATGAAGTTTGCAATAATAATGTTTTAATAGAAAATATTTTATGAAATACGCATTATGTGACAAGCAAGAAGAAAGCAAATTGTTCTCAAATATAAAAATACTCTTATTAATCTACAGAGAATCCAGTTAATTTTTCATTAAAGCAAAATTTCAACTACCTCAATAACTTTAAAATGCAGACAATCAAAGATTGGCATGTGGGAGGAAGGTGGATGAAGTTCATTATCTATCTATAGTAGTATTTTCATGGAAATAGTTGAAATAATAAGACAGCAAAGTTCTGTGGCATTTTAAAAAGACACTGTTTGGAAGTTAGCTAATTGTTTAAAAAGTGTAGCGCAATGTCTCTTAGTTGCTATACCAACTCTTGTGCTGTTTTTACAAATTGAGTTTAAACTCATTTGCTTGAGTATCTCAGCTGTTTACCTCAAACATCTGGGGTAACTTTCAGTCTATTCCTCCTTCAACAAGCCACCAGCATGACCATCTCTCTTCAGCTCTGCCAACAGGGGAGGAAGGGCACCCAGGTTCCGGTTGCCCCGGAGCCCAGGGGTTGAAAAGGGCCTGGAGCTCCTGGCCACCACTGACTGGCAAGAGGAGGGAAGGTACAGTGTGCTCATGGTGCTGCTGAGCCCCTAGCACCTCCCCCCACCCTTTTGCCAGAGGCCCTGCCCATTCCAGGAGCCCAGAGCCAGCCTCCCCCTCCTTGTGCAGAGGCTGGAAATTCTGTTGCCCCCCTGCCTCATTGATACCCATATCAGCCTCATTTAAAGGGAACAGCCAATATGAAATCAAATGTGGCTCAAAGGGAAATGGTTGAACCATGAGGAATAGTCAGGAAATCACAACATCTGCCTGAGAATGCTGACAGGATTTGGCTGTCCACCATTAGGTCTGTCAGATTGTGCAGCAAATCACAAGTATAAGGATATTGTTCAGAAAGTCCTAGCTCAGGAGCTAACCAAATGAGAGCTTCCCAGGGTTGTGCATGCAGGGTGGGGGAGCAAGTAGGGGCACAAGACCCCAATCATCCTTGGGGGCACAGAATTCCTCCAGCCCCATGGCTGCAGTGGCGAGTAGTGGAGAGAGCAAGGTCCTGCTGGGCCATAGTGCGGGGAGGGAACAGTAAGCTCTGCTGGCAGGGGAGGAGAGGGAGGAAGAGCAATCTCAGGCTGGGGCTGTGGGAGGGAAAAAGTGAGCTCCTCCTGGGGCCACAGAGGGAGGGCACAAAATGTGTCTCGCACCCCCCCAGTCAAATTTCTATACACAGCCCTGGTCAAATTGCCAAGCTGCCTTCTGAATAACAACCGGTCAAGTTTTTGTGTATCTATCAATATCTGGAAACTATAGCGCAGCTGGAAATATGGACTTCAGTCATTTAACTTGACTGAAAAGCGTACATGTTTTAAATAACTAGCTTAAATAATCAGAACTCAATTCTAAAACCCTTGTGTCTGATTTGTTTGGAGGAAGGGGGAGTGAGGAAATGAGGGTGATTTTAATTGTAACTGTAAACCAGTCCTTACTTCACCCACCTTGTCTTTCCTTAGAAGTAATTTCCAGCTCAGCTGACTTAAGCCCACTTATAATGTATTTTCTGTCACTTTTCTCTCATTTTAGAAGGTGTTCTATCTTAATTTATCTGAAATCTGACATCCGGTGACTAATTCCTTCAACTAGGGGAAAGTGTTCTTTGCTTTCAGTGAAAAAACCTCTCTTTCAAGCTCTTTCCCTGTTACAATTATAGTAATTTATTGTTCTGGTGCCTAAAGGCCCCAGACTTGTTGTGATGGGGTCTGTCAAACACATAAGCAAGTTCTTTGGAGGAGGCACTGGCTCTTACAATTATAATAGAAATGTAGCCGTGTTAGTCTGGTTTAGCTGAAACAAAAAAACAGGACTATGTAGCACTTTAAAGACTAACAAGATGGTTTATTAGGTGATGAGCTTTCGTGGGCCAGACCCACTTCCTCAGATCAAATAGTGAAAGAAAATTGGCATGACCATATATACCAAAGGATACAATAAAAAAAATGAACACATATGAAAAGGACAAATCAAATTTCAGAACAGAGGGGGGATTAGGGGGGAAAGGGTGGATGCGACAGACAGGTGACGAGAAGTGGGGGGAACAAGATAACAAAGTGATGCCAGCTGCCTAACCATGCTCAAACCATCCTGCCAGATGGGGATGCTTGAATGGTCTTCTATAGGAAGTCTTTGAGCTCAATATTATCTAAGATTGTTTTTTTAACTTTTAAAGTGAAAGACTACTCACTATTACTATCTCTATAAAAGTCTTTAAGATTAATTTTAAAGCTGAGGTATGAAGTACTGCTGCATCAATTAAAAGTAAGTTAAAAAACAGCTCAGTTTTAAATGGAATTTTTAAATAAAAATCTTCAGTTAATGTAGTACTTATGAGAGATGCTAGATTGATAGTATTGAGTCCTTTATTTGGTTCCAGGAAATGTAGTACAGCGCATATGGCAGAAGTCTAAACTTCCCTGTGCTGCCCCATCAACATATTTCTACCTTCACAGTTTTGTGGTTGAGGGCTCTTTATTCTTTACACCCTGTCAAGTCTTTTTTTTAAATTACTGCTGAATGCAGCTCTTGCACATTACAGGCTGCCCTGTAATTTTTATGAACACTTGTATCTTGGACTGATTATTGGTATGGCGTTCGCTATGGCTTCGTCTAGACTTCATCCCTCTGTCGACAGAGGGATGCAAATCAAGCACATTGAAATTGCTAATGAAGCAGGGATTTAAATATCCAATGCTTCATTAGCATAAACATGGCCGCTGCTTTTTTCGAAACAGTGTTTTAGAAAAAAATGGCAGTCTAGACGCGGATCTGTCGACAATAAAGCCTTTTTTGACAGATCCTGTATTCCTCACAAAATGAGGTTTACAGGATCTGTCGAAAAAGGCTTTATTTTTGACAGATCCATGTCTAGACTGCTGGGTTTTTTCAAAAAAACTCTGTTTAAAAAAAAAGTGGTGGCCATGTTTATGCTAATGAAACATGGGATATTTAAATCCCTGCTTCATTAGCAATTTCAATGTCCCTAATCTACATCTCTCTGTTGACAGAGAGGTATAGTCTAGACACACCCTATATGAATACACTGATTTAGCTTGATGTGGGCCTGCCTGAAATACAGGTGGAAAGAAGACTGGCCCAAGAAAGATGACCATTAACGGGTAGCAAAGATGAGCTAAGGCAGCGGTTTTCAAACTTCGGTCATGACCCAGTACTGGGTTGTGGAATGTAAGGCACTGGCTCACCTTGCTCAGCCTTCCAGGGTCCCTGGTGGCTCTGGTCAGCACTGCAGACAGGTCATTAAAAGTTCCATCAGTAGTGCTGCCTGGCTAAGGCTGGGTTGTGACCCGCCCTTTGGAAAGCACTGGTCTAGTCCCAGTATGTTCTGACACCGTGCTGCACCCTGGAAGTGACCAAAAGCAGGTCCAGCTCCTAGGCAAGGGGGCCACAAGGTTCTGCATACAGCTCCTGCCCTGTCACCAACTCTGCACTTGCATTGAGCAGTGCCTGTGTGCCTCCACCCATGAGTTAGACCTGCTGCTGGCCACTTCTGGGGAGCAAAGTGGTCCATGTTACCAGGAGAGGAAGCCTGCATTAGCTCTCCTGATGTGCCACTGACTGGGAGCTGCTAGTGGTAAGCCCACACCCTAGTCCACAGTCCTGAACCCTCCCCCCCCAACCGAGAGCCCCCCTTCTGCACCTCAAGTCCCTCATCCCTGACCCCACCACAGAATCTGAACGCCCATCCTAGAGCCCTGACGCCTCCCACACCTCAACACACATACCCTAGCCCAGAGACCCCTTCCAAACCTTGAGCCCCTCATTCCAGCCCCTCAGCCCTGCAACACCAGCCCTCTGTTTTCTCCCGTCCCCAGCTCCCACACCCCAAACCCGTCATCCCCAGCTCCATTGGGTCACAGGAATCAACAATTTCTTCAACTGGTTCTCCAGAAAAAACATTTGAAAACCACTGAGCTAAGGCACAGTGTGAGAACTATTAGCTTTGCTTCCACAAGCTGGCTGGAAACCAGAGCCAGAACTCCTGAGAATGAGAATGGAGAAATGATCAAAGCCCAGTAAACACAAGAGGAAAAGGGGTCTAGATGGGATTTAAAGAACATGGTCACTAAAGTGAAGGAATAATACACAGAAGCCCATTGGGGACATCAGGAGAAACTAGGCCTGCATGGGATGCATCACCAGTGTGATGCCTGAAGGGAAGCACTGCAGATGCCTGATTTCGGTCAGACAGGAACAGCTATGGATATACAAGATACTGCAGACCTGGTTTAAAAGTGGTAGAGTTGCATGGTTCTACCCTAAGACAAGTAAGGCATGAAGTGTAAGATCTGAACTGGGTACACGTGAGAGACAGAGAAGTACTGCTTGCCTTGTATCCACTGAACAGTGAGGGCTAAAATAATTTCATATAAGCCACAGAAGAACAATCTGATAGTGATTTTCAGCTACAATTCATCTGAACTGTGCTAATCAGTGACATAGATCAAAGGCTGTGTGTTCCAATACCAGTCCAAAATCATTTCTCACCAAAGGAAAAGGTTATCTATATTGTACCTCATTTTACTTACAATGTAGTTCTGGTTATATAAATCAGGCCTCTGCCATATGCATGTGAAAATAGAATTAGCTCTCCAAACTGTACAGTTTTGATTATATGTCTTTTATGCTGTTTATACCAGTTAGTACAAGGGATAATTTAGACAACCTTCTCTTGCCTCATAAAGAACCGTGGTCACCAACCAGTCGATCATGATCAACTGGTTAATCGGGGTGACACTGTTAGTCGATTGCGAGGCAGTGTTCCCGGCCCCCGATTGCTGGTGCTACAGCCTTCTGCAAATATAGAGCTAGCTCCGGCTTCCTGCATCATGGGGGGAAGTCCCACACCTCTGTGCCAGATCCAGAGCTGGATCTGGCGCGGAGCCTCCGGACTTCCCCCCATGCCACGGGAAGGAAGGAAGGCAGCACAGGGAAGGAAGGGAAGACAAGAAAGCGCACACTCCTCCCCTGCCCACAACAGCACACCCACTTTCTTGTCTTCCCTTCCTTCCCTCTGCTCTGTGGAGGCGGAGAAGGGGGTAGTTAAGATGACAGCACAGGATCTGGAGTAGCTGGATTTTTTTAAAGGAGCTGCATGTGTGATTCTTCCAGCATCACCTGAAGATCCTGCCCCAGAGATCCTTGTCCCAGGAAACCCCCAGGTACTGGCCGAACTGCTCCTGCCCCCTTTTCCCTGGCCAGACCCCCACTAGCACCCTGTGGTCTTCACCCTGGCCAGACCCCCACCAGCAACCTGTTTCTGCCCCCTCCCTCCTGGCCGGACACCTACCCCGAGCTTGCTCCTGTACTCTACTTTCCACCCTGATTCTGCACACCCACCCCTATCCCATTAACTGGCAGTCCTGTCCCACACACTGGATCTCTCATTTTTTGGCCCCACCTCAGAGCGTAGACGGGCCCACAAAATCCACTAACCCTGGAACCCCAAAAGAGTTAATCTGGCCTAAAGCCTTGAATTTCAGTCCTCCCCTGCCCCTTCCCATGGGGCTGGAGTGCCAGGGGAGTGAGGTGTCTCAGCTGGTGTCACATCAGGGCAGCTTGGAGTTTTTTGGACGGGTTGTTTTTTTGTATCTCACTTGCATGGTTCCCAACTGATTTTTCTGTGGGTCAGTGGCTCCTGACCCAAAACAGGTTCCTTACCCCCCCCCCCATAAATAAAGACAATGATGAATGTTTTGTGTTGGACATAATATTTTATTTAAAAATGAAGCCTGGCCAACAAGCCCCCAGTTAGGGCCAAGGCCGCATCTGGATGCAGCATCATAACACTCCTGCACCCCCCACAGAACCCAAACCTGAGCCCATCATACACCTGAACCCCCACCCTGAGTCCCTCATATCCCCAAACTTTTGAATCCCTACACCCTCAGTCTTGTGCTGCAACACTCCTGCACCATCCACACACCACAAACCTGTGCCCTAAGCCCATCATACACCCAATTCCCCTGCCCTGATCCCTTCATATATCTCAACCCAAACTCCTGCACCCTCACCTCCACAAGCCTGCAGCTTGCTCCAGCTCCTCAAGTCTCCACCTGACCCCAACACTATCTAGCCTGGAGCCCCTTCCCCTGAGCCAGAATCCCCCTTCTCCACCTCCTGCACCCAGATTCCTTCCCAGAGCTTGCACCTCTCACCCCTTCCCACACCCAAATCCCTCTTTCCCACCCCAGAGCCCGCACCTCCTGTCTCAACAGTGAGAATGAGTAAGGGCTAGGGACAGTAAATGGTGGAGAGGAGGGGAATGGAGAGCACGGGGCCTCAAGGAAGGGGTAGGGACTTAGGGAAGGGATGGGGTGGATCTTGGCTTGTCCTGACATTTAAAAAGTGATCTTGGGTGTAAAAAGTTTGGAGACCACTGATATAGAAAATTGCTATTTTCCAAACTTCACTGTAAACAGACTGACTCAGCTGCCCCTCCGAAGCTTTTGTAAACTGTAAGTACATCTTCTCTTTGTTGAACCTTAACCAAGTAAGGGATGAGGAAGAAAGGTTGCCTAGTAATTGTTTACCTTTTGACCTTAGTTCAAGGACAGGAGAAAACATTTTGGAAAACTGTCACCGTGGAATTAACTGATTCCACAGACTGAGACAGAGGAGCTTTTTAGACCTTCCTGTTGCATGAGTGGATGGAATTATAAGCTTCTTTCATGAGTTTATTTAATTCTTCTCCTGCTAACAGTACTTAACTCCCACATACTATTTACAACCTATTCTTATTTGAATGTAACAATGTTGTGACTTGGAAACTAAGCTGTTTAACCTTTCAAGAGGCTTTCAGAAATCCTGCATGCCAACAAAGTTCAGATTTTTAAAAAGTAATCTTTTTATAATTTAGATCAGCGTAAGGCTGTGAAAATCTCCCCCGTGTTATTAGTATGAGGATTTAACAAAATATTATACACAAGAGGTGTGAGAGCAATTTTTCAGATACTGCTCTGATAGACTAGTCTAAACACATAGACATTTCATAATTAAAACCATATCCAATTTCTACATCTATAACAGAAAAAATGTTGAAGAAAAAGGCCATTAAAGCAAAATGGTATAATCCAATGTTTCCCATAGTGGAGACTGCTCCCCTACAGGGGATGAAGGACCTGAACTGTTAACTAGAGATTGACTTCTTACTTCATTATTTTTAATTGAAAATGGTGACTCTGGAAGTAATAGTTGAGAAGGAATATGGGAGAGGAGGAGGAGTGACCAAAGTGGTGGTGTCATATGAGTTTGCAGTGAACTTGAAAAAATAGCTCTGAAGTGATCATTTGCTTCACTTCACCTGCTAATTCGGGTGTCAGTTATTCTTCAAATATTAGCATGGTTAATGATTTCATTGCTCACTGAAGAGTATTTTTTTTAAAGAGAGAAAGTACCATATTATGGCTATCAGCCCAATATACTCTGAGTGATAGCTAATTTTACACCTGGCAGAATCAATAGGGCTTTGATCTGTTTCATTTTCCTAAAGAGGGATTCAGTTTCCAAAAGATGGAGAAATGGTGGCAGACTCCTTCCAGAAACTTCAGATCCTATCACAAGGGAATAAAATACACTTACAATGCACTGCCTTAGAAGTCACGTACAATGGACTCACTGATACCACAAACCAGTCTACATAGGGTGCTGCTACACTAGAAAACTTACTGGCTATTTTTAATGCCAACAGTGAAAGCGCTAGCCTAGATTAAGCTAAAGCATATTTTACCACTCTCATGAAAAACTGTTGGTGGCCAGTGGACATCTGTTCTCAGTGTCGATGTGTATATGAAAACTTCCTCAAGTTGGTAAGTAAGATAGGAACTTAGTCAGCTTTAAGAAAATCTGAGGTGCTGTCACATCTGACTGACGACACCAGCACCAACAAAAGACACAGAAGCACCACCGCAACCATCAGAATCTTGGCACGCAGTGGCACCCAACCATATCTCGGCACTGCAAGTGCCAAAGGTAAGACCGCATGAATCAGAGCCCTGGCACCAAGCATCACAATTTGCCAGTGCCAATGGATAGAATGCCTCTGCACTCACCTCAGATTCAGGTACCTAGTCCACACCAGCATTCCTCTGAAAATATTTCATTCTTCCCTACGTTATCATCTCCAGGTACTGGTCCTGGCACTGGACATGAGAGCAGTTTTTCCTCCTAGCAGTCATCACCAACTGGTTCAGTGAGTTCCTGGTGCTCAAGCATACACAGATCACTATACCACCGAACTCAATATCCTTGGTTCAGTCACCCAGGGCCATACCTCAACAATACCAACATCAGTGACCACCCTCGGAATCATGGGGTCAATATCACTCTCAACCACCACATCGGCACTGATCTCATCAGTCAACTGTGGCTACCCCAGTATGCATGTCGGCAAGGTCTCCTCCGCAGACTGGTCAATTGTCTCCAACCCATCCTCCTCTCTCTCCATGACTCAGACAGGTTCTGTTGAGGAAAATGTTGATTTACCTCAGTCAGATTTGGATAGCTCGTCTTCACTATAGCAGTCCTCATCGTCCCCTGATGATGCGGTGTTTCCGTTCTCCTCTTCTCCTCCAGCTGACAACCTGAAACAAATTCAGGAATTATTTGAAAGGGTAGCACAGTCACAAGACATAGCCCTACAGGAGGTGCAAGAAAAGCAGCACAACTGCTAAAAATTCTTCAAGATACCACTACCCATAAACGAAGCCCTCATGGAGCCATCAAAAACCACATGGCAAACACCAGCCTCTCTGCCACTCACCAACCATAGGGACGGTAGAAAATACTTTGTCCCGGCTAAGGGGATGGATTTTCTTTTCTCTCACCCCTAGCCAAACTCATTGGTTGGCGATTCCATTCACCACCGCTTGAGACAACTACAGTTCTAATCAATGCCCCAGGATAAGAATCACAAAAGGCTCAACATTTTTGGGAGAAAAGTCTATTCACCAGCTACACTCCAGTTTAAAATGTCTAATTATACAGCCATCCTGGCTAATTTATGATTACTCTAATAACACCAGGCTACAAGAGCTGCTAAATGACATGCCAGAACAAAAGAGGCCTCAGCTGCAGTCCATCATGAAAGAGGGACAATCCATTGCCAACATGGCACTTCAAGCATCAATGGACCTAGCAGATACGGCAGCCCAATCAACCACAACCGCGATGGTTATTCACCGCACTTCTTGGTTGTGGTCATCTGGTGTTTCCAAGGTTCTGCAAACCAAAGTGGAGGACTTGCCCTTTGACAAAGCTCAGTTTTTCGCAGCAAAGACCGATGCAGTACTCCACTCAATGAAAGATTTGCACACAACCCTCCAGACACGTGGAATGTATACACCACCCAATAAGAGGAGCTGATACACCCCATGCCAAAGATCAAGGGACAACTCCTACCAGAGGCAACATCAGAGGCCATTTGACCACAGGTAGAAACAACTGACCAATGGTAGACGGGCACAACATACCCAAACATCCGTGCCCCAATCTGTTGCACCCAAGTAGCAAATTAGAAGATGTGGTTGAGGGCATGAGCAATCACCCTCTAGTTCTGGTACATACCATCTGCATGTTCCACCATAGGTTGAGACCCTTTTACCACCAATGGGCTTTTATAACTATGGACCAATGGGTCCTCAAAATTATAAGAACTGGGTACATCATCCCCTTTACGTCTATACCCCCTACCCACCTTCCTTTCCTGTCCCTCTTCAGGGACCCTTCTCATGAACCCCATTCTACAAGCAGAAGCTCAAAAACTACTCAGCCTAGGGGCCATAGGGCGAGTTTCACCAGAGTTCCATCGAAGACAGTTCTATTCTAACTATTTCTTCACTTCCAAAAAGATGGGGGGATGGAGATCAATCTTAGATATCGGGAAACTCAACAAGTTTGTATGCAACAAGAAGTTCAGGCTGGTAACTTTGGGAACCATCATTCTGGCACTGGACGAGTGGGGCTGATTCTCATCCCTCAACCTCCAAGATGTGTATTTTCATATAACAATACACCTGGCTTTCAGGAGGTTCTTCCAGTTTGTGGTGGGTAAAGAACGTTACCAATATTGTGTCCTCCTGTTCAGACTATCGACAGCACCACATGTGTTTTCCAAGACCTTGGCAGCAGTCACAGCCTTCCCCAGAAAATGGGGAGTTATTATATTCCCATACCTCAATGATTGCTTGATCCAGGGGTCTTCTTGACAACACACACAATGATCGTAACAGATCTTACCCGAGACATTTTTATTTAATAAATGGATAGAAATCTATTCTGGATTCCACCCAGAGAATAGCAGTCATTGAAGTACTACTGGATTCTATGGTGGCCAGAGTGTCTCTCCTGCTGAGCTGTTTCCAGACCCTGTGCATTCTACAGGAGCCGATGACAATCATCCGCACATGTTTATAGGCCCTAGGGCACATGGCAGCCACGACCTTCATGGTATCCCTTGTGAGACTGCACATGAGATGCCTACAGACCTGGCTGGCATCCGTGTACATTCCCAAACAACACAGCCTTGCCAAGTGGGTTACCCCCACGGTGTGGGTCTGCCTAGACTACATGGCTCTGTCGTCAGAGCCATGTAGATTAGTTTAGTAGACATACCCAAATGAAGTGGTGATTTAAATAATAGCCGCTTCATTTAAATTTAAATGGCTGCCGCGCTGTGCTGATCAGCTGTTTGGCGGCACAGCGCTGTAGTCTGGACGCTCCGTGGTCGACATCAAAGGCATTTGTCGACCTCCCTGGTATGCCTCGTGGGATGAGGTTTACCGGAGAGGTCAACAAATGCCTTGGAGCGCCCAGACTACAGCGCTGTGCCGCCAAACAGCTGATCGCACAGCGCAGCAGCCATTTAAATTTAAATGAAGTGGCGATTATTTAAATCGCCGCTTCATTTGGGTATGTCTAGTAAACTAATCTACATAGCTCTGGCGACAGAGCCATGTAGTCTAGACATACCCTGTTAGTGCTGACATCGCTGCAATGGTGGACCTGCCCACACAATCTTCTCTCCATAGTTTCCTTCCATAGTGCCCAGACCCCTCACAGACAATCACCACAGATGCTTCCCTTCTAGACTGGGGTGCTCACTGCGGATACCACATGGTGCAGTTCAGATGTCGCACCTAGAGACAAGACTGCACATAAATATTTTGGAACTCCGGGCGGTTCGCAACGTTTGTCTCCATTTCCTACCACTCCTCCAGGGCCATAGCATATGTGTCGTCATGCACAACACTCCATGTATGTATGTATTACATCAGTAGAGGGGTGGTATGCCCAATCACACTCACTATGTGCTGAGGCAATGAGGTTCTGGAACTGGTGAGTGAAGAACAACATTACACCAACCGCTATGTACATATCAGATCAAAAGAATACCAGAGCACACAAACTGAGCAGAAAATTTCCGTAACAGCACAATTGGGAGCTCAGCCTCAAAATCATCCTACCTATTTTTCGATAGTGGGGGTTTCCAGTTATAGACCTCTTCACCACAACAATCAACAGCAAATGTCACCACTTCTGCTCCCAAGGAGGCCAAGGCAAATATTTAGCGGGAGATGCTTTCACCATACCATGGATGGCTCCTCTCTCATATGCATTCTCCCCCAGTTCCCCTGATCTCTAGGGTAATCCACAAGATCCAAACAGACGGAGTGAAGGTCACCTTAATAGTGTCATATCGGCCAAGACAGCATTGGTTTCCTTGTCTCCATTACCTGTCAGTCACCAAGCCCATTCCTCTTCCTATCACTTCCCAATTGCTAACTCAACACAGTGGACAAACCTACCATCTGAACCGTCAGACTCTGAAACTCACAGCCTGGCTTCTCCATGGTTCCAGAATGATGAACTTACTTGCTCCCAGAGAGTGAAACAGATCCTCCTCATCAGTTGTCACCCTTCTGCAAGGTATACCTATCAAAACACATGGAAAAGGTTTCAGGAATGGTATAGTCCACGCCATCTACGAGCACATACCTCCTCAATACCTACTATACTCAATTTTTTAATGGATCTCAGTGATGCAGGGCTCTCCATCAGCTCCATAAGAGTCCATCTCTCTGCCATCATGGTCTTCCATGAGCCAGTAAACAATGTCTCGGTGTTTGCTCACCAGATCACCAAGCAGTTCCTAGCTTGCCTATCAAAAGCACGCCTACGCTTACACCCACTTATTCCACCATAAGATCTAAACCTTGTATTGGACTCCATTAACAAGACCACCTTTTGAATCATTAGTGACAGCCTCACTGCAACATATGTCCATGAAGGTGTCCTTCCTTGTTGCTGTCACATCCGTATGATGGGTAGGTGAGATTGCAGCCCTCATGATGGGTCCACTTATTCACTCTTCAACAATTACAAGATTATCCTCAGACCCCATCCTAAGTTTTTACCAAAGGTCATTTCTGTTTCCATATCAACAAGCCCATTTACTTACCCACTTACCATCCAAAGCCATATAACTCCCCGAGGGAGGCCACATTACACATCCTCAATACAAGAAGGGCACTCATTTCTTACATAGATAGGACTAAGCCTTTCAGAAAATCTAAGAGACTTTTTATATCCCTGTCCAGTCCTACCAAGGGAACAGCTGTCTCCGCACAATGCATATCCAGATGGATATCAACTTGCATACATACTTGCTACAGACTCTGAAACAGAGAGCCACTGCAGCCGGTCACTGCACATTCCACCAGAGTGATGGCTGCATCAACTGCCTTTTTACTACTAGCTGATCTCTGCAGGGCAGCTACGAGGTCTTCATCACATACTTTTGCACAACATTATCAAGGACCAGAATCTACCCTGTCCATGGGTGACACCGGCTTTGCTTCTCCTAGCAGATGACTCCGAAGACCCACTGCCACAACTGTGGCTACTGTTTTTTAGTCACCTGAGTGGAACACCCACAGTGATACCACTCGAAGAAGGAGAAAAAGAAGTTACTCACCTTGTTCAGTAATGATAGTTCTTCAAGATGTGTCCCCCTGTGGGTGCTCCACTACCCTCCCTTCCTTCCCTTTACTTTGGAGTCCATTATAGGATTTCCGGTAGAAAAAGAACGGAGGGAGACTCACGCCGTGCACATATCTAACAGATTAAAACAGTGCGAGACAGCTGCTGTGCATGTGTGGCGTGGGAAGGCATTGCTGAGCTAAAAATCTCTGATCGCCGGCACGAGGATGGAATGACACCTGAGTAGAGCACCCACAGAGACACACATCTCAAAGAACCATTGTTTATTGCACAAGGTGAGTAACTTCTTCCTTTATATGAGAAGATGTACACTAAAATAGCTTTACAAACTACCTAATGCTCTTCTTGCTCATGCTGAACCTAATACTTGTCTGTAGGAAGCTTGGGTGAGAAGTGCAGCCAAATTATACAGACACATATTGGTAATGAAAGGAACATCTATATTGCTCCTCTTCCTTAATAATAGTCAGTATATTTTTGGTTTGGTAATTGGATAAAATGAATTGACATAGATCCATTTTGCATTATGTATTTAAATAGGAGAACAGTTAATTACATTAACCAGGGGTTCAACCTACACTCCACTTGTGGTGTCCACTGATTTGGAGGTTTATCACCAAACATACATTTCAGAGCATTTTACCATTTTAGTATGTTTCAGCAAAAACAATGAGGAATCCTGTGGCACCTTAAAGACTAACAAATTTATGCAGTCTGACCACAAAAGCTTATACTGAAATAAATGTGTTAGTCTTTGAGCTGCAGGGCTCCTCATTGTTTTCACCAAATGTAGTTGTCCTTTTTACAGAGGACAAGAGTGGCAAGTATTGTGAGACAACTTAGATTGCTGCTACACGTTCCTCCTCCTCCTGTTTCCTTGTAACCAATTGTTGTGTTTTAACTCATTCTGTTTGGTCTTGGTTACCACATGCTGCTGTGTCTAAATCCAAACCAAGTTTTCATATAATCTGTCAATGTGTATTAAAAATGAGTAGTCCTGTGGCACCCTAGAAGTTGGAGTGGAAACTCATCCTATGAAGTGGGTTTTACCCATGAAAGCTCATGCTCTAATGTATTTGTAGTCACTAAGGTGTCACAGGGCTACATGTTGTTTTTAAAGATACAGACTAACTCAGATTCCCCTCTGAGACATTGTATCATGTGTATTAAAAATGGCATGTTCTAAAATCAAAGGGAGAATGTATGTGGTCCTTTGTTCAAATCCAGATGAGGAACAAGTAAGCTTCAAGTAAGAAGTGAGTGCTTCTTGAAGCATGTAATTTCAAGTTTTCAGTAGATCCACAATGTTTTTTACTGTGCTCTGTATGGTAATCAATTGCTTATAAATTATTCCCTGGTTCAAACAGCAGGAGAGATTTATCAAAAAATGTTTTGGCCAGTAGTGTACACAGCTGGAAATGATCAGAGAGGAAATGAGTAAGAGGGTGCTGCTTAAGTCATTCATTTTCTGCATTGTTTCACAGGAGTGTTTGACAAAGGTCTCTGTGGGTTGTTTAGCAATCAGCAGCAGCAGATATTTTATCTCTGTTCATTATAGAGCAGTACTACAAGTCTTACCTGGTGTTGCCCAGGTCCAGCCCAGGGGGAGCAGATGGGGGTCATGTAGGCCTCCTGCTGGTTCTTCCTGGGCCCAGACCAGGGCTGGAGGGGGCAACCCAGGGACAGGGGGAGGAGGGAGTGGGCAGTGGGATGGCTGTGCTGGCAGCCCAGCAGTACAGATGGGCTGGGCTATGGCTTCTGCAGCAGGGGCAAGGGCTGCACTGCCCAGCCTCAGCAGTGCTCCTGGGGGGGGGGCCATGGCGGTGGGGCTGCCAGGATACAGCCGGCTGCTTGCTTGGTGGTGTGGCTGCCCCAAGTGGTCACTCTGCAGTATAGCTTTTCCCTTTGCTTGCAGCCCGCCAATGGTGACCATAAGTATAGCATCCCTCTGCTCAGCCCTCTTCCTTTCCATGTTATGGAAAACAATCAAGTTCCAGGCACAACCCATTTTCCGGGCACAACCAAACCCTGACCTTGCTTTAAATTAGGAGAAAAGGGAGTTGCATACCAAATTTGGTGGTCCTGGCTCTTACCATTTAGGACAGGGGTGGGCAATAATTTTTAATGGGGGGCCACTCCAAGATTTTGGCAAGTGGCCAAGGGCTGCATTTCTACCAAGCGGGCTTGGGGTCTGGGACAGAGGTTGGGTGCAAAAGGAAACTGAGCTGCAGGAGGGGGTGTGGAGTCTGAGAGGGAGTTTGGGTGAAGGAGGGGGTTGTGATCTGGGGCAGAGGCTTGGGGTGCAGAGTCCAGGAGAGAATATGGGTGCAGGAGAGGATTCTGGCCTGGGGGAAGGGTGAAGGGTGCAGGATCTGGGAGGGAGTTGTGACCTAGGGAAAGGGGTACAGCGAGTTTGGGTGGTGGCCTGGGGCAGGTAGTTGGGAGAAAGGGTGGGGGTGCTAAAGCCAGGCTCTGGCTGGGAGACACTTACCTAGGCAGCTCCCAGTCAGCAGCCCTGCAGGAACGCAAAGGCTGCAGTTGCAAGCTGCTGCCCCCTGCCACCAGCAAAATATCTCAGCTGCTATTAGTCTGAAACTGCACAATGGGAGCTGAGATATTTTGCTGGGGGGGGGAAGAGTACAAAGCCTCCCTCCTGACTCCTAGAAGAGAGCAGCCACATTTAAAACAGCTGCTGCTGTTCTTGCTTAAGAGTCCCAGCGAGGCAACTGCGGGCCGGATCCTGCTGGCAGCCTCTTGCCCACCCCTGATTTAGGAGGAGTTCTTGAATAAATGGATTTGCAGACAGACAGACTGATCAACTCATGGACAGACAGGCACACAAATCTCTAAAACCTCTAAACAATTTTTTCCCCATTTTTTCAGAATTCTGGTTTGTAGATATATATAGAGAGAGAAGGATAAAATGAGGAAGGGGTTAGTTTTTAAGAAGTTGTGTTGGCAGATCTTTAACTTTTCATTTCTATTTTTTTTTTTTTTTTTGGACCATGAGCTTCCATTTTGGATACTAAAAATGTGGTCCCCGCGGCATCCGATATTGATTATTATAAAAGTTGTAACTTTGCCACCCGCATAATGATCTTATCTAAACAATCCTCCTTTGAGGAAAAGCCACCTCAGGGTGGGACAATTGGACAAATGTATTTTATAAAAAGTTACACTTGAGAGTAGACACTTTGTGTGGCATATGCAGAATGCTGGAAGCAGAAATAGTCAAAAATGATTGACTGGACATTTTCTGTTTCAATATGCAATTTTGCCTCAAAGTGTTTTGTGGGGACGAATCAATTTTGATGAAAAAAAGTTAAAACAAATTGTTTCTACTTTTATATAAGTATTTTTTAAATATGTAACTTATGTGAACCTGGTTTAAAAAAAAAGTGCAAGCTTTGGCCAAGGCTAAAGGCATTGGATAAGAACTTACAAACTCATAGCTGGAAATGAAAATAGTTCATCGGTATGTTGGTTTTGTTCAAAATAGGTATTTGTTTTATAAGATTGTATTTAGCAATTAGACTTCGTGCAATCCTTTTAAATTGCTTCATGCATTAATCTCACGTTTACTGGCTGTATTCTACAACTATAAGGAAATAAGTATATTCTTTACTTGAAAAAAGTTTGCTCTGAACCTGTGAATGCAGACACTGGAGAGCTTGAGCTCTCGGATTTCACAGTAAACTGTTGTAGTGATCTAGGACAGTAGTTCTTAAAGTACGCCACTGTGGTTTGAGGCTCAGTTCTCCCCCACACACACACCTCCCCCACAGCTGCAGCAGGGAGCTTGCGCTGGCACTCCAGCCCTGCAGCCTCACCCCCCACCCTGTCCACAACGTTGGAGCATCCAGCACTGGCTTCCTGCTATGTAGGGAGGGAGCCGCAAGCCTTGAGGGCTGGATCCAGCATGCAGGGGGAGCAAGCGCCTCTGGGCACTGCTGCTCCCTCTCCTTCTGACAATGCTCCAGTAGCCTCATATGAGTGAAGGCATTTTGTCATCATGGGTGGTTGACCAATGATCCACGGAAAGTTTGTGTTGAGCAAGGTGGGCCATAGGCCAAAAAGTTTGAGAGCCACTGAGCTAAACCTTCCTTGACAGGTGTTTGTCTAACCTGCTCTTTAAAAATATCCAATGATGAAGATTCCACAACCTCCGTAGGCAATTTATTCCATTGGTCAACCACCCTGACAATCAGGAAGTTATTCCTAATGTCCAACCTAAACCTCCCTTGCTACAATTTAAGCCCATTGTTTTGTGTCCTATTCTCAGAAGTTAATGAGAAAAAGTTAACTCCCTCCTCCTTATAGCAACCGTTTTATGTACTTCAAAACTGCTATCACATCCCGCCTTAAGTCGTCTCTTCTCTGGAATAAGCAAACCCATTTTTTTTCAATCTTCCCTTATAAGTCATGTTTGTAGACCTTTAATCATTGTTGTTGCTCTCCTATGACTTTCTCCAATTTGTCCACATCTTTCCTAAAATGTCATACCCAGAATTGGAGACAATACTCCAGCTGAGACCTAATCAGCATGTACTAGAGCAGAAAAATTACTTCTTGTGTCACTCTTACAGAACTCCTGCTAATATAACTCAGAATGATGTTTTGCTTTTTTGCAACAGCATTACTCTGTTGACTGTCATTTAACTTGTGATGCCTGATGATGATGATGATGATGATTTTATCCTTTGTAGCGAAGAAAACTAAATTTTGCACTTCAGAATTCAAACACTTTACATATCACTTATACTAATAATTACAAATGTGCTTTTGTTGACTTCAGTTAGTCATAGGTAAGAAGGGCTAACTAAGCTGAATAAGGGCTATATGACCAAATCCTCAGTTTCATTCTGAGTCAGCAGTCAAAAGCTTGGATAAATATCTACTAAAGCTGTTGGCCTGGAAGTTTCATTTAATGGGTTTGGTGCAAAATTGATAATGCTTCCACTTGACTCAGAAATATTTCAATAGTTTTCTGTGATCCCTGTCATGATCAGGTCACAACCAGAACCTGAAAGTGCCATAGCGTGTCAGGATAGAAACACAAGAGGTGCAAACTCTTCTTAGATTAAGATGCCAGGTGAGTTCCATTTGAGTTTTAGGTGAAGATTCAGGGACAAGGTTGACCCTTCATTTCTGCCACAAGAGGTTTGCCATCCGTAAAGATTGCTAAGCTATTGTATCTTGTGTAAAGTAGTGTTTTGAAAAATTGTATACATCTAATATATTGGATGTAGTTACAAAATAAAAATATAAACAGTTAAAACTAATATATGTCATGTGTGAAAATAATGGTTTATCAACATAATTGTACAGCTCCAGTTTGCTGAAATATTTGCTAAAAGGAGCAATTACACAGGAAAACATAATTATGTAATGCAGCGCTGATTGTGCAGATTGCTCAGAAACCATTGTAAATTCTATAGTACCATATGTGCACATTTGGCATACTACAGTTAGTGTTCTTTACAAGCTGGAGGTAACAAATTGTTGGCAAGTCACTGTGGAAAGCTGCAATGCTGTAGGGCATTGAGGGAGTATTGTCTTGTGGTCAAAATGTGTGCCTGAGACCTGGATTCTGTTCTGGGCACTTGCATAGGTGGCTGTGAAACTTTTGGCATGACTCCTGAATGGTCCTGATTTTTTTTCCAGGGCTGATGAAGCACCAACAGCTTCTCTTGATTTCAATAGCATGAAGATCAAGCTTGAGACATAAGTGTTCAGCACTTCAGAAAATCAGCCCCATAATTCCTTTCTGTGGTTTTCTATGGCCAGATCCTCAGATTGCATAAATCAATGTGGTGGAACTATTGCTCATTAACATGACTCACCTACAAAATGATATTGATAACAAATGAACTCACAAGGTGTTGGGTGCTATTAATTGTTCTTAAAATGCTTGGAGATGAGTTGGAAACATCTACAGAAGTACTAAATATTAATTTTAGGAGTGAGAGGTTAAATTAAACGGATTCCAGCCATGCTATCTGTGGAGCCGGACACCTTAAGAGCATTCACCCTTTCCCCTCATCCTACTATTGGTCTGAGGCTCCTTATATGAGAGAGGTGAGCTAGGGGAAGTGAGTATTGTCCCTCCGGTACCCATTGGTAACGTCTACCTTTCTTTTTCTGGAGCTCCATTTAGCACAATGGAATTCCTGGAGGATGCTGAGGTACAAAGCCCTAGCAGCCAGGATACGATACAGTCATGTGGCCTAGGAACAGGGGGGAAATATTGGGGAATCATAGTAATGTGATGGCCCTGGCCTTTGGCATATACTCTGACTTGCCCTTTGTTCTGCAGAGGCGTCAAACCATTCTCCCACTATGTTTTCACAATTGGAAGGAAATGCCACAAAAGGAATTTTATGAAATTATCCTCCATGTGAGACCATTCTGACCTCTCTTTAGTCCATTATTCTTGATTATTAGTTATATATCGTTCTTACCACCTCATTTCTTGTAGATGGTTTAAAATGCCATCAAAATTTAATTCCCTTTTTAATATATATTTAAAATATTTTCGACACAATAATAGAAAACACAGACATAGACTCTTCTAATTCCTCTTCTCCATAACTCTGCCAACACAGGATTTTGCCCAAGAATTGTTGTGTGCTTAAAACATTGGGAATTGTGTTGGAGGTCAGGGTGGAATTACCAGCTAGCTATGTGTCACATTTCCATTGTGACCCTGGCAAGTGACTTCATTTCTCACTATACTTTCAGCCACTGTCTTTTGAAAAGGGGTTATAATACTCTCTTCCCCCTCCTCTGTCTTGTCTCTTTAGATTGTAAACTCTCCAAGGCAGGGACTCTCACTAGACGTTTGCACAGCACCTCAGCTGAGGCCTCAAGCACTACCATATTTACAAATAAACATTGTTCTCTAGTGCTTTGTCTTGCCTAATTTTGAAATATCTAAGGGTACGTCTACACTAGCCCCCCTAGATCCATCTAGGGAGGCTAATGAGGGCAACCAGAATTGCAAATCAAGCCCAGGATTTAAATATCCTGCACTTGATTTGCATGTTCCCGGCCGGTCGCCATTTTAGAAATTGACTAGCCCGAAGTAACGGCCCGCGTCTACACGCGGCAGTGAAACAGGATTCCGATTTAAAGCCCTAACTCGAATTAGCTGGTATTCCTCCTGCAATGAGGTTTATCAGCTCATTCGAACTATGATTCCCCAGTATTTTCCCCCCTGTTCCCAGGCCACATGACTGTATCGTATCCTGGCTGCTAGGGCTTTGTACCTCAGCATCCTCCAGGAATTCCATTGTGCTAAATGGAGCTCCAGAAAAAGAAAGGTAGACGTTACCAATGGGTACCAGAGGGACAATGCTTCGCCTAGCTCACCTCTCTCATATAAGGAGCCTCAGACCAATAGTAGGATGAGGGGAAAGGATGAGTGCTCTTGAGGTGTCCAGCTCCACAGATAGGATGGCTGGAATCTGTTTAATTTAACCTCTCACTCCTAAAATTAATATTTAGTACTTCTGTAGATGTTTCCAACTCATCTCGAAGCATTTTAAGAACAATTAATAGCTCCCAACACCTTGTGAGTTCATTTGTTATTAATATCATTTTGTAGGTGAGTCATGTTAATCAGCAATAGTTCCACCACATTGGGCCTTCTGCATATTACATGCGGTGACTATACTGCACTCTACTGAGCTTTGTTGCCATAAAGGCTACATCTACACAGCTTCCCTCTTCTGCAATAGCCTATGCAAATGAAGCATGGATTTGCATATTGCCATGCTTCATTTGCATAATTAATTAGGAGCCGTTTTTGCACAAGAGGTTTTTGCTCAAAAAGGCGCTGTCTACACAGCTCCTTTTTGTGCAAAAACCCCCTCTTGCGCGCAAGAGCCGTTCTTCCTCATTTTTTCAGGAAGAACATCTCTTGCACAAGAGGGGGTTTTTGCTCAAAAAGACGCTGTGTAGATGGTGCCTTTTTGTGCAAAAACCTCCTGTGCAAAAAAACAGCTCCTAATTAATTATGAAAATTAAGTGCGGCAATATGCTAATCCACACTTCATTTTCATAGGCTTTTGCAGAAGAGGGAAGCTGTGTAGACGTAGCCAAAGTGTTCCAACTCTTAGTCTACCACCTATATTTTTTAAAACTTGGATTTAGCCTACCCATTCTTTTTTCTTATCTCTCCACTCGGTTAGACTTTCTAAAGGAATACTATCCAGTCGAATTTTATTACTGCATTGGACTGACTGTGTCCCAGCAGCTAGTGGCCTTAGTTGCCTGCAGGGACTGTGGTTTTAAAAAGTGAAAAAGGGGATAAACGCAAACTTAGTTGGTGTTAGCCTTACTTCCTTTTGCCTGTCAGCTACAATTTTCTTTATCAGCAACAAATTACACTATGGTTCACAAAACACAAATATGAGCCAGATTTTATTGCCTCTAACAGTTTGAAAGGATCCACACACATTTATATGGGGCAAGAGCATGTCTGAGACATTCAAAGAAATTCCTTTAGGCTTTGAACTTAAGGTCAGTTTGCTGTGTCCTGCTGTCATCCTGTACTTAGAGTCAGTAATAAACATTGTGTATTGAATGTTTGGCTATGTTAAGTGTGCTACTGCAGCATCTAACTTTACAGTCAGACTTGGCACATTGATTTGATTTGATCAGGAGCAATACAGAGGCGTGAGAGGACACGTGCTCCCTCAAACACCAAGGATGAGAGAGGTAAGGGGCTGGCCAGCAGCTGGGGGCACTAATGGTGGTTGTCCTCCTCCCGCCTCCCCCACGCACTCACCATCTGTGGTGTGGAAAGCAGAGCAACATGGTCCCAGCTCGATCTGCTCCTCTAGCCGTGTCTCTCGGGGAAGGGGCAGGACCACCCCTGCACCCAGTGGAGGGAAGCAGAATGATGCGTGTGAGGAAGCAGAGAGCTACGGCCTCATTTCTCCACTTTCCCCACGATGGCCGGTGAATGTGGGGAGGAGGCAGAGCGCTGCTGCTGACGCTGGAACCCTGGCCTCACTAGTTCCCTGGTCTGTACCTCTTGGGGGAGCGTGGTGGGGAAAAAAGTGGGATGGAGCAAGGGTGTGGAAGAGGAGGGGAGGAAGCAGGGCAGGGGAAGGGTGGGACTTGAGGCAGAGGGGGGTTGTCCCTGGTCTTCCCTGGGCTGGGGGGGAGGGTCATGTGGCCAGTGGCCTCCCATGTGCCAGTCACCCCTAGATTTGGTGCTAGCTCAGAGGGAAGGTTGATACCAATTCATCCACTGACATCATTCTGTGACAGATTGGTGCAATAGTAAGATCTCACATCTACAGGCATGATCCGGCAAATTTGTCCATCTGTGTGGGCCTTTACATCCCCCACAGAGTCTCCCTGAAACAGAACTGGGGAACACAGCAGGGGGCTGCACTTACAAGGGATGATAGAGTTCTTGGTTCAGATGACTTAACTGATTATTATACCTTATTATAATGACAGGAGAGATATCAATCCTAGATAAATTCTACATTTCCTCCCAGTGAAAAGGATACCAAAGGATAGTTGTTTTCATGACTATTTTAGACACAGGCAATGATGAAATAATCATAGCAAGGCAAACTTATATTGTCAATGTGACTTCTAATAGTGTGCGTGTCCTGTAGCTGGAATATGGAGTTTTGGTAATGTGTTTCTAGCCCCGAGACAGATAAGTTAGGGAATCCAGAGCAGAGCAAATGATATTTCCTCAATTACTCATCCATTTAATCATCTTAACCGGAAAATTTGTATAACTTTACAAACCATTGACTAACAGTGGATGGGGTGTGTCAGAGGAATATAGCTGTCTACAAATATATGAGGTAAGTATGAGGAAGAAAAGGAGGTTATTTAGACTGGCTTGTCAGAATATAACTAGAAATAACTGAATGAACTAAGATAGGGGGTGGGGAACCTTTTTTGGGTGAGGGTGAGGGGGCCACTGACCCACAGAAAAATCAGTCAAGGGCTGCATAAAAGTGAAAGGCCAAAAATGAGGGGTTCAGTGTTCTGGAGGGGGCTGCCAAGAAGTGGGCTGGGGGTATGCACAAGAGGGTGCAAGAGTGTGTTTGGGGGGTAAACCTTGAACCTCAGGCAAGCTGGGGGCTGGATTTGGCCTCCGGGCCATAGGTTCCCCACCCCCTAAAATAAGCAAATGGCATTTTGGTTAAATACCAGAGAAACCCTCCATAACAAAGTTATTGGACATTATAAGCAAAACAGTTTAAGGATAGTAATGGCAGTAACATTTCTTGAATAATTTCAAAATATGGTGGACACTGGTTTAGAATATATTTTAAATCTTTTGTTATAAGAAACATAACTGCATTGCAAGAGGAAGAGCATGAGGATCAAATGCCAGAAATGGAGAAATCAGGGGAGAAAAGATGAGGGGGGCTAACCTGTTTAGAAACAATATTCAGACTATCAGAGGGGTAGCTGTGTTAGTCTGAATCTGCAAAAGTGACGAGGAGTCCTGTGGCACCTTATAGACTAATAGATTTATTGGAGCATAAGCTTTCATTAGCAAAGACCCACTTCGTCAGATGCATGTAGTGGAAATTCCAGAGGCAGGTATAAATATGCAGGCATAAGAAAAGAGTACCAATCAAGAGTAAGGCTAGAGATAACAAGGTCAATTCAGTCAGGAAGCATGAGGCCCACTTCTAGCAGCTGATGTGGAGGTGTGAACACCAAGAGACGAGAAACTGCTTTTGTAGTTGGCTAGTCATTCACAGTCTTTGTTTAATCCTAAAATGATGGTATCAAATCTGCAGATGAACTGGAGCTCAGCAGTTTCTCTTTGAAGTCTGTTCTTGAAGTTTTTTTGTTACAGGATGGCTACCTTTAAATCTGCTACTGTGTGTCCAGGGAGATTGAAGTGTTCTCCTACAGGTTTCTGTATATTACGATTCCTGATATCTGATTTGTGTCCGTTTATTCTTTTACGTAGGGACTGTCCAGTTTGGCCGATGTATATAGCAGAGGGACATTGCTGGCACATGATGGCACATTGGTAGATGTGCAGGTGATTGTGTGGCTGATCTGGTTAGGTTCTGTGATGGTGTGTAGGTATGAGGGCAGAGTTGGCACCGAGGTTTGTTGCAGGGATTGGTTCCTGAGTTAGAGTTACTGTGATGCAGTGTATAGTTGCTGGTGAGAATTTGCTTCAGATTGGCGGGTTGTCTGTGGGCGAGGATATTCAGATTATATCCCTCTCTTGCTCCCAGTATAGTAAAAGCTTTATCTGGCATGTTAGGTGAATGGGGGATGGCGGTTAGTCAAACATTCCACTTAACTAGAGCTATATTTACCAGTGGAGGGAGGAAGTTTGGGAGCAAAAGGGGGCTCAGGCTTGAGGTTGGGACATGGAAAGGGGTGCAGAGCATGGGATGTGAGAGGGGATACAGGGCAGGCGGTTGGACTAGAGCTTGAGAACTGTAACTGTAGGATAAACTTTTCTCTTTTCCGTAAGTACATTCCATGGAACATTTTATTCTTTTCTAACATTTCTCTTTGCTGATACTTTGCATTGTGTAAATTATACTATGGCTAGTTCAGAATAACTCCTGAAATGACTATTTCGAGATATAGCATCCACATTACAAATCCCCATTGAAATAGCATAGATTTATATCAAAATAGCGCATCCACACTGATTGGAGCCTGAATCGCATTTAAAGCCCCTGGAAGCATCAAGACAGCAGTCACTTCCTGTAGCTTCCTGTGACATCCTGAGGCTATCTGAGGCTTGTGCTTAAAGGGGCTTCCCTCTACAGCCTTCTGTTTCAGACTCTTGAGGGACAGCAAACTCATTCCACATGCTCTGGTTGCCCTAGCGGGCGCCACAGCACTTCCACCCTGGAGATGAACCTGCTGCAAAGCAGTGCCAGGCTCTTAGTCCTCCTGCTGCAATTCCTGGTGCTGCAGGAGCATGACAAGCAGCCTGGAATGGGGGACCTCCTTACTCAGGCCCAGGTGCTCCTCATGCACCACATACCCATCATAGAATCATAGAGCTGGAAGAGACCTCAGGAGGTCATCAAATCCAGCCCCATCCATCCTCCCCTGCACACTGTGCACTGCCACTGCTGGCACCAGGAGACCAATTCCAACTGGTGGGCCCCCATTGTCATGGAGCGGTGGGACGACAAGCACTGGCTTCAAAACTACCATATGTGGAAGGACACCTTCTTGGAGCTCTGTGAATGGCTCGCTTCTGCTCATCGGCAATGAGACATCTGCATTCAACCCGCCATCCCCCTCCAGAAGCGGGTCGCCATAGCACTATAGAAGCTTGCCATACTGGAAAGTGACCACTCTGTGGGGAACCAGTTCTACCTGGAGAGATCGACTGTCGGGGCTATGCACATGGAGGTTTGACTCTCTTACTATTGTCCTGGGAGAGTGGTAAAGCACTGCAATAGGGTTCTCTAGGGAAGGGGGTGGAGTCTCTGTCCCTAGAGATTTTTCACAAAGCCTTGCTGGGGATGGAGACTTGGGGTTGCTCCTGGTTTGAGAAGGGGGTTGGACTCAGGGAACTCTTGAGGGCTCTGTCAACCCTGTGATTCTATGTTTCTATACGTGGTAAAGGCCATCAACGCCATCCTGCTGTGTAGGGTCATCACCCTGGGCGATGTGGACCCCATCGCCATTGGCTTTGCTGCCATCGGCTTCCCCAACTAGGGGTGGGGTTGGGGGTGACATTGATGGCACCCACATCCCCATCCTGGCTCCCGACCACTGTGCCTTGGACTTCATCAATAGGAAGGGATACTTTTTCCATGTTCCTGCAGGCCCTCGTGGATCACCAGGGCTGGTTTATGGATATGTAGGTCAGGTGATTGGGGAAGGCTTACACTACCTGTGTGTTCAGGAACTCTAGCCTCTTCCAGAGATTATGTAACCGCCACGGGGTGGATTTGAACCTGGAACCTCTGAAGCTTAGTATAGAAGCCTCTACCCTTTGAGCTAAAAGCCAGCTAATGCTCAGACCTGTAGAGGTCTCTTATTCTTATCTGTTGCTGTGGTCTAGGTGCCACTGCATGGGACAGTGAACCACATTAGATGTGTGGGTTACAGTTGCACACTGGCACATTTTTTCCCCGACCACACCATCAGGATCAGGTAGGTGGCTATGTCTATGGGCATCGTGGATGCCTTGCTCCCATGGCTGATGAAGCCCTACACGGTACACCTGGACCCAGTGAAGAAGACCTTCAACACCAGGCTCAGCAGGTGCCGCATAATTGTAGAGGGTGCCTTCGGCCACTTGAAAGGGAGGTTCCAGAGCCTCCTCATCCACCTGGACCTCTGCGACTGGAATATCCCCAAGGGGGTGGCGGCCTACTGTGTGCTCCACAGCCTTTGTGAGAAAAAGGGGGAGACTTTCCTGCCAGGGCGGGGGACAGAGGCTGAGCAACTCACCAGGACTTTTGAGTAGTCGCATACCGCTGCCATCTGGCAACCCATCACAGGGCTGTGCTCGTCTGGGAGGCCTTGAGGGAGAGTTTCAGTCAAGGCCAGCTGTGAGACTCTTCCCTAGGCCTCCCCACAAGGGACTTTGCATTATCCCATGTACCTTTTCTACCCACCCTTCTTTTCCCTTCCTCTCCCCCACCTCCCCCGCCCACCTCCAGATACAATAAACCTGACTTATTGTTTTGAAACAATAAACACAGTCACTTTTATTTGAGGATTATATAACTGGGGAGGGACTGGTGAAAGAACCTGGGAAACTGGAGGAGGGGCTCAGGGATGGGATTATATAACTCAGGCTGGGACTGGCACCTGATTCAGGTGCATCGAATGCCTCAGCTGCCTGAGAGGTGCCACAGCCTCGTATGCATGGCCCTCGGCTGCACTGGTGGGGCTGGGGGAGAACCTGGGGAGGGGCAGAGGCAGGGAGGTGCTGGAGGGACTTGGTGGGGAGTGAGTGCTGGGGGTTGGGAGATGGCCAGTGGACCAATTGGTAGCTGTGACCAGGCTCACCACAGTGGTGGTGATTGAGAAGCACATGTCCTTGTGCTGGTGGGGCAGCTGCTCCCAGATTGTCTGCCTCAGCTCCCAGTCAGCCTGACACTCCTCCTTGAAGTTCCTGTTCAAGAAACGAAGGCACTCGAGGTGTTCTCGCACCAGGTCGTCACAGGATTTCCAGTGCCTGCAGGTCTTGCAGGGTCGGGAGGATGGTGTAGGAAGTGTTGCAAGTTCCTCAATTGTAGCTGGGCCAGCTGTGAAGAAAAGTGAGAAGGGCAGTCATCCCAGGAGACAGTGTGAATGAAGCCCATTCCTCATCTCTGAGCTGACACCAAAGATCTCGGTTCAGATGATGGCGACGTGCTGCAAGCAAGGCCATCTGTTGCCTAGACAGTCCGCACTGTCCTGCAGGAGCATAGACAGCCCAGGGGAACCTTGCTACCCCCACATCCCGGGGACAAGCAGGCATGGGAAGGTGCCAGCCAGGCCAGGAGGCTGCAGGTGGGAGAGGGGAGATGGGGAGGCTTGGCTTCCTTCCATGTCCTGCACACACCGGGTTCAGCAGTGGTGGCATCCCACAGAGGGAGAACTACTATCCCTGAGGAGGGGGGGAGGATGCTGGGGGTGGTGTGTGTGAGTGGCAGATGCCACTTCCTGGAGAGAGTGATACTGGGGATCCCTTTTCTTCCTTCCCCCCTGTCAGGTTTCTGTGCAGGGGATTGGTGTCCTCCGCCTTGCCGTGCTTGACCGGAAGCCGATCTTGCCCCAGAGTGCAGGCATGACTGTGTGCCGTGTGTGGCACTGCTGTGTGTCTCCATGATCCCAGTCTCCTGAGTGGTGGCTTGTCGTGGGAAGGTGTCCCACCCTGGAGAGTGGAGTAAGGCAGGCCTCTGCGGGAACCTTGTGAGAAGGAGCAATGAGTTCTTGTGTGACAGCTTCAGGGGGCTGAGTGCTCCAGACTGGCGCTCCATGTACATCTATGTGCACAGGCTGTTGTGCTAGCCCCAGGCTGAGAAGGCCGAGCGAGGAGCGCGCAGCCCCTCACAGCTTGCTGCTTCCCCCCACTTATGTAAAGGGAAAGTAATGGAACTTTCCTGGAGTGCCTGGCCACACCCATTCTCAGCCTCCAGGAGGGCAGGGCAGTGGACCAGGACAATGAGGAGGAGGAGGAGGAGCAGGCCAGCCGGGACACCATGCCCAAAAGCCAGGAAGAGGTCATCAGCTGGAGCCAGTACCCCCCTCCCAGGACGTCTCCCAGGCCTCGCAGTCCACAACGAGTCGGGGCGAGGTGACCAGCCACCCTCCCAGGATGGTATCCAGCTGGAAGTAGAACCAGCAGGGCTGGGGTGCCACTCCAGAGCGGAAACTTCATTCCCTGGCCTTGGTGTAGGCCTGCTGCAATTCTTTAATTTTCATGCACACCTGCTCCAGCGTGCGCATGTGGCCCTTCTGGGCCAGGGTGGCAGCCATCCAGCTGTAGTCATCTGTGTTCCTATGCCTGGTGTAGAAATCCTGGCGGTTGGACTGCTCACCCCATGCCTCAATGAGATCCAGGATCTCCACACAGGTCCAGGATGGGGCCCTCTTTTGCCTCTGGCCAGTAGTTTCAGAGGTGGCTTCCAGCATGCTTGCAGCCATGGGGGTGGGGCTCGGAAAGAGTGCTTAGGGTCTGCCATGGCAGAAGTTCAGGGTGCTGCTGTGTGGCATGGAGATAGCAGGGCCAGTGTGGTGTCACAAGCCCTTTTCCTTCTGCCGGCAGCTTTATACCCTGCAGGAGAAGGGAAACTACAGTTTTGAGGGGTGTGGACACAGTGGCCACCTAGGCAGCTATGAGAAGCCCTGGAGGCCAATTATTTCAAAATAAGCACAGCTGAGCAGCCACACTCACCCGATTTCAAAATAGCAATTTTGAAATAGGCGTTATTCCTCGTAGAGTGAGGGGTTATTTATTTCGCTATTGCAAGCCTGTTATTTAGAAATAATTTTGAAATAAGACGAGCGTCCACGCAGCAATCACATTATTATTTCAAAATAACTCTGTAGTGTAGACATGCCCTATATGTTTGCTTTCATAGTCGGAGTCCTCCCTGGACAATGACAGTTTTATCTGTTACAAATGATGTAACCTTCATTTGGTGATAGGATTGGGGGTGAGGACAGGACGAGGTGATGGCAGGCGCAATTATTTCATGCATGTGACTGGAATGGTAATACACCGCTGGGTTAGCTTGTAATTGGAGGTGACTTTTTATTCAGAGAGTGCATTACCACACTAATATGTACCAAAAACAACAACAACAAATGGTCTGGTAGCACTTTATAGGCTAACAAAACATGTAGATGGTATCATGAGCTTTCGTGGGCACAGCCCACTTCTTCAGATGACCAGAGTTTTGAGTTTAGGATGTGCAGACATAGAATAAATAGGAGAGACGGAAGGGAGGGGGGAGGAAAAAAAGCAGGAGGTGGGAGACAGGGAGCAGAGGGTATAGAAAATTCAGGAAGGTAGAGGGAATCAGTATGTATCTGAACATTGGGTAGTTAAAACGAAGCAGATAAGAATCAAAGTCAATTGATAGTATCCTTCCTAACATAGGAATCTACACAAAGAGCTGTTTGCACCTAATACAAACCAATAAGTCAGTTGAATGAGTGTCTTCTCAGTTAGGCGGCCTAGTGACTGATGGAGAATCTCAGTCTCTTGCCTGACTTTACTATCACACCCAGAAAAAAAATTAAAGGCATATGGGTGACAATGGTGATCTTTTCTTAGTGATGTCAGTCATGGTTGACTGATTAGGTTTTAGGCAGCTGCTGTACTGAGAGTTTACATTTTTTTTAAAAAGTGAGAGAAATCAATGTTATAAATCAAGTCAACATAAGGAGGCACTCAGAAGATGTTTGTCACCTGAGGCCACTGTATGAGCTAATTATAACATTTGCCTTTTAGCATTCAAAATGTCTAACATGGGCTTTATCCAGTATAAACACTCTGTTAGGTATGTTTCTTGCTACTGTGAATTGATCTAATGCACTATAAAGATGTATACATCTCCTTTGAAATAGCAGCCCCAGCAAGCTTCTGTGCCTAAAGTTGGGCACCAAATACATTGTCTGAATTGCAATGTTCTCATAGCTCCCATTGAAAGAAATACTGACATGGACACATACACAGTATATGGGCTCCAGTGTCACCCATGAGAGGGGACAAACTTGGTAAGGTCATATATTTTATAGACCAACTTCCATTGGTAACAGAGACAAGCTTTTCAGCTACACAAAACTCTTCTCCAACTCTGTAGCTCCAAAGCTTGTGCCTTTCACCAACAGAAGTTAATATATTTTATTAGACTATCTCACTCACCTTGTCTTTCTCATATCCTGTGTTCAACACGGCTACAGCAATATTGCAAATAGCTTATAAGAGCAACCATCCTAATCTTTTTAGGGTTGCAATTTTCCATATTATGATAGAGAGCATTGGCATTTAAATATTGGCTTTCCATTCCCCTCCCATGTATCAGTTCTATGGAATGCCAACTGGGTCATCTTTTCTGTCTTATGTCCCCAATTGCTTTTCTATATTAACATTGAATTGATGTGGTCAAAACAACTTATAATGTCAATTAGCCTCTTAAACCTTTTCTCAGGTTTAGCTGTTTAATTTAACTGAATATATGATCAGTTCCTTGCCAATATAAGAACTGTTAATGCTAGATAACTTGATTTGCTCTCTGTGGAAGATGGTCTGTGTGCTAGGTGGTATTATTCTAATTAGCACTTATTACTCAAGGTTGTCCCTAATGGTTTGGATACTTCTGTAGCCTATTATTCTTTTCCCCTGAAGAAAACCAGACACAAATACAATTGCTTTGTTAAAACAAGAATGAGAAGAGTTTTATCTCTGAAGAAATGGTGTTATCATAAAAGAGTGTATCCCAGAGGCAACATTTTCCATTAAGAGTAGAAGATTTAACAGATGTCCATTACAAAAGAATGGGATTTGTTCTGATAATAGCTAGACAATGAGTTCCAGACACTTTTTTATATTTGAAAGTCTTTTCTAGCAGAAATATATCAAGGTTGACTTTTATGTGACACCTGTATAAGCTCTGACATGTCCTCTATGGTATTTCTCTAAAAATATTGTACTTCTAATTTAGAAATCTGCTTGAATCAATCCCATATTTCTTTATACTGCAAGAGAGTTTTTTAGCATAACATCTCTCAGGAGATCATATTTCATGGTTGTTCATAACTGCCCCAAACCAAGCATACTTTCAGAAATAAATGGTAAATGTCAAAGTGCTATTGTGGTCCATAGTACTGTTGGAGAAGTGTGTTGTGATATAAGTTTGTTTTGTAAATTGAAGTCATTTGAGAAATGAAGTGGGAAAATGTTTCAGGTTGATGGACTTCAACTTCAACTTCTGCTTTCTGATTTTATAACTATTGCTCTATCCCTTCCTCCAAAATGCATTTAGCTGTTTCTTACATGTACAGGTTGTACCTCCCTCATCCGTCACCCTGGGGACCTGACTGGTCCCGAACAAGGGGATTTGCCGAACGAGGGGAGGCCCCTCCCAACATGGCCTGTGCTGCCCCCAGCTAGGACTCTAGCCAAGCCCCGCTGCTGCCTGCATGGCCGTGGCTCCCCAGGTTAGAGCTCCGTGGCATCTGGGGCTCTGCAGCTTCTGGGGCTGCCTGGTCTCCATGGCTGCTGTATCTGCCAGGACCAAGGCTCTGCAGGTGCTGGGACTCTGTGGCTGCTGCCACCCTCCCTCTACTGCCTTGCAGCAGGGGCCAGAACTCCCTGCTGCGTCCCCCTCTCTCAGCATGGGGCACCTGGCTGAGACAAGCCCCTCCTCCCCTGCTCTTGCCCTGTGGCCCAACCTTCTTGTACCTGGACTCATTAGTCCAGGAACATCCATGGTCCTCCTGAACAATGGATATTGTCGTGCCACAGAGCCCTGGTTAAGGGAGGTACAACCTGTATATTAGAATCATTGCCTGAGGCATTTGTTCCATTATTTACAATATTTTTTAATGCATTTAATTTAAATGACTATATTGAAAGGTGCCAAATTGTTGATTTCAAAAAAAATCAAATTCCTCCTCCTCCATTTTTTCTTTTTAATCACAATCTTCCCCACACTACCCAGCCAGTATGAATCACTATCTCTGGGAAGGAGAGAGTAATTCATTTCTCCATGGCAATTTAGTCACTAAAATATCTGCGATTACTATCTGGTACCACTTATGGCACCAGTCATAGTTGTTTATATGTTAGTACCCAATTAAGGAACTGAAACTGTCATGGTCACATCACATAGGCCACTTACAGAATCGACTGTGTCCATTAGTTGTAGGGCATTCTAGGTGGCTCTGGCAGCACTCTCTAAATTATGGTCGCCTGACACTTTTCATTTCAAGACCCTATTTTCTGTTGCTTATAAACTTTTTTTTTTGCCAAAGTTTAACTGTTTTGAATTAAAAAATTCCATGCTGAGTGTTTAGCTCAGGATGAAGTTTTAACATATATATGTATAAATAGATTAAGCTGAAATGGTTCAGCCATTTTTGAGAATAAAAATAGGGGAAATGCATTGTCCTCCACATAATCAGCACTGATGCCCTTTTCTTTGAGAAATTCTAGTGCATTTGTGCTTTGGAGCAAGAGATTTGAAATTTGGCCGCAGGTCCCTTTGTGACAGGGACATGCCTTTTGTTGTCCCTGTGAAAGTCCCAAGTGTCAGTACAGTATAAGCCTTGGAAAACAGCTTAGTTCACACAAGCTCTCTAGAGTCCTCTGAGAGATTTGCAGGCTAAATCCTCCAACGATTGTCTGCATTAAGCATGCTTCAGCTGGGGGCTGCAGGCAGGTGACTAAGCAAGATTTCCTCTGCATTTGCAGTTCCTGGTTCTTTGGTGCCATGTCAGGTCTAGGCTTAGGCCCTGGAATGGACAGCAGGAATCTTGCCTCTCCTGTGATTTCAGTGCCATCCCAGGCCATCTGCCGGATCTGTGTTTTGTGGAGGAAGATGGGACTTGAATGCATGAGGATAAAAGCTGGACCTTAGGCAAGGGGTGGGGGAGAGAAGGAAACTGGGAGAAGGAACTTAAAGGCTAAGGAGGGTGTTATAAGAAGCACATTGGATCTTTTTCAGGGGATAAGGTAATTCACTATGTTTACTGAATATACAATATATGCGTTCATTCATGCAACACACATATACCCCAGCACTGCGAACACTGACATAGTTACCAGTCTGTAGCTCAGACCAATCCAATAGCCAGTTAGATTGGGCCTGAGTGCAAGAGTCGGGTTCTGTCAGTTGTAGTCTGATGTTCTGATGCTATTTGGGATGGAACCCAAAGTTCTGGTATGTCTACACTAGCCCCCTAGTTCGAACTAGGGAGGCTAATGTAGGCATTCGAAGTTGCAAATGAAGCCCGGGATTTAAATATCCTGGGCTTTATTTACATCTTCCCGTCCGGGCGCCATTTTTAAATTCCCCCTAGTACGAACTAACTGCCTGCGGCTACATGCGGCAGTCAAACGTTAACTTGAACTAAGTCCTTAGTTCGAGTTAACTGTTACACCTCATTCCACGAGGAATGAGGTGTAACAGTTAACTCGAACTAAGGACTTAGTTCCACGAGGAATGAGGTGTAACAGTTAACTTGAACTAAGGACTTAGTTCCATGAGGAATGAGGTGTAACAGTGAACTCGAACTAAGGACTTAGTTCGAGTTAACGTTTGACTGCCACGCGTAGCCACGGGCAGTTAGTTCAGACTAGGAGGGATTTAAAAATGGCGCCCGGACGGGAAGATGCAAATAAAGCCTGGGATATTTAAATCCTGGGCTTCATTTGCAACTTCGAATGCCTACATTAGCCTCCCTAGTTCGAACTAGGGGGCTAGTGTAGACATACCTTTCCATAGTAAAATACCCCATCCTTTACAGCAATTATTCCTCATTCAAGTGGATGAATTTTGCACCATCATGTTGCAAACAGTTACTCCTTAACATGTGTTTATCTTGAGAGTGTTTTCATTGTCGTTCATCAGTGGAGTTTCCACATTCTGGTTTCAGTAGGATCTGTTATCCTGTCCTTGAGGGATGCTTGCCTTAGCATCAGGGTTGTCAGTCTGCCCTGCAGCAGGTATAAAGGGCATGTTTGATAGTCTTGTGGTGCCTTTACATTATCCTAAAAGTAAAGGATGATCATACTAAGTCAAAAAGAGTCTTCTAGTCTTTTCCTGCCTCAACATCAGAATAGGCACTGACAACTTACCCAATGCATATCTACCAGTGGCACTAGGCTGTTCCTTCCTGCTAATCTGGAAGGGTGGCTGGCAGGGTATAGCATTTAAAACTAAACACCATATTATTCTCACCATTCTGTTACTTCCTTACACAGGTAATGTAATAAATGACCTCACCAATACCTATCAAACTATTCTAGCATAAGTGTTACTATACAGGTCTGGAGGCTGGCAAGGGCCTGATCTAATGCATCCAAGGGTGCTGAGGTAGTTGGCTGATGTGATTGCAGAGCCATTGGCCATTATCTTTGAAAACTCATGGCAATCGGGAGAGGTCCCGGATTATTGGAAAAAAGCAAGTGCAGTGCCCATCTTTTAAAAAGGGAAGAAGGACAACCCGAGGAACTACAGACTGGTCAGCCTTGCCTCAGTTCCCAGAAAAATCATGGAGAGGATTCTTAAGAAATCCATTCTGAAGCACTTGGAAGAGAGGAAAGTGATCAGGAATAGTCAAAATGAATTCACTAAGGGCAAGTCATGCCTGAACAATCTGATTGCCTTCTATGACAAGGTAACTGGCTCTGTGGACATGGGGAAGGTGGTGGACATGATATACTTTGACTTTAGCAAAGCTTTTGATATGGTCTCCCACAGTATTCTTGCCAGCAAGTTAAGGAAGTATGGATTGGATAAATGGACTGTAAGGTGGATAGAAAGCTGACTAGATTGTTGGACTCAACGGATAGTGATCAACGGCTTGATATCTGGTTGGCGGTTGGTTTCTAGTGGAGTGTCCCAAGGATCGGTTCTAGGGCCGATTTTGTTCGAGATGTTATTAATGACCTGGATGGGGGGATTGCATCCTCAACAAGTCTGTGGATGATACTGAGCTAAGGGGAGAGGTAGATACGTTGGAGGGTAGGGAAAGGGTCCAGAGTGACCTCAACAAATTGGAGGATTGGGTCAAAAGAAATTTGATGAGGTTCAACAAGGACAAGTGCAGAGTACTATACCTGCATTGGAAGAATCCCAAGCACTGTTACAAGCTGGGGACTAAGCAGCAGTGCGGCAGCAGTACTGCAGAAAAGGACTTGGGGATTACAGTAGGTGAGAACCTGGATATGAGTCAACAGTGTGCCCTTGTAGCCAAGAAGGCCAACGGTATATTGGGGTGCATTAGGAGGAGCTTTGCCAGCAAATCTAGAGAAGAGATTATTCCCCATTCTTTGGCACTGGTGAGGCCACATCTGGAGTATTGTGTCCAATTCTGGATCTCCTTTACAGAAAGGATGTGGATGCATTGGAGAAAGTCCAGCGGAGGGCAACCAAAATGATTAAGGGGATGGAGCACATGACTTATGAAGTGAGGTTGAGGGATTTGGGCTGATTTAGTCAGCAGAAGAGAAGAGTAAGGGGGGATTTGATAGCAGCCTTCAAGTTCCTGAAGGGAGATTCCGAAGAGGATGGAGAAAGGCTGTTCTCAGTAGTGACAGATGGCAGAACGAGGAGCAATGGTCTCAAGTTGCAGTGGGGAAGGTCTAGGTTGGATATTAGGAAAAGCTATTTCAGTAGGAGTGTGGTGAAGTAGTGGAATGGGTTACCTAGGGAGGCGGTGGAATCTCCATCCCTAGAGGTTTTTAAGTCCTGGCTTGACAAAGCCCTGCCTGGAATGATTTAGTTGGGGTTTATCCTGCTTTGGGCAGGGGGTTTGACTTGATGTCCTCCTGAGGTCTCTTTCAATCCTATTCTATGATTCTAGGAGTTGGCCTGTTAACCTGCTTCCTTGCTTAGTCAGCTGGCCGTGGTGCAGGAACACTTCTGCAAACCCTCCACAGCAGCAACTCTAATCTCTCAAGAAAGGTTAAAGGAAACTGCTGCCTCTCCTCTATCCAATTCCACTTCACTTTGGGAATAAGGGGCACTGTTCTTGTCTATGACCATTTCCTTGACCCTCAAGATTGTTGAGAAGAACTGAGGCAGAGAACTTCTTTCACGGCTCATAGATCCCAGACATCAGCCAGTTCTCCTGTGAGATGGGTCAAATGCACCACAAAAACTACACTTTGCTCTGAGAAGCCCATCTGCACTTTGCATGGACTCATTGCTTCCTGTTTGTATGCACATTGTTGTGGTCCATGATCCATATGGCAAGGAGAACCTGCTGTAGCTAAAGCCTGGCACTTAAAGTGAGTAGGCATGGAGAAAAAAGAGAAGGCAGAGTGAAATCAGGGTCAGTAATGCTAGTGCCCAGGTCATCCCCTTGGTCAACTGATGAAAGAAAAGCCAATCCAGATGGGCATGTATCCTAAAGAAGGTAATCTCAAAGTCCAGTCACAAGTATGTAAGCAAAACTTGCTATATGCTTTTGCCCAAACTGGCATAAAGTAGTAGATGTAAAATCTATCCAGGAGAAGAACGGTGGGGTAGGAGGAGGGGGAGGGCAAAGGGGGGCAGATAATGCCTCCATGCTACGTTGTGCATTTTATTTCCAATTCACTGAATGTGTGTGATTCCAGTGTAGTAACTATCTCAAGCATTTCAATTAGCACCAACACCATAAGCACAAGTAAATGACCTGCCATATAACATAAGGGGAAATCCCCATTCTGAAGGCGGGAGCTAAATGTTACATGGAAAATGGGGATTGCGGCACACAATCCTGATAGGAATTAGCAATGTCAAACTATAGCATCCAGTAACAAGCCCCTTAATGGAGGCAGCACTGAAATGTTAATAACTGTACTGTAGGAACTTCTAGATTGTACTAAAGATGTAGTCACTTCTGAAGCAACAAATCAATTTTTAGTTGTGGGTTGAATCACAGGACTGAAAGTCTGACTCTCATTTTAGGGGTTTGATGTGGAATTTTGATCTCAGTCACTTCTTAAGGTTTTTCTCTTGCCCATCTTGCTAGGTGACAAACTCAATGTAGATTTGACATTTCAGTCAAAAGGCATTCATACTGATAAAGCAAGTAGATAGATCCACTTTGTGTTTTAGAGTTTGTGTTGCTTTCTCTAGTGGAGTATGGTGAATGTGAGCGAGCATGTCTTCAGAATGCTAAATGCTGTTTCATTAAAACCTGATTTATTAGGATTTAGTGTACATGGACACAAATGCATGGGATGCTTGGGATTTGGCAGCAATCTGTAACAAACATCCATGCCTCTTTAAAGGTATTTCAGAGTAAACAAAAACATTTCAGACATTATAAATTAGCTTTAGAAACGGAGATTAATACGTTTTCAGATTGGCAGCTAAAATGTCTTTTAATATTTCAGTTCTTATTGTAGCTGACTGTGTTTCATGATACAGTGTGTCAAGATGTTCTTTTAATAGACTGAATATAACAGATTGGTTTCAAATAATGGAACAAAATAGGTTAGGGTCAGTTTCTCAAAAACATGTCTCTATTTCTTTTCTGAAAAGATGTTCAGGCCACAATTAAATGAAATATTTTATTTTTAAGTTGTTCACCTGATACAGATTTCCCAATCCCATTAATCCATGTCACCCTTCTGCATTAACAGGAACGGAGCGGGAGAGTGGGACAGGAGAGAGAGAGAGAGAGAGAGAGAGAGAGAGAGAGTGTGTGTGTGTGTGTGTGTGTATGGGACATCAGCATGCTGTCTTGTAAGTTCAGATAGCAGCAGTAAACAATCCATCCTGAGGCAGGGGGGATGGGGAAACCCCAATATCACCTCCCCCATCTCCCTGCCCAGCTCTTTGCACAGCAATTTCTCTTAGTCATACACACAGACATCTACGTCTGTGTTCAACAGCCCAGGCATTCCACATGACTAGTTTTCTCCCTGTCCTGGAGATGACCAGCACAGCATGCAGTCTGTCAGAAATGGAGCTCTGAAAGGAGATATGTGCAGGGCATTCAGCGGAGTTCAAAACAATGACCAGAGTGGCCACTACAGGGTTAATGGGCCATTTCCAGTGACCAGGCACAATGCAGCAAACATCTGAAGTGTCCACACTGGTACCCCAGTACTATAGCCACCGTGCCTTGTCGAGGCAACAACTGCAAAGTTAGTGCAAAACCAGGTGTCTTGCCAGAGTGGATACCTCAGGAGTTCCAGTGTGGATACCTCAGTGACCTGTAACTTGGTCTTAGTTTGTCATTAAAACACTTTTTTGTATGTCTATTAGATGACATCCAAATAAATGGTTTTGTCTATGACCAATCAGCCACTGTAGATATGGAGAAAGAATAACAGTCTTTACATATTGAGATTTTGACTTTTCAAGAAGTTATTTGGATATCTTTGCTTGGAATAATTGAATAATTGCAGTAAGAAGAATCAGCAAAAAAAGGTGATATGAGTATAAGTAACTTCAAAAAAACACTCCCTGGAAATTGTTTAGTTATTACTTATTGAAGTATTATAGAAAAAAAAAACATGAGAGAAGAATTAGGGGTGGATCATGCACAAAGCTGCCGTTTTTAAGTTCAAATGTCAGGAATTCTAAGGCGGGTTTTTTGGGGTTTTTTTTGCTGAATTATGTATAGCACGCTTACCACAAAGTTCTTTTCTGGATGTTTGCCCTTTTATCATTTGCAAGTTATAGTACTGTCCTCCTTGTGGCCCTGGCACTCTTACAGACTATTTTCAGCTTCCTGTTGCTGATACATCTCAGAAAGCTGTTACTTCTGTACTCCCTAAGACAAACTGTGCCCTAAAACACTAACATTGACTTCAGTGGGAACTGAATGAACACTGCTGAGGAGACCATTTGGCTTACTGTGATTGAAAGGAGCAAATTCTTCTAGGATATGCTACTGCTGCTTCAAGTGGGTAGAGACAGAAAATAAATAGATCTGAACAAAGGAAAAATATACCTAATATTGGTGTAAACTCCGTTCTGGGACAAACTGGCCTTTCTTGAGTCCATGTGCAATGATAATGCACAGTATTGACAATCTGGCTCACTCTGCCTACAGCTAATATTGGAGAGGCAAAAGTTGACCTTCATGTACTCATAAATACTGCTGGCTCTTTCCAAATAATAAGTAGGAAGGAAGAGCAGGAATGTTATATGTTGTGAGTATTTGTAGATTGTAATAATGCAAAACTATACTTTAAAACCCCTAAATTAAGAAGGGGATATTGTCTTGGGCTTTGCACAGGTGTGTGTGTTGAGTTGGTTAGGATACTCACTGTGCTTTCCTTTTACACTCATTAGCCTTTGTATAGCTTTTGGG
The DNA here is from genome assembly GCA_019425775.1 of Rafetus swinhoei. Classification (NCBI taxonomy): domain Eukaryota; kingdom Metazoa; phylum Chordata; order Testudines; family Trionychidae; genus Rafetus; species Rafetus swinhoei. The sequence goes on along the minus strand of CM033432.1, from coordinate 43,705,232 downwards.
CTCAGGGATGTGCAGGAAGATATTTCTAGCCAAAGGCTGTGGGAGGAAGCCAGGCTTTCCAGAGAGTATCAGATGTATCAGCAGGACGTATCTAGGGTTGCCAGGTGTCCGGTATTCAACCAGACAGTCTGTTTTTTGAGCCCTCTGTCCAGTAAAAAAATTCAGAAAATACTGGACATGTACAATGTCTGGTAGTTTCTGCTTTTGTGGCTGGGTGCCCGACGGAAGCCTGGCAGGGGGGAGGGGCGGGGGGAAGTGGCAGGAGGAGGCGGGCCGATCAGGCACTGGGAGGTTCACGTAGTCAAAATATATGATGGAGACTGTTGATTGTTTATAATAAAGTTCCCATTCAGTGTTAAGCATAGTTGTGGTGGTTTTTTGTTTTTGGTTTGCTTGACAGATTTTTAGCACGTGTGTTTGGTATTTATGGTTTTTTGGTTTTTTTGCTCGACAAATTTTTAGCACATGTGTTCGGTATTTTTTGGGAAACCATCTGGGAACCCTAGATGTATCATCCCTCATATATTGGAGTCTGCATGTCCCTTGTGTATACTGGTGATATCAGGAAGACATGATCCCCTTTCCGCCCCCTCTCCCATTTGTGTGCATGGTGAAATTGACATTTACTGCCACTTACTGATAATGTATTCTGTTGAAGCTTAATTATGACTCAAAATTCTAAAAAGAGATAGCAGGAATTTAAAAGAACTGGGAAAGAGACAAATGCTATTTTACAATGGGAAGGCCAATTTTTATATAACTTCAAAGCTGCCTAGTAAACACCTTAAATCACTCTGCCTGACTTTTTTTCCCCCTCATTAACACTTTTTAACTACTCGAACTACTGCCCAATTCAAAAACTTTGGCAAAGATGTTAAAATTTGCAAAGTTAGAATAAGTCTTTTCCACATCATTAAATTTTAACATTTTACATTTTCAAGTCTTTGGCTACTAACACAGCATTACTTTTAATGAGAAAACTCAAAGCTGATTTCTTGCCAGCTGTCACAGTTAAATAGCTTGACATTAAAAGCTATCAGAGGAAGAGGAAAACTGTGAAGTGACAGTAATGGCTAAATAAAATACGTTTGTTTGAAAATATATAGATATTACATGTTTATGATTTCAAAGGCAATATACTAGTTCTAATGACTGTTTCTTTTTAATGTTAAATATTTCAAAATACTTGATGTAATCACAGTAAAGGGATCATAGAATCATAGAATACTAGGACTGGAAGGGACCTCGAGAGGTCATCGAGTCCAGTCCCCTGCCCTCATGGCAGGACCAAATACTGTCTAGACCATCCCTGACAGACATTTATCTAACCTACTCTTAAATATCTCCAGAGATGGAGATTCCACAACCTCCCTGGGCAATTTATTCCAGTGTCTGACTACCCTGACAGTTAGGAACTTTTTCCTAATGTCCAACCTAAACCTCCCTTGCTGCAGTTTAAGCCCATTGCTTCTTGTTCTATCCTCAGAGACCAAGATGAACAAGTTTTCTCCCTCCTCCTTATGACACCCTTTTAGATATCTAAAAACTGCTATCATGATATTTCTATATTTGTAACTTTTTAAACAACTATTCCTGGTTCTTTTTCCTCTTGCTGCAAGCCTCCTAAATATATTGTGCTTTAGTTATCAACCTCCTGGGATTTTAGGAAGGCTAGAAATTAAAAATAATAGAATTTCAAGATGAGCATGACATGCTATTTTATCAGTATAATTCAGTGCTAAAAATGCTGTTTCTACTCTGACAGTTTAACGAAACATCCAGCCGAAATACATTTTAAAAAGAATCCGAAAGAACTTTCCTTCCTTCCTGTGTTGAGAAATTGAAAACACTGCACTGCCTTTCTCTCTAGTTTTCTAGTGAGATCAGGTTGCAGGCATGCACAGGAATCCGAGTCTAATCTTCCATCCAGGTGTCTTACAAGCTGCCTCCACTATACACCTAACCTTGTAGGGTGGGCAATGTTGCTTCCAAGTCTTCGAGTTTTATTACGATAAAAACACTTTTGGCTCTGACTCAGCAGTATAATTATGCATGTGCTTAAATCCCATTAAAATCAATGTGACTTAAGTATGTACTTAAATGCTCTGGGGAATCAATGCCTTGTTGAACATAAAAAATACCAATTAGACCTTTTATGCGACACTTATATTTCAGATTGCATAAGGAACTTTTCGTTGAATGTTAACATCTGGTGTAATCTGCCATCTATTTTATCAGAGAAAAAATGTTAACACTGCAAAGCAGATAAGCATCCTAAGGCATTACCTTGTTATATCTGGCATATACATTTTAGTTATAATTCATCATTCAACATTAATAAAAAGACAGATTTCTAAAACTGTTTATGGATGGTCTGATGTTACAATGTAGCTGTTGTCTGTGTGTTTTAGCTTGGAGCATGATTTGCCCTCTATTAGGACTTCTATAGAAATCTTTATCTTGGTATTTAAGTTGCCATGCTATGCTGCACAATATTTCAACCCTGTGCTTCTAGTTACAGCTGATGATGAACATCCTTTGTTCATCTTTAGGTGAAAATGTACATTGCTCTGAAGTAGAAATCTTAGTAAAATCTTTATAATCTCTCCCTCCTCTTCCCTATGTGCTTTTTAAAATAGTGTATCTGGGCACATGGACAACTGCTAGCTCATTCTCATTGCTGTAGCAATGTTCCTATTTATTCATTATATATCTAAAGAGTGATGATCAAGCATTGCCAACCTACCCTCTTCAGGCCCTTTGTGTCCCTGTCTGTCCAATGAGTATCACTTGCCATTAAATCTTTTAATCAGCTGTGCTTAAGGCATTTAACTACTAGTGCAACGATTCGAATGGAGCAAGTCTGCTCAGGGTTTCCTTTTGGAGCCACAAATGTAAAAACCTTCTCTATCCTGTCAGCATGGATCTACATTTGAAAGAAAACATGATTTCAGAGTATAAGTTTTTTGGGATTGAGGACGTGTTTGTACAGTGGCCAGCACAATGGATTCTGACAATTATCTATGAGCAGATCAAATATTAAAAATACTCTTCATAATACATTCTGAAACATGCACCGGGACTTTGTTGTCTATCCATTGATCCAGCCTGCTCTAACTGCGTTGATGGGGGTGTGCCCATCCCTTTCCCTCACCGCCACCACTTGTCAGACCAGAGAGGTACTTACACTGGTCTATCTTGAAGCATGGAGCTTTCATTGACCATTAATTCTTACTCCAGATGAAGGTCTGCATTTAAGTAGACTATGAGCACAGCACTCTGCTCTATTTCAGGAAATTTTGAAGCTGTGTGCCGACATGGTGCTTCAATGGAGGAAGGAACACATTTTTTAATGAAGTACTAAAATTAATGCAGATGGGGAGTGACTTTTTCATTAACAAAGCTATTGCCAATGTCTTTCCCCCCCTCCCAAAAAGAAAAAGAAACTGCCAGGATGTATACTTTGTCGTTGTATTTTAATTGAAAGATATAACAGAGTTAAATCTAATTATGAACTAGATAGCACTCTTAGGCTCAGCACTGAGAATCCAGCAGTACCTGCTTAGTAGCTCCCTTTTTTCCACTGGAATGCTGTGCTGTGTCACTGAATTAGGGCAAGCCTGCAGGCTGGCACATAACAGAATGGAACCATGGCTCAACCTACTCTCCTTTCCTTCCTCCCCACTTACGGCTGGTCTACACTATTGAGGGAGATCGATCTAATAGTCCCATAGTCTCCCCTTGAGGTGGAGCACCAGAGTCAAAGCGAGAGCAATCATCAGTCAATTTTTCATATTGACCCTACTGGATCGATCGACTGATAGTGTGGACACACCCTTGCATCCCCTCCAGTGTGTATCAGGAGCATATCCCATTCTTTCCTTCTTGGCCATGGCCCAAGTTCTATACAGGTTCTGAGCCTTCATATAAGAGGAAAGTTGAGAATTTCTCTCCCTCACTAGACTTGGGCAGGAAAAGGTTTCCTGTCACAGGAAAGTTTTCAAGATTTCAAACTATGTCTTGTTCTGCATCAGTATAAAACCAAGAATTTTTTTGGCAGGGGTGGGGAGGCAGTCAGAGAGGCAGAAATACACATTCCAGAGTACCCACTAGCCTCGTGGTTATGGGGCATACCTAGGATGTGAGATGCCTAGATTCAGTTCTTAGCCACCTTTACGTCTTACAAGTCTGCGCAGCTGTTTAAGACCAGGGCACTACCTAACCCATCAATAACACACAATTTTTAATGGTCTCATTCAATCTCAGCTCACTTAGATATTCTTTTAAGTTATTGCCACAAAATGCTTTAAAGCATCTTTCTCAATCCTTTTCTTTGTTATTTTTCAAGTACCTTTATCCTGTCACTTCTGTGACTAAAAACCTCTCTTTCCCACTAATTTCAGAAAATGTAGAATTGCAATAGGAGCTCTTCAGTGGCTACCAAGGAGTTACTTTTTTAGCAGAAATATTTTCCCATGCAATTGCTGAGTAGCTTTGAATTATGGTCCAGGAGGTTTACAAAGAAAGGCTTGGAGTTTGGAATGCTGAACAGTCACACTAGAATAAATTCCACTGGCATCAGTGGAATTATTCTGTATTTAATCCAGTGTAACTAAAAGCAGAATTGAGCTGCTTGCATTCTGAAAGCTTTCGTGTTTGTAGTCTCAGTTTGAGAAATAAAAATTTGTCCAGCAAAATATTGGCCAGTTGGGAATTCCCAACTACAAATGATGAAGCAAATGTTCTATGTGAAAAATGAGTGTCTTAAATAATTCTTCTCCAACTGAAGACAGAGCACTTCTTTATGTTCCATTTGTGCTTTGATATTTTAGATGCCTCTACACCACTAGACTGCAGCATTTCTTTGAAACCTTTTGGTTATGTTTCTTATTGATCAGCGTGCGGAAGACAGGTCTAGGTACAATCAATGATCTATGAACCTCCGAAGGTCTCTAGTGTGCTAATTCAAAGCTCTTGGATAGTTCAAGAACAATAGTGAAAGCTTGGGTAGGTTTAGAATGTTTGCAATAGAATTAATGAACTTGACAGTTGAAATAAAAGACTTTGAAAGCCTAATGTCAGCTTAATTTTGTGTAAGTTTTTCTTTAGTATGCCACCAGAAAGCTGCAATATTACAATTTGTCTAATTTCAAAATAAAAACTTTTAGTTATCTAATACTATATACAAAGCCATTGAGCAGAGCTGTTTTCATACTCAAAATCTGGACATTTTAAACACCCCCAGTTTCTTTAGATGTTTTTGTTTTGATTTCTAGCCTATTCTAAATGAAATCCTAGATTCCTTAAAGTTGCAGACCCACTATTGCTTCTGGATCCCATTCTGAGTAGACTCCCATTTACCAGTGTGCTATTTATCATTATATAGCATGTTTGAAATCAATTTGATGAGTGGTGTATCATATCCCATAAGTCAGTATTATACCTCTTTGCTTCCTCAAAGAGAGTTTCTGAGGTGCCTAGAAGGATGGATAGAAGCAGTACTCAGTTTTGGAGTCCTGGCTTTCTCAAATCCCTCGACTGTGACACCTACAATACTGGTACAGGTTTTTTATTCTAAGAGGCACGTTTGGGTTCACTTCTAAAGTCAGGCCATGTTTACATTTCCACTTATGTCAGCAAAATTTATGTTGCTCAGGGGTATGATTTTTTTTCACATCCCTAATACACACCCCTGAGTGTCATAAATTTTGCTGGCACAAGTGCTCACATGCACAGTGCCATATTGTCAAGAGATGCTCTTCTCCCAACGTAGCTACCAACATGGGGATAGGTGGCTTTATTGTTTCAATGTTGTTGCTCATTGGCATAGAGCACCCACATGTGCAATTGTACAGAAGCACAGCTGTAAACTTGCTAGTGTAGACATGGTCTCAATGATATCCTTAGTTACCACACCACAGCACTTGTGAGATTGCAGTGCTCCACTTTACTGTAATGCACAACAGTTATGGTTAGTGAGATGCAATAGAATCGGTATCAATCTCTTAATGTTGATGCTGAATTCATATCTGTACTTTTTGAAGTATAGATGTGTTTGGCATAGCTAAAAACATGAGACTTTCTACTACTGGTGCATATGAATTCATATGATAGCTGGCTACCATCTTTTAGGCATTTTTCTAAACTGATTCTGTTGAATCTCTCTCTTCAGATAACTATAATCTGTCAGACCAAGAGTGAATGAGGTAGGAAATTTATGAAGAGCAGAAACAGTTTCCACCCAACGACATGTTCCTGGGTCAAGCGAAACACTGTCCAATACACAGCCTTCCCTTCTAGCAAAACCTGACAACAGTTGCAAAGACAAACAGGGCAATTGCCCTGGGGCATGGTGATTCAAAGGGGCCTGGGGTCCCTGGCCGCTGCTTCTGTTACTGTGGCAGTGAGGGCAGCCTGAGCCCTTTAAATTGCCACCTGAGTGTACCATGCTCTGGGCAGTCTTAGGGCTGGGAGGCCACTACCCTCCAGGTAGCACAGAAGGCTGGCTGCCCCCAGCCTGCCTCTGCTGCCTGTTGATTGCAGTTGAATGAAGTGTCCTTGGTTAAAGATTCTACAACCTGAATGATGTATATTTAGCTGTTTGAAGTACTACATGGTACATCCTCTTCAACTTAATAGTGTATGGGATGGAGAAAGAGAAGATGTTTGACAAAAGAGAATTATTTACTGATGATTAGATTTAGTCAAGGTCTCCTTTTCTGTTCTTGCCTTTCCACCTTCCTCCCCTTTGTGGTTGAGTTGATTTGTTGCTTAATTAGTTAGCTAGGAAGTTTTATGAGGAAAGAGGAAGTGGAAAGGCTGAAATATCTATCTATCTTGATATAGTTCTTCTTTATCCTTGGTGGCTGGAGTTTCTACATCCTGAATGGAACAAGAGGGTGAGGATACTATCTTGTCATTTAGGCAATGTTTTTGTAAAAGAAATTTTTAAATGATATTGCCCTCCATTTACTAGGCCTTTTAATGCCCCTGTAACTCATTGTATTGTATAAAACTTTTTCATTCTCTGAACACTTTTGAGGTCTCCTCATAGTATTCATACATGACCTGTGTATTTCCAAGAAATAAACGTAATCTTTTATCAAACTATTTAGTTGATTCTACTTTGGAGGATCCTGGCCAATAAGGAAAGCCCTCGATAACTGTAAAGTGGCATTGCTGGAAACATGTACTTTTTTATACAAACTCATTAATCCCAAATCATCAGTAAAATTGATGGGTGTGTCTAGACTACAGGGTTTTTGCGAAAAAAGTAGCCTTTTTTCGAAATGCAAACAGGACTTTTTTGAAAGAGAGCATCCAGACTGCCTGTGTGCTCTCTTTTGAAAATGCGAATCGCTTTTTCGAAAGAAATGGTTGCAGTCTAGACGCTTTCTTTCGAAAGAGGCTTTTTCTTTCGAAAAAAGGCTCGAAAGTGGCTTGTAGTCTAGATATACCCGATGACTGAATAATCTGTCAGGTCTCCTACATTATGTACTAGATTTTTTTTCACAGAAACCTCCTTTTCTGTATTCACTTGTATTTTTCAGTTTTTGCTGTTTTTATTCCCCTTTGTATCTTGTCCCACAAAGTTGGGACTGCCCCAATTTAAATGCAAAGCAGTATTACTTCTGTATTTCTGATACCTCAGAAACTATCCAAGTAGTCAGTCCCTATGCTTCAGAATCTAGTATTATATCTAGGGTATTGTATAATAGCTAGTGTATTATTCTTAGTGCTATATTGTATCACTGATATATGAACTATTTCCCTGATAGAATGTTTGCTTGTATCTTGCAAAATTCTGGTGCCTCTGCTGTTGACACTTCACTCTCGAACACTTTCCCACCCCCATTAGTACTACCTTTGGGTTCATAGACCCAACCCTCCTTGGCCTTTTCCCTACCTCAAAAGATGGTCTGAGACTTGAATGGTAATCTCTTAATTCTGATCTAGCAATGTGCAATTATTTAAAATGTTAGTTTCATTCTTCAGTTCAAAATACTGGTAATATGAATTTAACACTCCCACCCTGCCAAACACCTCTGAGATTTAAATCCTTAAATATCTTTTAAAAAATCACTTGTGAATTTCAAAAGCTACCAGACAAAAGAAAGATTCAGCAGGGGATTGCTCAGAAATATGATCTTGTGACTATAATGGTAATATGTATCTATAGTATGTAATTCCCTCCTTTCCTCCCTCCCACTGCTTATCAAGTATCTTTCATGTCTGTTACTAATTATATGTCTCCGATAGCCTGCTAGATTATCCTGGATTGTGTGCTTAATAATGAGCTGTACAGTGACCTTTTACAAGTTCACCTGGGCAGGTAAAGTCTAATTTCACACACTGCAAGCCCACCAGCTCGGTACAGTATTTAGCAAAAAGAGAAACCCCCTTCCTATCCCTCCAGAAAGAATGTATGCCCAGCAGTGAAAAACTCACATCCACTACAAAGGCTTTTACGATAATTTTCTGAAACAAAATCTAAAAATATCACTATTGTCATGGAATACATACTCATAGGAATCCTGCTTGCCACAAAACTCAAGTTTTGGAAAATAGCTTTGTGGAGTCAATAAACCAAAGATGGATAAAGGGAAAATATATAATACAGAAATCCTTTCTCTACATTTTGTAAATAGAGTAAATAGTTCTCTTATTAACAGGCTAGCTGTTCTGGTTTTATCAGCAAAGTTTCTGCAGAAATGACTTGCAAGAATGCATTTATTTCCAAGATGTATGACAGGAGTTACAGTGCATAAAATAGTTTTCACTTTTGTACCTTTATCTGCCTCTAGGTACATTTCCAGACCCTCAGCTGGTATAAATTAGCATAGCTTCATTGCATTTAATAGAGCCATGTAGATTTTAAACCAGCTGTGGTTCTGGCCCATAAATATTATGCATTATAGAGAGAGAGTAGAGACATATGGTGGCTACTAGATCTTGAAGTTAAGATCAGCATCGACATGAGAATTGCATTTTGATTAAAACATCATATCATTAATCTTAACTATCTTGATTTGGACCCAAACATGAAGTCAGTGGATGTTTCTTGCTGCTTTGTATCCATACATTGCTTTGTTGGCTAGAAATCACACACCGAATGGCAGCTGCAGAATAATGGCATGATACATGAGAAATGTTTGGTGCTTAGAGTTGAATCAGTGAAGCTAATTTAACTGCCAATTTTTCTAAAATTACTTTTCTGGGTTTTTTTCATATTTGGTGGTTTAACATATTCTTTATGCTACATGATGCATGTATATTTTATTCTTGCCAGCAAGTTAAGGGAATGTGGATTGGATAAATGGACAGTAAGATGGATAGAAAGATGGCTAGAAGGCCGGGCCCAGCAGGTAGTGATCAACGGCTCGATGTCAGGATGGCGGTCGGTTTCTAGTGGAGTGCCCCAAGGTTCGGTTCTAGGACCGGTTTTGTTCAATATCTTTATTAATGACCTGGATGAGGATGGATTGCATCCTCAGCGAGTTTGCGGATGACACTAAGCTAGGGGGAGAGGTAGATACGCTTGAGGGCAGAGATAGGGTCCAGAGTGACTTAGACAAATTGGAGGATTGGGCCACAAGAAATCTGATGAAGTTCAGCAAGGACAAGTGCAGAGTCCTGCACTTGGGACGGAAGAATCCCAAGCATAGTTACAAGATGGGGACCAACCAGTTAAGTAGTAGTTCTGCAGAAAAGGACCTGGGGGTTACAGTGGATGAGAAGCTGGATATGAGTCAACAGTGTGCCCTTGTAGCCAAGAAGGCTAATGGCATATTAGGTTTCATTAAGAGGAGCATTGCCAGCAGATCCAGAGATGTCATTATTCTCCTTTATTCGGCTTTGGTGAGGCCACATCTGGAGTATTGTGTCCAGTTCTGGGCCCCCCACTACAAAAAGGATGTGGATGCATTGGAGAGGGTCCAGTTGAGGGCAACCAAAATGATTAGGGGGCTGGAGCATATGACTTATGAGGAGAGGCTGAGGGAGTTGGGTCTGTTTAGTCTGCAGAAGCGAAGAGTGAGGGGGGATTTGATAGCAGCCTTCAACTTCCTGCAGGGGAGTTCCAAAGAAGATGGAGAGAGGCTGTTCTCAGTAGTGACAGATGGCAGAACAAGGAGCAATAGTCTCAAGTTGTGGTGGGAGAGGTCCAGGTTGGATATTAGGAAAAACTATTTCACTAGGAGGGTAGTGAAGCACTGGAATGGGTTGCCTAGGGAGGTAGTGGCGTGTGTTTAAGTCTCGGCTTGACCAAGCCCTGGATGGGTTGATTTAGTTGGGATTGGTCCTGCCTAGAGCAGGGGGCTGGACTTGATGACCTTCTGAGGTCTCTTCCAGCTCTATGGTTCTATGATTCTATGATTCTATTGTATAGCCCAGCACGTGTTAGAGGTGGAAAAATATAGTTGAGCCAAGTTGGCTGTAGGCTAACAGGTAACTTAAGTACCTCTCTTGGCATCCTCTGTCTACTGTTATCACTGGAAGTTTGAGTAGATTGAACTTCTAGTCCAACTTGGCCATGGAAACTTTCTTACTGATTACAATCACCAGCCAAAATAAATCTCTTAGAATTCAAACTAAGCTAATTTGAATTAGTGCATCTAGACCTAAAAACTAATTCGAATTAGCATGTCCACATTGAGTGGACCCTGAACCGAAGTTAAGGCTGGCCGGAACCAAAACTTACAGTGTGGAGCTGCTGCCTCAGGCTGGCCGAGGGCTGTGCTTAAAGGACCCGACCCCCACCCGGACAGACAGTTCTCAGGGTTCCCCGCTTGCTGGTCTACTTCGATGAGGGACAGCAAAGCATTTGTGTCTCGGAGTGCTCTGCTTGCCCTCACTTGGGGTACCATGGCACTCTGCAACATGGAACCAGACCTGCCCCCGGGGACTCTGCTGCGTCTTGTGGACACGTTGCCGGCAGCCTGGCTGCACTCTCTGCAGGCTGCCATCTGGGAGGACCATTGGGGATGGTCAGGATCCAGGGGGCCCTGCGGGAGAGCTTCCACCCTGAGGAGCGCTAACAGTCTCCCCGGTCTGCCCCACCGGGGGCTCGTGCCCCATTCCTCCCTCTCCTCCTTCCACTTCCCTAGCCCCCCCTTCCTGATGTCAAATAAAAGACACGTATTTTCAAAAATAGAAACTCTGTTTATTCAACACAACTGGGGAGGGGGAATGAAACTGTGGGGAGACGAGGGAAAGGAGGCGGGAGAGGGCAGGAGAGAGGGTGGGAGGAGGAGAAACTGGGAGGAGGAGAGCTGGAAGGGGAAGCAAGGGGAAGGAGGGGAGGGAAACTCAGGGATCAGGGTGTGGGTCTCACCAGGCCAACCGCCTCCCAGCACGGTGAGGAGGGGTCTCGGCGTCCCGGGGATGGGGTGGAGGTGCAGAGGTTGAGGTGGGGGGTGTGGACATTGAGGAGGAGGGTGTGGAGGTTGAGGAGGAAGAGGTGGGAGGCACGAGTGGGAGGAGGGACAGTTGTTGGGGGGGCAGCAGGTGCAGGACGGGCACGGGGCACCATGCTCTGCAGCAGGGCCTGCAGGGTAGCGTTTCTGGCTCGCTCCTCAGCCAAGTGCTCCTGGCGGGACTGCAGGTCTGCCCGCATCCAGGCCTCCACAGTGCGGTTCAGGGCTCGCAGGGACCCCAGGGGCGGGTCCCAGTAATCCTGCTCCATGGTGGTGGTCCGGAGCAGGCCGCGGGTGCGGGAGCATGTCCCGGGTGGGGTGGTGCGCCCTGCACAAGCAGCTGGTGCAGCTGTAGAGAAAGAAGAGAAGTGGTCAGTTCTCCCTGGGGACACAGTGGATGATGCCCAGCCCCCCGCGACGTGAGGGCAACTGTGCCCTGCACCGTCAGAGCGGTTGTGTTTGTACAGAGGCCATGGTCAGGATGTCTGGCTCCCACGGCCCCTGGGTGTCACGCAGCTGGAGCCACCTGCCTAAGGGTGGCATGGCACGTGCACAGGTGGCTGTATGATCCGTGGGAGGCATGACCCACGTGCGCGGTCCCTGCCCACGCGCGCGGTCCCTGGTCTTCCTCCCCACCTCCCCCCCCGGGCAGGGGACACTTACCCGGTATGGCCTCCCTGGACAACCCTGCTGACTCCGGTGGTGGAACTCCTTGCGGTGGCACCTCCGCTGCGCCCGGGTCAGGGCCCTCTGGTCCCGGCTCGCTGCCTCGCGGGCTGGCGCGGACCGCCCGGCCCCCCAAGTATCGGTGGAGGGCAGGGAAGTAGGGGCAGGTGGCAGCCCCTGCTGCGGCGCCACCCCTGGTGGCCCTGGCGTACGCCTGCCGCAGCTGTTTTATTTTCAGGTGCACCTGCTCCTGGGTGCGCCTGTGTCCCTTACGGGCCATGGCAGCCGCTATGTGGACATAGACAGCCGCGTTCCTCCTCCTAGTGCGGAGATCATGGAGATTGGGGGCCTGCCCCCAAACCTCAATGAGGTCCATGACCTCTGCACCAGTCCGGGAGGCCGCACGCCATCTACGGCCCCTGGGTGCTGGGGGACTGGGCGGGGGATGTCTCGCTGGCACTGGCTGCCTGGCTCATCCTGCGGCCAATGGGTCGGGGCAGAGACTGCTGGCAGGGCTGTCTCTGGAAAGTGCCGTCTGGCCAGAGTCTACCCCTTTAAGGGCCCCAGGGCTGGGGGAGAGGAGAGTTTTCCTGGTTTGGCTCAGAGTGGCCACCAGGGGGAACCTGGGAAGGGCTAGCCTCCCACTAGTTCGAATTAAGTGGCTACACAGCCCTTAATTCAAACTACTTAATTCGAACTAGGCGTTAGTCCTCGTAGAATGAGGTTTACCTAGTTCAAATTAAGCGCTCCGTTAGTTCGAATTAAGTTCAAACTAACGGTTTGCATGTGTAGCGCCTATGAATGTTAATTCGAACTAACAGCTGTTAGTTCGAATTAACTTTGTAGTGTAGACATACCCTTACAGATGAGCAGCATCAATTCCATTGCATTCACAACGCCCTTTATCCAGCCTGACCCTGCGGTGGTACAGGGCGGGGGACCCAGGACTATGAACCCGCCACCCTGCCCTCCCCAGCCAAACTCCCTAGCCCCTAGGCCACACCAGAACCCGTGATGTTTTATTTGAAAAAAATCAAACAAGCTTGTAGGTAAGAAAGTTTGCTCGTTATTAATTTAAGTGACGTGGAAAACTAGATAAAATATTTTTTATTAAAAATGAATAGTAGGTACAGGTTGAACCTCTCTCGTTTGGCACCCTCATGACCTGACCAGTGATGAACCAGAGACTTTGCTGGACAATGGTAGGTCAATATTGTCTAGCAGCATCACCAACACTTCCTCTGCTTACTAGGCTATTAGACGATGTTTAGGGGGTAAATTAGAGCTAAATAACAGCACAGACCATTGTGCTGAGCTGGTGGTTGTAAACACATTTTATGGGACCGAGGGAAACTTGGCCACACCCATGATAAGTGGACATCTGGCCAACTAAATGCCGGACCATGGATTTTGCAGGACCAGACAGGGCCAAACTAGAGAGGTTCAACCTGTAGTGTCGTTTGGTTGGAAGAAGTGGCAGTTTGCACAATTGAGTTCTAGCTATGGAGTTTTTATGGAAAAGTGGTACATAGCTCTAAATATTATAATTTATTAAGGAAAGTATGGAAAATGTGTGTATTTATAGTAAGAGACACAAATCAATCTATAGAGTTTATCCAAGAGAAGGCTGAGAGGTGACTTGACTGTTGTCTACAGCTATCAACATTGATTTGTGGTGATAGCACTTGAATCTAGCAGAAAAGGTTAGATGGGATCCAGTAGTTAGAAGCTGAAGATAGACAAAATCAGATTAGAAGGCAGGCATGTTTTTAACAAAGAGGGCAGTTAATAGAAAATGTGATAATGTTTTCTGTTGGAGAATGTTCATTCTGTTAAAATTGCAAGTTCCATGCAGATGTATTGATTTAGACTAATTTTGACCCCATCATGGCTACTTCTTCATCAGTCCATCTAGTGGACTACTTAGCTTCTAGCCTCCTAGCTCCTAATGGGCTTGGGAGTATGGGGGGAGAGGGAGCATGAGAATGCTGGCTCCCAAGCTCTGATGTTCTGGCTGAGTTGGTGCTCCCTGGTTCCTTGTCAGCCTGACACATGGAATTTCCCTTTGAAACTTATCTACTCACTGCCTCTTTTTCTCCCCCCCCCCCCCTCCAATTTTTTTTCTTCTCCACCCGACTCCCTCCTTCCCCCCATTTATTCTTGGTTCTGGACATCCAACACTCTGGTCATCTGAAGAAGTGGGCTGTGCCCACAAAAGTTCATGATACCATCTACATGTTAGTCTTTAAAGTCCTACCAGACTATTTGTTGTTTCTTAAGTTTTTACATTTGTGGATGTTAGAGGACCTTATCCTTTGTACACTTATGTGTGAGAGGAACTTTACTTCTGTGTATAGTTCTGCAGGAATTAAGATGTTAGTAAAATTATTCATATACATAATTATATATAGGATTGGGTTCTTTAATTTGCTTTAAGTGCTGGTATTAAATACATTCATATTTGCAAAGGTAAATTTTTCTGTTGGTTTCCACAATGTGGATTATTGGCTGTATGTATGGTAGAACAAAGCCCTATCTGTAATCTCTTCCTGAGAGACTTGACTGAATATCAGTGCTTTTTTCCATGCAAAGTAATACATATGGAGGCTAAAAATCTAAACTATTTATACATTAATGGGCTCTTAAATTAGGTGATTTTGAAAGCTTTATCATTATTATGGTGAGCTCATCTGGAATCTAGTATCCAGTTTTGATTTTTATTTTAAAAATAAATATGAGATTTACCTGACCCAGGCAAGAGCAACAAAGATAGTGAGAAAGTTGTGGTATGTCATCAACATAAGAATTACAAAGACTTGGATTCTCTGTTCTGGAAGGAAGAGTAAAAAATGCACAGTGAAATCTGACCAGTCTCCTGCTCTTTCTCCTCCTCCTTTTTTACTTGGTTCCATATTATAATTTGGGAGTCATAAGTCAAGAGGGTAGCAAGCTTAATACCAACAAAAGTAAATATTTATTCATCAAAATGTGTTTTGAAATGTTGTCTCTAAAGATCATTGATTCAAACCTTGTAGCTGGACTTTACAAAAGGCTGAAAAAATGTTCAGCCGTTAATTCACATCTGTAGTGGTGCAAACTGAGAATGTGTAAGTGGTGAAAAATCTCATGTTTCCACCTATGATATGGCTTCCTTCAGGAAACACTTCCTCTGGTGTGGCATATCAGTAGATAAATGACTACAGGTATTATGAGTTTTTTGTATACAGTTGTTATTAGCGTTCTTATGTTCATTTTATTCCATTATACTATTATGTCAGGATTTGCTAATGATTTTCAAGCCAAAGAAGGAGAGCCTTGTGCTTGCGAATCATTTCAACATTCTTTAATGACTTTGTTCTTTATCACTGAAGTGAATTTGAGTGTTGCCATGAGAGTAGGATTGAGTTTCAGGTGAGTAGGGTGGTTGATCCTGAAGAACTGGAGTGACACTTGTTCCAAAGTTATAACTCCATAGGCAGAACTGTAAGATTCTGGTTTTAAACATAAAAATCCCACAGCTATTTCCAAGTGTGCTCTTCCTATGAGACATTATGGTAGACTGTTTTATGCTCATATAAATTAATGTAAAAAAACCTGGTTTTAATAGTTTTGTGTGTACAAGTTTACAATTCACAAGGCTCAGCACAGGGTATAGTTGGTATAAATATACTGATACATTAATAAATGTTTAATATTAATATTTTAACATCTTTTATTATTAGTCGCTTTGTAAAAGATCTTTATTATAAATATCAAAACATCCTGGTCTCAGGGAAGCATTTTCTTCTCCTTCCTGAGCTGCAGTGACAGAAAGGAAAATAGCTAATGCTAATAGTGCTTTTTCTGTATTTGGTATTGGTGATTTGTCTGCTGCAAGCAAGGTTTATCTGTACATGACACTAATGTTAAAAGGTCTGCACATCTCTTGTTGCCATTAAGGTAACATAATGTAGAACAAATAACTCTCCAGATTCCTTGCTTCTGAGTTTCTAGGCTGATTTTTGAATTTGATTTTTAACATGGTCTTTTTTTGTTGGTGTTAATGGAAGCCTGCCGTTAGTGTAACAAGAAGAACAGAAGGCCATACTTTTGTGTTTGAAGAAGAAAAAAATGTTCAATTCAGACAAAGTTAAATCCATCTCCCATTGGATGTAAGAAGACAGCCTCTTTTGAGCACTGTCCTATGAACTAATAATCAAATGGGAATCTGGTGCGTGTCGGACACATTTTCACCACCTTATACCAGAAAACTACCGAATGCCTCTAGCTTCCATCCAGACACATTTTCAATCTATTGTTTACAGTCAAGCCCTAAGATACAATCGAATTTGCTCCAATCCCACAGACAGAGACAAACACCTACAGGATCTATAGAGAGCATTCTTAAAACTGAAATACTCACCTGGAGAAGTAAAAAAAACAGATCGACAGAGCCAAAAGAGTACCCAGATATGAATTACTTCAAGACATGTAATGAAGAAAATTAGAAGGAGCCAGGGAGATGGATAGGCCCCTGTCGATATTATTTTGCACCCTATGAAGATTGGTGTCAGTCTGGACTCCAAGGGTGTGTTTGCTGTGCTGAGAGCATGCCTCTTAATTGGCCTCCTTCATAGACCTAAACTGACCTCCATCTTCCCACAAACCTTGTGTTATCTTGCTAGAATTGTTGGAAATCACTTATCAGAATGCCAGATTATGAAACTGAAGTTCATAGAATTTGTTGTAGTTCCATCCTTGTAGCTTCCTTTTATGGATTCTTTGCAGTGGTGAAACATATTGATGTCCTTTGAAGAGTGCCAACACATAAAGGCTTTACCGGCAGTATTACATTCTAATTTTTTGTGTCCATGTGTGGAATAAAACAACATATGGTCTGGTAGCACTTAAACCTAAGCAGATAAAAATAGGGAAGGACTGGAATCACAGTTCATCCACAAATTCAATTCACATGCTAATGGACTCATTCGTGATATGGGCTGGCTAGGACACTACCAATTTAATAACCACTGAAGGTGCTAACAGCTCTCTGAGTGGTATGCTTCCTGTCTTAGCAATCTATCTATTGACTTTGATTTTTATCTGCTTAGGTTTAAGTACCCATTCTCCAGATACTTAATGATGCTCTGTCTCACACCCCTTTTCCTTGTTACTTTTTCATCCCCTTCCCTTTCCCAACCCTTGCCAGGAAGGGCTGGCCCAGAGCACCTAATGCTCCTTTCTTAATCTGACCTGGAGCCTGGGCCACAGCAGCCCCACTTTCCCCATCGCAGCAGCTCTGACAGAGGCCGTAGAAGCATGCCTCTTCCCCCGTCCACGACAACTCCCTAATAACTGGGGATTATGAGGCAGCTGCACAGCTGCGCAGCTTAGAGGGAACCTTGTTTACCAGCTGTATTTTGCCTCCAATATTTTCTACACTGTTGGGGTGGGGAGAGAAATTCAAAACTGCATGAGGTTACGTTTTCTGCAGCGCGAGTTTTCCTGGCATTCCTAATTTTACATATTTGTCTTATCTTCTGCATATGACAGGTTTAGAGAGAGATACTCTGGAAAAAGTATCTTCCTGGGGAATTTTTTCTCTGCAACTCCAATCTATGAAATTTGTGGACACCTACTGCTCAGATAAATGAACATGTCACCTGGTTTCAGGAGTCCATATGTGTTGATACTGCTTTCTCCTTTCAACCCGAATGCCTAGTGGACCACATTCTCACAGCCTGAAGCCATGTGCAGAACAGAAATTGGGTTGCTTGTGGTTTGAATTCACGGCTGAACTTGGCCCCTTGTTTTATAGCAGAAGTAGGCTTTCCATTGGAAAGGCTTGAATAAGACATAGGTACTGTTTTGGCATATCTGTTGTATGAGGGCGTAAAGAAGGGGAAGCTGGAAGACATGTATTTAATGCACACCATGACTGCGGCCAACTTTCTGCTTCTTTGTATCTTTCTCTGCTTTTATCAGTGCTTATGGGTATGTATGCTGAACCTTGAAGGGTTCATCACCCTGTGCAAGATATATTCTCAATCCATTTTAGGGAGATCCAGAACCTCTTCACACATGTCAGAACTGACATCCGCTGTCTCAGCTTGATGGTGTATGCTCTTCTTTTTGATGACTTGAAATAGACTGGCATTGTGTCCAAGGTAGATCAGGAGACTGTCTCTGGAGAACAGCCCAGGGTGTTTTAGGATTTTTGTTCCCACCCTCCTCCATGCCGAGGATTTCATTTAATTTTTAGGACTCCCTTCAGAAAAGGGAAATGTTCCTAAACTGTCTGAGGAGAAGAGAGCTACAACAGAGTGCTTCCCTTCCTCACATGTTCATGCATGCCTTCCCATAAGAACAATGTTTGGTTGGGGCTCTGCATCAGGGATGGAGCAATCCAGAGATTTCCAACTAAAAATATGTATGCAAGGTTAATATTTCTAAATGTGACATTGGCTCCACCACCTGAAACGTTAACAGTTCTGAGAGGTCAGTGGTACGGAGCCACCAGTGAGGAAGCCAATCCTAGCGTACCAGGCCAATGGCAGGAAAGTTATGCTGGCAAGAAACAAAAGGCGGCTGATCTGCACGGAGGTTTCATGGCTGAAGAGAATGGTTTCTGGTCTTTAAGCCCATTTCTCCTGACACCTCCATGCACATTTTCAATTTCCTGGGTTGTCAGACTTCTCCCACCCACAGAATAACCTGTAGGAAGGAAATTATAGCCCTAACTCAAGTAGTCCTCTGACAAGTGGGCAAATCCCCTTTGAAGGGTAAAGTTAAACAAGGTTTGAGTTAATTACAAGCTCCATTGCTTTGTGAATGTTGCTTCTGCATGGTTTGCCCTATATATTCTACAAAGCCCTAATAAAAGTAAGCATACGTTAGAAAAGATATGAGTATGCATATCACTGCGACTAAATATTATGCTGTATAGAGAATCATGTAATAAAAAGGTATGTCTACACTAGAGAGTTTTGTCATAAACTTTAAAACCTGCCATTTTTCCGACAAAACTTGAGGAACGTCCACACTGCAATTACGTTCTTCTGCAAGAAAATCAAAAGAACAGAGGGTTTTTTCTGGCGGTGATAATCCTCATTCTACGAGGAAGAAGCCTTTTTCCGAAAGAGCTCTTTTGCAAAAAGGCATGTGTGGACGGGGAGGAGGGAGTTCTTTCAGAAGAACAGGAAAGAGGAAAAAGCACAAGTGCCCTGGTGGCCATTCCGTCCATAGCAATCACAGCTTACATGTGAGAGAGCGTCCATTCCGTCTGGATGCTCTCTTTCGAAAAAGCAGATCGCTTTTTCGATGCACTTTTACAGTGTGGAAGCTCTCTTCCGGAAGACTTTTTTTGGAAGATCTCTTCCGAAAAAAGCTTCTTCTAAAAGAAGCCTGTAGTCTAGACATAGCCAAAGACACATATTCTGAGATTAGATACCACAGTCATTGTGGTATCTGCACTGTAGTTTTCCATTGTAATGTAGACATACTCTTTTTGAACAGCTAGATGGGAACAAAGACCCAACTGCTGAAGTCTGTTAGGGAAAAAATCTTTCCTTATATCTCTAGCAACAAATTCAAATGAGGAATATCTGATTGTACATTAAAGAACTAGCAAATAAACATCTTGTAAATCATGGAAGAACAGCTTCATGGGCGAATCTAAATTATTATGTGGTAGAGATGAAAATTGCTGTGTTTTACTGTATATTTAAAAAGCTGCAATAATTTCATTTGCCAACTCAGCAAATACATAAACATTGTTTATGCCACCGTCATATTTGGACTGAACAACAATATGGCTATCTTGGATACCCCACTTTTTATCCATATGGTTGGCTTTCCACAAGATGTATTGTTAATATCTCTACAACATAGCTATGTGTAAATTCTCTCCTGTTATTGTTTGCCTAGTATTACCCAGAGGGCTTTATTCTGAGTTTTGCATGTCTTCATAAAAGGGTGGGAAACTGTGGAAAGAATATTAAAAGCTTCCTAATTAGTGTGTTATCAAAAGACATTTGCTTGACACTATACAAAGATGAATTAAGCAGCTTACTTGGTTCTCAGAAAACACTCTGCTGAACAAAGACAAAATTGATGATGAACAAAATTGGCTTCCATTTGTGGCTGATTTTTTCTTCCAGCTGATCCTAAAAGAAAACAGCCCCATCATATCTTCCCAACAGCCTCTTCATCTCCTTGAGGTTCTGGGAGCAACTACATTAAAATAGTCTGTAAGTGATGGGGCTTTCATCTTCACACCCTAAAGGTACATTACATGTGATTCCCTCAAGGAAATGAGACTTTCATAAGTATACATTTTCCTTACATAAACCTTAGAACACAGCGTAAATCTCAATCTTAATTGTCCACCTGCCAGCATCACTTACAGTATATTGTTTAAATATACTGACAGTAGCAAATAACAAATACTTGTAAAGGAGACTGCCAGCTTGTAATTAAAATTTGAAGTTTTGACTAATCTATACTAATAGTGAGCATAACCAGATTAGCTCACACATTGGATTTTCCATAAGGAAAACAGCCAAGATTTTCAGAAATGGCTAGTGATTAAGGGGCTCTGGTTTTGCAGGCCCCAACTTGCTGAATACGTCCCCTTGTGGAAGTGGGGCTCCTTTTAAAAAGGTGTCTCAAGTTGGGCTCTCAGCAATGTATGTATGCAGCCAAAATCACTGGTCACTCTTAATTCTTGTCCCATGCATCTGAACGTGATGATGTAGTTTGAGAAAAATCTATGGCCTCATAAGTCTATGATGCACCCTGAACCCATATTTATCAGAGTGGTGGATGAAAGCCTGATTGCAGCACATTGAGGAGTTCTCGTAAGTGATTTTTCTACTTAAGAAGGTGGTGCTCTTAACATTAGTTCAGTGGCTGGCTAGACTTGTTTGTGCATTTATCATACAGCGTTGCAGATGTGCCTTTCCTAGGCCAAGAAAGATGGAGTCTCTTCCTTGACACTTCTGCAGTCTACGTTAGACAAACACAACCAAAGTGACAAATGTACAGGGAGGGTCTGAGGAGGACAAGGGTGTGTTGGGACAGGGAACAATGGTCATGTCTGCATATGGACCTGATATGGCACAGCTGTACTGATGCAGCTGTGCTACTGTACAGTCTTCTGTGTAACTGAGAGAAGAGAGCTCTCCTGCCAGCACAATTAAACCACTATGAATGAGCAGAGGCAACTATGTTGGCAGGCAATGCTTTCCTGCCAGCATTTCACTGTCTACATCGGTGTTTTTGTCAGTGAAGCATCCTTCAGTCAGGGGTGTGTTTTTTCACACCCCGATCAACAAAAGCTTTGCTGACAAAAGTGCTAGTGTGTGTGTGTGTGTGTGTGTGTGTGTGGAAAGCACAGGGAGAAACTGGGAGAGAGGCCAATGTTTCCTCCTTGCAGCAATTAGAATTGGGGTGGGTTAGTGGGAGAGTATTCTACAGTGGTTGTATTAACTGGTCAGTAATAGCAGCAACCTTCCCAACTTACCTGTTTACTACTCCATGAATCTGCTGTCCCAGATCGACTTTCTCTGTTGAATGATTATAGAACTACCAAATAAGTCATTGGTAGTGGTGTTAGTATAATTGCAAACAGCATTCCAGAGAAAAAGGTGAATATTAAAAGTAGTTTTAAAAAGAATCTATTATTCATTTTTATTAAAATGCTCACAGCACAAATGTTTTATTGCTGATTACTTTACAACACTTTCCTCAAAAAACATTATAATGCCAGACAATTTTATATTTTATGCTTCAGTAACTGAATTCAGTAACTCCAATTATGTAGCTTTGCCAGAAGAAAAGGAAATACTAGAAAACTAAAACAAAGCATAACAGAAACATTGTTACATTTTGTTACTTTACATTAATCAATTTAAACTAATTATTTAGACTAAATTACTGAAAATAAACAAACTACTGTATCTAGCTATCTACTGTGTCCATCTGTCCTGTGTAACAGAATGCTGAAAATTGCACTGTATATGATTCATCCATAGGGATGGGTGAAAATTAACTCCACATACCACTGAATGTAGAAAAAAAGTCTAAGTTTGCAATTCTGCAAACACATAAGTGTATTCTTAACTGTAAACATCTGAGTAGTCTCATAAGTTAATGAGACGGGCTGTATGAGGAAGTTAAACACATATAAATGTTTATTGAATTGGGACCTTAGACTATTTCAAAAGCAAGAATACTAGCCTGCAGATCAGCAACCTAAAATCTTGTTTTGTCCTTACAAAGCACATGGTCTAGAAGATGCTATGCTTTCATCCCACAGTTTTAAGGTAGATAACACCAAAATCTCAATAGCAATGATGCTTGCGGATTTATTGCAGCTTCATAGCAGAAGTGCTCTGAAATTTCACTTAAACATTTTCAGCAGTTCTCAGCTGGGCCACTGAGTATTTGAAGAAAGTAATGGATCTATTTGTTGGTCTACTGCTTCCTTTGGCGACTGGTCCTTCAATAGAGAGCAGGCTAGGAACTCAGATGTGTCCTTATCTTAGCTGCATAATGTTGTCTGGGTTTCTACTCCACCACTTAAGTTATATCTGTGCTACAGCCCTTACAATGGCACTGCTGTAAGGTCTTCTATGTAGCTGCTTCATGCTGAGCAGTGGTAGCTATGTTTGCAGGAAAGCATCCTTCTTCACTTTTGGTAGTGAAACTTACATCACTCAGGGTATGGGTTTTCCCAGATAACTGACTGACAAAAATTTCACTGACAGAATTGCTAGGGTACACAAAGCCTAAAATATATCTGGAGGCAAGGACAATGAACACTTTGAAATTGTATAACTCTAACATGCATCAAGTGATGTGTCAACATCACTGTCCACAGCATCAGGGCCTATATGCATGGAATAGATTGGATGGGGATTAACATCAGCTCCCAAAACATTGTTATGTAACAATGTTTCTGTTATTAACATATCTTTTCTGGCCGTGAAGAATGAATTATTTAAATGAGCCAAAACATTCTACTAAAGGGGTAGGACTAAGAACTTGAGATCAAATTTGAAAGCATGACAGCTGGGGGTTTTGTCACATTATGTTCTTGTTTCATATTAATCAGGTGTGGGGAGCAGCCTTGCTTCACTGGCTATGATGGTGCTTTAATTCTTATAATTGTGGCAAAGATAAAGATTATCCATCAATAAGTTCCACTTTTCCACCATGGTCACTTGCAGGCTCTTTTCCATTAGAATGTATTTAACAGAGGTTGTACCTTTGCAGTCTTTCTAGTGAAATCCCTTAGCCTTTAGTGGGTGCGAATTGTTTTTAATTATTTTAATTGCTGGGTTAATTGAGGCTAAGACTCCTACTCTAATAGCTTCAAACACTGAGTATATATATGGAGGCTTACCAACTATTGTAGTAAACAATCATGCAGTGTTATAGAATAAGATGAAATAAAGTCATTTGTTTTTCCTCATTTAAAAAATCATAATATGTTCCTGTGTGTCCATGAATGGTTAACTTTACTGTGACTGAAAAAAACAACAAATGGTCTGGTGGCACTTTATAGACTAAGAAAACATGTAGATGGTATCATGAGCTTTCGTGGGCACAGCCCACTTCTTCAGTGCCCACGAAAGCTCATGATACCATCTACATCTTTTCTTAGTCTATAAAGTGCTACCAGACCATTTTTTGTTTTTTTTCTGTAACAGACTAACTCGGCTACCCCCTGAAGCTCCTTTACTGTGACTGGTTCAGTAACAGAGATCCCTTTGGGTCTGTCACTTGATTATACCACTGAGCCCTCCTTCCAGCCCTCTGGGGCTGAGCCAGAACCTGTGATCTCTCCCAATCGAAGCACAGAGTTGGGTCACAGCTCACAGCAGAGCAACACAGATTCTGAGTTCCACTCAGCTCTGGGAAGACTCAGTCAAATGGACTTCATACAGCACTCAGGTACACCCCAACCCCCACCCCAATGGGACCAGAACTCCAGTTAAATCTGTCTTACGCCGCAGAGAAATTTTATATAGAGCAAGCTCATAAGCTGTTTGCTCCCTTTATCAATGAAAGAGAAAGATGTGCACATCTCTTGTCCCCTCCCCCCAGCTAACAGTTATTTACACTGGGTTTAATAATAAACAAAAATGATTTTATTAAATATAAAAAGTAATATTTAAGTGGTTGCAAGTGATAACAAACAGAACAAAGCAAGTTACTAACCAAAATAAAACAAAATACACCAGCTAAGCTTAATACTGTAAGAAACTTGTTACATCAATTTTGTAGACTAATAGTAGTTTTAATTCTTTTCTCACAAGCTAGGCAGCCTCCTAGCTTTGGCTTGATCCTTCCCCCTGTTCACTCTTAGATATTTCCAGCAGCCATCTTGGTGGTAAGCAGGGAGTATATGGCATCTACCCATTCCTCTATTGTTTGGTTTCCTGCCTATAAATAGATTTTGCCCAACATGTCAATCCTTTGTGTTCAGCTTTTCCATCCTCCATGGAAAGTACCACATACAAAATGTGTTCCAGCATCAAGTGATCTGGCAGATGGCTTGGCACAACCAATTGTCATCTATGCTTACAGGAAAGAAAAGGACTATTCACAGATCATTATGTTGAGTACTAGACCATTAAGTTCCTTGAATACTGCTAATGTCCTTCACGGGCATATTTAGATTTATAAATAGATTTTTACTTCAGATTTCTAACTCCAAATACTGGAATGATACATGCACACAAATAGAGTAGACACATTCAGAGGATTACAAGCTCTCGAATTATAGGTTATATGCCACATTTTGTATAAAGCATATTTGAGGTAGGCATAGTCACATTCAAATCATATTTCCATAAAAATATCTGGATGCAACACCACATTTACAAATTAAATTGAATAATTCTAGTTAAAAACTGTTTATAGTTGTATAAAACTCATTTGTGTATGAAATTGGAAACCACAGTAAACAAAATACAGGTTGGACCTCGCTGGTCCGGCATCCTCAGGACCTGAGTGGTCCTGAATGAGGAGATTTGCTGGACCTGGGAAGGTCCCTCCCCTCATGGCCTGTGTTGACACCGGACTAAGGCTTCAACCTGCCCGCACTGCTGCCCCAGCCCCCGGGGCTCTCTGGATGCTGCTGGTTCCGCTGCTGCTGTGCACCATGTGCACCATGGCCAGAACTACACAATCGAGGCTGAGCTCTGCTGCCGCCTAGCTCCATGTCTGGGGCCAGAGCTCTGCAGCTGGGACTGTGGCCAGAGCTGCCTGGCGGCTGCTGGGCTAAGACTCCCTGGCCGCTGGAACCAGAATGGGGCCAGAGCTCTGCAGCTGAGGCCAGGGCCAGAGATCCCTGGTGGACACTGGGGTTGGAGTTTCCTGGCAGCAGTTGGAGTTCCATGGCCACTGCCAGGCTAGAGCTCCCCAGTCGCTGGGGCCAGAAAGATCTGCTGGGGCCAGGCCTCCTCGCCACCCTGTCCATCCTCCCCCCTCCCTGCTCCACACAGTGGGCTCCCAGCTAAATCGCCAATGACCTTTACAGTGGTCCTGCCCCGCCACCAGACCTCCCTGTTCCTGGGCTCTGTGGTCCAGAACCATTCCTGGTCCATGATGGACCATGGATATTGCCGGACCAGAAGTCCCAGTTAAGGGAGGTACAACTTGTATTACATATAATCCAATAAACAGTTTTCCCGAAAAATACATTACTAGAGTGACTATAACTTTCCTTATAGAGAACAAGGAGAAAATGGGGCCATAAGTGTAACAGGGGAAAAGGTAAGTCTAAATTGATAGAAGCCACTCTCCATTTATCTGGCAGTAAAGCATATTTTTCCAGCAATTCATAAACATTCAAAATAATCTCTGAAAGGAAGAATAGCAATTTTAAACGGAAGTTGCCCATTAAAGCCTAGTCTCCATCATTTTCAGGACTTAAAAGAGAAAGAATTCACATCTGATGCAACAAATTTAGGAATGCAGGTCGAACCTGTCTAGTTCAGAACTCTCTGGTCTGGCAACATCTGTGGTCCAGTATGATTTTAGTTAGCCAGATGTCCACTTATCATGGGTATGGCCAAGTTTCCCATGGTTGCATAAAGTTTATTTACTGCCACCAGTCCTGGCTCTCGGTATTCTGGGCTTTTATTTAGTTCTAATTTATCACTAAATGTCTTCTAAGAGCCCTGTAAGCAGTGGAAGTCTTAATAATGCTACTACACAATATTGACCTCCCATGGTTCGGCAAATTCTCTTCTTCCACCCTGGTCTGGTCCCAAGGGTGTAGGACTAGAAAGGTTCAACCTTTAATAACTATATGTTCATCTTTAGTTCTTTTTCTTTCTTCTCCATCAATTTTCTTCTAAATTTATTTAATTTCTATGCAGACATTCTATCTAGAGTACTAAATTAGAGATACCAATCCATACTGATGGACTGCTACCAGTTTGTCCTCAGATAGCTAATGGTCAGCCGGTAGTCACAAATAATGAGAAATTTCAGATGCATTTGAAATCCTTAGAATGGCTCCCAGCATTCTTCCTTCACTGATCAATTTCTGTTCAATTACCAGAAGCTTCAGTTCTCTAAAAGCTCGTTGCAAGAGCAAAAATAAAGAGCAAGGCTTTGTTTACGCTTCATAACTTTATCACCAAAAAACTTCCTTTTGGTGACAAAATAGTGAGAGCATACACTTTGCAATATGACTTTTATTGGTAAATATGCCCATTTTTGGCAACAAATGTCATGGTCCTACAAAAGATTTTTTATCCCCTTTGCCCCTTTATTGTTGACAAAAAAAAGTAGTGTAGTAGACACTGCTGTTTGCTTTGTCGACAGAACTGGCTTCCGCCAGTATCCCACAATGCCTGCCCTGATGGCTTGGCTCAGTATTTTGATCTCTGCTGCCCTCCTTTGGGAAGTACCTGAAATTTGAGTGCACTGCCCCGTTTGGGGAACTAACAAAGAACAATCATTGGACTGCTCCTGTTCTGCCCTGCACTGGGAACACAGTAGCAGGCAGGCTGCTGCTGCAGGAGGAAGGGGACAGGCTGCCGTACTGCTTTGACTTCCTGCTCTGTTCCTGCTTTCTCCTCTCCTGGCTGCATTAAAAGAACTTTTTACCCCATGCTGCCATGGTCTCTCTTCCCCCTCGCAACTTACCACCCCACATGGGCACCGCCACTCCCCCTTCCCCCTTACCTGCACAGCAACTTACGCTGTGTCTCTTCCCTTACTTCAGTGTTTCCCAATTGTATTTGGCCACGGAACCCTTTTAAGCTAAAAAGTATTTTGCAGAACCCCTAATAACTGTCTAATATATGAAGCTGAAAAAGTAGACCACAAATAAGTAAGGATAATAATAAACAAATGCTAAACAAGGTCATGAGATCAACATTTAGTTTAATTGCACATATTTAAAAACAAAAATCACATACTATTATTTTTTTTAATCATAAAATATTATTGTAATGTAATTTTCTCATGGAACCCTTATTTTCACTTCATAGAACCCCGGGATTCTGCGGAACACCATTTGGGAAACATTGTCTTACTTCATGCTCCACATACAGTTGCTGAGAGTCCTCACAATCTTAGGCACCTGAGAACAGTTCCTTGCTGCCTGGTGCATAGGTGGTCACCAGATTGAGCCTAACTTCCTTGGATATGTTTCCCAGACCTCAAGAAGAGCCTGTATAAGCTTGAAAGCTGGTCTCTGTGTTCTTAGGCAGTAGAGAATCAGAGCCCGCAGTACCACTCTTCCCCTGCTTTTGCTCCTACTGGGAAGGCACACACTTTCACCTTTCATCAGTGCTGCTGCCAGTGAGGGAATGATCTGATGCCAGAATGGTTACTCAGGTGGATCTGGGAAAGCTACTCAGACTGGAGAGAGATTTCCTCAAGAACTTTTGGTAGTAGGATCAGATTTCCTAGCAAAATACATTTTTTCAGAGCAATGCTAGAAGGACCAATTGAGTGGAACTGGCCAGAATTAGTGATTTTCAGATCAGGGAAGTTTGTGCTATATTGACATTTGGTTTTGTTCTGATTGTAAATGAAACCAAATTTGTGTTAATTTCTCATGAATTGGAAATCTTAAAACCAACGCTTCCCTCCCCCAAACCCAGCACAAGAAACCACCACACACACCCCTTTGTTTCACAAACACCATTAAATGGGGTTTCTGAAACATAACAGGCATCTCGGGACCCCAGCCATTTCAGACTGAAATCGACATTCTTGGCAGTTTCCCTAACACTGTTTGGAGACATCCGCTTCCATCAGCTGCCAGGACTTCCAGGGTTTGCCACTCGGGGACAGCCCTACAACATGCACTGCCCTGGGGCCAGAGATCCCAGCATTTCCAGACTCTGAGCCAGCTGGCATCCAGGGCTGTCCACAAGTTAGCCATCATGGGGAGCCAGCTGGCCAGGGAGCCTGGCAGCATTGGGGTCCCGAGCCCTGGAGCAATCCACACAAAACTGGAATCCTGGGCTGTCCACAGCCTGCCAAGGAACCCATCAAATTCCTGATGGAATCCTGCCTAGCAGACAAGGATCTATCAAACCCTGCTTGCAATTCACTCAGAACTGATCAAACCCAAACTATCTGCAAAACATCTTGGGATTGATTCTATGCATTGTCTGACCCTCTGTTTTGTTGGAAAATTTCTGGCCAGCTCTAATCTTGGCATCTGCTTATGGCACCTTCTAACAGAGCCATATGGCTGAGAATTGGTAGGTTCCCTGTTGCTATCTTTTGCAATGTTTCAAACAATTCCAGAGCATTAAAAAAACTGAACACTTTTTGTATCTTTCTGATAGATGCAGTCTTTGTTTGAAGTTGTGTGTTGATCATGGTAAGAACAGCAATTGGATGAGGTGGGAATGGCTATGTTGCTGGATTACTTGAAAGCTTTGATTAGCATTTCATGTAGTAGATGGGAGGTTATGTATATAAATAGTAAATTCTTGACAAATTTAAATGCTTGTCTTTTTTATTTGTAGGATCAAAACCCAGTGAACATTACATAGAACAGCTTATACGCTTGAGAAAAGCTTGTTAGGAAATTGTGTAAGCACCACTGAGTTGATGTAATTAGTGGAACAGTGAAATATTTCTGGTAGATATCTTAAAGAATATTTGAAATTCAAGCAGAAACAGTGTGTCTCGTTAAGCATATTGAAATAACAGCATTTTGGTGCAGGTAGCATGTAATAGAAATAATTGTAAATTCCATGGAACCAGAATTTTCCCCTAAATTTGGAAGTGATGAGTTTCATATTGGATATTTAATTGGACAGCAAAACTGTCATATAAACAGCCATGTCTGTCTATTAGGGTATGTCTACACTAGCTCGTTAATTCAAGCTAGGTAGGCAAATCAGGCAACCGGAGTTGCAAATGAAGCCCGGGATTTAAATATCCCGGGCTTTATTTGCATGTTCCCGTCCAGCCGCCATTTTTAAATCCCCCTTAGTTCGAACGAACTGCCCGTGGCTACACGCGGCAGTTTAAAGTTAATCCGAACTAAGTCCTGAGTTCAGATTAACTATTACGCCTCGTGGAAACCTCATGAACAGCTGAAGCTTAGTAAAAACAACAACAAAAAAATAAAGGGGAGGGCTTCTGTCTTTTTTTCCTCAAGAATACTTTGAAAGGGCAGTGGGAAAAATTGGCATACAACACCAAACAAAGCTGATGAAATAATATGATAGGTAAGCAGCTTGAAGGGACTGGAGGTAAAGGCTGCAGCAGTTTCAGCGCTGGTGATTCTCTTAGACAGGAAGACAGGATCATTTGTCTACAGGAATAACACTGCAGTGATTGTTAAAGCCATATGCACTGAAATGAGACATTAGAGAAGCTGGCTTTGGTAACACCATTAATCTGTTAGGACTGCTAGAGTAGGCAGTTGTAGGGACGTTCAAGCCTTCTTGGAGACATGAATCCCATGGGCTGTCAATCTGGATGCAGCTAAAGTGCCATTATAGTCAAAAGAGGGTCTATCATACCATGAGAATGTCCGCGTCAAAACTAATGATCCTGGACCTTTCAGGACCATTATTTTTACTATTATAGACTTTTAAGTTAAGGAGCTTGTACAGTTTAATAGCAACCAGGTCACTGAAGGGCATTCTGTATGAGAAAGCGCTAGATTTTCTTCCTTTCATGGGCACCCTGGTGAAGTATCATTCATTAGTATTAATAAAAAAAGGCTTTATCAAGGAAGGAGTTGAGGCCACCATCCTTTTTCCAGCCAAGCTCAGGCTGTAATGTGAAAGTATTTGGGTTTCATTGAAGCCAGGCTCCTAGGAGAACTCGAAGCTGTATCAGATCTGGAGGCTGACTCTGAGCACTAGGAAACATCATACTCTCCTATTTGCTATGATTTCCCTGGTTATAAACACAATTATCCCCTCAAATGGAAGCTCAGACAGTTGTACGTCCTTTGTTTTTTCACCTCACTGTTTGGCAAATGATTCATTTTAACCCACTGCCTCCAAACTCTCTTGAATTTTAGTCTGCTTCCAAGCTGTGCAATATCTAGAGCTGAGATATTTTAAGACTTCATTACATTGCTAATGTAAATTAAATTCAATTAAATACATTAATGCAATGTCTGCACAGTTAACATCACAAAAATTCCAGGAAATAAAAAAAATGTGCTAACTGTAAAAATAATTTGACTTGCATTAACAAATCCTCTATACCTTGATGCACATTTGAAGATCTAACCACGATCCTAGTATTTTTCCTGCATGTTTCACTGGGAAAACATGTACACCTTATTATGGGATTTTTTTTTTCAAAAGGACATAGTCCATTCAGGGGGTGCAAAGTACTCCTGTAAAACTTGTGCCCACAAAATGCATTATAGGTGCTAATCTGTTGGGAGAACTCACTCCTGGAGTTGAACCCACAATCAACTCCTGAAGGCAAAAGTCCTCAATTACATCATTGGTGCAAAATGGCTCCAAAGAGAAGGATGGTTTGAGTGCTAGTCTGAAATTGCAGACGTGTCTTCAATTTCTGCTCCTTCAGACTTTTTGTGTCATCGTGGGCAAGTTACTTAGGCCATGTCTACACTAGGAAATTATTTTGAAATAATAATAACTCCCAAAATAATAATTTTGAAATAGTGTGTTTTACACTTGAAATTAGTCCAAGACAGGCTCTGTTAATGTGGATGTGCTACCTCAAATTAGAGCCTCAGGAAATACTGGGGAGTAATTAGTTTGAATTACTCTGGGGAGTAGTGATTTCAAAATAGCATCCATGGAGCATCCACACTATCACTATTTCAAAATAGCTATTTTGGAATTAGCATTATTCCTCGTGGAAAGCAGGAGATATTATTTAAAATTACCAGACTGTTTTTTCAAAATAACAGGCTTGGTAGTGTGGATGCTCCACTTGTGATTTCGAAATAAGGGGAGCTATTTCAAAACAACTCCCTAATGTAGACTAGGGCTAAGTATGACAAAGTGGAATTTTCTGTAATTTTTATAATGCCTTTGCAAAACATGATGTGTTGTGTCATGTTACTATTTGGGTTGGGATGAATGGATTATTAAATGGTCTGGCTGAAACCAACCCAACAATTGGCATTTCTCCAGGGGATTCTGTGGCACACAGAACACATGAACCCAGCATGGATTTGAACACCGAAAGGTGGCTGGGGTAAGCATTAGCTTTGGGGAGAGATGCAGCAGCTCTCACCCACGACTGACAAAAGTCTAGAAGAAATCCAGAAATGTCAACTTGGCGGGGTGGAATGATGACTAGGCCAGGATGGAATATGCCCCAATTTCTGTGTCTCTGTGCTAACCCCACGACTTCCTGACGAATAGTTGCAGGTGACTAATAAACCCTCCTCTGTTTTGAAAAATGCATCTGGTGTCACTGCAAAATACTTGGTGTGGTGCTCAGGTCCCTGAACAAAGTAGAAAATCTCTGCCCAGGAGATTTGGATTAACTGAGCAGAGCTCATAGTGTTAAGCAGAGTGCTAGAGCCCAGAGACTCGGACTTGTGGCCTACCCTTGAGGAAGAGTGGGATTCCCTGGGGTTCTGGCCTGTTGGAGGAGTTACTCAAAGGGACTGTAAATGGGGAGCATAGCCGCAGTGCTTTGGTGTAGACTAGTGTTTTTCAAAGAGGTCTGCAGACCCAATTTGAGAAAGCTGCTAACTGGCTGCTCCTGTTTGTTTATTTACCAGCTCTGCAGCCATGGCGCCTTGAGGCTCCTATCGGCTGCGGTTCACCGTTTGCAGCCAAGGGGAGCCATGAGAAGTGGCGTGGAGCAGGCTACTGCTTCCCACCACTCCTCTTGGCTGCAAGCCAATGGGAGCTGTGAGGCTCTGTGGATGCGGACCGATAAACAAACAAATGGGAGTGGCCAGTTAGCAGCTCTTTCAGAGTGGTTCTGTAAACCACTTTGAGAAACACTGGTGTAGACTAGGATTGTTAAATATTGGTTAATTGAATAGTCAAGTAACCTCATGACATTATATCAGTTAGTTGACTAGTCTATAGTCCCTGAGAGTGGGGCCAGCAGCCAGTGTAGTAGAGGCAGCAGCATGGGGTGCCAGGCAGGTGCTGGTCACAAGAGGAGCCAGTTTAAAAACCAGCTCCCCTCATGGACCGGCTGCCTGTTGCCCTGTGCTGCTGCTTCTGAGAAGGTGTTTAGGGTGCAGTCTGAGCTCCTGGACCCAGCATGAACCGGAACTGAGCTGGGCTGCCTGCCCGCCTGGCTCCTAATACGCTTTAAATACAGAGCTGTAGCAAGGGTAGGTCCTGAATCCATCGCGAGCCAGGACTGAGCCAGGCTGCTGGCCACCCTGCTAAAAAAAGTACTGGCAGGAAGAGAGGGAGAAAGGAATGCATGTAGTCTATAGCATTAACCTATAAGCTTTTGCTTATTGGTTAATTGGTTAATTGACTATACTATTACATCCCTAGGGTAGACAGTAGCGGGCCAATCATTTTTGCCCGGGGGGGGGGCACTCCATAAATTTTGGTAAGTCGTCATGGGTCACACATTTCTACTGAATTAATGGAGGGGATGCAGGGGTCTGGGAGTAGTATGGAGGGGATTCTGACTTGGGGCAGAGGGTTGGAGTGTGTGAGGGGTGCCAGGTGCAGGCTCTGGCTGGGAGACACTTACTAGGCGGCTAGGACTGCCTAGAGGTAGGTTGCCTGCCTACTGCCATCTTCCCACAAGCATCTGACTACTGCATGCATGTCTCTGTGCACCCCTTGGAATGAGCGGGGAGAGCGTGTTTCAGTGCGCTGTCTGTGCCTGCAAGCACTGCCCCCACAGCTCCTATTGGATTGAGCTGTAAGGACAGTGCTGGAGGACTTTTAGCAGCCTGGCAAGTCATGGAAGGCCAGACAGAAATGTTAGTGGGGGTGGATCTAGCCTGTGGGCCATATTTTTCCCACCCCTAGAGTAGACACTACCTACACCAATAGGTGAGTTCTCCAGTCAGTGTACGTAATCCACTTCCCTGAGAGATGGTGGCTAAGTCAATGGAAGAATTCTTCTGTTGACTTAGGGGTAGCTCAACTTAATTCTGCTGCTCAGGTGTGTAGATTTTTCATGTCCCTGAACAACATAGTTAACTGACCTAATTTTCCTAATGTAGACCAGGCCTTAGTCTCTTTGTGCTTCATCTGTATAATGGGAAATACTATTATCCTGCCTCAGTGGGGTGTATTTTGTGGATACATTTATTAGAATTTCAGTGCTCCAATACAGTGGAACTTCAGAGTTATGAAATGACCACTAAACCACATGCCTGAATTGGAATCAGAAGTATACAATTAGGCAGCAGCAGAGACTAAAAAAAATAAATAAAAAATAAAGCAAATACAGTACTGTGTTAAACATAAATCTCTCTCTCACACACACACACAAAGAACGTTTAACAAAAAAGATTTGACAAGGTAAGGAAATTGCTTCTGTGCTTGTTTCATTTAAATTAAGATGGCTGAAAGTAGCATTTTACTTCATATAAACTTTCAAAGTTATATTAAGTTCAGATGTAAACTTTTTCAAATAACAACCATATTTCATTCAGAGTTACGAAAAACCTCCATTCCAGTGGGTTCATAATTCTGAGGTTATATTTTTCTACAGTTATAGGGGCCACATAAATAGCATGGATAAATAACTGAATGGCGGTGTGCTTAAGGAGTAAGGGTTATTTCGAAAGTAGTGGTTTCTTTTAAAATAACCGCATCTACACGGCATCTTTTATTTCCAAATAGGGTATTTCGAAATAGCAGCCAGACGTGATTATGCAAATGAAGCGCAGGAAATTCAAATCCTCATTTCATTTGCAATTTCGCTTGGCTGCATTTGCATTCCTCTCTCAAAAGAGGAATGCAGTATAGACATACCCATAAAGACTATATCTAAGCCCAGATGAATATATATACCTCTGTAAGTGCAATGTATCAACTTAAAGGGACCATAAATAATTATTTTAAATTAAGTAGATACCAAATTGGCAATGTCCTTTGAAATTCAGTGGAATCTATAGTTT
The DNA here is from genome assembly GCA_019425775.1 of Rafetus swinhoei. Lineage (NCBI taxonomy): Eukaryota > Metazoa > Chordata > Testudines > Trionychidae > Rafetus > Rafetus swinhoei. The sequence continues at coordinate 43,670,618 of CM033432.1, read as the reverse complement.
GTGTTGCAGCTTGTTGGATTCTCAGATTGCTAGTATTAGAAAAATCTGTTACAAAATGTACTTATAAAAGGGGCTGGAAAAACTATCCCTTTGACCTTGCTTTTAATTAACGGGAGCTGGCTTTGACATGCTGTCTGATGCCCTGGGATACTTATATAAAGGACATTATGGAAGAGCTGCTTATACTTTATTGCATTGCGTAGCAGATTTTGCAGCTGATCAGATATTTTTCCGTAAGGCAACATTGATCTGATCTGTACAAATGTTATTCAGTGTAGCTTAGCTTGCCTATGTCATGAAGGTATATGTAAAAGACAGTTAAAGACAGAGCAATAGATTATCAAAAATGTTTTCCAAGGCATACATTTTCTATGCCTTGCCTGAATAATTTATGTCCTGAGAAACATTTCAGAAATGTAATAAAGTAAACAGAAAGCTCTAACTGTTTCCAACACCAAGTCCCTACACTGACACTTTGTCTGCACTGGCAATTGAGCTTCAAAGCTTTTGTCATTCACAGGTGCTTAACCCTTTCCTCCCAGCCCCAAATAATAAATCTTTGCCAGGGCAAGAAAACACTAGTCATAAGGGGTGGAAGTTGTTTGTCAGCAAAAGTGCTAGCAGTGTTTACAAGCTGCCTGACCAAACCTGTCACTAAAGTCTGATTAGTGAGGACTAGGGATGGGCAAAATACAGCCCAGGGTCCAAATCCAGCCTGCCAAACCACCGGATCCGGCCCGTGGATCACCCTGCTGGGACCCTCAGGCACACAGCTGCTGCAGTCCATGCAGTCCGTATGGCTTTCTGCTCTGCAGGGTAGGGGAGGTTTTGTGTGATCAGCTCCACTTGGCTGGAAGCAACTGGGCAATAGGAACTGACCCAAGACAAACTCTCAGCATCTATTGGCTGGAAACAACCAGTCAATAGTAGCAGAGAGATTGGCCTGGAGGTGGGGGCAGTGCAAGCTTCTTCCCCTTCCCAGAGCTGAGAGCCACATGGAGGGAACAGTGTGCAGTTTCAAATGGTCTGGGTCTGCAGGCAAGGAGCCCAGCCTACGTTGGGGGTGCTGCAGGGCTGCTGGCTGGGAGATGCTTAGGTAACCCCTCTGGCACTCGACCCTCCTGCACCCCAACTCCCTCCTCCAGGTCATCATCCAAACCCTCTGCACCCCCCTGCCCCAGGTCACAACTCTCCCCCAGAACCTATATCCCCTGCTATACCTCTCCCCCAGGCCAGAATCCTCTCCTGCACCCATACCGCCTCCCAGACACTGCACCCCATTCCCCTGCCCCAGGTCACCAGCCAATCCTTCTGCAGTCTGCACCTTCTTTTCCTCTTCTCCCAGGTCACAATTCACTCCCACAGTTTGCACCCCCTCCTAAAATCCCTCCCCCCAAGCCAGAATCATCTCCTGCACCCATACTCCCTTCCTGACCATACACTCCAGTCCATTGACCCAGGTCACAACCCTCTTCTTCACCCAAACTCCCTTCAGACCTCACACCATCTCCTGCACCCCAGTCCCTTACCCCTTGTGCTCTTCTGCACCCAACCTCCCTGCCAGACCTTACAGCCCCTCCACAGAAAAGTGCAGTCCTTGTCCACTTTCCAAAATCTTGGAGTGCCCCGCTCCAAAAAAATTATTGCCCACCCAGAGAGGGGACTTGTTTCTGACTCTAGGAACCCTTAGACTTAGAGTCTGTCCCTTAAATAATTATTCATTATGGAATCAATATAGTGGGGGTGAGTGTTTGTGAGGTGTGTGTGTGTGGGGGGGGGACAATCAACAAAATCATTTTTCTGCTTTTCTTCCACAATGGCTTGTCTGGTGTCTATGGACCTACTTTTGTTGGAGAGAAGATGGCATCTCTTGTGGTAACTAGCATTTCACAGGGCAGTATCATGGAATATGTGGCAGAAAATTATTTGCAAAAGTTTTACTAATCTCTTTCTCTAGGGTTCCACTGATAACCAGGGCGAACATCAGCACCCTGGTAGGTCATATCGATTAGCTATACAGGGCTACATGCAGCTTCCAGGAACACAGCCAGCCTCCCACTTTTCCATGCCCTCAGCCCTGTACTCCACAAGCCACAGCCACTAAGGATGCTAAGAGGTGGGCAATTCGTTAATCATGTAGTCGATAGAATTTTATTCAACTACACGATTAGTCAATAAGGAAAGAAGTGCTCAGTCCCAGCTTGGGCCAGGTCCAGGAGCTACCCCCACTGTGGCTCTGCAGTTTAAGTGTAGTAAGAGCCAGGCAGGCAGGCTCCTTCTACATTTAAACTGCAGTGGGGATATGTCCCCCAGAGAGCACGAGCCAGGACTAAGCTGGGCTGCCTGCCCAGCCAGAGCCACCCCTATCTGCAGTTACCTGGGCTGGCCACAGGCAGAGGCTGCTCCAATAGCGGCCCCTGTCCTCAGGGGGTCCCAGCAGGTACGGTGACCAGGCATGGGCACCTGGGAAGATGCTGTGAAACCACTGAGCTAGTCCACAGGGGGATGGGGACCAGATGCTCAGGCAGCAGGAAATAGGATTTAAATGTCATGGGTCTTGCAGTTAGCTGGTTGGCTGGCTACAGAGCAGCAGAGTTCAAAGTACTAATCCAACCAGCTGGTTGGGAATTGTGGGCCACTTCCTGGAGGCAGAATCAAGGACAAAATGCCTCATGGTGTCTACAGTGCACGTTTGTCAACAACACAGGGAGCGGGAAAGTCAAAAGTCCCTTGTGGAGCTTGAAGATTTTGTCAATGAAAATGAGTTTTTCACAACAATTCACATTGCACTGTGAACACTCAAGCAGTTTTGTCAACAAAAGGCACTTTTCTTCTACAAAACTTGCCAGCGTAGGCAAACCCTACACATGTAGAAATTTACAAGCATTTTATAAAGTCTAAGCACATTTTTATAAGGCTGGTATCTATTTTAACAATACTACCATGCAGCTGAACCAGACGTGTTTCTCTCTCTGTGTTTGTCAGAATACAGTGAGACATGGCTGGGGCCTTGGCCTTGAACTGGCACCAAGTCTGTCAGCATTACACTTTTAAATTTATATTTGAGAAAGACTGTATTGTCTCCTGGTTAAACTGCAAGGAGTCAGAAAACACCACATTGATTTAAGAGCATAAATCCCATTTTTTAAGTGACTCATTGACTTTCAACAGGAAGTTAGTACCTGCCAGACATTTTTGTGCTTTGAAAAATCTACATAAATCACCTCAGAAAGGAGGTGTATGCTCTTAAATCAGTTTGGTACTTTTGAACATTTTACCCATTGCATCATTTAGTTTAAAATACATGTCTCAGTTTCTATAATTGTCACTTCTCTCCCCTTTCACATTTTGTAAGTGCTGAGTATCTTAATACATTCTTTTGATTCTTTTCACCCAATAAACTAGAATTCAAGAGACATAATGCATCATATACATACTTTTTGAATGAGAACTGACTTGCAAAGAAGTTTTGGCTAAAAAACCAGTTATGTTGTGCTCCTATTGAGCCTTCCATCTGAAGCTTTCACAATGCTTAGCAAATGCCAGTGAATTTATCTGCACAATCCTTTCTTCCCTGTCCTCTCTGCTGGTGGAACAAGGGGAACTAGTCTGCATAGCAGGGCTAACGTTGGAATAAGCTATGCAACGTCAGCTACGTCAATAGCATAGCTGAAGTAGAAATAGCTTAATTTGGCTTTTGGCGCTGTCTACACAGCAGGAAGTCGAAGGAAGAGCACTCTTCCTTTGATTTCCCTTACTCCTCCTCATAAAATGAGGGTTACCATGAGTCAGAGTAAGAAGTCCTCCAGCTCGACATTATTTTGAAGTAAAGGCTTGTAGTGTAGACGTGCACTTTGTTATTTTGGAATAACTGATGTTATTCCTAAATAATTCTGCTGTGTAGATGTACTCTGGGAGTGTTGCTGAATCCCCTAGTTTGAAGTACTAATAACAAACACCAAATCCATGGTTTCCATCATCAGCATCCCTATAAAAGTTGTTCCAGCCCCTCTTTCCCCTGTCTCTTAAGAATGTTCAGCCGAGTTAGTCTGTACACGATAAACTTTAAAAAAGAACAAATGGTCTGGTAGCACTTTATAGACTAACAAAACTTGTAGATGGTATCATGAGCTTTCGTGGGCTGCCCATAAAAGCTCATGATACCATCTACATGTTTTGTTTGTCTATAAAGTGCTACCAGACCATTTGTTGTTTTTTAAGTTTATCTTAAGTAGGTATTATTCATCCTACTTTCACAGAGAGATCAAATAAGGCACAAAAGAGGACTTGCTCAAGACTAAGTAGCCACTCAAATGCAGGGCAGGGAGCAGAATTCAGATTTGCCTCCCTGCAGTTTAACCAGGAGACAACCCCTTCTCTTCAACACAGATTTCTAACAACTGGAGAAAACTTTCAAGTTAAATGGAAGCGAGATGGAGAAATGGCCTCCATCAAATTTAAAGAGTCAGTGAGAGCAGTACATACCATATACAATGATATTTGTCATCTGAAGAAGTGGGTTGTGCCCATGACAGCTCATGATACTATTTATATATATTTTGTAAGTCTTTAAGATGCTACAGGACCATTGTTGTTTTTTAAGTACATACAAAATGTATTTTTAAAGAGGTGCACAGAACCCACCACACACATGCATTTGCATGCTTACAGTTGTGGAAATGTCTGCAAATGTGGTGGTGAGTAAGGATGTTTAAATAGCCAATTGCACATACAGTTGTACGAATTGCACTTGAAAGTGCAACTGTGTGATTTTTCTTTTTATGAACGAATGGGCCATTGCCTATTCAAACATGGCATATAATGTCACCATCGGAGCAGTGTTCCCTCTATGTTTTCCAATCCCTGAATGGAATGAATCATCATACTGACATGACATGTCATGTCATGTGCACTAATTTGGAGGTGCTGTGGCACATATTAGTGCACATAACACAATTCATGTGGCAGGGTTGGTGCCAAAGAGTTCTGGGTGTGGGATCAGGCCTGGGGCAGAGGGTTGGGCTGCAAGGGTTTGATGGCTCTGTCTGCCAGTGTTGATTCTGGGGTGGGGCTTGGGATGAGGGACTCAGGGCTGAGACATAGGGTTAGGGAGCAAAGGCTCTGTCTGGTTGTGCTGGGTCTGGGGTGGGGCTCTGGCTGAGGGTGGAGTACAGGGGTGTGAGTGAGGGAAGGCATGGGGCCAAGCTGAGGCAGGGGGTTCCCGGGCCACGCCACTCTGGTCATGGTGGGGGTGGTGTGCAGGGTTGCCCCAGCTGCAGGAAGGTCTGGAACTGACCACTGTGGCCGCAGTGGGGGAGAGAGGGAAGAGGACCTGGACCACAGTTACCTTCAGGCTTGGGAGAGGTGCCAGGTTCAGGCCGTCTCTCCCCTGGCACCAGGCCGGAGGCTAGTTTAGGCGCGGGGTAGCTCTTCTGGTATGTGTGCCAACCAGGCAGCTTCACGGTTGCACAGTTTGCAGGGAACTTAGCATCTGACCTTATTCTTTCCCCTATTTACTTGTTGCCTTGTGACTTATGTACAGATAGAATTGAAGTTTGATAGTTTATGACAGACTTTCAAGGGTTTCATTATTTTATGAATGTTTTGAAGAACAGAGAAGTTGTTCCTTTTGTTTGTCTTCAGTATGATGATGTGTGGATGAGGTTATTGAATGAAACTTCAAAAATACATGTCCAAAGAATGAGAGGTTGCTGGTTAAGTGAGTACTAAGAATCAGAATAGACAGTACTTCTTACTTGCTTCAAAGATCACAGCATGAAATAGCTTTTTATAATAAAAAACATTTGGTAAAGAGAAGAAGCTAAATGGCGAACAGTGGGGATAACAACAAATGGAACTGTGGGCTGAATCATTGGCTTCCCATTTCCTACCTACCTATTTTATTACCTAGTGAAGAATGTTTTACTCCAAGCAAATGGATTTCTTTTTTTTGGAAAGTGCCATTGTAGAACCAACCCACAGCAATCAGTTGGACTCTGCTATTCCTGCTTCACCAGGCTTCAGTTAAAAAGCTAGACAAATGTAGGTTTTTTTCTAGACTTGTCCATTGTAGGACAGGAATACCCAAATTGCTCTAAGTGCTTACAATAATAGTTATGTACTAAATTATGTTTTTCTATGCAGTGGTCACACTTAATGTGTCTGCAGACTGAAAGCTTTTCCTGGTCTGAAAGAATGTTCCTGATCATAAAGTTTTGACAAAGCTCTCATTGCCTTCAGTGGGTCTGGGGCTGGCCCTCAGAGGAGAATATTGGTAGCATTGGTAAACTAGAAGGAACTTCTTAAGTGTGACCATTGTGTCTAGCTCAATGGTTCTCAAATTCTGGGGCAGAATACCACTTTAATGGAGTCACCAGGGCTGGCTTAGACTTATTGGGCTCTGGGACCAAGCCTGAGCCCCAATGACCAGGGCCAAAGCTGAAGCTTCATCCCTGGGGGGGAGGGGCGAAACTCAGGTTACAGGCCCATTGCCTGGAGCTGAAGCCCACCTGGGTCAGAAGGGCGTGGGCGAGCTCAGTCCCCCCTCTGGTGTCCTGTAGTAATTTTTGTTGTTAGAAGGGGGTTGAGGTGCAATGAAGTATGATAAATCTTGGTCTAGCTTTATCCCAGCATGTCCCCAGAACTGCTGGCTTGGGATGTCTTATATGTGCAGTCACTTATTGGACACTGCTAAATAGTGGGGGTTGGGGGTGGGAAGGAGCTGTAAGAGGCAAAGGGTCTTTAGATGCCCAGTTCGTATTAAAAACCAATACGAGTTGGGCTCCTAACGTACATCTCTGCCCTTGACACTCTCGGCGGGATCTCTTACAGACACAGAGAGATATGAAATATTCCTTAGATTGGCTTTTCCACTTCCATTGTATTTCTTTATGCCAGTGGTCCTTAACCAGTAGATCGGGATCTATAGTAGATCCTGGAGCCTCTGGCAGGTGATCCTGACTGGTTTGGCTGGGAAGCTATCAAGTGCTGGCACTTCAGCTGCCCCTGCCTCCACTATTGTGCATCTCCTGACTTCTGCCTTGGAGCTGCCCCTCCCTGTGAGCCTCCTGCTTTCTGTGCAGGGTGGGGGAGGCAAAGAAGGGGACACTGATGTTAGGGTGTCTGCCTGCTCCCATCCTGTACCCCATCTCCACAGAGAGGGGGTATATGACAGGGCACAAGATGAAGGGAGCTTGCTGACAGCTGTTCCTATGTCTAATCATTCTCAGCACACTTAAAGGGGCAATGAACATCTGTCACTCTCACAGACTTTGTGTCTCTGTCACGTACACAAACACACTTTCTCAGGCTTTCACACTCTCCTCTTGACTCAACACATACATGGGGTATTGGGACATTTACTCCTTTCAAAGTGTGTTATTTTAGGCTTTTGATTGGACTGTGTGTCTCATAATTTTTATTTCTCTCTTATGCTTAAATGTAATTATTTTGACTAGTGAGTTTGAAAACAGCTGGCCTGTCATAGCTGGACTAATTATTCCTGTGGTAATTTAAAAAAAGTATATCTAGGTTTTTGGTTTCTCTTGGTGGTGCACAGCTGCACATTACCTTGATATTGGTGCACATGGCAAAATTATTCCCTCTAATTTTTCCATCCGTGTGCAGAACACTGGCTGGGAGTCCCCTGGAATTGGGCTTGATCACCTGGAGGCTCCTGCAACCAAATCAGGAGACCAACTGCTAACAATCAAGTAGCCCCCCTAGCCTGACCTTGCACAGCTCCTGGAAGCAGCTTGCATGTCCCTTCAGCCCCTGGGGAAAGCAAGGCAGGAGATCTCCACATGCTATCCTTGCCTGCAGGCACCACCCCCACATCTTCCATTGGCCGGGAATGGGGAAACATGGCCAATGGGAGATGTGAAGGCAGTGCCTGCAGATGGGCTGCAACACACAGATCCACCTGCCCCTCGCCTCAGGAGTTGCTGATGAATGTGCTGGCTGCTTTCAGGAGTGGCACCGTTTCAGAGCTGGGGTGATCTTGCCTTAGCCCCAGTGCACCACCTCCTGGGACCGCCTAAGGTAACCGGTGCCCTGCCAGAGCCTGCATCCTGAAACCCTACCCCAGCCCTGATCCCCCACTAGCACCCCAACCCCCTGTCCCAGGCTCAGCCCGGAGCCCCTCCAACACTCCAAATCCCTTGGCCCAAGAGCAGAGCCTGCACCCCACCCCTGCACTGCAACTCCCTGGTGAAAGTGAGTGAGGATGGTGGAAGGGAGGGGAGGTGGAGTGAGCAGGGTGTGGCCCCGGAAAATAGATGAGGCAGGAGGCAGGGCAAGCATATTTGGGGTTGCCATAGATCCTGGATTGTACTTAAATTTAAAAAGGGATCTTGTGCTTAAAAAGGTTGGCGACCACTGCTTTAGGCTGAACTAGGATGACAGTTGTATCATATGACAACAATACAGCCTGCCTTAAATGAGATAGATCCATGTAAATCAAATAACCTCTCCTTTTAAAGATTTTCCTGCTGTTTGTTTAATTCAGTTTAAGTAGCATTTTAGACCCCTATCTTGTGGAGACATAAGCACATTGTTAAATGCATGAGAAGTCTGACTATAATTGTGTGCTTTAAAGTTAAGCATGTGCATAACCTTTGCAGGATTGTATTAATAGCTTTATCTTCAGTGAGAATGAATGTAAAGGATAGGGACCATTTGTTCTGTGTTAGTACAATGCCTAGCTTAGTGTGATCCTGATCCATGACTGGAACGCCAATGAATTACCATAATACAAATAAGTCATAGAAAGCCAAAGTCCATGTGGAAGTAATGTGTGTATGGGGGTCAAGTGTATATATCTATAAATGAAAATTGTACATAATAGAATATAACTGGTAAATCAAAATGTGTTGTTATATGACTGGCATGAGCTGCTGAATTTAAAACAGATGTTTTATCGTCTTGAAAATATCTCTTTGCTCTAAGTAAGTGGATCTTTTTCAAAAAGATTATTTTTTCAAAACCTACTGAATTTAGGATTCAAAAGAACGCTGGCAAATAGTTGTGTGTCTATAGTTTGTTTTGTAAAAACTCAAGGATACATAAGTTGATTTTTAAATTTCAATGGCAATCTATTTTGTTTGTACTGCAGGCCAGAAATTCCAAATGTTAATACAATTCACTCTGTCAATAAAAAGGACAACTGACTGGGAACATCCTATAGATGCGATTTTGGGTGTTCAATTTTGAGGCATCTAGGTCCTGACTTGCAGAGCATCCATCCATGGCTCTCCTTGACTTCTACTGGAATTATAAGCACACATGGTACCTCTGAAAATCAAATCCTACTTATTTCAGTTTAGACAGTCAAAAACAAGGAACCTAGAATTAGTGGCCATTTTTCAAAATGTGGCCAACATTTTAAAACAATTTTGTTTATATTTTTAAATTTTTAAACTAATTTTGTTACAAAGTGTGAAATCCTTCTGAGTGCTAATACCATGTCAGTGATTTTATTATTTATTTTATTTATCCAAATCTTTTTTTAAGTTAGAATAATAATTGATGCAGAATATTGATAGTGTCAATAATGTAAAATAAAAAAGATCCTAAAACCCCTTGGTTCAAATTCAAGAGGAAGAACACATAGTACAACAATTTCCTCTTTGAATTGATCAGATAAATAATTATTCATTCTAATGTTTGTAGGGTAATATAAGGGGCCACATTTTGAAAAGTGCTCAGCCAATTTTTCAGCACTCACATATGGAGTGAGATTTTTCAAAAGTGCTTAACTTCCAGAAGCTTCCATGGGGAAAAATAGGAACTATTGGGTGGTAGATGCATAAGAAAATCAGGCTGTTGGTTAGGTGCATAATTAGGAACTGAGCTCTTTTAAAAGCCTGATCCTAGTTGTGAGTGTTAAGCTCTTTTGAAAACTCTGACCAAGACATCTCTGACTTACAAACTCAAGTAGTCAATAAAAATGGTCCTCACTAGATTATCACTGCTGTTTAGGGTTACCAGGTAGCTTCAGGAAAAATACCGGACACACTTGATGGGGGGGAGGGAAGGGACCAGCCGGGAGGGAAGCAGGGCTAGACGGGAGCAGGGGGGGACGGGAAGCAGGGCTGAAGGGTGGGGGTTGGTGGCAGTGGGACTGGCCAGGGAGATCGGGGCAGCGGCCAGCGGGAAGCAGGCTGGTCGGGGAGGGGGTCAGGGGCAGCGGGGCTGGCCAGGGGAGATCAGGTCGGGGTGTCGAGGGGAGATCGGGAGGAGGAGAACTGGACAGCAGGAAGCAGGGCTGGCCAGGAGGGGATCAGGGGGAGCAGTGCTGGCCAGGGACGGGGAACAGGGGGGGAGAGAATTGGCCAGCGGGGAGTGGGACTGACCCGGGCACATGCACATCCCAGGGTGTTGCCTGTCCCGCGCACAGTCCCAGCGAAGCACGAGGAGTCCGGCTACAGCTCCACAACGTGCTTGAACAGCACTCAGGAGCGCGACAAGGCTTCTCCTCCTCCCCAAGGCGTCACTCCTACATCAGATGCAACCAGAGGCTCCCAGTGCCGATCGTGCCCTGCCTCCCAGCCACTCCCTCCGCCCCTGCCAGGCTTCCGTCGGGCGCCCAGCCAGAAAACCAGAAAATACTGGACATTGCACATGTGCAGTATTTTCTGAATTTTTTTACCAGACAGAGGGCCCAAAAACCAAACTGTGTGGTTGAATACCGGACACCTGGCAACCCTACTGCAGTTAGAATTAAAGGGAAAAAAAAGAAAACTCTTCAAGTTGGGTGCATTGTCATTAATTTCCCCTGAACCATCAAAAAAAGTTCCATATGTGCACTAGATACATATGGGGTCATACCACTGCCCCCCAGCGGTTCTCACTTTTCTCTCTTTTTCTGCCTCCCCCACATCGTGTGAGAGAATCTGGCCGTCTCTCACCACACACCAGAAAACTTAAATAAATAAGACATGAGCGGCACAAAAGGACTTGCTCCATCCCCATGCATCGATGGCTTTAAACCAGTGGTTCTCAAACTGTGAGCTGCAGGATTGGTGCTCCCGCCCCCCAAGCACTGAGCCCACATTGGCACTCCTGCAGCCCCTTCCCTGCAAGGTTGGAGCACCAGTGCCGGCATCCCTCTGTGGGGAGTGTGGGGTGGGGGGGGAAAAGGAGGCAAGCCTTGTGGGCTGGATCTGGTTTGCAGCGGAAGGAAGCGACTCTGTATGTTGCTGCTCTCCCTCCTCCTGGGCAGGGGAATGGAAGTGCAGGAAATCACTTGTCTAGAGGCTTTCCCCACTGCTCCCATTGGTCAGAATCACTGCCAATGGGAGCAGTGGTGGGGGGGCAATGCCTGGGAACGGCAGGAGGCATGGAGCGCCTCCCCATCCCCCTCATACCCAGGTCGTGCACTCCCATCCCCCTCATGCAACTGCCTCCTCCTGAGATCCTGCACTCCCCCATACTCCTCCTACACCCTCCTTTCCTCCCAGCCCCTCCACCCCCAGCTCTGCACCCAACTTTCTGGGCAGACCCTCCAACCCCAGCCCTGCACCCAAACTCTCCACCAGACCTCCCACCCCTAGCCTGCTCCTACATCCAACCTCCTGGCTAGATCCTGCACCTCTACCCCCTCCTGGACCCATTTTGTAACCATAGGTGGTTGGCTGGTGGTCCACAGAAAGGTCTACATTGAGCAGGTTGGGCCACGAGCCAAAAAGTTGGATAACCACTGTTTTAAACCTGTGTGCTTCATGATTTCATCATCAGAATTGTATGCATTTGTATTTTTCTAAGGGGAACTCCAAATAAACCACATTGTGCCATCCAGCTCTGAGGGTATGCAAGATCACCACGTTCCCATGTGTCAGTGTCTGGGTCCCGATGAAAAGAGAGAAAATGGCAGTGTAAGTGAGGAAAAGAGAGAATGGGAAAGATCAGATTTGGGGCAGGCTCCCTAATTCCTTTTCCTTTCCCCATTTCAGGCACTAAGGGCTTGATTCTCTCTGGGACGGACAATCACTATATAAAATGGTTTAGCGGGCAAGAGCCCTAAACCCTCCTATCATCCTCATCTTGTTTCAGACTAGGAGGGGAGACAAACCTAACTGGTTCTGCTGGTAGATGCTACCTTCTTCTATTGTATGGAGAGACAGGGGTTTACATATGTCTTCCTTCTGCCCTTGATACCAACTGTCATCTAGACAGAGTGGATTGAGTAGAGGTATGAATAAGTAATTTTGCTTCCCACCCTATATCACTACAACCCTACAGTTCTAATCCGTATTCTTTGGGGGGATTACTACTTTGGGTGTTTGGATTGATAGGAGAGGGTAGAGCAGGTCTTCTCTGAAACAGGGATATTTGATGGGCTTAACCTTTTGCTCCCTAGTATGCTGACACCTGTAACATGATAAAATGGATGACACAAACAGGACTGCTAGTGAGTAACTACTGGGTGCTTGTGTTGACTTTTGTGCATGTTCACTTACAAAAATTTTCTGATTTTACCCTAAACGCATTTTAATTCTGTGCCTGACCATTATGTTGCAATATGACCCTGTAAGTGGACTAGGCACTTTGGAAATATTCTGGAAAGTTACCACCTGGCTGCTTGCCTGATGGGTTCCTTAATTGCTGATCTTTTGATTAATATGATGTTCCTATACTGATTAGTGGAGTGACAGCTCATGCATCTTATGTGCTGTGTAAATGTTGCTCACTCGGCCCCTGCCTGTGAGCAGTAGGATGTGATCTGTGCAATTTATTGCCTGGTATAGCCTGTGCTGAGTCTGGAGAAAACTATAATGAAGCAGCTCAGCAAGTGTCAGGTTATCTGTTGCAGTAGTTGATGCCAACTGGTAACTGTCTGAACCAGAAAGAGCTGATTAAAAACTCTGACTTTCTCTATTTTTGTGCAGGTCATGTTTCTATGGAAACTCTCTGATTTTAAGGAAAATGTTTAACTCAGATGTTTGGGCCATTTAATATTTTTGGGTTATTTTAAATCAGGCAAAGGTTTCTAAGCATCAGAAGAGTGAAGTTCTGGAACAGCCTTCCAACTGGAGCAGTGAGGGCAAAACCCTAACTGGCTTCAAGACTGAGCTTGCTATGTTTATGGAGGGAATGGTATGAGACTTTCTACAGTGGTATGTAGCTGGTCTCCAACTGCTAGCAGCCAATATCCTCAACAGGTGGTGAGGGGACAGCAAGATGGGAAGTGCTCTCAGTTACCTCCAGAAAAATCTTTACTAGATAACTGGCAGGTCTTGCCCACATACTCAGGGTCAGACTGACTGCCATATTTTGGGTTGGGAAGGATTTTTCCCCCAGGTTGGATTGGCAGAGACTTTAGAGGAGGGTTTACCTTCTCCTGCAGCACAGGTCACTTGAAAGTTTAAATTAGTGTAAATGGTGGAAACTTTATATAGCAAGGTAATAGGATTTTTATTAAATACAGATGGCTGCAAGAAAAGTGACTTTTTATGGAACTTCTTAGTTACAGTGTAAAAAGGTATTACTATAGTCAGACCTCTTTCAAGTTTTACCTTCTCTTTGAATTTGCTCCCTCTGTCGACAATATAGAAAATCACAAAAAAGTGAAGCAAAATATTAAGTTATTTTCAATCTTGATTCTTCTCCTTTCAACAAGATTTTGAAGTTTTGCGGGAGTCTTGAATTTGGACATATGTTTTTACATTGTGTAACTTGCAAAGAGAGAAATGAGGTATATTGATATGAAATTAATTTTTCTTTAGAGCAATCCACTTTATGAAAAGTGAAGCAACACAAGGTGTCATCTTTACTGCACTGGAAATAGAAGAAATATTCCTTTTCTCTTTGTTGCAGCATACCACTTTACTTTATGATCTCTTTTCCAGATAGTCTCTTAAAGAAACAAAGGAAATTTCGATATTAAGTGATGAGAGTCAAAATAACAACATTGCATATCATCTGTGTAATTTGGCATTGCATAAGTTGGAATGAAAATCTATCTTGCTAAATCTTTAATGTTCTTGTACACTCCCTCTCTTTTATTTTCCAGGGGAGAGGTGCACAGGCAGGAGAAGGGATGGGATTGTTCTTTTCCTTTCTTTTCTATTTTCTTTTGTTCTTTTTTTTTTTTTGTCCTCCTCCCCGCTAGGTGGAAGACCATACCATAAAGTGGCCACTGATCTCTCAGAAGCTATCAGGCTATTTTTTCAAACCACTAGAAAATATGTTGCTTAAAGAATAAAAAAAATGGAAAAGAGACTTGAAACAAGTAGTAAAGAACAAAAGAGAAATATATGTTTATACTGAGTATAATTCAGGAGGATTGTTATTTCATTGAATTTTGCATATCTTGGGTTTTGTTTCACATGTCAAAGTGGTCTCATCTGTCCTCCTACATTGCAGTTAAAGAAATTTTAGACTTAATATTTTGTATTCTCTATTATTTCGTTTGTTCCAATCTATAATAGAACATTCTTTAGAGATGTGATTTAACACAGTAAATAATACCTGCATTTCTTTAAAAGTGACAAGATTGTCCTTGGCTTTTGGTCATTTTGATCTGTAGTCCTGTATAGATTTTGTTATACAGTAAAACTCGAATAGTCCGGCATCCAATAGTCCGGCACTCCTGATAGTCCGGCATCAAAATGGCAAGAACCTAGTGAGTGAGCTTTGGCAAAAAATGAGTCACAAGGTAACAGCGGCAGCAGCTGAACTGAGCAAAAAGGGTAAAAAAGGCTTTAAAAAACTAAAACATTACAGTATACTGTATATAGTATGTACAATAAAAAGGATTAAGAACACTTTATATACAGTATATAATATATACAGTATATATATAACCAGTTTATAGTACCTCCTGATAGTCCGGCATATCTGATAATCCGGCACCACCTAGGTCCCATAGGTTCCAGATTATCGGAAGTCTACTGTAGTTAGATACAGGACAAAAGAGAGAGCCTGGGTTATTAATAAGCCATTCAGTCCCCTGTAGTTGTGCATAGTAATTTATATCACCATGGTGATAAAAGGCTGCTAGGCAGACTTTCCATTAGCAAAAGTTTTTTAAGATCCAACAGTCTCTTTGATCAGTGTGTTGGATTTCAGCTTTGAATATCTAGAAGATGAAGATTAAAGTCAATGTTTTGATATGTTTTGTTTTTGGAGATAAAAAAGCAAAATCCAAAGTTCTCACAGGCAACCCTTCAAAAGATTTTTTGCACTTGTTGGGGATAACAAGAGTATGAATCAGCTAACACATTGTATCATTACCAATCTCCTAGGGAAATGAAGGCTGTTCTAATCAATGGAAAACATTACTCTTGGAACCCCTGAAAAATACTTCTGTATGTTTCGTATCAACTTGGCAAAAGGCTACATTTAATTTTTGGTATAGATTGTATACACACTGTTAATACAGATATACCAGTGGAAAGTTTAAAAAAAAAACTTGTATCAACATTAGCAAGCATAAAGAAAATTATGAAAGCATTATGTCTTCTATGGCAGCATTATTTATATAGCTGGCACTGAGTTGCTTGCTCATTGAATTTTTTATTGAAAGGGTTTTCCCACAGAATATTGTGTCTTTCACTAAACAGGAGTTCTCCCAAAGTATCTGATTTCCATGGAAAGCTACTTTTTCTTGATGCACTGTCCCTCTTTACCGAGAAATAGACTGTGGTGCTCCATGGAAGATGTAGCGTGATCAGATAGCTTGCCCTTTAGAGAATAGGACCATAAGGCACCTGAACTAAAATTTCTATGAGGTAGTATTCAAAAATCAAAATTCCCTACTGGGGTGGTGGTGAATGTGTGGATGGGTGGATGGATGGATGGATGGACACCTTTTTAAAATCAGCCCTATTAAACAAGCATCAGTTAATAGACATTTTCAGAAAGATATTTCATCAGCTTAAGACGAGGTATTGAAAATCAGTGGGCATTAGGCACCTGGGCACTCTTGTAAATCCCACTTGGCATGAATCAGCATTTTTAGGTGCCTAAAGAAGTGCTTTTAAAAATTCTAGCCTGTATAGGATTGCCAATTTTGGTTGAATGTATTCCTGGAACTTTTATCACATGACATAATCTTTATTCCTGGACTTCAGGACAACTCTGTGCCCGTAGGAGCCAAAGTCTCACTGAAAGTCACGGATTTGGAAATGGGACTTGGACTGGTACATTCATTCGGTACTTTATGAAAAGAAAGCCACATGTCTGCCTCATTAACTGTAGCCTGGCACATGTGGAGTCACACCCATATAAAGCAGGTATAAACACCAAATACCAGAGCAGTAGCATTTAATATTCACCTTGCATCTTGCCTTATATCTCTGCCAGACAGTGGACAATCAGCCTTCTAGTTTTTTATGCCCTCTCCAAAATACCATTATTGATCTTGATGCATGGAAAGTACATTGGAAATATTAGTTTTAGTCCCAATGCTGAAAAGTAGGTCACAAACAAGCTGTGAAATGTGAGTAGAAGCATTTTAATACAATCTTGTTTTGTTCCAGGGAAGTAAAAACATATCCTAAGTGACTCCAAAAAAGCAAATACTGAATATGGAATAGATATGTACACAGACAAAACGCACTTACATCACTTTAATATGGTGCCATTCAAATATAATGTTATTTTTTCCCTGAATATTACCCTCTTTGCTTCAAAAAGGCCTTACCTTGTAGCTTGGAATCCTGTTCTACAAACTTTGAAATTAGATTTGATATTCTTGAAAGTAGAAAATGATTATTTCAGTACTATATCATTTTTGTTCACATTCATCTTTTGATCTATATCTCATCCATAAAAATGTACAGAAAAAGTGATGTAAAATTATCAGGTTGATAATGGCATTGTAATGTAAAATGGCTATATTTGCATAGTGTCAGAAGTAAACATTTTATCGATTGGGGGATCACATCTTTTGGAAAGTGCTCTCTTAAAGTTGTTCAGTATTCTGTGGAGAACACTGATATTTGTTGTGCCTTAGGCTGTTTAGTTTAGCACAAGAGGACAGTGTTGCTTCTTGATAAATGAGGCTCAGGATACATTTACATGAGGGACTGAAATTGTGTGTTTCAAAGTATGATAAAGGAAATAGCTATTTATCACTCTGTGTACTCTAGTCGTGAGTGTTCTGTTGACATGGTCTGCAGACCCTTCTACAGTATGTGAACTGGGGGCTCCGCTTATCTACAATTTCATTATTGGCATAAAGCAGGTGCCAAATAAAATAATAGAAAATCAGTGTGAACCCCACTTACAGAAATTCCTGAACAATGAAGTATCTTTTCTCTTTCTCTGCTCACCTACAGATGTGCAGATGTTGTTTTCTTTAAAGGCTAGTGCTCTTGTTAGGTAACCGGGTATGGGATTGGAATCAGAAGGCCTAGAACTTGACCTTCAACTTATGTAGGTTTTCCACCAAAGTCAGTAGAGCAATGACAGTATATACCTCTTGAGAATCCGGCCTTCAGCTTAGGTGGATGTAGATTCTATTCTTGGTTATTCTGTTTTCCTCTCTGTGCACCATTTGCAAAATGGGGTAATAATGCTTACTCCCCTTTGCAAAGTGTTTTGAGATCTGCAGGTAGAAAACACCAGACTTCATGGATATTATTATAATTACACATGACACTAGCATTTTCCACAGAGAAGTACCAAGAATGTGAGGCTGTATTGAATTTCTATTCTTTATCCTGCCTCTGTTTCAGCAGTGACCTGATTACTGGGCAACCCTCTTGCTGCTGCAGGGATGGACAATGAATCATGAAATCTAACTGTGTAGATTAGCTTTGCAGAAAAAGATGTACTGTACTTCATTATATGGTTCCTTCAGTTTAAACACATGAATTTACAAAATGCTATTTGGAAATTGCAAGGAATTTATTTGCTGCATATCTTACTCAATTCACTTTTCTGTGCAAGAAATGGTGTCTGATCTGCAAATTACTTTTTGTTGTGATGATTTCAAATATCAGAGTGGTTTTTCCACATCTGAATAGTTTTGGGGAGCATGTATCTAAGCATAAGGATCAAAAAGCTTAGGGGGAGATTTTTAGACACGGTAAGAGGTTAGGAGCACATTGACTTTCTTGCACTTTTGTGAACTTTCCCTTTGAAGGTTTGGGATGAAATTTCAGAAACAGGTATTCTGCTGCAGTCTAGCAGAAAAACAAGCATAGGGCCGCAGAATGGAAAGTCTACCAGTATGAAACTTCAATGATGCAATAATCACTTCTGGGGCAAAGCCCTTTAGAAAGCTAGAAAAGTCTGCGCCTATAGCAGGGGGACTGGGTAATGCACTGACTGTGGCTGTGTCTAGACTACAGTTATTCCAGAAAAAGATATGCAAATTGCGAACTGCAATTTGCGTAGCTTTTTCTGCTTCTTTTTTGGAAGAGGCTTTTCTGACATTTGGCCCATCTACACTGGGCCAAATGTTGGAAAAAACCCTTTTTCAGAACATCCCTTCTTCCTCGTAAAATGAGGTTTACAGGGATGCCAAAAAAAAAGTGTCTGCTCTTCCAAAAAAAATTTCAGAAGAGCAGACGCGTTCGTTGGATGCAGTAGAGTTTTTCCGGGATACAGACTAGATGTACCCTGTGAGTGTCCCACATGGGGAAATCACCTGCTTTCCCTCAGTTTCCTTTGTGGTGAGTCCCCCTCACAGTGCAAGGTAATCAGATGATGTATCAAAGTATATCACTGTGTTCGATGTAGGGAATGTTTCCCAGGGAATTTAAGAAATTACAATCTTAAAAAATGACTTTGTTGAGCAAAAGTTCTTTGTTGAGGGCTCCTTAGTTCTACTCAGAAAAGGAAACAGAGAATTGGCCAAGGAAACTGGATGAGAGTTACGGTGCTTTTTGCTGATGAAAACCTTTTGCGGTCAGAGTCTAACAATCCTGGCTCTGATATCTACTTAGTTTCTCTTGTACCAGGAATAAATCTCTTCTAGGTCCAAGGACACCGAAGGCTGTTTTAAATACCATGACCTGCAATAGAGATGTAAAATCCCAGTTAATAAGTTACCTGGTTAAACTTTAGGCTTAACAGGTTGGTTAACTGATTAAGCGGGATCATGCTCCCTTCCCCCGAGCATATTTGGTCCCCTGTGTTTGGACTCCCGGCAGCCTCTGCTGTTAGCTGCCTTGTGCTTCGGGCTGCCGGCAGCCACTGCCACCCCACCCTGCAGCAGAACCCTGCAGCCTCAAGCATGGGGGGACTGATTTCTGCTCATATCCCCCCATATGTGGGAGCTGGCTCCTGACCCCTGCATCCATGGTGGGCCAGCGGCAGGGGGATTAATCATTCACATCCTTAGCCTGCGGTGTGTCATTTCGTATACATTAAAAAAGTAAGAAGAGATTTTCAAAAGCACAGAGAACAGTTAAGCACTTTATTTCCAGTGAAAGTTAACAAAAGTTTGGTGCCTTGGTGCTACTTGTGCCTTTTAAAATCTCTCTTAAAATAAATAACTGCTGAGCACCATGTCTATGGCCTTCAGCAGAGGTGGGCAAGACAGCCTCTGTGGGCCGAATGCAGCCTGCCAAGACGGTGAATCCAGCTCACGGCTGCCCTGCCACTCCCCCACGCCCAGGCCAATCGAGACCTAGGGATGGGGGAGCACGCAAAGTCTCCTCCCTAGCCGGCAGTTCTCTCTAGCCACCGTGCTCCCCTGGCAGGGCGGGGGGCAGGGGACGAGGGACTTTGCGCACTCCCCCCACTCCCAGGCCTGATTGGGCTGGGCGTGGGGGAGTGCATGAAGTCTTCTCCCACTGCTGCACCTAGAGGGAACCACCAGCTGGCAACAGCTGGCAATTCTCTCTAGGTGCTGGGGGTGAGGGGCAAAGACTTCCTGTGTTCCTCCACCCCCCAGACCAATCAGAGTCTGTGGGCAGAGGGGCCTGAGAGGTCTCCTGGCCCTGCCCCTTCTACCTAAGGCCCCACCCCTTCCGGGGCGGCCTGGGGCCACTTCAGAAATTTGTGAAGTGGCCCCCTTTTAAAAATTAGTGCCCACCCCTGGCCTTCAGGCTACATAATACTATACAGGTGGTGACACTTTTAAAAGTACCTTTGGTTCCCTGTCCTTACTCACCCCAACATGCTATGCCACTAGGGTTGCCAGATGGTTTAACCAAAAATACCAAACATCCTCCTCCCCAAAAAAAAACATTGGGGAAAAATTTAGTTGAGAAAAAAAAGGGGGAGACCAAAGTTGTTGAGCAAAAAACAGGAGGCGAAAATACTGGACTGTCCGGGTCAATACTGGACACCTAGCAACTCTATCTGCCACAGTTATCAAAAATAACTGTAAAAAGACCCTGCCTATGTCTATGCTGCAGCTCTTGTCCTGTAGCACTGCTGTGCAGACACTTCCATCAGCGGAAGAGTTTTTTCCATCTGTTTTGTTAATCTATCTCTCCAAGAATCCTTCCATCAGCCTACCTGTGTCTACACGAGGGACTAGGTTGACTTACCTTCACTGCTCAGGGCACACAATTTTTCACAGCTCTGAGCTACATAGATAGGTTGAGCTAAGATTTGTAGGTGTAGGTCAGGCCTCAGTTAAGGTTTTCTTGCAGGAGGGCTTCAGATCAGTCTCTAAGAGGAGGAAATAATTACACGGTAACTTGGTTCCTACTCACTTTTCAGAGCTGGAGAATTTAGCAATCTTGCTGCACTCAGGGTTAGGTGTATGTTTACACACCACAGAGCCAGGAAGCTACAATGCTGCAAAAGTGGGTGTAGACTTGTCCAAAGACTTGTTCTTAAATTATTAAATTCTTGCTACTTTAATGGCCAGTGTGAATTTCAGAAATAGCACATTACTTATTCTGCCTCAAATACACAGTACTTGGAAGCCTGCAGAATGGTTTGCAAATCTACTACTGTTTCAGCATTACCTTATTTCTGTAGGATGACTTTGAGAACTACTTAGAATTCCAAGCTGTTCCATTTTTCCTATTAATTCCTTGAGAAGGTACTGTACATCTGAAATTGATATGACACAAAGCGATTTTTGTCCTTAGGGTCTGCAGTAGTTAGTAACATTTACTATATCCTGGACTGCAGCTAGAATTGATTTGACAGCGAAGATGATGAGGACATGGAAACAACCTTTGAGTAGTTTTAGTTAAGTACTATAGCATGTATAACAAATAACATCCTGGGGGAGCTCCCTGTCTTGTGAGAAATAATTGAGAGTGAGAGAGGCATATATGTATGTAAAACTACATTCCCTAAATGGTTAACAATCCTCAATAATGTATATTTGTTACTACTGTAAATATCTAAATCCATACATGGTGGAGCGAGCAGAAAATTAGCTATCACTATGTATTCTCTAGAACTCTAATAACCCTGTTTTGTAAAGTGATTCATTTTACTCTGTGTTCTAATATTCATTTATCACTGCTCATCCCTGACTGTATAATCATCAGTGGTCACCATACATACCTTGATTGAAAGATGAATTATTTTAATGTATCACTGTGTTTTTGGCTTTAAAAATAACATTAGCAAGAGCCATTCCTACTGCAGATGGATGCAATGCAAGATTTTCCACGTTAGTTGCTTCCGTGCTCTTTATCCTAACCTGAAACTTCCTTGGTTTACCAGTCATGAGCTGACTTGTCTATTTAACATTTATAAAGGGAGTGTCACAGGGCCAGGGGGGAAGGAAGCTGCCCATCAAAAGCAGTTTTGTGTTATGGGCAAATGAAGAAAAAGGGTAGATTGCTAAACTATCCAGCTCTGACAAGTGAGTAGGAACCAGCTGTGCCACTCTCAGCTTTGAAATTGATCCATCCTATCAAAATGGTACAATAAACTAATTCACTATCAAATATAATTTGAAACCTGAAATTAAAAGAAGGTTGCAGAGTGAAGCAACTGGAAGTCAGGAAATGACTGAATTAAGTATGTCTGCATGAATTATGATGCAGTCTTGTATTACATGGTCAACTTTTTTTAATAGGACCTTACCTCATTAGGGGTGTGAGTGTGGCAGTGTTCACCAGATGAGGCAGCTGTTGAGTATTTCATTTGAACAATGTCATTCAGTGTATGGCCCATGCTTCATTTACTGTTCCCCTCCGCAAACCCTGCAATGAACACAAAATGATTCTGTGTAAACCTTTCAGTGGCCTTAGTACCTGAGCACCTCACAAACTTTCGGTCGAGTCAGACTTGATTCTCTTGAATAGCTTTGTGATAGTAGCGAGTATTAATAGCCCAATCTGCAGATGATGCTCTGAGGCACAGGGAGATTAGGTGAGTTGATCAAGGTGACATAGGAAAGCTGTAGTAGAGACAAAACCTAGATCTCTTGCATCCGATAGCAATTTATATCTTCTAGACCATTATTCCTTTTCCAAAGGCCCTCCACAACATTCACTATAGACTATAAAACCTCTGAATCATAGAGTCATAGGGCTGGTAGAGGTGTCAGGAGTCATTGAGTCTAGCCCCCTGCCCAAGCAAGACCATCCTCAATTAAATCATCCCAGCCAGGGCTTCGTCAAGCCGAGACCTAAAAACCTCTAGGGATTCCACCACCTCCCTAGGTAACCCAGTCCAGTGCTTCACCCCCCCTCCTAGTGAAATAGTTTTTCCTAATATCCAACCTAGACCTCCCCACTGTAACTTGAAACCATTGCTCCTTGTTCTGCCATCCATCTCCAAGTGCTTTAAAATGGATTACTTGAGGATCCCCTCCATGATTTTTCCGGGGACTGAGGTGAGGCTGACCAGTCTATAGTTCCCTGGATTGTCCTTCTTCCCATTTTTAAAGATGGGCACTACATTTGCCTTTTTCCAATCCTCTGGGACCTCCCCCGATCGCCATGAGTTTTCAAAGATGATGGCCAAAGGCTCTGCAATGTCATCTGCCAGCTCCCTCAGTACCCTTGGATACATTACATCCAGATGCTTGGATTTGTGTATGTCTAGCTTTTCCAGATAGTTCTTAATCTGTTCTTTCTCCACCGAGGGCTGCCTACCTCCTTCCCATACTGTGTTGCCTAGTGCAGTAGTCTGGGAGCTGACCTTGTCTGTGAAGACAGGCAAAGAAAGCATTGAGTACTTCAGCTTTTCCCACATCATCTGTCACTATGTCACCTCCCTCATCCAGTAAGGGCCTCAAGTCTTCCCTGATCACCCCCCTATTGCTAACATGCTTGTAGAAACCTTTCTTGTTACCCTTCACATCCCTTGCTAGCTGCAATTCCAATTGTGCTTTCGCCTTCCTGATTACTCCCCTGCATTCCTGAGCAATATAGTTATACTCCTCCCTGGTCATCTGTCTTGTAATCTTCCCTTTTGGGTTTAAGCTCGCCGAGGACTTCACTGCTAAGCCAAGCTAGTAGCCTACCACATTTGCATTTCCTACTGTGCATCGGGATGTTTTGCTCCTGTGCCTTCAATAAGGCTACTTTAAAATACTGCCAGCTGTCCTGGACTCCTTTCCCCTTCATGTTAGCATCCCAGGAGATCCTGCCCTCTGAGGGAGTCAAAATCTGCTTTTCTGAAGTCCAGAGTGTGTATTTTACTGCTCTCCTTTCTTCCTTTTGTCAGGATCCTGAAATCAAACATCTCATGATCACTGCTGCTCAGGTTGCCACCCACATCTACTTCCCCTACTAGTTCCTCCCTGTGTGTGAGCAGCAGATCAAGCTGCGCATGGTCCCTGGTTGGTTCCCTGAGGACTAGTACCAGGAAGTTGTCCCCAACAGTCTCCAAAAACTTCCTGGGTTTTCTGTGTACTGCTGTATTGGTCTCCCAGTAAGAGAGCAGTAAGAGAGACAGGGTGTTTTGAATTCTTAGATTACACAATCTTCTATGCAATCCTGCTCCGCTCTCTGCCAGCACGCACTCTCAGTGAGGCACAATTACTCTGATTGCTTCCCTTTGGAGACTTACTATTCTTTTAGGGGATTTGTCTGGACTGATTTTCTATGATTTTTTTTTTAAATGCAGAAACAGAGAAATTCACAATGTCCAACTAGTCACTATGCAGAAGCAGAGTGATCTCTACTGTGCTATATGTGTAATCAGCAATGCAGGTTGCCTCATTCCATGTGTACTTTTCTGTATCCTGCATAAGAAACCAGGGCTCCCTAAGGGCTGTTCACTCCCTATAAACAACTACAGCAAAATTCCACCCCACCTAAAACATTGGTGCATTGAGCAGAATGTTGAGGCATTGCCTATTCCATCCAAACTTCCACTCAGTTTATACAGAAATATGTATTGGCAGTTAATTTCATTGTTTAATATATTTTTGTGCACATAAATGAAGCACTTTTTAAAAAATCTTTTATAGTTCAGTAAAATCTACTTTTCATCACAACATCTCACTGATCATCTGATCAGTGAAAGATGCCTCTATGAGCCAGGGACTTTGTCTCTGGAGAATACATTACTTTTACCTTAGAAGAAAGCTGCATCCCGCTGCCCCTTCACACACATCTCCAACTATACTTGGAGTAATGAGGAGTAACGGTAGTTCGAATTAGAGATCCTAATTTGAACTACCTACTCTGTGCCGCGTGTAGCCGCGGGCACAGCGTTCGGACTAAGGGGGATTTAAAAATGGCGGCGCCCGGGAAGATGCAAATGAAGCCCGGGATATTTAAATCCCGGGCTTCATTTGCAACTTTGAATGCCTACATTAGCCACCCTAGTTCGAACTAGGGGGCTAGTGTAGACATACCCTAAGTCCTTAGTTCGAGTTAACTGTTACACCTCATTCCACCTCATTGTAACCCGGAAGAGCCGGGTTCGGGTGATCTGCGCATGCGCAGAACGATCTGTGCATGTTCTGATCGTCGGACAGCACGGCTGGCGAGCGGGGCTCACCGCGGTTTGGCGAGCCCTCCTTATAGGCATGGTAATTCTGAGTACTGCATGTGCTCCCTCCAGCCCCTAACTTGGAATCACACAAAGAGAGAACAGGCAAGGTATCTAAATACAATGCAAATGTCAGCACTGTATCCCCATTGGTTCTTCTGGCCCTCTGCCAACACCCTTGTTAGCTACCTGAGTTTAATCCCTTAGTCCTGCCAGCACTCCTCCTTTCCATCACATTGCCTTCACTCTTTTTTTTTAATTGTTTAACAAGGAGTTTGAATAAAGGCTTGTCCTGGATATCCTTTGGGTCCATGTTACAGTCATGCAATGAAAAGTAGTAACACATGGATGAGGTCCATTTGCCTGTGATAACATTCCTAAAAGCAATGTTCATAGACATACTGGGTGAGATTTCAGAAGCACCCCTGGGATGTAGTTCCACAGTGACTTGTGCTGCTAAATAGAGTGTGTGAATAACTTGGGTTTTGTTGGTTGGTTTGTTTAATGGCAGCTTTCATTTAAAAAAAAAATCAGCAAAACAAAAAGGGGAAAAATCATTTTGGGTCAATCCGAATGTTTGTATTTCTTTTTTGATTTAAAGTGTCTTCTAGGGTTTGTTTGTTTGTTTCTTAAATAAAATTGAAAGCGGCTAATTAGAAACAGTCATTTCAAATGGAAAAATCAAAGTGCTTCATTTTGAAATTGTCAAGGCAAAACATATATTTTCACATACACAAAATGCCTACCCATTCACCCCCCCAAAACACCAACAAAATTTGGTGAAATCAGCATGGATGTGTTAAGTATTTCAGTGTTGCTGAATCTTTTTATGCCCTCCCCACTCATGCCTCCCAAAAAGTTTCAGATGGAAATGTTTACCTATCTCTACTTTTACATCTAACTCAATTAGAAGCCTCTGAAAATCTCTCTCAATATTTCTTGTAGATGCTGAATTTCTTTTTTCTCCCTTCTCATTTCTATTTCTGAAAGTAACTTCATGGGTGACAGGTCCTTTAGCTAGGACAATGAAGAAGCTGTTGATGATCTGTATACACCACCCTTTGGTTCAGTATGAAATATATTCAAGAGACCAAATAACCAATGTCAGTCAGATGTATTGTTAGGAGTCAACTACAAGACTGCGCCCCCTGCTATGCTTGCCAACCTCCCTCTCAGCTGGGGAGATCCCGGTTCCGAGGCTGCCCCAGCTCTCCCCACACTGGCCCTTGGGCCCCCACCCTCCTGGCCACTTAACACACTCCCAACCCTGGCTCTTTGCTCCCTGGCTGCCAGAGGGGGAAAGGGGCAAACGGGCCGACGACGCACTGGGCCCAGCTCTGCACCCAGACACCTAGAGGGGCCAGGCCAAAGCCACATGGGCCCCAGTTCTTCCCCCGCCTCACCACTGGGGAGAGCCCAGCCCCAAGGCTGCCCTGGCCCCGAGGATGCCCTGTCTCTTGCCCCCCACCAAGCAGCCCCCGCTCTTGGCCCCCGGCACTGGCTCCCCCTCACCCCGACCATTGGGAGGGACTGGGAAGAGGATCTTCCCTCCTTCCCCCACTACCGGGGAAGGTCTGAGGTTGCCCTGGCCCCAGCTTCTTACCCTGGTTACCAAGGAGGACCCAGCCCGAAGAACGCCCCCCAAATTCCCCCAGACTCGAGGCCGCCCTGACTCTTGGCCCTCCTCCTTGGCCCCTTGGCCCCAGCCCCAGCTCTCCCCCGCAGCTGCTGGTGAGGGGACCAGGGTGAGGTCATGCCTGGTCCCCCTGGCTTCCAGGAGGCACAGACCGAAGCCAGACTGGGCCCAGCTTTCTCCCGGCCACTGAAGGCGAGGCTGAAGCTGTGCTGGGCTCAGCTTTCTCCCCAGCTGCTGAGGAAGGCTGGGCCAAGGCCTCCACGGCCTCCGGCCACTGGGAAGGAGAGGGGAGGGCCAGGGCCAGGGCCACAGGCATCCTTAGCTCTCTATGTGGGCCCCAGGGAGGGCCAGGCTGGGAGTGGGTGGGGCATGGATCCACTCTGTGGATGCAGAGTGACACAATGACATCATTGCATTGTTAATTTCACCTTTCACAAAAGGTTGGCTCTCAAAGCTACACCTCTAAAACTATTGTTTTTATACTCAGCCTCTTTATAAGCAAAAAGTTATGATACATGTCATCTGAATTTAGATTTAATCAATCAGCTTTCTGTCTTGTTTTTCTGGTACTATGATGTAGTCCTTATCTCTGTGCAGAAATGAGATACTTGACTTGGGTGAACAGAATTGTGAGGAGAGTATAATACATGCAGTATAACACATAATTTCCAAAAGCTTAGCCAGTACACACATTATGTACTATTAATACCAACGTAACTGGCATCCTTCCTGTACAGTGGCATGTCCCCTTTGTAGTCTGTTGCCAGGAAAAAATGATGATGAAGAGAGTGACAGAGAATTTCTAAGGGACTATATTTTGCAACAAGGAGCTTTCCATATGGTTTTCCTACCCTAATTTTCAAAGCACAGGCTTTCACTGAGGGTGGTGTGAAGCTGCACTACCCCAGGGAAGAACATCTGAGGAGACTTTTCCTTCCTGATTTCCTCCTGGGCCATGGTACTACTGCATCTTCTCCCTTGCAGACAGAGGGGTAGGGGAGAAAGCTGCAGCCTGCATGCTAGCCAATGCGCAAGAAAGCAAGAAATGAGGAAAACATTTAGTTCACATGCACAGTGATCTGTCCTTGCATACTTGTGCCAGAAACAGGAATCATTTACCCCTTAGTCTGACAAGAGGCACAATGGCATCCTGCTATGTTTATTGACCAAAACTAAGTATATATCATGATCAATTCTTGATTTCAAGTCCACAACAGATGCTGAAGGGTTTTCTAAAGGTGCTGTTCAGAATGGATAGTAATGAATTCAAGAACTCAGTTTATCAAGGGCCTGATGCCCTTTAACCATGCTTATTGAGAGATGATGCTTCATTTGATGGCACGTCTTATGCAGCTACCTGAAAAAGATCTCAGAAAACAAGCTGGGCAAGGGAGCCCAGCTGGCGGGGGAGTCAGGGTTGGGGCTGGAGGGGAGGAGGGGGGGCAGGAGGAGGTCTGGATAGTCTGCTGAGAGCTCTGAAAGTTCATTGTGCAGTTAGCACTTCATTGTAGCTCGAGAGGAGTTGTTTTCTGAGGTCACATGGAATGAGGAGGCCTGACCTGAAACCCTGCAACACCTAAAGCTTTCTGGGTCAAACAAAGCTACGTCCTGACAGATCACAGGACAGAATTGCGAAGAGCCAAACCTTCCACTGTGGTTCTCTGGGCTGTCCGCTTTCTAACTTCCTAGCTCCCTTAGCAGAAATGGTGTCATTGGCTCCAAACACCTGTGCCTTATTGTAGACTGGCTGTAGCAGCAGTAACTTCTGTATGGATTTCCTATTGGAAATCTGTCAGGCTGGCTGGAAGACATGCTGCAGAAGAAACTGCTCATGTGAGCAGCTTTCATCCAGTCAAAGTGGCTCTGGAGAAACATGTAGTAATGTTGCTCCTCCAATGACCTTGTCCCTTGCCTGGTTTTGTTTCTATCTTCATGTATAATCTCCAGACTTTAATAATTAGTAACCTGATGTGCCATTTTTTCATATTCTTTGGAATAATATTTAAATGATTTTTCATCCTGCAGCTTATAATATTACTAGCTTGATCTCAGCTGGAGGAGACCTAAGAACAGAAGGCCTCATTTCTCACCTGGCAACTCCATTTCTCTGGCTCACATGAACTTTCCTAGGATCCCTGTTGTGCCACTTAGTTTTAAATTTTGTCGTTTATCTTTGTAGATGAAATTAACAGAAGATGAATCACTTGTGACTTGGTAAAGGACCACATGAACCAGTCGTAAGCATAAAACTGAGAAATTATGTGATATTCAAGCTTGAGTCATAGCTATGTAGGGTAGTGGAGGACAGTCAAAGAGACCCTAATTTCAGGGAAGCAATCCTCCTTGAAGTCTTCATTTTTCAATTTAACATTAAATATGATGTCTGAGTTGGCATCATGCTACTCTGTAATTAGTTACAGCTCCTTATATATATCTCAGTTGGTTTTTTTTAAGACATAGCTTACATTTTAATATATTCCTTCAGGAGGATTAGAGAGTTACTTAATATATATTTTTCATATATTAAAATCTCTACCTTCTTCTTTGCTCCGCCAACATTTACTGAAGTGTATTTTGAGTAATCAGCCTCCCAGTGGACTGTAGTATAAAAGCAAACCTCACTTTAATACACTTAGGTTTACAAAGCAGTGTGAGGAAATTCAATTACCTGTTCGCAAACACAGCCTTCTCCTCCAGTAACATTTTTAATATCATTCTCAATTTTAATATAACTCTATTGTCAGTTTTTAACCATCGTGGTTGGGCCATTAATCAAGAGCACAGGCAGGTGGGTAATAACTCAGGCGTTGTCAATGATAGGATTTACTGCTTAGGATTTTGAGCAAATAGTGTTCTTGCAGGGGCTCCTGTAGGCTGGGAGGTCAGTGGGGTTTGATGCTGAACTGTAGCTCACTCATCCATGAGGCAAATCTAATTGAGTGCAGTAGTTAGAGTGAGGGAAATATCAAGCTTCATTTATTTTTTCAGCTGCGGGGCTGAAAAACCAAGCTATCTATATATCTGGCTTTGACGCGACCCAGGACGACTTCTGCAACCCATGACCCATGTGCCCTTCTGTGTTTTGTTTGGTTTAGGTCTGTGCTAAAATTGGGTTCCTGGCAGTCCCCATAGAAAACCAGCTTTCTGGTGAATTACACATGTTCTCATAGCAGCCTCTTCTCTGTAATCCTAGTTAGTACGCTTCTTAGGAGGGAGCAATAATATAGGCTGCTGGGTTTAGAGCAGCCCTTTTTATTGCTTCTGTAGACCTTGATTGCCCTTGGTCCTCATGCAGCTGTGCAGGGGATTAAAGGCTTCTCTTGCTTCTCTGCCTGGCATAGTAAAGATGGCTCAGATTGAAGTTCTGGTGCAGGGGAGGAAGGAGTTGCTCATTTGGGACTCCACACTCAATGCTAGTGGGAGAAGAAGGTCAGAGCCAAAGTAGTTGTCCAGACACATAGGCTACGTCTAGACTACAAGCCTCTTTCGAAAAAGAGCGTCTAGACTGCAACCAGTACTTTCGAAAAAACAAGCCACGTTTTCGAAAAAGAGCACCCAGGCTGTCTGGATGTTCCCTTTCAAAAAAGCATAGTTTGCATTACATAGCGCCTTTTTTTGAAAGAGCACTTTTGAAAAAAGGCGTTCTTCCTCGTAAAACGAGGTTTTCCGCAGTTGAAAAAACTGCGCTTTCTTTCGATTTACTTTCGAAAGAATGTGGCAGCAGTCTAGATGCAGGGGAAGTTTTAAAAAAAAAAGGCCACTTTTTTTTTAAAAACCCTGTCGTCTAGACACACCCATATAGTTAAAGCACTGGTTAAAACAGGGCTGTGGGCAAATATTGGGGCTCCACTGCTATATTTAACTGTGCCTCTGCAGGTACGGAAGACTGCAACTCCCGTTGGCTGTGGATAGCCATTCCCAGCCAATGGGAATTGCAGGAAGTGGTGTCCCAGTCTGTGCTGCTTCCCACGGCTCCGATTGTCCAGGAAAAACAATCCCTTGCCGCTGGCAGCTGTAATCATTATTACCTGCAGAGGCATAGGTAAATATAGAGGCAGTGGCCCGCCAGGGCTAACCCCGGTGAACTGCCACTGTTTTATTGCCCACCCCCAGGTTAAAGTCACTATTTATAGTTAGACATCACACCGATAGTAAAGATTTGCATCAATGGTGCAAAAAGCCCTCCGTGCAGATAAGAGACGTAACTAACACTTGGACTGGAGTGACATACGTGCATTAATTAACTGCTGGCATTCAGATGTTTGCAACTGGGCAGCTAGCAAATACAAAATCAGATGTGCTATGTTTATTTACCCTAGAAAACCAGATGAAGAATAACAGTTGCTAGTCCTTCTTCCAGAGGAAACCTGTTTCAGTGTGATATATCTGCTCACCCTGTACATTCTTTCTATCCTTATGCAACCTTTATTCCCTTTAACAAGTTACCCCTATGCTTTGTGTGAATGAAGTTTTTGATTCCTAAAAGAAGCTAGATAAAGAATAATGGTGAGAAAAGAATTATTTGGTACAAATTGTACTTTTGTATTTGACAGAGAAAAAGTAGGTGAGGTAATTTCTTTCATTGGACTAACTTCTGTTGGTGGAAGATACAAGCTTTATTGACACAGAGAGCTCTTTTTCATGTGTATTATTTATGCAGCTAGTGCTGCCTATGGCAACTTTATCTCCTGCACTTGGTGGTTTAGCTTTACATAGCAGATAATCCAGGTGGACACTGATCCAACAAATTCATCTGTTTTAATGAGTGTGGATGATCTGTGTGAAAAATAAATCAGTTAGCTTACATGGAAGCCTTAAGATTGGCAGACTCAGAAAAACTGAACCTATTCTTTTTCGTCCTTCCTCTTCCTCTTCCTTACTAGGTATGTCTAGACTTGGGTACATCCAAGGAACGCATCTGCTCTTCGGAAATTTTTTTTTGAAAAGCGGACGCGTTTTTTCTGAATCTCTGTAAACCTCATTCTACGAGGAAGAAGGGATGGTCCAAAAGAGGAGTTTTTTCTGAAATTTGGCCCCACGTAGATGGGTCAGATGTCAGAAAAGCCTCTTTCGGAAGAAAACTGTAAAAGATACACAAATTCCGGTTCACAATTTGCATATCTTTTTCCGAATTTTCTTGTAGTGCAGACATAGCCTCTGAGTAGCTCTGTGAGCTCTCTGTGCTGAGGAATATCAAAGCCTGTCCCCCCTTCCACTGAAGCAGCAGTCTGCCTGCCACTATAATCCTTGTGCAGGGCAGAACAGGAGCACTCCAATGATTTGCTCTTTGTTTGTTTCACAAACAGAGCAGCTCACTCAGCTGTCAGATAGTTCCTGGAGCTTTGAAAGGGGAGGGGCACATGCCTGCAGGGCAGTAAATAGAGAAACACTGATCAGAGCCATCAAGGCAGGTATTGTAGGATACTGATGGAAACCAGCCACTGTCTGGAAGCAGTTAAAAGGGCTTGTGCCACCCTGGCTCTCAGGCAATGTGTTAGAAGCGATGCCGGGAGCCCTTTAAATAGCAGGAGTTGAAAGGGCTCACAGCTCCTGCCCCCTGTTAATGTGATGCCTGGGACTGCAGAGGAGGCATGAGCCCTTTCAATTCCTGCTATTTAAAGGCCCTGCCCCTTCTGCCCAAAGCCCCGCCCTTCCAGGGCAGCCCACGACCATTTAAAACAAAGAAAAGGAAGTTTTTCTTCACTCAGCATACAGTTAACCTCTGGAACTCCTTGCCAGAGGATGTGGTAAAGGCTAGGACTTTAACAGGGTTCAAAAAACAGCTAGATAAATTCATGGAGGTTAGGTCCATCAGTGGCTATTAGCCAGGATGGGTAGGAATGGTGTCCCTAGCTTCTGTTTGTCTGGAAATGGGTGACAGGGGAGGGCTCACATGAGGATTACCTGTTGTGTTCCTTCCCTCTGGGGAATCTGGTATTGGCCACTGTCGGCAGACAGGATACTGGGCTAGATGGATCATTGGTCTGACCTAGTACGGCCGTTCTTATGTCCATTAAAAATTTTTTTGAAGTGGCCTCCACTTCAAAAATTATTGCCCAACCCTGCTTTAAAGGCAGGGTCCCAGTTCCACAGCTACTCACTTACATGGATAGCCTCTCTCTCCTTATTTCAGTGTCTCATCAGATTCCTTCATACCATGCTAATTACTGTTCTGTTTTTCGCTTTTTTAAATGCTTCAGTATTGTCTGTCAGTTTTGAGATAGCAGTTACTACACACTGTTAGGCAAATGATATCATGACTGACAACTTAATAGATGTTTTCCTCAGAAATGACATAGCTCTTCCACTTCCAGCTTGATACAATTAAAAAAAGTGGACTTGACTGTTCTTCTAATTTTTAATCTTATACAGCTGAAAAAAGTCATCACTTCTGTATCAGATAAAAACAGAAGCTGCTTATCTACAAATTAGCTGACTGCATGTAAGCTTTGTATCTAACAGGGAGACATCTCTTGAAGAGACCCATTGGAGGGGATTAGGAGTGAGTTGTGTCTGGGTCATTGTTGCTAGGCAGAGTTAGCATCTGGAATTGGGTGTGGTAGTTTGGGGTCTGCTTCAGTGGGTTCTGTCTCTGTTGCTGGGGTCAGACTCCATGATCAAGCAGGCAGGGCAGCTGCTCTTCTAAGGCCATGTGTCCCATGTGAGCTGGGAGAAGCTGAGCAGAGGAGCAGCTGGCAGGCTGTTGTCCCTCTCTCTGTAGCACTTTGCAGCAGGTATTGATGATGTTAACCCTTTAACAGGGAACATGGTCAATGTTAATTATAGAAAAGGGAAACTAGGAGGGAAAATAATGTCTTCTGTTTTGATTTTGGCCAAACTGTTCTAGTTAACTTTCCCAGCTAGTGTGATTCATCATCTGTTCTTTAAATGCAGCAGTGGGGAAAGAGTCATTTCTATTTTTGTTATTCTCAGTTTTGGTGTTTTCTTGTAACAGGGTTTCCTTTAAATCTGTATACCTGTGACTTATCTGAGTGACTGGTTAATCAGTTAGTTGGCTGGCTAGCGGTGTTCCTCTGCAGAAGAAAAGCTGCATAGATTCCAGCTGAGGATAGGTCCTGCAAGCAAGTGAAGGGAATCCTCATTTTTTCAGGAAGAATGGCTCTTGTGCAAGAGGGGTTTTTTTGCACAGAAAGGAGTCATCTACACAGCTCCTTTTTGCGCAAAAGCCTCTTGCGCAAAAACGGCCCCTAATTAATTATGCAAATGAAGCACAGTGATATACTAATCCATGCTTCATTTGCATAGGCTTTTGTGCAAGAGAGATGCAGTGTAGAAGTAGCCTCAGTTTCTTCTTACTGTGTTTTGTGTGGACTGAACTGTTCAAATATTACCTTTGATTTTCTTTTTAATGTCGTTTACTGTAATTGTGAAGATAATTTCTGGGTTATAAGAAAACTACATTATGTTGTAAAAATTAGATTATTATTTGTTTCTTCATAAGATTTTTGTAAAGTTTATTTAATTTCTTTAGTTCTTTGGGGGATTTGAATGTGGGGAGGTTGGCCTTGCTGAAAATCCTTAGGGTACATCATTTACACAACAGAGCAGAAATCAAATTAAGGTATGCAACTTCAGATATGTCAGTTGCATAGCTTTAGTCAAAATAGCTTAACTGGGCTTTAGACGCTGTCTACACAGCAGGAAGTCGAAGGAAGAACACTCTACCTTTGACTTCCCTTATTCCTCGTAAAATGAGAGTTGGAGAAAAAAGTCTTCTAGATCGACATTATTTCAAAATAAAGGCTTGTAGTGTAGACGCACCCTTTGAGACTGAACTCTGGGTCTTCAGCTACTTTTCTATGGAAGTTGGGTTTTTTTAAGGCACTAGAGAAGGGCAATGAAGTCTAGCACTCCCGAGGTAACATTTACATTAGATCTCAAGCTACTATAACTATAATAGCAACATTAACAGCCCACTTTAATCAATTACTTGCTCTTTTAAAAATTATTTTTCTCTGTGCTCTCATTTTTCTTCCTCTGAGGATAATTTTACAGAAGCTTGTAACTAAAGCTGGACAAATATTTCGTGTGGAACCTTTTCTTGCTGTAAAATGCAGATTTAGGTAGACTTTAGATTGTTTCAGTTGGGGAAAAAGGAAAAAAGTTGGAAATGTCAGAGGAGCTAATCTTGGGATTTCCAAATAAATATTTTTGACTTTGTGTTTTGGATAATTTTGCTTCAGAATTTTCCTCAGTTTTATTTTGGAAACAATTTAAAAACTTTCACAACCAAGATTTTTTTTCCTTCAGTGACTTGGGGGAGAGGAGGAAGGTTGTCATTGTTAGTAACAGTAGTGGATGACCACTCTAGAATAGTCTACATGAATGAGGTCGTTCTAAACTAGGAGTGGGGAAGACCGTCTCTTTGGGCCAGATCTGGCCTGTCAAGTCAGTTGATCCTGCCTGTGGCTGCCATGATTCTCCCCTGTCCCCAGGCCAATCAAGACCTGGTGACAGAAGAATATGTGAAGTCTCCTTCCCCAACCAGGGGCACCCCCACACACACACTCTCAGCCAGCTCCTGCACTCTCCTTCTCTCCCAACCTCTCCTATTCCCACCCTGCTCCAGCACCCTTTTTGTCATCATGGGTGGTTGTCAGGTGGTCCACAGAAAGGTCTGTGTTGAATGGGGTGGGCTGTGGGACAAAAAGTTTGAGAACTACAGCACGTAACCATTTCCCCAGAATTGTGGGTTCTTGAGTATGTCACATCTCAGTTCCCCCATTCTCTGCCTGTGACATACAATAGTTTAGTCTTCTGAAGGCTGCAATAATATGATCTAATTTAAGTTGTTTGGTTGGAAGAGTAGGTGGTGAACGGGGCTGGTGACCTTTGGTATATGGGAAATCAGACTAGATGTTCTAGTCTGACTTCATATGTTATGATCTTCTGACCTGGGGTCAGAGTCAATGAGAGATTGTGACTCCAGGACACAGAACATTGCTGATTTTTCATCCAGTGTGGTCTATCTAAGGGTATGTCTACACTAGCTCGTTAATTCGAGCTAGGTAGGCAAATCAGGCAACCGGAGTTGCAGATGAAGCCCAGGATTTAAATATCCCGGGCTTTATTTGCATGTTCCCGTCCGGCCGCCATTTTTAAATCCCCCTTAGTTCGAATGAACTGCCCGTGGCTACACGCGGCAGTTTAAAATTAATCCGAACTAAGTCCTTAGTTCGGATTAACTGTTGCACCTCATTCCACGAGGAGTAACAGTCCTTAGTTCGGATTAACTGTTGCACCTCATTCCACGAGGAGAAACAGTTCATCCGAACTAAGGACTTAGTTCGGATTAACTTTAAACTGCCGCGTGTAGCCACGGGCAGTTCATTCGAACTAAGGGGGATTTAAAAATGGCGGCCGGATGGGAACATGCAAATAAAGCCCGGGATATTTAAATCCTGGGCTTCATCTGCAACTCCGGTTGCCTGCTTTGCCTACCTAGCTCGAATTAACGAGCTAGTGTAGACATACCCTAAGAGACACTGTTATCTGCGTGAGGTCTTTCACCTCATACTGCCCCTTTTTTCTGTCTCCTTTGGTTTGCTGGCAGTGTAACTCCAAATCAGCTCACTACCACACTGACTTTTTCCCGCAGCTGCTCGCCTAATAGGTATCCTCTGCTGGGGGGAAGCCCTGCAAAATTGTCCAGGATTGAACTGCCTTTCTGAGTACAAGCTGGTTGTAGCACATTTGCCCACTTTACTCTGCTCCCTCCTGTCTCAGACACACTCATTCTCCAAATTTCTGAGTAAATCCTGAAACTGAGTATGCCACGGAGAGTGGAGGGATAGTACAGTACCATTGAGGCAGCTGACTGCAACTCATTCCCAATTTTTTAAGCAAGAGATCTCATGTGTAGATCCTGTGGGCACTTTCTGTGTCACTGTTTGTATCATGTAAAACAAACTCTTTTCCTCAATGCTGTGCTTACTTGTAAATATTCCATGGTGTAGCACTGTTGGTTGTGTAATATCTGATAACCTGGCTATTGTCAGCATCTAGCATCTTGAAAACTAGAAATTAATGTCTGGGGGCATTTCAAACAAGGTTGGCTGTTATCAGATAAAAATGTCTAAGGATGTCATTAGAATTGCAATGGGGGTTTTTAAATCCTATTTCCTCTAACTTGTCATTTGCCCAGGAAAGTGAGACGGTTCAGATACCAATTATCAAGAGCTTATACAAGTGTCATTTGGGAACCTGGCTATAGTCCTGCAGTGCTGTCATTTCATAAACATGTAACTGCAGGTTGTTTCTTGGAGGACACAGTTTTGAATGTGTCACAAAACGAAGTTGGAAGCTTGGAAGTGAAGACTTTCTGCTGCTGTTTAAATTTGAAAGTGGAAGAAAAGAAAATTAAATATGAGGAAATGTCACTTTGGCATCACTAGAACCAACACTCGGTGCCTATAATACACACAGCCTACAGGGTCCTTATTTAAAAAAAAAAAAAAGATTGCTATGTAGCGGTATGTCATATAGTAATTTTTTTGTTTTTAAAGAACTGGATAGATTTTTTTTTAGAAGTATGTGATAGGAACATAAGCTTTGGAGAAGCTGAAAGAAATTACATTGATATAAAATAGGGATGTAAGCGACTAGTCAACTATCCAATAAGCATATGGGGGAGCAGGAGCCAGTGCTGGTGGGAGCTGGCTTAAAAACCGGTCCCCCTCCCAGCACCATCTCCATGGGGGGAATCATTCGCACTCAGTCCCCTCACTGCACTTCAGCCTTTTAAATGTATTAAGAGCCTGGTAAGCTAATGGTTCTTAATACTTTTAAAAGGCAGAGCCGCAGTGGGCCTCTGAAATTTCCCCTCCTTATCAACTAATCGACTAGATGGAAATTCCATCGACTCATCGATTAGCTGATTAAACGCCATTTAACATCCCTAGTATAAAACCTATCCGAGAACAGAACTGCATATGCACCATATTTACTATCACAAATGTTGCTAAATATATTGTATATGGGAAATTATTTTACCATAGTACATGGAAATCCTGATGCCACATTTCTGGCTGTATTAATCTAAAAAAAAGTTGCAAAAGGCAATAAAAATTATACTGGGAGATGATCCAAAAGTGTTAAAAATTCTTGTGAGAAGTGTGAGTAGGGGTGCCTAGGGCAGCCCTTGCTGGAAATGCCAAGGTAGAGGACAGGCTGCAAAAGAGAGAGCAGATACTCCCAACACTGGTGGGTAACACCAAAGCTAATATTCCCAACCAGCCACAAACTGTGCTTCTGATCCATAATGATTATCAAAAGCAAAAAAGAAATCACACAGTCCCCTTTATAGCATTCCAGCTCTGGTTCCCAATCAGCATCTAGGTCCAATACAGTGAGAAGTTTTCTTAACAAAGATTCTGCTCACATGTGTAAAACGTTCTTCTGACCCCAAAGGGCCAGCTACATTACCAGCCAATCTTTTAGTGTCTAAAACTAAAAATGTATTATAAAGAAAGAAGATGAAGAGAGATGTTAAATGGTCAGTCACCTACATAAAAAAGCTTCAAAGTCCATCAGGTTCCTAGCATTACTGGTGAGGTTTCTGGCTTGAAATTCCCTCTGGAATACATCCACAGCTTGATGGGTCATTCAGTCCTTTGTTCAGAGCTTCTTTTGTAGAAAGTCTCAGAGGGGTAGCTATGCTAGTCTGTATCTGCACAAATAATGAGGAGTCCTGTGGCACCTTAGGGTATGTCTACACTGCAGAGTTTTTTCAGAAAAATGGCTGTTTTTCCGAAAAAACTTCACTTAAGTCCACATTGCAATTGCGTTCTTTCAAAAAAAAAAATGGAAAGAACAGAGGGGTTTTTCCAACATTGGTAAACCTCTTTCTATGAGGAAGAAGCCTTTTTCTGAAAGAGCTCTTTTGGAGAAAAGGTATGTGTGGACGGGGAAGAGGGAGTTATTTCAAAAGAAGAGGAAAGAGGAAAAAGCACAGATGCCCTGGTGACCACGCCATCTGTAGTAATCACAGCTTACATGAAAGATAGCGTCCATTCAGAGTGGATGCTATCTTTTGAAAAAGCAGATCACTTTTTCAGTGCACGTTTGCAGTGTAAACGCTCTCTTTCGGAAGAAGTTTTTTCGGAAGATCTCTTCCGGAAAAGCTTCTTACGAAAGAAGACTGTAGTCTAGACATAGCCTTAAAGACTAACAGATGTATTAGGGCATAAACTTTCATGGGTAAAACCCACTTCAGATGAATTGGAGTGGAAGTTATAGAAGCAGGGGTATATACATGGAAGAAGTTGCTTGTGTAAATGAAGCTAATCAAGTCAGGGTGGAAATGGGTCATTCATAGCAATTGGTGTAGAGATGGGAATATCTGGAGAGGGGAAATTGCCTTTGTAATGCATTAACCATTAGAGATCCTTATTTAATCCTAAACTGATAGTGTTGAATTTGCAAATTAATTCCTGTTCAGCTGTCTGTCTCCCTTTGTAATCAGGCTTTGAAATTCCTTTGTATTCCATAAAAGCTGGTTCCTGCTAGCACTGGCTCTGCAGTGAGGCCTGCCCCACTCCCTGCACTGATAGAGGCAGCAGTGCGGAGGGGAAGCAGGGGAGGCTGCCACGAAGGAGCCTATGCCTGCAGTGGGCCCTAGCTCACTGTGAACAGAGGCTGGTTCGTGGCAGCATCCCCTCTCCATGGGGGTCTCAGCTCCCCAGAGACAGAAGCTGGAGCAGTCTCCGTCTGCTGGGAGCTTGGATTTCCTATGGAGAGAGGCTGCTGTCCACAGCCCAACTGGGCTGTCATGGATAAAGGCTGCTTTGTGGCAGTTTCCCCCACCTCCTTCACCTCCCCTAGCAGCCTCTATCCTTGGGAAGCTCAGACGCCCACAGACAGGGGCTGCTGCCACCCTGTGCTGCTGCCTCTGTATCAGAGGCAGCAGCATGGGGCTGCAGGCAGCCGGTCTGCAAGGGGAGCTATTTTTTAAACTGGCTCCCCTCATGGACTGGCTCACGCCTGGCACCCGAGGTAGCAGGGGGCTCTCTGGGAGTGCGGCCTGATTACACTGGCTGCTGGCCCTACCCCCGGGGACTATAGACTAACCACTAAGAATTCATGCAGTTAGTTGACTATTCTGTTACCTGCTATCTAACATCCCTTGTTGCATGTGAGGTGATCTTAAAAATATAGCTTTGAGTGTACCATATTAATTATCAGAAAATCTAATATTTTTGAGGAGTATGTGGGTTGTACTTGGCAATGCATGGAGCCAACGTAGAACTAGGTGCTTTGCTGCTTGCTACTTGAATGTGAAACACTGGAAGTTTGCTTTTTAGTAAAAACAGGATCATAGAAGGCAGTTGGGGAAAAAATTTTAATAGTTTTTAAGAACCTGCATCTTTACCTTTTTCTAAATACCTTTAAAAATCTGGTCCTTGGTAACTAATACATGCTGCAGTAGCAACTGCACACAGCAAAGGACTTCTAGGTCTCTAGGGCTATTTCTTCTGGCTGTTGGACTACTGGATATATGGTTCCAATTACTATGTACAGAACAACTGTAGTCTGAAAAATGGCTTGGCCCTGATATAGGAGGATATGACATGAAAAAAGCATAGTATTCTATCTCCATTCACTTTTTAGAACTATGTATGACTGCAAGCACCCAGACTGATATAGTAGCATAAAAAGAGCCTAAAATTACAATGAATGATGCCATCCCCTATAATACTATTTTTATTATGTCCCTTGAGACATTTCTAGCCAAGTTCCTCTGAATGTGAAACATCCACTGTGGATGAGAAACCCTGTGTTATGGTGGCTGTTATGTGATATTAATCTAATATTGTGCCATCCCTGATATAAACATTAATGGAAA
Organism: Rafetus swinhoei; assembly: GCA_019425775.1. NCBI lineage: Eukaryota > Metazoa > Chordata > Testudines > Trionychidae > Rafetus > Rafetus swinhoei. The sequence goes on along the minus strand of CM033432.1, from coordinate 43,630,296 downwards.
TATTGATCTAAAAAGAGCAATAAAAGAAGTAAGTACACAGTTTCACAATGATAGATCAATGTTATATACAGATTGGTCCAAAATAATTACGTGTATGCATAATACATAAAACTGCCATATTCAGAAGTTACACAGCTTCACCATAAAGTTATATTCAAACAAAAAATGCCAAACTACTGCTGAATTACTGCTGCTGAATTACTACATCATATAAATGTTGACTTATGGTTAAATGCATTGTAGGCACATGCCATGTCCTGTGAGAAATATCCCAGGAAAATGATATTTCAGATGCAGTAACATCTTGAGTTATTGGGAGGGTTATTCCATTTGGAGTCGGAGATAAAATTTCTGCTGAGTGCACCTCTTCTAAACTTTGTCTCTGTACAATCCAAATGTTACACTTAATGACAATGATGCTTCTTTTGAGGTCCCTGGATACTGCCCCATTCATGTGCCATCATCCAGTATCTTGAGTCTTTTAATGAATCTTTATTTTAACCTTGTTTGGTTCAAAATCTCTTATTCATTCTGGTTAGTCTTAGGGTGCATCTAGACTGGCAAGATTTTGCGCAAAAACTTGCTGCCTGTCTACACTGGCCGCGAGAATTTGCGCAAGAACACTGACTTTGTAATGTACAAAATCAGTGCTTCTTGCGCAAATACTTTGATGCTCCCACTCAAGCATAAGCTCTCTTGCCCAAGAATTCTTGAGCAAGAGGGCCAGTGTAGACAGGAACGTTAATTTCTTGTGCAAGAAAGCCCGATGGCTAAAATGGCCATCGGAGCTTTCTTGTGCAAGAGAGCGTCTATAATGGGCACGGATGCTTTTGCACAAAAGCAAATCTTTGGCACATGCCAGTATAGACGCTCTCTTGTGTAAATACTTTTAACGGAAAAACTTTTCCGTTAAAAGTATTTGAGTGAAATCATGCCAGTCTAGACGCAGCCTTAGTGTTTTGGATATTCTAATGGTTCCATACCACTGTACTTTGTAAATGTTCGTGCTTATTAGAACTTTTATTTTTCATAATGATACAGTAATGTAATGATAATGCAATTAATAGCCCATACCTAATGATTTCTTGTCCAAGGACTAAAAGAATTAGTGCAATATATTTAGTGTGAAGCTCTGAGAGAATTGTTAAGCTACTTGTGCTTTTTTATTACCTATGTGGTAATAAAAGTGAACAGCTTCTGTCCACTTGTCAAAGAAAAGCTCTGTTTAAAAAAAAAAAGTAGGGGGAGGAAGGAAGAGACCTGATTTTTAGTTTAGTTGTTTGGCATGTTGTGCTGTAGCTTCTGATGTAATAATGTCATTAGATTCAGGAAATGTACTGGGAGTGAGGGAACAAAAAACCTGTAACATCTGTCTAAAATGCGTAGCAAAGCTCAGCCTATAGATGAAGTATCTTCTCTATTGTCTTTTCCAGAGATGTGACCTAGAGACAGGAATGTAAGAAAAAACTGCAGAGAGAAAAATGTAGGAACCAAATGGGCCACTGAAATGAGAAATACAACAGTGTATTCTTACAAGGGATGATGCAACAAAGACATAACACTGCTAATTCTCTCTCCACAAAACTATATGAACCAACATCAAAACATCATTGTGAAAAATTTAATGTTTTATATTCTATAATTATATGTAATATTTTATATTCTAGTGTCTTGATGTTACCCAGATTTAATGTTTCAATTAAGTCATATCATTATTTCCAGTCTGAAATATTTCAGATATTATATTCCATGAAATACTTTTTGGACTGATGGTGACGTTTTTTTTCTCCAAAATATCATATTTTCATACAGTATTGAAACTGAATTTTCCAGCCAACTTTACTTAGCTTCTTATCAAAAATAGGGATTTAAGCAACTAATCGCTTTCTCCCCCCCCTTTCTGCCGCTATCACAAAGAAGCAGCAAGGGAATGAAAGAGGAGGGGGTGCTGGAGGGAGCCAGCTTAAAAGCCGGTTCCCCCCAGCTCAGGTTCTGTGGAAGGGGGCAGGGGCACAGCGGCGGCTAACTTTGAAACGTACAAGAGTCCCCACTTCAGCTCTTGTACATTTCAAAGTTGGAATGGCACTTGGAGCCTGGGGTAAATTGGTAAATTTTTGCATTTTTCATTTAAAAAAAAATGCCTTTACCCCCTCAGTGGAGTGGGCCTCACAACCATTCTTACGTTTGTTTTTCTGTGTCAAGTTTGAAGTTAATTGAGAAGGTGTTGTCAAAGAAAGCTTGCAGTGCTATTGTCCCCATACTGTCTATTTTAAGGAAATATTGAGGACTTCATACTTTTGATTCTGTACCTTTCTATATAAGCACTGAATTCTCTTTGAAAAAGAATAAATGTGTTTTATGTAATTATAATTGCAAAACAACCTAATTATAATTGCAAAACAACATTTGAGGAAGTGGGTCAAAAACTCATGCTACTCTCTCTCTCTCTCTCTCTCTCTCTCTATACACACACACATACATTCACACACAGGGGCTGTGTCTACATTGGCACCCTTTTCCGGAAAAGGGATGCTAATGAGACAAGTTGAATTACAAATGCCACGGATTTAAATTATCCCCGCGCATTTGCATGAACATGGCTGCCGCTTTTTCTGTCTTGGGCTTTGCGAAAGCGCCAGTCTAGACAGGATCTTGCAGAAATAAAGCCTTTTCCGGAAGATCCTTATTCCTGATTTTAAGAGGAATAAGGATCTTCCGGAAAAGGCTTTATTTTCCGCAAGATCCCTGTCTAGACTGGCGCTTTTTTCCGGCAAAGCCCCGAGACGGAAGAAAGCGGCAGCCATGTTCATGCAAATGCCACGAGGAAAATTTAAATCCCCGTGGCATTTGCAATTCCGACTTGTCTCATTAGCATCCCTTTTCCAGAAAAGGGTGCCAATGTAGACACAGCCAGGGAGAGAGACTCTAAGGTGCTACGGGACTGCTTGTTTTTTTCAAGTTACAGACTAACTCGGCTACTCCTCTGGGACTTAGAAATGAAGTTATTTCTGTAGACCATTTCTTTTGTTTATTCCCCTCATAAAAACACAGTGGTCTTAACTGATTTGATGTGACATGCATTTTTGTTCCTTTTAACCCATCTGCCTTCGATGTCGTTCCTTAGTCAGACAAACAGAAAACTAGAAGTTGCACTTCCAGTTCTCAGAAAATGACTTTTAGAATAGCTAGCACTGCCTTTCCCCAGACTTGTGCTGCGGCTTTGCACCCAGCAGCAGGGATGGAGAAAAAGGACAGGAAGGCTTTGGAAAGCAAGGTTTTGGGGTTTTACCACAGTAATTAAAATTAAAATGTGTATTTTGGAGAATTTAGTAATAAAGCTATATGTCTGAAGATCCAAGTACTTCAGGCTAGGGTGGGCCTGCAGGCTGGACGCAGCACTTTATTTACCTGCAGGTGTGCAGGTATTGCTGCTTGCAGCTCCTGTTGACCAAAGATCACCGTTCCTGGCCAACGGGAGTTGTGGGAAGTGGCATGGATTGGGACACTACTGCCTGCAGCAACCATTGGCTGGGATCAATGGCCAACAGGAGCTGCTAATGTCCATAGCTGCAGACATGCAGGCAAATAAATTACCAGTAGCCCATTAGGAGCTAACCCTGGTGAATAGCACTTGGAAGAGAGAAAAGTGATCAGGAACAGTCAGCATGGATTCACCAAGGGCAAGTCATGCCTGACCAACCTGATTGGCTCTGTTGATTTGGGCAAGGTGGTGGCTCTGATATATCTTGATTTTAGATTGTTGGGCCCAACAGGTAGTGATCAACGGCTCAATGTCTGCTTGGCAGTTGGTGTCAAGCGGAGTGCCCCAGGGGTCAGTTCTCAGTCTGCTTTGTTCAACTTTATTAATGACCTGGATGAGGGGATGGATTGCACCCTCAGGAAGTTTGTGGATGTCACTAAGATAGGGGGAGAGATAGATACTAGGGATCTTAAATTTAGATTAATTAACTAATTGAATAGTTGATAGGATTTCCATGGACTATATGATTAGCCTATATGGGCACCTCCATCTTTGAAATAAGCTTATGCTTATTGGATAGTCAACTAATTGCTTACATCCCTAGTAGATACGTTGGAGGGTAGGGCTAGGAGTGCAGAGTTACCTATACAAATTGGAGGATTGGGCCAAAAGAAATCTGATGAGACTCAACAAAGATAAGTGCAGAGTTCTGCACTTGGGGTGGAAGAATCCCAAGTACTGCTGCAGGCTGGGAAACCAACTGGCTAAGCAGCAGCTCAGCAGAAAAGGACCTGGGGATTACAGTGGATGAGAAGCTGGATATGAGTCAACAGTGTGTCCAGGTAGCCACGAAGGCTAACAGCATGTTAGGGTGCAATAGGAGGAGCATTGCCAGCAGATCTAGAGAAGTGCCACATCTGGAGTATTGTGTCCATTTCTGGGCCCCCGATAACAGAAAGGATGTGGATGCATTGGAGAAAGTCCAGTGGAGAGCAACAAAAATGATTAGGGGGCTGGAGCACATGACTTAGGAGGAGAGGCTGAGGGATTTGGGTTTATTTAGTCTACAGAAGAGAAGATTGAGGGGGATTTGATAGCAGCCTTTTTCTACCTGAAGGGGGCTCCAAAGAGGATGTGGAGAGGTTGTTCTCAGTGCTGACATGGCAGAACAAGGAGCAATGGTCTCAAGTTGCAGTGAGGGAGGTCTAGGTTGAATATTATTAAAAACTATTTTACGAGGAGGGTGATGAAGCACTGAAATTGGTTACCAAAGGGAGGTGGTGGAATCTCCATTCCTAGAAGTTCTGGATGGGATGATTTAATTGGGGTGGTCCTGCTTTGGGCAGGGGGTTGGTCTCTTCCAGCCCTAGGGTTCTATGAATGACATACAGCCTGGGGGCCACTTATTGCCCACCCTTGATTTAATGCAAAAGCTGCATACTCAGATTGTGCATCTAAAAAACGATGCAAGGATTTTTTTAAGATGTTGTTTTATGATCTTCACCAACAAGTTAATATTTAAAGCACATTTTAAACTAAGGTTCTGTAGACATATTACAGTGATGCACAACTTTTTTTTGTCAGTAAAGTCAGAAACTGAGACTATATACATGTCTATTAACACAAGTGTGTTAAATGGCTTCACTACCTCTTAATGGTTTTTCTAAGGTTCAGTGTTAGGCTAATTCATTTGGCAAGCTGGAAGGCTTTTCACTTTTAAGTACTAGATCTTCTCCGGAAGAAGACTCAACAGGCTGCAGTAGCCTGCTATGGGAGGTTGCAGGAAGGGTTAGAATATGGAAAGGAAGAGGGAGGGTTGAGGTTGAGCAGTGAGACCCAGGGAAAGCATTGCTTCCATTACCTCTTATACCTGCTGCCCATGCCTATTGGCCAGTTCCTGGCCAATGGGAGCTGCAGGGATGGTGCTTGTGGGCACAGGCAGCTTGCAGAGATAGTCTGCCCCCCTCCTCTGAAGGAAAGCACAGAAACATGCCAGCAGCTGGTGGCTTCTGGGAGCAGTGTGGCAGCATGGTATTCAGGCAGCTTGTTTGGGACCTGCCGTGCCACTGACTTTTAGTGGCCCACAGACTACAATTGTTTGGCTGAGGCTTTGGGATCAACCCATGATTGTGCTTGATGGATTGATGTCCACTAATCAAGATTATCCCTGACAGGTATTTTTCTAAATTTTTTAAAAAATCTCCACTCATCCCTGGTTACTTCACCTTGGTCATGAATTGAACTCAGTGAGACACTTTTTCTATGCCCCTTGTATAATTCTGAGCTTCTGGAATTTTTTTCTCAAATCAGGATGAGAGGTCACAATCTTTGTGGACCCCCCCAAAAATCAAATTTGGATGAATCAAAACATTTTTTCTGATAATTTCAAAACATGTTTCCAGCACTTTTTTTGAGTTGGGAAATTTGACCTACCTGAACCTCTTTAACAAACAATTTTGGTTTTAATGAATCAGCATTTTTTACCTGTTCTACTCATGATGAGGAAATTGAGTTAAAACATCTTATTTTATTTGGATTATGAAATACCAACTATTTAAAATAGTTTGTATAAAACTAAAAGTTGTTATACAGAAAAGATGAACAGCATTGAAGATGCACTAGTTTACGCTTTTCATAGATGGTTGTTAAGTCACTGAATCAGTCTTGTTATATCCCAGTGTACATGATGTGATGTAATTTCTGCATTTGGATAGCTGAAAACAGATTCCTGGGTTCTCAAGCTTGAGATAAACATTCTGTTAGCCCTGCAATTTCTAGCTGTGTCTTTACAAGTAGCAATCTTCTTGTTTTAGAAGTGGTGTTGTCAGATTAATGTGATTAAATGGTTTCTAGTAATCAAAAACATGGAGATCAATGTTTTTGGCTTTACCAGGCAGTGTGTTTCAGATTCAAAGGTTTAATATGATCTGTATCTCTTGTACTTTTTAGGCTTTAGAAACTCTATTAGATTATTTTCAGCAGGTATTGTCTTTTATGTTTGCACAGCAATTTATGCCATCAGGATTGGGGCTTTTGGGAGGTATGCAATTTAAATATTTAATAACTAGCACACTTATTTGGCATTGCTTGAGTCCTTAAACAGGGGTTCAGAGCAGGAGCCTGGGGATTTGAGAGGTGCAGGAGCCATGGTTGGTGAGTGAGGAGGGGCTCTGGGCATTGGACTGTGTGTGTTTGTGTGCAGGAGAAAAAGGGAGGGAGGCAGCAAAGAGTTTTCTACCCAAGCTGCTTGCTCTTCCACCTCCTGTCCCTGTCAGGAGTGAGAGCAAAGTGCACAGCTTATCTGCCCTGTGCTGCCCCAGGGAGAGGACTACCCCAGCCCTCTCTCACTGCCGCAGTTTGGAGCCAGGTGAGAAGCGCCCCTCCATGGCTGCTGCAGCTCCAGTAGGCATAGCCAGGGGAGGGATACATGACCCTTGGCTGGTGTAGGTCCAGGTTTTCCCTTGTGCTCCCCAAAGTGAGGAATGTAGCAAACTGTGCACTTTCACCTTTTCTCCCTGATGCACATTGCCAGTTGTTCCCCTTCAACCCAACTCTCCACCACATGTGGGGATGGCAAGCTCAGGGCTGGAGCAGTTCCAGATTATGGGGAGGAGGTGCATCCAGCCAGCCCCTTTCACCTTCCTGGTGATTCTGTTTCTTTTCTGTATGGTTTTGTGAGAAGCAATCCCATTCCAGGCACATCCCATTGTCCTGGCACAACCAAACTCTGACCTCGCTTTAAGATATGAAAAAGGAAGCTCTATACTGAATTTGGTGGTTCTAGTTCTTACCGTCTAGGAGGAGTTCTTGAACAAACAGGCATATATACAGACAAATTCTCTCACATATATGGTAGATCATCATAAATGTAACATGGAGTGATTGCATCCCGAGCCCCATATCTTTATAAGGAAACTGGCCCATGGATATTGTAGAAAAAGAAATTGGTAATGTTAGAGACACGGGGCAAAAATATTCACACCACTTCTTTTATGAATACTTGGAGCCATCGTGGCTTCAGCAATGTTGCTCATAGTTCATTAAGGAAGGGGAATGCATGCCTTTTTCATATACCAACAGAATTAATAATAGGAGTTACAATGGTGATCTATGGGCTACATGCCATTTTATTCTTACCGTAGACATACCAAGTAAATAAGCAGAGGTGCTTTTCTGAGGAACTCGCATATTAACAGGTTTTTTTTAATCATTCCCCTTTTTAAATTTTGCTATGCTGTGATCCCTTCTGCATAGTGTTAAGTGGTTGATGTTGTTCATCTCTGACTGGCAGATAGCTGTTCTTGGCTCAGTTGTATCTTCGACACTAACGACTCATAGTTTTTTCTGCTACCTTTTCCTGCCATTATCTTGCCCTTGAATAGTGGACTTATGGACAGTGTGCTCTCATACTACATATTCTTTAGTATTGTAAATGGTCCTATTTTATCCAAATTGGGCAAATTCTTTGCCTTATCCTGTTCTTTTTGGGAAAAGTGCCATTGACTTCAAAGGGAATGGGATCAAGGTTTCTTTTATATGAGAGCGAAGTGTCCTCTTGAATACATTAACAAGAGTTCTAGCTAGTGACAGTGATCATCAGATATTATTACTGCGAGCAACAGACCCAGAATAGAACAGCCAAGAAGCTCTGCTTTGAACTTAGCCATCTGTGCTTTGAGACGCTTTCTTAGATGACCAGATATACCCTTAATTCCCTTAATGTTTACCTATCTTTTAGAGCAATTATCAGATATGCAATAGTGTGACCTCTTGAAATACCAGAAATTATTTTTGTGTTGTGATAGCTACCAGATCAGAAATATTGTGAAGAAAAAGGAGTCAAAGTTGATTTATATAAAATAAATCAAGATGGTTTTAACCTTTTCTGACTTTTCTAGGAGTGATTTATATAGTATATCTCTGTTATGACTGCATTTCTGAACCATGTTACAAGAGAGATGAGAAGTTTGATAATAGTCAATTATTCTTTTGACAGTAGTCACTAAAGTTAATAGAACAGAATATACTAGCATCTTCATCTTCTTTGCTTTTACTAAAGGAAACTTAGTAGAAAGTAAAAATCTGAATAAATAATAAAGTACATAAGTGAGAAGATAGTTTGTGTTTTTACTGGAGTAATGAAAACCAAATGATTAATTTGCAGTGAATGAACTATAAATTGGTATAATTACCATTCATTGCTGAAAACATTTTGTAACAAAAAAAGCATGAAAAGAAATTTGCAATATAATGTATCCACTTACAACAACTCAAGGACAAAAGCTGATATGCTGTGGGTCAAAATGAATCTTACTTATTAGCTGTTCGAGCAATAGTCGATAATTGAGAGAGAATTTAGTGACATAGTCTGAAAAAATACTATCTAATTGTCAGACATCAAATCTAACAAATTAGCTGAAATAATTAGACATGTATTACTACTAGATCCAATTTAATTCTTCCTTAATCACTTTGTCACACATTGGGCATGAGCAAGTTCTTGGCCTTATATTGACCAAAACCCTCAATTCTTAGCCCTTACTCCTGTGGCTAATTAAAAAGTGATGACTGTGCTTGGGGAGGAATCTTAGGCCCCGTCTACACTAGGAGTTTACATCAAATTTAGCCGCATAATGTTGATTTTCTAAACGATCTGTCCACATAACCAAGCTTGTCTTGTTGACTTTAAGGGCCACTGAAGTTGATGTCAGGTACCCTGATTTCACAAGGAGTATTGCAATTACAGACTTTGCCTGGTCAAGTTTATGGTAGTGTAGGCGCAGCATTGGTGAAAGTCAAGGTCCATGGCCTCCGGGAGGTATCCCATAGTACCCTGTTCTGGCCAGAATGTGCACCTCTACTGGTCTGCTGGTGAACAAAAAAAGCCTGGAAAAATGTGAATTTAATTTCCCATGTGGCTAGCAATGTGAACACACCTCAGTGAGGAAAGCACACGTGAGCAGCACACGTGGCCATGATTTCCAACACTTCCATGACTTCCAATGCTTCAGGTCCTATGAGTTCCTGTTCTGAAGGCAAAGAAGAGAGCCAGCTTGGAGTGCCCAGTAGATCTTGAACCTCACCAAGGCATAGGGAAAGGAATCCATTCTATCTGAGCTCTGAACAAGCGAAAAATATGACATTTATGTGAAGATTGCACACTGCTAAGTGGCCAAAGGATACCCCAGTGACAACCAGCAATGCAGAATCAAAATAAAGGAGCTGAAGCAGTCATACCACAAGACATAGGAGGCGAACGGATGGTCTGATGTATCACCCAAACATGCCGGTTCTACAATCAGCTGCATGCAATTTTACGGAGGGACCTGACCAGATTCCCAAGCCTGTCTGTGAGTCTAGCCAAGACACTCTTGGCATCAGTGTGGAAGACAGTGAGGTGGCAGAGGGGGAAGAGGAGGAGGCGGAGAATGGCCAGCTGGCAATCGGTGAGAGCCAAGAACTTTTTATCATGTTGGAGCCAGTCCCCTCTTCCCAGCACATCTCCCAGACAAACACTGATTGCAGAGAGGGCATTTCTGGTGAATTCACAATTATTTTTTTTTACTACAAACAGGGTGATACTTTTCTTACCACACACAGCATTTGGGCATGATGTGTGGTGTGTGCTGTGCCTACACAGAGCCAGGGGCCCGGAATCACTTGTTAACATGTACGGAGATGGAGCTGGAGTCCTCCTTGTACATCTCCATGAAGCGCTCAGATAGGAACTCTTTCATCCTTCTCACAAGGTTTCTGGGGAGGTCTGTCTTATTCTATTCTCCATGGTGGGACACCTTCTCATGCCAAGCCAGCAGCAAGTGTTCTGGTGTTATTGAACCACAAAACATTGCAGCATAAGGTCGGTTATGCTGGTGGGGCAAGGTAGTATTTGGGAGAATGCTGCTTTCCCAGCTGGCAGGAGCCTTCATGCAGAAGAAGGAGGACAGAGTGCAAGGTTCTGTGCAAGGCCAAAATTTTGCTTTAACATGGCCAGTGTACAGCAGGTAAACAGCAGAGTTCTCAAGGGAAGCTCTGGACTCACATGGAGACAGGCATGGTAAGGGGCCTGCTAGGGCACGATCTTGCCGGTGGGAGGGGGACACATGGTCCATTCATGCAGGAGGGACACAGAGGTGTCTGGCACACATGGCTTCCCAGGAGAATCTACTTTCCCAGCCCACAGGAGCCTGATTTTCTGGTCTGGGGAAAAAAGTTCCAGCATGCATCTTTCTGAAGAGGCAGGAGTTCCTAAAGATACGCATGTCATGCATCTTTCCTGACCACCCCACATTGATGTCAGTGAAAAGGCCCTTGTGATCCACCAATGCCTGCAACACCATGGAGAAATATCCCTTGTGGTTTATGTACTCCTTGGCAAGGTGGGCGGGGGCAGGTGGGGTTGTGTGTTCCATCTATTACCTCACCGCAGTTAGGGAACCCCATTGCAGTAAAGTCATCCACTATGGTATCCACTTTTCCCAGAGTCACAACCTTCCATGGCAGAATGGTATTTATCACCTTGGCTACTCTTATAACAACAGCCCCACTGTAGATTTCCCCACTCCAAACAGATTCTGTAGTGATCGGTAGCTGTCTGATGTTGCTTCTGCAGGGCTATTGCCATATGCTTCTCCACAGTCAGAGTGGGTCTCATCCTGGCAGACTTGTGCTTCAGGGTGGGGGAAAAGTTCCAAGAAAGTGGCCCTGCATATTCAGAAGTTTTGTAGCTGCTGCTGAACGTCCCATAGCTGCATCACAATGAGGTCCCATCAGTCTGTGCTTGTCTCACAGCACAGACGTTCCACTATGTCCACAGGTTGACTGACAGCTGCATTTGCATCAGTGCAAAGGCTTGCATGAACAGTGAGTCTGTATGATCCCAAGATTTGTCCTCTTCCTCTTCCTGGCGGAGTGACATGCATACACTCTCAAAATACTGTGCCATTAGGCGCACCAAAGCAGACATCAACATCACAATGGTTTGAGGCAAAATGGAATCCATGCTCATGCTACTATGGCATCTGTGCAGGCAACCAGGGCCAAAAAGGCACGAAAAGATTATTTCCCATTGATCTCAAGCAAGGGAGGAATGCATTAGGGGATACTGACGACATAAACCTATAAACCACCCGCAGCACAGTTTTAGTCCCGGCATGCACTGAGAGCATAACCCAGAATGCAAAGCACTGCATGCACTTTGGGATAGTAATCACCAAAATAAGGTGATCAGACATCGACCATAAAAGATCTGGCCTTATCTTGTAGTGTAGAAGTGATCATAGCAAAGAGAATTGAGAAGCACTGAAATTCCAGATTCACAAAGACTGGAGTAAAAGAAACATGGCAAAAAGGAAATGCACTCCAAAATATAAAAACTATTAACATTTCTGTGGAAATACTGATATCAACCAACTCTGATCCCATTTCATTTAGCTGTTACAGAATGTGCTATTTTTCTAAGAAAAATATTATTTCCCAGGAATGAATGGAGGTGCATCAACCTGTGTTTCAGTCTCTTTGGAGCAGGGATGTTAAAAAGCATTTTTGGGGGTAAACATGCAACTGCTGAAATTTTCAGTGGTTACACATTTACAGGTGAGGCAGAGGCAGTTTTGTGGGAGCTGGTGCATCTGGGAAGCCGTGCCATGGAATTGCCTATCCCTCCCCCTGGTACTGCTGTATCAGAAGCAGCAGTGCAGGAATGGGGGAAGGTGGCTCTGTGGGAGCCGGTGCTTTAGGGGAGATGGCTTAACAGCTGGCTGCTCATGAGCACAGTCTCCTGTCTGATGCACAATACAGAGGCAGCAGAAAGGGAGAGGGTGCTTGTATGTAACCAGGCTCATCCGTTAACTGTTTAAACAAACGCTATCACATCCCTACTTTGTAGCAGAAAGAAGAGGCTGAGCCATGATTGTCTCTAGTAGTATGTTGTCTGTTTGCACTATAACTTAGTACACATAGATATACCAGTGGACTCACTACACTCTAAATACTATAACCAGAATCTCCTTTTCTCTTTGGGCATATCCATGTCCAATTTCTTACTGGGGTCTGCTGATGTAAGAAACCAGCTGTTCTCACAAAAGAGCTACACCCAATCCTTTCTCTGAGGCATTATGCTGGAGTGGCAGTGGCTTTTGTGGTTGGCTTCATTTTGAAGTACTACTATCCATTGCCTTTTGTTTTGATGTGTCAAATACTGGCTGTTGGAGACCTGCCCAGACCTCCTCATCATGCATGCATTATTAGCTAGCATACAGGTTCCTCTATAGTATCCAGGAGTTGACAGAACTTGGACAGAAAATGGTACCATGAAGTTGGACAGAAAATGGTATCGTTTCTATGAAATGCGCTATCCATTTTGCAACTACAGGAGTTGGCTTGTCACTAACTGCCTTGAGTTTGTTGGGAACTGGTTTCAGCCCTTCTGAAGTGACTAATGTCCAATATATGTCATCTCAGTCTGAGTCACACATTTTGGGGTTAAGTTTTATGTTCTCGGCCCTACGTTGCTATTGAAAAGCTTGTCATTTTCTGTCATGGTCTCTGCATCATTACTCCTATTACCTATTGTAAGGATATCAATAATTATTCTCTCTGCAAGCAGCACTTTTAGTGCGTGGGTGAGTCATCTCTGGAATGCCTTTGGTGTTGGGTGAATGCCCATCATCATGCATAGACATCTGCAGCAACCAAATGGTGTTGCAAAGATTGTCAACATACTGGACTCTCTTTATATGGACTTATGTGCCAACCTTCCCTCCCTCGCTTCTTGTATCACAGACCATGATGGTTTTAGCATTGAAAAGTTCTGGCAAGATACTATCAATTGTGGGCAATGGATTGTGATGTCCATGCTTGGTTCAATGGCTTTGATTCAATGCAAATGTATAATTTGCATGATGGCTTCTTTACTACCATGTGCTGCTCACACAGGTTATATTGACCTCTACAGTTGCTATGATACTCTTGCTCTGCAGACAGTCAAGCTCTTTGTATATTGGATGATGTAACTGCATTGGAATTTTTCTTCATAGTAAACCTATAGTGTCCAGTGTGGGGTCTGATTCCTGCCATAGCTTTCCTTCAAGGCATCTTCTGTCTTTGAAAACAATCTTATATCATTTTAATATTGTCACTGTTGTGCAATTGTCACCCTTTGTGTCTTGCACTGCAGTTAGAAAATTTTTAATGTTGCACTCTGATTAAATCTATGTATTTCTCAAGAGGACCATCATAGAATCATAGGGCTGGACCCAACCTCAGGCCTGATTGTACCCACCCTTGCTCTTGGTGGTGTAGCTGCTCCCATTTGCCGCTCTGCATATAGCTCTCCTCTGTGGGCGCGCTGCCCCCAGTGGCCATTCTCAGTATTACCTCCCTCTTCTCTGTGCCCCCTCCCTTTCTATTATTTTCATTGCAAATCTACAGTATTCTAGCTACAGTAAAACTCCAGTGGTCCGGCATCCAATGGTCCGGCACTCCTGATGGTCCGGTACCATCTGGAACCCGGAAGTGCTCCGGGCAGCCGGACAATTGAGTTGCTCTGCCCCCGGCTTCCCCGAGTCAGCCGCTGCTGAAACTGACCAGCGGCTGACTCCGGGAAGCCCAGGGCAGAGCACCCCAGCTGCTCTGCCCGGGCTTCCCGGAGTCAGCCGCTGGTCAGTTTCAGCAGCGGCTGAATCGGGGAAGTCTGGGGCAGAGCAGCTGGGGTGCTGCTGGGTTGGTCCCGCAGCGCCAAGGGGCACATCCCCACTCCACCCCAGACCCCTCATAGCCCCCCCTTCCGATAGTCCAGCATATTTGATAATCCAGCACCCCCTAGGTCCTAAAGGTGCCGGATTATCGGAAGTTTACTGTACATTATGGATTAAATAGGGGTTTGTGAGCTGCTCTGGGAACCTAACTACCAGATAGTTATGTCTTTATAAGAGCTCCTGTGTGAACTTATGAATGCACATGACTTCTGTCTTTGCCATACAGGCACTTTCTAAGTTACAAACATCTGCACATACAAACCAAAGCTCACCTGCAGCTTTAGAGGAGCAGGCAAGAGGTGCAAGAGATGACAAGCAGTGCAAGTGCTGACTGGAGGACCCCGGAGGAGCAGGGGTCAGTCACACAGCCAGTGGCTGGAGAGATGTGGCGCTTTGAAGGGGAAGCTGCTGTTTTTCTCCAGCTGCTGGCTGCATAGCTGCCCCCAGCTACATTAGGGATTAAATAGACTTTTATGGACTACTCTGGGAACCTAACTACCATTTAGAATAATGTTTCTTTGGGAAAATGTGTTCTGAGATTCCAGACAACCAACTTACAAATGAACTTTTGGAACACAACCCATTTATAAGTTGGGGACTTACTGTACATGCTAGGGATGTAATAGTGTAGTGCAGGGCTACTCAATACACAGCTCATGGGCCACATGCAGCCTGCGGCCCGTTTGTTTGTTGCCCACGGTGCAGTTTGGGTTTACACAGAGCTCAATACCTGACTTATGGGTGGGATCCTTTGCACATGGCCTCCACTGGGGACACGCTGCACAACAGTGAGGCACCTCCCAGGTGGGGTGAGCACTGAAAGATGCAAGTGGATGGGCTGGCTGGAACAGACAGGTGCTGGCTGTCAGCATTTCTAGCCCCCAGTGAGAAGGTTCTGGGAGTGGTGGGGCATTGTGAGAAGTGCTTTGTATTTATGCCTGTCAGTGTGAAAGGAGCTATTGCATATATTTGTAACCACACTTAAGTTGTGGCCCTCAGAATGTGCTGTGAGTATCATTGTGGCCCCCCGGGCTTCCACAGTTGAGTAGCCCTGGCGTAGTGGATTAACCAATTAACCAATAAGCAAAATCTTACAGGTTAATGCTATAGGCTAAACACATTTTCGCCCCTTCAGAAGCAGCAGCACGGAGTGGCAGGGGGCTCCTTGGGAGTGAGGCCAGATCGCACTGGCTGCCAGCCCTTCCCTGGGGACTTTAGAATTGTCGACTGACCAATAAGAATTCATGAGTTTACCCAACTATTCAATGAACTGATATTTAACATCCCTCGTACACGCTTTCTGAAATAGCCCATGCTTTGTAATAATAGAAGAAAAAGGATTTCTACTGAGGTGTCACAAGCTAATTGCATAGCCACTGTGAAATAATGCATGATATTGCATAGTTCCAATTTTGTAATTATGAAATAACTCCATTGGAAATAATTTTAATTGCTCAGCAACTCCTGTTAATAATATGTAATCTGATAACTGTGCAAGTAATGTACGTCATGGCTATGTGAGTAATGTCATCTGCACGCCCCTCTACTCACTTCTTCTCCCTGGTATTTCTACCTCTCCTCTATGTCCCACTGCCCTGAGTGAGAGTTTCTCTGCCATACCCTGAATCACCAAGACCACTAATGAAAGGTTTGGTTCAAGAAACACCTTCTACCTTTTCTACCTCTCCTTTCACCCTGAAGGATTTTGCTTTGTTTCAAGGCTATCTGCATGAAGTTACCCCACCAATATGCAAGTCATAGAACTGTATTTCTAAATGTGGTTTATTAAAAATAGAGAGCAAACTAAATTAAGCTCTTTTCCTAACATTTCTGTTTGCATTTGAATACTTTGTAAAGCTCAGTGTGCTGGATGCCTCTTCATTTAGTAACAAATGGAAAAGGAAAACATTGCATTCTAGACGTGTAAGTTGCTTCACTTGCATCCACAATTCTCTTTGGACATAATAGAGAATATTATGTGAGACCTTGGGCTGTCATCCAGCCTGTATTAGAGTTCATTATTGTATTGAGGCCTACTGACAGAAAGGGGTTAAGCGGGCAGTTGCCCCAGGGCTTGGTGATTCAAAGAAGCCCAGGGCTCCCAGCAACTGCCAGACCCCTGGGCCCTCTAAATCACCACCGAGGGCTGGGGAGGAGGGTGCCCTCTACAAGCTCTGCAGAGGGCCGTCTGTCTCTGGCCCTGCCCCTTCTGCTTGAGACTCCTCCCCTTCTCAGAGGGCAGAGATCCCCCTCTCCATCTCCCCCATCGTGTGGCAGAAGCTGTTAGGCTCCACCGATTGTGTTGGTGTCAGGCAAACAGTGCTGAAAGATGTGTTTTATTAGAAGTACCCCGGGAGACAGTGTGGTCTGTTGGTCACATCATTCTGGAGGTGTGCAGTTTGGCATAATTCACAGAGAGGCTGGTCGGGGAAGGGAATTTAGGATTGGCATTATGTGAGGAGGAACAGATTTCTTTGGACAAAAGGTCAGCAGTAGAAAGAAATGTGGCAGAAATGGATTTTGAGTAGAGCTGAATAATTAATTAGGAAGAATAGCTTTTTCCGATTATTTTCCTTTTCTGTTCAAGGAATAACTGTGAGTAAATCATGACTTCCTCACAGTGGCTTATAATTCAAGAGTATCAGATAATTGTTTTTGTGGGATCTTTAACTGTATGGATTGTCAATGAACAGTTCTCTGTGAGTATTCAATGTTAGATGTGGGCTGTTCAAGCTCCAATAGTTAGTTAATTCACATGGCATTTTTTTCCTTTGTTTCTTGACTGTGCACAAGCTCCTTGTATGAATATTGAGATGTATAACCCAAGAAAGTACAAAGTTGTCCTTTTTGCAGTGTAGTTCTTTTGTTACAGCAAACACTTCTTCAGGGACTGTATTTCTGAATCTAGAAGCATGTCTCTTTACTGCATGGTCTGATATTAGCTTGCAGGCTGCAACCAGAACCTTTTGATGTGATCCAACACCTAAAGGTGACAAATAGCCACACTGTGCAGTGTGAATTACAAATGCAAATAATTGTTCTTTCAGAAATATATGTGCTACTTTAAAGTTGACTTTCTGCAAGTACAGGTGCCACTGAAACATATTCACATTAATATCCTGGAATCTGAATGTAAGAGGAGTGTGATTATGGCCAAAGTGAATTTACTTATAAATGGTGAATGAGTGGAATGCTCTTGGGTTTCTTGTTTCAGTAGTTAATTGGCAGATGCAATCTATAGAAACTTTTCCATTGGCAGCTCCAAAATTTAGCTACCAACCAAAGAGAGGACAATATTTAACTGAGATGAAGAAGTAAACGTCTCATCTGAGTAATTAGGAGGTGGAAAGGAAACAGCCGTCAACACTGAAACCTCGAAAGGTATCCATCCTACTGACATAAAAAACCAAACAATGGGTACTTAAGAAAAATATGCACCTTCTCTATCAGCTTCATGTAGCATGGACACTGACTATTTCTTTTTCCTTTTTTTTCCTTCTCTCCCTCCCCCATCCCCTGTTTATTTAGAAATTGGACCTTTAATAACTCCATTCATCTGAACAAGTGGGTTGTGCCCACAAAAGCTCATGATACCAGCTACATGTTTTGTTAGTCGTTAAGGCTATGTCTAGACTATGTAGAATTTTCAAAAGAGGATATGCAAATTCCAATCTCACTTTCGAAAGAGGATCTTTTGAAAGTGAAAGTAGTCTGGACACGATTTTTTCTGAAAAAAAAACCCCTTTTTTGAAAAAATCGCTCTTCCTTAAAAAAAGGAGGTTTACGCGGTTTTTTGAAAAAGGGTTTTTTCCACGAAAAAACCCGCATCCAGAATACTTTCACTTTCGAAAGATCCTTTTTCAAAAGTGAGATCGGAAGAAGATATGCAAATTCCCGCAGAATGTGCATATCCTCTTTCGAAAAAAATCCTTAGTTTAGACGTGCCCTAAGACTGCAAGACTATTTGTTGTTTTTTAAATTTTTACAGAAAAGATTGTGGGCTGTCTGGTTAAGGAAACATGAGAATTTAATATAGAACATCTCAGATGGGTAGCCATGTTAATCTGTAACTTTAAAAACAACAAGTAGTCCTGTAGCACCCTAGGGCATATCTACCTAGAGCATATCTATCCTTATTTTGAAATAGCAAGGCGCACATCCACACTACCAGGCCTGTTATTTCAAAATAATGGGCTTGTTATTTTGAAATAATAACTCCTGCTTATGAAGAGGAATGAGATTATTTTGAAATAGTTATTTTGGGAGTTATTATTTTAAAATATCTTATTTCAAAATTACCTGGTAGTGTAGACATAGCCTTGGAGATTAACAAAAATATATAGAAAGCTCATGATACCATATACAGTAAAACTCCAATAGTCCAGCATCCAATAATCCGGCACTCCTGATAGTCCGGCATCAAAATGGCAAGAGCCTAGTGAGTGAGCTTCGGCAAAAAATGAGTCACAAGGTAACAGTGGCAGCTGAACTGAGCAAAAAGGGTAAAAAGGCTTAAAAACTAAAACATTACAGTATACTGTATACAGTATGTACAATAAAAAGGGTTAAGAACACTTTATATACAGTATATAATGTATACACTATGTATATAACCTGCTTATAGTACCTCCTGATAGTCCGGCATATCTGATAATCCGGCACCACCTAAATCCCATAGGTTCCGGATTATCGGAAGTCTACTGTATATTTTTTGTTCATCTTTAAGAGTGCATCTACACAGTGCCCTAAACTCGAAATAAGATAAGATGCAAGTTGTATATCTTATTTCAAATCTGTTTCGAAATAGCTTATTTTGAAATTTGGTGCATCTACACAGCATCACATTTCGAAATAACATGCTATTTCGAGCCATCCTTATCCCTCATGCAAAGAAGTTTACCAGGATGGTGAAATAACATGCCCGTTATTTCGAAAAATATTTCAAAATAATGGGAGGCTTGTGTAGACGTGGGGAGCTATTTTGGGATACCAAAGGTATCCCGAAATAGTGGTACAGTGTAGATGTCCTCTAAGGTGCTGCAGGACTACTAGTTTTTAATATACATTGATTGATAAGAGTTTAATATTTACTAACAGTAATATATGGAAAAGGTTCACACCTCTCTGAGTGTCATTTAGATGAAAGAAAAGAATAGTGCAATTTATGGGAGCGCTGGATAGTATAACATGTTGTAGTACTAAAGTTTAACTTAAAAAATAGTCTTCAGTCTTTGCAAGGTGGAAATGTTGCTTCTATATCATTGTCTGATTAGGAAAACTCACTGTTTCATGTATCTGGTAAACCTTTGAATATTCTGTAATGATTAAAATGTAAGTTGTCCAAAATATTCTTATAGTAAGGTTCTACTCCCTTTTCTCAGCCACAATCCAGTTAACTGTATCAATGTGAAAGTTTGCATGAAACTTCATTATAGCTCAGTGAACTGTATAACACATGATAGCTAGCATGCTGTGAGAGTCTGTGACCAGCAGAATGAAATTGTTTCTGTTCACTTTGCCACTATATATATAAAACATGTATGTGTGATAAGCCTTTTCTAGAATTCAGGAAATTGCACCACTCTGTCTTGACGATGTTAATTTAGTCACAGATTATTGTTTTCCTCATATTGAAAGAGGCATATGTTTTTGAAATACCAATAATGTAATCTAATTTTCTCTCAATCTAAAATCCATAAACGGTTAGTGAAGTAATATGACAACAGACAAAATACTGAGTTTGCCATTTTTTCAGATGGTTTTCTTCTCCTTTTTTTGCATTTGGTTTGATTTGCCTTGTATCTAATTTAAATGTAATTTTAATGTATTTGAAAAACCCTAACATACTAAAAGGAAAGTTTTTGCAAGCTATTATAGGTACCCCATTATATTTCCATTATGTATTGGACTCCTTTCCTTTCTCTGTCACAGATATATTTATATTGCTTTGTTTGAAGCTCTTCCTTTCTCCCCCAAAGAGATCTCTCTTCCAGAAAACTTCAAGAAAGAGTTAAAGGCTCTGTCAGAGGAGAGTTCCTCTATGGCCATGGCAGCACTGCAAGCCACTTCAGATGCAGCAGAATTGGTGGCTCACTCCATGGCATTAGCCATCTTGATGCAGCAGGGGGCTTGGCTCCTCTCCGGCCTCTCACCAGAAACACAGAACTCCATCCAGGATCTCCCCTTTGACATCGGTGCCCTGTTTGCAGATCAAACAGACACAAAGTTGCACAGGCTTAAGGACTCTTGAAGTACTCTAAAGACCCTGGGTCTATATATCCCTGAGATGGACAGGAAGAAGTTTAAGCCTCAGTCCTCTCAGACAAAGGGACCTTATTCTTGGCTGGATACTACCCTAATATGCCGTAAGCCCTTCAGAAAGAAGCAGGGCTGCCATTCTCAATCTGGCCAGCTGTCAATCTAGCCAGTCTAAGCCCCAAGCCAAGCATACCCTTTGAGGATGCTCCCTTTCCTCCCAGCCTGGAAGGGTATAACCTCGAACCACTGGGTCCTAGCCACAATCCAGCATGGCTACACCTTCCAGCATTGCTCCACATTCCCTCTCTCTTTTCAGGGACCCTTCTCATGAGCACCTCCTAGAATAGGAAGTAACTCAGGGTACATCTACACTGAAACACTATTTCAAAATAACTAGTGCTATTCTGAAATAGCTTGGTCCGCATCTACACAGCAGGCAGTTATTTCGAAATAGTGTCAAAATGCCATCAAGCTGGAGGACTTCTTAGTACGACTCCTGTAACCTTCATTGTATGAGGAATAAGGGAAGTATTCCTGGTGGCGAATACATTGACTACAAGAGTAGTCCTTGCATTAATCTTAGAGCCTCCATAAACCCGTTTCTTCAAGGATAAGATTCAACCTTCGGCCTCATCCAGCCTTCCTTCCTAAGGTAGTCTCCACCTTCCATCTAGATCAAGACCTACTCCTACCCTTCCTTTAGCCCAAGCCTCATACAGACAACAAAGGAAGGAGAACACTGGTGTTCTACTTAGAAGGAACAAGGCTCTTCCACAAGTCCATGCAGCTCTTTGTGGCCTATGCAGGGTTCCCCAATATCTTCCCAGAGGCTCTCCAAATCGATCACCTTTTGTATTTGCATGTGCTACGAATTGACAGGGGCCCAGCTGCCCGCATTAATCAGAACTCATCCCAGTAGGGCTAAAGCTTCTTCGTAAGCTTTTCTCATTTATGTCCCAATCTAAGACATCTGCAAAACAGTGACATGGTTGCCAGTCCATATTTTCATATCCCATCATGCAGCAGGCATGGGAGGATGCTGCATTCAGCAGAGTTGTGCTGCAGTCTGCATGCCCTTAACTCCTACCTGCCTCCTCAGACACTGCTTGCAGTCATCTATGTTGAATGCACATGAGCAAGCACTTGAAGAAGAAAAGATAGTTAGTTACCTGTTCCATAACTGGTGTTCTTCGAGATGTGTTGCTCATGTCCATTCAACTTCCCACCCTCCTTCCCTCTGTCAGAGTTCTGGCAAGAGGGGACTGAGGAAGGAGGGGCCTGAGAGCACCCTATATAGTGTGGCATGTGTGCGCCACTCCAGGGAGATGGATCTGACCAAGTAGGTCTTTGCCATGAAAGCTTATGCTCCAATAAATCTGTTAGTCTATAAGGTGCCAAAGGACTCCTTGTCAATTTTGCACATTCTTTAATGCATTGGACCTGTTGGTATTAAATAGATGAGTAAATTTGTCTCCGAATTTTGTGCTTAAGGTCAGAGTTAAGTTGGTCAGTGTTTCATTTTCTTTTAATAGTTCAAAATATTTTTGTTATTTTTAAGTTTTTAATGTCTACTCTTAATTTCCCAGGATTTTAATAGCTTTTGCTCCTTTTCTCTTTTAGGGGAATATTCTTTTTAAATTTTTAAAAAATTCTTAGCTGATATATAATTAAATCCATTTTAAGAAAGAGATTTTGCCTGAGAATTTCACTCTTCTGACATGTATTAGGAGGATACCATGTGAAGCTGCCAAGCACCATATGACACACAGACTGTAGGAAATAGGGGACAGGAAACTCTGCAGAAGACCCTTTGTAGCACGTAGGAGCCTGACATGATTTCTGGCTTTCAAGGCATCTCTCAACCCCACCTCCCATTCTTCCTGTGCTTTCCTGATTCCACACATTGATTCCTTCTCCAAACTGACCTTAAAGTCCATGGATCCTTTTGTGGACCTCTGAAGGAAAGTAGAAAGAATAAGACTGCTGCATAATCTATTGGTGCTCACAACTGTTTTTCCAGAGTTTATGAAGAGTGAATGCTCTTGCTTTTACTCTGATGTTTTGCATGTTCAATGCACTTTCCATGGACAACAAAGGGTGAAACATTTTTGGAGGAGGGTTTAATGGAATTCAAAGGCTTGTAATTATGAACATTGCAGGTAGAGAGTATGAGAATGCAGTGTTAATGGCGCATACAATTTTTAATGAATCAGCCCCTAAGTATAATTAACGGAAAAGATTAATGGTCTTATCCTAGGTGCTGCAAACTATTTGCATTGCATTTTTATGTTGATCGCTAATAAAGTAATAGAAGGGAGGGCAAGAAAAACATTGTGTGTGGCTATAATTCTTCTGTGGCTTATAATTGAATACAGGTATGAATTCAGAAATTCTAGTATGGATTTCATTGCTGCCCAGTTATTCATTTAATAGGAAAATCTAATCTTCATGGCTATGAATGCAATTGTATTATAAATGTTTTCATAGGAGGCCTTCTGTAAAGAAAGGATTGAAAATACAAACTGTTTTGTTTAGACTTTTAAAGTTATAATCAATGCATGGTAGAACCTAGCATATTTAATGTTGAAAAGTGGTATTTTCCCCCTTACCCTTTGTTTTTACCTGTTGATACATTTTCACCTAGTGTCACACCATTTTTACTGAAATTCTCCATGCACTGAATATTTTTGAAAGTTTGAACAAAATTCTATCAGCTGTTTTTGGACACTCTCCCCATCTTCTTCACTGCAGTATTACTTTTTAGTGCTAAATGAGACCATAGAAACATGAATGTTTCTAAACACAGGCACTTGCTCCTTTTGTCTCTTTAATTAAAAACAGACAATATCAATGTTAAATTCTCAAGTATGCTGAAAATTCAAATGTTAAGATTCTGTTGGCAACAGCTCAGACTGCAGATCTCTATTATTAATTTCCAGTGTTTCCCTATTTAAATGTATATGTCAGTATATTGCTGTAAGTCAGAAAGTATATAGCACGCAGTATAAAAGGTATGCAATGAAGCTACATTAAAACTGCTTTTGAACACATTTTTAGTTTGAATTTGTGATTTCAACTCCTCAGTCTTAATCACAGCAATGCAACCATAAGAGGTGGTGGATGGAATTTGGCTGGCTGCCTGAATGAAGAAAATAGTGAAAGAGTCAAACTGCTGCAAAAAGGGAAAAAGTCCAACACTGACTCCTCCCCTGGAATTTACATGGGCAGGAAGTTTTAAGAGGGTCAGCCCTGGGCATGATGTCCCCTTTCACACAAAGCAGGCTGAGGCAGCACCTCTCCTCCCTCCCCTCAGAAAGGTCCTTACCTATATGCAGAATACACAGTTGTGTAGGGCACCTGACAATTTGGGGCACTACTGGGTTTTAATATCCAGTCACCTGCCTCTTCCTATCCCTGTTCTGTGGTTCTGCTTCCTTTTCCTTAAAAGTGAAAAAGCCTGACAAACCTATTAGCAGAACATCAAACCTGTGAAAGAGCCATTCACGTGGTTATGAAGCCATGTAAAGGCATTTGCCAAGCCCAGGTATATGCTGTCAGTTTACCATGCTACTTGACAGAACCTTAGTTAAAATTTGCTTTAAAATATTTCATTAATGTGATGCTGAAGAATATAAAATCATATCTCTAAAAAATTGTTGTCTCCTGGCTGCCATTGGGAATAGAGGCTCCAGTTTAATAGTACTGCATTGGGCCCCATATATCCTAAGGATGGCCCTGCCTCCCATTTAAGTGTTGACATACCAGGTTTGCTTAAGACCATTGTTCCCTCTAAGCTGTACCTCTGACTGGGCGGTGCTGATTAATCACCTGTGAAGCTGTGCTGCCGCTCAGCTTAGAGGGAACATTGGTCAAGCCCTGCTGTGGACATAGCTCTGGCCACCTCTTTTTAAGGGGGCTAGGAAGGAATTTTTCCCTTCCCACCAGAGTGGCCTAAGTGGAGTTGGGGTTTTTACACCTTCTTCAAGGCAGGTTCAGGGAGGGCTTTGTTAATGCATGGAATGAAGGGAGGTAGGCGGTATGTCACAACTCATTATATAAGTGGGGCAGATGTCCAGGTCCTCCATAGGAACACTATACTGTGATTGGATAAATGACTTGGTAAAGAACCTAAAAAAGAGATGTTGGAAAGAGAAAGGAACAGGGGGGTAGGAGGGTTGGGGACTCCTATGATTGGCATGTCAGAGAGCCAACCTCTTTTTATAGCCCACTTTAATCCTCCTACAAGGGAAGTGGATGGTAATGTTCCAGCAGTGGGTTGGCTGGGATACCTGGATGGAAAAAGATAGGGGCTCATGTAAGAGTCCTCCCCCTCAGAAGATATTGAATGAGCATGCGGTTACCAGCATTATATACTTTATCTGCTGGGTAGCCCCAGATATCTAATAATAAAGTTATGGCCTGAGTAAAACAAGTTCTGTCCTTCTTTTGGTATAGCTGGACAATATTACATTGAGATAATGCATTCATAACCAGACACAGGCCATTACCAGAATTTCTGATCTGAGAGCTTATATTCAAACTCCGTTTCTGAATTCTCCTGTAGAACGTAGGATCTGGATTGGATTAAAGACACTGAAGGGGCATGCTTTTAGCATGGGTTTTGCATGTGTGCCAGAATGGTAGGACTCACATACCATCAACTTGTAGGAAGATCAACTGATCCCACAGTATTTCTGTCACTTTCTGCCCAAATCTCCTGGGACCAGCTCAAGAAACTTCAATGCAATCAAACCTGCTTAGTCTCAAACACAAATTCTGCACTCAAAGCCTAAAGATAATCTGGTTCTGAAATGCCTTATGATCTGACTATCTCCAGTTTAAACAGTGAATTGTAGTATCTACAGCTATAAATAAATATTTTAATAAATACAGTAGGGATGTAATAGTATAGTTGATTAACCAATAAGCTTACAGGTTAATGCTATAGACTACACACATTTCCCACCCCCCCGCCAGTAAAATTTTTAGCAGGCTTGCCAGCAACGTGGCTCAGTCCTGGCTTGCACTGGATCCAGGACCTATCCTGCTGCAGCTTTGCATTTAAAGTGTATTGAGAGCCAGACAGGCAGGCAACTCGGCTCAGTTCTGGCTTGTACCAGGTCCAGGAGCTCAGCCCCTCCACCCCGCCCCCAACAGGGGCAGCTTCAGCGACAGGCATCCAGTCTCTGAGGGGAGCTGGTTTTTAAACTGGACCTCGTGGACCAGCTCCACCTGGCACCCCGCACTTCTGCCTCTGATACAGAGGCAGCAGCGCGGAGTGGCAGGGGGATCTTCAGGAGTTTGCTCTCTATTTGTAGCTCCTCCTGACTTGCATTATTCTTTACAGCTCCTTCTAGTATTGCCTATGATAGTAGGTACATAACCACGGTGCCAGTAGGTGATTTGTGCTCTTTTGTAATGTAGAGAATTTCCTTCTTCTCAGACATCTGGAGTCCTGGATGGAGTACAACAAGAAAATGGCTTTTCCTCAAATTTTACTGCTGTCTTTGGAGTAATGAACTGCTGGAGTTTTGACTCCTTATTGTAGTTATTTGAAAAAATGATAGTCACTGACCTCAAATGTGTGTTTTGGGTAGGCTCTGTTAAAAAAACCTCTTTCTAAATCTTATTAGGAGTATAATTTCATTTTAGAGGAAGTACCTTCCATGTATGTTTCACAAAGATACCAGTCACAGGCACATAACCTCGAAACTGTGTCTCAAATGTTCTTCAGTAAGGCTCTACCAAGAGAATACTTAATACCACCAAGATATTATCTACTTGACCAATCACCCATTCATATTCCTGTAGAGTTTATAGTATCCTTGACTAATAGGGTTAGCTACACAGTGCAAGGCTGGAGGAAAATGTAACTTAATTTCTTGTTAGAGTAGATACAGTAAAAATAGACTGCGCGTGCAGTATTATAATGTACACTAAACTTGAAATTTGCAGATTCCAGCTTGAAAACACACTATAAAGTTAACTCAAAGGTAGATAAGACATGGCAGCTGTGTTTTTGAAAGTGTTGCTTGCTTGTTTACTTTCCATTTCCCCCCATGATGCTGTAATTAACTTGATCAGTAAATATTTCAGAATGAGTACAAAAACACATTACAGATAT
Organism: Rafetus swinhoei; assembly: GCA_019425775.1. NCBI lineage: Eukaryota > Metazoa > Chordata > Testudines > Trionychidae > Rafetus > Rafetus swinhoei. The sequence goes on along the minus strand of CM033432.1, from coordinate 43,603,676 downwards.
GACATGAATGAACTAGAAAAGTTGGTTCAAGCTATTTTATAAATAAAGGTTCCCAATCTCATAACACACGAACACTTACTAAAATTAGCTGTTGAATAATATATCACACTAATTTTTTATTTGGTGGATTGATTTTTTATCTTGTAATACTAGCAGACTCTTTCAGGCATATGTTTTTCTTGGAAATTAACTAGTAGCATTAATTAAGATTATGTATTATTCCTGCACCATATTGGATTCTTCTGCTGTTTCAGCTTGTAAGATTTTTTAATAGAATTTAATTTAATAATAAAAAATCACACAAATAGGAAGACTTTGAAAGCCCTGTCCTTTTTGCTGTTGCAGAACTCTAGATATTGTAGTAAATCTGCAAAATGGGTCAGACATATATTGGAAAAAAATCTTCTTTTGTTTGTAATCTAAACTAACATTATGTATCAAACATTGGTCAGAAGAATCCAATCTAGAAAATGAGAGACAGGGAAACTAGAGGATAAAAAGAATTGTTGTTTAAAGTACATGTAATAAATCATGATTTAGAACACATGCTGTAATCCCTGAGAGGGAATAGTAGGCGGATGACTTATTTTAGAGATTTTTGTTTAAAATATACAAATATTATTAAAGTAAAAGAAAGCGTAGCATGGAATGAAGATGGGGAAATGTGTGCTTGGAAGATAAAGGCAACGGGAAGAAAAGAAAATGTTATAATTACATATATACATTTCTCAAGGCTTGAAATGAAAATCTGTTCATTGTTCCACCTCCCCCCCCCCAAAAAAGCACCTGTTTATCTAAGAATTCTATATATGAATGACACACTCCCAGAGATGTCTGAAATGTGTACATTACTTTTGGGCTAATATTATTCCGTTATCCTGAAACTGATTTTTCCATACTGGAGAATAAATCTATTCACTGATCACAATTTAGAAAAATGACATTCTTTAAATGCCACATATTATGAACGTGTATTGGAGTATATATTCACTTTTCTAGGCAAAGATGATGAGATATCTTTGCCTAGAAAAGAGAAAAAGCTAGTAGCTAGAATCATAAAAGGCATATTATCGGAAGCTCTTAGAGCTCTTTTTAAAAGCTTTACCCTTTTAAACTGCCTTCAGATAATTTTGAAGTACTGTTTTTATTTTGTCTCTTGGCTTCTCCTCTCTCTCTCCACCCACTCAATCCCGGCTCTTGGGTTAAGTTGTATTAATTGTTCCTGATGGAAGTCAGGATGTTAGAGAAGTTATATGGAGTACAAAACACTTTGTTTTGGGAGAGGTGGGCAAAAAGACCATAGTCATCCATTGACCATTGTTAATACTGGCAGATACAAGAGGAAAAGTAGAAGGCCATAGATTACCAATCACCTGAGTAATGCAACTGATTCTGGGGCAGTTTGTTAAATACTCCCATCAAGAATATGTGCCAGAGATCATGGCTACAAGAGCTGAAAGAGATTTATTTTATGGAAATTCAGAGACACTTTAACAATCACAAAATCATCCAGACTGGGTGATCCTCTATGTGTGATTTGAGATATTATGGCTTCAGTACACACCTTTAGGGATGTGAACGACTATGCTTATCAGATAGCCAACACACTAGTCGACTAGTTGCTCCTGTCCCCTTGCTGCCTCTATCAGGAAGACTCAGCAACAGGGGGCAGAAGGGAAAGAAGAGGGTGCTTCAAAGTGGCAGTGCTGCGTAGAGCCAGGGGTCAGCTGGGAAATCCCAGCTTTCCTGGGCTGTATGCGCCATTTCAAAGTGGCAGCATCACATGGAGCTGGCCTGGGCTGCACAAGGCATTTCAAAGTGGCAGCACCGCGTGGAGCCTGGGATCAGCTGGGGACTCCCCACTGACCCCAGGCTCTATGCAGCGCTACCACTTTGAAACACCATAGGGAGCACAGGGCCAACGGGGGACTGCTTGAGTCCCCCGCTGACCCTGTGCTTCCCACAGTGCTTTCACCTTTGAAGTGCAGCAACAGCCCTGGGTCTGTTGCTACACTTCAAAGGCAGAGGCAGTTTTATCAACTAATCAACTAGTCGATGCAAATTACATTGACTATTTGATTAGCCAATTCATCTAAATGTAACATCCCTATACACATTCTCAATAAAGTGTTCAGAAACTTCATTTTTCACGTGAACTCCCACCTGATTGGTTACTGGTAGATTTTATCTTCTGTCAATCATAAAACACTTTCTTCTGTTTGCATAGTGTCTACAGTGAGGGGTCCCCTATGCCTGTTGGATGCATGTGTTCAAGATTTTCTCAAATTCAGAAACAAATACAAAATCATTCCAATAGCATACATATTGGCATCCAAATGTTGCACACAAATACTAAAGTTCTCACCTCTTACATTATAACCTCTACAGGCTTATTACTCTTCATCCCATTTTTTCAATCTGTCCAGTTTCTTCACTGGCCTTAAGAAGTCATTACAAAAGGAAGAGAGTATAGTGACCTATTTTTATAAAGTCCCCACCCACCTGTTAAGTACTGAAGAAATGAGTATTGTTGGGAAGGTCAATGAATAACAAAATCCCTTTTTGCTTAGATCAGTCAAAATTGAAAGAAAGAGATTTTGGTTCCTGTGTTGGGAATAGCAATATACACTATTTAGTGCTCAAGTCAACTAACCAGTGTAATTCTCAGGAGTCAGGCTATTCACACAGTTAATTCTGCATTTTATGAGTTGGGTCTGGGTGGCAGACATTGAAGTAGAAAGGGATAAGAATCAATAGTCCTCGAGTTTCAAACTGTGTGATAAAACACTGTAAAGGAAACCATACTCCTCTCAAATCAGTATGTTATGAATGATTATGGTTTTTGCCACTTCAAGGCTATTTGCAGTTTTGTACCCAACAAGGATGGAAAGTAGATGGGAGAAAAAAGGTGAGAACTTTTTTATGAAAATGCAAATTCAATGACACCAAAGATTTTGTGAATTCAAATTAGTTTAGCCAAAAAGTGTAAGTAACCCCCCACTGAAAATAATGATTTTGTTTAGTATTTTGAAGACAAAGGTTTTGATTCTTTGATTCAAAATGACTTTGTTTTAAAACTGCTTTAATTCTACATATAAAATGTTTTGTCTTGCATTTAAGTAAATGTTTTGACCTGAAACTATTATTTTAACAGTTCTAAGAATAGAAAGGTCTATGGTGGTGATATCCTGAGGCCTGGTTTATGATACTTACGGTGCAAATATTTTTAAAACATTCATGATACATTGACTAAGAAGCAGAGTTCACTAACTCATTCCATTATGTATGTTGTTACTGACTTGAAAGCAGCAAGACACATGATTTGGCTAACTGGGGAAAAAAAACCCTCACAAATTTTTCAATTAATACATCAAAGTCAAAGAAAAATGAGAACATAACCATGAAGCCTTAACTAATGAATGGGTCAATGGGAACAATCTTTAGCAATCCATAATGTTTTCAAGAAATATACAGTTGACAGCTTATTTTTAAGATCAGATCATCCTTACAGTTTGAATATACCCCCATTTGGAAGAAGCAGTAGGATGGTTTTAGCTGCCTCTTTGGCACTTTTTCCAGCACCTCCCTAGAGTTATCTGTCAGAATGTGGATGTGGCAGAGGGCTGTGACAAGTAGTGGGTGACAAGTAGGCAGGTCAAGGGGGTTTGGTAATCATCTTATCTGATACTGTGTTGTTTCCCATAGCCTCCCACCCTTTTCACATTTGAGATAATCTTTTATGAGGATGTGAAAAAACCCTGGAAGTGCCACGGGGTGCCAGCCAGACACCCAAAGTTGGTGTGGATTCATGGGGGTACCCCATGCTCCTGTGTACCCTATCAGTTTTATTGGTTACAGGTGGTTAAGACTCTCTCTCTCTTGATTTGAAGGAAATTCATTAGGGCAACCTCCCCAGAGATTTGTTCTTTCCTGTGTATTTTATCGTAGGACAAGACATTTAGGACCTGTGTTACTTATAAAATTAGGGATTTGGTTTTTGCTAGTAGATTTATTGTAAATGATCTCATTTGGTTCTATTTCTGTTTGCTTTAAAAGTCAACTTTAGGTGGGATCAGAATTTGAAATGCTTAATAACTGTTGATGTCCAGATGTTCAGAAAAAGTTTTGTACCCATCTAGCCATCTATGTGCTAGTGATAGTTTGAAAAAAACAATCCTCTTAATGAAAAAGTTTAAAATTTGTATTTTGGTCTGAGTGTGAATGAATCCTCAAAAAATCTTTAAAAGTCCACAAAAAGGAATTTTCACTCAGAAAATTCAGACAGCATTCCCTGTAAGCTGTGCATTTGGGTACTGGTCAGGAGAGAGTCAAATGCTGCTCAACTGATTAGCAGAGTGCCCAGTGCTAGGTTTTTTGTTTCTACTGGTGGTGCACAGTCACACATGCCTCAGTGCACATGAAAATATTCTGCACATGGATGGAAAAAATCCACACATTGATGGGGAAGATAAGATGGAACTTTGCACCCAGGCTAGCTGTGCAGCCCTGCCTGTTCTAGTTTCCATTGAAAGGTTTAATGGAATTAACACGTGCCCCTGAATGTTTAGATTCTATCAAATCAACATTATCTAAATGGAAAAAACCCTGTTCTATCAGAAAATCTTTGACAGAATCTACTTAGTATCCAGGAATTTTCATTGTCTCAGGAATGGGCAAGGTCTCAGCAGGACTTAGCATGCAATGTGCTGTATTGAAAATCTGGCTGTTTTTCTTCATACCTAAATTGGACCTGTGCTTAGCTGAAAATTTGACCATAATGTCCCTAAGTGTCTGTCTCCTCTCTAGCAAACTGGATATATCTACATTACGTGGGTTGTTTGACATAAAGTGGCCATGTATTAACAGTAATAATATTATATAATGACTGACGTATTACAGTACTGTTTCCTTTTGAAAAAATGAGTAGGTTGAGGGCACAAAATTGCATAAATTAAATATGGCATTTATTTTGTTTTCTAGTGAACAAACACAAGCCATGGATAGAAACTTCCTATCATGGAGTCGCTACTGAAAACAACGATACTGTCATTTTGGATCCTCCTCTTGTTGCTTTGGATAAGGATGCTCCTGTACCCTTTGCAGGTAGGAAAATACACTAACAATGTAATTTGTGTTTACTGAATGCACGATAACCTACTAGAGAACAGCTGTAAGCAATTTGTGTGCAACACAATGATAGTATCATCTAAGAAGTATCATCTAGAACCATCAAAGTTTCTATTGTTGGTGTATCATATTTGGATATTGGCCCCACAGACCTTAAAATGCAATATGTTCCAGAATGATTATATCTGATTTGTTGCGGAGCAAGGAGAGATTGATTATATATGGTGCACTATAGCAAGCTTATGCTGACTACGTTTATTTTTAAAAAATGAAAACATGGAGAATATGCAAGGAAACACAATATTAATTGTCATTCTGTTTGCCTAAACTAATCCTCTATAACCTAAGCTATTTTACTGATGGGTAGTTAAAAGCTAGCTGTGAAGAAACTATGTAAGTAGTCTTCAGAGATACTCGCATACTATGCACTGATGCTAGTATTTCATAACAGTCAGCACCAAGAGAGGAAATGTAATGGAGATTTCTGATAAGATTGCTTTATGATAGATGTATGTGATATTGAGGGTTTTCCCATATAAAGTCTTTTTGCCTGTACACTTAGTCTGCCACATTATGAGCTACTTGAGCAGAAAAATAACAGATAAGCTCTTTGAAGTGTAAAAGAGCTAAAGTGGTGGTTGCATTTAAACAATAAAAAACTTGCAGAAAAGATGGAAGAATAATAAGAAATAATGATGGTATAGAGGCCATGAAATGATGTGCTCATTCAAAATGCATGCACTAAATATGAGATTGAGCTGTTTTCCAGTGTTTTAGCCTCGGTGCACTTGGGCAAGCTTTATCCTGAAGTAACCAGTCCATTCAGTATACAATAACTCTGAATCCTTGATCTGTGAAATGACAGACTTAGTCATAATAAACTACCCCCCCTCCCCGAGATTGTTCTATTGTGTCACTTTCTGCTCTGCTTCTGCAAAATGAGAATTCTCAAATACTTTCATAGTGTGAACCCCATTTTAATGGAAGGAGAGTCTTATGGACTAGCACCCCTCTCATCCACAATTGCACATATTACCTCTTGTCCCCTTATGCAGCCAAATAGCAGTTGGCAGTGACAGGAACAGAAGTATAAAAATGTAATCCATCTCAGCTGTTATCATTTTCAGTTGCTACATCATATTAGAACCAGTACCACCTGTCCAGCCAGACATCCATAGACTGCCAACATGCGATCCCTGGGCCACTGATTGAGAACCAGTGCTTGCAAAGTGATTTGTGTGGATGGACTCTTATACTAACATGGATCGCTTTGCAGAATTAGGAAATTGGCTAGGTTCTTTACATGTTCTCTTTGAGGCTGCCTCTCCTTGAGAGGGAGATACTATAATGAGACTCAGGCAATTTGTCTTATAAAGATGCTTTTAGGACTAATTGCCTATGATTGAAGTACCAATTTTTTGATCACAAGAATGTTTTGTTCTAAACAGGCATCTCATATTTTTAAGTATTTATCAATGACCCTTAAAAACCAGAAAAATATACTCTAGGTGATGAACAGTTACTTCTGTGTGGTGTGTTTGAGCATCACTCATTTTCCATGGCTGTACCTTCCTATGCAAAATTAGATATCTTTTCACAGGTGAATGCAATTAATTCTTCCAGCCATATATTAAAAGTGACAGTACACTCCAATATGCAGTTGCATTCATTGATAAAACATATCTTTCACAATCTACTTGTACAGTTGTTTAGGGATAAAAGATGTTTTAGAATGGAAAGAACCCAAGATGCTCCTTAAGTTGGTTCTGATTTTCTCTCTTGGCATTTCACCCAGCTTTATGTTTTTTCACTTACTAATTCCTCTTTGAAACAAAGTAGAAATATTAGTTACATGTACTGTTCCCATTTATTATTAACTCCTTACTGACTGATCTTTAGTTTAATTCCTTAATGCTTATGTTTCGTGTGGTTTTTAAAGGGAGGTTGTAATATTTTTCCCTTGTCCTTTACGGTAGTTCTCTCAAAGATTGGATTTGAAATCTTTCTCCATCACATAGACAGACTTATTTGTTTTGATAGTTTCTCATGAGTCCTGGTTTAGAAATATTTAATGTATTAATTCATTTAATTTATGTCTTGTTTCATTTTGTATCTCTTGCATAAAGTATATTTGATTTGAGGTGAACATGAGCAAAACAATATGCAGGTTTTTGGGCATTACCTTGCTGGTTTCACTTTAAAGTTCATGCCCAATTCATATTTATAATATTTGGCACTAATTCAAATAGCCTTGTAACAGGTATGCTTTCTAGTTTATCCAAATCTCTACATTCCTTATTGAGCTGTACACTTAAATTGTATTTTATTTTAAAAGAATAAGACCCTTGATTCCATAGAAGATTGACTAAGATTGGTTGCTTAGCACTCACTTTGTCATCAATGCCAAAGTATTAACAAAACAACAAGCAAAAACCGAACCCAAATAAGTAATTTTATGCGGTATTTTGAATTCAGTTTCACTGGTTCTGTGTATAATGGTCTGTGACTATAATGAGAGAAAGATGAATGGGGAATGTGACATTGTGTGATCTTGAATTTTATTTTATAATTTGCATTTTGTACAAAAATCTAGTGTGCGTTTTTGAAAGTTGCAAATTGAAAGTAGACTGTAATTAAACACTACTGATCATTGTACCAAAGTTTGTAGAGTATTATCCACAATTATCTCTGTTCTCTTCTAGCCAATATTTTGAAATGTACACATGTTAATACTAAATTCTTATTTTGTATAATTGTTTTTGCACCTGCCTTTTTTGACAGTTCTTTGCAGAAGTTACTTACCTACAATTGCAATGCCTCATATCTATTTTCAGTTGCATCACCCTCCTCCTTCTTTATTGATTTAGTGGTATGCCATGATCTGAGTGCAATATATTTCTAACTCTTCCAATGATGTAAATAAATGAGTCAAATCTATCCTGTTATTGATCCTTGTGGCAGTCCACTGCTCATTTACCAGCAAACTGTTGCCATTCACAAATCAGTCCTTGTATCCACCTAAATAGCTGACCTCATTTCTCACAATTACCTTTATAGATTTATTGTATTTATGTGGGTTTATCAAAAGATTTTCCAAAGTCCAGTTAAATTATGTGTATAGCTTTTTAAAAAGATGTTAGGTATGGAATTTCCCATTTGTAAATATACCTTCTGTTTTCTCTTTTTGAGATCCTATATTCCATTCCTGTATCTTTATTGCTACAGTTCAGTTGTAGAGTTTGTTGTTTTTCTGGAGTCTTTTCTTCAAAAGTTCTTAGGTAACTAGCCAATTAGCCCGTCATAAGACGGGATTTTCAGGTCTTCTCTCCTGAGCGCCTCTCTCTCTCTCTCTCTCTCTCTCCTCCTACTGCCTACCCCCTCTCTCTCAGCTCTCCGCCTCCTGCCTCTCTCTGTCTCTTTCTTTCTCTTCTCCCCTCCTGCCTCTCACTCTCCTTTCTCTTCTCCTCCTCCTCCTCCTGCCTCTCTCTCCTCCGTCTCCCCTTCCCTTCCCTTCCCCTTCCCCTTCCCTTCCTCTTCCCTCCCGCCGTGGCGCTTGGCTGAGTGCTGCCTGCTCAGCCAGGCTGCCGTGAGGGAGGGGGCCGGGGCGGTGATGTGTACATCACCGCCCTCCCTTCCCCTCCCACCGCGGGGGAGCCCAAACGGCCCCTTGCGCTGCTGGCTCCCCCGGCGGCCCGGCTGAGGGGCACAGCACTCAGCTGAGTGCCACAGTGGGAGGGGAAGGGGGGCCGTGATGTACACGGCCCCGCCCCCTGGCCGTGTACGTCACCTCCCAACCCCCTTCCCCTCCCTCCATGGCAGCTCAGCTGAGTGTTGTGCACTCAGCCGGGCTGCCGCGGGAGAGGAGGGGCGGGGCACTGACGTACACGGCCGGGGGTGGGGCTGTCTATGTCACTGCCCCCCCTTCCCCTCTCCCGCGGTGGCTCGGCTGAGGGGTGCACCACTCAGCGCCACGGTGGGAGGAGGAAGGGGGGGCGGTGACATAGACGGCCCCGCCCCCTGGCTGTGTACATTAGCGCCCCGCCCCCCTTCCCGTCCCACTGGGGCTCAGCTGAGTGGCGCAGCGCCAGCGCCACTCAGCTGGGCCGCGGCAGGGGAGCAAGCGGCGGCAAGCGTCCGTTTGGGGCCCAGCTGAGCGGCGCTCCCGCTGGGGCTAGGGTTGCCAGGTGTCTGGTTTTCTACCGGACAGTCCGATATTTGCACCATCTGTCCGGTAGAAAAATTCAGAAAATACCAGACATGTGCAATGTCCAGTATTTTATGAATTTCCGGCTGGGCGCCGGAGGGAAGCCTGGCGGGGCCGGGGGAGTGACTGGGAGACAGAGTGCGATTGGCTTTGGGAGCCCTGTGGTCGCGTGCAAAAGCTGGGTGGGGCGGGGGCCAGGACTCCCAGCCACCCCCCCACCCGGCTTTTGCACAGGACCAGAGGCTCCCAGTGCCAATTATGGCCCGTCTCCCAGCTGGGAGCCTCTGGTTGCGAGCAGAAGCCGGGCGGGGGGAGTGGCTCCCAGCCCCGCCCCTGCCAGGCTTCTGCTGGCAAGTAAAGGGAGCGCCTGCCGGGGGTGCGGCCGGAAGGACTCCGGCTGCGGCCAGTGGCTGCACCGACCTCCCCACCCCCGGCCAGGTCTGCTTCCCACCCCTTCCTCTGTCCCCTCCTCCCGTCCAGCCCCATGGCCCCGATCCCCAGCTCTGCTTCCTGCCCTCTTCCTGCCGGCCAGCCCCACAGCCCCCTGACACCCCCTCCCGCCAGCACTGCTTCCTGCCCCCTTCCTCCGGGCCCCCATCCTCCTCCAGCCCCACAGCCCCAATCCCCCAGCTCTGCTTCCCGCCCCCTTCCGGCCAGCCCCGCCCCTTCCTCCTCCGTGGTGCCCTGCTCCTTCCCCTCCTCTGTGGCACGTTCAGCTGGGAGCATTCAGCTGGCCCCGGCGGGGAGCAAGCGGCAAGCAGCCGCTTGGGGTCCGAACGCGGACCCCAAACGGCCGCTTGCCACCGCTTGCTCCCCCGCCGGGGCCCAGCTGAGCAGTGCAGCACTCGGCTGAGCAGCCACGGAGTGAGGGGAAGGGGGCCGGGGCGCTGACATACACAGCCAGGGGGCGTGGCCGTGTACATCAGCGTTACAGATGCACAGACAATGGGCTACTATATATATGATATAGTTAGGTTCAAGGAAGCATCTCTATTCAGAATATTGGCTCTCTGTTGCTCTTAGGTATACTTGAAGCAGCGCCATAGCTGGGGCCATAGCTGTTACACTGACTAGAATGAACTATGAGAAAGGTTGTATTCAAATAGCTTGTAAGAGCTAAGCATTTATTCTTTAAAAAGATTGTGTGCAGCTATGTATTTATATATTAATATATGTGTATATATAATGTACATGTATGGATCCTAGTTACTAGTACATCTTTTTTGCTTTTCAGAATTACGGCATACATCTCTAGTTACTTTTATACTTACAAATCAAACCACCTCCTCCCTCAAATATTTTGTTTTAACAAACAAGTAAATGTATCTAAGAGACAACAGCTTAGTTGCCTGTTAATAAGTGTTATGGTATCCCTCTCACTTTTTTGCTTTTAAGTATATGCGGTTTCCTAAGAGGGTTTCATACTTATCCCATCAAAATGGTTTAGGAAGCAAAGTCCGTTTAACTTTGGAATTTTCCCACTTTCGATTTCTACAATTTTCAGTTTCGTCTCTATGTGTAAATAGACCATATTCTCACTCTTTTCTTGAATCTTTGCATTCCCCACCTGAGATTTTTCGGGGGTTGGGAGGGAGGAGCTCTGAGTTTACATCCGGTTTGTGAAGCCAGCGCTATGCCAATCCCCTAGTTCTGATGCCCCCCAACAGTGGGGAGACATGGTAAGATGGGGTGAGCACAGATTTGCTCTGTCAGTTTTCACTAAAGAGTGGTCCTTTGGGAAACCAACACTGTCAGTGTATGTTAGAGCAACTTTTATGATCTCACGTTATGGCCTTGGTGAGAGCAGCTTCAGAGGCCAGAATGAGTCCAGTCATGGTTAGTGGATGTAATTATGTCACACTCAGCTGAGGCAGAAGTTTTCAGTGCAAGTGCAGTGTCGGGCTGTGGCACAGCCCCTAGTGTGTGTGTGTGTGTGTGTTTGTGGGGGGGATGGGGTAGGGTGGGCATGGCTTTTGGCTGGTGTATGAAATACTATAGTAACTACACTTTAGTGTATGAAATACCACAGTTTACTACTATAGCTGTCTGATTGCTGAGAAGTGTTGACATTTAAATGGTGGCCTGTAAGGACCTGTCTCTATATATGTATAGCTAGATAGCTAGAGCAAACTCTTAACATACCTATGCCTGGAAGCCTCTAGAACAGCTGTGTGTGTCTCAGGCACAATCAAGCTCTTGAAAATTAACTTCTGCAATAATCAGTCATATTGTGGATCTTTGGTTACAGCCTGGTGTTATTTCTTTCCCTCCACACCATGCATTGTGGTAATGTTGTCACACCATCTTTGTATCTATATGGGGGCTTGAACTGCCATAGGATATTGTCTCCCTTATCCTCCTACTTGGTTATTTTTTCTTTGTTTACAATTTTACATTAAAAAAAAAAGATTATAATGACATGTTTCTGACTGATTTTACCATGTTACCTGGACCACTACAAAGAAAAGCTAGACAGTGAAATAAAAATATGTGGCGCTTAGATAATCCACATACACTATCATCCTCAATGATTTTTGCCAGTCATTGACATTTTCACAGTTAATAGGAGAATTGTTATTCCCAAGTGTACCCTTACCAACTCAGCTATCCTCAGCCCTCTTGAGCCAGATATCGAACATAAAAACCCATTTTTCTGTTGGATACTCCAAAACTGTTTACATATTTTCAAAAAAGTGTAGTGTTCCCAGTAGCAGTGGTTCTTCTTCAAGTGATTGGCTTCTGTTTAAAGGGCTTGCATCTGCCAGGTGGCTGCCAGGCAATGCAGCCGCCCAGCAAGCACGAACCCTTTAAATAGAAGCAGCTCAAAGGGCTCTCACAGCTCCCAGGGAATGCGCTAGGACAAGGGTCAGCAACCTTTCAGAGGTGCAGTGCGAAGATATGACTTATTCACCTCCATGTACGGGTCCGAGTGCTGGTGATACTTTTTAAAGTCCTACTTACAGCAGTTTCATCAATAAATAAATTAAGATGCAGATCTTTCCTTTTAGTGCAGCAGTCAGCAACCTTTCAGAAGTGGCATACTGATATTTAACTTATTCAAGGAAGGAGGAGGGAGGGGAGGCAAGAGCAGCTGGGTACAGTGACCTTATTTTCTGAACCAGCTACAGCTAGGGAGAATGGTTTAATTTAAATTATGAAACAGATTAAGCGTTTTAACTTTGGTCACCAACCAGTAGATTGGGATCTACTGGTACATCTTGGAGCCTCTGACAGGTGATCCTGACTGGTTTGGCCAGGAAGTTATCAAGGGCTGGCACTTTAGTTGCCCCTCCATCCACTGTCATGCTGCTCCTGCCCTCTGCCTCAGAGTTGCTTATTGGGAGCCTCCTGCTTGCTGTGCAGGGTATGGAAGGAAGAAGAGGGGGTCACTGATGTCAGGGTGTTCCCCATCCCCCCACTTCTGTACCCCATCTCCACACAGAGAGAATGGGATGGATGGAACTCACACACTGTGTGTATCTCTGTCATTCTCACAAACAAACTGTCCTTCCCTCTCATCTCCTGACCAAACATGTATATGGGGAGTTGTTACTACTTTTAGTGTTTGCAAAGTGGGTTATTTTGGGTTTTTTACTTTTCTGTGCATTTCATAACTTTCAATTCTCTCCTATGCTTACATTTAATTCTTTGAGTAGTGAGTTCTAAAATGCTGCACCTGTCATGTCTGGAGTCATTATCCCTGTGGTAATTGTGCTCCTGGAAGTGGCTGGACCCTGAGAAAGTCTTTCCTGCAGACACTACTCCTGCAGCTCCAGCTCCCATTGATCAATAATGGAGAACTGTGGCCAGTAGAAGCTGTGGGGTTGGGGTCTGTAGATGAGGGGCAGCACATGGAGCCACTGCTGTACATGCCAGCTGTGTTCAGTTGTGGTGAAGTGCCAGGGCAGGAGTAAGGCTGTTTTGACTCTGCTGCCCCATCCCAGGGGCAGCTGTCTGGCTGCTCCCAGGGTGGGTGGGGTGGACTCAAGCCCCCAACCCTGTGCTCCCCAGGCAAATGCTGAATCCCCTAGGCCACTCCAGAACCCACTCCGCCATGCTTCCTTCAGAGGGTCCCTTATCCTGCTTTCCTAGTGAAGGAGCCAGGTCCCCAGGTGATTCCTTGAGTTCACTGAAGATCCCACTCCACCTCCCTATCTTCAGTGGGGCCCTTATCCTGCCTTCATAATGTGGGAGCCAACTCCATCCCTTGGGCGTCTGTGTTGCCTATCTGGTTACTCCCAGGGTGGGTGGAGGGACTTGAGCCCACCCTTCTTTACTCCCCAGGTGAATGCCCTATCCCCTAAACCACTCCAGAACCCACTGCACTGCCCTACTTTCAGCAAGTCCTTTATCCTGCTTTCCTAATGCAATACAAAAAGTGTCAATGTTTTCTTTATTTATGGCAGGGTGGGGAACCCTTTTTTGGTTGGGGGTCACTGACCCACAGAAAAATCAGTTGGGAACCACACAAGTAAGAAGCAAAAAAACTCCTCTGAAAACTCCCAATGTGGCTCCAACTGAGACACCTCACTCCTCTGGTGCCCCCTCCTCACGGGATGAAGGGAATTGGGGGACTGAGGTTCAAGGCTTCCCATAGACGAGATTTATTTTTCTGGGGTTCCAGAGTGAATGGATTTTATGGACCTCCTTAGGCTCTGGTGTAGCGGCAAAAATGAGGGGTACAGTGTCTGAGACAGGGCTGCCAGCAAGTAGGATAGGGATAGGGTGCAGGATCTGGGAGGGAGGAGGGGTTCAGGAGCAGGCTGGGAATAGGGTGTCTGGCCAGGTGGAGGGAGCAGGACCCAGGGAGGGTATAGTTCACGGCCAGGAGAGAAGGTGCAGGAATAACGTGGATTAAGGAGCAGGGTGGGGTGTCTGGCCAGAAAGGAGGGTGCAGGAACAAGGGAGGGTGTCGGAGCAAGCTGGGTATGCTGGGTCTTAGGGGGGGAAGTGAGAAGATAGAGGTGTGTGAAGTCTGGGCATGAGGGGGGCCCTTACCTGGCTTCGTGCCTCCTTGCAACAATGGCCACAGCCATGCTGTCCTGGATGCCCTCTAAGGAGGTCCGGAGGGAGGCCCCCCTACTGGGGTCCACGTGGTCTGGGCCTACTGCCACTGTTGACACAGTCTGGGGCTGCTCCAGAGGCCCCAATGCCACTCTGGTCTGGGGCTGGCCCCAGAGGCCCCGAGGCTGCAGACCACGTGGTCCGGGGATGGCCTGGAGGCTAGAGGTGCTGTTGCTGCAGCCATGCAACTCCTCCAGGGCCAGACCTGGACCTCGTGGCCACACAATGGCACCTCCAGCCTCTGCAGCCAGCCCTGGACAGTGTGGTAATGGCAGCACTGCCTCCAGCCTCTGGCGCTGGCTCCAAATGGTATGGCCACGGCAGCACTGCCTCCAGCCTCCGGGGACAGCCCTGCCACCCGGCAGAACAAGAAGTTCCCAAGGTTTTGCTCTTTTATGGGGTTGGAGTGGGGATCCCCGGGAGACTCATTCATCATTCCTTGGCCCAAGGGGTTACTATACATGTTTCTGCCCATCACAAGGTACTGCTGCAGATTTGGGAGTTCAAGGCATCCGTGATCCTCATTGCACCAACGTGGCCCAGATAGCACTGGTCCACATCCCTCCTGAGCCTGTCTTGCTAGAGGCCAATCGCTCTCCTGCTGGACCCAGGACTGTGGCAGGCTTCACCACCCGAACCTGCAGTCAATGCAGAAGGTCCTGCTGGGGAGTAGAAAGCCATCCACTAGGACCACCTACCTGGCTAAGTGGAAGCACTTCTCTTTCTGGGCTACCCAGAAAGGGGTATCACCTATGGATGCCCCAGTCCCTCCGGTCCTGGATTACCTACTGGATCTTAGGATACAAGGGCTATCCTTCTCATCAGTTAGGGTGCAACTAGTGCAGGGGTGGCCAACCCGTTAGAGATGAAGAGACAAAATAGCGGTGGATAGAGTGCAAAGAGCCACGGGGGGTTATTGAGCAAAAAACAAACAAACAAACAAACAAACCGCGCCAGGGGAAAATAGGTGCAGGTACACGGTCCCAGGGCATACCATCACAAAAAAAGCCCTGGGAAGGGGTGAGAGATGCAAGCTCTGGGATGGAATTTGGGTGCAGGAGGAAGTAGAGATGAGGATGCTGGCTCAGGGAGGGGGCTCCAGGCTGGAGAGTGTTGGGGTCAGGTGGAGGGTTGGGGTGCTGAGCAAGCCATGAGCTTGTGGCTGTGAGGGTGAGGGGGTTGGGCTGGGGTGCATGAGGGGAATGTTGTGGCAGAAGACTGGGGATGTAGGGATGCAGAAGTTTGGGGATGTGAGAAGCTCAGCACAAAAAACCCCAAGCCTCACTAATGTGGCCCCAACTGTGTTGGTGGGGGCAGGGGACAGGATGCTGGGGCAGGGTGCTGGTGGGTGCTAGGGCAGGGTACTCGTGGGGGGGGGGATCTGGCCAGGAGGAGGGGACAGAGACAGCTGGGGTCAGTACCTCGGGATCCCAGGTCTCAGGAAGTGCGCTGGCTTCTTTTCCCCTCCCCTCTCCCAGACACTTGCCCTCCCCCACTCTAACCCAATCTCCCTCCCCTTCCCCAGAGCCAGGCACCTCCCCCAACCCAGTCCTCTTCCCCAGAGCCAGGCACACACACCCTCTAACCCAATCCCCTTCCCCTTCTCCAGAGCCAGGCACACACCCCCTCTAACCCAATCCTCCTTCCCCTCAACCTAATTCTTGGGTCCCAGAGGTGGAGCCGTTGCAGCTACAGCCACGTGTGTCTCCTTCCAGGTGCTGGGGCATGTATGCTGAGCAGCTGGCCTTGAGACATGCTGGCTGGGACTCTGTGCGCACCCCCCCAATCCAATCCTCTTCCCCTCCCCTTCCCCAGACTATAGCCAGGCACACACCCCCTTCTCCCCCCGCTCTAACCCAATCCCCTTCCCCACTGCTCTAACCTAATTCTTGGGTCCTGGAGTTGCCACCGCTACAGCCGCACATCTCCCTCCAGGCGCTGGGGTGCGTGCGCTGAGCTGCCGGCACGCCATTCACACCCCCGAACCCAATCCCTCTCCCCTTTCCCAGAGTGAGACACCTCCCCTCCCCGCACTAACCCAATTCTCCTCCCCCCCGCAACCTTATGCTCGGGCCCCGGAGCCAGAGCGGCTCCTACTGCCCTGTGCATCTGGGACGCCATGTGCACCCCCCACACTCGATCCTCCTTCTCTCCCCTTCCCTCCCCTTCTCCAGAGCCAGGCATCTCCCCCCACTCTAACCCACTTCCCCACCCCCACTAACCTTATGCCCAGGTCCCGGAGCCACTGCTGGCACCGCCGCCACACCTGGAGCCCTCGCTGTTGCCGCTGTCTGCGCTCAGCAGCTGGCTGCTAGCACGTACAGGCTGGGACGCTGTGTGAGACCTAGCTTGCATGTGAAGGATACGATGCAGTGCGCTGGGGGCCTTGAGCAGAACGGTGTGGGCCATGAGCGTGCATGAGGCTCACAGCAGCCCGGCTGTGAAAGCGGCTGATCTGAGCGGTTCCAGGTTCCGTCCCAGTTCCATCAGGAGCCGCAATTTTTTTTTGTGGGAGGGTCTGTGGGAGAGGGGTTGGGGGGCGTGCCACTGACCTAGTGACTATCTTCATTTTCCACCTGCTCTCACGGGGCAAGACATTCTTTGTGGACCCCATGGTACACAGGTTTTCGAAGGAGCTGGACAGGCTTTATCTGCACGTCCATCAGCCTGTCCCTCCATGGGACCTCAACCTGGTCCTGTCTAAGCTCACGGGGCCTCCCTTTGTGCCTCTGGTGACATGTTCACTGCTGCATCTTTCCTGAAAGGTGTCTTGGTGGCTATCATGTTGGCCAGACGCCCCTTGGACCTTGGACCCCCCCTTATACAGTTTTCTTCGAGGGTAAGGTTAGGTTATGAACCCATCCCGCCTTCCAGCCGAAGGTGTTGTCTCATTTCCATGTTTCTCAGGACATTTTTCTCCCAGTTTTTTACCCCAGGTCCCACGCTTCTGGTAAGGATCAGGCTCTACACAACCTGGATGCTAGGAGAGCTTTAGCTTTTTATTTGGAAAGAACAAAGCCCTTCCGTAAGTCCCCACAGGTGTTTGTGGCAATCGTGGAATGGCTGAAGGGACAGCCGGTCTCTGAGCAGAAGATCTCTCATGGATTATGTGCTGTATCAAGGAGTGCTATGGTCTGGCCAGGGTGCCAGCCCCTCCCATTACAGACCACTCTAGTAGGACACAGGCCTCCTCTGCGGCCTTCATGGCTCACGTCCCTATACTGGACTTCTGTCAGGCCACAACTTTGCCAACCATTACGGACTGACTCACCGGGCTAGGGAGGATGCAGCTCTGGGTAGGGCTATCCTCCGCTCTGTGGAAGGTTAGAACTCCAACCCCGCTACCTGTGATTTCTGCTTTGGAGTCACCTACATGGAATGAACATGAGCAATCACTCAAAGAAGAAAAACCGGTTACTTACCTTTGTAACTGTTGCTCTTCGAGATATGTTGCTCATGTCCATTCCAATTCCCACCCTCCTCCCCTTCTTCGGAGTAGTCCAGTAAGAAGGAAACAAGGGGGTAGAGGGCTAGCAGGGGTATATATTAGCCCAACGGGTACTGCCAAGGGAAAAAACTTCTGATGATGTGTGCACGCAGTGCGCGCACACCTACATGGAATGGTCATGAGCAACACATCTCGAACCACAACAGTTACAAAGGTAAGTAACCGTTTTTTTCTCAAATGGCAAACAGAGCTCACTAGCAACAGGACTTTTTTTTATGTAACAGAATGTTATTCTTCAAATAGTGACTCTGAATAATCTCTTTTTACCTTTCTCTGGCAGTAAGGCAGAAAGAATTCACTCAGGTTTATGGTGCTCAGAATATATTAGTTTTAAAATATTTTACCTTTATAGTAAAGCATGACCAAAAGTTTGAACTTTAAATTAAGTCATGAAGTCTTGAAGGTGTTTGTAAAAAATCACTTGAATAGCTTTTATTTTACAATTTTTTCATGCAGCATAATTGGTTTAGATATTTTAGTGTAGCCCTTAAAAACCCAAAACGATGTTCTGGACAGGGAACATAGCCCACAGAGAAAAGAAGTGCCCTGAAGATTTGGCAGTAATGCAATCAGCTACAGAAGATACAGGATTAGAAATGACCTTAAGGCTGCTGTTTTCTATGCACTAAGAGGTTAGGCATGACAGGAGATGCTTAGGCTTGAGCTAGAAAGGAATCCAGCAATATTTCTCTTATAGTGACCTCTGTTGGCTAGTTCATGAAACTCAGACAAGTCTCTCCTTTCCTGCTGAGTATAACTATCTTTTTAGTTGCTATGGCAGTAGTCAAAAATAGGTTTTTAAATGACTTTGCTTTAAGTTTAAAAGGCTCAACTCACTCAGATTGTTCTCATAAACGTTTACGTTGTTGCCCAGTGGACTGTGTCTAGTGTAGGACTTGAGTGGTCATGAAGGAGTTTAGGTCCTGTGTGTGTGCTATGCACATATAAGTGTGCTATGCTTCTTGTATCTAAAAGGTAACACTAAGCAATGATAATGGTTGAATACCGTTTATTTTAGCTAAAAATGCCATATTATTTGAAGAAAAAAGGACATTAGTAGGCTGATGATTGATTTAAAGGCTCTAGTCTGCCTTATGAAGTAACTTTTTGGATGTTATACAATCAGCCTTGTCCATTAACTTTCACTCAAAGGAACAATAGCGTGTTAGAAATTGTATTTATGAAGATACAAATGGCTTGATGTTGTTGGTAATAGCTCAGATGATTTGAAAGTACTAATATATATATTTTTACATCTAAGTTAGTCACTTTCTGGTTCTTGTGCACTAACCTAATGCTTCAGTTTTAGATTTGCAAAAAATGGTGGAATTAAACATGACCCCAAAAACCTTTTAAATTTAAAATATAACTTACCATATCATGTTTTAATATTATGTTTCATAAAAACTTGTTTTAGCAAAACCCAAATGTTGGGTCTAAACTGTGTGACAGTGTGTCCCTTTAATTTAATTTGTAATAATAATGCCCACATAGAAAATTCTACTAAATGAATAAAATTGCTTATATAATGCAGTGCAATGAATAGGATTACAATGTTCATGTGCTTTCAGTATCTAAGAAAAAAGAAATCAGTAAATTAATGTGTGAGGCTCCGCTGTGTGCATAATTGGTTAAAATACTCGGTGAGTTGTACAAGAATTACCTTAAAAATAAGTCTTGTAAAATATTGTTTCAGGTATCTACTGCATCTATATTATTCTTTTACACTTTTAAAAACAGTGTTACTATGTGACAGAACTGTAGCTGAAATGGTTCTATTTCATTTAGTGTTTTACAAAAAAAATGTGTTTTTAATGGGAAACTAATCTAGAATAGTGCTTGCAAGTAGTAAGCCACAAACTAAGACAGAAACAGGATTTGGGATTCTAATTTACAATGTGTTTTCTCCTGTGACCTATGGAAATGGTGGTCTTGTCAACATAGATTCTCTGGGCAAACTTTGAGAGTTTTTCAGAAGCCATGGGACAATAAGATGGAAATTGATCCAGACATGGACAATAGCCATACATTTCTGTTGGCAACACACTTAGGAATTGCTATGATGCCTCATCTGTGGCTCAGGATTCCGCATTGTGTTGAAAATGGGAAGTCCTTGCCATATGGAAGTTACTGAATTTGCTCAAAAATCTAAATTTCTTCAGCAAAGGTAAATGGAATGCTAGGAATCAGCAGTGGAGTATTATAGTCATTATAACAGAAGAATCCTGTAACAATCATGCATTTGTACAGCCAATATTGACAGGAGATGGGGATATGAACCTAAAAGAATTAGGAGTTCTGTTGAATTTTTTTTTTCTTTAAGGCTCTATGCTTCTTCATTCAGAATAAGGTTTACATTATTAATTTCACTGTGTTTTCGTTTTTGTAGAGATTTGATATTACGTTTGCTATCCACGTGGTTCCCTTTAGTGCTTATTGAGAGTGAAGGTGAATTTGATTTTGACTAGCTGGGAATCAGTCCAGTAATATGCTATTTCTGCTAAATGAGTGAACACTTAAGCTGCAGACTTTCCAAGGTCAGTTTTGGAGCATAACTATTTGTTCTGAGTACATAAGTATTTATAGAATTTTTTAAAGAAAATAAAGATAAAACCATCAACAAATGGATATTTTCAGATAACACAAACCTTGCGCAGTAACACACAAGACATATTTAGGGGCAGTTTGCAATTAGGAAATTTCAAAAGATTTTAAATCCTGAATCAAATATGTTAAACTCTGGGATAATGGAATTGAAGTAATTTCCACACATTGTGCATGTTATGTCCTTTTGAAAGGAGATAGGTTCAAAAATGATGCAACACAAAAGGACTAGCCAATTAGGATATCATGTTTGAAAAATAATGTTCTCATTATGAATAGAATCTGAATTTTTACTTGAAAATAACATACCTAATTGAGGTGTACTTGAACAACAAAATTACTCTGGACAGCAAGGAGACATTTTAAAGTGATTAAGAGAGGGTGTGGCTTATTGGAAGGCACTCTGTACAAAGTTTCTGATACTGATTCTATAAGCAGAGAGAGCCAAAAATAAAAATGATAATTAGTAGGAATACTTGGCTCATTTTATTCCAGTGCTGCAAAATTTGAGTGGGTTGTAGTTTGAATAAGAGATATTCCCATTGATTGTGAAAGGGGCCTGCATCTCACTCATCATTCTGATTATGTTGTATTGTTAAGATAATGTAAATACTGAGGGTTTGGCAGGGGGATGTCAGAAGCTTCCTTAATCTTTCAATTATGCTGATTTTTGTTTTACAATTCAAGAAATAACTGCAACTGCGATCTTGGCGTTCAGTCACAAATATAAGGAAACAGACATGCTGTGGCTTTCTTGCTAGAAATATACCACAGAGGCATAGGTAACATCACCATTGATTTAAGGTTGTGATGCTTCATGGTCATTGTGGATTTAGTCTGAGAAGGCAAATTTATTGATTTTAGGGAAAACATCATAACCCTTTGGGGAAAAAAGTTCAGAATTTCCACCAGTTTTTTTTGTTCATTGCACAATTTGCAAGGAAAGATGTTGTACTGATGTGCATGTTATTGATGTCATTAAGGTACGGGGGAGAAAAGAGGTTACAAGGGGCTATCTGGGAGTGGAGTATTACAGCAGTAGGTCTGACTCTGAAGCTCATACCATTGAGAAAAGTAGAGGTAAAAGAGAAGAGAAAATAGGAATTTACAGCACTGAATTGCTGTTTGCCGTGTGTGTATGTTCTTTTCCTTTCTCGTTTGATGAAGCTTGATTTTAGTCTTCATGGCAGGTTCCTTGTTTTCACTTTTTGAGGGGGAACCCAATCTTTCAGATGCAGTGGAGGACACAAACCTGCTCAATATCTTGGAAGAAAGGGGAAGTTCAGATTCCTTTCTCCCCCTGATATATTGGGTTCGGATTTTCTGTTGCCTGGCATCTTTGCATTTCACTGCCTAGTGAATGCACAAGTGGGTGTACAGTGTTCCTTCACAGCTTCACAGGTGATTAATCAGCCCCACCCAGTCAGTGAGCTCCCTGCACAGAGCCTTGAGCTTCTGACAGGATGGAGCTGATTAATCATCTGTGAATCTGTGCTGCAGCACAACTTGGAGGGAACACTGGCTACCATTTGATAGTGTTATACTCGCTGTATGCTCATTTTATGGATTTTATAGGTACGAGGTACAAAGCCATGGAAAATTAGGCTGTTGGGTTATATTCACCTCTCCCTTTTTGAATGACTTTATCCCCACATTGCAGGCAGTTCTGGTTACTCCGCTTGTCCCAGACTGAAGGTGCTTTTGTGATCAAACCTGACATAATTATTTACTACTTTGTGGAATATCTCAGCTCAGAAAGAAGCAGAATCTCTGGGTCAAACCGGGAGTTTAACACAATGCAGCTATTTGGATAAGTAAGGGTGATTACAGATTGTCCCTATATTGGATATTATCTTCCCCACATGTTGGAGGGTTTCCCCGATAGAAATTAATAGCACTACTTCTGTATAAAACAAAGCCTTTAGATGGTAGTTACATCAGTGAATTTTGGAATTTGCTAACTAGGCTACTGAAGGAAAAATGAGCTGTGTGGGTGATTTAGTTGATTTACCAGAAAAGGCAAATGGCTTGGTATACATGGACCTGGAAAGGAAACTGTAAAAATAATTTGGTCACATGGAAATACCAGAAAACAACTGGGAACAGTACAGGAATATTTGGGAATGATCATGGGATGGACGATTAGTAAATAGAACAACTTCTATTTTTAAAAAATAGTCTAAATTCTATTTATTTATTTATTACACAACAAAGAAATGGGAGGGGGAAAGGGTAGAATAGGTCCAATAGTGAGTTAGTATATTCTTTTTGAATTGGCTTAGAGAAACCATATTCTTTCAAGATTAATGCTGTTTAAAATAACTTACAATTTTTATGCAAACTATTCTTTTCTGTTTTCCTGCAGTACCCATATTGAATATACATGGAAATAGAGATTTTACCACAAGTATTAATTATGAATATCAGTTTCGAAGGTCAATTACTTTACTTTTATGTGGCTGCAGAGACTTCAAATGAGGGTCTTGTGCTCATTTGAAATTCAGAGAAAAGTGCAATCTGGACAGTTAAGAGCAAACCAGCTCTTTTAGTTGGCAAGATGTCCAAATTTGTGTTGAATGAACACCTTGGCAATAGTTCAGAGGCAGATTTTTATTATCTTGTATTGCTACTCTGTGGTGACTGTAATCACAAAATAGTCATCAAAGGCCAGATGTCCCTGGTGAACCTTGACAATGCACACACACACACACACACACACACACACACACACACACTTACTTGCAGGTCTTTCAGTAATTTTGCAAGAATGTATTGAACAATTGTATCACATTAGTTTAGTTTTGTTTACAAAACTCCAGTTCTGTGTCTTCAAAGAATATCTACAGTTTTTGCACTGCTAGCCATTACATTAATTCAAGTGCAATATTTTTAAATGAAGAGTTTAATTCTGCTGTATCAAAAAGCTTTTTATTCTTTGTAACTTATTTTCCTTTTTAATTTTGCTGCTTTGGAAAAAAAAGTCTTTGAAGGAAATTGATTTGGATTTCAAACTTACTATATTGTTTGGCAGAATGCATGTGTGTATTTCAGGTTAATTGCTATTTGTCCACATTTACCGTTAGCTCTTAGTGATCTCTTTAAAGCGTAAAATATTCACTGGAAAACAAAATGAGATTGGTGCTTTGATCTCTGTACTGCAATATGCTGTTTCTAGCTTTTTTTCCCATTCATTTGATCTGCAGACATGACAGGGAAATAGAGACAAATGTAAAAAATACCTTGGCAATCTCCTTTCATAGAATCATAGAATCATAGAACCATAGAGCTGGAAGAGACCTCAGAAGGTCATCAAGTCCAGCCCCCTGCTCTAGGCAGGACCAATCCCAACTAAATCAACCCAGCCAGGGCTTGGTCAAGCCGAGACTTAAACACCTCTAGGGATGGATACTCCACTACTTCCCTAGGTAACCCATTCCAGTGCTTCACTACCCTTCTAGTGAAATAGTTTTTCCTAATATCCAACCTGGACCTCTCCCACCACAACTTGAGACTATTGCTCCTTGTTCTGCCATCTGTCACTACTGAGAACAGCCTCTCTCCTTCCTCTTTGGAGCCTCCCTTCAGGAAGTTGAAGGCTGCTATCAAATCCCCCCTCACTCTTCGCTTCTGCAGACTAAACAGACCCAACTCCTCAGCCTCTCCTCATAAGTCATATGCTCCAGCCCCTAATCATTTTGGTTGCCCTCCGCTGGACCTCTCCAATGCGCGTCCACATCCTTTTTGTAGTGGGGGCCCAGAACTGGACACAATACTCCAGATGTGGCCTCACCAAAGCCGAATAAAGGGGAATAATGACATCTCTGGATCTGCTGGCAATGCTCCTCTTAATGCAACCTAATAAGCCATTAGCCTTCTTGGCTACAAGGGCACACTGTTGACTCATATCCAGCTTCTCATCCACTGTAACCCCCAGGTCCTTTTCTGCAGAACTACTACTTAACTGGTTGGTCCCCAGCTTGTAACTGTGCTTGGGATTCTTCCGTCCCAAGTGCAGGACTCTGCACTTGTCCTTGTTGAACTTCATCAGATTTCTTGTGGCCCAATCCTCCAATTTGTCTAAGTCACTCTGGACCCTATCTCTGCCCTCAAGCGTATCTACCTCTCCCCCTAGCTTAGTGTCATCCGCAAACTCGCTGAGGATGCAATCCATCCCCTCATCCAGGTCATTAATAAAGATATTGAACAAAACCGGTCCTAGAACCGAACCTTGGGGCACTCCGCTAGAAACCGACCGCCAACCTGACATCGAGCCGTTGATCACTACCCGCTGGGCCCGGACTTCTAGCCATCTTTCTATCCATCTTACTGTCCATTTATCCAATCCACATTCCCTTCACTTGCTGGCAAGAATATTATGGGAGACCGTATCAAAAGCCTTGCTAAAGTCAAGGTATATCACATCCACTGACTTTCCCACATCCACAGAGCCAGTTACCTCATCATAGAAGCTAATCAGATTGGTCAGGCACGACTTGCCCTTTGTGAATCCATGATGACTATTCCTAATCACTTTCCTCTCTTCCAAGTGCCTCAAAATGGATTCCTTAAGGATCCCTTCCATGATTTTTCCAGGAACCGAGGTAAGACTGACCGGCCTATAGTTCCAAGGGTTGTCCTTCTTCCCTTTTTTGAAGATGGGCACTACATTTGCCTTTTTCCAATCATCCGGGATTTCTTCCGATCTCCATGACTTTTCAAAGATAATTGCCAAAGGCTCCTCAATGACATTTGCCAACTCCCTCAGTACCCTCGGATGCATTAAGTCCGGACCCATGGATTTGTGTACGTTTAGCTTTTCTAAATAGTTCCTAACCTGTTCTTTACCCACCACGGGCTGTTCATCTTCATCCCATCTTGCGTCACTTAGCACAGAAGTCCAGGAGCCGACCTTGTCCGTGAATACAGAGGCAAAGAAAGCATTGAGTAGTTCAGCTTTCCTCACATCATCTGTCACTAGGTTACCTCCTTCATCCAGTAGGGGCCGCACACCCTCTCTGATCACCTTCTTCTTGTTAACATGCCTGTAGAAACCTTTCTTGTTATCCTTCACATCCTTAGCCAGTCGCAATTCCATTTGCGCTTTCGCCTTCCTGATAACCCCCCGGCATTCTCGAGCTATACATTTAAACCCCTCCCTGGTCATTTGTCCAAGTTTCCACTTTTTGTAAGCTTCCTTTTTGTGCTTAAGTTCACCAAGGATTTTCCACGTAAGCCAATCCGATCTCCTACCATGTTTGCCTCTCTTGCTTCGCGTCGGGATGGTTTCTTTCTGTGCCTTCAATAAGGCTTCTTTAAAATACTGCCAGCTGTCCTGGACTCCTTTCCCTTCATGTTAGCATCCCAGGGATTCTGCCCATCAGGTCTCTGAGGAGTCAAAATCTGCTTTTGAAGTCCAAGGTGTGTATTTTACTACTCTCTTTTCTTCCTTTGGTCAAGATCCTGAAATCTACCATCTCATGATCACTGCTTCCCAGGTTGTCACCTACCTCCACTTCCCCTATTAGTTCCTCCCTGTTTGTGAGCAGAAGGTCAAGCTGTGCACGGCCCCTGGTTGGATCCTTCAGTACTTGTGTCAAGAAGTTACCCCCAACATTCTCCAAAAACTTCCTGGATTGCCTGCGTACTGCCGTATTGGTTTCCCAACAGGTGTCAGGGTGATTAAAGTCCCCCACGAGAACCAGGGCCTGCGATCCGGAAGCTTCTCTCAGTTGTCCGAAGAAAGCCTCATCTACCTCATCTACCTGATTTGGTGGCCTGTAGCAGACACCAACCACAACATCACTGCTGTTGTTTGCTCCTTTAAACTTAACCCATAGACTCTCAACAGGTTTTTCTCCCTCTTTATACTGGAGTTCAGAGCAATCATAGTGCTCTCTTACATATAGTGCAACTCCTCCTCCTTTTCTCCCCTGCCTGTTCTTCCTGAATAGTCTATACCCTTCCATGACAGCGCTCCAGTCATGCGAGTCATCCCACCAAGTCTCTGTTATCCCAATTAAATCATATTTCTTGGACTGGGTCAGGGCCTCCAGTTCTTCCTGTTTGTTACCCAGGCTTCTCTCATTAGTGTACAAACACCTCAGGTAACCAGCTGATCACCCTATCTTCTCCATTCGAAACAGGGGTCCTCCTTTCTTGCTCGTTCCTCTCTGCATTTCTTCCCGGTATCTGACTTTCCCACTCCCCTCAGGGTTTTGGTCACCCTCAGGGTTTTGGACAAATGTAAAAAATACCTTGACAATCTCCTTTCTAGAGATCTGACTATGGTTTTGCTGCCTTTTCCCTCTTATAATTAAATAAATATGCTCTTTAATTTAAATAATAAGAACTCAACATTAGTTATATCAGCAGTATTACTGCTCTTTTTTAAAGAAAAATTGATGAGTTATTTGATCCTTATTTTATCAGCTTTTTAAAAAAATCTTAATCTCATTTTATATAATTTACCTAAAAGGAAAATAACAATAACAATTCTGATTTGGAAAACTGAAAGCCCATAAATTAAAATATCGTGCTACAGGTAGTACAACTTGCATTCAGCAGTGTTAAAGCCTGAAATAGTTTGCCAATGTTAGAATGAAAATTAACAGAAACAGAAAGTGAACCATCACTCTCTCCTGGTCTCCATATTTTTTTATTCATGGTTTAGGTATTTCTTTTAAAGATTTGCTAAACTTTGCTCATTCCCATTAGCCTCTGTCATGAAGCCAATACATTGGCATATCACATTGTGTGACCTATAAGAAAAAATATCTTTTTCTATCACTTTGTTTATAAATAAAATGAGGAATTGCGTATAGTTGTACATTACTTGCTTCACTACTGTCATAAATACTCTAACAACAAAAATTAGAGTAAAAAAATTTACTGTTCATTTGCCATAACTTGTAATATATGAAGACCTAATTTTCTGAAGTAGTTCTAATAATAGAGGTGGTTGGATTAGCTGAGATACAGTAGGGTTGGTTAATTAGGAGAAAATTAGCTGACTCATTATTTGGGAACAAACATCATTAGCTACAGGCTCATCCACAGGTGTCCTGTTTTGAGTAACCAAGAAATGTGATTGAAGGGGTTTGTGTGGCAAAACTGCCACCCCCGACAGTAGTAAGGCCACTGCAGGTTCCTCCACACAGCTACCACGCATTGGAGCACTCTGGTTTAATCAGGAGGCTAAGATCGAGGTATTCCTATATTCTCATCCTGGCTTGGATTCTGACATGGGGGTAAGGGAGAAATCACATTTTTCAGAAGATGTCTCTGATTTTGGGTGCTTCAGTCTTTGAGTGCTCATCTGCAGCCTATCCAAGATTCTGTCTGCAGAGGTACTTAGCACAACTGTAATTAAAATAAATGAACACATTTATTTTGTTGGTTTATTTTCACTACTCTTCTCTGTGTAAAATTAGAGATGATTATATTTATTTCACAAGGTGTTGTGACAGATATTAAATGTTAGTAATCTCAGTTTAAATGCTGCTGTTCACCAAGCTGGACACCTGACTGTACCAGCTGACCTCCATCTCATTTGGGCTTTTGTTAATTGCAAAACTTTTTCAATAATGTTGGCTACTGTACATGTGCTCCATCTCATGCTGCTTAGTTCCATTTCTCTTGCTAAGGCTTTAGGGATGTGCCAAAGAATCCTCTCCCTCCTTTCTCCTCAGATTACAAGGGCAGCCTTCTTTTTTCATAGCCATGAGTTGGTTATTAATTAGAGTGGGAAATGCCCAAGTTCACTTTCAAGATCTTTCCCACCTCTCCCATCCTATACTGGAATCACTTGCAGTACTGTGCGAGGCGCCACTCAGCTCTACCATTTCAAAAAGATTTTTCAAACCCTCTTCAACATCCACTTCTCCTGTGATGTTAACTAGAAAGCATCCAACTAAAGATGACTAGATGAAGCTTTGGTTGGAGAGAGCAGAGACCTATGTATTTATGAGTGGCAAGATTTTTTGGAATGATCTGAAACTTTCAGATTGGAAGAGAGGAAGGTGATCAGGAACTGTCAACATGGATTCACAAAGGGCAAGTCATGCCTGACCAATCTGATTAGCTTCTATGGTGAGGTAACTGGCTCTGTGGACATGGGGAAGTCGGTAGATGTGATATACCTTGACTTTAGCAAAGCTTTTGTTAAGGTCTCCCACAGTATTCTTGCCAGCAAGTTAAGAAAGTATGGATTGGATAAACGGACTATAAGGTGGATAGAAAGCTGGCTAGATTGTCGGGCTCAGTGGGTAGTGATCAACAACTCAATGTCTGGTTGGTGGTCAGTTTCTAGCAGAGTGCCCCAAGGATCAGTTCTAGGCCTGGTTTTTTCAAACATCTTTCTTAATGACCTGGATGAGGGGATGGATTGCACCCTCAGCAAGTTTGCAGATGACACTAAACTAGGAGGAGAGGTAGATATTTTGGAAGGTAGGAATAGAGTCCGGATTGATCTAGACAGATTAGAGGATTAGACCAAAAGAAATCTGATGCAGTTCAACAAGGATAAGTGCAGAGTCCACAGACTAAATTGTGACAGAAGAATCCCAAGCATTGTTACAGTCTGGGGACCAACTAGCTAAGCAACAGTGCAGCAAAAAAACACCTGGGGATTACAGTGGATGAGACGCTGGATATGAGTCAACAGTGTGCCCTGGTAGCCAGGACGGTGCATTAGAAGGGGCGTTGCCAGCAAATATAGAGAAGTGATTATTCCCCTTTATTCTGCACTTTATTGAGGCCTAAGGATGTATTTGAGTAGTCGAGTCCGGGATTGCTCAGTCCCGGCTCATGCTGAGTCCACGGCCTGCCCCAGGCTGCCTGCATGCCTGGCTCTTACTGCATTTAAACTACAGAGCCACAGTGGGGATAGTTCCTGGACATGGGCATGAGCCAGGACTGAGGAAGTCTTTCCTTACTGACTAATCGTGTTGTTAATAAAAAATTTATCAGCTACACAATTAGTGGATTATCTGCCTCTTAACATCCTTAGTGAGGCCACATCTGGAGCATTGCATCCAGTTCTGGGCCTTGCATTACAGAAAGGATGTGGACGCATTGGAAAAAGTCCAGCATAGGGCAAAAAAAAAAATGATTAGGGGCCTGGAGCGAGTGACTTACGAAGAGAGACTGAGGGATTTGGGTTTATTTAGTCTGCAGACGAGAAGAATGAGGGGGAATTTGACTACCTGAAGGGGGGTTCCAAAGACGATGGAGAGAAGCTGTTGTCAGTGGTGACAGATGACAGAATGAGGAGCAATAGTCTCAAGTTGCAGTGGGGGGAGGTCTAGGTTGGGTATTAGGAAAAACTATTTTCGAGGAGGGTGGTGAAGCACTGGAATGGGTTACTTAGGGAGGTGGTGGAATCTCCATCCGTAGAGGTTTTTAAGTGCTGGCTTGCCAAAGACCTGGCTGGAATGATTTAGTTGGGGTTGGTCCTGCTTTGGGCATGGGGTTAGACTCAATGATCTCCTGAGGTCTCTTCCAGCCCTCTGACTCTCTGATTCTCTGATTCTCTGAATCCATGTAAATATGATCATATTATTGCCACCTTCATCCTCCATGCCCCATTCCTTATTGTTTTAGAGTGTTTGTTTCAAACTAAATTGCAAGCTCTTTAAGGCAGGGATTTGTGTCTTTCCATGCATTTGGACAAAACCCAGAATGATGGGGTCTGTGTCTGTCCATTGTGACTTTTGAGGGCAATAACAATATAATTTCCCTGCAAGTTGTTTGTAGTTATAAATTGATGTATGGTTGTTTGTGTGCTGTGCATGGTATAAACAACTGAAAGAAATAAAAAAAAATATTTGCTACATGCTGAAGATAATAAATATCGTTGACACTAAAAACTATTTTGTATGGTGAAATACAAGGTGAAATAGAGATTATAAATTAGTGCTAATACTGAGGAAAATTATTTCCTATTTTAAGTATTATAAAGTAATGCAGATTGCTAGCTAGCATTACTTTAGTCATATACTGAGTAATGAAGATTTTAATGTCAACTGCTGTAGCCTTCCAAATTGAACCTCACTGTAGTAATTTTGTTGGCATCCAGATAGCCTGGTCATATTAAAAGGGATTTAATATTAGCCACAAAAAGCAGAGTAAGCTAAATACTCAATTTCAGTTTTAACTCATTGATTTTTGTCAATTTAAAACAGTTGCTTTTTAATTTACTTCATTTGTAATAGCAGATTTTAAAACAAGATAAAAGTCTTGAGAAAATAAATGAGTGATTATCAGTGTATTATGGAATAGCCATAAAAATTAATGTGTGTAGAGTATACCTACCAGATTAAAATAAACTCGACTGATTGATGACTCTACTATAATGTTTATAGGTAAATAGACTTAATATTTCAACCCTATATGTTTTTGTAGCAAATTCACAATGGATTATTTTTTATCCAAGTGCTAATAAAATGTTTGAAAGGCCCCCTGGTACATGATTGATTTGTTAGTATGCTTGACAGATCTAATGGACTTTTCTGACAAGATTTCAGGTCCTTACTAAGATTCTTGCCCTGGAGAGGTTCCAGGTGTGCTAATGAAGAAAGCTATAAGCAAAACCTGAAAAGGCTAACATTTTATTTGATGTGGATCTGGGGTATAGAAATTAAATGAAGTATAACACGGTAGTTAATTGTCAAACTACAATAGAAAAGATGACAGTAAATTAACACTGCACTACTGGGGGCTCTGGGAACTGAGGAGACTGAGGGCATATCTACACTAAGGAGTTATTTTGAAATAACTCCCCTTCTTTTGAAATAACAAGGCAAGCGTCCACTCAACAAAAATATTATTTTGGAATTATTTTGAAATAATGGGTTTGTTATTTTGAAATAATAATTCCTGCTTGTGAAGAGGAATAAAGCTCATTTCAAAATTATTATTGGAAATAACGATAGCGTGGATGCTCAGCTGCTGTTATTTTAAAATAATTGGCCTCCAGAGGCCTCTCACAGCTGCCCTTGTGGCCACTCTGGCCATACCCCTAACAACTCCACTGCTCCCCTTCTCCTGCAGACCTTAAAGTTGCAGGCAGAAGGGAAAGGGCTTGTGGCACCAAAGCGGCCCTGCCAGCCCTGTGCCACACAGCACTCTTCAGAGGAACCATGGCAGCCCCAGCCTTCCCTCTGTACCCCTCCATGGCTGCCAGCACTCCTGCTGCCACCTTGGAAGCCCCTGGCCAGGGGTGAAAGAGGGCACTGGCCTGGACTGGTGTGGAGATCCTGGATCTCGTTGAGGTCTGGGATGAGGAGACAAACATCCAGGATCTTAGCACTAGGAGGCAAAATGCCGAGGTCTGTGGCCAAATGGCCACCAGCTTGGCCCAGAAGAGGCACAGTGCACCTCTGAAAATGAAGGAGCTCCAGCAGTCCTACACAAAGGCCAGGGAGCAAAGTTCTTGGTCTGAGACATCACCACAGACCTGCTGCTACTACATGCCTGCTGGTCACCTTCCCCTCCATCCCCCGTCATCAACTCTGGCTAGGATACGCCTGTTATCAGCCTCCATGAGGGTGGGGTTGTGGAGGAGGAAGATGATGATGAAGAGAAGTAGGAGGAGGAGCAGGCCAGTCTGGAGGTCATCATCTGCATGAAGCCAGTTGCCCCTTCCCAGGATGTCTCCTAGGCCTCGGACAAGGTTGAGGAAGGCACTTCAGGTGCGTTCCATAACTTTCCCTATCTACACATGGGGGCAGGCAGAGGAGAGCCAGAGGTTGCACGCTCTTTGCTTGGCCTTTTCAGCCTGGGGCTCGCACAACAGCTTGTGTGTGTGGATGTACTTGGAGCACCAGTTTGGAGCACTCAGATGCATGACACTCTGACAAAGGAACCCCTCACTCCTTCTCACAAGGTTCTTGAACAGCCCTGCCTTACTCTGAGCTCCATGGTGGGACACCTTCCCACGACAAGCCACCACTAATGAGGCTGGGGTCATGGAAATGCACAGCAGCATCTGCTCTAGGTCAAGCATGATGATGAAGAGGACACTGATCCCCTGCATGGGAACCTGCTGGGGGAAGGAAGAGAAGGGGACCCCAGTTGCACTCTCTCCAGAAAGCAGTGTCTGCCACTCACACACACCTCCCCCAATTCCTTCCTTCCCCCTGCTCCAGTGAGCAGGGACAGAAGTTCTTTCTCTCCGGGACACCGCTGGTGCCAGACCTGGTATGTGGGGGACACGAAAGGAAGCCAAGCCGCCCCATCCCCACCTCCCGCCTGCAGGCTCCTGGCCTGGCCAGAACATTCCCATGCCTGCTTGTCCTTGGGACATAGGGGTAGCGAGGCTCCCTTGGGATGTCTGTGCCCTTGCAGGAAAGTGCCTGCTGTCTAGGCCACAGATAGTCTTGCTTGAAGCACGTTGCCATTTTCTGAACCGAGACCTTCAATGTCAGCTCAGAGATTAGGGCTAGGCTTCATACATAGTGCCTCCTGGAATGACGGCCCTTGTCACTTATCTTCACTGCTGAGCTAGTCTTGGGCCTGACACGTGTGTGTCGGGGTGCTCAACCAGATGGGACCATCTGTGACCGCACCCCGTCACAGTGGCACAGCGAGCAGGATGCTGAAATGGCCACTGCCACTCTCCTTCCCGCTCCCTGGGGCTCCTCACTGCCTGGTCCGGCTGGGCCAGCTCCGCTGGTCTCCCCCAGCCAAGGCCCCGAGCTGAGGTCCCTGCCCCCACCGAGAAGCAGTACAGACACTGAACCACTCCAGGTCCAAAGAGTGCAGTTAAGGGCCCAGCCTCCTGAGAGAGCACTCCACAGATGGGATCAAACCCCAAAGAATTAGGTAAACCCCCTTTAGCAATGAAATGGGGAATGTGTACACTGGTTGCCGCCCCCAGGTAACAATCACTTACACTGGGTTTGATAGAAGATAAAAATGGTTTTATTAAGTTGAAGCAGTAGGATTTAAGTAGTAATAAGAGAAAGTAGGCAGAGAAAAGTAGGTTACAAATAATCAAAAGAAACAAAACTGCTTGGCTAATTCTCCACTGAAACCTCAGTGCAAACTTAAACTCACCCTAAAACCTCTTTTCCAGCTGCCACTCTAAGCCAGGGCTGTCTTCCCCACCCTGGGGTCTCAGGCTCCTTCCTTCAGGTACAGCCCAGCCAAAAGACCCAGGCCTCTTGCTTTCCTATTCCTTTTGTTAAGGAGTTGAGGCCCCTCCCTACCAGCCACTGCTCAGACTTAAGGACAAAAGATTGTTTAACAGTGGATCATCTAGAAGTTGCAGGTAACACCCTCCATGTCTCCC
This sequence comes from Rafetus swinhoei, assembly GCA_019425775.1. Lineage (NCBI taxonomy): Eukaryota > Metazoa > Chordata > Testudines > Trionychidae > Rafetus > Rafetus swinhoei. Next base: position 43,569,878 of record CM033432.1, on the reverse strand, counting down.
ATTCACACATTTGAAACTCACCAAGTATTCCCTACTCCATGTGTCTAATTTTCTACACACAAATGATACATACAACAGAGTAAGATAAACAGAGCCAGCAGATCATGACATGAAGATCGATGGGTTACATGAAATAATTCACTCACACCACCTTTGAGTTATGTATATGCATGTCCATGAGTCCACTTCATAAATCATGGGGGGGGGGGTCCGTCACAATGTGCACCACCTCCCACACCATCTTCATGACCCTGTGAGAGCCACGGACAAAGGGGACCCCACAAGGACCTGGTGCAGGAACACCTTGACTGTCTCCGTTCCCTTAGCTGGAACTTCAAGGAGGAGTGCCAGGAGTGCCAGGCTGACTGGGAGCTTAAGAGGATGATGTGGGAGAGCTCTCATGCCAGCATAAGGCCATGTGCCTCAGTAACATCAGTCATGGAGAACATGGTCATGTGTATGGAGCAGTCTGCCTGCTACCTCCCCACCTCTGCTTCCCCAATTCCCTGCCCAACTCCCAGCAACCACTTCCACCCTTGCTCCCCTGGATTTTCCTCCTAATCCCCCTCAGGGCTGCCAGGGTCCACAAACATGTGGCCGTGGCACTTTTTGGGCAGCTGAAGCCTCATGAGGTACCTGAGGCAGGCGCCAATACCAGCCCCATCCCTGAGCCTCTCTCACTCCTCCTCTCACCTCTTCTTCCTCCCAGGTTCTCTCCCCAGTCCTTCCCCTGTTGTATATTCCCCAAATAAAAATAACAGGTTTTTTTTCTTTATTTGGTCTGCAGAGGGTGAGGAAGGTGGGAAGGGAGGAGTGGGGGAGGAAAGGTACACAGGGGCAATGTAGAGGCCCCTTGTGTGAAATCTGGGGGAGAGTCTCACAGCTGGCCTTGGCTGAAACTCTCCCTCAAGGCCACCTGGATGGGCACAACCCCCTGATGTGCTCTCTGAATGGCAGAGGTGTCCGGCTGCTCAAAAGCCTGGGCTAACCACTCAGCCTCTGCCGCCCCCTCCCCCGCAGCAGGAGAGAAAGTCTCCTCCTTGCTCTCACATATGTTGTGGAGCACACAGCAGCCCACCACCACCTGGGGGATGTTCTGGTCACTGAGGACCAGGCAAGTGAGGAGACTCTGGAGACCCCTTGAGGTGTCCGAAGGCACCCTCCAGCACCACTGTGGCACCTGCTGAGCATGGTGTTGAAGTGTTCTTTAGCGGGATTCAGGCTGCCTGTGTTGGTCTTCCTCAGCTAGGGGAACAAAGGGTAGGCTGCGTCATCCAGGATACATATGGGCATGTTGATGTGTGCAGCCCTGATGGTGTGGTTGGGGATAAAAGTGACAGCATGTATCCTGTGGAACAGGCTAGAGTTCCAGAAGACACGGGCATCATGTGCCTTCCCCGACCATTTGATGCAAATGTCTATGAACCAGCCCTTGTGATACTTGAGGGCCTGCAGCACCATTGGAAAGTACCCCTTCCTATTGATATAGTCGGAGGCCTGGTGGTCAGGGGCCAGGATGGGGGTGTGGGTGCCATCAATTCCTCCCCCTCTCCGCAGTTGAGAGAGCCTATGGCATCAAAGCCAGTGATGATGAGGTTAGCGTTGCCCAGGGTGATGACCCTCCACAGTAGGATGGTGTTGATGACCTTGACAACCTATAAAATCATAGAAATGTAGAATCATAGGGTTGCAAGAGACCTCAGTGGGTCACCAAGTCCAACACTCTGCCCAAAGTATATATGCCTCTATTTAAAACCACGTGAATACTGTGTACAGATGTGGTCACCTTATCTCAAAAACATTAGCATTGGAAAAGGTTCAGAAAAGGGCAACAAAATGATTAGGGGTTTGGAACGGGTCCCATATGAAGAGAGATTTAAAAAAATGTGTACTTTTCAGCTTAGAAAAGAGGAGACTAAGGGGGGATATGATAGAGGTCTATAAAATCATGACAGGTGTGGAAAAAGTAAATATAGAAAAGATATTTGCTTATTCCCACAATATAAGGACTAGAGGTCACCAAATGAAATTAATAGTCAGCAGGTTTAAAACAAAAAAAGGAAGTTTTTCTTTCACTCAGCGCACACTCAGTTTTTCTTTCACTCAGCCTGTGGAACTCCTTGTCAGAGGATGTTGTGAAGACTAGGACTTGAACAGGGTTCAAAAAAGATCTAGATAGATTCATGGTGGTTAGGTCCATCAATGGCTATTGGCCAGGATGGGTAGAGGTCCCTAGCCTCTGTTTGTCTAGAAATAGATGACAAGAGAGGGATCTTGTGATGTTACCTGTTGTATTCCCTCTCTCTGGGGCATCTGGTATTAGGCACTGTCAGCAGACAGGATACTGGGCTAGTGGATAGACCTTTGGTCTGAGCCAGGATGGCCGTTCTTAGGTTCTTTTGTAAAGCAGGACCAACCCCAACTAAATCATCCTAGCCAGGGCTTTGTCAAGCCAGAACTTAAAAACCTCTGGAGATGGAGATTTCACCACCTCCCTAGGTAACCCATTCCAGAGCTTCACCACCCACCTAGTGAAATAGTAAAAGCATGAAGCCTGCATGAGCATGGCCCCAACCATGGATTTCCCCACGCTGAACTGGTTCCCGATAGAGCAGTAGCTGTCCAGCATGCTGAGCTTTTATAGTGTTATGGTGATGCACTTCTGGAGTGAGATGCTAGTTCTCATCTGGGTGTCCCATCACCAGAGAGCAGGAGCAAGCCCCCCACACAGCTCCAGGAAGGTGGCCTTCCGCATGCAGAAGTTCTGGAGCCACTGCTGGTTTTCCCACTGCTGCATGATGATGTGTTCCCAAGAGTCGGAACTGGTGTCCCTCTGCCAGAAACGGAATTGCATGGTGTGCAGGGGAGGATGGAAGGGAATTTGGTGCACCCAGGCTTGGGTCAGGAGGTCACCCACTCTGGGCTGGCCCATGAGGCTCAGCAGGAGGCCCAAGAGCCGGTCACTGATTTGCAGCAGCTCCGGCTCCATAATGAGAGTGCTATGGCATCTGCAAGGGCAACCAGAGTACGCAGCATGAGTTTGCTGTCCCTTGAGGGGGTAGGCCATGGAGAAGAGGCGTGTGAGAGGCGGCTGTAGAGAGGAGCCCTTTTAAGCATGAGTCTCAGCTAGCCTCAGGAAGCAGCTACAGGAAGTGTCCTGATGCCCTCCCCAGAGTCCATCCAGGGGGCTTTAAATTCTATACAGGCTCCAATGAGTGTGAATGCACTATATCAAAACAATTCTGTGCTATTTCGATGGTGCCTTGTGGTGTGAACGCGCTATTGTAGACATAGCCTGAAGGACCTACTGTGCACCTCACAACTCTACCTCACTGTGAGAATGCTCCTTTGGATCTGCTCTTGCGGCTTCTTTAATTGATGATCTGGTCCTATGTGTTGTATAGAGGCCAAAAAGTCAAATTCATTGTTCCTTCATTGACTAAAGCATTGATCTTAGTGGCGCTTTGCCCACTTATGTCAGTGCAGAATTGGCTGAATGTATTTAAAGCTGAACATTTTATAGAAATTCTTTTAAATGTCATGAACCTCATTTTCTTCTCTCACTTTTGCTGATGTAAATCAAGAGTAACTTCACTAATGTTAATGCAAATTCAGTGTAAGAGAGAGAGAACCAGATCTCACAACTTTTGTATAAAACCTTGGATTAGCAAGGAGTGTTTTTCAAATCTTGTCAGCTTTTCTGTGGCCATTGAGAAATGAGTGCCCTTGGTCCAATTCCTTTAGGATGTATAGCCACACCACATACCATAGCAACTGTAACATCAGGCAAAGATTGAATGGACATGGAGACTGAACTATAATGTCATCTCTGCAGATGATCACTTCCACATGGTGGTTGAGGTACTTTGCTGGCACATAACATGGTCATTGGCACTTTTTGCAATCTGTGCTCAGGTTCCTTGTGGGCAAAGAGAGTGTCCAAAGATGACAACATTGAATGTCAGTGGCTTGGATTTTAAAAGGGTATAAGGGAGCTAAGGCAGTAAGCCCCATAAGCCCCTATAAAAATCTTACCCTAAATCCACTTAGCATGGTGGTTCTGAAATCTCTTTTCAGGCTTTACTCAGGCAAAAGAATAATGATAAAATTGTCAAATGTACCTACACCTATTTTCAAAAGCGACAGCACATGAAAGGAGTATGGGGGACCCTTTGAATCTAAGCATGGCTACTTCATTTGGCATCACTGGACCAAAGGCAAAAGAAACATGGAATTGATGTTAAAACACCATGGAGCTGAAGACAACCTTTCAGCTACTCTACTGAAGTCCACCAGGACTTCCTGCAAGTGAAGCATTATTTCTGTGACACTCTGTGAGGTATCATTCTAAAAGGCTTGATTTGTTTAAACACTAGTATCTCATTAGATTGTACATGCTACCATTCGATGTGAAGTTATGATATCTTTGCAATGTATGCATTACTGAGGCCAAGTCTATACTGGTACTTCACAGCACTGTAACTTCCTGGCTAAGGGGTGTGAAAAAAACACCTCTCTGAGCGCAGCAAGTTACAGCACTGTAAAGCATCAGTGTGTGAACCAGGCTACGGTGCTGAGAGTCATGCTCCCAGCTCTGTTGTCTTCGCTCCCACGCAACTCCGCACTTGAAAGAACCTCTGAAAGACAAAAGACTTGGAATGGGGGAGGGGGACCCGAGCTGCAAGGCCTGTCCCTCAAGAATCTGCAAGCCTACTTGTATCGTAAGTCAGGATGATTCAAATCCTATCTAGTCTGTATAAGTTTTCCATTGAAGTTTTATTTAATTGCCTAGATAACCTTCTTTGATCTGTTTGCTATCACTTATCACTTAAAATCTATCTTTCTATAGTTAATAAAGAAATTTTATATTATTTAGCTAAAACAAAGTGGTTCGGGTGAATTGATTGAGAAAAATCTCAGCTCAGTTAAGAAAGGTTTTGTGCATATTCTTCTCCACTTCAAGGAATGAGTGGACTGTGTAATAAATTCCCTCTGGTTGGGATTTTGGCCAGGGCAAAATCTCTGGAGTCCTAGGCTGAGCAGCTGGGGTTACTTTCGAGCCTTTCTCCTGTTGGTTCATGCAGTGGCTGACAGCATTTATGAACAGGATCCCACCTATGGATGCTGGAGGGCTCGGCAGCTCTTCACAATGTTACAGTGCAAGAGGTAAACGAGATTGGTAAAACAGCACTGCACCCCAGTTCTAGGTGGCACCTGTCACAATTCTCTAAAGTTTATTTTGCAGTTCTTTGTCCCTCCATGTGAAATATCTCAGTCTCTGAGACTTCCTTCATTGACCTACACAGCCCAAAGCAGGGGTGGGGAACCTCAGGTCCATGCAGCTCTCGGCTCACCTGTATCCAGCCCCTGAGGCTTACCATGGGGCTGGAGCGCACAAAATCTTTTAGGCTGGGCTACCCTAGGCTCCTGTGTGTGAGGGGAATGTGAGGAGTGCCTTTCTGTTTCTCAGTCAGGCCCCACCTCAGTGAGGGTTTTTTTGTTTGTGGACCGACTGATTTTTCTGTGGGTCAGTAGTCCCTGACCCCCCAAAATTCCCCCCCCCCTTTCCTAAAGGATCACATACCAAATGTGACAGTTGCTCTGATGTGTGTTGTTTGCAGTAATGCAGTGCCCCATTAGGTTATGTTTGTCATTCACCTATTTAAATTCCTGACCCTCGTTTTGTACATCAGCAATTCCATGACAACTAGAGGTGGATGAAGTCAGAATTTCCATTTCCCAGGAAATTCTGGAAAAAAAAAAGTTTATCAGTCCCAGAATCCCTGAAGTCCAAGCTGGTAGGAAACTAAGCTATTTGTGAAAACATTTACTTTTCTGTGAAACTTGGTTTCAGTGAATTGACAGTTTGCATCAAAATTTCCCAATCAGCTCGAATCACAACAATAACTTTGTATGTGAAAGGACAGACAGATTCTCTGATGTTCTGTGGCTGATAACTCTATTTATAAGCCGTATTACAGTGAAAGAGGCATGGACTACCTTTCTTTCTTGGTGAAAGCAAGCTTGCAGTGATCTTTACCAAACTATGCCTGCTTTATCTCATAGGACTCAGCTGGCATGGCATACATGAACTGAACCCCACTGATTTTGTTCATCCCTGTTAATAAAGTTGCTGCATGGTGAGGGATGGGAGGGAAGGGACAAAATAAAGTGCTCTACACTACAGCAGATGTTAATGTTGCGTAACCTAAAGTACATATCAAATAAACATGTATGTGTGTTTTCTCCTTATACTGAATTGACAAGCTCCGTGCCTCAGGATGGCTCATTCGCTTTCCTTAGAGCATTGCTTTTGGGTAAAGTAATTAGTATCAACACTGTACATAGCATGGATTGCATTTCTAGAACACTGATTGAATTGATTGGAGCAGAGATGTGAAAAAATACATTTTTAATTTATGGTTGTAGAAACAGAATGTGTGAGAAAAATTAACAGCTTGTCCCTGTTTAAGTGCTGTTATCATCTGGAGGAGCATGACTATAGTTTCTCCAAACTGGCTACCTGATTATCATGGGTTCATTTACATGAAACCGCTGGTAGTTGTGAATCTTTGCTGGATAATAAGGACTCTCATTTGAGAGAGATGCAGGTACTCTGAGTTCTACTCTAAATTAAACTAAAGTGTTAAAAGTAGGGATGTAAGTGACTAGTTGACTATCCGATAAGCAAAAGCCGTATTACAGTGAAAGAAGTATGGACTGCCTTTCTTTCTTGGTGAAAGCAAGCTTGCAGTGATAAGCAAAAGCTTATCAGATAGTCAACTAATCCCTTAACTAGTTGCTTCAGCCCCCCTTGCTGCCACTATCAGAGGCAGCAAAGGGGGCCGAGCAGGAGCCAGCACTGGGGGAAGCTGGCTTGAAAGCTGGTTCCCCCCAGCACCATCTCTGCAGGAGACAGGGGAGGCGGGGGGTAGCAGGACTGGGCTTGAGCTAGGAACCAGCTGAGTCCCAGCTTGCACCCAGTCCCAGACGCTGCGCCTCTGCTTTTTAAATGTATGAAGAGTCTGCCAAATCTTAATACATTTAAAAGTCAGATGTGCAGTGATGGAGGAACCTGGTGCGAGCTGGGCCAGCTGATTCCCGGCTCGAGCCCAGTCTGTCCCCCTGCTGTACTCCAGTCTTTTTACATTTAAGGCTTGTGTGTAGTGGGGGAGGACCTGGCGCAAGCTGGGAGTCAGCTGGCCCTGCCGCACTGCGTCCCCTCGCTGCTATTCAACCTTTTAAATGTAATAAGAGCCTTTCAGCTCTTAATACATTTAAAAGGCTGGTCTGCAGCAGGGCGGGACCGGCATGAGCCAGGAATCAGCTGTCCCAGCTCGCACCGGGTTCCACCTGCTGTGCTTCTGCCTTTTAAATGTATTAAGAGGCTCTGTAGGCTCTTAATACATTTAAAAGGCAGAACCACAGTGGGGTTAGCTCCCGGGGCCAGACTAGTCGATTGGTTGATTAAACTAAATTTAACATGCCTAGTTAAAAGATTACTGGGCTATTAGATGATGTCTCAACATTTCATTTTACAGATTGCAGACAGCAAACATGAATTGGTTAATGATATGTTTTGCTAAGCCACTTTATTTCTTTAAACAAACAAACAAATAAACTGCTATAGCTTGTACAACAGCAAGACAGGGAAATTAGTCAATTTGTGGGTCTGTTAATTCTATAAGAATTCTGAATAAGGCTATGTCTAGACTACAAAGAAAAGTCAGAAAAAGATATGCAAATTGTGAACTGGAATTTGCGTATCTTTTTCCACTTTTCATTTGAAAGAGGCTTTTCTGAAATTTGGCATGTCTTCATGGTGCCAAATTCAGAAAAAAAACCTGCTCTTTCAAGCCATCCCTTCTTCCTCATAAAATGAGGTTTACAGGAATGGTGAAAAATGCATCCGCTTTTTTGGAAATTTTTCCAAAAAAGCAGACACGTTCCTTAGACACGGCATTGCTTTTCCAGGATACCTCCATTATCCTGGAAAAGCGCTGCAGTTTATACGAAGTCTAAGAGAAGTTTCACTATTGCCGTTTTTCTGCTTTTATTAAGTATGCATAAGCTTATAAGTTATGTCTGGGATCAGAAAACTGTGTAAACTGACCTCCTAAATCTACCTTTTTGGAACTTCCTGGTTTAAATAGTATTGGATAAATAGTGTCTAGTATATTTGATGCAAAAAAGGCAGAAATACCCCAGGGCTGAGATGATGTCAGCCTGCAGCTGCAGACACAGGTAGTATCTGGAGGTGGGAGGGATGGCTGGTGAGATGCGTGAGGACTTAGGGAAACACCCTGCTGAGCTCTCTGGGGGGCCTGCAGATTCTGACTAGCAGAATCTAGTCCCTACCTTGAGGATATCCTTTATCCTGCCTTCCTAGTGCCTGACCCATCCCAGGTATGACTGGTGCTTGGGGGGGGGGGGGAATTCAAGCCTACCACCTTATACCTCCCAGGCAGTTGCCTTATTCCCTAGGCCACTCCAGACCCCACCCCACCTCCCTATCATTGGGACGTCCCTTACCCTGCCTTCCTAGTGCCTGAGCCAGGTCCATCCAGGGGCCAACCAGTGCTGGCGAGGGATGTAGCATTCCAACCCACCACGCTGCTTTCCCCAGACAGGTGCCCTATCCCCTAGGCCACAGCAGACCCCACCCCACCTCCCTATCTTGAGGATATCCTTACTTCCTGTGGTGTCTCAGCGATACAGCATTTAACGCACACTTGATGTGTCCAATAATAAATCGATACCAACTAAAAATTGAGGTTAACTGCCCACAACCCATTTTCAAATTAGTAGCTTTTGCCATTTTGAGTGTTGGCAGTTTTGGACTTTTTCTCCAGGTAGTTTATCCTGTTCCAGTGTGAGTCAATGTATGCTACTTCTCTTTGGGTATGTCTAGACTACACCTCTCTGTCGACAGAGAGATGTAGATTAGGCACGTCGAAATTGCTAATGAAGTGGGGATTTAAATATCCTGCACTTCATTAGCATAAACATGGCTGACACTTTTTTTGAAAAGGAGCTTTTTGGAAAAAAAACCCGGCAGTCTAGACGCAGATCTTTCAAAAAATAAAGCCTTTTTCGAAAGTTCCTGTAAACCTCATTTTGTTGACAGAGAGGTGTTGTCATGGCTCCTTCCCCACTCTGGCATGATAAATGCAGAAGTGGGGCCAGCAAAAGTACCCCAAAATCTTATCTACCAGGTTTTGGTATAAAACTTCCCCCCAAAATCTTAACAACCTTAGATTTTGGGGATCAAACGCCACTGCCACCACCCAAATATTAATACAAAATCAGGGGAAAGATCATTTGGGAAATCTCACCCCTAAAGTAAAAATCAGGACACACCTGGTATTAACCAATACCAGGTTAATAAAAAGAAAATAAAAAGAACTTTTATTATCACAACAATACTCCTGTTGCAAGCATAATGACCAGGTAAAAAAGTAACAAGGTAATACTCGAGGGCTGTGTCTAGACTGGCAAGTTTTTGCACAAAAGCGGCCGCTTTTGCGCAAAAACTTGCCAGCTGTCTACACTGGCCACTTGAATTTGCGCAAAAGCACTGACGTTCTAATGTAAGAAATCAGTGCTTCTTGCGCAAATACTTTGACGCTTCCGTTCGGTCAAAAGTCCTTTTGTGCAAATGTATTTGCTCAAGAGGGCCAGTGTAGACAGCTAAAAAGTGTTTTGCGCAAAAAAGCCCCGATGGCTAAAACGGCATTCGGGGCTTTCTTGCGCAAAACCGCATCTAGATTGGCACGGACGCTTTGGCGCAAAAGAGCTTTCTGCGCAAAAGCATCCGTGCCAATCTAGACTCTCTTTCAAAATACTTTTAACAGAAAAACTTTTCCGTTAAAAGCATTTGCGGAAAATCATGCCAGTCTAGACGTAGCCATGGAGAAATTCTACCATGGGTTCAGAACTTAGATACAAAGAAAAGCCAAAACATTGTTTAAAAGTGCACAGACATCAGATCCCATTTCCCAAACTATAAAACAATAAAACCTAATGGATTTATCTAAACTTTACCCTACTTACAGAAAGTGAAGAATTGTTTCTTGGAGAGGGAGACATGTCTGTCTCCCTCCGTAGCTACAGAGCAACTCTCAGAGACAAAAGGAGGGAAAAACCAAACATTCCTTTGTCCTAGGTTGAAATTCCTACCTACATTCCTACTGGCTACTCCACCTGGCTAGGTGTAGTTAACCCCTTAGTCCCCAGGCTGCTGGCTAACCCTCATAATCATGACAGGTGTAGTCTAGACACAGCCTTTGAGATCCCTAACTCTACACTTGAGTAAGCTTTTGCTTCTCTTGCCCCTCTGAAGTTGGATGGGAAGTTTTGTCAAAACCTCATCATTTGGGGATTTTCATTTGTGCAGCTCAGTGAACCTGTTTAACACATGCTAATTTTTATTTCTTTGAGTTTGCTAATTTTGCATGTGCCTTTGTTAATAGGAAAGTAAGTAATAGAATGTTTCACACAGCAACCGATCATGGCTATTGCAGAGCCTGATTTGTTAATGTCTACACAGCATGCTGCAAAAGCTGAGGTTTCTGAGGAGCAAGGTTAATGCGTTAATCAAAGATATTGCTTTATTGTGCTGTGTGTGGAGATGGCTGTGTGTATGTATATCCTCCCCCACTGGCTCATCTTTCCCTGAGTGCCTGTCTCAGGGCTGAAGTAAATTAGGAGCATATGTGGGAGGTCACATTGCTATCAGGAAAATGAGCTGGGGGTAAGGAGGCAGCTCTTGTCTATAGCCCTAGGCTAGGACTGGAGAGGCAGCTGCCCAGCCATCTATTGGATGCCTCTCACAGGTTGTTTTGTTCACTCTGTTGCTCCTTTTTGTCCTTACACACTGCTGCTTGTTTTTCCTTGTGTCCCACAACCCTCCACTCTCCTTCTGCTCCTTCCTCACTACACCTTAACAGAAGCAAGCGACAAGCTGCTGCAGATTGGTGGACACTCTCCCTCTCCCTTATAAGTGTTCTCTCCTTACCTAGCCTGCACATTGTCTAGGCTACATCCCTCTTTCGAAAGAGAGATGTAAATTAGACATACTGAAATTGCAAATGAAGCCTGGATTTGAATTTCCCATGCTTCATTTGCATAATCGTGTTTCGGCATTCTTTCGAAAAATGCTATTTTGAAAGTGAAACCGTGGTCTAGATGCGGTTCTTTAGAAAAGAAAAGCCTTTTTCGAAAGATCCTGTAAACCTCATTTTTTGAGCCAATGTTTAAGAGAAAAGAGAGTAACGTGGAATGCATTGGGTGGGGTAATTGATAACTGTAGGTCAGATTCTGCTACCCTTTCTCACACAAAGGCATTACTTTGCTCACTCAGGCAGTCATATTAAAAATGCATGGATCTACTCAAGGAATAAGCCAGTACTCCACATGAGAAATAGTGAGACAATCTGGTCCTGTATATTCAAAATTAAATATTAAGAATTAAATAGGACAACATTATTTGTTGATTATAGGAAAATGTGTTTTTATGTTTTGTGTAAAAATAAATAAATTAAAAAGGGCAAAACAAAAATAAATAAAACTGACATTTTGTCAGTTACTATGGGCATGTCTAGACTGCCCATGGCTTTCGAAAGAAGATATGCAAATTTGCATCTTCCGATCCCATTTTCAGAAGAGATTTTTGGGAAAAAAAAGCTGTCTAGGCATTTTCTTTTGAAAAAACAACAACCCTTTTTCAAAAGAACCCTTCTTCCTAAAAAAAATGAGGTATACTGGGTTCTTTTGAAAAAGGGTCCTTCCTGAAAAACCCCCACAGTGTAGATGTACCCTAAGTTGCCACAGGACTACTTGTTATTTTTAAAGTTACAGACTAACATTGCTACTCCTCTGAGACTTATGTGATCTCTGGTGATTTTCTGTGACCTGGTCTACAGTTAAAACTATTACCAGCATAACTTCTTGGCTGGAGTGGGGTTGAGGGAGGTAAATAAAATGATTGTACAGTAGACTTCCGATAATCCGGAACCTATGGGACTTAGGTGGTGCCGGATTATCAGATATGCCGGACTATCAGGAGGTACTATAAGCAGGTTATATATATACTGTATATATTATATACTGTATACATTATATACTGTATATAAAGTGTTCTTAACCCTTTTTATTGTACATACTGTATACAGTATACTGTAATGTTTTAGTTTTTTAAAGCCTTTTTTACCCTTTTTGCTCAGTTCAGCTGCTGCTGCTGTTACCTTGTGACTCATTTTTTGCCGAAGCTCATTCACTAGGCTCTTGCCATTTTGATGCCGGACTATCAGGAGTGCCGGACTATTGGATGCCGGACTATTGGAGTTTTACTGTACTAATAAAATCCTAATACTCAGGTGAACAGATGACCTGATTTTGTAGGGAGAGGCTCAATATTTGAGGATTTTCTTATATAGGAGCTTGTTATCCCCTCCAAATGCACACTGTCCTGATTTTTCATACTTGCTATCTCATCACTCTTCCTAGTGTGGAAGCAGTTATATTATTATAAAGGTCACTTATACTGGTATATCTGTTTTCCGATGGATGGGAATTAGTTGTACAGATGTAAACACTTCTATACTGGCATAACTCCATCTATATTATGGGGTTGTAACATTTTAACTCTATTGGTATTGTTAAAATGATACAACTTTTATGTTTACACAAGCCCTTTGAACTTTTAAGCAAAACTACCCAGATTTCCCAAACAATTTAGAAGTCATTTTGGAACAACAAAATTAAGCAATAACTTTGAATCCTCTTTTCCTGAATAATTGGAGAAAATTCTTAAAAGCACATCATGCCTCTGGGTAAAACCAAGTCCCAAAAAAAACCCCAAACAAAACAAAACAAAAAACAGCAACAAAAAACTCCCCTGCACTGCCTTTTTAAATGAATGTGATGTATTGCTTCTTTTTATATGTTTTAAACAGACTCACACTGTGCAAGTTCCCTAGACTGTGAAATAATGCTAAGTGAACCTGGAATCAAGTAACTAACTTAAAGTTGTAAAATATCTTAAGTCACAGAGTAGTTACATTTTAGAGTTTTTAACTATAGCCTTAACTGATAGCAATGACAGTGATGGATACGGGTAAAGGGGGACATTTTTCCCTAATATTTTACCCATGTTGCCATTACTGCAAGTGTTAAGAGGGATCCAAAATTAAATAACTGTATTTTGCCTCTGTTATTTTGCTTAACGAGCATTTAACATTTCCACACCCATTCCTTGAACTCGTTGCACTCAAGATAAGGCTGAGCATAAAAATCAACTTCGAGAATGACTCTTCCTCATAGGGATCTAGTTGCCCACACTTTCTCTGAGGGTATGTCTAAACTACAGAGTTTTGTCGGAAAAACAGCCGTTTTTCTGACAAAACTTGAGGAACATCCACACTGCAATTGCATTCTTCTCCAAGAAAATCGAAAGAAGAGAGGGATTTTTCTGATGCTGGTAATCTTCATTCTACGAGGAAGAAGCCTTTTTACTAAAGAGCTCTTTTGGAAAAAGGCGTGTGTGGATGGGGAAGAGAGAGTTATTTCGGAAGAAGAGGAAAGAGGAAAAAGGACAGGTGCCCTGGTGGCCATTCCATCCATAGCAATCACAGCTTACATGCAAGATAGTGTCCATTCAGTCTGGACACTCTCTTTCGAAAAAGCAGATCGCTTTTTCGATGTGCTTTGGCAGTGTGAATGCTCTCTTTCGGAAGAAGGTTTTTTTGGAAGATCTCTTCCGCATAAAGCTTCTTCCGAAAGAAGCCTGCAGTCTAGACGTAGCCTGAGTGATAAGCAAAGCTAAATGAGAGTGAAATAAAATAGAAAATATGACAAAAGTCTTATCAAACTCTTGTTAGGATCATTTCTGTTTAATATAAAAATGTGACATGCGTTTTGAGGTCTGTCTGGTCTATTATGAATAAAGGTATAGGAAAAATCCAAATATCACAAGTAAAATAAAAACATATTTTAAGGAACAGGTTAAACTATGAATGTGACATGAAGGCCAACTAAAATACTGGGAAGTAATTTAAAATGCAGGATTAAGCTTTATTGATTTTAACTTTGTAATTAATTTTTTGAAGTTCATAATTCAGTAGGCAAACTTAATGAAACAGAAGCTTAAGCAGACAAAAGGAAATGTTACATATTTCAGATAATATCTTAGAATAGAAAATGCACTGACTAGCTATAATATTTCCAGTCCTCAATTGGCATGCCATTATCAAGATTGTTAATACTTTTTATTTTAAAAAATGAACTGGTAAGGGTATATTTTAATGAATATTTTATTTCTTTTCCTCAATTGCACTTAATAGCGCTATTGTGCTTTTTGAACATGAAAGGCTGCTTTGTTGTGATTTTTTTTTTACACTTTAGTAAAAATAGACCTTAAAATTTAGCAAGTGATCAGAACTGATCAATTTTTTATCAAGCAACCATGAGAAGAAACTACTCTCACTTATGGGTATTGTACAAGAACGTGAAACTAGGGCACAGGAATTAATAATTTAGTATTCTGCACTTAAGCTATTAAACATTGCTTTGCCAGTGACAATGAAACACAACTTTGAAGAGAAAAGAGGGGAGAGATTTTTGTTTCTTCCAATACTCAAACTTTCAACAATTTGATCTGTCTAAAGTAGATGTTCTGATAACTGTTCTCTCAACTTCCCGTTAGCCAGTTGTATGGAACACTCATTTTATTTTATGTGGTAGACTCATCTTAGAGTGGTTTGCATTAACATTCACTTTTGTCACAGAAGAATGTCCTTTATGTATATGTGTCCAGTTTTCTAAATGTACTTGAAAGGAAGAATATTCCAATGGCTAAGGCAAGAGTTTGGGGCTCAGGGAAACTGAGGTACAATTCCCTGCTCTAACACTGAGTTCCAAGGTGAATTCAAGCAGTCACTTGAGGATAGTAGCATTTACCTACCTCACAGGGGTGTTGTGGTGATCAACATACTACAGATTGTGAGGTGCTGAGATGCAGAAATAATGTTTCTGTTGGGAGCACACCAACATTATTATTCCTATAAGTGTCTTCTCTCACTTCCAGGCGGGCCAACAGACTTGCCAGTCCCCTGGACAAGGTTGGAGGAGCAACTCCGTGCTTCTGGAAGGGCAGGCTGGGGTCAGCCAGCCCTAACTGTTGCAGGGAGCATGCCATGCTGGCCCCTTCAGCTGGCCCTCACAGCTGGCCGGAGCGCTCAGACCACTCTGATGGTGATTTAAAGGGCCTGCGGCTCCTGCCACAGCTGCTCCTGTGGTATTGGTGGATAGGAGCCCACAGCCCCTTTGAATTACCAGGCCCCGGGCAGCTGCCCCCTTTGCCTCCCCTGTCGGCGGGCCTGCTCACACTGCCTACTGCTTATAGCAATTTATTTTAGAATAAGATGCCTCATCTTCATAATCCCTTCCTCTATTTGCAATTTGTTACCTCTCCCCAATGTGCTCATCATCTCTGGAAGGTGGTTTCCACCTCTTTCCCAGGAAATGCATCATCACCACTTTACTCTTGGAGCATGCCTGAAATGGTCAGCTTGGAGCCAGGCCAGAACAGCTGTGAGCTCTTGCCTAGGAAGCCACAAGTGTTTGTCTAGGATGCCACACTACATTAAACAGTGAATTGAAGAGATGGGTGATCGTTGACACCTTGATACTAGCCAGGAAGCCTTGTTCAGTTATTTGGAAAGCCTCTTGCAGAATGGGAGTTGTGGCCTATGAAAGCAAAAGCAGATCATTTGCTGAATGCAAATTGGAGTGTCCTTAGCAAACATTTTAATTCCACTCTGCGTTTAAAGAAATCCAGGTTATCTGAGAGCTGGCATGCATGCTTCCTTTCCACACATACGACTTGCATGGTGTGTTGGCAAGACTGTAATAAGTAGCACACACCTCTATTGACACATCTTATGATAAATGTGATCATGAAGAAGACTACAATCTGTCTAGTTACTTTGATTAAGCAACTGTGAATTATGAATTAGCTCTTCAGGAGAACTCTGATCCAGAGGATGTGGAAAGTGCAAGTCAAATACAACAAAAATAATAAATATAAAAAGGCGGACCCCCTCCCCAAACCTAAGACCAAGACTAACATCAAATAGGAAAAAGCTACTCCTGCTTAAAAAAAAAGACAAGGGGACTTACTGTTTTGTTGTAGATATTTCTTCAGAATAGTCTCCTACTGAATGCATGACATTCTATGCATTTTTTTGTATTGCTTAGTTAAAAAAAAAGACTTATGAGGGAAGATTGAAAGAACTGGGTTTGTTTAAGACTGAGAAGTGTTGTTACAAGTGGCGGGGGGGAGAGAAAAATTATTCTCCTTAACTCCTGATAACAGGACAAGAAGCAGTGGGTTTACATTGCAGCAAGGGAGGTTTAGGTTGGACATTAGGAGGAACTTCCTAAATATTAGGGTAGTAAAGCACTGGAATAAATTGCCTAGGGAGGTTGTGGAATTTCCTTTACTGCAGATTTTTAAGAGTAGGTTACACAAACACGGTCGGATGGTCTAGACTGAAGGATGGTGCTTGGTCCTTTCTTGAGTTCAGGGGACTGGACTTGATGACCTCTCAAGGTTCCTTCCAGTTCTATGATTCTGTGAAAACACATGCACATACACAACCTGCTAAAACTATTTAAATAATTGAAAACTATTATGTCTCCAGTGACAGTTTACAGGCTGGGTAGGAGTAGGGCTGCCGAGTTTCTAATGGGAGATATTTCTTGAATCAGAGGGCCAAATTCTTAGCTGCTAGAACTCCATTAATGTGACTTTGCCTATTTATACTCTTGAGGCCTTTGTCTATGACCTAATGCTCATAGATAATCATTGTCCCCACCCACTCCCATTTCTTCAGTGGAACTGCAGTTGCTACAATCTCTTTTCTTTCACTGCTTGCTTGATTTTCAGAGACCTAAGTGGGTGTTAAACAGTCATTAAAATCTTGCCCTGTCTGTTGACCTTCACAGTGAAAAACATCCAGATAAACAGAACTTGTAAAATTCCATTGGGCCATCATTATTGAATCACAATGAAAACAATGAAATTCTCTCAACATTATAGCATTATGGTAGAGACACTAATGTTATAGTCTGAAATCCAGAAAAACAAATGGACATTTTACGAGTTAGCCTTAAGGAGAGTGTGAAACCTGAAGTCAGCTCTCCAGACCCAACTACTTTTCACTTCATTTTATGACCTTTTTCTTCTCCAGAGCACTCTGCTGTGGCTTTATTCTCAGTCCCTTTCACCATCAATATATCTTTTTTTCATTTGTTGATGTATGTGCTTTGTTCTGACCTCTCAGTTAATATGAAAGTTTTTACTTGCTTCTGTTTGACTGGAAATTCATTGATTTTGCATGAATATCAAATCAACCCTTATCAAGCAGCCCCCAGCCTTGAGGGATGACCCCAAACATACTGAATATAATTTGTAATAAAGTATCTTTATTCAAACGTTAAATATTTAGTGGTCATATAAAGTAGGTTTTGGGGTCAGCTCTAAAGATTAAATCTTCCTCTTGGGTTGTGCATCATCATCCAATTATAATTTTATTTTTGTTTTGTTTTCAAGATTCAGTATTGGAAAGCTAGAAGTTCTTGATTTTGTCCTCCAAATAGGGGAAAACTTAGCAATAAAATGAAAGTGTTTACAAAATCCTGTGTCCTCAATTAGCCTACAATTCTGAAAACTTCACAAAGACATTGTAAACCTTAAGTATTGTACATTTCACCTTTGGGAACACTCATCACAACTGTCTTCATTCCTTCAATCCTAGAGAAGCATTTGGTTTTAACGTTCTTTTATTATGTGTTGTTAATGTTGTTCAGCATGAAAAAGAATTTGCAACACAGTTCACATACTTTGGTGACTTTCTCAGTCATCAGTCTCTCAGCTCCAGATTCACGTGTGACTCTTCAGCTAAAATATACCATTTAGGCCCCTATGCAGGAATTTCCTCTCTCTCTCTCTCTCTCTCTCTCTCTCTCTGTGTGTGTGTGTCTCTCTCTCTCTCTCTCTGTGTGTGTGTGTGTGTGTGTGTGTACACCACAAGGGTATGAATGCACAGTGCCGCCGCTCCTACCTTCTTCTGTCTGGCTGGAGCATGCTGATTTTAATTACTGAAATGCCTGTAGGTCAACCTAACGTAAATCAACTTAATTTAGTAGTGTAAAGAAGCCCTTAGACTGAGCATTTTTTCCCACTTTTGATTCTCCACTCTAAGAAATGTATTAAGAGCTTGTTAAAAGCCTTGAGTTCTTAGTTTTCCAGCAAAGGAGGGTCAGATCTTGCAAAGTACTGAGTACTTCCTGGGAAATCCTGGGTTCTCAGCTTCCATTCTCAGCTTCCCTAGGCAAGGTGGAGTGCAGCTCCACACTATCAGAAAGGGTGGGGCCTCAGGCAGACGGGTGTGCCTGGGGTCAGCCAGCCCTCAGTGCCACTCGGACTGCAGCGCGCCATCCCACCCAGCCCTCAGTGCTACCTTGACCATGCCCTGCCATGCCCCTGCCTCCTCAGGCAGCCCCAAGAGCCACCCGGAGCATGCTGCATGGCCCTGAAGTTCCATGTGATCCAGGCATTAGCCTGTTTTTTTATTTTCTCTTGTCATCTGCTTTTGGCAGAAATGCTTGACTTTTTGAAAGGTTGGATGTTTCTTAGTGGTTTCAAAAAGTCAAGCATTTCTGCCCAAAGCAGCCGAGAAGAGAAAAAAAACCCAAGCTAATGACTGTACCTCATGGACAGGGCCGCTGACAGGGGGAGGGCCGCTGACAGGGGGAGGGCAAAGGGGGCAACTACTCCAAACCTGAGAAATTCAAAAGGGCCTGGGGGCTTCTGGCTGCCACCACCAGAGTGCCATGCAGCAGGCTCTGGGTGGTTTTATTTGTTGTGTTAAATATTCCTACTGTTCCCTAATGTAGCAATGGCTGGCTACTGGATTTGCCAAGGCTTTATTGCTCTCTAAACAGAACCCGGGGTCAGACATCCAGATGGTGCCTCATATGGGTCTGATGACGTAGCTGTGTGCATAAATGGACATAACGTCTGTGTGTGATTTCTGTTTTGTGCATGACAATAGGGGTTTTGATGTGCACTAGTCAGAATTTGGTGAAATAACCAGATGGTGCCTCATATGGGTCTGATGATGTAGCTGTGTACATAAATGGACATAACATTTGTGCATAATTTCTGTTTTGTGCATGAAAATTGAGGTTTGGACATGCACTAGTCAGAATTTGGACTTCAGAAATGGATATCAGTGCCTATATATTACACCAACATGAAGTTCCATCATAAACAGAAACTTTAACTTCATGAGGTTAATTATATGTGTAATAGGGAAATAAGTGACTAGTTGATTATCAGATAGACTAGACTTTCAGAGGCAGCAAGGGAGGGGGAGTAGGAGCCGGTGCTAGAGGGAGCCGGATTAAAAGCCAGTTCTCCCCAGCACCATCTTCTTAGAGGGCAGTGGAAGCGGGGGGTGGGTCAGGGACCGAACGTAAGCCAGGAATCAGCTGTCCCATCTCATGTCGGGTGTCTCCCCCGCAGCATTTCAGCCAGTAGGCTCTTAATACATTTAAGAGGCAGAGCCACAGTAGGGTTAGCTCTTAGGTATGGGAACTAACGCCATTGCGGGTCCCCTGCTTATCGACTAGTCAATGGAAAATTCATGATGAAATGTAACCTCCCTAATGTGTAATGTACTATTTTCTTTCATAACGGGCTATCTCAAACTTAATGGGACTGTATTGTATACAGCATATCTAAATACCATTGTAATTGAATACTCATTTGCATCTATTGACATTGCATTACAAGATTTCTTTTTTAGTTTGTTCATAACCATTATCATTAAAATCATAATGCTATCTCCTCTACATATATAATGTATACCAATAGCATTTTCATTACACATTGCTGTTTTAGCCTACCAGCTTCTACTTCCTCAGCTAACCAGTGTAAATTAACTTGTATTGATGATATGCCATTTTTGGTGTCCTTTCTTACAAATACAATAACACAGTGTTCATAGAATTTCTGTCCCTTCTTTTATAATAGAGTGAAACTTATGATACTATTGCAAGACCCATTTACTTCTACTAACATACCTGAAGCATTCTCACTCATATCAAAGCAGTGACTACTGACTGCTGCTGATATCCCAATACACTGTACAGTAATAGCTGGTGCTATGAGAAAAGTGGAAGTAAACAGAAATAGTCTGAAGACAGAGAAGTCTCAGCACAGTTGCATTGCAGCACAGGTAGGCAGGAAAACACTCCAGAGTCAGCCCTAAAATTTCTCTTCTATGAAAGCTAGAAGCTCCCTTTTATATAAAGTGTTGCTTACCAAAAGAGGCATAAATGGTGAGTAGAAAAAAATGGACCAGATCTTCAGCTGGTGTAAATTATCACAGCTCCATGGAGGTAGTGGAGGCTGCCTTACACCAGCTAAGGATCTGGCACAGTAATTTTTTTATATTTATTTTCCCTTTTCATCTGGAAAACAGATAGATTTGAGAAAGCCCCATAGAAGATATTTCTAATGACAAAAGTTGTATTTTATTTAACAACGCTACATTTGCCATATAATTTGCTGGAGAAGAATAACCTAGTCACTTCGTATTTCAGTGAACCTCTGCCTCAGACAAAACTGTCAGGGAGTTTATGTGGATTTTCTTTTTAATCCATTTGGTTGTTTGAAATGCTAGACTGTTTCTCTCACCTGTTTAAATGATCTACCTCCAGCTTTCCTGAGAGAATTAATTGTCTCAGTGGTACATAAAGCAGACTCAAATGTTTTATAGTAAAAATAAATGTGAATGTTTACTGCAGGCATTTCTAGAAAGTGTGACATGAGGTAAAATGATGTACAGTTTGCTGAAGTGTGTAGCTTCCTGAGAAGAGGCCCTAAATGTTCAGAGACCTTGGTCTTACTCTAAAAGCAGTGTGACTCTCACTGTATGGTCAGGGTAATATTTGGCAGCACATAAATAACCAGAGCCTGCCCAAGGTACGGGCCAGCCAGGCTACTGCCCGGGGCACCCCATTGTAGGGGGCGCCACACGGGACTGCCGGGCTGGGCGGGGGTGGCACCGCACATACTCCACGTGCCCGCGGCAGTGCCACGCATGCGCTGGGTGCCCGGGGTGGGGCCGCGCATGCTCCGGGCGCTTGGGGGCGGGGCCGTGCATGCGTCGCACTCCCGGGGGCGGTGCCGCGCTCCCAGGACCCGGGGCGCGCAAATGGCTCGGGCCGGCCCTGTAAATAACTGTTAGCTTTGTCGATAGAGAAAATTTTATTTCTATAAAAATACACATACAATTAGAAGTTACATCTCTCTTATTTTATCTAACCTATCTGGAGAAAGAGACATCCTCAATACCTACATTTACGTATTGCTAGTAAGCTATAGATCAGGTAGCACCAGATTGCCCATTCCCCTTGTTCCATCCCCAAGTATAGATTGGTCCTAATGGACACTCCTGTCTGTATACTCATAGGAAGGAGATCCATCCTTCCACTCCTTCTGCTGACCCAGAAGGAAGGATACTATTCTAACTGATCTCGTTGACACACAGCACTTAGGGTACGTCTAGACTACATGCCTCTGGTGACAGAGGCATGTAGATTAGGCTACCCAGCATAGGAAAATGAAGCAGCGATTTAAATAATTAAATTTAAATGGCTGCCGCGCTGAGCCGATCAGCTGTTTGTCGGCTCAGCGCGGTAGTCTGACATCAAAGGCATTTGTTGACCTCCCAGGTAAACTTCATCCCAGGAGGCATACCTGGGAGGTCGACAAATGCCTTTGATGTCGACTGCGGAGCGTCCAGACTACCGCGCTGAGCCGACAAACAGCTGATTGGCACAGCGCGGCAGCCATTTAAATTTAAATGAAGCGGCGATTATTTAAATCGCCCCTTCATTTTCCTATGCTGGGTAGCCTAATCTACATGCCTCTGTCGCCAGAGGCATGTAGTCTAGACGTACCCCCTCAGAGACTCTAGTAGGACTGGACAGGATAAGAGAGAGAGAATGTGTGTACACAATGGCCTACAGAGCACATTGAACTAATCTGCTGCTGCAGAAAGGCTAATCTTTATCTCCAGTAGCACAGCAGTGTCTGCCTACTTCTGCAAATAAGAACAACCCAATGGAGAGATCAAGGGGGGGCAATGCAGCTCTTGGCCTGCTACTCTGATACCAACTTCTGTGTTAATATCATAGCATCTGTTTCTGGTGTGCAGGGTTCCACTGAAACCAGCGATCAGCCCTACTGTAACAAGAACTCCCACAGAAGAGTTTCTCCTGAACAAACATTCTACCATGTACTTGAGTTCTGGAGAGATGTATTTATTATACACATGGAAACAGTCTGTAATCGGCCACCTCTCCTTTGCCCAAAGACATGTGAAACAGGTGCTACTTTGTCCCTTCTTAGGCTAAGGAATTCCCTTCCTTAGGCAGACAGTGGAAACATTGGCATTGTCTTTTTGCCTCAGGGACCTATGTGAAAATCCAGGTTAATTCAAATGAATGAGTGTGCTTAAAGTAACAGCAGTGAGTAGAACTCTGCAAACTGCTGTTCCAGGTGAGCCTGGGGTAGAGACTGCGTTCATTATATGTACATATAAAAGTTAGATTAACAAACCATAACATTTTCTGACTGAAAAGTTCCAGTATAACACTACTTTTTCTTAAAAGTCAAAACAATAACATACAAAAATCCACAAAAAAGACAAATCAGACTACTCCCTAAATTGAGAGACGCGCTACTTGCCCACGCATTTTTGTGAGTGGTCTTTTCCCAGACTGACTTCTCCCTGATGGCACTCTTCCCTACAGAGTTCCCTAGCTAGAAAGCTAGACCAGGCAATGTTCCCACTCAAAAAGTAATTGCTTGCAGATCCAACGAGTTTGTGACACCTCGGCTATGTCTACACTGCAAAGCTTTTCCGGGATACCAGAGGTATCCCAGAAAAGCTATGCCACATCCAAGAAATGCGTCTGCTTTTTTTGGAACAGTTTCCAATAAAACAAAAGCATTCTTTTGGCATCCCTGTATTCCTCATTGTATGAGGAAGATGGGAGGTTCTGAAAGAGGAGGTTTTTCTGAAATTTGGCCCCATGTAGATGGACCAAATTTTGGAAAAGCCTCTTTTAAAAAAAAAGCGGAAAAAGATACGCAAATTGCGGTTTGCAGTTTGTGTATCTTTTTCCGACTTTTCTTTGCAGTCTAGACATAGCCTTTGTGAATCAGAGGGGATGACATTCATCTAACAGGAAAACCCAGCAAGCTTCATATCTTAAATAAGTAGTCCATCTTCCTGGACTTCAGGAAGGCAGTCTTTGAGTTTGCTATAAAGTTGGTAGATAAGGTTCCATGGGAAACAAGACTAAGGGCTTGTCTAAACTACATCCCTCTTTCGAAAGAGGGATGTAAATTAGGCAGATTGAAATTGCAAATGAAGCAGGGATTTGAATTTCCCGTGCTTCGTTTTCATAATGGCGGCCGCAAGTTCTTTCAAAAACGGGTAATTCAAAAGTAAAACCACTGTCTAGACACGGTTCTTTAAAAAAAAAACCCTCCCGTTTTTTGAAAGATCCATAATGCCTGAAAAAATTAGGTTTACCAGTTATTTTGAAAAAGGGTTTTTTTGAAAGAACCGCACCTAGATGGCAGTTTTACTTTCAAAATACCCTTTTTTGAAAGAACATGCAGCTGTCATTATGCAAATGAATCATGGGAAATTCAAATCCTGGCTTCATTTGCAATTTCGATCTGCCTAATTTACATCCCTCTTTCGAAAGAGGGATTTAGTCTAGACATAGCCTAAGAGGAAAAACAATTGAAGACAGTTGGCAGTTTGTCAAAGGGATATTATTAAGGGCCCAAGAACAAACTATTCTACTGTGTAGGAAAAATAAGAGGTATGGCAAGAGATCACATTGGCTTAACCAGGAGATCTTAAATGATCAAAAATTAAAAACGGAGTTGTATAAAAAGTGGAAACTTAAGTCAAATTACAAAGGATGAATATAAGCAAATAACACAAGTATGTAGGGGTAAGATTAGAAAGGGGAAGGCACAAAACAAGCTCAATATAGCTAGAGACATAAAAGGTAACAAGAAAACATTCTACAAATATAGTAAAAGCAAGAGGAAGACCAAGGACAGGGTAGGCCCATTGCTCAATAAAGAGGGAGAAACAATAACAGAAAACTTGGAAATGGCAGAGGGGCTTAACTACTTCTTTTTTTGGTTTTCACCAAGAGGGTTGGTGATGACTGGATGCCTAACACAGTGAATGATAGCTTTAGCGGTAAAAATAGGAAAAGAACAAGTTAAAATTACTTAGAGAAGTTAGATGTCTTCAAGTCACCATGGCCTGGTGAAATGCATCATAGAATACTCAAGGAGCTGATAGAGGAGGTATCTGAGCCATTAGCTATCATCTTTGAAAACTCATGAAAGTTGGGAGAGATTCCAGAAAATTGGAAAAGGGCAAATATAGTGCCCATCTATAAAAAGGGAAATATGGACAACCCAAGAAACTACAGACTAGTCAGCTTAACCTCTGTTTCAGGAAAGATAATGGAGCAAATAATTAAGGAATTCATCTGCAAATATCTGGAAGAAAATAAGATGATAGGTAACAGCCAGCATGGATTTGTAAAGAACAAATCATGTCAAACCAATATGATAGCTTTCTTTGATAAAGATAGCAATCCTTGTGGATGACGGGGGAAGTGGTAGACATGGTATGCCTAGACTTTAGTAAAGCATTTGATTTGGTTGCAACTGCTTTGGAGACTCAGGTAATAAATCAGAGTGATCTGGAGAAATGATCTTAGCGAAATAGGATCTAGGGATGATAGTGGATCACAAACTAAATATTCTACAACAGTGTGACACTGTGTCAAAAAAAACCAAAAAACAAAAAACAAAACCCCACAGATGTGATTCTGGGATGCATTAACAGGAATGTTGTGAGCAAGACACAAGAAGTAATTCTTCTGCTCTACTCTACATTAATTAGGCCTCAGTTAGAGTATTGTGTGCAGTTCTAGGCACCACATTTCAAGAAAGATATGGAGAAATTGGAGTAGATCCAGAGAAGAGCAACAAAAATGATTAAAGGTCTAGAAAACATGACAATTGGTTTGCTTAGTTTTGAAAAGAGAAGACTGAAAGGGGACATAATAGCAGTTTTCAAGTACTTAAATGGGTGTTACAAGGAGTGGGGAGAAAATCCTTGATCTCTGATGATAGGAGAAGAAGCAATGGGCTTAAATTGCAGAAAGGGAGGTTTAGGCTGGACATTATGAAAAGCTTCATAATTGTCAGGGTGGTTAAACAAGTTTGGACATTATGAAAAGCTTCTAATTGTCAGGGTAGTTAAACACTGGAATAAATTGCTTAGGGAGGTTGTGGAATTTCCATCATAGGAGATATTTAAGAGCAGATTAGATAGATGCCTATCTAGATGGTGTGTGGTCCTGCCATGAGGGGCAGGAGACTGGACTTGATGTCCTCTCAAGGACTACAGTTCTAGTATTCTATGTTTGCTCTGTAGCTGCTTCATCCTCACCAACAGCTACCAGCCCAGAACCCTCCTCCTTAGCACTGTTGTCTTCAGGCTAGGGATTGGTTGAAGTTGTGGCACTTGCTATCAGATCGCCCTCCAAAGAGAGAATGTGAAGGAGTGGTCAGCTGGCACAACACAGAATCCATGGAGGGTAGCACCATACTGCCCCAAGGAAGGGAGGAGGAATGGATGCTAAGCCCATTGAAGATTCCAGTGGTACTAAGAGGGTATCATAGCATGCTGGGAGCATTCACACAGGTGTTACAGGTGTAAGTTAGGGCCTTTGGATCAGCAAGGTCCAGACTTTATACAACCTAGGGAAGCCTAGGAAAAAGACAGTTGCTTTTCAATAGAAACATTATCATAGAACCATAGAATCATAGAACCATTGAGCTGGAAGAGACCTCAGAAGGTCATCAAGTCCAGCCCCCCTGCTCTAGGCAGGACCAATCCCAACTAAATCAACCCCGGCCAGGGCTTTGTCAAGCCGAGACTTAAACACCTCTAGGGATAGAGACTCCACTACTTCCCTAGGTAACCCATTCCAGTGCTTCACTACCCTTCTAGTGAAATAGTTTTTCCTAATATCCAACCTGGACCTCTCCCACCACAACCTGAGACCATTGCTCCTTGTTCTGCCATCTGTCACTACTGAGACCAGCCTCTCTCCATCCTCTTTGGAACCTCCCTTCAGGAAGTTGAAGGCTGCTATCAAATCCCCTCTCACTCTTCGCTTCTGCAGACTAAACAGACCCAACTCCTCAGCCTCTCCTCATAAGTCATATGCTCCAGCCCCTTAATCATTTTGGTTGCCCTCCGCTGGACCTCTCCAATGCATCCACATCCTTTTTGTAGTGGGGGCCCAGAACTGGACACAATACTCCAGATGTGGCCTCACCAAAGCCAAATAAAGGGAATAATGACATCTCTGGATCTGCTGGCAATGCTCCTCTTAATGCAACCTAATATGCCATTAGCCTTCTTGGCTACAAGGGCACACTGTTGACTCATATCCAGCTTCTCATCCACTGTAACCCCAGGTCCTTTCTGCAGAACTACTACTTAACTGGTTGGTCCCCAGCTTGTAACTGTGCTTGGGATTCTTCCGTCCCAAGTGCAGGACTCTGCACTTGTCCTTGTTGAACTTCATCAGATTTCTTTTGGCCCAATCCTCCAATTTGTCTAAGTCACTCTGGACCCTATCTCTGCCCTCAAGCATATCTACCTCTCCCCCTAGCTTAGTGTCATCCGCAAACTTGCTGAGGGTACAATCCATCCCCTCATCCAGGTCATTAATAAAGATATTGAACAAAACCGGTCCTAGAACCGAACCTTGGGGCACTCCGCTAGAAACCGACTGCCATCCTGACATCGAGCCATTGATCACTACCCACTGGGCCCGGACTTCTAGCCATCTTTCTATCCATCTTACTGTCCATTTATCCAATCCACATTCCCTTAACTTGCTGGCAAGAATATTGTGGGAGACCGTATCAAAAGCCTTGCTAAAGTCAAGGTATATCACATCCACTGACTTTCCCACGTCCACAGAGCCAGTTACCTCATCATAGAAGCTAATCAGATTGGTCAGGCACAACTTTCCCTTTATGAATCCATGCTGACTATTCCTAATCACTTTCCTCTCTTCCAAGTGCTCCAAAATGGATTCCTTAAGGATCCCTTCCATGATTTTTCCAGGAACCAAAGAAAGACTGACCAGCCTATAGTTCGCTGGATCATCCTTCTTCCCTTTTTTGAAGTTGGGCACTACATTTGCCTTTTTCCAATCATCCGGGATTTCTCCCGATCTCCACGACTTTTCAAAGATAATGGCCAAAGGCTCCTCAATGACATTTGTCAACTCCCTCAGTACCCTCGGATGCATTAAGTCCGGACCCATGGATTTGTGTACGTTTAGCTTTTCTAAATAGTTCCTAACCTGTTCTTTACCCACCAAGGGCTGTCCATCTTCATCCCATCTTGCGTCACTTAGCGCATTAGTCCGGGAGCCCACCTTGTCCGTGAATACAGAGGCAAAGAAAGCATTGAGTACTTCAGCTTTCCTCACATCATCTGTCACTAGGTTACCTCCTTCATCCAGTAGGAGCCGCACACCCTCTCTGATCATCTTCTTCTTGTTAACATGCCTGTAGAAACCTTTCTTGTTATCCTTCACATCCTTAGCCAGTCGCAATTCTATTTGCGCTTTCGCCTTCCTGATAACCCCTGGCATTCTCGAGCTATACATTTAAACCCCTCCCTGGTCATTTGTCCAAGTTTCCACTTTTTGTAAGCTTCCTTTTTGTGCTTAAGTTCACCAAGGATTTCATCTGTAAGCCAATCCAGTCTCCTACCATGTTTGCCTCTCTTGCTACACGTCGGGATGGTTTCTTTCTGTGCCTTCAATAAGGCTTCTTTAAAATACTGCCAGCTGTCGTGGACTCCTTTCCCCTTCATGTTAGCATCCCAGGGGATTCTGCCCATCAGGTCTCTGAGGGAGTCAAAATCTGCTTTTTTGAAGTCCAAGGTGTGTATTTTACTACTCTCTTTCTTCCTTTGGTCAGGATCCTGAAATCTACCATCTCATGATCACTGCTTCCCAGGTTGTCACCCACCTCTACTTCCCCTATTAGTTCCTCCCTGTTTGTGAGCAGAAGGTCAAGCTGTGCACGGCCCCTGGTCAGATCCTTCAGCACTTGTGTCAAGAAGTTACCCCCAACATTCTCCAAAAACTTCCTGGATTGCCTGCGTACTGCCGTATTGGTTTCCCAACAGATGTCAGGGTGATTAAAGTCCCCCATGAGAACCAGGGCCTGTGATCTGGAAGCTCCTCTCTGTTGTCCGAAGAAAGCCTCATCTACCTCATCCACCTGATTCGGTGGCCTGTAGCAGACACCAACCACAACATCACTGCAGTTGTTTGCTCCTTTAAACTTAACCCATAGACTCTCAACAGGTTTTTCTCCCTCTTTATACTGGAGTTCAGAGCAGTCATAGTGCTCTCTTACATATAGTGCAACTCCTCCTCCTTTTTTCCCCTGCCTGTTCTTCCTGAACAGTCTATACCCTTCCATGACAGCGCTCCAGTCACACGAGTCATCCCACCAAGACACTGTTATCCCAATTAGATCATATTTCTTGGACTGAGCCTCGGCCTCCAGATCTTCCTGTTTGTTGCCCAGGCTTCTCGCATTAGTGTACAAACACCTCAGGTAACCAGTTGATCGCCCTATCTTCTCCATTCGAATCAGGGGGTCCTCCTTCCTTGCTCGTTCCTCTTTGCATTTCTTCCCGGTATCTGACTTTCCCACTACCTGTCGGGTTTTGGTCGCCATCCCCCGATGAACCTAGTTTAAAGCCCTCCTCACTAGGTTTGTAAGCCTGCCCGCGAAGATGCTCCTTCCGCTCTTCGTTAGGTGGATCCCATCTCTTCCTAACAATCCTCGTGCCCGGAACAGAGTCCCACGGTCGAAGAGACCAAAGCCCTCTCTGCAACACCACCTGCGCAACCACGCATTTACGTCCTCAATTCGATGATCCCTTCCCAGTCCTTTCCCTTCAACAGGGAGGATGGATGAGAACACCACTTGCGCTCCAAATTCTTGGATCCTTCTTCCCAGCACTACATAATCCGCAGTAACCCGCTCAAGGTCATTCTTGGCCGTATCGTTAGTTCCCACGTGGAGAAGCAGGAAGGGGTAGTGATTCGAAGGTTTGATCGGTTTGGTAAACCTCTCAGTCACATCCTGAATGCGAGCTCCCGGTAAGCAGCACACCTCTCGAGATTCCAGGTCCGGACGGCAGATGGATGGCTCAGTCCCTCTTAGGAGGGAGTCCCCGACCACCACCACCCGTCATTTTCTTTTGGGGGTGGTGGCCGTGGAACCCCCATCCCTAGGACTATGCATCTCATGCCTTCCAGTACATGGTGTTCCTTTCCGGCTTCTTCCTTGTGAGGTCCCTTCCAAAGCATTCAGCACTGCAGAGCCTGTGGAGAGAGCCTGAAAGCGATTACTTACTGCTATAGCATTAGGGGATTCCCATGCTGGCCTTTTTCCCCTTCTAGAAGTTACATGCGGCCAGTTCTCTTCCTGGTCACGAACTGCCCTCTCTAGCTCTTCCACCTGCTGTGCTTGAAGGATTAAATGCTGCCTTCTATCGAGGAAGTCTTCATCCTCTCTGATCGAGCATAGGGTCGACACTTGGGCCTCCAGTCCTCTAATTTTTAATTCCAAAATGGCGACCAGCTTGCACTTAGTGCAGATGAAATCCGTTCTTTCTTCCAGGAGGAAGACAAACATGGCACACGCCATACAAGTAAGAACTGCAGACCTATCACCATCCATCGCTGCTGTCCTGTTCGCAAGCTCCTTGGTCGCTTGCCCTCTGCCTTATAAAGCCCTGGAGTGCCTGAAAGTCCCTCCCCCTACCAAGGCTCAGCCAATCAGCAGAGGCTTCTAGAATTCAAACTTTAATTAGAAGCCAACAGTTTCCACCTGCCAATCACAGCACACACTCCATGAAGGGGAGGGGGAGGGCAAAGGGGAAGTGGAGAGGAAAAAAAAGCCTCACTCACAAACACAGGGAAAAACAAACAAAAACAAAAAAGAACACACACCAACCCTCACTTACAAACACAAGCTCAGCACACAGCAAGAAAGCCCCAAACACAACACACACTTCCCTCAAGAGTCCTGTATCTGCTTCTCCTCTACCTGGAGAACTCCCTCTCTAAAGCCTCACTCAAAAACACAGAGAAGAAAAAAAAATTACATTACAGTACACAGTTGTTAAAAGCATGGTAGATAGCCATCTTGTTTGTAAGCACAATAATGTGTTGCATATACCAACATCCTGTTTCAGTTACATAGCCCTTTGTAAGGCATGGGCTTTTAAGGAAGCTGAGCTTGAGATTTCTTCTAAGCAATACAGTCTGATGTTAGGATTTCCAGTTTACCTAGCCAGCTCATTTGTTCTATGGTGAGTCTGAGTTTGTGTGGTGGAGACAGAAGGGTCTCTCTCTTTTTGACGTGTAAAAGTGCTCCTCTGGGTACTGAGATACTTGTGCCTAACCTTCCTCACAAGGGAAATGATGACAAGAATCATCAGACAAATATGTGCACTTGGCATAGACCTTTGAGAAATTGCTGCATCACTATCCAATAGGAAGGCTTCTCAAAGTATAATAGACTTGACATTCTTTTTGGCTTAAGGGACGTGAGGTGTTTACTCTCCTCCATCCTTGCCATATAGTTTCATACACCAGTACAGGAATAAAAAAGTCTGCCAGACATGGACCATATTGTAATACAATTAATTGCACTGAGCAGTATCTTAGTCCAGAAGATGTATCGTGGATCATGAAGCCATTCATGTATGAGTAAGAGTATCCTAAATTGCAGTGCTTTTAGTCAACATTATAGTACTTTAGAATAAAAATAAAAAAGTGTGTGGAAAGGAAACTCTTATCACATCTCTAAGGAAATGCCCACTCATGCCGTTGTGCATGTGGGCTGTCAATAATTACTTTGATTGATTGGTTTCTTTTCCTGGATGTTCACGTTGACTGTGATGATGGTTTTTATCATTATTATTTTTATTTTATTATCTTTGACCCTTCTATATGTGCAGCAGACAACATATTTAGTTTTATTCTTCTTTGTGGCTTTCAAGTTCAAGCTATCTTTGTTATCGGGGAAAAACTGAGGGGAAAAAGGTTGTTTCAGTACAAAATGTAGGTCACATCAGTCACTGGTGACAATTGAAAATGAGGTGGGGAAATTGGCCTCTTAAAGGAGCATTCAAAGGCAACTTGCAACAACAAATATATATAACGTGTTTGATTCTAAGAACAAGGTAGGAAGAACTTGGGAGCCTTTACTGATGGGTCTGTTGTCTAACAGCTCTTCCTCCTCAGAAATTCTAAAAGGTCTTCCAATCCCTTTTATGATGACGCAAATCTCATGGGTACTCACCACAAATATTTCCACAAAGGCTTTTTCTGTCCATCCTTAAATATGATGTCTTCCTTTCAGGAACTGAACTGTAGATTTGCCTGATGCCATGCAACAGTGATGACCAACCACATATAGTGAGTGAACCAGAGGAGTGTGCCTCCTTCATCTCAGTGGGCCACAGCAGCCCACAGTCCACTGGGGTTCCTCCTATGGCCCACTGATCCTCTCTCTGCCCCCCTTCCGCATGCATCTGTCATGCACTGGGGCACTGGAGCCCTATACTTACCTGTTCCTCCCCTGCCCTCCCAGCACTTTTGGAACACTGCGAATCCACTGATTTGCACTCTGTCCCTTCCTCTCCCTCTCCCTCCCAGGGCTTGAACAGCTGTGAACAGCTGATTTGTGGCACTCTAAAAGTGCTGACAGGGAGGAGAGGCATAGGAAGTGTTGGGCTCTAATTCCCCAGTGCGCAAGAGGTGTGTAGGAGATGGGGGCAGACAGGCAGTCTGCGGACTGCAGGTGGAGCCCCAGAGAGCCACATGTGGTGTGTGGGCTGCAGATTGCTTACTACTGCTCTACAATATTTGATATCTGCTTGCCAACTTCTATCAAGTGCAGATTCACCTATAATACTGTACCTGTCTGAGAATCAAAGTAATATTTCTGTTTCTTAATACTCCATGAAAAGTCCCTTAGCTTTTACAAACAAAACATTTTCCCAAACAGTTTAAAAAGATGAAAATTCAATATGAATCCCAAGTTCTATATAAGTTTCACTTTGGTAATTCTCTATTTTCTTCTCTCTGAAACTTTCTACCACAAGGAGAAAATATCTATATCCTCAAATAAATTCTGCATAGATATTTCCTTTTATTAGATAAAACAGTTTACAGCCAGTCTGTTTTACTAAGAAGGTATCATAATATTTTATTTACTATTCCTACTTTCTGATTTTTTCTATAGCTAAGACTTTCAGGTGAAAACATAAACATAATTACTCAAGAAATGAGTAAAATGGATGTAATTTTGTTTAAAAATATAAATCATTAGGCTATGCAAAGCACCAAAATATAAAAATAATAATCAGAGCCCAGGTTGAAAAATGTTAATCAGATTTCAAGGTGATTAAGAAATCTCCCTTTATAATAAATTACAATTTGAGTGCAGTTTAGCTATTTGGTGTTGATGAAAATTGTTACCCCAAATTTCACTGGAGACCACCCCAGAGTTACATTTATATGGATTTATTAAATGAGGAATTAACAATCCACTACAGGGTTAAACTCAAGGGGATTGAGCTGTCATTTAATGCCATTATAGGGTTAAAAAGAAGGGGCTTGAGCTATCTCTCTCGCCCACCTGAACACACACATTCTTAGTCCAGTCACACACATTCATTCATGCCCTCAGGCACTCACACACTTACACAGGTAAAGGGTTGCCAAGCAAGCCAAGGCACATTGACTCCAGAGGTTTGCCTCTAGCTGTGGATCCAGTCCAGTGAGCTGGTCAGAAAGTGGGCTTCTGCCATGTGCTCTCTCCTTTTATTGGGATTGGGTGGCTCCTGTCACTCACACAGGGGTCCTTCCTCCAAGTTCCTCACGGAGGAGCATGCCCAGACCTCCCTCAGTCCAGGTCCTTTGTTTGCTTAGGACAGGGCTATGTCTTTAATTAGTCACCTCCTGGCTCCATGTGGTTAGCCTTGCTGTTTCCCTCACCCCAAACACCTCCTTTCACACACACACTCTTATCACAGGGCGGCATGTAGCTTAGAGCAAGTTACAATCAAAGTGGCTGAGAGTTGCAAAGATTACAAAGTTGCAAGGCTCAACCATCACCAAGCTAACAGCAGGTTTTTGAACTTATAAAGCAAAGTGGCTGAGAGTTACAAAGTTGCAAAGCTCAACAATCTTACAACAAGGTGCAGAATGTAGCTGAAAGTTACAAAGAAACAAGTACAAAGCTTCGAAGCTCAATAGTTACAAAGATACCTTCCAGAGCAGGGCATCTGACTGAGACTGAGAAGACAACTTCCCCCCTTAAACAGTGGTCACAGCAGTGCAGTCAAGCATCAGGTTTTGTCATTCTCTAAGTCGTATGTTGGCAGGACCATACAGTTTAATGCATTTCCAGAAAATTTGTGTGTAAATCAAGGAATAGCTCAGGTGGAGGTTTTATGCAACAAAAATAAGCTGAGATGTTCTGAAATAGCTGAAAGTACAACTTCTCTGTCTAAAATTAAATGTAAAGACAGAATAGAATCCATATATGGGCCAACAGCATTATCGATTCCAAATACATATATAAGCATGGTGAGGTAAAGCATGTCTCCTGTGGGAATTTCATACATCTATATTTTTGGAAAATAGTTGCAGCGTGTTATTGCTTAAATGTATATATTCATTTTATTATAAATTTGACATTGTAGTATCAATAGCCTGATTAATTCATCTTTTTTGTGCTCTTTGTTGAGAAAATACTCTTGGGCCTCTGTTCTTCATCTGGTTCAGATAGCTAGTGAAAATTCTCAGAAAGTCTTCATTAAATAATCAAGTTCAGTTGCCTATTTGTTGAAAATGTATATGGCTTTATTAGAACAGAAACACAAATGCTAAAGACCCAATTCTTACTCACACTGAGTAGTGGGAATAAAAATCGTGAGCAATCTCATTGCTAGTCAGAAGAGTAAATACAACTCAATGGCTACGTCTAGACTGCATCCCTTTTCCGTAAAAGGGATGCAAATTAGACGTTTCGCAATCGCAAATGAAGCGGGGATTTAAATGCCCCCGCTTCATTTGCATAAACATGAGGCTTTTTCGGTTGAGCTTTGACGAAAAAGCGCCAGTTTAGACGCGGAT
Organism: Rafetus swinhoei; assembly: GCA_019425775.1. Lineage (NCBI taxonomy): Eukaryota > Metazoa > Chordata > Testudines > Trionychidae > Rafetus > Rafetus swinhoei. The sequence goes on along the minus strand of CM033432.1, from coordinate 43,535,426 downwards.
CTTGTGGAAAATAAAGCCTTTTCGAAAGATCCCTTATTCCTCTTAAAAGAAGGAATAAGGGATCTTTTGGGAAAGGCTTTATTTTCCGCAAGATCCGCGTTTGACTGGCGCTTTTTCCGTCAAAGCTCGAAAAAGCGCTATCATGTTTATGCAAATGAAGCGGGGGCATTTAAATCCCGCTTCATTTGCGATGCGACGCCTAATTTGCATCCTTTACGGAATAACTTCTTCCTCTATTCCTTCTTTTAAGAGGAATAAGGGATCTTTCGGAAAAGGCTTTATTTTCCACAAGATCCGCGTCTAGACTGGCGCTTTTTTCCATCAAAGCTCCGAACCGGAAAAAAGCGCCTCATGTTTATGCAAATGAAGCGGGGGGCATTTAAATCCCCGCTTCATTTGCGATTGCGATACGTCTAATTTGCATCCCTTTTACGGAAAAGGGATGCAGTCTAGACGTAGCCAATATGAATTAATGTCCAATTCAGCAGCCTTAAACCAAGACCACTTACAATAACACTGAATAAACCAGAAAGTAACTTTGCAATGGCCACATGTAAACTCTCCATGAAAAATTCTGTTCTCAATAATAATTCACAAATAATTCAGTGGAATTAAAATTGGACTAGTGCTGCTGAAAGTAGAATTATTTCTGAAGTATGCAGATTTAACTGAAAACAGAATTTGGAGTCATTACTCTGTGGATCCCCACTGAAGTTTTTGAGTCAGTACAAAATGTGTCCAGTAAAATTTTTGATTCTGTATTGAATTATCTGCCTTCCTTCTCCAAACTTTTCCTCCTTTCCTGAAATAATGTGCCCGGGGAAATACTGTTAAAAACTTAAGTGATGATTGCTTTAGATTATGAAACCCTTTCTCACATTCATAGGTATTCCTCCCTTTGATTTCAGCAGGACTGATCATATGTGTAAATGCTCACTAGGATCAATGAAAGCTCACTTATAATATTGATCTCTTCATAACTATATGCCCAAAGCACCAGGATGCAGCCCAAAATCAAATAAGATTTCACTGCCCAGCTCCAATTAATTCAGATGAATAGTTGTGTGTGTGCTTTAAAAAAATACTTACCATTTAAATGCAGCCAACCACAGTATTTCCTCGTTTTTACCAATCCTCATTTCATTACATACCAATACTTACATTAGGTGAAAAAATATAGGCCCTGCATCCTGTTCCCTGTGTAAAATGCCTTTCAAATTAAAAAACAAAACAAAACAAAAAAGTCCATTGTTTTATATCACAATCTATTGAAATCTGCTTTTGAAGCAGATCATAAAGATACTGCTTCTGCTATCTGTCATACCAATATTATCCAACCCAACTGAACAATCAAATCCAATTCCAAGATGATAAATTACCTAACCTCTGTTTTCTATCTCATGTAAGCCTACAATTCTTCCAGTATTAGGTCTTCTTGATTGCTTGAACTTTAGTTGCACCCAGCCATACCCATTGTTAGATGATCTTTGGCAAAAATCAATTTGCTATCTTTCAAAGGGTCTTTAAAAGTATTAAATGTCATTTGGCTTGTATAATCAAATGATCACAGTTTTGACCTTCACCCATTAATTTTTCCAAGGAAGATAAAGTATAAAAAGGTCAAATCTGGCTTATAGAGCTATTGTAAGATACCTTGTGTGTAAATATGTGAGTACCTGGCATAGTATAAACAAAAGGCTGTTGAATTATTTGACATGCGCTTCATAATATAATTGCAGATAAAACATTCTCATGACTCAAAAGGCATGTTGTATCAATTTTAGTTATTTAGGAGTGTATTATAAAGAGTATAAGAGATTAGAAACCAATTTTAAAACAAGCACATTTGAGGATTTAAAAGCCCTATGTTTTAAAAAACACTTAGTACTGTAATAGGAGGTTGAAATTATAGTTAAAAAAAAGTCTATGCAATGTTTTTTTCTCCTTCCCAGGGGAAAGTTGTCTGTGTTTTCTTTTTTTAAACTGCTTTTGAAATATTTTGTTTTTAAAAGGTGGTTTTCCTCTTAGATTATTATTCAGGATGGAAAAAATAAGCCCATAAAATAACCATAGACCTTTGAGTAGGTTCTAATTATTAGAACAGACCAGGAATGAGGAACAAAGCTTTTTCAATAAGGATCTAGGGGCCTAATTTTAGGTGCACAGATTTGAAAATTTGGGCCCAATATAAATTAGGCAAATACAAAAAAGATGACGTATAGCAGTAGGAGATAATGAGAGAGAAATTGTGAAAATTGCTTTCCTGTTGTGACTCTTTTTCATCTTCCTTTTCAGAATCTGATCTGAGTGGTAGAAAGGCCTGTCAACCTCATGTCACATCTTTTAAAATGTAGGCCTTAGCCCAAATTAGAATCCTAGTTCTGCTGAAGTCAGTAGAGACCCCAAACCAAGGTATTTGGTTTGTACTAGCAGATACTGTTTGTTGCAGGATTAGGATAGGATATTAGTTTATTTTTCTTCCTACTGTGATGTAGGATTTTAGGTTTCTTTACATGAAAATCCTAATAAGAGATGTAGGTGTATAATTCAATACATGCAAAATTGATAAATGTATTTTATCAATGCATTTGAATATTTTATCAGTGCATTTGAATATTAATAATTTAAGATTATATCCATTAATAGATATTTGTAACTTTCGCTATCTAGACAGATAATGTAGATTAGTTTGCTTTACTAAAATAAAGCAATTTATTTGTTCACTCAGCAAAATGACCAAATAATTTAAACCTTTGTGCTACATACTAAGATTGCACATTATGGGTATGTCTAGACTGCATCCCTCTGTCGGCAATGGGATGCAGATTAGGCAGGTCGACATTGCAAATAAAGTGGGGATTTAAATATCCCGTGCTTAATTTGCATAAAAATGGCCGCCGTTTTTACCGACTCAGCACTTTGTCGGCAAAAAGTGGCAGTCTAGAGGGGGATCTGTTGAGAAAGAAAGCCTTTTTTGACAGATCCTGTAAACCTCCTTGCAGGAGGCATAAGGAATCTGTCAAAAAATGTTTTCTTTCTCAACAGATCCCCCTCTAGACTGCTGCTTTTTGCTGACAAAGTGCTGAGTCAGCAAAAATGGCAGCCATTTTTATGCAAATTAAGCGTGGGATATTTAAATCCCCACTTCATTTGCAATGTCGACCTGCCTAATCTGCATCCCTCTGCTGACAGAGGGATGCAGTCTAGACATACCCTATGTGTGCAGTTTGATGGAAGAGGATGGAGTATTCTTTTTTGCATTATTATTTCTAATATGTGATATAAGATAAAGGGGTCAAGATCATCAGCTTATGTAAACTTGTATTTTACACCAACTGATAATTGGTCTAATGTCCATTTTACCAAGAGGTGGAATAGCTCTGTGATGGAAACAGTAACATAACCTCGACAAATAGATGCTACTTCCCTTTTTGGAGCTCCATTGCTTTTCAGCTTATGTATATAAAATTAGTTATGCCACTCTTATTTATTCATGTGTGTAATCTGTATATTAAAATATTGCAGATTTTTTTTATCATTTTAGTCCGAGACATCACTTTTGTTTTTTACTCATGCAGAAATACCCACTTGCTATGTCTAATTGGGTTACAGAGACAGGTTGACACTAATAATCACAAAACTAAAAAACCAGGAACAGGTATGCTTGGAACACTTAATGAAGATATTCTGTATTTAAATTAGGGATGTTAACTATCGGTTATTTTACTAGTTGAGTAGTCGATGGTATTTCCATCGACTACTTGACTAGTCTATAGGCACTTTCAGATTCCAAATTCCCTCTGGGGCTCTTGTACATTTCAAAGGAGAAATGCAGAACTCTGCGTGTAGCCTGGGGCCAGAGGGAAGTCCCACTGACTCTGGGTTGCACGCGGGCATGCCAGCTTTGAAGTGTACAAGAGTCCCCAGTAGGGGCTCTTGTGCATTTCAAAATAGAAGCACAGCATTGAGCCCGGGGTCAGCGGGGGACTCCCCAGCTGACTGTGGGTTCTGCGTAGCATTTCCCCAGAACCCGGGGTCAGTTGGAGACTCCCCAGCTGATCCTGGGTTCCACGGAAATGCTGCGCAGAGCCTGGGATCAGCAAGGGACCTGGGCTTCCTGTGGCGCTGCCACCTTGAAACGCTGCCTCAGCATTTCAAAGGGGCAGCGCCACACAGCTGATCCCGGGTTCAGCTGTGCGACACTGCTGCTTTGGAGTAGCCCTTCTCCCCCCCTTGCTGCCTCTATCTGATAGAGGCAGCAAGGGGGATCGACTAGTCGACTAGTGGACTGACTACCCGATAAGCATTTGCTTATCAGATAGTCGACTAGTCCTTAACACCCTTAATTTAAATGTGTGCCTGCGTCAGTAATAGTGGAAGAAAAATATTTTAAATGGTTCACTTTCAGGGTAGATATTTCCTTCTTGTACACAGGTGAAGAATACCACCTAGCAATAAAATTATTGTGGTTCTTTGTATATTATGTGAATACAGGATTTCATGAATCTGTAAAAAGAATGTGAACCACTGGTAATGTGGGAACATCTGCTTTTCTGGAGATGTTGGGCCCAAGATATTAGAGAAGCAAGATGGGTGAGGTAATGTCTTTTATTGGACCAATTTTGGTTGGTTAGAGAGACAAGCTTTTGAGCTATATGGAGCTCTTCTTTAGGTCTGGGAATCATGAAATCACAGGCTACTAGAACTGGAAGGAACCTTGAGTGGTCATCAAGTCCAGTCCCCTGCACTCATAGCAGGATCAGACACCATCTAGACCATCCCTGACAAGTATTTGTTTAGCCTACTCTTAAAAATCTGAAGTGACAGGTATTCCACCAGTCCTTTCATCACCCTGATAGGAAAGAAGTTTTTCCTAATGTCCAACCTAAACCTCTCTTGCTGCAATTTAAACCTATTGCTTCTTGCCTTATCATCAGAGCTTAAGGAGAAAAATTGTTCTCCCTTCTCCTTTTCAACAGCATTTCAGATACAGGTTGGATATCCCAGGTCCGGCACCCTCAGGACCTGACTAGTCCCGGATGAGGGATTTTGCCCACCCAGGGGAGGTCATTTCTGGCCCCTCTGCCACCAGTTCCCTCTAGCTCTGGCCTGACTGCCGGCCTCCTAGCTGGCTCCCTGCTCCTGCTGCCTCTGTTCACCAGGCTCCCGCTGCTGCGTCCAGCTCCTGCTGCCTCTGCTCACGGGGCTCCCACTGCCACGTCAGGCTAGACCACAGATGTTGCCAGCCTAGAGAGTCCTGGTTAAGAGAGTTTCAACCTGTACTTGAAAGCTGTTATGTCCCCGCTCAGTCTTTGCTTTTCTGGATTAAACAAACCCAGTTCTTTCAATCTTCCCTCATAGGTAATATTTTCTAGATGTTTAATTATTTTTGTTACTCTTCTCTGGACTTTTTCCAATTTGCCCACATCTTTCCTGATACATGGTGCCCAAAACAGCACACAATATTCCAGTTGAGGTCTAATCAAAGCGGAGTAGAATGGAAGACTTACAACACTCCTGCTAATACTCTTCCTTTTTTTTTCTCAACACTGCCATACTGTTGAACCATATTTAGCTTGTGGTTCACTATGACTCCTAGATTCCTTTCTGCAATACTCCTTCTAAACAGTCATTTCTCATTCTGTATGTGTGTAATCTCTGTTGTTCCTTCCTAAGTGGAATATTTTCCATTTGTCCTTGTTCAATTTAATTTTATTTACCAAAGATAATTTATTCAATTTGTCCAGATAATTTTGAATTATAATTCTATCCCCCAAAGCACATGCGATCCCTCCCATCTTGGAATCATCTGCATACTTTACAAGCATACTCTTTATGCCATCATCTAAATAGTTGATGAAGATATTGGACAGAGCTGGACCCAAAACTAAACCCTGCAGAAGCCCACTAGTTATGCCCTTCCAGCATAACTGCTAACTATTGATACCTACTCTCTGGAAAGGTTATCCAGCCAGTTATGCACCCACTTTACTGTTTTGTATTTCTCCAGTGTTTAATAAGAAGGTCATGTGAGACTGTATGAAATGCTTTACTAAAATCTAGGTATACCATATCTACCACTTCCCCCTTATCCACAAGACTTGTTATCCTGCATGGAAAGAGATAAGGTTAGTTTGACATGATTTGTTATTTGCAAATCCATGCTGACTGTTACTTATCACCTTATTATCTTCTAGATGTTTGCAAATGGATTCCTTGATTATTTGGTCCATTATTTTTTCTGGTACAGAGGTTAAGCTAACTGGTCTGTAGTTTCCTGGGTTGCTCCTATTTCACTTCTTATAGCTGGGCACCATATTTGCCCTTTTCTAACTTTCTGGAATCTCTCCCATCTTCCATGACTTTTCAAAGATAATACCTGATGTCTCAGATTTTGCCTCATTAGCTCCCTGAGAATTCTTGAAAGTTAAAATCTTGGTTTCAAATAGTATATTCTTCAGAAACAGGAAAATAATACTAAAAGTTCTGGCTAAATTTTGCAGTACTAAGTTTGCTTTTCAAATGTATTTAAAACAATTGTTGAAGATTTGTATTTCATTTTTTTACATGCTTTGAGAGAAGCTATTACATGAAGTAATCTTATCATTATATATAAATATATATTAATGGTGTCCATTATCATGGCATCAAAAAGGTTTTCAAAATGTGAAGAGTCCATGCAAGATGTGATTTTTCTCCTCTTCTTCTCTGTCTCTATTATTCACCAAGTAATTTCCCTAAAGATGATGTTGTGAGATGGTTATATCTCAAAGAAATAGGTTTTTCATTTTTCTCTGGAGTCCATGGGGTTCATTCTTATCCTTTTCCAGGAGTGATATTCAGGTTTCCAGGTCATTCACTATAAAGATCTGTCTCCTTCGCACATGAATCACATTCTTGTGGTTGATGAGACTATTGTTTCAATGGAATATAATTGTCTTGGGAGACCTAAATCATGAAAGGGGAGCTGATTCCCCAGGAACATTGGGCTAGTTCTGTGAAAGTCTTTAAAGACCAAAAACAAACAAACAAAAACCCCCAAACCCTTGAATTTATCAGTTTTTAGCAGGAAAGCTTGTGAGGGAACAGAGTACCACTGTGTTGTGCTCTCAGTATCCAGTATTACTGAGCACATAAGCTGCGCAGATTGAAAATGCAGGAGAAAATACATTTTTTTACCAAAAATGTTATGTCAAAATATAAAATATTCAGAACACGTTGATTACTCTGTACATTGTGTGAACGATCATGGAAACAGTTTTATTGCAATTGCTGAAATATAAAAAATATTCAAGCACCTCGTCGGTCTTCCTGGGTTGTCTGATGATCTGGAATCTGACATGAAAAGTTTTCTGTTAGCAGACCTACCAGTACTCCTTTGTATGGCTCCTGTTTAGTATGGGAATGACTTTTTGCTGAAAAGTAATCTGGTAATTCTTTAAAGCAAAAGATGTCGGGTTCTGGAACAGAGATTACTAAGACAATTCATAGTCAGGAATAGTTACATGAGGTATGACTGAGCTTCTGCTTCCTGCACAACCAAAGCATAAGCCAAAAATAATTCTTTGTGCTTGACCCTGTCTTTTCCAGGCCCTTTTGCACCATTGACAGTCATATTATCTTCCTTCCCGCTATCTCTTTTAGAGATCTGGAGAAATAGGAAGGAGAAAGTACATAAGAACATAAGAACATAAGAACGGCCGTACCGGGTCAGACCAAAGGTCCATCTAGCCCAGTATCCTGTCTGCCGACAGTGGCCAGCACCAGGTGCCCCAGAGGGGGTGGAACAAAGACAATGATCAAGCGATTTGTCTCCTGCCATCCCTCTCCAGCCTCTGTCAAACAGAGGCCAAGGACACCATTTTATCCCCTGGCTAATAGCCTTTTATGGACCTAACCTCCAGGAAATTATCTAGCTTCTCTTTAAACTCTGTTATATTCCTAGCCCTCACAGCCTCCTCTGGCAAGGAGTTCCACATGCTGACTACACGCTGTGTGAAGAAGAACTTTCTTTTATTAGTTTTAAACCTGCTACCCATTAATTTCATTTGGTGTCCTCTAGTTCTTCTATTTAGGAACTAATAAATAACTTTTCTTTATCGGCCCTCTCCACACCACTCATGATTTTATACACCTCTATCATATCCCCTCAGTCTCCTCTTTTCTAAACTGAAAAGTCCCAGTCGCTTTAACCTCTCCTCATATGGGACCCGTTCCAAACCCCTAATCATTTTAGTTGCCCTTTTCTGAACCCTTTCCAAGGCCAAAATTTCTTTTTTGAGGTGAGGAGACCACATCTGTACACAGTATTCAAGATGTGGGCGTACCATAGTTTTATACAGGGGCAGTAAGTAGAGAGTTTCATATTAGTGTCAATAGCTGGAGTATTCATAATGACTCATTCCATGCCTCTGTGGTCTGGTGGAATTGCTTGCAAGCACATTTTGAAATTTGACTAGGTTCTTTGTCTTCTGGGAGTGTCCCAGTATGTTTTCTGCTTCTCTCTGGGAGACTGGGATGATTCTGATTTTGGGACTGTAGTTAGTCCAGCACTGGATAGTATTTGTGATCCCTAAATTCATGACCAGTTGACAGTCTGGAAATTAATATTTCAGAAAATAAGGGTGGAAAGCATGGAGAAGATGTCTTGGGGGTAATCAGCATCTCAGCCACCTCCTTTAGGAAAACTTTAGTTTGGGGAAAACTACAGTTTAGTAGGATGCACATGCTGTGATTCTTGGAAGATTTCCAGAGAAACTGGATGTCCTTGAGGATTTTGCCTCAGAGTGGTCCCTGCTGTATGAAATTGGACTGAAATGAGGTGGCTGTTTCTGTTACATCCTTGCCTTCTATGAGTCTAGGTTTTTGGTGACATGTGGGGGACAAGATGTACAAGCACTGCTGTATCACCTCCCAGGTTTTTATGATATAGGCTAGAGTAAGGACCATTTTTTAGATGGGGATGTAGATGATGATGTCTTGTGATCACTCACCTTAAATTGGTCTGCGGGAGCCTAAGTTACTGGTGTTTGTCTTCATCTTTTGTATGATTGTGGGTAGTAGCTGTTGCATGATTGCATTTGATTGGCCATAACAAACATACTGCTAGACTTCCATTATGGTTTACATTTTATTTAATGTAGGTATATCTTGGATAGGGAGGTGAAGTGTCTGAGAGTTGGGTGGTGGCTGGGGGAGATCTGGGGATGCATCTGATTTTCAGGGCAACCTAGCTAGGCTCAACATTGCGCTGTGCAATTTCAAAGGACAAAACAGATGAAGCACCACTCCAGTGTGGTGGTAGGCTTGCTTGCATTTCAAAAATGCCATGCAACTGTCTGGAAGCCATTCTGTAAGGCAGAATCTTTTTCGTTACTTTCTCTGGGATGATGTTGCTCTGCACCATCTTTTGTTATTGAATCCACAGTCTATCCCTTTCTTGCACAGGTTTATTGTGTTCACATGTAACATTTCCTTTTCATTGCAACTGTCTGACTGAATTTCCTATGAATTAACTGTTAAGTAATACAGCATCCTATCACTGTTAGTGTTCTTATGAACTTCTATTGCATACTTTTAGCAACCACTTCAGAGATTTTAGCTCTTCCATTTCTGCTATTAACTGATGTAAGTTGGAGAGTTGATTAGAATTTGATTGCTGTGATGGCGCTCTCCAACTACTGGTATGTGCCAGCTGGCACAATTGCTCACAGATGATAAAACATTAGAAACACCTGACTCACAAGCCACTTACTATTTAGGGGAAAAGAGAAACCATTTCTTCATTATAGCACAAATGGTATGGGTTTGTTTCCCGGGAGGCTTGCACTTATGTGATTGTGGTTCACTAAATGTTTGTATCTGATTTAGTAAATTGTGGGATAGTAATCAGGAGTCAGAATGGTTGAATAATGAGATTCTGATAACTACTTGCCTCCTGATCAGTGCTTCCAAGGCATTAAATGCTGGAAGATTCACAACATGTTAAGAAAAAGCTTGAATGAAGAGCCCCTTGGCTTAAAAATTGAAGTAATTGTGGTTTATAGCTATTCATATGATGAGGTGGGGTTCTGAGTTTGTCTTTTAGACTGTAAGCTCCTGAGAACAGGGATTGTGTTTTTATTTGTGTCCTTATTGCTGATGATTAACAAATAAATAATGGCAGGAGTGGAGTCTAAGGTATAATGATGTTCTGTCCTGTCAAGACATTGTTGCAAAGGAAAATACATTCCTTAGTTACACAACCAACCCAGATACTGTTATTGGGACAGTCTCTCACATATTGGTTGCTCCAAGATTTTACTGATGTCCTGCCAGTCCTGTATAGCCAATTGATGCTTTAATACAAACATTTCATTTTTGGCATGTGCTTATTAGAGTATCAGAATATTTATTTGATTAGAATGACATTTGAACTACATTTAAAATACCTTATTTTAAATTATTTTAACATTATATATAAACCCCTCAGCTTTAGTTGAGCCACTATCCTTTCTTCGAACTGAATGAATCACTAATACATTATACAAATTATACTCTTTATTTTATTCCTCAGACTACAATATCCATTCTGATTTTATATCCTGAGTTTCCATAATTTGCCTTGTCACTAAACTTCTAGATTGTGAGGAGGCTATTAAGAGCTAATTTCCTGTGCAGTAATCTTTTTTAAGGACAATTGCCTTTATATGATTTTTAATGTTTCTATCTTCATTCGTTTCAAAGCTGTACATCTTCATATTGCACATTTCATGTAAGCACCACACAGCACTGTGATTAAACAAACAGGCAATGGGAAGTGAGACACAAACTAGACTAGAGAGAATTACTGATGGAAAAAGCTGGTGTTATAATTGAGCTCAAACTTTAACCTTTGTCATTAAAGTGATTTCAGGCTTCCTAATTCAGTGGGAGGGAGTGCTTAATGCAGTCCAATTATGAACCACCATTGTTTACAAGGAATTCTGTGTTAGCTGCTTTATGAACTCTGGAAGCCTTGCTGATACGGCAGCAGATGAGTTTAGTAGAGCTTAATTAACTTGAAAAAATTACATTCTGTTTTATGAGATTATTAAATTAATATAATTATTATTTAGCTCACTTTAAATTCACAAACTAAGAATAGTAAAAGCAAGCAGACTGATTATTACTGTCTTACTCATTGAATTAATTATGTTATTTTAAGTAAATTGGTGAATATTGAATGAAGGGGTATTAGCACTAGGAATTATTGTTGCAAAAAAGGATATATGCTTTGAGCTAATGGACAATGAAGTATATAAATTTATTTGTTCAATACAGGCATTTTAAAGTTTCATAAATATATTGAATAACTTTTTTGGAGGTATATATTTTTCAACTTTGTCCTGTCAGATTTTTATTGCTGTTGTTATTTAGAATCATGGAAAATCAAATAAACTATTAAATAAGTTTTCCCTCTCTATTCTGACTTCCCATCTCCATTTATCACAGTATTCTTATTTAAAAACAAAACCAAATTTAGGGATAACATTAATTTTTGTAAGCAACTTAAGCACATAGACCAGATTTTTAAGGATATTCAGGCATTTTTGCATTCACTGTGGCAACTCCTAACCAATTCCAGCCTAAATCTCACTTCTAGATGCAATTTAGGAACCTAACTCTCATTTTCAAAGGTGATCTAGACACTTAGGAATATAAATCCATTGACAATTGAGGCAACTAAGGCTCTTACTTCATACTTAAATTCCTTTATAGAAAATGAGCTTGTAAATCAGGTACGTGTTACAGCATGAAAACCACAATGGGTGGAAACCTTTGACAACCTGGAACGCACAAGCCTAAGTCTCAATAAAAGTCAGCAAGACCTAGGCCTCTAGGTGTCACTTTTCAAAATGGAACCTAGATACTTGTATTTTACTTGTGTATTGAAAGGAGGAGAAGGAGTTAACTGCTAATATACAAACAGACAATACTCAAAACCAAGGAGACAGGCTACTTTTTCAGGATATGACGTATGGATTCTTGTTTGGTCAGAAAGGATTGTATGTTTTACAATGGTTACTCACAGCTAAATCTGAGCATCTTTCTATTGTTTGTGAATGTGAACCACGTCCTAGTCCAGGTCAAAGCCTATTATCTGTTAACTGATATCTGCTCCTCTACTGGATACAAACTATAAGGGCCTATATCTGCTCCTCTACTGGATACAAACTATAAGGGCCTATATCTTTTCATGAACATATCTGTTCATGAACATAGTACAGTTTCTTCCAATATATGGAAACATGAATGATTCTCCAGATGTGTTTCTAGCTGGTATCTACAGATATGAAGGACACAGCTTTCAAAAGTTCTCAGCAATGGCTTAATTCAGCTCCTACTGAAGTCAAAGTATGTTTTATCATAGATGTGACTTGGAGCGTTTAGGCAAATGAGAACACTTCCGAAAATCCCACCTTTAAAATGTAAATGTACTAATGCAATACACTGAAAATTAGTTGTTTCTCTCCCCTGCTCCTGCTCTGTTTTCCCCAAGGAATTTTTTCAAATACTTACTTTACAGGATTTCAGTAATTTGGTTCATTAAATTATGCCTTAGTGCTGGCATTATCTTACATGATTGTTCTGATACTACATCAGGAGCTCCCCAAAAGCATTACACACACATCACATCTAATAGTGTCTTACTGATGTTGACTTGGACTATCAGTCTATCATCTTCATGCTGTATCATATGCATAGCACCGTAATTATATTTCTACCCTTTTTACTGTGACTATTAATACTGCACCTGCCAAAAGAGAACAGAGAGATATAAAATTACTGCTACTGGAATCAAAGAATGTAAATTATAGATTTATAGAGAGATAGATAAAAGAAACTTAAGCAAAGAAAAATCAAGTGGAAAATAGAAAGACACAAGACAATAACAAAGTGAAAATTATAGAGGAAAAAGATAAAACATTGTTACCATTTCAATTAAAGTTGTGAAAAGCATCAAGATATATTTATTTAATGGCACAAAACCTGGATATTTCCTCTTTTAAACTCAGCCAGATAGATCTGTGGCACTGTGTTTGTGCAGATCAAATTGGCACATTCAGAAAGGGAAATTATTCAAAGGAAAGAGGAATAAAGAAAATGTTCTATAAACTGTGGTACTGAGGTCTCTTCACAAGTATTCGTGACCTTCCTCTGTGTGTGTAGGACTGTAGTATTTCTTCAAGTAGGGCTATAAATTAGAAAATGTGGTTAGTCTAATCTTCTCTTTGTTTTTATGTATTGTCAGGTTTCACATTGACAATAATTGCTGGAGAAGTTAGTTCATTTTGAGTTCACCAAACAACCATTCTTGAAGCTATGTCATTTAATCGCCTATTTGAAACAGATGGAGTTACATTTGGTGTCTACAACTGGTTTTGAGACTTTTGTAAAAAATATGGCACTGCAGAAGCATTAGAAAGCTTTAAAATGCTTAATTGTTGAACTGCATAAGGAGGATGTAATGGTAATTTGAGGTAGGAGAAGAAACAATATCATGTTATCCTTATTTAGCCAACACAGGGTTCTGAACAGAATAACGGGAAGATGCTGCAATCAGTAGGCTCGCAAGGTTTGATAAATACTGTGGACCTCCATGTATATGCATACAGAACATAGTAATTCTTTTTTGAATGATGTCCCTGTGGGTTCTCCACTGTTGGTGTCGGTTCATCCTGGCGCTGCAGACCTGAGTTTTTCACAGCAGTAGCTGGTTGGGCTGTGCATGCACGATAGGTGCCTTGTGGCATTTGCACCTTTGCTCTTCATGTACATGGCCTGATTCTCCTCAGTTCCTTTGTTACCACCCTCATTTGCAGATGGAGCTCAGTCTTTCTCTTGAGCATTACCTAGATAGAGTTGTAGTTAGTTAGTGTTAGTGTTTTTTGCTAATTCATATTACCGTTGTTAAAAAAATTCATATAAAATATATATATTGTGACAAAGCTCCTGCAAAAACTCAGTGGGTCCTGCACTTCCTGGTGGATTTGCTTGCCTCAGAGGCTCACAGCAGCCCACAGTTTTCAGGCACGACGGCCAGGGCTTTAATTTGCTTTTTCTTGAGGTCTTTTCAACATTGGCTAACATATGGTAAAATGGAGAATAAATTCCACAGCCCTTTTCCCCAAGTGGAAATGGGGAGGTGGGGGTTGGGGGGAACCCAGGCCCACCCTCTACTTCAGGCTCCAGCCCAGGGTCCTGTGAAAGTAGCTGCTTGTGTGATTCTCTGACACCTGCTATAATACAGCTCCAAGACCCCTGGACTTCTTCCCTGCACCTTCCTCAGCACCTTCCTTCTCTCCGGTTGTTCTCCTAGTTGTGATCTCCTTTCCTCCTCCTCCTCCCAGTGGCATTCTGTTCCTTCCTCCCAGCTGCACACACCCTACAACTGCAGGCAAGCTTCTTTTTATAGCCAGTCTGAACTGGTTTTCTTAATTACCCCCAGGTGTCCTAATTGGCCTCAAGGAATAAGGGCTCCTGCGAAAGAGGAGGCTTTTCCACCATTTGGCCTGTCTAGACCTCATGCAGGTCATTTGGCACCCCTGTACACAGTATTCACAATTAACAAACTGATACTAAGTCCACATCCTTCCTTCTTACTTAAGGTCTGCACAGATTTCCACATCAATGAACCCATCATCCTCCCTACCTTTCACCCTAAGCCTCATGCCTAGTGAGAGGAGGCTACCTTGCACACCCTTTATGTCTGCAGAGCCCTCTCTTTTTACATAGATAGGACTCAGACCTTCTACAACTTGCAATGCTTTTTTGTTTCCATCGCTGAGCATTCCAGAGGCACACCAATATCTTCCCAACACATGATGAAACTGATAGCTTCTTGCATCAATCACTGTTACTCACTGCAGAACAAAACACTCCCTGCTCCGCCCAGGGCACATTTCACCTGAGCTGTCTCCACATCTACAGCTTTTCTCAGGAATGTACCACTTCAGGCTCTGTGCCGCAGTCACATGGTTGTCGAACCACACTTTCATGAGACACTATGCAATCGCTCCCCAAACATCTGCGAGCTGTTCATTAGCTACCAAGATTCTCTTGACCTCTGATAAACGGTGATGAAAAGCCCATCTACCATCTTGCTCGATTACCACTTTACAGATATCAACCATGGAGCACCATCAAGGACATCACTCAAAGAAGAAAAGGAAGTTACTCACCTTGTGCAGTAACAATGGTTTTTCAAGATGTGTGTCCCTGTGGGTGCTCTGTGACCCACTCTCCTCCCCTCTCCTTTGGAGTATTTATTTTTAGGTACTCGGGCGTAGATGAGGAACTGAGGAGGATCGGGCCATGCACGTGAAGTGCAAAGGTGTGAAAGTCACAAGGCGCCTATAGCGCATGCATGTCCCAACTGGCTACTGCTGTGAAAAACTCCAATCTGCAGTGCTGGGTTGACCTGACACCAATAGTGGAGCACCCATGGGGACACACGTCTTGAAGAACCATTGTTGTTGCATGAGGTGAGTCACTTCCTTTTCAAGGGTGGATGGGATGCAGGACCCACTTTAACACAATTACAAGAGGATCTCCTTGTAGTCCCTTGGAGTGCTCACCTCCAGTAGTGCCCTGCACAGATACAAAATGTATATCCACGAATATAAAGCAGATATCCATGGAGCTGCATGGCTCTGTTGGGAACTTCAGTGGTGAAAGCAGCATGGCCAGCTCTTCTGGTGTACCTATGCTGCCCTGAGCCCTGCCAAATGGGGATGGGTACCAGACTTTCAGGCATCTGTCCCCAGTCAGGCTAGACTATGCAAGTAGCTTGCACATTCCCAAAGAGGATTCCCTTCCACACTGCAGCCTGCAACTCCTGTATAGCAGTATTTCCTGCAGTAGGGGTAACAGAGATGGAAATAATCTAATGGCAAAGCTGCTAATATGTCTGACAAAGATCTATAGGTCTGGCCAATTCTTACCTGCAAATTCTTAGTCTATAAAAGCATTCCAAGTCATGTCCCTGTCTAACTCTTAAGTAAGCAGAATGAAATTCAATAAGAACAAATGTGAAGTACTACACTTAGAAAGGAACAGTCAATTATTGAAATGGCTGCATAGGAAGGATCAGAAGGTTAAAGTGGATCACAAACTAATATGAGTCAACAATATTATACTGTTGAAAAAAATTAGAGTGAACATCATTCAGGGATGGATTGGTAGGAGTGTTATAAGCAAGACATAGGAAGTACTATTTCCACTCCACTCAGCACTGACAAGGCTTCAGTTGCAGTATTGTGTCCAGTTCTGGGCATCACATTTTGGGCAATCTGAAGTCCAGAGGGAAGAAAAAAAAAATAAAGTCAATAAAATATAATCTCTGAGGAAAAATTGGAAAGAAAAACTGGATAAGGAAAGACTGAGTGAGGACATAACAGTTTTCAAGTACATAAAAGCTTATTACAAGGAGAAGGGAGAAAAATTGTTTTCTTCTTCCACTGAGGATAGAACAAGAAGTAATGGATCTAAATTACAGCAAGATGGGCCTAAATTACAGCAAGTACACTTTGGTCATCTAAAGAAGTAGGCTGTGCCCACAGAAGCTCATGATACCATCTACATGTTTTGTTAGTCTTTAAAGTGCTACTACACTATTTGTTGTTTTTAAGTTTTTCCTGTTACAGACTAACTTGGCTACCCCTCTGAAACAGCAAGATTTAGGTTAGATATCAGGGGAAACTTTCAACTGTAAAGAGAGTTAAGCATGGGGAAGAGAATATGTTGGGAGGCTTGTGATTTCTGAGGGTGCATCTACACTGCACCCGTAGCTCGAAATAAGCTACGCAATTTGAGCTACGCAAATTTCGTAGCTTATTTCTAGTTAATTTCGAAAAGCTTATTTCAAAATTTGGTGCTGTCTATACAGCACTTATTTTGAGATAAATCACTGTTCTGAAATGTCCCTTATGACGTGGAATGAGGTTTACTGGGATGTCGGAATAGTGAGCCTGTTATATTTTAAAATAATGGTGCACTCAACACATGCAGAATACCTATTTTGGGATACCTCAGTGTAGATGTAGACTAAGACTGGAGGTTTTTAAGAAATGTTTAGACAAACACCTGACAGGGATGGTCTAGAAAATACTAAGTCTTGCCTCAAAACAGGGGACTAGTTTAGATGACCTGAGTCCTTTCCACTCCTACATTTCTGTGATTTAGATTTGTTTAATGCAGTTTAGCTTGAGAGAATAAAAACATGGTTCACAGATATTTCCAAGTTTTTTATACTACAGAGGAACATTTTGTCCTGCAACTGCAAAGTACCTAACACTTGCTGGATGATGAAAGGAAAATAGAAAGTATAAAATCAATTATTTAGTTCTCTCAAGAATTGGAGCATATTAAATTTTGTGACTCCTAAAATGTGTTGAAATAATGGCTTAGACAAAGGACTATATCATTCTAAACGGTAGATGGTGTGACAGAATGCTGGGAGCTAGCTGGTGACTCAGCATTCTGATCACATAGGCATCAGTCACCTCCTCTGGAGAAGGCTGACTGGAGATGTGTAAGTTAATTGGCTGATCAGGCTGGAGGATGAATGTACCAGTTAGTCCTTCAGCTGAGGGATATAGGAAAGACACAGGAAGGAAGTACTGGGGAGAGGGAGTGGGAGTAAGAATATCCAGGGCTAGCTGAGCCTAGAGCATGCAGAGTTCACAAGGAACTGAGTTGACATCTATCCCAGTGGCCAAAGGGTTAAAAGTAGAAAAGCACTCTAAATAATATTGCCTCATGGAACTGTATTGATGTAGTTGATTGAAGTGTAAATACATCCCATCAAATTGCCACTCAATGGACAGAGTATGAGAGGTTACTGTGGCATCTAAGGCCGGGGATGGATCACGCCCTGTTACAGGTAGCAAGGTGAAATAGCAAAAGATAATTTAATTTTATGAGTTAGTTTTGAATGTGCATCTTATAGAAAGTGTGTGTTTGGGAGTGTGCTTGTTGAAAGCCACCCCACATAACCATTCCCACGGGATTTGCTTACTTGTTTTGAACTTGTACTTTACTTTTGTAAACAGCCATCTCCTCCCATTGGCTGAACACTAATAACTGCAAAAACTTCACATTCCTTAGAACTCTGAGTGATTTGTTTGTTTGAAAAATTGCATGGTGAATAATCTTTTTACTTCAGTTACATTAACAGTCACTCCCATGTCTGAATGAAGACATTTGCAAAGAGTAGGATCTTAATCAATTTTATCATCCTTTAGACAGTGTTTGATAGTTTTCACAGAGGCACCCTGTGGAATATTGCTAGAAGCTGTGAGATGCCATACAAGCAGCTCAACATAATGAGGAGTTTATATGATGGAAGTAGATGCCCAGTAAAATTGGATACAGTTCTGGGTGAGTAGTTTAACATTTTGATTGGATTTAGACAAGGGTGCATGTTATCACCAATCCTCTTTGAATTAGCAATGGACTGACTGATGAAGCAGGCTACAAAAGGCATTATGGACATTGCATTGAGTTACATGATCTTGACTTTGCTGATAACATTTCATTACTAAATATGACATGGAACAGAATGATTGCCCTTGCCTCAGGGGTAGAAGAGACAGCAACAAAAATGGATTGTAAGCAAATGCAAAGGAAACCAAGATTATGAAGGCAGGAAACTGAACAACCAATGCAGAGGTGTATGTGGATGGAAAAGAAGTAGAGCAGGAACAAGCTAACACCACTTTTGGAAGGATGAACAATTGTCTGGTCAAAAAAGTCAGATTGTATCCTGTGACTGCACTGAGCATATTACTATGTAGAGCAGAGACTTTGGCAATGATCATGGTTTACAAAAAGAAATTGGAGCCTTCCTGTCACAGATGGCAGAGAGAGATACTATGGATTTCATGGAAAAATTCAAATTAGAGTAAGGGAGATGACAAAGCAGGATGTTTTAGAAAAAATCATAAAAGAAAAGAGAGGTCAAAGGCCTGGCACATGCATGCGGTATGGAAGATGGGAAGATGTGCTAAGCACATACTGAGCTTAGCACATCTGAGGAGGTACCCACCAGAAGAAGGAGAAAAATAGGAAGGTCAAGAAAGAATTGGCAGAAGACAGTAAAGAAGGATGGTACAATGGGGAAGTAGCTCAACTAGAGCTTAAGCACAGTCAATAGAACAAGTGCACTACCTGGTTTGTCAGTAGCACAGGAACAGCTACGATGGAGGATAAGCAGCAAAAAGATATCAAGCCTTGCATTGATGTTGTTCTTTAGGAGGAAAGGTGTATCCTAAACTATTAGGTATCATCTCTTAGGAATATTTTTAGAAAATACATGTAGTTATGTGCATCCCAAAAACTCTTATTCCTAACTTGCAGTCTTTTGAATCCTTCCAGATGGCCTCAGGATGCACAGAAAGAAGGGTGAACTCTGCCAGAAGCAAGGATATGCTCTCTCACATCATCTTATAAGCTATACTTATTCTGTGGGCAATTGACAGAACATGTCTCCTGTATTGTTTGCCCCATCTCTGAAATAGGAGGAGACTCTGCATTTGGGGATTCTATTCTTTACTCTTTTCTCAGGCCCAATTTCTATTACATTTAACAGAAGTACAAAGTATCCCTAATTTCCCAGAAAAGGTGATGTTTGGCATGCAGTAATGAGGAGCAGACATCCTCAGGGCTGATTGTCATATGTGAAACCTCACTGTGCATTAGTAGCAAAAGTGGATAAGGACGTGAGTCATAAAAAAGACAAAAGGAACAGGAAACAAACAAACAAAGGTGGTTTCAAGACTTGCAGATTTTTATCCTGGGTTAAACTGGAAATATCCCCAAAGGGGAAAATAATCCTAGAAAGTGAAAGAATTGTTTCTGACCAATGCAAAGATCAAACAGTTCCTTGATGGAGGGTCCATAGTTGAAAAAAAAAAAAAAAAAAAAAGCTGACTGAGTTTGGTAGGGTAATATGTTCAGCCTTCTCTTGGAGACATGTTACCAACCTTGTTCCAAATAGCGTGAGCTGGCTAATGGTCTAAGATATATTTTTTGTGGAAATCAGTTATTTCAGAATGAATATTGTGCCATAACCATAGGTAACAAAACAGGACTTTGAGTTTGCTAAAAGGACAGTGGTGTTCTATTCAAATCAAATAATGAACCACATTGCTACATGTACGATCATGTAGCAAGCTAGTCAACCTCCAACCCACGTTACAAGACCCAGATTATACACCTTCTTCAATTAGATACAGCAAAACATTGCATTCTGGCTGGGATTCTGCTGCTTGACTGTGCTTATCCGGCAAGTGCCACTGGTTAGAGCGAATAAAACATATGCTCAGAATTCTAAGGCTGAGATTATTCAAGAAGATTAAGGGAGTTAGAAGCCCCCCTGCCAAGAACTGAGAATTGGGTGCCCAAAGCCCTTCATCTCAGGCTAAATCATTTAGTGGAAGCTGTTAAATATCCTTGGCTCTTTCCAGACTATGGTTGTATAGGATGTTGTTCAGCACAGGTACATCAGCAGTAAAAGTTGGAGCTATGTAATGTTAGGCTTGAAACTTTCAGATGGTGAGCATCTTTTCCAGATTGCAGGTGAGACTAAACTCCGAGGCTGTGTCTAGACTGGCATGATTTTGCGGAAATACTTTTAACGGAAAAGTTTTTCCGTTAAACGTATTTCCGCAAAAGAGCGTCTAGATTGGCATGGATGCTTTTGCGCAAAAAGTACTTTTGTGCAAAAGCATCCATGGCCAGTATAGACGCCATTTTGCGCAAGAAAGCTCCGCCGGCCATTTTCGCCATCGGGGCTTTCTTACGCAAAAAATTCCTTCCCTGTCTACACTAGCCCTCTTGCACAAGAACACTTGCACAAGAGGGCTTTTTCCCGAGCGGGAGCATCACAGTATTTGCTCAAGAAGCACTGATTTTGTACATTACAAAGTCAGTGCTCTTGCGCAAATTCAAGTGGCCAGTGTAGATAACTGGCAAGTTTTTGCGCAAAAGCCAGTGCTTTTGCGCAAAATCTTGCCAGTCTAGACGCACCCCTATAGATTTAGACGAAAAGTCAAGGAAAGTGAGTGCTTGCAAGAGGTGCTGGGCTCCACGCAGCAGCAGCAGCTAAGTGGGACATACGGATTGAGATTTTGTGCTCTACCTCCAGGAGGTGCAGCTCAAGAGCTGGAAAGAGGTTATGGTTCTTGAAAATACTTTTCTTGAGAAAAATATTTTATCTTCTCCCAAAGAATTCTAGGGTTCTCTAGGAGCTGCAGCGCATCCCTCACCCCAATCACAGCATAGAGAAGAGTGGGCTCAGGGGAACTCTAGTTTATGGCAACTTCCCAAATCCTGAATATGGGCTGCTCTAAGTTCAGTGCAAGTCAAAAGCTCCCTAGCAGTGTATGCTGTAGGGACTCCCCTCATGCCCCAATGTGCTGCGTGAAAGGGGGCACATTGGGTCACTTAGGGTGGCCTCACGCTGATGAAGTTCTTACTCCAGCCCCATATGACAGCAGAATGGCACATGGGATCAGAATAAAAAAAATTGGGGAATGTAGCCCACTGTATCCTGTATCATGAATTCTAGATTACACATTTACAAAATGATGCCTGAATCTGGAACCTGGGGACATTTCCAAGCGGGGGAAGGGCTGATAATTGCTGTTCTTCATTGTCCTCTCCCTTAGTTTATTAGTGGTATGACACCCAAATCCCAAAGAAGGGGATGCCAAAGTCCTAGGTGAGCAAACTGCATTAAGTTCAACCACCTTACATCAGCACTCAAAAGCATGTTGCTTTATTGTCTCTGGTCTCCTCCCTGCTTCCTCCCCTCCCAGCAAACAGTAAAGAAATATTTGTCACTGGCAACTTTATTGCAAAGTATTATTGTACCAAATGAACCAAGCAAAGCATTTATGTTAATTAGATTGACGATAAACTAGGGGGCTTCTCTAATGTTTCATTTCACCTTTCCTCTGGGACTGACTAATATCAAGTATTTGGCACGGAGACATACTTAAGCTGAAATGAGTAGGTACCACAGAAAATTAATGTTTGTTGTTGAGAGAGGATTTAGAACTCTATTAATTAGAGGCCATTAAGATAAAAAATACATATGGGAAAATGTTTGCTCTTGTTTTATTTCAGAGGAGATGAAGTGGGCAGTATAAGTAGTTCAGTCACATTTGGCCGTAGCATACACATTTTCTATGTCTTTTGATGCATGGGCCTTTGGGACCATAATGTCCTGTTGTTGCTTTTAACAGGAAAGACATTCCAATGTCACACTTTTTACATACAGAGGGCTATAATAGATGTCAATCATGTTCCTATTAGCTTCAGTGGGAGCAGAATCAAGCCCCATAGTGGTCACTTTTATTCAAGACCAAGATGAGAAGAGGTGGAGGAGATGAGAGCCAAGGACAGTGCTAATCAACAATGGTGTTGTTTCACCAGGATAGCCTTGTCCTTCCTCTTCCAGCTACGGGTATCCAATGTCAGTCAGAAATGTGATGGTTTACAGGAAGAATGGAGACATGAAAGAATTCTGGACTCCCTTATTCATCCTTTTAACAGTTACTCAGCTGTCACACGGGTGCCATGGAACTGACCCAGCTTGGAGAATACCTCAGGAATAGGAATTCCATAATTCCAGTGTGGGCAGCCATGCACTTTACTTCCTTTAGCTCAGTTACCCACAGTAGGGTAGGTGAAGAGTGGGGCACATTGTATGGCAGAGCAGCCCTGGCATTTTTTTAACTTTGCAGACTGCCTTCTTCCCAGTTGTGCCATCCAGGCCACTCTTTCTACAAGGTGCAGCACAGTATCAGGCTCACTAACAATGAATGGAGAAGTGGTCCCTTCATTCAGGAGCACTGAAACAATTTGTACAGTTTTGAGAGCCATTGAAACAAACTACAAATCCTGTATGCAATGGAAACCACTGCAATCCATGGGGTGCTGTCGTTCTATCACTTATGCCTGCCTTTCAGAGTTGGCTTTTTGTTTTATGGTTGGCTGGGTTTTTTTAAAATAGATTTGAGAACATGAGCAGGTCAATCTCTTCACTGTGGGAGAAGGAAGGGGATAAGTAATATGCTAAACAGAAATCAAATGAAAGAGTAGAGCAGAACTATAGAGGAATTCATGGGATTTAGCATTAATTTCATGTATGTGTCAGTTTTTGAAAAATAATCTCCATAGTTTGATTATTCAAACTAGTGAGAAATGGCAGCTATTGTGGCAGAATTTTTAAGTTATAAAGAAGTTTAATTTAAATGTCTTGCTTATTTGTGAGTCACTTTCCCTCAAATTTCCTAAAGCTGTTACTAAAGTGCATGAAGTGTTGTATCTGAAACTTTGAATTGCTTTAAAGATAAATGTGTCATTGCTTTGCACTTTCTGTAAGCCTCTCTACATGTTGAAAGCCTTAGGTTACAGTGAAACACGCTTTAAGGAGAAGAGTTGGTGTGTTTAAATGTTTTTATGTCTAATTGTAGGAGGAGGGAAAATCGCTTAAAATCGTCATACATTTTTTAAAATTTAATTTTAGCGGATTTAGCTCCTTTGTAAATTCAGGTATGTATGGCGCTCAGTAACTAAACTTTGCATATTGGCATTCTGAGCAGAAATCAGTTACTGAGGCTGTAATATTTGACTTCATGTAAGAACACTCCCTTTATGTATGTACAGGCTCCCAATCCTGACTGGGACTTCAGAGTGCTCCTGTAATACTACTGCTAATAATAGCAGTAAAATAATTACCTTTCAATAGATCAAAAGATACTGTAGAACATCATTGAATATAATGGGATGTCTCTGTATGCTGTCCCTGTATGCTGCAATGAATTTAATTCACAATGTCATCTGAATACTGTATCTTGTATATTCTCCATCCAGGAGATGCCGCCTCCAAAAGTTATACTAGTGGTATGTTACTCTCTTATCACTGTAATTAAAGATGGGTGAATTGTTCTCAGTAAAAGAAGAAACCTCCCCAAAACCTTGCCCAAAACTCAACCAAAATCCAGATGGAATATATTTGTCTGAAGGTCTGGTGCACAATTTTCCGAACCCCCCCAGTTTTCCTTTGTTTGCACCTGTTCCTGGCAAAGACAAGCATTAGAAACCCCCAAATCACAGGGAGGATGTTGCTTTTGCAGTATTTTGTGCCTGGTATTTCATAAGAGGTATAGGAAGACATCTACATTTTTGGAGTGTTTATCCCAAAGTAACTGAACTGCTTTGTCCAAACTTATTTGAACTGACAACATTTTTGAGGTTTTCCAGTTGCTAACTAATAAATACATTCTAAAAATTACCACTTGCTGTGCTCTGCATTATTATTTTGGCTTTCATGACTGTAGCTGGTGCTTTCTGATTAGACACCTCAATACTGCGCTGTGATAATGGCAACATTGGAAGACCATCATTGATATTATGCAGCTTTCCTTTCCTTCTAAAACATTAGCTTCAGCCTACTTTATACTGGAATATTTTTTTCTGACATATGTAAGCAGGTTTATACTAAGAATGTAATAGTATAGTCGATTAACTGATTAACCAATAAGCAAAAGCCTATAGGTTAAAGCTGTAGACTACATGCATTTCCCCCTCCTCCCTGCCAGTACATTTTTTTAGCAGGCTGGTCAGTAACCCAGCTCAGTCCCCGCTTGTGCCGGGTCCGGGACCTACGTCTTCTGCGGCTCTGCATTTAAAGTGTATTAGGAGCCAGGCAGGTAGGCAGCCCGGTTCAGTTTCGGCTCATGTCATGACCAGGAGCTCAGATCACTCCTCCCATTGGACAGGGCCTGCTGCCACCCCATGCTGCTGCCTCTGTATCAGAGGCACCTGTGTGAGGTGGCAGGCAGCCAGTCCATGAGGGGAGCTGGTTTTTAAACTGGCTTCTCTTGAGGAACAAGTCCGACCTGGCACCACGCGCTGCTGCCTCTGATAGAGAGGAGCAGCAGGACATGGCAGGGGGCTCCCCAGGAGAGGGGCCTGAATGCACTGGCTGCCAGTCCCACTCCCAGGGACTATAGAATAGTTGACTAACCGATAAGAATTCATGAGGTTAATCGACTATTCAATTAACTGATATTTAACTTCCCTAGTTTATACATTGGGATTTGTGGAAGGTAAGTAGAAAACTTTTGAGGAGAGTATAAATCATGTCTACAGAATCCAAGGATCACAATCTTTGCTGATGTAAATTCACATAATCTAGTATTAAGATATAATCTTGTTTAGATTAAATTTCTAGCCTTTTATTCTTTAGCAGATAAACTTCATACTGTGAACTGAGTATCGTCAGCAGTATCTTCTTGAGCACCTGTGGATAGTGAGCCCCCTGACATCTGTCGCTGCTCATAGCTTTCCCACAGTGCAGAAAAATTAAAAAATCATTGTAGTTTTGTCAGTTTTCATTACTGCTCTCTAGAAGCTTGTGAACAGAAGTGAATCTGACAAGAATTAGGTGAGTTTCATTCTGCAAATTGCTTGAAAAATCCAGGAACAGAAGCTGTTCTAGACACTAGTGGTATTTATTGGGAAGAAGGACGCAAACACAGATCCTGAAAGACAGCGGTGGAGACTCCCCTCATAACAGCCAGGAGGTTCTGGGGATGGACAGGGAAAGAACATGCTTTCTAGTTCCTTACTGCAGCCAAAGGGAGTTGAGCAGCAGATTTATCAGACATCTTCAATACTAGGCAGGACTGGTATGAAAGCTGAGACTGGAACAAGGTTCCTGAGAAAAATATCCATGAGGGCTGTGTCTACACTGGCCGCGAGTTCTTGCGCAAGAACACTGACATTCTAATGCAGCGTTTCCCAAACTATGGGCTGTGGCCCGGTACCGGGCCGCGGGAAAAAAATACCGGGCCTCAGCATGCCTGGTGGCTGCTGGCAAGGCCGACCTTAGGCCGATTCGGGCCCTGTGCCCCTGAACCCGGAAGTGCCGGTGAGTTACAGAGCCGGGGGCCCTGCTCCACCAATATGTGGAGCTGGGTCTCTCCCCCGGCTCTGCCTGGAGCGGGCCCGGGCCCCGGCCCCCCCACGCTGGCCCCCCCCGCGCATCCTCCCACCCCGCCCCCAGAGCATCCCCGCCGTGCACGGCTCCTCCTCACCGCCTGCTGCTGCCCATGTGCGGTGTTGCATGTGGGCGGGGAGGACGCCTGGGCGTGACGTGATGTCACAGCCCGGGATTTTAAAACTCTTCGGAGGCACGTGGCGGGGCCACGCTGGCTCCGGGTTCAGCCTCTGGGGCCTGAGCGCAGCCTCCGGCCCCGCAATGTGGAAGGCAGAAGGTAGGGAACCGGCTTGGGAGGCGGCGGGAGGGGAGGGGAGGAGAGGAGAGGAGAGGCGGCGGCGGGCTTGGGCGGAGGCGAGGAGGTGGCAGCGGCAGCGCAGTGGCAGTGGGGAGGGTGGAAGGAGAAGGGGCTTGGGCAGGGGAGGAAGGCACCAAGGGACAGGGTGCAGGAGAGAGAGACAAATGCCAGGGGGCCAAGTGCAGACAATGGAAAGGGCAGGAGGGGAGGTGTCAGTGGGAGGGGGGACAGGGTGATGCTGGGAGAGGAGAGGAGAAGGGCATTGGGGGCTGGAGGAGGTGGTGCTGGGAGAAGGCTTGAAAGAAGGGATGGGCATGAGGAAGGCCAGGATGGAGCAAGTCATGTGTGAGGGCACAGAGGGGCAGGAGGGGAATGGGGCAGAGAGTGGTGAGGGGTGGGTATTAGAGAAAAAGAGGGCAAAGGGGCAGGGGCAGTAAGGGAAGGAGGCACCAGGAGGGTGCAGGGCTAAGGGAAGGTGCAGGTGCCAGGGATTCAGGGGTGAGGAGGAGGAGAGCTGGCCACCGGAAGCAGCACTGGATGGGGAATGGGGCAGGCTGGGGAGATTGGGGGCCGGTGGAAGCAGGGCTGCCGGGGGTGCATGGTTGGGTGCAGGGAGCTGGCCGGGAAGATGTGGGGTGGGGGGAGAAGCGGCCGCCAGAAGGAGGGCTGGACATGGGCAGCAGGGCTGGCCAAGGGAGATTGGGAGGAGAAGCGGGGGAGAACTGGCTGCCCAGGAAGGGGTTGGGGGAAGTGGGGCTGGCCAGAGGCGCAGCGGGGGGAGC
Organism: Rafetus swinhoei; assembly: GCA_019425775.1. Lineage (NCBI taxonomy): Eukaryota > Metazoa > Chordata > Testudines > Trionychidae > Rafetus > Rafetus swinhoei. Next base: position 43,508,311 of record CM033432.1, on the reverse strand, counting down.
AGGGGGGAGGAATGAATCGGCCTGCGGGGAGTGGGACTGACCCGGCCATATGTAGATCTTGGGGCGCTGCCCCCGTTCCCCCTTCCCCCCCGCAAAGCACAAAGCATGAGTTAGTCCGGCCCGGGGATTCTATTGTCCCCGCACACACCTCAAGTAGTTGAACTTTCTGGCTGGTAGACACACTCATGCAGCCTGAGCACATTTACCAGCCAGGCAGTTCGAAACTACAAACTGATACATCTAGTAATAATACATTTAATGAGAAAATACCAGACATGTTATATGTCTGGTATTTTCTCAGTTTGTTTTTTATGTGTTTATATTTTTGGGCTGCAAAAGCAGTACTGAAAAAAGGGTTCCAACTAAAGTAAAAAGTTTGGGAAACCCTGGTCTAACCAGCTTTCTGTCTGTCTTACAGTCCATTTATCCAATCCATATTCCTTAACTTACTGGCAAGAATATTGTGGGTGACCATATCGAAAGCTTTGCTAAAGCTGGCACTGGGGGTTTTGGGAGGACCAGAAACAACTTATCTGAATATTCATCATTTGATTAATGAATATGCAAATATGCAAATGAACATTACCAGTCCTCCAAAAGTTCGTGAATGGATTTACTGTTCCCCCGTGTCAAAAAGTTTGGGAACCCCTGTTCTAATGTATGAAATCAGTGCTTCTTGCGCAAGAACTATGATGTTCCCGCTCAGGAATAAGCCCTATTGCGCAACTGTTCTTGTGCAAGAGGCCAGTGTAGACAGGCAACATGAATTTCTTGCGCAAGAAAGCCCTATGGCTAAAATGGCCATCAGAGCTTTCTTGCGCAAGAGAGCGTCTACACTGGCATGGATGCTCTTGCGCAAAAGCACATCTCTTGCGCAAAGGCACATGCCAGTGTAGACGCTGTCTTGTGGAAGAGTTTTTGCACAAGAACTCTTCCGCAAAAGAGTTCTTGCGCAAAATCATGCCAGTGTAGACGTAGATCTATAGTGTTGGTGGAGAAGCTGAGTGCCACACTCCTATTTGGCTAGTGATTAAGTTGTTTGACTATATCTGGTTTAAACTCCAATCTCTGCTTGTGAATGGATGCATTTGGGTGGGCAAGAGAGATGAATGAGATAAGTTAGGAAAGAAAGAGAAATGTTCAGAAGTAGGAGAAGAAAGAGAAGGTGAAAATATAGAGGAAGAGCACAATGTAACGAAAGTGACAGGCAGACTTTTCACTCTTACCCACATACTTACACAAAGAGATGACATGAGCACCGAAGACAGTACAATAAAATACACACCAGAGTGTATGATTATAGGGCAGAGAACACAGAAAGTGGAGTGAAGCCAGGCAGGTAGAATAAAATAAAAAGAAGGTAGAACAAAAGCAAGTGGAGTCTTATAGAGGTTACAAAAAGCTTCTAAAACCATTTTCTGTTCAATAATATGTATCCCTTCCAAGTTACAAGAGCTGGGGTTCAATATCTAGGGATAGTCAAACTGGTTTGAGTTTCTACCCAATAATCTGGGGGGAATTGAACACTATCAATCGGTGCCTCTAAGGGGCAATACTCCCCCACTAGCAAGCACTGAGTCTGTGCATAATAAAAAAACCTTTTATTAAAGGGAATCAACCATTAATTTGGGAAAACCCCTTATCCCAAAGCTTGTGACCAAAATCAAACCACACTGTGTCCTTTTTTTCAGTTCCATAGCAAATAAATGTCCATTTAACACATCACTCCCTTCTCCTTCCACTGCACCCCACTCAGCATTGACTGTCCTTCGTTAGTGAAGACCCAGGCTGTGTCTACACTGGCGCGATCTTGAGCAAAAGCGGCCGCTCTTGCGCAAAAGCTTGCTGCCTGTCTACACTGGCTGCGTGTTCTTGCGCAAGTAAACTGACGTTCTAATGCATGAAATCAGTGCTTCTTGCGCGCCAGAACTCTGACGCTCCTGCTCAGGAATAAGCCCTTTTGCGCAACTGTTCTTGCGCAAGAGGCCAGTATAGACAGGCAACATGAATTTCTTGCACGAGAAAGCCTATGGTTAAAATGGCCATCAGAGCTTTCTTGTGCAAGAGAGCGTCTACACTGGCATGGATGCTCTTGCGCAAAAGCACATGCCAGTGTAGACGCTCTCTTGTGGAAGAGTTTTTGCATGAGAACGCGCCAGCGTAGATGTAGCCTCAGAGTTCAGAGGTGTTTCTCAGGGAGATTTACCTCCCACCTGGCTCTGCAGCTGGCTCACGGCTGTCACTACTTTTCCACTGCTGGCAGCTGCTCCATTCTGCTTGCAACCCCCCCTCTTCTGCCACAAGCCACCATGGGTTGTTGCTCCCATGACATCACATTCTGAAATTCCTCCACTTAACCAATCCCTTACTGAGTTCAGCAGGCAGTGGGGAACTTCACAGCCAGGGCAGTTTCTGTGTTGCCTTTCACTATCCCCACAACCAGATGTAAGGCTTTTCCCATGTAATGAGTTGATGTCAAAGAATCACCAGCCACAAACACAGACTCTGAATTAAATCTAATCAGCTCTGTCATTACACACAGGAGAGAAACAGATCAAATAGCGTACAGGACTCTTTGGGCAAAGTCCACTTCATCAGGTAGGAACACCTATCCATATCCACTCCTATCTTCCCTAGGCCTTCGAGTCCCTAGCCCTTGCTTAGCAAGTGAGTTTCAATTTAGGGTGACACACCACCCCCCAATCATGTCATTCTAAGCACTGTCCTGCAGTCTTATACATAAAAGTAACCTTTTATTAACCCTGCATTCGTAGAATGATTTGTAACCCCAAACCAGCCAGAATTGGTTATTTTGGTAAAGCAGCTCTGACTGCTAAGCTCTTATGTAAAATAGGGGTCTCTATACAAAATTGATCTGCTCCTGAAATCTTTTTTCCCCGGTTATCACTAGATGTCAGGGGAGAACTCATTCAGACCATGATTACAAACATAATCAGAGCATATAATAAACCTGAATCATTGTTTTACTCCTGAAACTGTGAGGAGGCGAGTACATATTGTACTCACTTAGGCATCTTATTGTGAGGTAAATTTTCCAAACCCTGTTATAAGTATCAGAAGTACCCTGGAACTTATTTAACTACAGCTCACCTTGACGAACAGGAAGGTTAACACATGAGTGGGTGTTCTTTTTAGTTCCTTTGTAATTAGCCAAATTTTGCAAAGTCCTAATGGACTATATAATTGAATTACATTGATGATTAATTTTAATTTAATTTTGCTTGCAACACATTGTTTTTTTAATAATACATTTCTCTACTTAATAAAGTGGAATGGCAATAGTGGGAGATTGTGTAAAAATATTATTTATCTAGAGGGGGTTCATCATTGATATTGATTTTAATGACTCATTATTCACCTCGCAGTCATTGTAAATAATGGAAGTTAAAATTATGCACTTCTACAGAACATTGGGAAATGTTTCATTAAATGAGAAATAAATTTATGTGGACAAGTTATAATTCTTAGTCAGACATGTTCAGGTTATTTCCCAAAGAATGATTAATCTGCATTTTCAATGCAGACTATCCATGTTTAATTTTCCATTCTGAGCACCATTAATGTAGAAACTACATAACATAATATGTACAAAATATTGCAATTACACCATTTGCCAATTGTATATTTAAATTCAGCTCAAAAAGCATATTCTTAACAATCAAAACACGCCTCCCTGAAGTCTCTTTATATATACTTATTATTCAAGCCTTATTGATCTGAATTGTTATACACACAAACTGTATATACTCCTGGAGGTATAGTACAGAATTACTAGTGTAATTCACAGTTCAGTGTTTTACAATTAGAAGAAAATTTACAAACTGTCATAGGAACAATTTGCATTTCTAGACTGCCACCATAATTTTTATGACATATGAATTTCTGATATCACATGATACTGGTGAGTTTTTACACAGATTGGCTGCTTTCTGGGATAGCTGAAAAGTCACTCATCCAAAGCCTAGTCCAAAGCTCACTGATGTCACTGGAAGGAACATAGAATGGGAAGGACTAGGCATTAGACATTTCCTGCACTGGGCCATTCTTCAGAAGTCGCAAATATGACTTTGGCAAGATAATTCCATATTTATTGATGTTGGATGTTCTATGCACATTTTGGGGCGATAGTCATCCTGCTAAATTTCATGGAGCCTCTGTGTAGTTTTCACAATGCTGAGTCTATTGACTGCATGAAGTAGCACTGGCAATGTCCAGCTGTTTACTTTAAGCCATGGTCCACTGAAGCTACATAATTTGTGTAATACCCCTACTACTCCAACAGTAAATCCTTTCCTTTCTCACATGCCCTCTTTGCATTTGCAAAATGAGTCTCTGTCAGCTCTGCTATCTCATGTGCAAAAGTATGTGTGTGTGTGTGGGGACCCTTGGCCTTGATAATTCCTAGACCCCTAGCACAGGGCAAACATGTTTCCACTGTACTTTGAGCTTTTCATGGTAATGAAAATGCAGAGAACCACAATAGCTATACCTCAGATGTTATTAAAATAATTATTTCTTTTTGACACTAGCATAGCAGACATAAATTCTGAGACCCTGCCTGACTCTCAATAGTTGGCTTTTCAGTCTTCTAAAATAAACCACACACTTTGAATGGGAAGGAGCAGGATTCTGTCCCCGATTACAATAAGTGATGACCCATACATGAATTTGAATTCCTGCAGGCCTAAAACTCATAAGACGACTCTTAATGTAAGAACATAATAGTGGTCACACCAGGTCAGATCAAAGGTCCATCTAGACCAATATCCTGTCCTTTGGCAACAGCCAATGCTAGGTGCTCCCAGAGGGAATGAACAGAACAGATAATCATAAAGTAATCCCAGCCCTGTTGCTCATTCCCAGCTTCTGATAAACAGAAGCTAGGGGTACCATTCCTGCCCATCCTGGCCAATAGTCATTGATTGACCTATCTGCCATTAATTTATCTAGGTTTTTTTTAACCTTGTTAAAGCCCTGGTCTTCACAACATGTTCCGGCAAGGAGTTCCACGGATTGATTGTGCACTATGTGAAGAAATACTTGCTTGCTTTTTCTTTTGGCACTGTACCTTATAATTTCTGTTTAACTAACCTCCTTATTTTTGTGTAATTCCCCTTCCTGAAATTAAATGCCACTGTGACAATATGTAAATGACACAGATGACAATCATTGTAATGGTGTTCAATCTGTCTGAACTGGGAGTCTTGGCAACTCTGACACAGTGCAGGGAGGGAGGCTTACCTGCAGCCTCAGGGTAGTAGGCAAGAGGCATGGGTGGGGGTGGGCAATGTGAGTATGGGCCAGAGGAGCAGAGAGCAGCTGTGCTGCTGGCTGGAGAGAAGTGTTGCTCTGAAGGACACTGCTTCTCTCCAACTGCTCCCTGCTCTTCCAGAGCCCTCCAGCCCTCACTCATCCTGCTCACTGCTGCCAGATGAGTAGGGGCTAGGCACAGCCCACAGAGAAGGGGAAGGGGCATTTGGGAGTGGGGGCTGGGAGCTGCTAGAGCCCATGGGGTGGGTGCAGCCAGGGGACACCAGAGCTATACTGCCCATGGCAGCTTAATGTCCCTGTGACCGGCTGAATCACAGAGATTTCCTTGAGACTGTCACCCGCTGTGCAAATCACTCTGCTGACACTGGTGATGCCACATCACCAGTGTCAGCTGAATGATTAGCACAGTGTGTGTGTCCAATGCTGGGTCACCCAGCACAGTGTGTGTGTCCAATGCTGGGTCGTCCCCCCCCATTACATAAATGATTTGGACAAATTAGAGAGGGTCCAGCGGTGGGCAACCAAAATGATTAGGGGGCTGGAGCACATGACCTATGAGGAGAGACTGAGGGATTTGGGTTTGTTTAGTCTGCAGAAGGGAAGAGTGAGGGGGGATTTGATAGCAGCCTTCAACTTCCTGAAGGGAGGTTCCTAAGAGGATGGAGAGAGGCTGTTCACAGTAGTGACGGATGGCAGAACAAGGTGCAATGGTCTCAAGTTACAGTGAGAGAGGTCTAGGTTGGATATTAGGAAAAACTGTTTCACTGGGAGGGTGCTGAAGCACTGGAATGGGTTACCTAGGGAGGTGGTGGAATCTCCATCCCTAGAGTTTTTTAAATCTCAGCTTGACAAAGCCCTGGCTGGGACAATTTAGTTGGGATTGGTCCTGCTTTGGGTGAGGGACTGGACTCGGTGACCTCCTGAGGTCTCTTCCATCCCTATGATTCTAAGATTTCAGTCAGGGCTACTCAACTTTGGAAGCCCCGGGGGCCACAATGATACCCCCAGCACATGCCGAGGGCTGCAACCTATGCGGGGGGTGGGGTCGCAAATATATGCAAATATATGCAGATAGCTTCTTTCACACTGATGGGCATGAATACAAAGATTAAGGCAACACTACACAGCACACAGGCCCCATTTAAGTCAGTTCTGCTGAAATTAATAAAATGCAATATTTACCCGATTTCCACCCATATGACAGCACTTTTAATGAGCAATGACCTTTAATCAGCAATTTAACTACTAAAACACATATCAACAGAAGACCATTATATTGATTACTATCCAAACTCCAGCCCCAGCACAGACCTTTCTCACCCTGGCCTCGCTGCCTGGCTCTGCTGCTGCCTCGCTGCCCGGCTCTGCCACTGCCTCGCTGCCCAGCTCTGCCGCTGCCTTGCCAAGTGTCTCTTGCTGCCCCCAGCAGCTCCTGAGCACGGGCTGACATGGCCTGGCTCAGGGAGGCACTGACACAGTGGCAGATGTGACAGGCATGCTTTGCTGCCACCTTTTGCCACTCCCCCGGCTGGCTGGCAGCTCCCACGCACGCACAGACGTAGCTTGTGTCAGTGCCATGCAGCATGGCTTTGCTTGCGGAGAGGCGCTGCTGCTGTGGCAGATGCAGCAGACGTGCTCTGCCACCGCCTCTTGCTGCCCCCCTGCTGGCCGGCAGCTCCTATGCACGCAGCCTGGCTCAAAGCCGCGTGGCTCGGTGTGCGGCTCGGTGCTGCTGCTGGAGCCCAGCAATGAGGCAGGCAGGCAGCCCAGGAAGCAGCTCAAGGCGCTGCGGGCTGCATACAAAGGGGCCACGGGCCGCATGTGGCCCATGGGCCACGTGTTGAGTAGCCCTGATTTAAGTGGTTGAAAGTGGTGACAGATCAAAGTAAGTTACTAAGCTAAAGTAAACAAAACATGACCGCTAAGCCCAATACTCTAAAGGGCATGCCTACATTAGGATATGTTTTCAAAATAACTCCCAAAGTAATAATTTTGAAATAACGTGTCCATGCTACAAGGGAGCCTGAAATTAGTCTGAGACAGGCTCCCTTCATGTGGACATGCTATCTAGAAGCACTGGGGAGTAATTACTTTGAATGACTCTGGGAAGCAGTTATTTTGAAATAGCATCAGTGGAGTGTCCACACTACTGCCATTTCAAAATAAGAGTTATTCCTCGTGGAAAGCAGGAGTTATTATTTCAAAATAACCAGCCCATTATTTCAAAATAATGGATTTGGTAGTGTGTAGGTCCTGGACCTATCCTGCTGCAGCTCTGCCTTTTAAATGTAGTAAAAGCCTCCTAGCTCTTACTACATTTAAAAGGCAGACCACAGCAATCCTGGAGCTCATGCCAGGGAGCTACCCTCCCTACAGCTCTGCAGAGCACCTCCCCTTATCAACTAATCGTGCAGTTGATACAGGTTGCATCGACTACACGATTAGCCAAATATCTGCTCTTTAATATACTAAGTGGTGTGGACACTATGCTTGTTATTTCAAAATAAGGTTTGTTGTTTCAAAATGACTCCATAGTGTAGACAAGGGCTTAGAGAAATTGTTCCAAACAATTCCTTATCCTAGTATTTATTTCAGTGACATTCTTCAAGTCAGAGCTAATTTTTTCTCTGACTTGGGTCTAACAGCCTCTCCTCTTGCTAATGTTCTTTGTTTTCAGGCATCAACATGTGTATCCTTTTAGGGTGGGGAGGCAGATTCAAAAGCCAGGTGAAGACCCTCCTTGTTTGTTACCCATCCCTTAAATAAAATTTCCCCAGGGTGGGATGTCTTTATTTCATATTCCCCATACCAATGGAAAAATATCAAATTCAAGACAGATTCCAGCTCCAAGTGGCATGGTCACCTGCCTTTGTAGGACAAACCACAGTTTAGGCTTACAGAAAAAACAAAACCATTAACAGATCATTGTCTTAAGAACCAGGCCATTAAGTTTCTTGAGTACCACTCCTGGCTTTCACTAGGGCTACATCAAGACTGCATACCTCTGTCGACAGAGTGATGCAAATCAAGCACATCGAAATTGCTAATGAAGCAGGGATTTAAATATCCCGCACCTCATTAGCATAAACATGTCTGCCACTTTTTTTTGAAATGGAGTTGTTGTTTTTTTAAAAGGCAGTCTAGACACGGATCTGTCGAAAATAAAGCCTTTTTCGACAGATCCTGTATTCCTCAAAAAATGAGGTTTACAGGATCTGTTGAAAGGCTTTATTTTTGACAGATCTGCATCTAGACTGCCTTTTTTTTTCGAAAAAACTCCTTTAAAAAAAAAAGTGGAGGCCATGTTTATGCTAATGAGGCATGGGATATTTAAATCCCTGCTTCATTAGCAATTTCAATGTGCCTAATCTACATCTCTGTCGACAGAGAGGTGTGGTCTAGATACAGCCTTGAAGACCCAAATTAATCACCAGATTTACACTTCATATTTCTAACTTCACATACAAGAAGGATGAATGCACAAAATAGAATACATACAACTCTTGAATGACTGGCTACTAGCCCCGTTTTACATAAAGCATATTCAAGTTATACATATTCATATTAAAAAAACTATTTCCATAAGAATATGGGGGCATAGTGTCACAATCCCATCCATCCCTAAACTTGGGGCACCCCATGCATCTGCATATGCTGCATGAAGATGACCCTGATTGCATTCAGGAGTTGTGATTTCCATTCCCACATCTGCATACTAAAGGTAGCTTTGATCAAAGTAAATCACTAAAAATAGCAGTGTACTTTCAATGGCAGTGTGGGTTAGCTTTGTAATCATAGGGACCCTCAAAATGTTCTTGCCCATGTCACTGTACTATAATTAGCAAGGTAGTTTGATGAGTGCTCTCTTGGGTACATTTGCTGCAGCCACAGTTGCAGTTTAGGCATATTCATGGAGGAGGAGAACCTACTGTTGAGGCGATAGAATATTAGTCTGAGAGAAGGCAATTAGGCAAAAAGTTGTATGAATCACATCAAAATATAGAAGGAAATGTGAAGTATAGCAAGATAAGGGAAAGCATGAAATAAAAACATGTCTTGTTATATTATAAAAAGTTTGTTTTAAAGAGATTATGCTGACACCACAATTTAACAGTGGCCAGGTTGTTCCTTATAGGAAATAAAACTAGAAATTTTCTTTGCTCCACAACCAGAGCCAAATTCTGTTCTCTAATATGAGTATTAAATCTGAAACAACTGCATTGTCTTCAGCAAAGCTACATTTAGATCTGCATAACTGAGAGCAGAATTTGGTCGCTCTTTTCTCTGGATTTTATCCACTTCTCTATTTTCTTTCTGAAAAGCTGGAAGGTATGAAAACATCCATCTCTTTCGAGATGTAAGAGTTTGGTGCATGATTAGTTTCTCTATTACAGTAACAGGACACAGTTCAAAGAGAATATTACCCTGATATGTCATTTTTAAGTAAATTTTTCTTATTGTTCCACTGATTATGTAAGGATCATGTATATGCTCATTCAGCACTCCTTGCCTGAGGTAATTTGAGTCTTACTGGATCCAAGCATTGTAACAATGGCTCTATCATTGTTAACCACTGGATACAGGCAAGCCTATTATGTGCTTTCAGAGGTGAATGAAAATTTTGCTGGATATATCTCAGTCTTAGAACTGACAGTGATGGAGAAATAGACCCTCCTTTACATACCAGTTTAGACTGACAAACATGTGAAGGAATCTTTCCCACAAAGGCAAATAGAAATTATACTTTTGCATCATAAACCAGTGCCTTATCTTGAAGGCCATACTTTCCCAAATTCAGGTCAGTTTGCCTAACCCATTTCCCTCAAGCATTTGAAATATTAACTGTTGTGCCGTATGTATATGTTCTGTTAAATAGCTGCCACTTTCCACTGCTGAGGTGACTGCATTTCAGTGGTATAAAATGATCCTTATTCAGTCCTTAACTGTATCTCAGAAATGTTGTGAGACTTACGCACATGTTTAAGGCTCTTTGAGAACTTATGATTAAAGATATCTTGAAAGTACAAAGTATTATTAATATTTATTGCTATTACCCATATCTTTCTTGCATCTAGAATTTTAAATTCTAAATGTTGAGGGTACAATTAAAACTGGACAGCCCCTGACAATAGTGTTGTTGAACCATAGTTTGCCTGGTTCAAGCTTAGAACTTAGAATATTATAACTTGATAAACAGACTTTAACCAATGTACCAGGCAAACCAAGTGGAAAAAAAAAAAGAAAACATCCTTAAAGATAGGATTCTGGAATGTTTGCACCATGACAACTGGTTCATCTGAGGACCTTCAACATATCTGTGATGCCCATAAAAATGCCACGATCAATGATGAGCTAAAACAACTCAATGTGGATATTACATTCCTCCAAGAAACAAGGGTAGCATCAAGTGGGTCTTTCAGAGAAAATGAGCACATATTTTTCTTTCAGGGGAAAAAGTGCATGTTAGGGGTTCGCCCCTGTTAGGGGTTCTCCCCCTTTTGGGGGTTGACCCCCTTCCCAGTCGTTTTAACTCCCTCTTCACCCCAGTGTTCTTTTAGTCTGGTGATAACACTCCTTATTGCCTGAGGAGCCGTCGTATCTGCCGAGAGGGAAGGCGGACCTGGACCCTCCCTCTCTCCAGGTTCCAGCCCAGGACCCTAAGAACAGGCATGACTTACGTCCTGTTCGGCCCGGGGGGGAGGGGGCAATGCCGCAACTCACCGGCCCACAGGCCTTCCCTGGCCCGGTCCTGGGCTCCTTCCTTCCCTCTGGCCATGCTCCATCTTGGCCGCTCCGGTCTCCTTTCTTCCTCTGGTCGCCTGTCGCCTCTTTGGCCTCGGCTTCTCAGGGTCTTGCTGCTCCTCAGGACCTCCCCCTGCTTGCCCGCCTCGTGGGCTCTTGCAGCCTCCACGACTCCTGCCCTCCCTCTCCACCAAGGGCGGGTGCCCTCCTTTTTAAAGCTGGCGCCGTCTTCCCGGGATGCCACCACATGCGCTCCTCAGCCCTCCGGCACTTCTGCCGGGGGAATCCCTGCACCTGCGCAAGTGGCTGCAGCCGAACAGGCTCTGCAGAGCTGCTTGCGTGCCGCGGCACTAGGGCCAAGCACCGCTCTGGTGCGGGGTGTGGGGCTTACCCCTTCAGCCCCTGCCACCCCATCACAGTGCAGAAGGAACGCAAGAACATGGAGTATTTTTGGCATCGAGAACTCACTTCTGGGGATGATAGAGCCACCTTCAATGGATCAGAGAGAATTTTGGTACTATACTTATTCACACCTGAAGACCCGGTCAAACTTGTGTGTGTATACCCAACACTCTCCTCATCTTCTGACATCCAATCACCAGTTCTACAACTAGCTGAATATCACTGTCAGCAAGATTCTGAAACACAAATATGTTTTTCTGATAGGAGACTTTAGTGCAAGGATGGGAGCTGGTAGTAAAGTATGGCTAAACTGTCTTGGTCAATATATAATTGGTAAGATGAATGGAAATGGTCAAACTGCTAGAAATGTGGTTCTGTTATGACTTATGTGTAATAGACTCATTTTTTTCCAGACAAAGCTGCAACACAAAGTGTCTTGGAAAGATCCTAGATGTGGTCACTGACACCACAGTTAGCGGAGTGCTCAATGCAACACAGATCATTCAGTGGTCTGCAGCAAGGACGACTTAAACCAAAGATAATACACAGATCTAAAGTAAAAGAATGCCCTCATATTAATATCAGAGCTGTAGCAGGCCAGGAAATGTTATAGAAGTACAATAACATACTACAAAAAGCACTTGACATCAGTGATTGTGCCACAAGTACCCAGCTGAAGTGGTAGCAATTGAAGAACACAATCTATGATGCAGCTCTCTCTGTCTTTGGGTATGTCTACACTACAGTGCTATTTCGAATTAACTTAATTTGAAATAGTTAATTCGAATTAAGCTAATTCGAAATAATGCATCTATACACAAAAAACTATTTCGAAATAGCTTTTTGCTATTTCGAAATAGCACGTCCACACTGAGTGGATCCTGAACCGAAGTTAAGGCTGGCCGGAACCAGTGCCGGCAGGGCATCAGGTTAGGACTTAGTGTGTGGGGCTGCTGCCTGAGGCTAACTGAGCTCCGTGCTTAAAGGGACCCTACTCCCACCCCGGACAGACAGTTCTCAGGGTTCCCCGCTTGCTTGTCTACCTCGATGAGGGACAGCAAAGCAGTCCTGTCCTAGAGTGCCCTGAGTGCCCGCACTCAGGACACCACAGCACCTGGCCACATTGAGCCAGAGCTGCCCCTGGGCACGCCGGTGCATCTCGTGGGGTTGTTGCCATCAGCCCGTCTGCACTGGCTGCAGGCTGCCATCCGGGGGGTCTATCGGGGGACTGTCAGGATCCAGGAGGCCCTGCGGGAGAGCGTCCACCCCTCAGAGCCTCCCCGGTCCTCCCCACCGGGGGCTCGTGCCCCATTCCTCCCTCACGTCCTTCCACTTACCCCTCCCTAGCCCCCCTTCCTGATGTCAAATAAAAGACATGTATGTTCAAAAATAGAAACTGGGTTTATTGAACAAAACTGGGGGGGGGATGAACCTCTGGGGAGATTGGGAAAAGGAGGTGGGAGAGGGGAAGAGCGAGGGTGGAAGAGGGAAGGGGGAAAGCTAGGAGGAGGGAGCTGGAAGGGGGAAGCAAGGGGAAGACGGGGAAGGGGAAGCTCAGGGTTGGGGGTCTCGCCAGATCAACTTGACTTTCATGCTAATCTGCTCCTGGGTTCGCATGTGGCCTTTGGTGGCTAGGCTGGCAACTATCCTGACATAGACGGCCGCATTCCTCTGTCTAGTGCGGAGATCATGGACATTGGGGGCATCCCCCCAAACCTGAATAAGGTCCATGATCTCCACCCTGGACCAGGAAGGTGCCCGCCTTCTCCAGCCTCTGTCAGGCTCCTGGGAGCTGGCAGACTGCTCCTGGGGAGCGGTGGAGGGATGGCTGCCAGTGGCTTGCTGGCTCATGTTTTGGGGCCACTGGTTCAGGGGCCCCGGTGGCCACTGCTGTCTCTGGGCTGGCAGGCTTGGAGCTGGCACAGGCACTGCGGCCAGGGTCTACCCCTTTAATGGCTCCGGGGTTGGGGGAGAGGAGAGTAAGTTTTCCTGGTTGTGCCCAGAGTGGCCACCAGGGTTCCCTGGGAAGGGCTGGAGGCCCCCTATTTCGAATTAAGTGTCTACACAGCACTTAATTGAAATATTATTTCGAATTTGGTGTTACTCCTCATAGAATGAGGTTTACCAAATTCGAAATAAACTCCACTATTTCGAATTTATTTGAAATAGCAGTTTGCCTGTGTAGACGCTATTAAAGTTAATTCGAAATAACTGCTGTTATTTCGAATTAACTTTGTAGTGTAGACATACCCTTTGGGAAGAAGGAAAACAAGACTGATGACTGGTATGATGCATATTCCAGTATGTTTACACCAGTCATAGAGGCCAAATGCAGAGCCCAGAATTATAAAAGGGAATCAAGTGGAAACACCTTACAAGCATTAAGAGTTGTAAGAATCAAGGTACAACAGAATGCTCAATGCTGTGCTGATGACTATTGGCTGTGCTTATGCAAAAGCCTCCAACTAGCAGCTGATGAAGGCAATATCAGGAAATATGTGATGGGATCAAGAAAGCTTTGGTCTCAGCTTCAAAAAAAATAAATAAATAAACAACAGTCCCATTGAAATCAACAGGGGAAATAATCAATGACAGCACCAAACAGATGCATAGCTTGGTAGAACACTACACTCAGGTGTACTCTCATGAAAATACTATTATGGATGCAACCATCAATGCTATCGAAAGCCTGCCTGTTATGAATCAACTTAACAATGAACCAGCTGCTGAGGAGATTAGGCTTACCCTAGATGGCCTCTGAAATACAAAGGCTCCAGGAAACGACTGAATACCATCAGAGGACATAAAATGTGGGAAACCATCTTTACTACATCTTCATGAGTTGCTCTGCCTGTGCTGGAAAGAAATACCATGAGGCATGAGAGATGCCAGCATCATCACTCTCTAGAAAATCAAGAGTGACAGGAGCAACTGTAACACTTATTATGACATTTCCCTTCTTACTGTGGGAAAAGCCTTTGCCTGAGTTGTCTGGAATAAACTTCAAACCCTTAGACAGAATCTATCCTGAATCACAGTGTGTCTTCAGAGCAGAAAGGTTTACTATCAACATGATCTTTTTTCTGAGACCACCGCAAGATAAATGCAGAGAACAAGAAAAGGCCCAATATGTAGTTTATATCAATCTCATAAAGACTTTTGACTCTGTCAGTAGAAGTGGACGATTTAGAAAATATCACGTCTCCTCAAGCTCTTAAGCATGATTTGATCCTTCCATGAAAACATTTGTGGCACAATCTAATACTCTGAGGTTTTCCTGATTCATAGTGGAGTTAAGCAAGGTTGTGTGCTTGCCCCAACTGTTTGGGTTTCTCTCTTTTCCCTGAAAAAACAACAACACTTTTTGTTTCTCAAATGAGGGAATCTACTTGCACACCATATCTGATGGAAAGCTGTTCAATTTTGCAAGACTCCAATCTAAACCAAGGCATGGGAGGATCTTATCCTATACCTTCTCTTTGCTGTAATTGCAATAGTGACAACCCACAGAGCAGCTCATCTTCAAAGAATAATGGACACTTTTTCCAAAGTCTGCCAAGACTTCAGGATTACTATAAGCCTAAAAAGAATAACATACTGTGCCAAAGAGTTAATGAAGCAACTTCCATCAAAATCATCAACTACAAACTTGAAATGGGTGGTGAACAAGTTGACATACCTGGGGTCCACTAACATAGTCAATCTTTCACTTGAAAAAGAACTCAACATTCACATTGGAAAAGCTATCAGAACAATGTATAGACTGAACAGAAGGGTATGGCAAAACAACAAAACGACAGATCACACAAAAATCTGTGTGCATCATGCATGTGTTATCAGCTCACTTTTGTATGGGAGAAAAGCATAGGCTTCATACTCTTATCAGGAGAGGAGGCTTAACAGCCTTCATCAATTTTTTGGAATCTCCTGCAGGGACAGCTTCATCAACAGTGAGGCGTTCAAATGGGCCAGCATACCCAGCATGCAAACACTCCTCAAACAGAGACAACTTCATTGGCTTGGGCATGTGTGCCAAATGAGAGATGGTTGTATTTCAAAGAACATCCTCTATGGCAAATTGGCATCTGGAAAAAGACCTAAGGGATGTCCAAATTGTTTTTCAAGGATGTGTGCAAGTCAGACCTCAAAGTAATGGACATGACTGCAGATAAATGGGAAGATAACACACAGAGGCTGTGTCTACATTGGCACCCCTTTCTGAAAAAGGGATGCTAATGAGAACGCCGAATGCAAATCCGCGGGATTTAAATATCCCCGCGGCATTTTATGAACAAACTGCGCTTTTTCCGGCTCGGGGTTTTGCGAGAAAAGCGCCAGTCAAACGCGATCTTGCGGAAAATAAACCCTTTTCATAAGATCTCTTATTCCTACTTGAAAGTAGGAATTTCAAGTAGGAATAAGAGATCTTGCGGAAAAGGGTTTATTTTCCGCAAGATCGCGTCTAGACTGGCGCTTTTCTCCGCAAAACCCCGAGCCGAAAAAGCGGCAGTTATGTAAATGCAAATGCCGCGGGGATATTTAAATCCCCCGCGGATTTGCAATTCCGAAGTGTCTCATTAGCATCCCTTTTTCGGAAAGGGGTGCCAATGTAGACACAGCCAGACTGTAGCCTTTGGAAACAAGAGCTTCACAAAGATCTCCAGAGTTATGAGAGGAAGCAGTCCAGCCTAACAGAGGAGAAAGATCTTGCAGAAAGCGAAGGGGTCAAAATATCACCTTTAAGTATGAAAGAGATTCTTTCTCAAATGGTCTCTTCAGTCATGCTCGCAGATGTTGTAAGACCAACTGAGTAAATTCTTTCTCTCTCAAGAGTTCCTCCTGAGATTGATGGATGCCTACTACTACTACAGGTTGAACCTCAGAAATCCGGGTCTCTCTGGTCTGGCAACATCCATGGTCTGGCAGGTCCTGAGCATGCCAGACCAGGGAGGTCAAACCTGTATAAAGAAGATGATTTGTGTTCCTTCTGTAAGTATTGCATTACTGCTATATAGTACTGTTGTAGTGTTCTTTGTGTTCTTTCTGTGATATTAGACTACTACTATAGACAAGAGGGGTTTTTTTCCTCTGTAGTTATTCTGTAAAGAACATAGAATCATAGAGCTGGAAGAGACCTCAGGAGGTCATCAAGTCCAGCCCCCTGCCCAAGGGAGGACCAATCCCAACTAAATCAACCCAGCCAGGGCTTTGTCAAGCCGAGACTTAAAAACCTCTAGGGATGGAGATTCCACCATCTCTCTAGATAACCCATTCCAGTGCTTCACCACCCTCATAGTGAAATAGTTTTTCCTAATATCCAACCTAGATCTCTCCCACTGTAACTTGAGACTATTGCTCCTTGTTCTGCCATCCATCACTACTGTGAACAGCCTTTCTCCGTCCTCTTTGGAACCTCCCTTCAGGAAGTTGAAGGCTGCTATCAAATCCCCTCTCACTCTTCTCTTCTGCAGACTAAACAAACCCAAATCCCTCAGTCACTCCTCATAGTCACCCCTAAACATGTCTGTGTTCTTTCTGTATGTATTATAGTACACTGTTTGAATGTGCATTACTAATGTGTATATTTTGCACTATGGAACCATAATACTTTTAACTGTGTTTTGTGTAATATATTTAACATTTGTGTGTTGAAATAGCTATTGAGATGTGTTCTGTGAATAAGTCTGAATAGGATAAAACTGGTTTATAAATGGTATGCTTTAGTTCTCACTCTTAAAGGTGCACTGACAAGACTTAGCACTTCGTTTTACAGCACTACTTGTAGAACTTGCTGTATAACCGTACCTGACTATCAAGTCCTAGTATGCTATGCTGAATAATTGAATATTAGTACTGTAAAATGTTGCTTGCAGTCTATACATAAGACTTAATACAACATTCAGAAAATATTCAGTATATGATTACAAGCATTGTAAAACTTTCCATGCTGCTCTAATTAATACTCTCTTATGAAAGTGATGGATCTTTATTGATGACAAGGGATTGGTTCATCTCAGTGGAAAGATGTTATCTCCAGCCATGGCACAGTGATCCATTGCAGTGTGGTAGAGAAAAGTTCCATATATTCACTTTCCAACCCTAATTCCTATAGAAATGAGTAGTTTCTTTAATAAAATGGAAGACATACATTTCAGATCTGTGGACACATGCATAGGACTTGATCTTGAACCACAGAAGTGAACTGGGATTTTGCCATTGACTGGAATAGTAGCAGGATAGGGCTCTTAGTCCAAGTCTACACTAGGGTAGGGATGAGCCTAGACTTATTGGGTTAGACTTATCAGGTAGTTGAGTCAACTATATAGATATGGAGGCAACAAGGGGGAGGAGCAGGGGAGAGCAGGAGCCAGTTTCCATGATGCCACTTGCCTCCCACCACAGGTGGGGGGGGCAGGAGAAGGTGATCCAGCAGCAGCCCCTATCCATGGTGGCAGGGCTGGCTGTGAACAGAGGCTGCTCCGCAGCAGCCCCTGTCCATGGGAGGTCCCAGAGCCACACTGGGACCCACCGTGGACAGGGGCTGCTGGACCTGGCGCAATCCAGGACTGAGCAAGCCCAGCTCAGTCCCGGCTTGTGCTAGGTACAGGAGCTACTCCAGCTGTGGCTCTGCAATTTAAATGTAGTAGGAGCTGGGCTGCCTGCATGCCTGGCTCCTACTACATTTCAACTGTAGACTCACAGCAGGGGTAGCTCCTTCTGAGAGCCTTCCCTTATCGACTAATTGTGTAGTTGATACAAATTGCATCCATTACACAATTGCCAAATTCCCCACCTCTTAACATCCTTACACTAGGGAGCTATTTTGAAATATCCCCCTTATTTTGAAATAATATGCAGAGTGTCACCACTACCAAGCCCGTTATTTTGAAATAGTTATTTCAGGAGTTATTGTTTCAAATTTAGTTATTTCAAAATAATTTCCTAGTGTAGACATACCCTTAGTGTGTTATTTGGGTTGACTCTGGAGTTTTCATTTTTTGTTTATTTTTTTAAATGACAGTAAAAATAAATCCCAGGCTGATTTTTTTTCTTGACAAGTTTTATCTCAGAGTAAAAGTTTATGACCAAGTTTTAACTTCAGTTTTATATACAACTCCTGAAAATACTAATTCAGCCTTCATTTGAGCAGTACTCATGGAGGCATAGCACACAGCACTTTGATGCCATGATTTTGCCCCAAACCAAAGTTTGAGTGGTAAATGAGGAGTATTAATCAAAGCATGAACAGATGGGAGAATGTCACCCATTGCAAGTATTCAGTATGTCAGTCCTGCAAAGGTGAGACGCATGTGAATGTAATAATAATGATGATGATTATTATAGATTCATAGAAATGAGAGATGGAGAATGCTTCTGGCATCCATCCTATCCTCTCACTCCTTGATGTTTTAAATCCTTCATCTAAACAGTTATATCTTCTCCTAACTCTGCCCAACACAATGTATTTTTACAATTTTTAATATATTGACCCTAATGATATATCTATATATCTATATCTATCTATAAATTGTGTCATGGGAGCTCTACTATAAGTCACAGCATGACGCATGATAAAGCCCCATTTGGAGTCTTTTAAGCATGGAGTTCTGTGGATATAAGCCCCCCAAAAAACAGTCATTAAAAAATGGACGTCTCCTTCTCTGACATCCCACCACCTCACCCTTCCTGAGCTAGAGGCCAAACTGTTAATGTGATGCAGATCAAATTTAGTTCAGTTCTATTAAATTTTATCCTAGGTATCCTATGGTACTCACTGTATTTAAGAAAATGTACATTTTTTCATTGCATATGCACTAGTACGGACAAATGGCTATTTTATATGTTTTAAAGTTCAACTCTTTAAGTGGTTGAAAATCTGAATGGTTAATTGGATTACTCTGAAATTTACTGTATCACATGGAGTTGAAGGATAGAGGTTTTTTCTTTTCCAAATTAGTGATCATTTGACTAAGCGACTCCTAACTTATAGCCTCCCCTTCCAGTGGTTGGTTACCTTATTCTACCCAGAATTGTTAAACTGAGGAGTAATGACTGGATCAGTCAAAGATTACTATAAGTTGCTAAAATGTGTGCATCATGGCTGATAATTTTAGCTTTGGGGGAAGAATGAAATTAGATATCTGATTGTTTCTTGGTAAGGGCAGGTTATTAGGGGGCAAAAGATTGGAGGAATATGGGTAAGGGTTGGGGACTGCACTGTGTGGAGGAGTGTTATGGATTGGAAAACAAGTGGGTATGGATGGCAAGAGTGGGGAGAGAGTCTGAGTGCTCATACAAAGGAGACACGACACTGGTCAGCTCCTCCAGTGTACTTCAATAACCCTTCACCTTTTGTCCTTTAATAGTGTCCTATGGGTGAGAGTGAATGGGCTGTAAAAGGAGGGGAAGAGCTTGTACATTACTGCAACCATGGGGCTGGAATATAGACATGTGTGTTAATGGGGCATATTAGGAAATTGCAGAAAGAGGGCAGAGTGAAGGTGTTGCATGGGCAATCTTAATTGTGCATTTCACAGTTTTCAGAATTATTTTGTTGCTCAACTCAGCATTATTCAAGAGGATGCCATAACAGCAAGAAACCTTAATTCTGCATTAAAGCCACTGGAAAAATATAAAGTATCTCCCAAGGCTATGATGTGTATCATGGAAATCCTTATATGGTCCTTAACTCCTTAGTATCTGACAGATGTCTTTTATTCTTAATTATGTATTTGTAATTATCATTTGGTATTAAATCCCAAAACACAGACCTGCCACACTTTCTGTTATAGACAGAACAAGGAATGGAATAGAAAAGAAGCAAAAATATACTGTGTTTTCAATAAGCATCCCATGTGACCAAACAGAGACTTAGTGTGATGACTGACCCTACCTGTGACAGGGGGTGAGGGATCAGAGAGAGGACTGATTAAATAGAACAGTAAACTCAGTGAGGGAGGAGATCTGGACAGAGGACCTAGTGTGTTCCCTCTCTAGGAAGGGCCTGAAGAAGTCAGGCTGGAAGAAACCTACTATGAACAGGTTTGGCTCCAGTGGCGGGTGGGGGTGCTGACTCTGTAAGGAGTAGGGAGCTCTCTGAGGAAAGTTGTCAGAGTTCTCAGAGAGGGGTCTCAGTGAGAACCTGCTAGAAGGAAGCAGCCTAGGAGAAATTCTGCAGAGCCCAGGAATAGGGGCCAAATATAGTTAAGTGTTGTGCTAGTTAGGCAGAAGAATTACTAGTTTGGATGTTTATTTGGACTCCCAACTGGACACTCCCCTGGAAGTGACCTAGCAGAAGGGAAGGAAGGCTCAGGTAGACATCAGGGGACCACCAAGGACAATTAAAAATAAGGCCTTCTGCAGTGCCATGACCAGAAGCCAGAAGGCACAGCTGCAGCAGAGCAGCAGCTTGCATAGTCCCTTTGCAGCACAAGGCTGCTATCCTGTTCAGGGGTTTTTTTTTTTTCTATTTTTGTGTATATATATATTTCATGTTGTGGCTTTCTGCCTGATCTTGGAGATTTCATCTGTACCAGTCAGGGACAGGCTATGTTCTCAGAAGCTGGCTGTTCTGAAAAGAAAAGTCACTGACTTTTCCCCACATGAAAATGGATTGATGATGTTACTTTAAATGTTGAGGATATTTTTAACATTCTTCCAGGTTTACATTTACATACAATAGGACAGAACTAAACTAAATGCTGGCTCCTGGCTGAAACATGCTAGTCATAAAATGGCTTTCTGAGATGCAATAAGAATATGGATCAATACAACAATGAAATAAATATTAAATTGGAAATTCATGAGCTTAAAAACTGAATAGGTTTGGCAGTATTCAAAATTAAATTTTACTAAGTAGCCTAACACCCTGATTATTAAGTAAGGGCTTGATCCAAAGCCCACTGAAGTCTTTGGGAATCTTTTTATTGATATCAGTGGTCTTCAGGTCAGGCCCCAAAACCCTAAGAAGGCATCTTTATTTAAGATAAAGTTTTCCTGATTCAGCACTTAGGGAGACCAGTCCTGTGAGCTGCTGAGCTCCTTCTGGGGAGTCACTCAGCATCTTCCATTTCCAGGAGTTTGAGTGCAAATGGCCTGCAATTTGCAGGATGAGGCCCTCTGTTTTCTCATGTGTCTCATCCCTAGTGTAGTATGACATTTCTGATCTCATCATGAACTCTTTCCCTCTACTATTTGGAAGTTTCGTTAACTGACAATGTTATATCAGTGGAAGGGCCTTTTTAAGCTGTGGGTGCAAGAAGGCAATAAATTACATCAGGAGATGTTGATAATAGGCTTTGGGTGATTTAAGAGATAATGTCAGTGGAATAGAATGTTGCAACAAGATAATGGCCTCCCTTGACTAGATAAATGCCAAGGAGATGCTCAGACATTTATTGGAAATAAACGTTGAGATGAAGCTGAGACATTTATTTTCGAAATGGGAGTCATTTATCCTGCAACAGTGCTGTATTCAACTGACTTCATTTCCATTATACCAAATGATTCATGAGGGAAGATGCTGTCATTTGATTTGATGGATACTGGTGCACTGGAGTGACAATTGCTCTTCATATAGTCCGTGCAAAATATGTGTGTATACATGGTTAGAATAATAGCAAACTTGTGTCTTGATTGTCTTAGATAACGTATTTATTCTGTTATTTAGCCAATCAATGATGAGTTAATCTGAAATAGCACTTCACCTTTGACTTAATGTTCAATTGACTGAAGTGATTTTTTAAAATTTAAAGTCTTCTTATACAGCAAGGCTAACAAAACATTTAAAATTGTATGTGGCATAATGAAAATGTTTGCACTCGTAAGTTCTGTAGTCAAACTGGCAATAAACCACTGTTGACTGTTGCTCATAACTTGCCAAAAATTGTTCCAGGTGAAATCCTGGCCCTACTGAAGTCGATGGGAATTTAAACACTGACTTCACTTGGGCTTGTATTTCAGCCTTGTGTTTAATTGCCATTGAAAATTGACTTTTTTAAAGTTTAAACTCTATTTCGTAGCAGTTCTTGATTTACTTGTGGTGGGGATATAATTTTTATTTGTATTGAATAGTGAGAAAACTTTCCTTGCCAATAAGCAAAAATAGGTGAACAAATAGTTTTTAGGACTTTCTGTGTGGCTAATACTCAGTCAACACTAGTTACTGGTCATGCATGGGGGCAAAATATTTAATGTAGGTATGCTATTGAAATCACCTTTGATCACATGCATTAAGAAATCCTACTGAGTTTTCTGTGTGGGCACTGGCTGGTCATGGCATGGCCTCTTAGAATTCTAATGGAATAGAAGGAACCTGAACCATCATGTAGTTATTTCGTGGCTTCTGAAGGTCTTTCTCTAGTAATAAGTGCCTTGTTATCAGATTACACAAATTAATGCTTCCACCTTAAATCATAGGAGAAGTACTGTTTTATTGCTTTATCACTAGTGGGAAATTAAAACGTGGGTTTTTTTAAAAATATACATTTTAATCAGATGTCACGTGGAACAGGGTTCTACAATTGTAAACCGACTTCTGCAAAGAGTTGTCCTCGATCAGTGACACAAGTATGTTATTGCAATGTTTGAAACCACTGGACATCGGTCCCAATCCTGCATATGGGCATATAGATATTTCTGTGTACAGACAACTGCAAGATCAGGGCCATAGTTAATAACTTCTTCCAAGGGCTTCTACTTTCAGTCAAATTGTTTTAATCTGTCTAATTCCATTTGAGCCTTCTGTTTTCTAGAATTTTTCAACTCCCATAACTTTCCTGGTGAGGCAGCATCTTTGTGAGAGAAGCTCTAAGAGGCCATTCAGGTCCTACTCCTCATTCAATCTTCCAGCCCTTCGTTGTCCTTTTATGTTAAAGCATATTTGATATTAAGTATACTGGTCAAGTTTACATCAGCATTTCCACAGTATAGAGTTTAATCATTGGTAGGAAAGTTTAATAGGTTCTGTTTTCCTTGTAATGGTGATTTTTAAACATTCTCAATTGTCTAGATTTGACAGTCTTACTCCAAATTTCTCTCTCAAAATCTAGCGTTTCAAATATCTCTTTTTATTGGGCCTGCACGTCAGTGATTGGATGCTAGTTTCCACATTAATTGTCCCTGTCTAAAAGTCTTACACTGAATCACATTTGGCTTGTTCTTAAAGCTACAGTATTTGCATATTTGTAGGACTGTCTCTTATAAACAGCTGTACTCCAAGCACGAATTACTGACTGATTAAAATCCATCTGTAACAATAACATAAAAGTGTATTTTACAGTCATAAAAGGGGAATCTCAGGGAATGCCTCTCAAATATAAAAAAATTGCAAATTTGAATATATAGATATAACAAAAATATAGATAATTCTGTATTTTATCACACATTTAACAGCATTAAAGACCTGCACATGTCAGTGATGTTGTATCTGGGTAATATAATGCAAAATAAAAGTATCATATATATATAGTAGCCCAATGTCTGTGACTCTGTAACGCTGTAGCATTACGAGTCACCTCTGGGGAGCCCTGTTTCCTCGCACCATGGCACTCGGCTGAGTTCTGCGCCACTGAGCCGGGCCGCGGGGAGCCCAAATGGCCGCTTGCTCCCCTGTGGCAGCCCAGCTGAGTGGCGCAGAACTCAGCCGAGCGCCACAGTGGGAGGGGAAGGGGGGCGGGGCCGTGTATGTCACTAGGGTAGGGTTAAAAAAAACCAGACACACTTGATCGGGAGCAGGATGGGGAGGGACCGGCTGGGAGAGGAGCGGGGCTGGCTGGGGGCTGGAAGCAGAGCTAGGGGTCAGAGGCAGCGTAGCTGGCCAGGGAGAATGGGGAGGCGGCCGGCAGGAAGCAAATCTGGTCGGGGGTGGGAGTCGGGGGCAGCGAGGCTGGCCGTGGGAAATCGGGAGGAGAAACTGGCTGGCGGGGGGCAGGGAGAGGGAATCAGCCGGCGGGGAGCCGGGCTCACCCAGATGCATGCAGATCCCAGGATGCTGCCCGCCCCACTCATGGTCCAGCGAAGCAAGTCCAGCTGTGGCTCCAGCACTCGCTGGAACAGCACTCAGGAGCAGGGACAGAGCTTCCCCTGCATCCCAGAGGCAACTAGAGGCTCCCAGCGCCGATCACGCCCCGCCTCCCAGCCACTCCCCCGCCTCCACCAGGCTTCCATCTGGCTCCCAGCCAGAGAACCAGAAAATACCGGACATTGTACATGTCCGGTTTTTTCTGGTTTTTTTTAGTGGACAGAGGGCCTGAAAACCGGACTGTCTGGTAGAAAACCGGACACCTGGCAACCCTATACATAACTGCCCTGCCCCCCTTCGCCTCCCGCTGTGGTGCTCGGCTGAGTTCTGCGCCGCTCAGCTGGGCCACCGTGGGGGAACCCAAACGGCCACTTGCTCTGCTTGCTCCCCCGCGGCAGCCCGGCAAAGTGGCGCAGAACTCAGCTGAGTGCCACGACGGGAGGCAAAGGGTGGTGGGGCGGTGATGTACAATCCCAGTGGGCAGGGCCTGGACGAGCGTGCATCCTCAACGGAGACAGTGGAGAGTGGAGAGTGGAGAGTAGAGAGAAGACCGACGTGGAGGAGAGACCTGAAAATCCGGTTTTATGATGGGCTAATTGGGTAGTTGGCAATAACTGTGGATAATCATAAAATCATAGATTACTAGATAACTGGAAGTGACCTCAAGAGGTCATTAACTCTAGGCCCTGCCCTCATAGCAGGACCACGCACCATATACATCATCCACAATAGATGTTTATCTAACCTGCTCTTAAATATTTCTAGGGATGGAGATTCCACAACTCCCACTTGCAATTTATTCCAGTCCTTAACCACCCTGACAGTTAGGAAAAACTTCCTAATGTCCAACCTAAACCTCCCCTGCTGCAATTTAAACTCATTGCTTCTTGACGTTAAGAAGAATAATTTTTCTGTCTCCTTTTTGCAATATCCTTTTAGGTACTTGAAAACTGCTATCATCTCCTCTTTGTTTTCTCTTTTCCAAACTAAACAAACTCAGTTATTTCAGTCTTCCCTCATAGGTTATGTTTTCCAGACTTTAAATAATGTTTGTTGCTCTTCTCTGGACCCTATCACATCTTTCCTGACATGTGGAGCCCAGAACTGGACACAGTACTCCAGGTGAGACCTAATCTGTGCAGAGTAGAGTGGAGGAATTACTTCTCATGTCTTGCTCACAACATTCCCGTTAATGCCTCCCAGAATGATGTTTGCTTTTTGCATCAATGTCACATTGCTTACTCATACTTAGCTTGTGGTCCACTATGACCCCTGGATCTCTTTCTGCGGTACTCCTTCCTAGACAGTCACTGTATCCATTCTGTATCCATTTTAAGGATTTATTTTTATAAATATTTGAAAATGTAGTGCCTGAAAATGTAAAGTGATAGCATTCTGTTATTTGGACATTTATTTGCTACTGTCAGTATTCTATAGCAACCACTTTATATTATTCCCAAAGATTCTAGTATAATTTGTTTGACTTTTACACTTTGCCCAGACTTTAGTAGGTAAATGGTTTTTCCTGGGCCTTTGGGCAGCACTTATAGCAGTTTTACTGCATTTCATTTTTCATGTATTCTTTTGTTACCACATTACAATTGGCCAGGGTTGGCTTTAACTCACTTATTTAACTTTACCTGCTGTCACATTCACTTCTTGATAATATGTAAAAAAGTATTTAAACGAATCTACAAATTGTCAAACCAATAAGCAGATAAATGAGTAGTGTATATGAAATATTGACAATGAAAATTGAAAGATATATATATGAAACTTCCCCTGGTTATTTTAATTTATTACTTTAAACCTCAGTGCACATTCTTTTTTCCAAGGTTATCTTAAGAAGAGATGTAAGCAACTAGTCGAGTCACTGCTCGACTACTCGCTTCCACCCCCTCACCCCCCGTCCCTGCCTCTGTATCAGACACAGAAAAGGGGGGAGCAGCAGCCAGTTCTGGGAGGAGCCGACTCTGGTTCCCCCCAGCACCATCTCCGCGGGGTAGGGCAGGGGAGGCAGAGGTGTGCAGTCAGTGGGCTCTTACTACATTTAAAAAAGCAGAGGCACAGCAGTCCCAGAGACGGCGCAAGCTGGGACTGCTCATTCCTGGCTTATGCCGCCCCCAGGAGCTAACTCCGCTGTGGCTCTGTAGTTTAAATGTAGTAGGAGCTGGGCTGCCTGCATGCCCGGCTCCTACTGCATTTAAACTGCAGAGCCGCAGCGGGGGTAGTGAGCACCCCCTATCAATTATTGAGTTGATGGAATTTCCATCGACTACTCGATTAGCTAATTAAACTCTGCTTAACATCCCTAATATTAAGACATACAAATACTTGAACTGAACCAATTTCAGGTGAACCTGGGCTAGTTCTAGTGTTTTGTTAAATTCATGTGTTTGGCCATCGTGATTTTGATTAAAAACTAAATGACATTTGATGTTGTTGATTTTCACATTGAGATGTTAGGTTCAATTGAACTTGAAATTCAGAATGAAACATAGAAAAAGGGGGAATGTGATACCGATCCAAACCAAAGGCAGTATATGCATGAACCTTGAACAAAGATTTCTTTAGTTTTTGGTTCAAGTGTGACCCTGAAACTAAATAATAGGAAATGAGACCACGGACAAGGACTGGCCCAAAATGTTTGAGATTCTGAAAGCATTCTTACCTGTATGGTACATGTACTGTAATTTGCTTAACTGCACACACAGAATTATGCTCAGCCAGGGAAAAATACAAGCCATGTACCAGACTGGTTTCTTCAGATTCGTGAAAGAGAATGTGTACCTATTACAGCTTCAAAGAAGCTAAATGATTTACTTTGAATTGAGGGGTTAGGTACAGCCAGGTAATTTTTTTTCAGCAAATAGGAAAGTTGCTTAAAAATGCATTTTGGATGATGCCAAAACAATTCAGCAAATTTGAGTTAAATTTGGCAAATAGTTCCAGCTGAAAAAAATATGATAATGGTTAAAATGGAAATCAGTGGGGGGGAGGGGTCTGCCTGAACTAGTGAGGTGAATAGTTAGACAATAAAGGTGGAATTTGCACTAAAAACTAGGGAAATTGGTTACATGTATTAGAGGGGTGGCCATGTTAGTTTGTATCTAAAAAAAAACAATGAGTCCTGTGGTACTCTTAAAGAATAACAAATAAATTTGGGCATACACTTTCATGGGCAAAACCTCACTTTGGCAGATGCATCTGATGAAATAGATTTTTTGCCTATGAAAGCTTATGCCCAAATAAATCTGTTAGTCTTTAAGGATCCACAGGATTTATTGTTTTTTTTTAAGAAAATTCGTCATGCTTAGCTTAGAAAAAAATCATGTGGGAGCAGGTATGCTCACTACAGCGTTTGCTTGTATCACTGCATCTTAGCTTGCTGCAATCCAGGCAGTCCGTCCTCTTCACATTTGCATGGTTGCATGTAGATTTAGTTGTGGATGATCTCTTTAAAACATACCAAATTTCACATGCATTTCTGCTCTGTAAGTTGAAAGCAGTGGGGGTGCAGAAGGTGGCCTTTTAATACTGTGGCAAATTTGCACAATTTTATTTTTCAGTGAAGGACTGTGTAGTGAAGTCCTAAACTGTGAATACAGGCCTATTGTGTCCCTTAATGATTCAGCAAACAAGTCAGTTTGTAGAAATTGTTATGATATCCTGTGTTAAAACATCTGCTTTTTTAAAATTGCACTAAAGAGTGTTGTACTCAACATCTCATGGTGAAGTCTTAGCAGTTTGTAACTGGGTTGATAGGCAATTTTTTTGAAGAAGCAATTACTCTACATTCCGTGTAACGTACTGAAAGCAAGACATCTTTATTGATTAAAGTGATTGTTCAGTGAAGGCATATGGTCTTCTAACTTTCTTTTCCTTCTAATTAATGTATCGGTAAAAGGAAGACAATATTGGAATCTTAGCTAGTAACCATAATTGTTAAAATCCTAATTAGAACAGTGTTAACAACTGAAGTGAGGATAATGCTCTTTTATTATTAGTTCCACATTTTAGGATCAATTCATCAACTTTCAAGGCATTTACACAGTAATTTCCATGCAACATGTTTGGAAGTAGATGTGTATAATGACTGATGAACCAACTGTAAGCAGTTACAACAAATCATTATGCAGTTCAAGG
Source organism: Rafetus swinhoei (assembly GCA_019425775.1). Taxonomy (NCBI): domain Eukaryota; kingdom Metazoa; phylum Chordata; order Testudines; family Trionychidae; genus Rafetus; species Rafetus swinhoei. Next base: position 43,479,708 of record CM033432.1, on the reverse strand, counting down.
GGATACAGAGTTCCCTTTTCTAAAAATGAGGCTACAGAATAAAAGGAGTTCGAGGAAATTCAATCAAATGAGCTAGTTTTCCAATTCATACACTCCAGACTTGTGGGGAAAAGTCATACTGTGCACAAGGGAGTTCTATATTATGGAATAATATTATTTTGAAGGAAAACCTAAGGTTTGGGGATTGTTTTTATTTTGGTCTCATGAGGATGGTGGGTTTGATAGCTGTAATGATGAATTTTGCTGTTTTCTTCCCTTTCAATTCAAAGTTTATTTGGTCAAATTCTGCTGATACTTAAATGCCATTGAAGTCAATGGAGTGGTGCCTGCCCACTCAAGGAATAAATTATGTGTGGAGAATCTTGTTGTCTGTTAATATTTGCGAACTTTCCTCTACTACTTCTGTGATAGCCCCAATATGTCAGTAGAGAACATAGGATTCATCTCCCCTCCCCAGCTGTCATTTTGTAAGATCCATTATTGTAGACTCCAGAGCCACAGAGCAGCACACAGTATTTTAACAACCTTCTGCATCAGCAGTTTCATCTCTTGGGTGAATAAAATTGATTTGTTTTCTCTTTGATATTGAAAAACCAGAATGCACTTTCCTTCCTGAGCTGTGCAATGGTGGCACCTGCAGTTACAGGAAAATGTCAAGGATGCCACTCTTAAGGGCAGACATATGACAGCATCAGAGATAATTAAACTGACCAGGTTTTGTTGAGTCAATTGTCTCAGGTAACAAGATGAAGCCCGGCTGTTTTACCTAACATATCAACAGAAGCTACTTGACAAGTTGTAGAGAATAAAGTCTGCTTTTGGGTTAAAGCTGTTACATAACATAGTCAGAAATGTCCCCTTAAGGCTCATTTTGATACTCATTAACAAACACAGCATTACAAAATGGCTCCTGGGAGATGTTTTCCCCAATCCTGTGTTATAAGGGCAGGAAGCTCAAGAGGGGGTTTTGGTGAAAAATCAGATAAATTGATCCCTGCAAATCTGCAAATATCTGCTTTATATCTGGGGTATCAGCATCTGCAGATATGGATAGCTGCAGCTCATTTCTGTGGATATGAATGTGGATACAGATTTTGTATCTAGAACCCTGCAATTTGCAGATACCCACTTTATATCCACGGTAGGGATGGAAAATCCCAATTAATTGGTTAACCAAATAAATGTTATGTTTAACCAGTTAACCAATTAAAGGAGGGCAGACGTGTGTATTTGTCTGGATTGGGCTTGTATGGATTATCAAGAACTTTTATTTGGAAATCCAAATATTATTTAGTTTTCATGTAGTGTTTTTAGTTTCATACTGCCCTTGGAATTTATTGATACCACAGACATCTTATACCTGAATAACTCATCCCTCAGTATTATTCAGTTTTGTTGCTTTGGGGTGATGGTTTGCTCAACTCACTCTTGCAAAAACAATTCCACCAGAAAGGTGCTCAGTGTTGATAAAGGCAATAACATAGTAGCATTTTACTGAGTAAAACAGGAGAATGTGTTGAATAAGAATGCCCCACTGCCTGCTTTAATGGGTAAATTCTTTAGTTTATTCTATTTGTTAATAAATCTTTTTATATAAAATCCTGTCTCCTTTGTATTCATCGTTTCTTTGAAAACTGTGACATTAGCCTATAGGTGTAAGAGCGATTAAGATCACCTCTAGGCAATGAATATTTAACCTCAACCACCTGGCCGTTTTCTGTAATAGACTGCTACTTTCACTTTATTATTTTAACAGATCAATAGGTGCATTAAATCTCACAGAAAACCCAGACTTTCTGCCTGAAGTTAAATGTGCCAGCTTTTTTTTTTAATTAGTTGGTTGTCCCATAGGGTTGGAATTTCTATAGGAGAATCAAAGACAGGAAAGTAATTCACTAGAGAAAAAGCAAATCATGCAGAAAACGCCAATATCAATTTCCTAAACAAGTCATAATTTGAATGCCAAGAATGCTGTTTCTGTCACTAAACTTTAACACTATAAGCGATGCAAAGCATTGATAAGGACAGGGCTTTTACATATTGATGATTTAACTTAAAAAGATGAGAGAGATAAATTAAATCTTGTTGAGATAACTTGGCTGTTGCTTAGATGAAAGAAATGTTAACTTTGGTTGATATGAACTTTTGGTTTTTAATGTTTCATGAGAAATATGTACTGCAACATACTTTAAGTGCTAACAAGACTTTATGAACGCTTGCAGTTTTGGGATCAAATAAGGGCCAGAGAAATTGCCCCCTCTTCTATGAGTATGGAATGCAACAACCGGCCTTGTCTTTTCCAGTGCAGCTGTTTGGACCCTTGTGAGCAATAATGGGAGATTTCATTCATAACTATATGATCTGCCTGTGACCAACTTGGGACTGGTTTCTCCATAGAAAAATGATCACATCCTCTTTTGGAGGTCAGCCTTGTAGTGCATGATGTGAGCCCCATGACCTGAACATTTTTGTGTTAAAAGAAATGGCTTTCAGGGAAGTTGTCAGTGAGAAAAGTGAGGAAGACACTGGTATAATTTATGAGGAAAAGGAGACCCCACCACTCTCTCAAAAAGCAGTGGCAGTTAAGGAGAGGAGGTCCTCTTATTCCAGGGTCAAATTAACAACATTATTTAAAAGGTTACACATTGAACCCATCAAGTTCTCCACCAATACCCATGCAAAAAAAAATTGCTTCAGCCATATACTGCATGTATTTTCATTTGGTTCCAGCCATAAACAAAGATCTCAAAATCCCAAGAAGAGAACTAAAGGGAGTAGGAGACTTACTCATGTTGAGGTTAGTTACTTTGAGCCAGCTATTTAAAGATATTTAGGCATCTAATTCCTATTGATTTCAATAGGAGTTCATACTTCAATATTTTTTTAAAAATCTGTCCCTTCACCATCTTCCACATAACTAATTTTTTTCTTCCCTGTGGCCATATCACTTTTTTGTGTCTCACAAGCTAAGGAAGACAAAACCAGGCTGAGGACGCGGATCAGGGGCTTGCAAGGAAAGAACAGGTGCTGCAAGGAATGATGATGACTCAGCCAGTGGTTCTGACCCAATGCCCAGAAAGATGATAGTGCCTCAAGGAGTGGAGAGCGTCTTGACTTTCACATGCCACACAAAACCTGACCACTTTAGGCTACATCTACATTGGCCGATGTAAAGCGCTAGCAGTTACAGCACTCCTCACAGAGCGCAGCTGTGAAAACGCTATTGGGTGTCCAAACTGTCCTCTGCCAGCACATTAGCATGGCCATACTTGCAGCGCCTTTGGGAGCAGTGCGTTCTGCACAGCTATCTCACAGGCTCCTCTTCCTCTTCTGCCACACAGGTTTGTGGGGAGGCCCAGAGCTTCCTGCATCCTGTCCCAATGCACTGTGGTCAGTGTTCCCTCTAAGCTGTGAGGGCAGCACAGCGTCACAGGTGATTAATCAGCCCCACCCAGTCAGTCAGCTCCATGCAGGGAGCCCTGAGCCTCTGGCTGGGTGGGGCTGATTAATCACCTGTGAAGTTGTGCTGTCACACAGCTTAGAGGGAACACTGCCTATGGTGCATTGCTTTGCTTCCCAGAAACCCCGGCACTTCTGTCGGCATTTGATGGCATCTTTCAACAGCTTCTGTGCTACAGGTTCAGCCTCTCCAGGGTGTGGAATGGATCCCCAGCTGTTGACAAAATGTTGATAGATCTCACTAACACGTCAAGTATGGTAGTCGAGTTATTCCTGAAGCTGCAAAATGGTGAGTAGTTCAAGCAGCATTCGCCCAACATGAAATTTCTTGTGGCATTCATGGAGCAGCTGACCACGGTGGAATTAGAGCATTCCAAGGCCAACTCTATCAAGGACAGAACTGCAACATGTCACAGAAGGCTCATTGTTAACGCTAGACACAGAACTGCCACAACCCCTTTGAAAACACTTGTACTGTCCACATACCTACCACTACCTGTCCTGGACCTAGTACCTAACATACAGGAACCCCACAATGGTGAATTTACCACCAAGGGGAGCCTAGGTGCAGTGGAGCAGGGGAAAGGGCTGGGAAAACCTTTGCTGTGGGGTGTGGGTGGGCAGGTATCTCTTCATGCAGCTTGTCAGGGGAAAGGGCAGGGGAACCCTTTCCTGCAGAATCCCTTGGTGCAGCCAGGCAGGGTGCCAGGGAGCAGGGGTTATCATTTGTGCATGACCACACTGCATTCTGTTCAGCAGTGAATTAGGGAGAGTACTGCTGGGAGAAGCGAAAGTTTTAATAATGGCCACTCATTTCCACAGACAGTGTTCACCCTGGAAGACATTTTGTTGTTTAGGATGAGCAGGGAAGCAAAAGAGGGTCTTTGACGTGACTGTGGGTTCCAGCCAGGGCCATATGTGACTTGCCTTTGCACAGTGATGGTTCCTGGCACTGTGACGGCACAGCGGCGAGAGAATGTCAGCCTTCAGAGGCCAAATACCACGTTTGCTATGCCAGCAAATCTGAGGAGAGGTGCGGCACAGCATCTGCATGACACTTTTGATGAGGTCTCTGAGGCAAATTACAAAGACGCAAGAGATTGCATCAACGGTCTGTTCACCATCTGACCGACCGTCTGCTAGTAGCAGCATCACACTGAACCCAGCCTCCCTTCTGTAACCCTCCCAGCAAATTGCTTGAGTGCTTTCACAACCATTCACCAGTCACATCACTTGCAGCATCCGAGGGCTGCGAGCAGCTTGCCTCTTCACTGGTACAAAACAGCCCCGGGCTGCAAGCCTCGAAGGATGTTGAGTCCTCCTCTGAGTCCCTCTCCCCCTCAGCACACTCAGCCACTACTTCCTCCTCCTGGCATGGTCCACTGCCGGATGTCCCCTGAAACCCTGAAGTATCCATGGGGGTCATTGGAGTGGAGGTGGGAACATCCCCAAATATATCATCCAGCTCTTTCTAGTATCTGCAGGTTGAGAACGCAGCACCAGAGCTTTTTTGCAGCTCCTTCATTTTGACCCTGCACCACAGTGCATCCCGGTCACGGCACCTTTCAGTCAGGCACCTAAGGATCTGTCCATAAATATTGTAATCCCTGCATCTGGAGTGCAGCTGTGACTGGACTACCTCCAGTGACAACAGTGACTGGAGTGTGACACTGTGCCAGTTACCACCTGCAGCTTTCAAAAGGCCCTTGCTGTAAGTAAGAGCTTCGTTTGTTATATAGAAGTTCCCTAGAACTCCAGTCAGGGTTCAGGACTCAACTCTCCCCATCCCAGAGAGATTACAGTCTTGGACCTTGTCTACACAGAAAGTTACTGCATGGGAAGCCAAGTGAACCTTGGCAGGCCTTTGAATCTACTGCACATCAGCTTGCTGAGCAGTAACATGCCATGAGGACAATGCTGCAATAAACTGAAACTCTTCAGTGTGTTGTAGCCATGTCTACATGGGAGGCTAATGCCTGCACAGAAATTTGGTGTGCTGTAGAGTCAGATTGGGATCTTTTGTTCTGTATTCTTAATGGCCTTCTCCTCTGCTTTTCCTCCTGCACATGAGTCTAAGGGTATGTCTACACTAGCTCGTTAATTCGAGCTAGGTAGGCAAATGAGGTGACTGGAGTTGCAAATGAAGCCCGGGATTTAAATATCCTGGGCTTTATTTGCATGTTCCCGTCCGGTCACCATTTTGAAATTTCACTAGCCCAAGCTCACTGCCGCGCGGCTACACGCGGTAGTGAAACGTTAATTCAAACTAAGTCCTTCTACACATGGCCAAAGTGACTTTCCCGAGGGTGGCACGTGGGGAGGGAATTGAACCCAGGTCTGCTGAATCTCAAGATAAAATGTTAACTGCTGGCCCATATTTCCTCCCTGCAATCTGGCATATCGTATTTTATTTTGACCATCTTCGGTTTAAATGCTACAATTTTTCTACCGTGTTTCATGAGAGACTTTTCCATAGAGCATATATATCATGACAGGGATATGCATCCCTACTTTTCTTCCTACAATCTTCTGACATTTGGAGACAGACTGCCCCATTTTAGGCCATGTGGTACTTTAAAAATATCTTCTTATATCTCACACACTCAAATCATGTGTGTGCGTGGGTGTGTGGGTGTAGGTGTTCACGTATCACTTCTCTGACCTTTCGGTTTGTCAGGTTCAATACAATTCATTTTTAGCAACACAGTAGATTCAGATATTAACCACTTATTAGCAACTTCCTTTTTTAAAAAATAGGCCCTTTCTGTGTTGTCCCTTTGCAGGGAGATTTCCTGGGCTAGTGCACCAGCCTCAGGCAGGTTTGCAGAGGTCAGCCAAGTAAAGCACCTCCCGGTACTTTCTTCCCAGGCTGCTGCCTTGCAAACTTTCCTTCCACTTCTTAGCAACTGCTAAACAATAGCAACTTTTTGCTGGTGATCAAGCAATGGGTAATTGGTGGAATCTGTGTACTTTTGAAATTGGAAATCTAAAACAATAATCAGTTTATTTTTAATTTTTTTGCCTGAGCCTGGTCTCTCTGCCCTCTTTACCTAGCCACTTAAGGATACTGTTGTAATCTCAAATATGTGGGCATGTTTTGCAGTGTCCACATAGTAGAAGATTTTTTAAAACTACAAGGTAGGTGCTTTCTTCACATCTGAGAGCACGGTAGAGTCATTCTTGGTCCATCTTTAAAAGGATAATACTCAGCAAGACAATCTGGAAACCCTTCTCCACTCTCATGTTAAGTTTTGTACCATCATTTCATAAAAATACTAAGTTGTAGGCCTTCAGTTTAGTATAAGCTAAACTCCTCCACAAGCATGCAGAACTTCCCTGAATAATATACTCTCTGTCTGCCCTGAAGGCATGAATATGATCTTCTCTAAATTATTTGGTTCATAGTAATTTTTCCGTGAGCAGTGAATCATAATCTTTTGCAGTAATTGCTCCACCAAGCAATGGTAACCCTTCTACCTCATCTTCATATGAAGACACAAAACTAAGGACAATAAAGACTGTATTCACAAGATGAATGTTGCAATACAAAGGCAGCAAGAGTTGAAAATGCGCTAAGAGATACAATATGTTTCCATATGTGTCAGTTTGATATATTATTTTAGGCTTGTCAGCTTGCAAAATAAAATCAGAAATGGTAATCTGCTAATTTTCCATATGAATACATTAAACTAGAATATTAGCATAATGAGAAAAATCTGAATCTTAAATATTTTAAAACTGCAGATTGTTTTTATTTCATTCAGAATGCCAGGTGTCTTATTTATCAATTCAACACCTACCTACTATTCTTGACATGCTTGTCATAACCTGATGCATATTTCTTAATCTGATTTTATTTTTGCCTCCATCATTTTGGAATGTGACTCTATCAGCCTGAATATGATCTTGCTACGATAAGACTGCAGGTTTAAAATATATTCCGCTCACATGTTATTCATGAGGAGGCAACATGCTTGATCCTGTCTTCTTGTGAAGATTTAGTAGCTGGTAAACAAAACATCAGGAATGTTAAAGAAACTATGATGCAAAATGTCTTTTTTATTCTTAATTATATGATAGTAGCATTTAAAGTTTAGTTTCTAATTAGTGCAAATTAAGAGATGACACTATAAAACTCAGAATTAATTCTAAAATGGAAATTATTTTACATCACAGGGGCAACCATACTGATCAAAACCTATTAAATGCATTATTTCATGGTATATGAAAGGAAAGTAACATATGCTTGCTGGTGACAAGAGAAAACCTAGTTCATTTCCAGCAGCTAGAATGATCCCCACTAACAGCATATACCCTCTTGCATCCCCTCTTCTCCAGTTTGTTTTCTGCCTTGGGATGAATGTGCAAAGAAAAGCCTGAGTGTAGGGGCAGTTGCTTTTTTTCCTGTAGCCTCTAGATACACTAGGATCTAGTGTTTTTATTTTGACTGTAGCTTAGCTTCTTAAAAGCTGGCTCTCCATGCATATTGGCTCTTGCCCTCTCCCTCTCCCCCTCCCCCGTGCGCTGCTGCCTCTGATGCAGAGGCAACAGTGCAAGGGGGAGACAGGCGGCTCCATGGGAGCCAGTACACACAGGGAGCTGGCTTGAAAGCTGGCTTCCCACGTGTGCCAGCTCACACCTACCTCCTATACTCCCTGAGCTGCTGCCTCTCTATCAGAAGCAGCAATGTGGGTTAATCATGTAAACGACTACACGCTGATGTCCCTAGTCTTTGGGCCTGATCCTAAAAACATGGGATAAGAATAATGTTTGTAGCCCCACTGAAATCAGTGGAACTATTCTTTTGTATATAGGGCCTGATGTGAAGCCAACTGAAGTCCACTGACCTGAAGTCCTAGATCAGTCAGATCAGTCCTAGACTTACACCCCTAAGTGTTTGCAAGGTCAGACTATTCTGTACGTGATGCGTGAGTACATAACAGCATTCTACAAAGGCCTATGGGATGACAAATTTTACTACTAATTTAATAGGGGTGACACATCAGACTTTCACCTAAAAGTTCTACAATGAATATAGGTGGGGCTCTTGAACATGGGTTTGCAGCTCTGCAGTATTGCAATGGATGGCTTTCTGGCTCACAAATAAGGATGTGTGTGATAGGTCACTAGGAACCTGGTGGTTAGTGTACCTAACTTCTGGCCCCTTGTCTCTGTCATGGTGGTAAAGGATACTGTTCCTGACCTTAAACTGTGAATCTTAGGCTCTCCATCCACTTCTGGGGTGTGGCCCTTAAAGTGGTGTTGTAAAGAGACTGGGGCTCTCCCTCTCCATCCTTTCCCAGCCTAGGTCTCTCTGGGAAGGCCCTCCTTTCACTGGGTCAGTCTGCTCTCTGCACTACTGCATACCTTTTAATTTGGGACATGGCCCCTATAACCAATCATTTAACAAAAAGAGTCCAAAGGAGAAGGGCATTGCGGTTGCTCAAAAGGGTTGGGGGTTGGATAGGACACTGCCTGTGAGCCCTACTCAATCTGTGTTTCCCACTCCTGAAGCTCAACCTTCAGTCTGCATCCCTGGAGAAGGATTCCTTTCTCCTGTCTGTACACCACCCTTTAGTGGGACTTCTGAGCTACTTTTAACCTGCTCCTCCCATTGAAGGATGTTCACCAGGCCCAGAAGGGCAGGGCTACCTGGACTCAACATTGTCTATTAATGCCTTTGTGCTCAGTGTAGGGTTTGTGTACAATGCCCAACACTTGATTTTCTGTGTCTATATTTTTTTCTGATTTGATCAAAGCAGAGGATATGTAGGAGTTGTGGTTTTTGTGCAGTTCTACCTTGGACTTCTTGATCTATCTAGTATGTGCAGTCTCTCCTGTGGTTCATATAACTTGGGAGATATTGAGTAAACAGTGGTCTTGAATTCACTTCTGTGTTGGGCTGCACCATACTGACTGTGGACCCCTAATGATTTAAGTTTCTGGCTTGAGTATATAGAGGTTCAAGCTATCTGCAGCCTTTACTTTGTTAGTGAGCCACAAGCCAGCCAGTACAACACCCAGATCACTCAAGAGACAATTTCCTCCGGACAATCTCCTTCCATTATTACTTCTTAATGAATGTTGACAAATGTAAATGTGTCCTTGTCTGGTGGAATCCCCAGAGTGGCCAACAGAAGTACCCCCATGATGAATTTCAAGTGCATTTGCTTTTATGGGCACTAGACCATGCAAACTGTGGGGATGGGGGGGGGGGGTGTCTATGAATAGCAGAATGTCTGTTACAAGTTGCATATAAAATACATGACTTACGTAAATGGTGTGAAATGCAGTGCACAAATGACCAGAGAATGTTGCCTTTAAAAGGTAAGCTGAGCATGAATCAAAATCTGGTCAAATCAATAATAAAGCACTCTGTTACACAAGCTGCATTGTTAAAGTGTATAGCACTAACAAGTATGTCATCTACATCCCATATGGCAACAGAGAAGAAAATTACATAAACCATAAATGAGATTTATTTTTCTTTAATATCTGTTCAGTGAAACTCCTCCATTTTTAAAAAAAGCGCATATAAATAAAAACAGTAGTGTGGCGTATAAAGGTTTGACGGGTCATAAAATTGCCTTTAACTGCATGTAACAGGGTGGCTTGCTGTGAGGGGCTGGAGAGCCTGGGGCAACTCAAGTCACCTTGATTATAGGCTGCTCCCTGCCTTTAAGGGAAGCGGGGATTTCCCCCTAAATTGAGCTGCAGTAAGGGGAATTGCCGGAGGGTTGCCAGGTGTCCAGTTTTGAACCGGACAGTCCAGTATCTAAGCTTTCTGTTCGGGAAACAAATTGAGAAAATATAAATGAGAAAATATAAAGGTCTGGTATTTTCTAAATAAGATGTAATGTAGATTGTGATGTAATAGCAAGTGTGTCTGGTATTTTTTTGAAACCATGTGGCAACCCTAGCAACAGACAGAGTTCAAAACTCCCCAGGCAAGGGAATGGGCATTTTGAAACTTTTTATAAAAGTGCAAGAGAAAAAGGATTAACTATACTACTTATACTAACTCTCATGTATGATTAAACTGATTGTCAGATTGGAGTTCTTCCAAGAAAGAGTTCTTCTCCTTTCGAGTAATGTAGTCAGGGCATTCTTATTTTTAATTTTCCATTCCTTTGAGCATTGATCAGTGAACAACTGTTAGGATCAGGTGGGAGTGTCCCACACAATCGGTTTCTTGTGACTTTTGGACCTCATATTTTCTACTTTGTCTATATTTCTATTCATGTTCTTAAGTGAAGTTCTGCTCTTATAACACTGGTCTACAATTTTTTAGAAGTCGTCTGCTTCAGAGATAAAATGTGCTATTTATTATGTATTTTGATGTGCTGAATTCAAATACGACAATTAAAACAACTGATTGGCTACTGTTTCCAAGATATTTAAGTTTTTACATTTTACATCTATGTATATTGTGTAGATAGTAGAGTTTTAATCATAAATTGTAAACCTAGGTCTTTTCATGTGTTTATGGTTGCTTTACATGATAATATTTCACCTGTCCTGTTTATGTAACACTTTAAAAATCAGCAAAAGGGTTATATAAATAACATTTATTATGAAACAAAAGGCAAAAAACTATTAAGTACATAGTTTAGTCCTATTCAGTGTCTACTCAGCGCTTCTTGGCTTGTCTCTTGTATTCATTAAATGGAGCATCTCTTGTCACTGTCCAGCAATAGTCTGCAAGCATTGATGGGTTCCATTTGCCCTGATAGCGTTTCTCCATCGTTGCAATGTCCTGGTGAAATCGCTCGCCGTGCTCGTCGCTCACTGCTCCGCAGTTCGGTGGAAAAAAAATCTAGATGAGAGTGCAAAAAATGTATCTTTAGTGACATGTTGCAACCAAGGCTTTTGTATGCCTTGAGGAGGTTTTCCACCAACAACCTGTAGTTGTCTGCCTTGTTGTTTCTGAGAAAATTTATTGCCACTAACTGGAAGGCTTTCCATGCCGTCTTTTCCTTGCCATGCAGTGCATGGTCAAATGCATCATCTCGAAGAAGTTCACGAATCTGAGGACCAACAAAGACACCTTCCTTTATCTTAGCTTCACTTAACCTTGGAAATTTTCCATGGAGGTACTTGAAAGCTGCTTGTGTTTTGTCCATGGCCTTGACAAAGTTCTTCATCAGACCCAGCTTGATGTGTAAGGGTGGTAACAAAATCTTCCTTGATTCAACAAGTAGTGGATGCTGAACACTTTTCCTCCCAGGCTCCAATGACTGTCGGAGTGGCCAATCTATCTTGATGTAGTGGGAATCTCTTGCACGACTATCCCATTCGCGGAGAAAACAGCAGTACTTTGTGTATCCAGTCTGCAGACCAAGCAAGAGAGCAACAACCTTCAAATCGCCACAAAGCTGCCACTGATGTTGGTCATAGTTTACGCACCTCAAAAGTTGTTTCATGTTGTCATAGGTTTCCTTCATATGGACTGCATGACCAACTGGAATTGATGGCAAAACATTGCCATTATGCAGCAAAACAGCTTTAAGACTCATCTTCGATGAATCAATGAACAGTCTCCACTCATCTGGATCGTGAACGATGTTGATGGCTGCCATCACACCATCGATGTTGTTGCAGGCTACAAGATCACCTTCCATGAAGAAGAACGGGACAAGATCCTTTTGACGGTCACGGAACATGGAAACCCTAACATCACCTGCCAGGAGATTCCACTGCTGTAGTCTGGAGCCCAACAGCTCTGCCTTACTCTTGGGTAGTTCCAAATCCCTGACAAGGTCATTCAGTTCACCTTATGTTATGAGGTGTGGTTCAGAGGAAGAGGATGGGAGAAAATGTGGGTCCTGTGACATTGATGGTTCAGGACCAGAAGTTTCATCCTCTTCCTCTTCCTCGTCTGACTCAAGTGAGAATGATTCTGGTGCATCAGGAACCGGCAGTCCTTCTCTGTGGGGTACTGGGCGTATAGCTGATGGAATGTTTGGATAATGCACAGTCCACTTTTTCTTCTTTGACACACCTTTCCCAACTGGAGGCACCATGCAGAAGTAACAATTGCTGGTATGATCCGTTGGCTCTCTCCAAATCATTGGCACTGCAAAAGGCATAGATTTCCTTTTCCTGTTCAACCACTGGTGAAGATTTGTTGCCCACCTCTTGTCCTGATCTCCAATTTTGCAGCCAAAATAAAGGTGATAGGCTTTCTTAACCATAGTGGTTATACTGCGCTTTTGTGATGCAAAAGTCACTTCACCACAAACATAGCAGAAGTTATCTGCACTGTTCACACAAGTACGAGGCATCTCTGCTCACTTTGGCTAAACAGAAACATGTCCCTTTGCAAAATCAAACACTGACAAATAAGAGAGCATGACACTGTATGATTTCTAGAGCTGATATAGGGCAATTTGTTCAGCAGAGTGATGTAAGCTTCGTTATGATTGCATCATCCGTGACTTCTAGGAATAACATGATGCAATTCATATCATGTATGACGCAATACCAGCTTCAGATTGCATCATTCATTGTTTTGCCTAAAAAGCAAGTACTGTCCAAACCCAGTCATAGATTTATTCATAGATCCAGTCAAAGATGTATTTTAGTCATTTCTGGTTTAAATTGAGATCCCTTCCCTTTATAACTCACTTATCCTCTGCCATTCCCAAGTCAAGGGTCGTATATACTGACCCAATAGCATATCTTGAAAACTAGAGCCAATCAACAATTTTAAGCATCATTTTCGTTCTCAGTGACCCAGAATTAATAAAGTTTGACTACATTTATTTCAGAAGCATTTTGGCTGTAGAGCAGTGTAACTAGTAGATTTCTCTGTAGCTTTTCTTAAAAAATAATGGACTACTACAATGTGCATGGCAAACTGACTACAAGCTGTGCAATCAGGATCAAGAGCTCAATGGTAACATAGATAATTGGACTTCCAAATAGCTCAATTAAAAGCCAAAAAACTAAATTTGTGGCTATTGAATCCACTGCTATTATCATCATAACAGAAATGAAATTGTTTCTTAATTTTATAGACGGCCAAGTGAATCAAGTTGAGATTTGCAATAGGATTTTATTCATGCTGTAGAGAGAAGGTGGCATAACTTAACATTTGTCAGTGGGATGCTGATATGGACAGTGGCCTGATATTAATTTATGTTCATTTAAAAATTTTCAAAAAAATTCTGCTATGGGCAAAATTATAGACTCTCTGGCACCAGCAGAACAGTGATAATGCAAGAATCTGAACTAAGACACAAGTATAGAACCCTGGAAGCAAGATGAAAATATACTTCATTATAGTCTTTGTCCTTTCAATTCCTGCAGCTGACACTGCAAGTAAAAATATTTGTATAGAGACAGAACTCATTTCCTTAATGCACATTCCTGGAAAATATCCTCACAGTAGCAATTCTCTTCTGCAGCAAAATTGAAAATACATTGCAAAGACAAATCATTCTGGCTTTGAGATGCATAGAAAGTTTGTAAATACTGTACATTGAAAACTAGGTCAACAAGACACCAATAGACTGATATAATGAAACAATAATTTAGAAATTGCTGTACTTCCTCTAATATTAGGCCACATGCAACCCTCCACTGCAGTGCAGACTACAGAGAAAATGAAAATGTCTCAGAAAAGCTCCCAAAGAGGTGGTTGTAATGATGGTAGAATTTTGACAATTCTCTCTGAATCCACAAAACGTATAGGCTCCAAAAATCCACAGTTATCTGAATCTTACCTAACATATTATAAATAACTACTTATACATGCAAAACTTGTTTGAGAGGTTCCTAAGCAAAGATGATTCAAAATTCAATTTCTCATTAAGCAGGAAATTATGATTTTTTTTAAAGTATATATTTGTTTTCCCTCCCGATTAGGATCAGAAATTCAAAATAGCAGCAAATTTGATTCAGAAAGATTGAAACATTTCATTTTGACATTTTTAGATAAAACCAAATATTATGGCATTCCCCTTTTTCTGAACAGCTTGTTTGTTGTCCAACAGTGAAACATTTAATTTTATGGAATGAGGTTTAACTGTTAATTTGAACTAAGGGGTTTGTCTCCATCGCTCTTCTCTGCCGCGTGTAGACGCGGGCAGTTATTCCGGGCTAGTCAGTTTCCAAAATGGCGACCAGACGGGAACATACTAATGAAACGTGGGATATTTAAATCCCGCGCTTCATTTGCAATTTCGGTCGCCCTCATTAGCCTCCCTAGTTCGAAGTAGGGGGCTAGTGTAGATTTACCCTTAGTTGCTACAGTGCCTCAAAGGAGTTGTAATTCTGAGTCTCTCATGCTCCTCCTTTCCCCATGGGCCCTGCTCATGAGGCACAATGGGAAACTCATCCTCAGGGAGAGATCACATGCCTGAGTGGAAATGGAGCCAGACAGGGAGCTTTGCACTTAGGGGAGAATGGCGTCATGAAACCAAAATATTAAGTTTTTATTTTCACTTCGGAAAATTTTGCCAAAATGTGTCTCTTTCAATTTTGACATAACTCCATTATCTGAAAATGTTTTGGTAGAAATTTATCAACCAGCCCTGCTCATAATTTTTTTGGTACTTCCTAATTTTGAACGGAATAGAAATGTCAAAAAGCTCAGACTTCCTCCCAGTGTTTTACATCTCTTGCTTCTGTACCTGTCTTGAACCAAGGTGAGTTGGCAGAGGTGAGCAAAAATGAAAAAGATAAGAAAAGTGGGAATGTCATCTGAATTACCTGGAAAAAAAGGATTTGATTTGAGTTCTTGAGGAGGTTGTCAGTTCTCACTGTATCCAAACTTACATCCTATTTACTAATAAAATGGAGGGCTCCTCTTTACTGACTGTAATATGGCACAAAACTACCATTGCCTGGTTCTCCGCTGCTTTGCGTAATCACTTACACCAGTACAGAATTCTGCCAAGTCAGAATTTTGATCTACAAGTGGTAGAACTTACTTTGTACAGGGATAAGTGACTGTATAGGACTTAAAGCCATGGAGAACCAAGCCTTTTGACATACAACTGTTTTGCATGGCAGAGAGAAGGAAGAATTTTGACCCACACCATGTCCATTATTTCCTAACATGTGTGGTCATTCTTGTCAGTTGTGTAATTCAAAAGCATATTTGGCCGAATGTGCTTTTCTTTCCTTCTCTTTCCCAGCATGGACTCCGTGGGCTGATACCTTTGCTTATCTGTGAATGTTGCAGAAATTGAGTAACCTGTTAACTAATCATTGTTTGTTAAATTCACACTTAAGCATTTGATTCTTCGGAGAATTTAAATTACATGCATATTGTTTGCAAGCAATCAGCAGTTGTTCAGGCTCATAGAAACTTTTGTGGTTCCATATTATTTTGTGTAGATTAGAGGTTGGAATTGGTCAATAATAGCTCTTCCTTTGCTTAATTTTTTGAGAAAACATAGCCTACTTTAAGCATTAACAAATAAACCCTTTTTAAAATCATAGGTAATGATTTTAAAAAAAATTATGCACTTCTTAAAGCATAAGAGCAATAGTTTCTTCTTTGTTTATCAAGTCAATTCTGATTCCATCTTTCTAACATCCATAAAGAAAAAAACATAAAATATTATCACTGAAAGGAATTTGGAGAAAAACTAAATTTAATTTTTCTTTCTTCCCCAATCATCAAGGATGTTGGTCAAAATGATAATAATAAAAATGAGTCACCAATGTAAGAAGCAATGAGTAGCCTGTGGTACCTCAGAGACAAAAATATAGATAGTATTATGAGTTTTCGTAGGCAAAACTTACTTCTTCAGATGAGTAAGAAGCAAAGTTTTCTTTTTCAGAGGTTTTCTTGAGAGAGTAGTTTGAATGGGACTCAAGTCTCATAATTCTAAATTACCAGGACTAATTCTCTGTCTGTTTACAGATTTATATTAATGGGTATCATTTTAATATCTGAGCACTTAAGAGTTACTTCCCAACTCTAGTGTACACTGAAATGCCCAAATGTATCTGAACAGGAAACATCAGGGTAAGCTCATTATCAGAGACTTTTTCTTTCTCCAATTGATGTGTATCAACTGGGGATGAGTTGTTATTTTACAGGAGACAGGGAACAACCTCTCATTATAGGCTCTCATGCCAACATTGCATTTTTGGGAGAGTGAGTCTTCTTTTCACAGATATCCAGTGACTTTTATTCAGCTTCTTAATGCTCCTGGTTGTTTAGAGGACCCTGCTGTTCCTTACAAAATCACTAGAATGATCTGCTGGTGGATTTCAGGTTCAGTGTAAAGCAGTGGTGGGCAACATGCAGCCCATTGGGGTTCTATACGTGGCTTGTGAAACATTTTGTTTACTATTGCCCATGCTCAGGATTGCCACATTGTGTGGGTACCCTATTGCGGGTGACCATCTTGATTATGTCAATCTTGCAGCCCACTGAGATGAAGGAGAGCCACTCATGGAGCTTGCTCATTAACCTAGGTAGCCCATTGCTGATGTAAAGTGTTAATGTGCCAAAATAGTCCCATAAGGTACAGTACAGATTAGTTTTCCCCAGGCAAGAAATAACTTTCCCTTATTCTTATTATATGCTGAAGGATTTTGGATTATTACTTTTATATTTTTATACACATCCATACATATACACACACATGCACACACACTAGGGATGTAAGTGAGAAGTCAAGTAGTCGACTACCCGATAAGCCTAATCGACTACTCACATTTCTCTGCAAACCCCACTTGCTGCCTCTGATATAGAGGCAGAAAGTTGGGGGGAGCAAATACCGGTGCTGGGTGGAGTTGGCTTAAAAGCTGGTTCCCCCATAGGGTTGCCAGGTGTCCAGTATTCACCCAGACAGTCCGGTATTTTCGGCTCCTGTCCGGTAAAAAAATTCAGAGAATACCGGACACCTAAAATGTCCGGTATTTTCTGAATTTTTTCCCCAGCCAGGAGACGAAAATGCCGGGCACCCGGCAATCCTACAAACACTCAGCACCCGGCCTTCCTCCCCCCCCCCCAGAACCTCCTCCTGGCTCCCAACACCCCCAGGCCCCTACCCCAGCCCCATGCTTACCTGGTTCCCCAAGACTGCCGGCACAAAATGGCTGCCGGCCAAAAGACCTAGGGGAAGCAATGCTTCCTCTGGGTTTTAGTGCTCAACCGCTCCCCTGTTCCTATCCCTGCACTCACTCTTAAAGGGGACAAGCTGTTTTAATGCTGTTTTATTTTAATATTTTTTTTGGTTTAACAATTTTGGTCTCCCCCCCCCCTTTATTTCACTTCAACAGATTTTTTTCCCATTTTTGGGGGGGAAAGGGGTGTTCGGTATTTTTGTTTCAGCCATCTGGCAACCCTATTCCCCCATCACCATCTCTGTGGTGCTGTCTGCCCTCCCCCCTGCGCTGCTCCTTTCAGCTGCGCTGGGGGAGAGGAGGCAGGGGAAGCTACTGCGGATCAGCCCTTGAAATGGGAACCCCACACACAGACAGGGGCTGCTGGACCCGATGTGAGCTGGGACTGAGCAAGCCCGGCTCAGTTCCAGCTTGTGCTGGGTCCAGGAGCTACCCCCGCTGTGGCTCTGCATTTTAAATGTAGCAAGAGTCAGGCCACAGCTGTCCTGGATCTGCCTACTCGCATTCCCCACTGCTTGCTGCCTCTGTATCAGACAGGGGCTGCTCCAGCTGGGTAGGCGGCCTGGCTCCCACCAGACCTGGGACCTACCCCTACTGCACCTCTGCAGTTTAAATGTAGTAGGAGCCAGACTGCCTGCACGCCCAGCTCCTACTCCATTTAAACTGGAGAACCACAGTGGGGGTAGCTCCTGGACCCAGTGTGAGCTGTGACTGAGCACCTTCCCTAATCGACTAATCGTGTAGTCGATACCAATTTTTTGTATCGACTGCTTGATTAGCCAGTTACCAGTTAGGGTTTGGGGCAGGGGAACAAGTTACTGGTGTGCTGGCAGGCAAGATGGCAGAATCCCAGTGCTTCAGGCCACTCCCTTGGTAGTGCAGCTGCCCCCAGTGGATACTCTGAGGGCTCGCTGCCCTCAGTGACTACTCCCATATTGTGTCCCTCCGAACAGCAGCCGCTCCCTTTGCATGTCATGGAAAACTGTCCTTTTCCCAGGGCTTCTGGTTGTCCTGGCACAGCCAAACATGGACTTTGCTGTATTAGGAGCAAAGGAAGCTACATAGTAAATTTGGTGACCCTACTTCTTACTCTTTAGGAGGAGTCCTTGAACAAATGGTCTTGCACACAGACAGACAGACAGACTGACAGACACACTCCAAAATATATAGATATAACCAGGAACACTGGAACAAGGCAATACTCCGTCCTGTTGTCTCTATTAGTGGCCAAATGTCATCTGCCTCAAAGGCAATGCTCCCCTCCTTTTAATATGCTCAAGGCAAATCAAAGACTTAGTTAAATACTGAATGTTTCACTCTAGAATGAGGGTCAAATTATAGGGAGTGCATGTGTGCGTTTTCTGATTAAAGCTCTTCCCTCTACCAGCGGTATCAGCCAAAATAATCCATTTACTACTTGACCCAAACCCCCCCCCCCCCCAAAAAAACCCACTGACAACCTTTCCCCACAACAGGGAAAATATGTCCGTTCTCTATGGATAAATTCAACTGTTTAGTTTTTACTCTCACCCCTTTCTCTAAACTCCTATTTTTTACTCTTACTTTTCCAACTTTCATCTAGAATTGGTAACCTAACTACATCATTTAATACATGTTTATGCTAGACTGTGAGTCACCATTTGGAATGAATTGTGCTTTCTTTTGAGACTTAAAAATTAGGAAAAAAAATAAAATTACAGAACAGACTTTACATTTTATGTGGTTATTTTATCTTTGAATCAGTCTATTTTCTGGTCTATTCATCTAACTTAATTGTCTCTTTCTATGGTGGTTTAATTTTGAAAACATACATGATTAATCACTACAACTTAGAAGAAATTATTTCTTATATGAAACATAATCTTTTGTTATCAAATATATTTAAAATACTCTGGACATTGAGTCAAGAGCATCATGGTGTTCCATGATTGTGTCTGTCAAGGGTCTCCAGAATCTAGCTAGCTAGCTTGGGATGTGAGATGAGCTGTATTGATTCTGATTCATGCATCCTGACCTCTAAAAGTGATTCTGCAAGTGGAACTTAACTGACAATTCTGTTGCTTATTCATGAATGTAATCCAACTCACTGAACCATAATGGAATTGGCCCTTCAGAGCTTGCAGAGTAAACAGTAGTACAGAGATGTATTTCTGTAGCTGATGCAAACAGATATAGCTTTAAGGCATGGAGGGGACCACACCCTGGTGTCCTCCATCATGTTCCCAATGAAGTCAGTGGAAATTGTGAGGGCTCTCCAGATATCCTCTAGCTGTCTACTCAAGGAGTAGATTTGTTTAGTAAGAACACTCTCTAATATACCCCTTGACTATATCTACTTGTTAGTATATCCTGTAGTACTTTGATGTGGTAACTTGTATTTAGATTTTATTTCAATAGTTTGCCCTATTATGACTAGAATATTTAGGAGACTGATCAGGGTTTGTGTTTTAAAATTTCTTTAAGGGCCTGATCAAATACTCAGATGATAATCCATGAAAAGACTGTCATTGATTTACGTGAATTTTGGATCCTGTCCTGATGTAGCTGTAATCAGCTTATATATTATTAATGTAACCATGGATCGTTCTAACTTAAAATAACAAGCTAGCTTTTAGTCTTGTTGGACTTGTGCCAGGGTTACAATCAGCATGGTATGTATTTTAGGGTTTTAAGTGTTTTTTTCTTTTTATGTGTCATTGGACTTCCGCTGTTTGAAATGTCTCGTAACCATACACCTTTGGATGGGATGTAAATACAGAATTAATTTTTAAGCAACCTCTTACATCTACACGTAGAAAACAAGGTTCATGTAAGCTGGCATTGTAATAGTGAATGAATTCTATACTCCTTTTTTTTTTCTCTTACATGCACCGACATTTTCTAGTATCTAATTTTCCTCCAGTGGTAATGCAGAAGTTGCTTTGTTGTGTAAAATTAAAATTCAGTTCATACTTATTCCGTCTTGCTGACTACATTTTTATTGTATGCTGCTATAAATCGACATCAACATACTATATAGCAACATGTAGACTGAACCATAGTTAGCCAGGGGGCAGTTAATCAAACATAATATGTGGTGGGTGGTTAGAAATGTTTAGATGAAAACATGACGTTAACTACAAGGGTTTTGTTCCCTGGTTTTTATCTTTTTTCAAAACAAAGATCAAAGTCAGTGACTGAAATCTTTCAATAATGTCATGATATTTACTGAGCCAATTTCTGCTATTTGTTACTCAGGCTCTGTCTGATCCTGCAAAAGATTATGCATCTACATAAAAACCAGCAGTTGAGCTGAGGTGTGTGAATATCCCCCCTTTTTTTCTTTTGGTTTGGTGGCAGAGTGAAAAATAACATATATTTGTTTTTAAAAAGGAGCAAGATGCAGGGGGAAACCCAGGTTCATTTTCCTGATCTGCGAAGAAGAGATCTGAACATAGATCTCTTCTCAGGAGAGTACTCTAAGCACTGTACTACAGGATCATTCTCGCTCTTTCTCTGGGCCAGTGCATATTTAATTTTTTAGGTTTACAAAGAGGTTCAGCTTCAGCAAGAGAATTTGAGATCTACTCCAATCAGAATATTCCACTGCCCACTGGTGAGGGCAATATGGGAGACCTGAGTTCAAATCACATCAGGGAGAAGGGGAACTTGAACTGGTGTCTCCCATATCCTAGGTGAGTTCCCTAAGGGTGCATCTAGACAGCAGGGCTTAACTTGAAATAAGCAACATAAATTGAACTATCGAAATAGCTTATTTTGAAATTGTGAGCATCTACACAGAACTTATTTTGAAATAGAGCACTCTTCCTCCGACTTCCCTTACTCCTCGTACAATTAGGGCTACAGGAGACAGAATAAGAAGTCCTCCTGCTTGACAGTATTTTGACATTATTTCGAAAAAACTGCCTGCTGTGTAGACACAGTACCCTAAATCCTGAGCTAAAGTTTATATGGGAGGAGCCCTCCTGCTTCTCTCCTTCCACTCAACCATTCGGCAAATAAGTAGGGGAACATTTGCCTTCACTTACTTTAAAGATCCTATTAAGTCTGAGGCATAAAATAGAACCTGGGTGCCTATGGGACTTTATATAGCAGAAATTTAGGTGCCAAGGGATTTTCAGGCACCTCCAGAATTAGATGGCAGCTGAGCAAGGGTTTTCAGGATGCCATTGGCCCCTAACTTTTGATCTTAGGTTCCTAAAATGGCAGTTAAGCAGCTAAATTGCTTTGTGGATCTGGCCTTAAAACCTGATGCATAAGTTATTGAATTCAACTGGAATCTTTCTGTTGACTTCACTGTGAGGTTTGGCTCAAGTCTTTAAAGTCTTAAAGTCTTGGACTGATGGTCTTTGAGAATGATGTTCCTTTTTTTGTCTATAGAACTGGACCTAAGAAGGGTAATGGCTCTGCAGGTTTTCAACAATCTTTGCCTTGTATGCCTTGTTCTTAATCTGGAGGGTCAGAATAGCGGTATCAAGTGATGTAGAAGACCATTCTTTCTGGCAAGTCAATCCTTAGCCTCTTCCTGTAGGCTGCATATGTCAGTTCCAGTGGTGATGGTGATTTTTTTTATTTGGCCATCTTCCTGGAATGGGACAGAGCTGAAAAAAGGGCATTAACTGGAATCACTATTAAAATATTTCTAAACATATCATTTTTAATGTAGAGTTAAGGCTTACTCCCCATGATTAATTTAAGACTAAAAACATGATAGGGAGGTTGTAACCTTCCCCAAGTATCATAAACCCAGAAATTCACACTTCCCACTCCATTTTAGAGCAATACAAACCTGTTAAGGTAAGAAATGCACTGTTGACACTCAAAAACCTTTACTCTGCCTGGCCGTGAAGCTGTGCAATAAACAGATGATTGTGATTAAGGCATATTAGTGTTTGTGTCCCAGATTAGAACTAAACTGATTTTTCAAGGTATGTTAGGTTTTGTCACACTTTTCCCTTTCATTGGAAGTGCATGTTTTCATCTTTATACCCAGTCCTCTTTCATATAAACGTGCACTTTATTTCTGCATTGGCATGTAGTTTAGAAAGAAATTACAAACATTCTAGAGAAGTAGAAGTTGAATAATGATTCACTGCTCATGAATAAATTCAGTGTTCATCTGCTCTTCATATTGTGGGGAATTTACTTTTCAGCATACTAATTTATTCCTACCTGGGAAACACAGCCTTACCCACGAGGGAGGGAGGGAGATGTGTGTATATGCGAGTTTTTAAGATTTCTGTAAAAGAACAGTGCTTGACTCATCTTACCTACACTAGTGGTTATAAGGACTCCTGATATCACCCCCAGTGCACAATAAATCGAATGCTTTTAGGTGATCCTCAAAGTAGGAAAAAAAAAACCTATGGCGGATGAAGATAATTACAAATAAAATGAATTCTTAATTTAAGAAATCATTAAATAATAATCTGACAAATATAAATTCCTTCATAATACTCATTTAGCATGAGTTACTGAATACATTCTGCCTCCTTATTTTAAAGGTTCATTAACTCACTGACCCTATGTTATGAGCTACTGAAATACAGCGTTGGAATGTAGTTCTTCATCAGGACTTGGTTTAAAACCTAAACTCTTCTCAGTCACACTTATTTCCACTTATCCTTACAATAGGTTTCTATCCTCTTTTTCTGGTCTCCAGTCTCCATGTGGAGTTAAGGTAGAGTCCACTCCCAAGGCAAGTACTAAGAATATTCTGCCTTCAAAGCAGTTCTGGAACATTTCCAGACATCTTGTTTCTACAGAAGTTTTGTGTAAGATTATCCAATATGTACCAGGGGATCCTATAGCCTGTGCTGGTCCTTGGGCAAGGGTGAGGAGGGAGTGGCTCTGCACTCTGGGAAGGGGCAGGGCCATAGGTGGAATGGGAGGGCCAGAGACTGCCTATCCTCTGTGCCTGTAGCCCTCAGAGCTGCATGGAGCAAATTGAAAGGCCCATGGCTCCAGCCATCATGGCTACCACAGTAGTAGCAGTAGCATTCAGGAGCTCCAGGCCCTTTTGAATTACCAGACCGTGGGTCAACCCACCCGCCCTTTCTCCCCCCTTCCCCTCTTGAAAAGTCTGTCCAGAACATCCTCCAATTAATGCAAAATTGTTCCCTACATTATATTGTCCAATCCAGTATTGGATGGTGCTGCAGCCATTCTTTGCCTTGGTTCATATTCCGTTGTCTAGAAAACTTTCCTGATTAGAAACAAGAAAGCTCTAAGTGATGTCTAATAAAAAAAAGACAGATGGCTGGAAACACAATATATTTAGTCCAGTCTTTTTCGGAGTCAAGACCTGCTAAGATGATAGAGCTGGTAACCATCCACATGCAAGTCATTTTGCACAGATATATTGGTTGCATAGAGCAGAAACCTAGCAAATAATAAATACATCATTTATTCCCACCAAAACATTTTCTTTCTGTTTAGATGTCTGTTTAAAAGGCAGAAAAGAAATAGATCATGGCTGCAATAATAGGGTTTACAGTGGGAAATACTCATAGAAAAAAAAGTAATACAAATTACCAAAGGAAAAAATACTGTCCATCTTAGTGATCTAGAAACAGCAGCCAGATCTTAAAATGTTTTGCCATTCCTTTTGGTTGTAATATGACTTTGTTCAGGCAATTCAGTTCCTCTGCTGAAGATATTCAAAAAACTATTCATGAGGATTTCTCAGGCCTTTATGTTTTTTAAAGCATTGAGCACAAAGTTCCTTGGGTCAACAGCAATCTCCTTGATTAGAAACACAGTCTCTTCTTGTTACACCCTCCCCCACCCCCTTTAGTACAATGCCACAGCAACATGCAAAAGATTTGCATTCACACATTTCCAACAAATATTACTGTTACAGATTTCTTATGCATTGTGCATGGTCTAGTCTTCAGGGAATTTGTTGAAAGATATTGAATTAATATTAATAGTGATGTGTGTTTTCCCAGTTCTTGGAATCTAATTAAAACCTTAACTTCTTACTCCAAGATAAATATCATTTTTCCCATGGGTTTTTGGACCATTTCAAATCATAATTATATGTTTTGGGAACACTGATAATTTATATAAAAAAATAAGGGAACCCCAAAATCAAACACACAACTTATTTGGGGTCTTGTTGTTTTAAGTTTGGCATTTGTTTTATCAAATTTTAAATCTCCAGATATTATGAACTCCAGAGTTTATAGCTGGAATGTTCTGTAGTGTATATTGTTAATAGAGGAAGGTTTAAGCAATGTTTCAATCAAACGTTCATTCAGTTTCAGTGAAGGACAACTTTCATTGTAATTTTGACAAGCTAAGAGCTGCCAAAAGGAGAA
This sequence comes from Rafetus swinhoei, assembly GCA_019425775.1. Lineage (NCBI taxonomy): Eukaryota > Metazoa > Chordata > Testudines > Trionychidae > Rafetus > Rafetus swinhoei. Next base: position 43,454,836 of record CM033432.1, on the reverse strand, counting down.
GGGAAACACTCTTCCTTCCGTAATACCCATCCTGGCATTCAGTGGTTTTGTTTTTCATATAGTTTAATTTCTTAATAGCTGCAAGATAATACTAAAATTAGGAAATGTACATATAATGTTTTCTGAATTTCTGCTGATAGGACCAGCCCTTTCTGAAGATGAATGGGCTCATTACTGAACCTTGACAATGAAGGCCATTTCTACGAAACCACATTAGAAAGCTTGCATGCTGTTTTATACACAATTTGTTTGATCATTAAGGTGAACCCTCCATAAACATTGCATTCCAAATGACTGTTTTGTGGCTTTCAGTTCAATTGAAATCTACTCCAACCAGCCCCCTATGTGCAACATGACCATCTGTAAAATACAAAGTTCCTTATGTCAGTCATTATGCAGGCATAAGAGCTGCTTCCTTAGTCATCACTTATAAAATTATTTTTTATCAAACCACCCCCTGTAGTTTGACCTCAGATTTCTTCTCTGATTCCTCCTATTTTTGTAGACATTGTACTAAGCAACTACATTATTAATGGTCCATCCCTCTTGATAATCTCGATAAACTCCCAACAACTGGAAACAGTTATTTTCCATGCATATTGCTAAAACTTAATCTGATTTGATATAGAGATTAATGTAGAGTTTAAAGCACTGATCTGGGCCTCACAAGAACTGGGCTCAATTCTTAGGTTTGCTCCAAACTTCCAGTGTGATCTTGCATAATTTACATAATTTTTGCCTTAGTTCCCTCAGTAAAATAGGAGTAATATTTGCTTTCTCTCACAGTTTGCCTTAACTGTTGAGACTATAAACTCTGGCTACGTCTATGCTGTAGTGCTATTTCGGATACCAGAGGTATCCCAAAATAGTTATTCTGTGTCTTTTGAGCACACTTATTATTTCAAAATACAACAGGCACACTATTCCGACGTCCCTGTAAACCTCATTCCATGAGGAATAAGGGACGTTTCGGGAATAGCACTTTATTTCAAAATAAGTGCTGTGTAGATAGTGCCAAATTTTGAAATAAGCTATTTTGAAATAACATCAAAATAAGATACGCAATATGCGTAGCTCAAATTGCGTATCTTATTTTGATCTATGGTGAAGTATAGACGCACTCTTAAAGGCCAAGACTAAGTTGTCTCAGTATGAATGTCCTGACCCTAGCACAATGGGGCACAACCATGACAGTAAAATAGTATTCTTGATGCACCAAAATGAGATTTTTACTCCTTAATCTGTAAGGAATAGTCCAAACAGTTCACAGGAATTTCTTAGCAAAGAGTGAATTAAAATACCTTGATGGAATTGGCAAATCCAAAAATATATCAAATAAACAGTTATAAATGATGAGCTGCAGAGAAATCACTGGCTGCGATATTTCTAACACTACAGTTTTCTTCATTGATACAAAATAATATTCGCTTACTCCTAGAAAAAATATATATGGGCTAAGCCACAAATTGAAAATAAAAATAAAACATCCACCAGCTTGCTGTTTTTTATTTTCTTTATTTAATGGTCTCAGCCATTCTTCAGTATTCTGTGTGATGTTATTACAACCATAAATAATAGTAATGGTTTTCTCAATCTATTGTATTTTAAAAAGAAGCCTCAGTACAGGGAGTTTTTTGAATGGAGGGGAAAAACAATATGGGAATCAGTGAAAAAGACAAATAAAAAAAGCAGGAATTGACTCAAGTTATTTTCAGTCAGTGCAGTTGTCTTATGGGTGGTCTTAATAAAAATAAACCTAACACATACCACTTTGAAGTTCTTCTATAGTTGTCCTTGATCATTCCAACCTCACCTGTTTTATTCTACACTCTTCACTGACTAAATAACTGCCAGATTTTTTCCACATAACTGTTCGCCAACAATGAATAGTTTAAAGAGTGTAACTTTTCATATTTTTCAAAAGGATTTTCCTTTGACAGTTTTTCCCATCTTAGATTTAGGTGATTTATGTCCCTAGGGTATTTTATCATATCTTCATCACCAAATGATACCAAGCTAGTAAAATAGGCTCTTCCCTAGCACTTGTGCTTACTCTTGCCTTCTTTTCCTCTAATGATTTAAAACAAGCAATCCAGTTAGGATGTGTAACTCAATATTTATACAGATGTGTTTGTTTTACAATGAACTAGTATGCTTACAGTATGTCTACACTATGGGACAAGGTCGAATTAAGATACACAACTTCAGTTACGTTAATTACATAGCTGAAGTCAAAGTACCCTAACTTGACTTTTGGTGCTGTCCACACTCCAGGAATTTGAAAAGAGAACACATTCCCTTCAACTTCCCTTATTCCTCGTGGAAGCAGGACTACTGGCATTGACCAAAGTGCACCTCTCAGTTCGAATTAGCATGTCTTCACTAGATCCGCTAATTCAAATCTGGAAGATCGACAGCGGTAGCTTTGATCTTCTCTTTAGGGTAGGCATTCCCATACACTATATTCTGGACTATTACACACAGCAAAACTAAGAAAAGGGCAGAAAAACCCCAAAACACACCAATGCAAATTAAATGCTATGATTTACAGTAATTGAAAATAACATCATTCAGATACTGTAAACATGAACATGATGGACCAGATGTTTAGCTGGTGCAAATCAATGTAACTTCATTGAAATCAACCTCCATTTTCCAAGCTCTAGTATTTTCTCTGGGAAGAATGCAATCTAGCTCCTTTTGCAAAATGTGCTGATTCATGTTGGGATGGATGATCAGTATCACACAGAAAACTACCTCTTGAAAATATGGTAGATTATTATTTTGCTTGTAACAAATGTAGAAGTTGGATAAGTGGAATTTGGAGCCCAGTTTTGAAATACTTGGGCCCAGATAACTTCTGAAATTCACAGAGGGGATCAGAGTTAGTCTGTAACTGGAAAAACTTAAAGAAAACAACAAATAGTCTTGCAGCACCTTAGAGACTAACAAAACATGTAGATTGTATCATGACCTTTCGTGGGCACAACCCATTTCTTTAGATGAAAGTCAGATACTTATGAGAACTGAGGACTCCCTCTTGTTCTCCTCTGTTTCAGATTTTGGTTACATTTTTACTTATCACCCTCTCATCCTCTTCTTCATATGAAGCTATTTCAGAGTGAAGGAAACTAAAGATTGGACCTTCCTGGTCTGGCTTCTTTGGGACTTGAGGGGTTCCGGATCAGGGAGTTTGCCAGACCCGGGGAGGTCAGTGCTCCCCTGCGGGCTGCCCCACTGCCAGCTCCCACTGTCAGCTCTCTGGAGTTCTCCAGCCAGGACTCCCCTCAGCTGCCACCTGGCCCCACTGACACCAGGAGCTCCTGGGCCAGGGGATCCCTGGCCACGGCCTGGCCCTGTTGTGATCAGGGATTTTCCAGCTACCTGATGTTGCCGGGACTGCATGGCCACTGGAGTTCCCTGGCCCAGCTGGGATTCCTCAGTCCCAAGGTTTTCTGGGCTGGCTCCTGCTCCCAGCTTCTGGGGCTCTTTGGTTTAGCAACATCCATGGCCCTGCCAGACCCTGGATGTTGCCAGACCAGAGAATCCTGGATTTGGGAGGCTCAACCTATAGCATACAGAAGGAACCAGAAACTCTTCTACCATTGTATTGGAGCATAAGCTTTCGTGGGCAAAGACCCACTTTGTCAGATGCATCTGACAAAGTGGGTCTTTGCCCATGAAAGCTTATGCTCCAATACATCTGTTAGTCTGTAAGGTGCTACAGGACTCCTTGTTGCTTTTGCAGATCCAGACTAACACGGCTACCCCTCTGATACTCTTCTACCATTGTCTATCTCCTGTAAATCAAACAACTTTCTTGATTCACATAGCAAGCATGAATTCCCAATTATTTTACATGAAATTCCTTCTTGAGATTTGCTGATTTATCTTCAGCTTTCAGGGCTGATGAATATACGAACGTCCACATGATGAAGCTCTTCATTTCCAATGACTGTATATTTCTTGCAAATGTTACCCTGGAAAGAAAAAAAAGTTCTTATTTTAAATTGAATGAATATTGGCTTTTCATACCTTTAGGTCCAGTTTAGTTCACACTTCAAGATGTTTCAGGAACAGATAGAGACAGAGGGTTTCAAGGAAGGGGTCGGGGTTAAGCCTGATCTTCACATCCCTTTGTGGGGAGTTAACAGAGCATTGGATAATCACTAAGTCACTGGGCAATCATAATAAGATTTGCTTTCCTTGCTGGGTCACTTAAAAAGAGTGGAAAATGCTGTTGATTTTTTTCACCACTTTTATACCAATTCTTAAAATGGCTTATCTCCTGGATACAGAAATGCTAATTGTAACAATGGAAATAAAGCAATAGAACTGCTAACTTGTTGGAACTGAGGTATGACTGCTGGTAGTATTAACCTTGATGCATTAAATATCAGAAATTTCTCAATTATGCAGGGAATTGCCAAAGAAATCTTCACCAATGTACTGAAAGAAGTTTTGCAATGTATCTATACATAATGAATATAATGCCCGTGCCTTCACTATGCTATTGAAAAAATTAAAAATAAATTGGAAGTAGTTCTTTAAAACAAGTTGACAAAATCCATATTCTTACAAATATAATAAGAAAGTTGTTGAGGAAGCCACAACAGTCATCCCTTTATGCAGACTTTGTTGTTTATTCTAATCTCCATTTTCCCCCAGTGTGTTAGGACTAGTTATCTTTTGATAAATTACCATACCATTATTATCAGTTGTTCATAGACAATGGGGTCATATTCTCAATGGGTGTAGATCAGTATGGCACCACTGAGCTTAACAGAGTTACATTAATTTACTCCAGCTGAGAATTTAGCCCCGAGATTTTGAAGTTTTAATAAACTGTACAAGCTTCTACTAAATGCTAAATTCATTTTTTTGCTTCATCTAATACATATGTTTTCCCTTCAATTGCAATGTACACACCATTACTACTTTTTAATTTAATCCTTGTGTCATCCATCCTCATTCTTCCCTGTCTGGGATTATATTGTTGCCGGTGTTCGTTAAATTGTTAGCATGTTCTGTCCCATAAGATCATATGGGAAATGCTACAATTGTAGGCTTAATTCTGAACAAACATACAAAGGCCATTGTTTGGGCTGAAGGGGCTATGTGCTTTAGAGCAGTGGTTCCCAATCTTTTTTATACTGTGGACCAGTGAACCCATTCACAAACTTTTGGCGGGCTGGTAACATTTTATTTGAATATTTGCATATTCATTATGGTAATTAATTTTAAGTGGTCACATGTTGTTTTACATCACATCCGTACACACACAATACATGTTGTTGTAATGGATCAGAGTTTGCAGATATCTACAACACTAAAAAAATCACAAAGGGTACATCTACACAGTGTTATTTCAGAATAATTGATGTTACTCTGAAATAACATAGTCCATGTCTACACTACAAGCAGTTATTTTGACATAATGTCAAAATAATGGTGAGCTGGAGGACTTCTTATTCTGACTACTGTGACCCTCATTTCATGAGGAGTAAGGGAAGTCAGAGGAAGAGTGCTCTAACTCGGACTACCTGCTGTGTAGACAGAGCCAAAAGCCGAAATAAGCTTTTTTAACTTAAGCTATGCAATTGAGGTAGTTGAAGTGGTGTAGCTTATTTCGGCTTTAGCCCTGCTGTGCAGACGTACCCAGAAAGAATTCCACTCAGGCTGCTGGGTGAGGAAGCCCCTTCCCCAGGGGTGACTGATGCCTGTAGAGGGAGGGGAACAGAAAGGGACGCCCACAGAAGCTGGGGGCATGTGGGGCACCCTATTTAGAAACTGAAATTTTGTCAGGGGCCTAGGAGCTGGTGCCCCTAAGTGCTGCCACCAGTCGCCTCTGCCCCATGGGGTGGAGGAGCTGCCCTCCCCCATCGCCTTCTGTACAACCCTTGCCCTCTGTCTCTGCCTTCCTCAGCCAGGCTGCTCTTGCTCCCACATTCTCATCCCAGCGTCCCCTACCCACATCCCCCCTTTCCCTCCCTGTGACCCCTCCTCAAAATCATAGACTCATAAGGCTGGAAGAGACCTCAGGAGGTCATCAAGTCAAGCCCCCTGCCCAAAGCAGGACCAGTCCCAACTAAATCAACCCAGCCAGGGCTGTGTCAAGCCAGAACTTAAAAATCTGTAAGGATGGAAATTCCACCACTTCCCTAGGTAACCCACTTCTGCAACAGGCCTGGCCTTAGGCACTGCTCGCTCACTGCCCTGTCTGGGAGCTGCCCGGCCATGTGTTGCAGCCAACCTCAACATGCCAACTTGGCCCCTGCAAACTCTTTGGTTGGGTCTGTTCAACACTGAGTTCCAGCTATTAACAAGTAAAAGAACTGCATAAGTAAAACAATCATAAGGCAGTGAGCTGGCTTCTGTTCTCCTGGATGTATCTTCATCAGAGCCAATTGTTAGTTTTCAGTTGCAGAATTCTTTGCACTAGAGATCATGTAAAAAGCAGAAAAGAACACAGATTGATTTTTCAGGTCACAGGTTGAATTCTTGGTATTGTCAGTTTCAAAATTATTTTTGACTTTTAAATGAAGTTGGTATAACACTGTTGTAGCTGTGTTGGCCCCAGGATATTAGAAAGACCAGGTCAGTGAAGTAATATCTTTTATTAAACCAGCTTCTGCTGGTAAAAGAAAGGGTTTTTTGCTTACACAGGGCTCTTCCTCAGGTCTGGGCTCATCCACTTTGTGTCTCTTTTAACATGTAAGTTAGTGCTGGAGAGTCAGAATAGGAGGAACAGTGGAAGCTATGACAGTTAGGTTACATATATTGGTTTCAATTAGAACACCCTATTTTCCGTTGCTTATAACTTATCAGTACCTTTGCTAGTTTCAGCTACTTGTTACTTGAGCATGATCATTGTGAAGAACAGTATTCAAGTAAGAATATTGTTCTTCACAATGATCATGCTCAAGTAACATTGTTCACATTGTTTCATGCGTGTACTCAAGGTAAAGTAGGCTGTGTTGTAACTTAGCAGGAGAGCCCTGAAAGGGCTCCTCCCCATTGCCTGAAAAGGCTCCTATCCTTGCAGATGCTCTTTGCCAGTACTGTTAGCCATAAGCAGGTTCTCTTTGTTTTCTGTAGGTTAATCAGTTCCTCAATCAGAAATAGTTCTTTTAAAAATCATATTCCTATACCTCAGGTAAGCACTGAAGAAGAGTTGGTCAAGTTAGAGAAAAATGTTTCTCTTGGTAGTGTGTGCTTAGCCTAGCACTGAGTTTCTACTAAACTTGACCACTAACCTCAGAGCAAAAGACCTGTTTGTATAATAAAAGGAATCAGTGTTACATGGAGTTCACTCTTACAGTTTCAGTACATGATGATTATTTTATTACCCAATATGGACTTTCTTTGGAACGCAGTCTGGCAGTCTTTACTCAGGCAAATTCCCATTGATTTCAATTGGTTACAATGTATTTGGGACCAAAAGTAGTTAAAATGAAAAACAACACCCATCCCCAAAACAAGCAACAAAAATCTGAACAAAAACTGTCCCTCCTGCATGAGGCAGCTAAATGACAGGAAATCTATCCTTGCCTACCATTGAAGAGTTTTCTTCCCAGTTGTTATGTTGAATGGAGGGGTGATTGAAGTATGCATGATAGCCTTCAATCTGTGCCATGATTGCTTATTCCAGGCAACATGGACCAAAATCTGTGATTCTTGGTCAGTAAGCCAGTGATATGTACTCAGCCTCCAAAACAAAGTATCCTTTTATTGCACATGTGTTGCCAAACCCACTCAAACAAACTTCATGAGTCAGATGACCAATTATGAATATGGCTTTAAATATCATATTGTTTGTTTCTTTGTTTGCAAGAGGGCTGGTTTGATTTTCAAACTCTCAGGGAGAAGCACACATACATTTGAGAGAACTGCATCTGTAATATATGAAACACATACATGCACATATGGGAAGCACCCTTGAACTTCTGCCCAGAAGGACCGACAGCCAGCCTGGTAGAAAGGGGGCAGGGCCTTGGGTGGAAGGGGCGGGGTTGGGGCTAGGCAGCTCAGAGAGTACCATGCCTCCCCCAGAGTGGACTTAGTGCCACCCTTGGGGTATATCTAGACTACATGGCTCCGTCGACGGAGCCATGTAAACTTGTTTACCTGTCATATTCAATGAAGCGGGGATTTAAATAATCCCCGCTTCATTAAAATAAAAATGGCCGCCACGCTTCATAAAAATAAAAACAATCAGCTGATCCGGCACAGTGCGGCAGTCTAGACACAGATCGGTCGACAAGGGAAGCCTTTGTTGACCGCTCCGATATGCCTTGTGAAACGAGGTTTGCAGGAGCGGTCGACAAAGGCTTCCCTTGTCGACCGATCCACATCTAGACTGCCGCGCTGTGCCAGATCAGCTGATTGTCGGCACAGCCTGGCGGCCATTTTTATTTTAATGAAGCGGGGATTATTTAAATTCCCGCTTCATTGACTATGTCGGATAAACTAGTTTACATGGCTCCGTCGACGGAGCCATGTAGTCTAGACATACACTCAGTGCTGCTGCCTTTTGTATCACTGGGCCCCAGAGCAGTTGTCCCCTTTGCACACACATATACCCCAATCGCTTAGATCCTTCCCAACACATTTCCTCATCCTGGTGATGTGGCTTGGCCTGTGGGATGAAGGGGCTCAGTCATCCCGATTACAGAATGAGTCTCACCTGAAGGGAATCAGGCAGCTTCCCAGAGAGCCCAGGCTGAAGTGGTGACAAAGCCTTGCTGGAGAGAGAGCAAGACAGATGCTCAGAGAAGTCAGGGAAGCTGTGAGGTAGCTCCAAGCAGGGATAAAGCACAGAAAGCTCGCCAGAGTGGGAGAAAAGCCCAGGAGACTCAGAGGGAACTTGAGAAGAGTGATAGAAAGTGTCCCAGGGAAAGCCATAGTAAGGGAGCAGACCTGGCTGTTTGGCACAGGGTCCTGGGCTTAACCCAGAATCGAGGGGGAGACTGGGTTTCCCTCTCATGCGTGCAGGACGAGGTGTACACTCCTATAAAAAGAGATATTGAGAACAGTAAGGGGACTGCAGGCTGAGCTGGAAGCAGCTTGAGGAAGTGCCCCAGAGAGGGTAGAAGGGTTTTCATTTCTGTTAAAAGCATTTTGAGTCTTAGTTTGGATTTTATTGGCAAAAGAATTTTCCTATTGATATTGATTGTGCATACGTTTCTTTCCTGGGTGTTTTCTCAGACATTTAGGGGTGTGTCTTTCCTGATTTCCATCCCATGAAAGGTACAGCATGCATGGAAGGAAAATCTACAATGTGTAACCTACTACTGTGCTAGTAAACTCATTGTAATTAACTTATTTTAGAATTAGTGGCAGAGTCATCTGCCATTCAGTTGAAACAATCTTTTCTTTGCACTAATCTTATTCAAAAAATGGCATGAATTAGTAGCAGGACCAGAGTTGTTTTGTAAGGATATTCCTACTCCACTTCCTTTTATTGAAAATAAACACAGTTACAAAAAGTGGGGTGTAAAGGAAATAAGCAATGGCTTCAATTAGACGATCCTTCTTGGATTGACAGTTTAGTCTCTTATCTTTTGATATTGCAGAGTATAAAGTGGGTCAGCTGAGCTGTTACTGTTCTATAACTTGGTTGGAAATAGAAGTAGTTCAGGACCTTCTGCAACAAAGCAGAGAGGATGGAATAATTATTGGGTCTGTTCTTAGAAAAAGGATTGCCCTATTTAGTTTGGGGTTTCATGCTAGCTGGGAGTGAAGCAGAACAATGAGAGAATCAGAATTGAACAAGGGCAAAGGGAGAGCACTGAGTAATTTATGATGGACCATATTGGATTGCATAGAATTTGGTTTTTATATAGTTCTTTGCATCTTGAAGGCCTCATGACACAATTTACAATAGTGGGTTACATTGTGTGTACTCCAGCATCTGTCTTTAGTGGTTCAGCAATACAGCTATGAAGGATACACTGGAAGGGACCTTGAGAGGTCATTGAGTCCAGTCCCCTGCCCTCACAGCAGGACTGAGTACCATCCCTGATAGATTTGCCCTAGATCCCTAAACAGCCCCCTCAAGGATTGAGCTCACAACCCTGGGTTTAGCACACCAGTGCGCAAACCACTATCCCTGCCCTCTATGCTTTTAGAGTCTCAGCCTTTTTTTACAGTCCTGACTAAAGAATTACATTCGTGAGAAATACAGTTATGCATATTTATTAATATGAGCTATTAGAAACAATTGTAAGATCAACAAAATACTTAAACTATATAAACCATCTGTAGCAAGAAAGTCTATTGAACATATAAGATAAATAGAAAACATTTCCCATATGGCAAATCAACGAAAAGAAGTATACAGTTACAGTATTACAAGACATGGGAGCAGAAAGCACAACAATTGAGTAGCTCTAGCATGTATGAGAACAATAGTAATATAACTTGCATCAGTATTTAGGGGGAAAGTCCAAATGTCAGTGATGTTGTATGTTGTATGCAGTGGTGTTATAGCCAGATAGGTCTCAGGATATTAGGGAGACATGTTGGGTAAAGTAATATCTTTCCTTGGATCAACTTTGGTTAATGGGATAGACAACCCTGGATGCTTAAAATCATAACTTTGCTGGATAGTAAAAACCATGGAGTTAATGACGATACTGGATTTATGGTTATTACAACAATAGGTGACACTAACTCTCCTTTTTGTCTGATGACAGTAGAAGTGTTGATGGGCCACTTCATTTGAATAGTCTCTTTACAATATGTATTATCTACTTATGCTGAGCAATCTGTTCCATGTTGTATGTAGCTGTAACACTGTGGCGGGCAGAACAGACTCGCCAAGCCTCTGGACAACGGGGGTCCCCAGAAAGGGTGGGGCCCCAGGCAGCCCTCAGCAATGCTCAAAGCTCCAGCAATAATTTAAGCATCAATGTGGCCAGGAACCCCAGGCCCTTTAGAATCACCAAGCCCCAGGGCAGTTGCTCCCTTGTTTCCACCCACCCACCCACTTGTTGGTGAGCCTGCACTCTGGTTATGTTTCCCATGCCCAAGCAAGAACTCTGTACGCTTGTCTCTTTCACCAACAGAAGTTGGTCCAGTAGAAGGCTATAAAAAATATCAAATGTTCCACACTTTTCCTTAAAGGATATTAGCACCAAATAACCCCAGGGGTCAGCATTCTCAGCACATGGGATGCTCAAACCCTTAGACATTTAGGTAAAGATTTTGAAAATAGTCTAGGAGATTGAGACATGTATCCCTTCAGTTGAAACAAATGGAATATTGGTGTCTGCATTTCCTTGATTACTTTGAAAATGCCATCCTAAGTATATGGATTTTTTTTATATACAGAAAAAATGGTAACATTACCAAGCATGTGTAGAGTGCAAATGAACGTTAATGGTTCTTACTCCAGCAATCACCAGTCAGAATGTATTGAAGCAGGAAATTGCAATTTGTGAAACCTCTCACAACAAATCAAAGGTCTCTTTCATGAGAGAGGAAGTGTGGCAAACCACAACACTTGGAAGAAACAGTTGGACTTGTTTCACTTTGCAGAAGTGTCATGCCAGATTTAAAAAAAAATCTTTCTTCTCAAATGGCACAGAAATGCCAAGTCCTGAAGGCAGATAATGTTACATTTTTAAGTTCAAATCCTCCTTTTGAAATATTAAATACCATTGTAACTAGCACATAATGGATGGGAAGGATTAACAACTGTTAAATATAATACTTTGCTAACATCAGAGTTCCATGAATCATTCCTTTTCCACAGCAAACTGATGTTTTATTATTTGTAATGTTATTTCTCATACTTCAATGCTAACCAATAAGAATGCAAGTTTCTTTAATTTGTTCCAGCTTTACTGTGCCATTTTATATCATGGCATAGATTGTGATTAATCCTGTCCTAGTGAAAAAGGAGGGAGTAGAAGGAGAAAAGGAACATTCCCCAGCCCTGCTCAAGATTCAAATGTAATCTGTCCTTTTATTTTCATGGAGAAAGAAAGACAAGATGCAAAGGATGCAGTTTAATTAGGCTGCGACTTCATTCGCTTATCAGATCTGGGGAATACCTTGCAATAAATCACACAGTGCAGGTTATAATTCTTTGCTCAATAGTTTCCTCCCAACATGGGTGGGAACCCTGATCAGGTCTCAATCTGCTGGGACCTTACCTCTCTCCCTTTGTATGAGGGTTAAGAGGGAATGGAAAAAAAGGGAGGTTGTTTACCTGCTGTGTCAGCTGTTGGGAGCCTCAACTACCCTTCTTCCTTGGGGCCCTGCAAATGAACTTCCAACTCCTGTTTCCCAGGGATCCGTATTCCCTTGCTAATGTGTACCTGCACCATATCTTTGCTAAACCTGATATTTATTAAATTGCAACGGTCACATTTTGGGGTACAGTCCAGTCCAGTCCAGTGGGAGGTTATGTCATTGCCTGCTTTGTAACCTTTCAAGGCACTGCTCCCTCTCATCCAGCTTGCAAGCATGCACTGAGTGCTGGGTTAAGCAGTCCTGGGTCAGGAAATGTGGCCCCAACAGCTAGCTTGTGACACTACAGCCACACTCTGATCTCCATCTTGGTTACTTTTGTCCAAGTAACCCCAACATACCCCCAGTCTGGAATTTCCTCAAAACTTTCTGAACCATTCAGAGAATTCAGTTTCTTTGCTTCTTTCAAGAGAGAAAAGCACAATAGAGATTATTAGTTTAACTGGGGTAAATGCAGCCTTCCTTTCAAACACCACCCTGAGTTGTATATTGTAAAAACCAGGTTTATTAACAAAGGGAGATGGATCAAGTGGTACTAAGTAGAAGAAACACAGTTAGGGTTACTAATAAACAAAGTAGAAGTATGCTTTCTGATCTGCCTTCAGTAACTTACAGTCTCTGTTCAGTTTTCTCACCAATCTGTTTCTAGATATTTCATCTGTTTTGGTTGAAAAAACATCGTTCTCAGCTTGCAAGAGTTCTAGCTCTTTCTGTCTCTCCCCTAATGGATTCCAGGATAGCTTCTTCTCTTTCCTTCCCTCCCCAAGCGTATTCATTTGTTATCTGATAACTATGTGTTACTCTTCTGACAAAGCCTACTTGGATTCACCATCTTTGGTTCGCACTGTTAACCTTCCCCTGGGGTTGCAGCAAGGTGTGTGTCAGTCAGTGCCTCTACCTGGTCCAGTCACTTTGGCTACGGCTAGACTACGGGGGGGAGGGGAGGGGTTGGGATACCAGAGGTATCCTAAAAAGAAACGCGTTTGCTCTTCCGCTTTTTTTTTGCATTCTACGAGGAAGAAGGGGGCTTTCGAAAGAAGGTTTTTCCCAACATTTGGCCCAGTGTAGATGGGCCAAATGTTGGAAAAGCCTCTTCCAACAAAAGAATCGGAAAAAGGTACACAAAACGTGAAATGCATTTTGCGTACTTTTTCCGATAAAAACTTGTAGTCTAGCCGTACACTTGAGTCCCCCCCCCCGCATTGACTCTGCTTAGGTAATCCACCTTTTCCCTGCTACATAATCCAAATGCTGTAGGGGTCCTTAAAGGAGTCAATTCTTTTTTTCTCCTATTGTCCAGATAGAGAGTCACCATATTCAGTTGTGCTGAGCACACTCCTGGTATGTAATGTGTGAAGGACTCAAGCACTAGCATCAATGGAAAAACCCTCCAGGAACAGGGGGATTGTGTTTGTCAGAGCTGGACTGTTGCAGGAATGAACTAATGATGGTGAGAGAATTAAGGATGTTAAATTAGATTAATCAACTAATCCAGCGTTTCCCAAACTATGGGCCACGGCCCGATACCGGGCCTCAGGAAAAAAATACCGGGCCTCAGCGTGGTTGCTGGGGTGTTCCGGGCTTCCGGAGTGCCCGTGTGGCGCTGAATCCCCCAAGCCCTCGGCCGACCTGGGCGGAGTCTGCAGCCGGATGTTCCGGCTCCTGGCAAAGGCGTAGCTAGAGGAGGTCGGGGCGGGGGGAAGGGGAGAGCCGGCCACCAGAAGCAGCACTGGACAGGGGAATCGGGTGAGTCCGGCCTGGGGATTCTATTGTGCCCCCCCCCCACGCCTCCTCGAGTAGTTGCGAATTGTCTGGCTGGTAGACACACTCATGCAGCCTGAGCACATTTACCAGCCAGGCAGTTCGAAACTACAAACTGATACATCTAGTAATAATACAACTTACCTAATGAGAAAATACCAGACATGTTATATGTCTGGTATTTTCTCAGTTTGTTTTTTATGTGTTTATATTTTTGGGCTGCAAAAACAGTACTGAAAAAAAAAGGGTTCCAACTAAAGTAAAAAGTTTGGGAAACCCTGGTCTAACCAGCTTTCTGTCTGTCTTACAGTCCATTTATCCAATCCATATTCCTTAACTTGCTGGCAAGAATATTGTGGGTGACCATATCAAAAGCTTTGCTAAAGCTGGCACTGGGGGCTTTGGGAGGACCAGAAACAATGTATTTGAATATTTGTCATTTGATTAATGAATATGCAAATATGCAAATGAATGTTACCAGTCCTCCAAAAGTTCGTGAATGGATTTATTTGTCCCCGTGTCAAAAAGTTTGGGAACCCCTGAACTAATCGAATAGTCAATGTAATTTGCATCAACTATTCAATTAGTCGATAAGGGAGCCTCCGCCTTTAAAATGTAGCAGGAGCCTTGCCAGCCTTGTTACAGTTCAAAGGCAGAAGTGCTGCCGGGAGCATGGCCAGCGGGAGACTCAAACAGTCCCTCCCAGAGCTCTTGTACATTTCAAAAGTGCGGGGCCAGAGGGGGACTGTTTGAGTCCCCTGCTCACCCCAGGCTCCCTGCAGTACTTCTGCTTTGAAGTGTAGCAAGAGCCCTGCAGAAGCACTACCAGTTCCCCACTACACCCCTACCCCTTCTCCCTATGGAGACAGTGCTGGGGGGAATGGACTTTTAAGCAGGCTCCCTCCAGTATTGAATCCTGCTCCCCCGCTTGCTGCCTGTCTCCAACAGAGGCGGCAAGGTGAGGGGAAAGCGACTAGTCGATTCACTAGTCGACTATCTGATAAGCATTTGTTTATTGGATAGTTGACTTGTCTAGTCGCTTACATGCCTAGAGAAAATATGTTGTAAAAGTGTGACCAATTGTATCTCTCTTCTCTCCCCGAGGGGCAGACCCTGGGTCTTCTGAATGTTGTAAAGGTAAAAGCAATGGGCATTATAGTAAAAACAGATAAATGTGCCTGTGCAGGCACTATTCTTCTGGGAGTTGCTGGTGGGGGATGGGGGCAGCCCTTCTTGCAGCCACAGTTCAATTATTATTTTGTAACTAGAAGCTTTACCTGGCATTGCTCAGGTCCTTAACTCAAATAAGTTTTGTTTTTTCTTACTTTAAATCTTTGTTCTGGGGTGGGGCTGAGTTAGGGGGTTTTTAGGCAGGCTGTCCCGGGGAGAGAAGACTACCCAGCTCTCCCTGACTGCAGTAGCTTGGGTCAAGTGAGAAGCGCCTTTCCATGGCTGTGGCAGTGGCCACAGCTGGGGGAGAGGTGCATGTTCCCTAGCTGGGGGACAGAGATACACAGATAAACTGTCTGAAATACATAGTAGGTAGCTGTCCCTTTCTCTGCCCCTAGCCCTTGCTGACCCAATGGGGTTATAGCTGACCTGTTCCCCATCTCTGACCCCTTGCTGCCTTCCTGTGATCATTCTGTAGCGTAACTCCCTCCGACCAGACCCCTCCCTTTCCATTTTATGAAAAACAATCAAATTCTATGCACACCCCATTATTCTGGCACAACCAAACCTTGACCTTGCTTTAAGTTATGGTAAGGGGAAGCTGCTTACCATATCTGGTGGTCTTTGCTCTTACCATTTAGGAGGAGTTCTTGAACAGGCAGTCTCCGACGTAAAGGCAGGCAGACAGATGCACGTTTCTAAAATAAATCGTAAGATCTATTACTAAGTAATGGTATTTAAACATTATGCAGGATAGCAATTTAAGCACATAAATATAATTCGTAAAAGCACTTGTAGAGTACTGCTTAGAAGAGTCACATAATAAAGCCCACCAAAGCTACACAAATAAGCTGAGCAACAGCACTTCTGTGTATCTTGCAGATAGTTATGCTGTTTCATATTTGCTGATCCTACACTGAGAAAAGCATGCTCTTTGTATATGATGTCAAATGATCACCAAAACCAACAAACAATCAAACAAAAAACCATACAACCTCACTGTCTCTCTCTATGTTGTTGGATTTCTGTATTGCACAAATGTCAAATTAGAAAAACAGATGAACATCTATTTAATTGATTACTTTCTGGAATTAATATTTAAGAACTTTTTTGCAGTTTGTAATTAATTAATTAAGAGTTAGGAACGAGTAGTCCACCATTGGTAAGAAAATAAGTCATGAAGTTTTTTTGCACTGTAACTGGGTGTTTTTTAAGCAAGTTCTAAATATTTGCTCCTCTGATTTTTGTCTGGGCTCTTTCATGCCTGTCAATGTCCCTGGCCTAATATTGTAACATGAACGGTGTCAGACTGAATCTTACTCATGGAATTAATCACTGCTGCATGAAGTCCTAGAGAAAGAAGCAATTGGACTCTCTCTCTCATGGGAGTCAGTTAGGAACATACTCCCTTTTGTAAATATTCCAGAAAAGTTGTCATATTTTGCAGGGTAATACCTCAATTTTTTTATCACATTGTCTGTAGTTTAACAGTATGAGCAGTGGCAAATTAGCCACTAGGCCAACAGATCCTGTGCCTGGGAGTCCCAGCCAATTGGGGCCGGCTGGATAAATGGGCATGCCCCAAGCTCAATCCCTAGCAGGAGTGCCGGTGGGACTGGGAACAGTAGGCAGAAGAGTGGGGAGGAAACCCACTTGCTGGGGCCCTAATCCACCTTTAAGTATGAGCTCTTTCATATTGTGCATGTATTTGGTATATAATGAGACTTCTTTGTTAATCTCTTTTAGGTCCCAAATAAATATTGCAGCAAGGCATGGGGGGAGAGGAGAAGGGACTGTGCATTGGCCTAAGAGCCCCAGTGCCAAGTCAATAATTCCATTGTCTACTGTATCAGATCCTAGGTGTGCTCTGTAGATACTTGCAGATGTAACAGTGTGATTACATATACGACTGAGTTCCACAACTGTGTAGGTCTTTCTCCTGTCGGCACTAAGGACACTTTTGGAGGAATTAAGTATCTGCCTATTATAAGTATTTCATTGAATGGGAAGACATTGATTACATTGGACTTCATAAGTAGCCTCATTGACTTCAGTGAATCAACTCACCCAGGAGTAAAGATTCAGTCTGTGAAAGACATTGATGAGCTCTATTGTAAGGGTTTTGTTTGCCTGGGTTTTATTTATATGTAACTTTGAGAAATACTGGCCAAATTTCACATCATCTAAAATGTACAAAACATCATTTATGATCTTAAGCAGGCTGCATCTAATCCCCACTGGTGGAAACAGGCACTGAAGCTAAAATACTAATCAGGCATAGCTTATTGGATCTGCAAATGACAGTTATAGTCAGTCATTAGAGGTTTCCAGAGAGAAGTGTACCGCCTCTGGATTTGATAAAGATACCTGTTCTGTTCATGACTACTGGTACTGGGAGACATAAAACCACATTTTGTACAGCTTGCACCTCCCAACTCAGGGACTCTCATGTCCAGCAACATCTGTAGTCCAGCATGACCACGGATGGCCAGCAGCTAGGAGCCCGGTGCAGCCCAGCGAGTCTGGTAGCAGCCACGCCTCAGCAGCACGAGCAGCAGCGGAGTGCAATCAGGGCTGCTTGCTGCCCAGCAGCGGGGCCGGGGCCAGGACCAGGAGGGGAAGCGTGGTGTGGGCCACGTCAGCATGGGCAGCAGCACAGCCATAATACCCTGGGCAGCAGCAGCGTGATTAGGGTTGCCTGCCCCCCCGGCAGTGGGGCCAGGGCTGTGACCATAGCAGTCTGGGAGGGGAAGATGGGCTAGGGCTGCAACAGCCCGATTGGGCAGCGTGCTTTGTGGCTGGCAGCAGAGCCAGTGCTAGGGCTGGCCAGCAGGCAGCCTGGCATGGCTGAAGGAGCCGGCAGTGGGCTCTGAAACTGGTGTCAGGGAATTTCCTATTGTCCAGCAAATTCCCTCATCTGGGATCAGTCTGGTCCCAAGGGTGCTGGACCAGAGAGGTCCAACCTGTATAATAGTGAGTGCCCCCTTCAAGAGATTGCACCCATAAGTCTATGAAACTAATGGGATCTGAAATACTCAATCAGTGGTTATCATCTAATTAGGGATGTAAGCGACTAGTCAACTGTCCAGTAAGCAAATGCTTATCAGATAGTCGAGTAGCGACTTGACTTGTCGCTTCCTCTCACCCCTTGCTGCCTCTATCAGGCTATGTCTAGACTGCAGGCTTCTTTCGGAAGAAGCTTTTTGGGAAGAGATCTTCTGAAAAAACTTCATCTGAAAGAGAGCGTCCACACTACCAAAGCACATCGAAAAAGCAATTTGCTTTTTCCAAAGATAGTGTCCACACTGAATGGACACTGTCTCTCATTTAAACTGTGATTACTATGGATGTCCCTGCTCACCCCTTGCTCTCTGCGGCACTCCCCCCCACCCTGCTGCCTCTGTGAGAGGCAGCAAAGGAGGGGACAGGAGCCGGTGCTGGGGGGAGCCAGCTTAAAAGCCAGTTCCCCCCAACACCAACTCTGAGGTGTATCCTGCTCCCCCTCCCGTTGCCTCTACCAGCGGCAATGGGCGGGATAGGGGAGACAGCTGCGAATCAGCCCCTGTCCGCAGTGGTCCCAGCAGGGAGCTGGGCCCCCCCATGGACAAGGGCTGTTGCCACCAAACAACTCCGGTTTGCTGTGGCCAGGACCGGTTGCAGGCAGGGGCACTCAGGCTTCTCTGGCATCAGCCCCTGTTCGTGGTAGACAGAGCTGTCTGCCACAAACAAGGGCTGCTGAACTCAGTTCCAGCTCAGGTTGGCTCCTGGAGCTACCCTCACTGTGGCTCTGCAGAGCGGTGCTTATCAACTAATCGTATAGTTGATAAAAATTGTATAAATTATTTGATTAGCCAGACAACCACATTTTAACATCCTTACATCAAATATTTGTTAATTGCTTTCTTGCTAATATTTTTGAGAAAGTTACACGTGGTACAGCTCTAGTCACCTCATCTCAAAAATGCTACACTAATAGAAGCCATTCCAAAGATGGGCAAGAAATGTGATTTTCTTTTTGTGTGTGTATGTTCTTATGTTCTGCCTTATCTTCTATGAGTCATACCAAAGCTCTTCTTTCCCCACCCACACATACCAGTTTGCAGATGAGAAATAAGTGTTTGTTGTATGCTTAGTAAAAATGCTCACTTTCCTATTTATACAAAACTGTTCAATGCCAGCCTTTGTTGCAGTTTCTTTCAAAAAAATAAGTAAGATGTTTAATATTCATGTGGAAGTGTGTGGAGAATGTTGATTCATGTTATAGCTCTTTTTAGTTAAGGATGCTGGACTCTAACCAGATGCATGAACAGAGATAATGGATGCCTGGTATCTCTCAAATTTGTTTTTAACCATGACATGCCCCAAACCCTTGCCTTAGTTTTCATTGATTTAGTGCCACACTCAAAAAATGGAAAGTAAAATTAGTTTCAATTTTCTTTACACAACCACAAGCTTTAATCACATTGTAGCAAGTTGTCATGTGCAGAATGTGTAAATACCAGGTGCAGATCACCAGGTAGGGATAACATTTTCAGTCTGCTTGCTACTGTAAAAAATGACAGCTTCTCCTTATGTTTTCGCTTTGTCCCTTTATAGCTGCTATTCCATCAACTTCCTGAATGGAAACAGTGGTGTAGCCTATTTCTTTCAACAGCAGATGTGTTGTGTGTTATGGGCTTCATTGAGAGTTGGGGACGCATTGGTATTCCTGAGAGGACTTCTCTCCCTGCATTGTACACTTGTCTCTTCCCTGAGTTCTGAAAGGCTCTTAGGCTTGATGCTAGGCTCTTTGCTCAGCCATTGATTCCAGCTTCCCCCATAAAGCTTCTACTTAACTGCTAGACCCCACAACTCTGTAAACAGAGTAGTCATACCCATACAGTGCAAGCTATCCATACTTGTGTCTTGTCTTCAGGCTGTTTTCATTCCTATCCAGAAACAATGAGGAATCCTATGGCACCAGAGGCCAAGTCTACGCTAATAAACTATTTTAAAATCACTAAATTTGACTTAATAATTCCCAATTTTACCAAATCGAAATAGCGTGTCCCCATTATGGCAAAGCCTCAGAATTAGTCTAAGGCAGGCTACATTAATGTGGACACACTACCTCGACTTAGAGCCCCAGAAAGCTCTGGGGAGTAATTAGTTCAAATTACTCTGGAGAGTAGATATTTTGAAATGGCAGCACTGGAGCATCCACACTAATGCTATTTCAAAATAATTATTTTAAAATTTTCATTATTCCCCAATAAAAACAAGAGTACAGATTTCGAAATGCGCGGCTCCTTATTTCAAAATAACTGTCTTGGTAGGGTGGATGCTCTGCATATAAATTCGACCTGGGGGGGTTATTTCTAAATAAAGCCCTACTGTAGACTTGGGCTTAGAGACTAAGGGTACGTCTAAACTATGTTCTAGTTTGGAAAGAGGATTTCGAAATTCCGTGGGAATTTGCATATCTTCTTCCGATCTCACTTTTGAAAGCAGATCTTTCAAAAGTGAAAATAGTCTGGATGTGGTTTTTTGGGGGGGAAAACTGCAGAATTTGCATATCCTCTTTTGAAAATAGAACGTAATCTAGACATAGCCTAACAGATTTATTAGGGCATAAGCTTACATGGGTGAAACCCACTTAATCAAATTTATTGGAGTGGAAGTTACAGAAGCAGGAGTATATATAAGAAAGAATTTGCTTGTGTTAATGAAGCTAATCGAGTCAGGGTAGAAGTGGGTCATTCACAATATTTAGTCTGGAGATGTGAATATTGAGAAGGGGAAATTGCTTTTGTAATACATTTACCAGTAGAGATCCTTATTCAGTCCTAAATTGATGGTGTTGAATTTGCAAATTAAGTCCAGTTCAGTTGTCTCCCTTTGTGTCCAGTTTTCAAAATGCTTTCGTAAAAGGATGGCTACTTTCAAATCCGTTACTGAGTATCCAGGGAGGTTAAAATGTCCCCTTGCAGATTTATATGTGTTACTATTCTTTATATCTGATTTGTGTCCATTTAGAAAACAATAAAGATGTTGTTTTTTTTCCATGTGAAATACAGATTATAGCATCTCCTTTTAAAAATTCCTTTGGATACCGACTTTCTCTACTTATCCCCATTGTCTTTCTCCCATGCTGCTCTGCAAAAGGTCTAGTTTCTGGCAATGCTGAGTAAGTAGCTGATTGATGGGAGTTACATTCCTTCTGCTTCCCCATGATCATTCAGGGGCAGAGGGAGGTCCTGCATCTTTGATTCAAAACCCTCCTACTTCAAAGAAGCTGAATCTAATTGATTGCAAGCTTTGATCAGGACTAATGTCATTTTGCTTTTTTTCATGATGTGATGTACAGGCACCGTAGATGTTAACTATTGGTTTAACAAATAAAATGTACTACAGTATCTATTTCCCCTACATAGCAAAGTATAAAAAAAATAAGTTATAATTTGCACTTTTCTTTCTCCGTAGTACAGTTATTTAATTAGTCAGGTGCTCTAAGACCGAGGAGATTAATGTGAACATACTTGAGTTCAGGTTGGATTGAGTTAAGATTGAATCTGAATTTCCAAACCCAAGTAAAGGTTATTTTCTTGTGATCTTTCCTGCATTTAAGTAATGGTCTTTTCAGAGTTTGACTGTGACAGTATAATGATATTGATTGAGGAGTGAGTCTGTATAATTCTGTGTGTGTGTGTTTGTGTGCGTATTTACATAATGCATTTTTTTATTCTTCCCTGGATCATCTTAACCACTTTTTGGTTATGCAAATTTTGACAAATAAAAGCTTGCGATAAATAAGAGTCTTTAGAACTGGGCAATTCCCAGTAAAAGCAGGTTTGTTTGGTAATAACATTTGAAAGAAAGGGACATCATCTGTACATATTTTTTATTAATTTGGACACAAGGCAGGCTAAAGATGTGAAAGGCAAATAATGTTCAAATATGTTCACGGGCATATTGCCTTTAAATGGAGCTTTTGGGATTCCTGTCCTTGAACATAAATGCATGCCACAAGAAAACAAAGCAAAACATGACAGTCTTTCAGCAGCATCAGAACACCCCAGGAAACAAGTTTGTCTAATGAAGCTTTAGGATTATATTAATAAGTACTATTTTGTTGAAGCTGACAGTTTCTGAATCATACTCTCTCAGAGACAAAGTACTTACGAATGTTTATGAGATATGGCCAATGGAGGTAAGAATGCCACAATTTGGCTCAAATGCTATAATGATTCTGTTTATGGAGGCTGCCATTAAAAAGTCAACATTTGCCAATGACTGTCATATACCACAGTTATTTCTTAGGCTATGTCTAGACTGCAGGCTTCTTTCAGAAGGAGCTTTTCCGGAAGAGATCTTCTGGAAAAACTTCTTCCAAAAGAGAGCATCCACACTGCCAAAGTGCATTGAAAAAGCAATCTGCTTTTTCGAAACATAGTGTCCACATTAAATGGATGCTATCTCGCATTTCAGCTGTGATTACTATGGGTGGAGTGGCCACCAGGGCACCTGTGATTTTTCCTCTTTCCTCTTCTATCGAAAGAACTCCCTCTTCCCTGTCCACACATGCCTTTTTCCAAAATAGCTCTTTCGGAAAAAGGCTTCTTCATAGAAAGAGGTTTACCAATGTCAGAAAAACCCCTCTGTTCTTTCAATTTTTTTTTCAAAAGAACATGATTGCAGTGTGGACATAAGTGAGGATTTTTTTTTAAAATGGCCATTTTCCCGAAAATATTCTGTAGTGTAGACATAGCCTAAGAATCAGGTCCAGTGTTTTCATACAGTGGCTAAATTTGGACCATTGACCAAAACTAGCAGTCAACATGCTGATGTACCTAAGAATAATTTATTGTGGCTATGTTGTTTATTTTCTTGAACACTGTGTTAAAATTAAATTCCAGCAAAACACAGAGACTAGGGGAAAATAGAGAGGGATATGAAGCTGTCTGCATATCATTTTCATTCTCTGTATTCCTTTTTTTTTGTCCTCCCTGATCTCTTTTTCTGAGACTTTTCATAGAAGTTTATGCAAAAACATAGGTCTGCACCATAGAAGATTTTCAAGAGAGTACCTTTATTTCATTTAGAAAAGCCCTGTGTACAGGACTTCTTCTTAGTACCTAAAGTACTCTGCCTTTTATGAGTTTTTGGTAAAATAAAATAGCATGGTCCTTTTTGAATTATCATTCAAGGATGAACCCTTTATAGGAATTCTATGGTGTATTTCAGTGTAATTCAGAAGTACTTTAATGTGCAGTAGTACTCTTAGATGAAAAAAACTTCATAAACAACATGGCACAGCACAATGAAAAAGATATTTTTTCTGGAGTAGCTTCAGTTTTTTCAGCAGTTTTGAGTATTTCATATAATATCCATCAATGCACTTTTAAATTAGACTTTAATTATCTTTTTGTTATTTATGATGCATTATATTCTTTCTGAGCCTCTGACTTGCTCTAGTGCAAAAGCCATTAATTTCTGTTCTACCACTTATTTCATATTGTTCACATTAGCTGGAAGCTTTTCCTTTCTGTCCTCACACACTGTAAACCTATTGGATAATTTGTCAGTTTTACTCTACAGAGACTCTATGGGCTCTCTTAACTCCCTTAAGCTGTCTCATCTCAGACTATCAAGAGGACTCACCACTTCAGGATCATGACTGAGTAATGTTTGTAAGTTATTCTATACACCTGAGCCAGACAGCGTAATGGAGTCTTTTTATTTTTTTCAAACCTATTTTTGCTCTTGGGCATATGCGGAGTAAAAATCTATTCTCACATTTTTTTTGCATGTCAGATAGAGTCCCTGTTGAACTCTCTGGCACAGAAGTAAGTGAATAAAATGGAAAACATCAGTGGCCAAATAGAAAGCTCTTGCAGCTTTCAGGTGCTATCACTGGAAATGGATGGTTCTGCCCAATTAGTTTATCTAAATGGCTACCTGCTTGCTAGGTATTATTTGAAATTCAGCCAGCCTACTTTAGAACCATGCAAAGCAGCTGCAGATTTTCATAGCTTTGTGTGTTTAAACATTTTACATTTGGACACCCTTTGTTGAAGCGTCAGGCTTTCTGGGGAGACATTTCAGTCTCTATCCTTCTGTCTCTCTCTCTCACACACGCTTCATTAACTTTAGATCTGGTTGCAGGAAAAGGGCCTCTGTTAGAGTTTCCAATTTTATAATCACACAAAACTGAACACCCTTGACCCATCAGTTGCTCTTTTTAATCAGGCTGGGGCATCAGGTTTGGGTATGGGGGGGTGAGGGCTCACATTGGAGGTGCAGGCTCCAGGGTGGGTCCAGAAATGAGGGATTCAGGGAGCAGGAAGTGGCTCCAGGCTAGAGCAGGAGATTCTGGTGAAGGCTCTGGGGTGGTTACAGGAGGGGAATCTGGGCTGGGAGAGTGGAGGTGAGGGGTTTCGAGTGTGGGAGGAGGCTCTGAGCTGGAATAGACTGTGGGAGAGGGTATAGGCTCTGGGCTTGGGGTGTAGGCTCCAGCATGGGGCCACAATTGAGGGGCTCAGGGTTAGGGATGTTAGCGGATGTAAATCAACGACCCAATAAAGAAATGCTTATCAGGTAGTTGAGTAGGAACTCGACTAGTCGCTCCCCCTCCTTGCTGCCTCTATCAGAGAGAGGCAGTAAGGGGGTGTCTGAGCACGAGCTAGTGCTGGGGTGAGCTGCAGAAAAGCCATACCCCCCACCTCTAGCACTGTCTGGGGGCAGGAGAGTCAGGGGACAGCGGGGAAATGGTGTGAGCGGGGATTGAAACAGTCCCACTCGCGCCTGTCCCACTGCTGCTCCTCTCCCTTTGGAATGTACAAGAGCCACCTGCAGCTCTTGTACATTTCAAAGGAAGAGGCACAGAGGGGAACCCATGCCAGCAGGGACTGCTTTGCTCCTCACTGGTGCGGGTTCCCGCTGCCCCTCTCCCTTTGAAGTATACAAGAGCCGTGGACAGCTCTTGTATATTTCAAAGGGAAAGGCACAGTGGGATAGCGAGTGCCCCCCTTATCGACTAGTCGACGGAAATTGCATCGACTACTCGATTAGCTGATTAATCAAAATTTAACAACCCTACTCAGGGTGCGGGAGGGGGCAGCAGACTGGGGTGCTTGATGTGGGCTCCATGATGGAGCTTGTATGTGGGAGGGGGCTCGGGAGTGAGTGTGGAGTGCAGGCTCTTGGAGGGTGTTCATTGTGGGAAGGGGTTCAGTGCTGGGGCAGGGGTTGGGCTGTGGGAAAGGACGAGGTGTATGGGCTCCAGGAGATAGAGATGCAAATGATTTGTCAGAGTATCAAGTCCAAGTTACCTCTAGGTACAGGAAACATATTTATTTTCCAGAATATTTAAATGAAGATTTTAGTCTGCATCCAGCTAAGGGGCATGTCAGAAATTGACTTCATATTACATTTGAAACGTTGGAGTGTTGGTAGTTTGTGAACCTGTTTTTGCCATCTCTTGTAAAGAAACAGAGGTTGCAAGTAGCTTATGCCACTGCAAATCCATTTCACTCATCTATCCTACCACCACCAGAAATTTCTGCAATAATGACCAACAATGCAGTAGACTAATGCTATGCTATTTTGTCCGGGTTTTGAGATGCTTATGAGTTGATTCCTTTCTGCACCCTTATAATGTGTTGCCAACTCTCAAGGTTTTATAAAGTCTCACAACATTCAATAATTGTGTCAAATCCCCAGTTTCTGTAGGCAAGTGATGACATGACCGTCTTAGTTTTCATTTAAAAAAATAATGTTTTCATCCTATGGTTGCAGTGAAAAGCTTGAAAACATGACGTAAGCATACCCACACACCCAAAGGCAATAAGATCTTCATAATTGTTAGGCCTGTCTTGTGATTGTTGAGCAATTCAAGTTGGCTGCTTTATGATTAAGGATAACAGGTAGGCTGTGTCTACACTGGCACCCTTTTGCGGAAAAGGGATGCTAATGAGACACAGCGCAATTGCAAATCCGCGGGGGATTTAAATATCCCCCGCGGCATTTGCATGAACATGGCTGCCGCTTTTTTCCGGCTCGGGGTTTTGCTTTCAAGTAGGAATAAGAGATCTTGCGGAAAAGGGTTTATTTTCCGCAAGATCGCGTTTAGACTGGCGCTTTTCTCCGCAAAACCCCGAGCCGGAAAAAGCGGCCATGTTCATGCAAATGCCGCGGGGATATTTAAATCCCCGCGATTTGCAATTGCGCTGTGTCTCATTAGCATCCCTTTTCCGCAAAAGGGTGCCAGTGTAGACACAGCCGTAGAGTATATAATGAGTACACCGGAGAGGCCCGCCATTACTTTTATGGAGCTACCAATGTCCTTATGAGCCTCTAAGGGCACATCCACATGACACTCTTATTTTGAAATAAACTATTTTGGAATAATAACTCGCGAAACAGCTATTTCGAAATAGCGCGTCCACACTACAAATGCCCATCGAAATAGCTCAGATCTCTAGTGATATAGCACATCCACACTGATTGGAGCCTGAATCGCATTTAAAGCCTCCTAGAAGCAGTTTGGGCAGGGCATCAGAACAGCAGTCACTTCCTGGAACTATTTTGTCCAGGCTATCTCAGGCTTATGCTTAAAGGGACTCCCCTCTACAGCCATGTCTCAGGCTCTTCACCTTTGCCTACCTCCTCAATGGACAGCAAATTTTTCTCACTGCCTGCTTTGGTTGCCCTTGCAGACACCACAGCACTCTAGTCATTGAGCTCGACCTGCTGCAAAGCACTCGCCGGCTCTTAGACCTGCTGCTGCACCTCGTGGTGAAGTTTCTGCACGTTACCCCTGGAACAGGACCTGCATCTCCCTGTGGGTCACCTCCTCACCTCTCTCCGTGTGCTGCTCATGCAGCACAGCCCTTCTCATTCACTCCTGCACACCATGCCCCCTGCTTCTGGCGGCGGGACACCAGTTCTGACTGGTGGGACCAGATTGTTATGGAGTGGTGAGATGACCAGCAGTGGTTCCTGAACTTCTGCATGCAGAAAAACATTTTCCTGGAGCAGTACCAGTGGCACACCCCTGCCCTTACTTGTGACCCACCATCCCCCTCCATAAGTGGGTCACCATCACACTTTGGAAGCTCACCATGCCAGACAGCTACCACTCTGTCAGGAGCCAGTTCAGCGTGGGGAGATCGACTGTCGGGGCTGTGCTCATGCAGGTATGACTGTCTTGCTATTGTCCCAGGAGGGTTGGGGTGGAGGACTCTCCCTGCGTGGGATGTTGTCCAGTCCCAACTTCACCAAGCCCTGTTAGGGATGGGGCAAGTTGGGGTTGGTCCTGTTGTGAGGGAAGGGAGTTGAAATTGGGAAATTCCGGAGTGCTCTGGCAACCCTGTGCCTCTGTTTATCTCTTTCTACAGGTGGTGAGGGCCATCAACACCATCTTGCTGCATAGGGTCATCACCCTGCGTGATGTTGACCCCATTGTCACCAGCTTTGCTGCCATGGGCTTCCCCAACTGCAGGGGGAGGCATTGATGGCACCGGCACCCACATCCCCATCCAGGCCCCCAACCACTGGGCATTGGATTATATCAGTTGGAAGGGGTGCTTCTCCATGGTCCTGCAGGCCATCATGGATCACCAAGGCTGCTTTATAAACATCAGCGTGGAATGGTCGGGAAGGTGCACTATTCCTGCATCCTCAGGAACTCCAGCGTCTTCCAGAAACTGCACGCCGGCACTTTTTTCCCTTACTACACCATCAGGGTCAGGGACGTGGACATGTGGATATGCATCATGGAGGACAAAGCCTATTCCATGCTCCCCTGGCTGATGAAGCCCTACATGGGAGACCTGGACCACAGCAAGGAGCGTTTCAATGTCAGGCTTAGCAGGGCCCAAATTGTTGTAGCGGCCACCTTCAGCCGCCTCAAAGGGAGGTTCCGTTGTCTCCTCACCTGGCTGGACCTTGGTGAGCGGAACGTCCCCCAAGTGGTGGCAGCCTGCTGTGTCCTGCACAATATATGAGAGAAGAAGGGGGAGAGATTCCTGCCAGGGTGGGGTGCAGAGGCCGAACCGCTCGCAAGGGCCTTTCAGCAGCTCACAGCTTCCATCCAGTGGGCCCATCAGGGGGCTGTGAGTATCTGGGAGGCCCTGAGGGAGAGTGTTAGCCAGGGCCAGCTGTGAGACTCTCCCCTGGGCCTTTCCACAAGAGGCCTCTGCATAGCCCCTGTGTGCTTTTCCTCCCACACCCCTCTTTTCCTCTGCCTTCCCCAATCCTTCCCTGCAGATATAATAAACCAGACTTTATGTTTTGAACCAATAAAATGTTTATTTTATTTGAAGTAACTATAACTGGGGAGGGACTGGGAAAAGAACCTGGAAGGGGGATGGAGGCAGGTGGAAGTGGGAGGAGGGCCTTAGGCATGGGGCTGGGACTGGTGTCTGCATCAGGTGGTCCCACTGCATTGTGTGTGGGGCCCTCATCCACGGGGAGGGGCTGGGGGAGAAGCCAGAGGGGCGGGAGGTGGCAGCTGGACAGCTCAATGGTGGTGACCAAGTGATCAATGGTGGTGATATGTGCCACTCATATGCTCCAGGCCTGCTGCAACAGCTCCTGCCACGTGGTGCGGAGCAGCTCCAGGTCGGTCCTGCTGCTCCAGAGACCGCTGCAAGGCACATAGGCTGGCAGTGTGCTCCCATTCAGAGTCTTCCTGGTGTCACCAGCATCTGCGGGTCTTGCGCGGTTGGGAGGCTGGCTGGTTGGGAAGCTTATAGGTTAATGCTATAGACAATACACATCCTCCCTTTGCCTGTAAATTTTTTAGCAGACTGGTCAGTAGCCTGGCTTAGTGCTGGCTCATGCCATGTCCGGGACCTACCCCTGCTGGGACTCTGCATTTAAAGTGTATTAGGAGCCAGGCAGGCAGGCAGCTCAGCTGAGTTCCAGCTCATGCTGGGTCTGGGAGCTCAGACCCCCCACACCCTGGACAGGGGCTGCTGCCACCCCACACTGCTGCCTCTGTATCAGAGGCAGCAGCGCAAGGCAACAGGCAGCCACTCCGTGAGGGGTAAACTGGCTCCCCTCTTGGACCAGCTCCCACCTGGCACCCTGTGCTGCTGCCTCTGATATAGAGGCAACAGCACGGAGTAGCAGGGGGCTCCTTGGGAGTGGGGCTGGAGCATGCTGGCTGCTGGCTCCACCCCAGGGGAGTATAGAATAGTCAAGTAACCAAGCAGAATTCATGAGGTTACTCGACTATTCAGTTAACCAATATTTAACATCCCTAGCTCATGCCCCGTTCACAGCTGGTCCAGCTGTGAAGAAAAGTGAGAAGGGCAGCCATCCCAGGAGACACTGTGCCTGAAGCCCAGCCCTAATGTGTGAGCCAACCCCAAAAGGTCTCGGTTCAGATGATGGTGATGTGCTTCCAGCAAGGCCGTCTTTGGCCTAGAAAGCAAGCACTGTCCTGCAGGGGCACAGATGTCCCAGGGCAGCCTCGCTACCCCCGCGTCCCAGGGACAAGCAGGCATGGGAAGGTGCCGGCTAGGCTGGGAGCCTGTGGGCGGGAGGGGGATGGGACGGGGATGCTCGGCTTCCCTCTGTGCCAGGCATATACCAGGCCTGGCAGTGGTGGCATCCCACAGGGAGCGAGCTTCTATCCCTGCCCTCTGGAGGAGAAGGGGGGAGGGGTGTTGGGAGAGGTGTGTGTGAGTGGCAGATGCCGCTTGCCAGGGAGTCATGCTTTCTCCACCCAGCAGTTTCTCCTGGGAGGGGCTCGGTGTCCTCTGCTTCACCACACTTGCCCAGGAGCGGATGCTGCCCCGAGAGTGCGGGCATGAGTCTGTGCCATGTGTGGCACTGGTGTGTGTATCCCTGACCCCATCCTCCTTAGTGGTGGCTTGTGGTGGGAAGGTGCATATGTGTCCCTTCTGGCCCAGGATGTCAGCCATCCGGCTGTAGATGTCGGCATTCCTATGCCTGGTATGGAAATCCTGGAGGTTTGCCGTCTCTCTCCAGACCTCAGTGAGACCCAGGGGCTTAGGAGCTGGCTGCGGCTGTGCTGGCAGCCATGAGGGGCTTAGATGTAATTCTGGGGTCTGCCATGGCAGCAGGGAAGGTAGAGCAGGGTGCTGCTGTGTGGCATGGTGCAAGAAGGGCTTGCAAACTGTTTCCCCTGTGGCTGCTCCTATAAGGGCTGCAGGGGAAGGGGAACTATAGAGTTCTGATGAGTGAGGACAGAGTGGCCACCAGGGCAGCTATGAGAAGTCCTGGAGGCCCCTTATTTCAAAATAACCACCACTGCGCTGTCTATACATGCCCTATTGTCAAATAACAATTCTTCTAATTTATTATTCCAAAATCAGTAACCCTATTTCATGAGGAATAATGCCTGTTTTGAAATAATTATTTTGAAATAGGCATTGTTCCTCATGAAATGAGGGTTACTGATTTTGGAATAAGAAGCCTATTATTTTGAAATAATGCTGCAGTGTACACATGCCCTAAGATGTCCCCGTTTTCTCATTTAGGAGGGATAGTGAAGAGCACTGTGTTTAGTTTAGCTTGTGTCCAGTGAAAAGAATGCAGATTTTTATTTCAGTTAGCCATGTATGGGTTCCCTGGATACTAGACTACTGCTTATGATCTATATGGCTGCCGCTGCTTATTTACTGGGTAGTGCCACTCAGAGCATTGTCTTTACTGGCTTCCAGGTAGAGGTTAAGGTGCAGTTTAGACACTATATAATTTGGCACCTGAGAGACCATGTCTCTGCTACTGCAGCTGCAATCGCTCAAGCTATCAACACCCTGGATTTCAAGGGAGCAAGTGAAAGACAATTTTCTGAGATGGGTCCTCTATCCTGAAACTTGTTCCCTTCCATAGTTATTTTTATGTTATGTTTTGGGGGAGAGAGGGATTGGTGAGTTAATGATGTGAATATTGCAACATATAATCACATCTACCTCCATAAGTGATGCATTGGGAGACCATATTGAAAGGTTTGCTAAAGTCAAGGTATACCATATCCTCCCCACAGCCAGAGAGGCAGTTATCTTATCATAGAAATGAACCCTCCCCCGACCCTCTCTGATGTGGCCCCCAACTGAGACACCTCAGTCTTCTGGTACTCCCACCCCATGAGGTGAGGGGAAGGGACAGGGAGGAGAGGTTCAGGGCGGAGAGGTTCAGGGCTTCCCATAGCCCAGATTTACTTTTCTGGGATTCCAAAGTTAGTGGATTTTATGGACCTCCTTAAGCTCTGGGGTGGGGACAAAATGAGGGTTTCAGTGTGTGGGACAGGGCTGCCAGCGACTGGGATAGGGATGCAGGGTCTGGGTGGGAGGTGGGGTGAGGAGGGCAGGGTCTGGAAGGGACTTGGGCAGCAGGAGATGGTGTGGGGTGAGGATATGAGACGGCGTTTCGGGCAGGAGGTGACAGGGACAGAATGCAGCCAAATAACTAGCTGGGAAGGGAGGCAAAGAAGTGGGGAGTAAAGGAAAGTGCAGCTTCTACAAAGCAAAATTGTATCCCCCCTCACATCTTCCCTCTGCTCCAGCCTTGCTCCCCTCAGCCCCATGATCCCTCCCAAGCCCAATCCCCTGCATCTCCCCATTCCCTTCAGTGCAACCTCTGCCTCTCCCATCCTGCCCCTGTATCCTCCTTCACCCCCTTCCCTACCCCCACATCCCTGTGCCCCCAGCATGCACACCAGCAGGGCAGCAGTGCTGGGACTTGCAGCCCCCTGAGAGCAGCGCTGGGGCAAAGAGGGGCAGGTGGCAGGGACAGAGTCACTTCCCTGCCAAGCCCAGCTCTTTGCTGGGACTCACCCTTTATCTGCTGGCTGCGGCTCTGGGGCTGGAGTAGGCAGAGCCTGGGGCTGCTCAGGGTTGGTTCCAGCCTGGCCCCGTAGGGCATTGGGAAAAGGTCTCCTTCAAAACACTATAGAGAATGTCAGAAGGGTAGATGTGTAGCTGTAAAAACAATGGAGTAGTCCTGTGGCACCTTAAAGACTAACCAAAATATAGAATAATGAGCTTTCGTGGGTGAAACCAACTTTATCTGATGAACTGGAGTGGAAATAACAGAAACCAAGATATATATATATATATGCTGTTATATGTATTGCTCTTGGTTTCTGTTATTTTCACTCCAGTTCATCAGGTGAAGTAGGTTTTACCCATGAAAGCTCATGGTTCTGTATGTTATTGTTAGTCTCTAAGGTGGCACAGGACAACTCATTGACTGCAGAGAATGGTTCTCTCCCTACAAAACATCTTACTTTCCTAGCACCAGTACAAATTATAATTGAGAAAATTAACAGCTATTAATTAAAACAAAACAAAAAAAACTGAGAAAAAGGATTTAAATAAATCCCAAGAACAAGTTGATGTTGAAAATACAGAACTAAATATATTCATCTTAATAAATATGCATAACTATATTTCTCATGAATGTAATTCTTTAGTTAGGACTATAAAAAAAGGCTGAGACACTAAAGGCCTGGGGAGGAGGGATAGCTCAGTGGTTTGTGCATTGGCTTGTTAAACCCCTGGCTGTGAGTTCAGTTCTTGAGGGGGCCGTTTAGGGATCTGGGGCAAATCTGTCAGGGCTGGTACTTGGTCTGACCAGGGGACTGGACTTGATGGCCTCTCAAGGTCCCTTCCCATTCTATGAGATAGGTGTATCTCCATATATTGCTAGGGTTGCCAACTATCTGTTCCTTTACCAGGTTGCCTGAACAAAAAGAGACACTGGTAGCTCTGGTCAGAATTGCTAACCAGGTCATTAAAAGTCAAGGGGGGGGGCAAATTACCTGGCTCTGCATGGCTCCCTGGAAGTGGTGATGTGTCCCTCAGCTCCTAGGCATGGGCAGGGGGTTTCATGTGCTGCCACTACCTTGAGTGCCTGGCTGCTCAGCTCCCATTGGCCAGAAGCTTCAGCCAATGAAGCTGCAGAGATGGCATTTATTGACAAATACAGGGTTTTTTTCAATCTTCCTTGAGAGGTCATGTTTTCTAGATTTCTAATCATTTTTATTGCTCTTCTCTGAACTTTCTCCAATAGGCCACATCTTTCCTGAAATATTGTGCCCCGAACTGAACATAAAACTCCAGCTGAGGCCTCTGAGTGCAGAGTAGAGCCAAATAATTACTGCTTACATCTCAGAACACTCCTGCAAACACATCCCAGAATGATGTCTGATTATTTTGCAACAGTTACACTGTTGATTCATATTTAGCTTGGGATCCACTATAGCCTTTCAATTGAACATCCCTGAGATATAAGAAGTCACTGTCAATGGTTAACTGAGTGGCACTAATACACTCACTGGGATACACAGAATTAAAGCCTGAGCTTTTAGACTTGGCAAGAAATGTGACTTGGGTTGCCATTGTTATACCCTCAAAAATAAAATTTGCTTGGGAACCTGTATATTCCCACCCAAAATTGATTCCGTGGGGAGGATTAAGATTACTGTTAGAAACCAATCACCTTCTCAGTTGGAAAAAAAGAGATTTTTCATGGCCTAGTCCTAGTTTAGCTCTGCTTTGGATTAGTGTTCATGTTGAGGAGAATAACAGGCCTACAGGTTAACTGCTAAAGTCCAGGACTCTCTGATCCAGTAACATCAGTGGTCCGGCTGGCCAGGTTCAGAAGTGCAGCCTGTTCTGGGCTGGCAGTGGGGAGAGCATCCCGAGCAGCACTGGCATGGTGAAGAGCACAGCCCTAGCCAAGGCTGACGGCAGAGTGCAACCCCAGCCGGAGGCAGCAAGGTCAGCGGCCAGGAACACTGCTCCAGCTAGGGCTGGCACAATGGGAAACACAGCCTCAGTTGGGACTGGTGCGGGGTGTGGGGTGCAGCCCTGGTCAGGGCTGGCAGTTGGGAGTGCAGCCCCAGCCAGGGTTGGAGGAAGCATGGTCGGCAGCCAGGAGAACAGTTCTGGCTGGGGCTGGCGGCAAAGAGCTAGCCCCAGCTAGGGCCGAAGTTAGAGGGGCCAGCAACTGGGTGCACAACCTGGCCCAGTGCCGTGAGGGGCGCACTCCCACCTGTGGCTAGAGGGAGGGCCCGGCCTCTGTCTGAGGCTTGCGTGGTGGGGGATGCAGCCCTGGTCAGGGCTGGCATGTTGGGGGGCTGGAGGCGGTGGCAGGGGACTCAGCCTCAGCCAGGAGCAGAGCCCACAGCCGGCTGGGGAGCCTTAACCTCCCCTTGTCTTGCAAACTCCTTTGTTCGGGACCACTCAGGTCCCGAGGGTGCCGGACAAGGGAGGTTCGACCTGTATTAGAAATGATTAAAATTGATTTTTTAAAGTATCAAAGCAACAAAGTGTCACATTTCATCTGAAACCAACTTCTTACGGATAACTCAAAATAAAGCCAGTAAAAATGGAGGGGAGAAACACTGGAAGACAATGACAGCACAGATTGTATTGTAGCAATAGAAAAGTGAGAATTAGCTGAAAACTTGATTGCCAGCAACAATGGAAACAAGGATAATTGTGCATATTTGTGCATTCGTAAGCGTAACTGGAGCTGTAGCTAAATAGGGATGTGAAGGGTAACAAGTAGGGATGCAAATGGTTAACCGAGTAACCAGTTACCCGATAAGCATACCCTTACTGGATGATGCTTGCTGGTTATATTTAACTTGCAAGGGCTGGAGCAGCTGCAGCAGGTGGGGAGGCCGCCGCTTCAGCCTGACTTCTTGCCCCTATTTAATTGGTTAATGGATTAAACATAATGTTTAAATGGTTAACTAATTAAATGGGATTTTACATCCCTAGTAACAAGAAGGGTTTTTTACAGGTATGTTACAAACAAGAAGAAGGTCGGGGATAGTGTGAGACCTGTACTAAATAGGAGCTGGCTATTCAGGTTCAATGGGTTGTGATCACTACCTCGATATCCGATTGGTGGTCAGTATCAAGCAGAATGCTCTAGAAGTTGGTCCTGGGGCCTGTTTTGTTCAACATCTTCATTAATGGTCTGGGTGATGGGATGGACTGCACCCTCAGTAAGTTTGTGGGTGATAGTAAGCTGGGGGAGAGGAAGATACTCTGAAAAGTAGGGATAGGATCTAGAGTGACTGTAGCAGTTTGTGACTCACTGCCATGGTGACTCCTGAGAGTCACTCTAGGAATTAGCACAGCCCAGCTGCAGAGCACCCTCTCTTAGTGCTGTCTTGCCTGCTGT
Organism: Rafetus swinhoei; assembly: GCA_019425775.1. Taxonomy (NCBI): domain Eukaryota; kingdom Metazoa; phylum Chordata; order Testudines; family Trionychidae; genus Rafetus; species Rafetus swinhoei. The sequence goes on along the minus strand of CM033432.1, from coordinate 43,419,493 downwards.
TACCTGTCTTTTTGTATGTTTTCCACCACTTCCTGGGACTGCGTCCCTCCCAGACCATGGCATCCTTCCCTCAGGGTACTGTCCATGGTAGTGCGTATACTGTGAGTCTCTCCTCTCCCAGGGTATGTCTACACTGCAAAGTTAATTCGAAATAACAGCCATTATTTTGAATTAACTTCAATAGCGACTATACATGCAAACCACTATTTAGAATTTAATTCGAAATAGCAGAGCGCTTAATTCGAATTTGGTAAACCTAATTCTACGTGGATTAACGCCAAATTCAAAATAGCTATTTCGAATTAAGTGCTGTGTAGACACTTAATTCAAAATAGGAGGCCTCCAGCCCTTCCCAGGGAGCCCTGGTGGCCACTCTGGGCACAACCAGGAAGACTTACTCTCCTCTCCCTCAGCCCCGGAGCCATTAAAGGGGTAGACTCTGGCCACAGTGCCTGTGCCAGCTCCAAGCCTGCCAGCCCAGAGCCAGCAGTAGCCACCAGGGCCCCTGACCCAGGGGCCCCAAAACATGAGCCAGCAAGCCACTGGCAGCCAGCCCTCCACCACTCCCCAGGAGCAGTCTGCCAGCTCCCAGGAACCTGCCAGGGCCCGGAGAAGGCGGGCGCCTTCCTGGTCCAGGGTGGAGATCATGGACCTTATTCAGGTTTGCGGGGGATGCCTCCAACGTCCATGATCTCTGCACTAGACGGAGGAACGCAGCTGTCTATGGCAGGATAGCTGCCAGCCTGGCCACCAAAGGCCACATGCAAACCCAGGAGCAGGTTAGCATGAAAGTCAAGTTGATCTGGTGAGACCCCCAACCCTGAGCCCTGAGCTTCCCCTTCCCCTTCTTCCCTTGCTTCCCTTCCAGCTCCCTCCTCCCAGGTTTCCCCCTCCCCTCTCCCACCCTCTCTCTTCCCCTCTCCCACCTCCTTTTCCCAGTCTCCCCAGAGGTTCACCCCCAGTTTTGTTCAATAAACCCAGTTTCTATTTTTGAACATACGTATCTTTTGTTTGACATCAGGAAGGGGGGCTAGGGAGGGGTAAGTGGAAGGATGTGAGGGAGGAATGGGGCACAAGCCCCTGGTGGGGAGGACCGGGGTGGCTCTGAGGGCTCTGAGGGGTGGACGCTCTCCTGCACGGCCTCCTGGATCCTGACAGCCCCCCGATGGACCTCCCGGATGGCAGCCTGCAGCAAGTGCAGACAGGCTGATGGCAATGACCCCACGAAATGCACCGGCGTGCCCAGGGGCAGCTCTGGCTCCATGTGGCTGAGTGCTGTGGTGTCCTGAGTGTGGGCACTCAGGGCAGTCCAAGACAGGACTGCTTTGCTGTCCCTCATCGAGGTAGAGAAGCAAGTGGGGAACACTGAGAACTGTCTGTCCGGGGTGAGGGGAGGGTCCCTTTAAGCACGGAGCTCAGTTAGCCTCAGGCAGCAGCCCCACACACTAAGTCCTAAGCTGATGCCCTGCCGGCACTGGTTCCGGCCAGACTTAACTTCGGTTCAGGGTCCACTCAGTGTGGTCGTGCTATTTCAAAATAGCAAAATGCTATTTTGAAATAGTTTTTGTGTGTAGATGTACTATTTCAAATTAGCTTAATTTGAATTAACTATTTCGAATTAAGTTAATTCGAATTAAGTTAATTCAAAATAGTGCTGTAGTGTAGACATACCCCAAGGGAATCCCAACCCCCTGTACCCACCTTGCCTCAGTGACCCACTGCCAGCTGTCATCTAGCCCCTGCAACAGGGGCAAACTGCCATCTGAAATGGCCACTCATCTTTGGCAATGGGGTGTAGCCCTGCTGCCTTCTCCTACCTTAGCTGCTTTCCCGCAGTTCTAGTATTCCTCAGGCCTTAAAAGCAAGGCCTCAGCCTGGGGGGTTTGCCTGGCCAGAGGTCTCCAGATTTGCCTGCCCTTCTCAGGCCCTGGTCTGTCTCAGGTACCTTCTCTAGCTTCGCAGGGCAGCCAGGTCCTTGTTGCTGCATAGCTGCAGAAAGTGAGCTCCTTCTCTCCAGGAGCCCTTCTTATAGGGCTTAGCCAGGTCCTGATTCACTGTCTCTAAGGATTTGTCTACACTACAGTGTTATTTCGAAATATCTTATTTTGAAATAGTTAATTCGAAATAAGTTATTTTGAAATAACGTGTCTACACACAAAATGCAATTCGAAATAGCGTGTCCACACTGAGTGAATGCTGAATCACATTTAAGGCTGGCTGGAACCAGGTCTGGCAGGGCATCAGGCCAGGAGTTACTTTGTGTGGCTGCTGCCTGAGGCTATCTGAGGCCTGTTCTTAAAGGGACCCCTCCCCATCCCCCTGGGCAGCCAGTTCTCACCCTCTCTACCTCGATGAGGGACAGCAAAGCATTTTGTCTCTGCATGCTCTGGTTGCCCTTACTCGGGACACCACAGCACTCTGTAACATGGAGCCAGAGCTGCCCCTGGGCACTCTGGTGCTTCTCTTGGATGCGTTGCTGTGAGCCTGGCTGCACTTTCTTCAGGCTGTCATCCAGGAGGTCCATCAGGGGGCTGTCAGTATCCAGGAGGCCCTGCGGGAGAGCTTCCACCCTGAGGAGCACTAAGAGCCTCCCTGGTTTGCCCCACTGGGGGCTTGTGCCTCATTCCTCCCTCACGTCCTTCCACTTACCCCTCCCTAACCCCCCTTCCTGATGTCAAATAAAATACACGTATTTTCATGAACACAAACTCTCTTTATTTAACAAAACTGGGGGGGAGGGAATGAAACTCTGGTGAGACTGGGGAAAGGAGGCAGAAGAGGGGAGAAGAGAGGGTGGGAGAGGGGAGGGGGAAACCTGGGAGGAGGGAGCTGGAAGGGGGAAGCAAGGGGAAGAAGTGTGAGGGGAAGTTCAGGGCTCAGGGTTGGGGGTCTCGCTGGACCAACTTGATTTTCATGAAAACCTGCTCCTGGGTTCACATGTGGCCATTGGGGGCCAGGCTGGCAGCTATCCTGCCATAGACGGCCACATTCCTCCATCTAGTGTGGAGATCATGGACGTTGAGGGCATCCCCCCAAACCTGAACAAGGTCCATGATCTCCACCCTGGACCAGGAAGGTGCCCGCCTTCTCCGGGCCCTGGCAGGTTCCTGGGAGCTGGTAGACTGCTCCTGGGGAGTGGTGGAGGGATGGCTGCCAGTGGCTTGCTGGCTCATGTTTTGGGACCACTGGGTCAGGGGCAGTGACTGCTGGCTCTGGGCTGGCAGGCTTGGAGCTGGCACAGGCACTGTGGCCAGAGTCTACCCCTTTAATGGCTCCGGGGATGGGGGGAGGGAGAGAAGTGTTCTTGGTTGAGGCTGGAGTGGCCACCAGGGCACCCTGGGAAGGCTGGAGGCCCCCTATTTTGAAATAAGTGTCTACACAGCACTTATTTCGAAATAGCTATTTCAAGTTTGGTGTTATTCCTCATTACCAAATTCTAAATAAGTGATTTGCTATTTAAAATTTATTTCAAAATAGTGGTTTGGCTGTGTAGACACTAGTAAAGTTATTTCGAAATAAGGGCTGTTATTTCAAAATAACTTTGCTGTGTAGACATACCCTTACTCTTTTCTGCTTGGATCCCAGTGCCAGCCTTCATCTGTTTTAACCCCTTACAGACCAGTGCAGGGCAACCACCCTGTCACAGTGACCTAGACAAATTGGAGGATTGAGCCAAAAGAAATCTGATGAGGTTCAACAATGACAAGTGCAAAGTCCTGCACTTAGGATGGAAGAATCCCATGCAATGCTACAGGGTAGGGACTGACTGGCTATGTGGCAGTTGTGCAGAAAAGGGCCTACCGATTACAATAGACAAGAAGCTGGATATGAGTCGTCAGTGCCAAGAAGGCTGCCAAGAAGGCTAATGGCATATTCAGCTGCGTTAGTAGGAGCATTGCCAGCATATCAGAGGAAGTGATTATCCCCGTCTATTCAGCACTGGTGAGGCCACATCTGTAGTGTTGTGTCCAGTTTTGGGACCTCCATCATAGAAAGGAGGAAGACACATTTTAGAGAGTCCAGGGGAGGGCAATGAAAATAGTCAGGTGGCTGGCACTGGCACATGATTTATGAGGAGATACTGAGGGAACTGGGCTTATTTAGTTTGCAGAAGAGAAGAATTCAGTGATAGCAGCCTTCTATTATTGAAGGGGAGTTCCAGATAGGATGGACTTAGGCTGTTCTTGGTGATGTCAGATGACAGAATGAGAAGCAGTGGTATCAAGTAGCAGTGGGGGAGGTCTAGGTTGGATATTAGGAAAAAAATATTTCACAAGGAGGGTGGTGAGTCACTGGATTGGGTTTCCTAGGGAAGTGGTGGAATCTCCATCCTTAGTAGTTTTTAAGGCCAGGCTTGACAAAGCCCTGGCTGGGATGATTTAATTGGGGTTTCTGTTTTGAGCAGAGGGGTTGGACTTGAAGGGTATTGTATAATCTGCCTATTCTTAGGAATATATGTATTTTATGCAAAGGATAATTTACTAGGTACGTACGTGCAGAGAAACCTACTCCCCCTTCAGTAGTTAATCAGTTTCTGGAACATCTTCTCTTTGTTTTTGGAAAGTGCCCGAGGGGGGAGGGTGAGTTCAGCAGATGGAGGGTCAAAGTACTGGTGTGTGGCAAGCAGGTTTATCTATAGGGTCACAGGTATGTGGTAAACAGGTTTATCTGTGGGAATGTTAAACATGATCGGTTATGCTGACTGTAAAGAATGTGATGAGACTGGACAAAGGTTCGTGTGGAGCAACCACTCTAAGCTATAAAATACTGAGGAGGGGACTTGCCTCGCCGAGAGAATCTGGCTGGTTTTGTACCTGCGTGCTCTCCCTTTGTGCATATCGAATAAAGCTTTAAATTGAATGGCATGTTGAAGACTCTTGTTTCTGCCAAACACCTGACTCACATGGTTGTCATAGGGTACCACAAAAAATCCCAATAGACTATATGACCTCCCATGGTCTCTCCCAACCCTAATCTTCTATGATTCTATGATTCTAAAGCCCAACTTGGCTGTATTTGAACCAACTTTGAAAAAAGCTTCATTAAAGAGGATCGTGCAAGAAATTCAAAAGAAGACACATAGCTAAGGAGAGAATACATAGCAGCTATAAATCAATAGCAATCAGATTGTATTTATGGAGTTGTCATTTGATCTGCAGTTGTTCAAGGTCTGCCAGTATTTCCTTTGTAAGCACCTATTTTCAAAGTTTAAAACTGAATGGTGTATATCTATTTTAGACCCTTAATTTGAATCTTAAGAGTTTAACACAGAATTTTAAATAAATATAATTGGTGTGGGTAAATGTACGCACATTCAGAGAAGCATTCATATATTGGATATTTAACATAAGAACATCAGAATGGCCATACTGGGTCAGACCAAAGGTCCATCTAACCCAGTATCCTGTCTGCCAACAGTGGCCAGTGCCAGGTGCCCCAGAGGTGGTGTACTGAAGACAATGATCAAGCAATTTCTCTCCTGCTATCCTTCTCCAGCCTTTGACAAACAGAGGCTGGGGCACCATTCCTTACCCCTTGGTTAAATAGCCTTTTATGGACCTAACCTCTATGAATTTATCTAGCTCTTTTTAAAACTTTGTTATAGTCCTAGCCTTCACAGCTTCCTCTGGCAAGGAGTTCCACAGGTTGACTGTGTGCTGTGTGAAGAAGAACTTTCTTTTATTAGTTTTAAACCTGCTACCCATTAATTTCATTTGTTGTCCTCTAATTCTTATATTATTGGAACAAGTAAATAACTTTTCTTTATTCACCGTCTCCACACCACTCATGATTTTATATAACTCTATCATATCCCCCCTCAGTCTCCTCTTTTCTAAATTGAGAAGTCCCAGTCTCTTTAGCCTCTCCTCATATGGGACCAGTTCCAAACCCCTAATCATTCCAACACAACTCTAGTTATCTCTGATTTTGAGTGGTTTGGGATTGTCACTCCAGTGTAAATACTTACCCTCAAAGTGATAGTTTTGAGAGTCATCTTAGTCACAGAATAAGATATTGCTGATTTGCCACCAAATCATTCGAGGCAGCTGAGCTTACTCGATTGGTATTACTTGAAGTTTGATTTCAGCAGGTCAAATGGATTGGTGACTTTCATGGTCAATGATCCCTATCTAAATGGGAATATATATTTAATTCTCATTTTAGTTATATAATAAGAAGTGGCAATGAGAGTGGTACAAATAACAAAAATAGATGGTTTATTATATATGTCTGTAGCTTGCAAGTGATTTTGAGTTTCAGGTTTTACAAGAACATTTGCAGGCTATTTAATAATAAGGACATGCATCTTAGCTGTTAGAGCTGGATGAAAAAATGCTGTTCCCTGTGAAATTTCAAATACAATTAGAATTTTCCTTTTATTCAAAGTTTTTCAGCGTTGCCTTTTGGTTTTTCATGAAGAAAAAAATCCACAAACTAAAAATCCCACTCCTGCTTTGCATCTTTCCCCACGCTTTTCTCATTCACAAATGTGGAGAAGAGAGTGAGGGACCTCACTCCAAAATTCCCCTCCTTTTAATTTTTCATAAAAAATAAAACAGAAAATGTTAACTAAAATGAAAATATTCTCTACAAATGGTGTTGAAAGCCACTGTGCAAATATATATATATATATATCTTTAATATTCATGGAATATAGTAAAACATTAGGCCAAAGTAAACTATGGATTGACCTGCAAACACAATCAGAAAACTCTTTATGGGTGTGTGCATACACCATAAAGCCAAACTGCAGAATATTGATACAAAAAAAATAAGATAATTCATCAAGCAACAAAAGTGTAATACTTCCAAGTAGAATGTGTCTCTTCTTCCACTAACTGCAAAGTCAGGTTCTTTTGGTAGAACAACTGATGTGCCACTTCTCATTAGAAAAGTTCCCATTGACTTCATTGGTCTTGGAATAAGCCATGTAATGGGGATGCTGAAGTGAACTGCTGCTTGGAATTCAAACACCGTTTTTGCAGTATTTGGCCAGCTCTGCTAATGATGATAGAAAGACAGATTTAAAACCTAGTCTATGGGTCTATCTAGATTTTTTCTCTTACCCTCTCTCTACCCCAGAAATAAAACTGGCAGACTTACTATTCATGTGTACTACTTTATTTAAGTTATATACCTCTTTCACTATGAAAACTTTTATGTATTTCATCTATAAAATATATATGGTAAATTATACTTGTTCTAAAAATACTATTGTGTACAGAATTAGAACTACTAGTTGAACCTCTCTACTCCAGCACTCTCTGGTCCAGCAACATCTGTGGTCCAACATGACTTGAGTTTGCTAGATGTCCACTTAGTATGGGCATGGCCAAGTTTTCCACAGTCCCATAAAGTTTGTTTACAGCCACCAGTCCTGGCTCTCAGTGTTGTTATTTAGCTCTAATTTACCCCTAAATGTCCTCTGAGAGCCCAGTAAGCAGTGGAAGTGTTGATAATGCTACTAGACAATACTGACCTCCCATGGTCCGGCAAATTCTCTGGTTCAGCACTGGTCAGGTCCTGATGGTGACAGACTAGAGAGGTTCAACCTGTAGTGCATTAATACGCCTACAAATATATGTTAAGTTAATACTTTGTAATGGTTTAGTAGACCATCCCTACATGCGGATCACAGTGCATTATCAGTGATACATAGGTCAAGTGTTCCTATGAAACTGTTTTAACTTTCACCTTCATATTGGAGATCCAAAGATGAGTAGAGTGACTTATGTACAGTGGAACCTCAAAGTTACAGACACCTCAGGAAAGGAGTTTGAAACTCTGAAATGTTCATAACACTGAAGAAAGTGCAGATTGGGCTCCAGGTCCAGCACCTGAAACTCCAGGCCATGCTTCAGCAGCAGCTGAGCTCCATAGACAGTCCTGGCTTGAGTTTGAAAGCTAGTCCCCCTTCCAGCAGAGGGAGGTAGGGGGTGTGTGTGATATTAAGAAGCATTTTTTCCGGTAAATTTGTAACCGCTGAAATTTTCAGCAACTACACCTTTACATGGGCTGGGGGGAGGCAGCTCCATGGGAGCTGGTGCTCATGGGGAGCCTGCTTAAATGCCCCTCCCCACCGCTGCTGCAGAGGCAGTAGGGGTAGGGGCCCTTGCGTGTAATTATAAGGGTAAACAGTGAGCTCAGGCTCATTTAACCATTTAAATGAATATGTTGGCACATCCCTTGTGTGTGTGTGTCTGACTGTCTGTCTGTCCCCTGTATCTTGCTGTAAGTGGCTGTTCCGCATATAGGGATGAGGACAGGCAGCTCAGGTGTGCCCACTTTTAAGATATAATGCAGGCACAATACAGTATTTGCTGCTTTTTTTTTTTTTTTTTTTTGCCTCTGCTGCTTCATGAGTCATTACTTCTGCTTTCACTTTGGAGTCCAGTTGACTGGTCAGTCAATAACCAAGTTTTTCATATTTTGACGTTCTACCATAAGTAAATATTATGGAAGGTCTAAGATGATTTAATTTGGGATTTGACTTGCTTCTATGAACATCAGTGTCATCACCTCTGAAGGCACAATATCCTATGTTGAGCTTCCTCTGAGACGTGGCTTAAGCTTCTTCCCTGGTGCTTGCTACGTGGAGTAATTTCCCCTCTTTTTTGTATAGGTTGATTCCTGGGTTCTGTGGTGCAATGCCTACTGCCTCCATGCATGGTGACTCCTCTCTGTGGCTGGGGACAAAGGGCGCTGACCCATGGCAAAATAACTAGTAGTACTCTTCTAAACAAGGAATATGACTCAGAATACAAGAAACAGACTAATAGTAACCCTAAAAAATGAAATGGCATACCTCAAAATTACAGTATAATACATAGACTTGAAAAGATTAGTTTTTTCCCCTCAGTTAAGGTCTATTTCACCATATACGTACACATCACTGACAAAACATTTCCTTTGATGATAATCAGTTAATAAATAGGCAAAATGAGAAAAATGATTGAGAAGTATTTGGAGTTTGATTCAAACATTAATGCAACAAATTCCCAATACTCACAGCTGTACAACAACCCCCAGGTCTCTGTGTGATGCAGTCCCAGACAAATGAAATATATAGGATGAGTCCAAAGATAGATGTAATAGAGATGCAAATATTGGCAGGATGGGACTGGGTCTTCTCCTGGCTTACTGGTTCATGAGCTAGCCCCAGTCTACGCTAGGGAGTTACTTCGAAATAACTCCCCTTATTTCAAAATAACAGGCTGGTTATATCAAAATAATAACTCTTGCTTAACATGAGGAATAACGTTTATTTTGAAATAAATGGCAGTAGTGTGGACACTCCACTGCTGCTATTTTGAAATAACTACTCCCCAGAGTCATTCAAAGCAATTACTCCTCAGTGCTTCCTGGGGTTCTAAGTCGAGGTAGCACATCCACATTAAGGGAGCCTAATTTTGAGGCTTCCCTGTAGTGTGGACACGCTACTCTGAAATAGTTATTTTGGGAGTTATTATTTCAAAATAAGTTATTTTGAAATAATTTCCTAGTGTAGTCATGCCCCTATTGAGGTTTTAGCAGGCTTTTCATAGCTAGCTCCAGATTGATTCTCTCTCCGGACATTGGTCCCTTCAAGGGATGTTAAATCCCATTTATTTAGTTAACCATTTAAACTTTATGTTTTATCAGTTAACCAATTAAACAGGGGTGAGCAGCCAGGCTGAAGCGGCCCCCCCACTTGCTGTGGCTGCTCCAGCCCCTGCAGGTTAAACGTAACTGGTAAGCACAATCCAGTAAGGGTATGCTTATTGGTTAACTGGTTAACTGATTAACCATTCACATCCCTAGTCCCTTCAGGGCTGAAACTCCCCAACTATACATAGGATCTTGTAACAATTCAGAGCCCCCCTTTGTGGGGAACACGAGCTAAGCAGAGACTCTGTAGGTGTTGTGTCCTCAGTTCCAAACTCAGTGCAACCAAGTAAAATTAAAACTAGTCTCTTTTTCTCTGAATCAGGCCACACCAGCCTCAGGGGCAGAGCTGTCCTGTCTGCTTATTGGCCCAGCCAATTCCATGTAAATCACCCCATCAAAAGTTTCCCTGTTGGCTTTTGAAGACATTTTCAGTCCATTTTGTCCCTGCCCCAAATTCTAAGCATGCTAGGAAATGGTATCCAGAGACTCTGAAGTTGTGTTTTTAGTCCATAGTATAGGTCCCCTAGAGGCTCAGTCCAGCACTTCAGGAAATGATAAGCTGCAAAAGGGGTTGCATCTGTTTTTCTTTTTCTTTCACAGATACTTGGAGCATGGTGAAAGATATACTGGTATTGAGTCTCCCTTTCTTCCAAAGCCAGTAGGAGGAAATACCTATTAAATACCATTAGGCACTCATAACCCGCAGTGATAAGCAGAGTATAAGAACCGAAATGGAACCAAATAAAATATATTAGGGTATATCTACACTAGCCCCCTTAGTTCGAACTAGGGAGGCTAATGTAGGCATTCAAAGTTGCAAATGAAGCCCGGGATTTAAATATCCCGGACTTTATTTTGCATGTTCCAAATCAGTCGCCATTTTAAATTCCACTAGTCGAAGTAACTGCCCGCGGCTAGTAATTTGAACTAATTCCTTGGTTCGAATTAACTGTTACTCCTCATTCCATTCCATGAGGAGTAACAGTTAATTTGAACTAAGGACTTAGTTCGAATTACCGTTTCACTGCCGCGTGTAGCCGCGGGCAGTTACTTCGGACTAGTGGCATTTAAAAATGGCGACCGGATGGGAACATGCAAATAAAGCCCGGGATATTTAAACCCCGGGCTTCATTTGCAACTTCGAATGCCTACATTAGCCTCCCTAGTTCGAACCAGGGGGCTAGTGTAGACATACTCTTACAAACTCCCAAGTCACTGAGTATAATTTTTGTTGTTGTCAATCCATGGTGTAAGAGAAAGAGAACTAGGGAAAAAACCTTCTTTCTCAGCTCTTGATTTCCTGTGATTTCTAGAAATATCCACACAAAGGCCTTGTTCCTGTGAATCTCTGTGTGACGTAACATAAATCACAGTCCACAGGTTGTTGCTCTTGGAAGTAAGCAGGAATGGATTCTATGCTTGGAAATAGACAATTCTGTAGTTCTCTATACTGAAAGGAAAGAAGTGTTCTGCCATCTGTGGGTGTGTCTAGACTACAGGGTTTTTTCGAAAAAACTTCCCCTGCGTCTACACTGCCACTGCATTCTTTCGAAAGTAAATCGAAAGAACGCGGCAGTTTTTTCGACTGTGGAAAATCTTGTTTCACGAGGAAGAACGCCTTTTTTTGAAAAGCTCTCTTTCGAAAAAAGGCGCTATGTAATGCAAACAGGGCTTTTTCGAAAGAAAGCATCCAGACTGCCTGGGTGCTCTCTTTCGAAAAAGCAGCTTGCTTTTTTGACAGTACTGGTTGTAGTCTAGAAGCTCTTTTTCGAAAGAGGCTTGCAGTCTAGACGTAGCCTGTGTGTTCCCCATCTTTGGCCTCATTTCCTGTGGTAGATAGGGGTATCAGGATTCCTGGGTTGTTCATATCTTTTTACCTTGAGTGTTTATGTGTAACACTCCGCACCTGTGCGGCGAGGAGCAAACCTACAGTGTGCTGGCTGCTTGTTTACACTTAATGTTAGGTTGCTCCTAAAATACTGTTAACTTTCACAAATCATGATGAACATAGTATTTGTGTGATCTGGGCAACTTTTCTCATGCTGTTAGCCTGTGCATTAGAACTTCTGCTGACCCTTCTGGTTTTCTCTATGAATCAGTCATAAAACTCTTTTTGAATGGCATTTTCTTAAACATTCCAGGTTTAATATATAAATATTGACAGCATACTATCAAAAGGAATTTGTAATTTTAGCCTCCCTATAGGGTATCACATGCTGCTACTTTAATTTGCAGTTCAGTGTGATTTTTGTGTTTTGTAAAAAGGGAATTTCATTACCTTATTCTTTTCATGATCTGCTCACCAGTCTTTGGCTAAGAAGTATGTGCTGATTTAGAAACATAATAAAATTCCAGTATGGAAGAACAACTATATTATGAAAGAACTACTTAAAAAATGTAAAAAAATAAAATAGTATAACTGAATAAAACTGAATATAACTGAGGATTTAACGGAGTAAATCCTCTTCATGTTTAGATTTGGATATGAAGTTAATAAGCCACATTCACATTTGGCATAAAAAAGTACAAATACAGTTAAGTTTCATTTTGGCCCAATGAATTGTATGCTCTGCCTGCTTCAATTAGTTTACATGGCAAGATGGAGTCTTTGGTTCCATTCAGAAGGCAATGTGAATAGCAATATAATATATTTTTTGCTCATCAGTTGCACTTTCGAAGTGGTTGGTTTTCCTGTTGAAAACTCTTTTTGTTCAACTGTCATGTCTATTCTATTCTATTCTATCCATTAGCTTTTAGAAGCCGAACACCCTCCGCTCTTTGGCATGCAGTGGCAAAATGACTTCACTGATATGTGGTTGATCTCAAATCCTTTGGGCTAATGGAGATTGTGTGTCCTTCCTGTCTGGTGTTCATAGGGATCAATGGAAATGATGCAAGCTGCCCAGTCTCTTTAGCTGAAGGAGTTTTCCTAGTGTCCAACATTTCAGTTCTGGAAAGAATAGTGGGAGATGGAGAAAGAAAGAGGACTGGTTTTGTGGTACTTCAAATAATCAAATATGATACATAACAGTTTTATTGCTCTTGTCATATTGAGACCTACTTGGACTGCAACACATTTTTCCTCCTTTTCCATTGTTCTGTTTCCTGTTGTTTTCATGGTATTTTAAAATATAGGATTCTTGTCACAAAGCCCCTTTCCAATTTGTTAGTCCAGGACTTGGGAAATGACTTTATGAATGAATTTATGTCAATATTGCACTTCTTCAAGTTGGCTTTGATGATCTTTGAATCACATTTTTTTTGCCCATCCCTCCTCCACCGGCCATGCCTCAGTTGTGAGAACATGACTTGCTTTGGAAGTCAATATTCTGGCATTCAAAGAACATGGCCAGCCCAGTGGAGTGGGTCATGTATTATCATAGCTTCGATGCTGGAGGTTTTGGCTTCAGACAGAACACTAAAGTTGGTGTGTTAGTCACCCTGATTTAACTCTCCAGATCCATCCCTTCCATTGAGAAATGAATGCTCCAGTTATGACATGATCTGTAGATCCTGGATCGGTCTCATTAGCCACCTGCAGATTCATCAGCAATAACTGACTATCATTTTATGGAAGACAATCATCATTAAACATCAAGGGACTGCTGACAACAAATGAAACATACATATCAAAAGTATTTCTCCATCTACCATAAATAAAAGTGGTTTGGTTACAAACTGCCAAGTGTAAAGTTTGGTGAAACTCACAAGTCAGGCTTCTTGCTTTCTAGGCCAGTTCAAGATTAGCTAATTGATATTAGATTTCTACAGGCATGTTAGCAATAAGAGAGTGATCAGAGTGGGTGTGGGGCCCTTACTTGATGAGGAGGGAACCTAGTGACAGATGATGTGGGAAAAGCTGAAGTACTCAATGATTTTTTTGGCTCTCTCTTCACAGACAAGGTCAGTTCCTAGACTACTGCACTAGGCAATGCAGTATGGGAAGGAGGTGGACAGCCCTTGGTGGGGAAAGAACAAGTTAGGAACTATTTAGAAAAGCTTAACATACACAAATCCATGGGTCCAGATTTAATGCATCTGAGGGTACTGAGGGAGTTGGCAAATGTCATTGTGGAGCCTTTGGCCATTATCTTTGAAAACTCGTGGAGATCGGGAAAGGTCCCGGATGATTGGAAAAAGGCAAATGTAGTGCCCATCTTTAAAAAAGGGAAGAAGGACAATCCAGGGAACTACAGATCAGTCAGCCTTACCTCAGTCCCTGGAAAAATCATGGAGGGGATCCTCAAGGAATCCATTTTGAAGCACTTGGAAGAGGGGGAAGTGATCAGGAATAGTCAACATGGATTCACCAAGGGCAAGTCATGCCTGACCAATCTGATTAGCTTCTATGATGAGGTAACTGACTCTGTGGACATGGGGAAGTCAGTGGATGTGATATATCTTGACTTTAGCAAAGCTTTTGATACAGTCTCCCACAAAATTCTTGCCAGCAAGTTAAGGAAGTATGGATTGGATAAATGGACTATAAGATGGCTGGAAAGCTGATTAGATTGTCAGGCTCAATGGGTAGTGATCAATGGCTTGATGTCAGCCTGGCAGTCGGTTTCAAGTGCAGTGCCCCTGGGATTGGTTCTAGGGCTAGTTTTGTTCAACATCTTTCTTAATGATCTGGTTGAGGGGATGGATTGCACCCTCAGCAAGTTTGTGGATGACACTAAGCTAGGAGGAGAGGTAGATACATTGGAGGATAGGGATAGGGTCCAAAGTGACTTAGACAGATTAGAGGATTGGGCCAAAAGAAATCTGATGAGGTACAACAAGGATAAGTGTAGAGTCCTGCACTTGGGACGGAAGAATCCCAAACATTGTTACAGGCTGGGGACCAACTGGCTAGATAGCAGTTCAGCAGAAAAGTACCTGGAGATTACAGTGGATGAGAAGCTGGATATGAGTCAACAGTGTGCCGTTGTAGCCAAGAAAACAAATGGCATATTAGGGTGCATTCGGAGGAGCAAGTTATTATTCCCCTTTGTTCGGCACTGGCGAGGCCACATCTGGAGTATTGCATCCAGTTCTGGGCCCCCCACTACAGAAAGGATGTGGACGCATTGGAGAAGGTCCAGCAGAGAGCAACCAAAATGATTAGGGGGCTAGAGCACATGCCCTATGAGGAGAGGCTGAGGGATTTGGGCTTATTTAGTCTGCAGAAGCGAAGAGTGAGGAGGATTTGGTAGCAGCCTTCAACTTCCTGAAGGGAGGTTCCAAAGAGAATGGAGAGAGGCTGTTCTCACTAGTAACAGATGGCAGAACAAGGAGCAATGGTCTCAAGTTACAGTGAGAGAGGTCTAGGTTGGATATTAGTAAAAACTATTTCACTAGGTGGGTGGTGAAGCACTGGAATGTGTTACCTAGGGAGGTGGTGGAATCTCCATCCCTAGAGGTGTTTAAGTCTCAGCTTGACAAAGCCCTGGCTGGGTTGCTTTAGTTGGGATTGGTCCTGCCTTGGGCAGGGGGCTGGACTTGATGACCTCCTGAGGTCTCTTCCAGCAATATGATTCTATGATTAAAGTTACCTTTGTTCCTCTAGGCCTGTGCAGCACATCAATCTGGGTGACAATCCCCAGCGAGATCACTCGCTCCTCTTAGAGAGTTTAGTTGCTATAGTAAAGACAATTTTTTTCCAGAGCATTTCCAAAGATCTATGGACTGCCCTTCTACAGAGACAAGGTCTGGGAATAACATAGGAAACACGTACAGAAGGCCCTAAGGAAGTGAGGGGTTCTTCTAAAAATGTAAGAAGAGGACTGTCTCAGTTCTTTAGGAAAAAGGATACATTGTCACTTTGCCTCTGTGATTGGTTTGTATGATTTAAAGTTTAGCCTCTTCTCTATATCAGACATCAAGACACTGAGCTAAGGCCAATTACTCTGGCATCCCACCAAGAAAAACTGCATTATCTCACTCTTGCTACTTCAGATCTAGTGTGCTATTTTTATGTTTTCCACTTAGGGCACAGTTCTGCCACCTTTATCCTTTCTGAGTAGTACTTTACTCCCGGAGTAGTCTGCATTTCAGTCAGAGGGCTCTCTGCAAACTAAGCTACAACCCAACCTGACAATGGATAATAGAACCTGGCCTTTAATGTTAGAGTTGTACTCTCCTTTAGCTGCTCATAAGTCTTTAGCTCCATCAGCAGCTGAAGTACAGTCAGATGAGCCCCTGTCATCCACTTTTCCTCATTTCTCTGCATGTAATATTTAGTTGAAAAAAATAACATGACAAATCAATTGTCTTTATCACAAGTAAGGTTTTGTGGAGCAAGGTAGATAAGTATATGCATGTGCAATCCCTCATTTGACTTTAATTATTCTGGGTCCCAAGTTTCTGTGTAGAGACCTCAGACGACCTCAGACTGAAGGGATCTTTTTAGCTTTGCCATAAAATAGAAAAAAAACCCTAATCGTTGGCCAGCTCTGGTCCTATGAAGTCATTTTAAATTTTACCCTTTGATACTGAACATTTAAGAAAGTCCCATTGAAAAGAGTTTTATAACTGATTCATAGATAAGGCCATAAAGAACCATTGTGATCATGTAGTCTGATGCCTTTATAACACAGGATTCCCTAAATTGATTCCTATTTAAACTAGAGATGACAATGAAATACAGGTTGAACCGCTCTAGTTCGGCAACATCCATGGTCTGGAATGATTTTAGTTATCCAGGTGTCCACTTACCATGAGTGCGGTCAAGCTTCCCGCAGTTCCATAAAGTTTGTTTACAGTCACCAGTCCTGGCTCTCAGTGTTCTGTGCTGTTATTTAGTTCTAATTGACCCCTAAATGACTTCTAAGAGCTGAATAAGCAGTGGGAGTGTTAGTAATGCTGCTAGACAATATTGACCTCCCATGGTTCAGCAAATTCTCTGGTTCGGCACTGGTCAGGTCCCAAAAATGCTGGACTAAAGAGGTTCAACTGGTATCATCTGTGTTTTAGCAGGCATTATGCAGAGAGAGACATCTTGTCTGAGGAGTTTATAATGGACTTAAGACTTTATTTCTCAGCAAAATTTACCCTACATCTAAATCATAGCATCAAGGATAACACTCAACTAAAAATGCTTTTCTTCTTAATGTAACACTGACATGTTTTATGAGGAATTACATTATATATTCAATGGATAACAGTGTTAAGCTATGTATAATGATCTATCAGCATTCAATCATAACACTTTTCAAGATATTAAATTTTATATTAAAGCCAGGTTTTGAGATAAGATTCAACAAAAATAAAGTATTATTTAGGTTAAATTCTGTGAAATTTCGCAGTATGTATTTTTCAGTCTTTGGGTAACCTTGAAATAGTTTTTGTGTGAAGGAAAGTCAGAAAAAAGTTGAATTGAGCCTAAACTTCACAAAAAAAGCCATACAGTACAATATGGAAACCTGGATGTAAAATGTAGATCACAGGCAATAGGATGGTTAAGTAGAACCAACCTGTATTTATAACACAGTTTAATTAAGGCTCCTTCTGATGCCTCACCTCTGCTGCATCTGATCAGTCAGCAGAGGTTACTTTTCTGTGAAACAAGGGTCATTTACACACTATGAGCTCATTGCACTGCCTATATAGAATCTTAGAATCCTAGGGCTGGAAGAGACCTCAGGAGGTCATCAAATCCAGCCCCCTGCCCAAAGCAGGACCAATCCCAACTAAATCATCCCAGGCAGGGCTTTGTCAAGCCGAGACTTAAAAATCTGCCTTTTTCCAATCATCTGGGATCTCTCCAGATCTCCATGAGTTTTCAAAGATAATGGCCAAAGGCTCCACAATGACATTTGCCAACTCCCTCAGTACCCTCGGATGCATTAAATCAGGGCCCCTGGATTTGTGTATGTTAAGCTTTTCTAAATAGTTCCTAACTTGTTCTTTCCCCACCAAGGGCTGCCCACCTCCTTCCCATACTGCGTTGCCTAGTGCATTTGTCTAGGAACTGACCTTTTCCGTGAAGACAGAGGCAAAGAAAGTATTGAGTACTTCAGCTTTTCCCATATCATCTGTCACTAGGTTACCTCCTATTTGTATTCTTCTCTGTTACTTAGGAGTAGTCCCCAGAATAATTTAAAGATGCCTCATTTACCTAGTTCCTAGCTGACCATGGTCTCCAAATACTGTTTTTGTATCAAGAGATCATCTGGTGCAAAGGCCTTCCAAGTAAGCCTCCTTTGACTATTCTCAGCCTTGTTACCAGAGGATTAGAGTGCTGGTGCTACTATTATTCCCACAGAGAACTTCACTATGCAGGGAGAATCTTCTTGGGGGATGGGCAGTGAAGACGAGTTTATGTCTGTTTTGCGCTGCTGGATTGCAATAGTGAGTCCAGGGGGTATGTTTACACCACCAAGTTTTGTAGAGGAAATTAATGTCAATATGCAGAATTCACCAAAAATTTCCAAAGTGTGCTTACACTTGCTCCCGTATTCAACAGACAGTGTTTTTAGCTCCCCTGTTGACAGCAGGAGTCTGGTGATGCCATCTGTCGCTAGGTATTATGGGACTATGGCACACAGTGCAGGGCCTCTTAGGACCATGAAACATGTCCTGTTTGGCATTGCTTTGTTCAGGGGCTTCTGGCATCTTTTCGTACCTTTTTTCCATTCTTTGCTGCACACTCCAGCATCTGCAGGAAGAGAGAGTGGATACTGCACTTCTCTCACATACTCTTTTAACGGTGGTGAGGACTTCATGCGTTGCAGCAGAGATCATCTTGAGATTACAGACAGAGGAAGAAGAGTCGGAGGAGTCTGACAGTGTGCATGATATGGACACTTCTCATTGCATTTGGTAGTCACAGAGCAGCTGTACAGGGTGGATCAGCGCTTATGGACTAGGGAAATCAGTGGTGAGATCACATCGTCACACAGGTGTGAGATGATAGCAGTGGCTACCAAACTTTAGGACATGTAACAACCTTCCTGGAGCTGTGTGCTGAGCTGGCCCCTGACCTGCAGCACCAGGACACCAGAATAAGAGCTGCCCTCTCGGTTGAGGAATTTTTTGCAGTGCAGAAGCTGGGGACTCCCAATTGCTACTGGTCAGCTGGAAATCAGTTTTGGAGTGCAGAAGTCTACCATTGATGCAGCAAGTGTGAAGGGCAACAAATCACATTCTGCTACGGAGGATCATGACTCTGGGAAATTCTCAAGACATAGTGGCTGGCTTTGCAGACATGGGATTTCTCACCTGTGGTGGGAGGCAATAGATGGCACAAATGTTCCAATTTTAGTGCTGTCCCACCTTGTCACTGAGTACATCAACAGGAAGGGATACTTCTCGATGGTGCTGCACGCTCTTGTGGATCATAGTAGGCACTTCACAGCCATCAATGCGGGGTGGTGCATGACACACACAGCTTCAGGAACACTGGCCTGTACTGAAAGCTGCAGGTGGGGGCTTTCTTTCCAGACCAGAGGATTACAGTGGGTATGTGGAAATGCCCATAGTGATCCTGGGAGACCCCACTAGCTCCTTGCTGCCCTGGTTCATGAAACTGTACATGGGGCACCTGGACAGCAATATGAAGCATTTTAACTACAGGATGAGCAGGGGGCCGAATGCCCCTTTTGGAGATTGAAGGTGAGATGTAGCTATCTGTGTGGTGGGCTAAAACTCACTATGGAAATATCCTATCGTTTCACAGCATGTTGCATTTCACATAATTTGGGTGAATCTAAAGGGGAAATTGTTTGCTCAGGAGTGGAGCACTGAGACACTGCACTTGACTGCAGAGTTTGGGAAGCCAGACACGAGAGCTGTCAGAGGAGCTCAAAGGGTGATGTTAACATCAGGGAGGCTTTGAGGGTACACTTTGAAAATGATGGGCACTGAAATGAACCTGGGTTATAGTTGCTTTCAGGCTGCACAAAAACACACACACTTGCTTGTGTAGAGAAAGCCAGGGTCTTTGTTTCCAGAATTCTATCCCAGTGCTTTTGCTGGAATAAGGTGATTCTACGGTGATATTTTCCATTGTGTGACTGCCACTTTCCCCTTCCCTTTTGAACTACCCAAGTGTCTCTACATCTTCTGATTAATTTTTTTCAGAAGAAAATATCATAAGGACACTGCTTGCATTTCACCTTGGTGATGAGGTTGACTTTGGTGCACCAGAAGTCAGTTTTTTATAGATTGATAAACATATCAGCTTGTTAACGTACTCGAAATGAATTTCAGTATTCTGCCTTTCTCTGTGTATTGAGATTGTAGGATGGGCATTTCTATATCTACTTAGTGTCTCAGGGTACATCTAGACTACAGGCTTTTGTTGACAGAGGCTTTGTTGACAGATACTGTCGACAAAGCTTCTGTTGACAAAGAGTGTCTAGACTACATCCAGTTCTGTCGACAAAGCAAGCCGCTTTGTCGACATGAGAGTGTAGATGCAAAGGACAGTGTAGACGCAATAACGCCATCTGTCGACAGAACTCTGTTGATAAAAGGCGTTATTCCTCGTAGAATGAGGTTTACCGCCGTTGACAAAACTGTCGAGTTCTGTCGACGTTATGTCGACAGAACTTGGCGGTAGTGTAGATGCAAGTATACTTTTGTCGATAAAAGTCCACTTTTGTCGACAAAACCCTGTAGTCTAGACACACCCTCAGTGACTGCTGGATGCAGGTTCTGAGATGTTCTGCCCCTTTAAATGTTCTTGTATTTTCCCTTTTCCAGTGAAACCTCTCATTTTCCTGTTAGTTTCAGTTTTGCAACCAGAGCAATAAAATCAACACAGCAGACAGCTATGTGCCTATCAGCTGCCTCTGCATCTGACTGTCCATTTCCCTCTCTAATGCTCCAGAAACATAACAATTTCTAATTTCTAAGATGTGGATTTTGTCCTTGAAATTGCTGCTAGCATGCTGTAAAGAGACAATTAATTCTTTGTTACTCTTCTAAATTTAGACTCAGGTCTAATTATAACATTCTTTATATTCATATAAACTTGAAAGACTGCTGAAAGTTCTGCTTTCTCTCTTGAGTTGATTGGTAACTGTGTTGATAGTTGTGTGGTATTTATGACATAATTTATCTGTGCTTTGTTTCCGATGCCACTTGCTGGAACTGTCTCTGTAACCACTTGGGTTTGAAATAAATGTGAGCTGAAGTTTCTGTTAAAGTTACATGGAGCATGAAGGGTTTTATTTAGGCAAATGATTTAAGGACTGGTCCTGCTGAAGTGACAGTGATTGACAAGACTTCCATTGCAATAAGATCAGATTTTATTGGATTATGGGATCACAGGCTATGGAGAATACAGGCTCGCTGTACATTCTGATGGAGTGCTCAATGTTTAATGAGCTACTACCATAGTGGATACAGTCCACAGGCAGATGTAAGGATCTGTTTAGTTTTTAGTAATAGATTTAGGGTAAATGTTATAAACGTATTTAACTATAGTTAACTATGGGAACAAATTACCTTTGTAGACCTGAATTTATGGACTAGGGATTCTGGCTCACCATGGGCCGCATCTGACCAGAAGATATTTAGATTCTTATCCCAATTCAGGTTACAGGAAATGAGTGAACCTTGAGAATTCTATCTGGGGAAGGGAATTTTGGGGCATATGGCAAGGGTACTCAAACTGAGGCCAATACCAATTCATTAAAAACTTTATTAAAATAAATGAAAGACCAACAAACATTAGGAAGCATAAGTTACAAGAACATAATACAATTCCAGGACTCTCTCTGGTAACATTTCTAAGATAATTATTGAGTCCCGCCGCATACTCACACTAGGGAAGTAAGTGACTAATTTACTAGTTGACTACCAGATAAGCCAAGGCTTATCAGGTAATTGACTCACTACTCAACAAGTCACTCTCCCCACTCTTTCTGCTTCTGTCTCTGCGGGGGGTCAGGGGGGGGGGCAGAGGCGCAGCAGGGGAAACAGTGCAATATTTCCTTGCTAGTTTGGAATTTTAAATCAGCATCTCATTGATATAATATGTAGGAGTCACAACATGTCCAACATTCTTTCCTAATAGACAAAGGCCCATATGCACATACTACATAGCAAAAGGTAAGTAATCTGTAGTAACTTACTGCAAACAGAATACTTCTGCCTGAGGAAAATCCAGTGACATGGCAATGAAGCATCAGTATTCCAAATTCCATTCTAATACACAGAGTAGATATTCTGAGGTGCCTTGCAGAAAGGGAGAGAAGTGTTGAAGCCAGCAGCAAATACACCAATTATACACTTCCAGATCAGTGTAAATCTTAGAAACAAAATGAATGCTTTTGCAAGCACCATTAACTCCCTTTCAGAAGGACACAAACTTCTGGAGTACAAATCTTCTGTTTCATAGAGGAACTGCTGTTCTGCTGCACATACAAGATTTAGGTATTGGGTATTGTTTCCCATACTTACACTGCTTTTCTCATGTAAATCCTCCTTTCACTGCTTTAAAAAAAAGGCACACCCTCTCTTCCCTCTAACGTTTTATGAAGGAGACACTTCAGATGGAATGATGCAACATGTTTTCCCTTGTGTGAATCTTATGTTGCACCTCATCAAAGTGTATAATATCACAAATCCTCCTCCTCTTTTCCCTTCCTCCAAAATCTTAATTTTGTCCCCTTACATTTAAAACATGAAGACAAGGAAATAATAAAGGCATCGATGTAAATGTAATAATATGTAAAAGGTTACATATGCTATATTACATCATGTAATAACCCATGTACAAAAGCGGAAACTGTTAATGTCCAGAAATCAGTGAGAAGCAGGCATACAACATATGCTCTTGTGTTAATTTCCAGTATACCTCATCACTATAGAAATAGTACATTGTTATTTATTATTCTATAATTTAGCATGGATAAGACTGTGATTTCATAGGAACAGGCATCTGATGTCTGTTTCTCAAACCAGGAAACAAAAGAAGACATTTATTTTAGTATCAGCAAATTCTCCTTGACTCGACTACACTCCTGTTTCAAATAGAATCTCTGCATATGATTTTTTGTTAAAAGAAGTGGGGGGGTGGAGGAAGAGGAAAAGTAAGGTCTTTTTGTGAGCTGTGTAAATGTTGCCAGAGCTATTCTGAAATCACAGTCACCTGACATGTTTAAATACTTGTGAAGTATTTAAACAGTCAAATAACAAAGTAACTCTGTCAATGTTGAAGTTGTGATGCATTTTCTCTCCTTTTCCTCCTCAAATTAGTGTGATGGGTTGGGGTGCCTACCACTGAATACTGATGGGTGCACCTCACCTTTTGGCCCTTCTGAGAAAAACACGTATGGGAGAACTGAGATTTCTGCCAGCTGTTATTTCTTTTACTGAAATCAAAACCCACCACTGTTTATCATAATAAATATCACCATTAAATGCTGGTGAATCCCAGTTTGACTCCCCAGGAAAATTGTTATTTTAGCTTGCCCTTTTCTTTACATGAAGGAATCTCATAGCCGTAGTTTGAAGGGCAAACATTTCAGAAATCAATGGCAATTACCTTTGCCTATAGAAAAAGAGTGGCAGCAGATAACATAACATGGTGGAGAAGGAATTTCAGGTCTGACTGTATGTTCAGTCATCAAATGTTGCACAGAGGCTGGATTAACCTTTGTAGGCCTGGCGCCAGACATATTCGTGGGCCCTCATGTAATTGTTATGGGCCCTTTCTAAGTGTTGGCCTGGCATAACAGAGCCATTGGTTCATAGTAAGTGAGCATTTAGTATTTAGCAAAATGGGACAAATGCCCACTTAGGTTAAAAAAGTGAGATGGAACATGAGGGTGGAAAGTGAGTGGCGATGCCAGCCCAGCACAAGGGCAAGCCAGGGCTCAGATGGCAAGCAGACAGGGCTTGAACCAGTACTAATGCTGATGCCACACCTTGGCCTCATGCGGGGGCAGAAGTGGCCTCAGGCAAACAGTAACACCAGCCCCATGACGCAAGGAAAGAGCAGGGCTGCAGGAAACAGTGTCCATCATGCAGGGGCAGATGAGAATTTTGCAGGGCCCAGGGCAGCAAAATTTTGTGGGGCCCCTCTCACCTCTCACCGGGCGTCTCCTCTCTCACCTGTGTTGCACGGCGTTTCAGCACGCCGCGCATGCGCTCCTCCACCGTGCAGCACACAGCTCCGGGGAATTTAAAGTGTGGTATCCCACCGGCCAGTCCGCCCCTGAGCGCGGGGCACGGGGCAGCCACCCCGTTCACCCTGCCCTATATCCGCCGCTGCCATCATGTCCCTGCAGACAGCGCTGCTTCCCGCAGCTCCCATTGGCTGGGAACAGCAGACTGCAACCACTGGGAGCTGCGGGGGGCTGTGCCTGTAGAAGGTCAACATCAGCAAAATGTCTTGCATCCAGCCAGCAGATTACCCTGACGGACTGAGTGCCAAAGTTTGCCACCTCTTGCCCTCGCGTCAGCATATTCTTCAATACTCTTCAATTTGTTGTGTTTCTGTGGGAGGGAGTTGATTGTTACTTTTTCCTTTTTTGTTAAAATGTTCCAGGCTTTCTTGGGGCCCTAAACACAAATATTTAATGAAAACATTTATGAATCATATTAATCCTGGATATTTACAAAAGCGAAATGTAAATGGCAGACTGAAAAATGGGCTTGACTGACACCGAGTAGAAAATATTTATTCTAGAAGTCAGAGCATATCTAACTAATTGTTCTTCATATCCTGTCGAAACACAATCCTTAACTAATTTTATTGGACCGTTAGGGTGTGTCTCCATGCTACTGAGAGTGAACCTCCCAGAACAAGTAGACCGATTCACACTAGCAGGTCTTGGGCTAGCACACTAAAACAGTGTGGATGTTATGGCTGTGGCAGAGACATGGGCAAGTCACCCCAGCTCAGACCTGAGGTGTCAGGTGGAGTTTCTTCCTGAGCTACGACATTCACACTCCTATTTTAGTGAGCTAGCTTGAGCTTCACTTGCATGAGTTTATCTGCCCAGCCCAGGAGTCTTCCTGAAATGCTAGTTTCTCTCTAGAAGGAAATGTTGGTTTTGTCAATCCAAAATACAGCCTGTGAGTACATCACACACTGAGTTCTTATGTCTGGAAGTTAAGAAGTGCTACCCTGATATTTGGAAAGTTATTGCTACATTTCTTGGAATTTCTCTTTTGGGTCTTGTAGTTATATTTTGGCATTCTAGGCCTAGTGAAAAATAATTTTCATACCATCTCTTCTGTCTCTGACTTGAGCTCTGGCCAAAGGGATTTAAGGGGAAAAAAAGGTCCTACCCATAAATCTGAACTAGATAATATAAGTTTGATGGAGAAACTCTCCTTATTAGGAGAATTAAAAGGATTGTACAATAAAATCTTGTGTCATTCATGATAAGTTAGCTGAGGATATTACATAAGCCTTTCCTTGCTATTTCTGTGTTGCCTTAAAGCTGTTTTTATTGTCTTTTTTTCAGTTTAATAAAATATTGACATATATGTATAATTCTCATTTCCATACATTTGGACTCTTCTGCCTGATTCATGCATCTACTTTGTTTTTTCCTCTGGTCATTGTTGTGTAAATAAAAAATTACTTCAATAAAAATTAGTGAAAAGATAGAAGAAGAAACACAATCAAGCAAAATTCACTAAGTAGTTCAGGCTTCAGGGCTCCTATAAGTTTCATCCAACTACAACTTACTGTCAAAGGGACATTCCGGCAGATGAAGATAAATGGAGGAACACAGCAGCATCTAGCCATATCTCTGCTTACTTAGATACATCCCCCACCCCCAATATATCCTCTATGATCTATCCCACATGTTGGGGCATGACAGCACAACCTTCCACTAGCTGAATCTCTGAGTATCTAGTTATGCCAGATACATGGCTGCTTTGCCTCCATTGGAGAGGCTCCAAAGAACTCATAAATAGACTCCTGTGATGAACACTTGAATTTTTAGCAACTGGATGTGTACATGCACAGTGTCACCAAGCTCCAGATTTTGAGTATTTGGCTTTTAAAGTCAGATCCTGTAGAAGGAGCACTAGCCAAAAATATGCGGTGGGTTGAGGATTGAATCCTTAGCCCAACTAGACAAGTTGTCTATGCCGCCAGGCTTGAAAATGCCCAAAAAAGCAATGAATGGGGATAGTTCTTTCTACCTATGCATCTTTTGACCCAATCAGTCTGTGTAATGGAGAGTACTATTGGTCATGTGCTAGCCTGCCCATATTACCCATTTGTAAGGACGCTATGAAGGTTAACCTTCAGGATCATCTTTGTGGCACATGGGAAGGTATGCAGTCTTATTTTAGGGGATCTCGGCTCCTGCTATCCTCCAGCACAACTGGTACATATCTATTATGTGACTTTGGGCTCTGCTAGGTCATTTAGTGGCTCCAGGAATTAGTTTATACCAAAGAGTCTGACTAGGATACACAATAAAAATGTCTTAAAACAAATTCATAATCCTAACTGCTGAAAATCTTCCTTCTTGTTGGACACTACAAGCAAAAGATTCAAGAGAGAGAGAGCTCTGTTACAAGGCTCCATAAAATTTATAATCTTCAATATATATGTGCAATAAGTTCAAAGAGCATTGCTAGCTGTATAGTACACTGTGCTAAATATTTTTATGGAGATTTTTATAGGATTTTATGAAAACTTCTGACCCTGTAGTTGATTTATTAGAGCAGTTAAAACTCAAAGGAATTGCTCAGATTAGCTTTTCAGGCCATCTAAAAAGTTTATGCATTCTATGCTGCCCAAGAAGCTAACCCTTTGGTAACTTGTAGAAGCAGCTAGAAATTGCCTTACATTACCTCATCACAAATGTCATAACCCTAAATCTCACTTCAAGCCCCAAAAGGCAAAGAAACCCTAGATCTGAAATGCTAGGCTGATACCACCAATGTTTTATCTTACCAGTGCTCCCCATTCAATCCCCTCCCAAAAGGAGAGAGAGAGAGAAATCTGAAAGTCAATGTTGTGTCTTAATACTATAGTGCTAACTGGAGTTTTCAGCCATTGCAGTGAATATCTTGCACTTGGGGTTTTCAGTCAGAGCCTTAACGTTACTAAAACAGAGCACATTGGTTGGTTGGTGGACTTTTTTGGTACCTGACTTCCCTGAATTGTTAAGCATGCACTGACTTTCGCACATCATGGAGCTTAAAATGCCAAAGTATTTCACAGTGGGAACACAATTTAAGGTCATTCCTTTGACATTGTAAATAATTTAACAGTTTTGGGGTGTCTGTGAATTGGTCTGTAAAACCTACTGTCTCTTAAAAATAATTATGTTGAAATATAGTGTAACAGTAATATGGAGAAGGTAGAGAAGTAGAAAATACACAGGGTGTATTTTTTATCTAACTCTGCAGATATAAATATGTAATGAAAAAGGAGAGAATGTTCAGAGAGGATTTACTGAATGACATAACAAACCTGTAATGCTATATTAAATGCAATTGCTATAGTAAAATGCTAGGACTGTTTTCAGAATTTCTGTGCTTGCACCTATCCTGTTCATTTCAATGATCATCTGTTTGTCCTGAGATGTGCACGTTATTCCAGATAAACTTGGTTATTCTTCATCCATAATGCATAAACATATGTAGCTGTTGTTTTCACATAATGTGTAATTTGTGTGTCCAAAAGAGAGATAATTACTTATCTGTAAATGTTCTTCTTTTAAGATATATAGTTGTGGTAGAGCTCTAGTACAAGAACCCTTTCCAAAGCGAAACTCCCATAGTTCTAAATTGATGTGTAGTGCCTTACCAAATTCATGTGAAAAAATGCATCCCAGACAGTAAAATGTGGTCTGCTTTTACCCTATATTATACAAATTTAACAGGGGGAGACCAGTGTTTCTCAAATTGGGGATCCTGATCCAAAAGAGAATGCGGGGGAATCATTGTATTGCCACCCTTACTTCTGTGTTGCCTTTAGAGCAGTGTAGCCAGAAGTGGTGGCTGTTAGTTCTGAAGGCAATGGCTTGCCAACAAAGCACAGAAGCAAGGGTGGCTCCTGGCCAGTGCTGAAAACATTGCCATCACCAGCAGCAGTGCAGAAGTAAGGATATCAGTTGTGCAACCTCCCCTACAATAACTTTGTGAATTCCCTTCTTTACCCCCTTCCCTCTTACACACATAACTCCTTCTTGGGCAAGAACCTCTACAATTTCAATACCATGAATTTTTCAGATTGAAATAGCTGAAATCATTACATTTATTATTTTTAAAGTTCTGTGGCCATGAAAATGCCCAAAATGGATCATGAAATTGTTAGGACCCTATTCATGAGTATTAACGATACTGTTAGTTTTGCAATGTACAAGTAAAACAGACATTTTGTGCAGCTCCATAACCAGAGATGTAATTTCCATGAGTCAGGAGCAGAGCGGGAGGCGTAACACACACCAACCTGTGGATTCCATTTGGACGTGTTTCCACTCAATTTTGTCACTCAATTATAGTCCCGTCCCCCCAAGGTTGGTATGCCATCTTAGCACATTCCTGGAACTATTGCCTATATATATGTTATCACAGTGGACATTGCTACATAATTGAAATTTGCTTCTATTCCCTAACCATACACAGTTATCTGATGGCTGTATACAAGAGTAATTTCTTCACTGTCATGCCTATGGCAGGTTACTTATGCAGAATAGCATGTTTTTATGTGATTCCCAGAGATTGACAGAAGAAACTGAGGTGTACAATTACTGACAAACTACAGCCCAAAACATTTCTAGCTTCTATCTTTACAAGAACCAAACCTCTCTTTACGCATGTAGAACTGCTGTAAACATTTTACTTGCTCAGCTTATTTTTGTTCTGAAAGCAAGAAAAGTGGAAGAGATAGTTGGCACAATTCATCTCTTGTTTTTGCTAGTGCACAAATATACATTATATATCTATGTAAATTATCTGCTGTTAGCAATGAAAGAAGATGAAATATTTGTGCAGAGTTTTAGATATCTCACCTACTTTTGATACTGTGGAGCCAGAGGTTTTATTGTAGGCCTGGGCAGAATATGGCCCGCAGACTGGATCCTCCCCACCAAGCCACCGCATCCAGCCCATGGATGCTGTGAGGAGCCACAGGCAGGCTCCCCTGTTCATCCCACAGCCCTGCACACTGCTCAGAAAAGTGGCTGCTGGGCCATTTCTCTTTAAAAACTATGAGGGGGAAAGGGTTCAGGCATAATGCCCTCTCCCAGCACAATCCCATTGGCCAGCTTCTCACTAGAAACTGGCCAATGGGAGCTGCCTGTTTGAATAACAGGCAGCCATGAAGCACTAGCTCCTTCCCCTCCAGTTCTGTTATTCACACAAACACGTGACTGGGCAGCCTGTGCAGGCGTGGGGTAGCAGGCTGGCTGAGAAACTTTTTTAAGCTCTTCAAGCATATAGCTCTGCAGGCAGGCTGGTTGGGCTGCTGGCTGGTAAATCTCCTGGCCAGAGCCTGCCTCTGGCATGCCAGCCCCTTTCTTCCCCAGCCCTCTGCCACCCCACTCAACATACACAAACCCTCTGCCCCCCTCCTGCACCCATACCCCCTCCCACAACTGGCACCTCATATCCCCTGCCTCAAATCACAATTCCCTTTTACCCCAGGTTACAAACCAAACTCCTGCACCCTTGTCCCTTTCCCTAGGTCACAAACCAAACCCCTGCACCCCTGTCCCCTGCCATAGGTCACAACCCCCCTCCTGCCCCAGGTCACATTTCAAAACCCTGCACCCCAGACATACCCTTAGGGGCTTATTAGATCTAACGTCACTTTCATAATATCATATAGCAGACGTAGGCAAAAGAAACCTTTCCTTCCAGATGTGGCTCTTGCTACCATCATTCATGCCATTAGAACATAAGAACATAAGAATGGTCATAGTGGGTCAGATCAAAGGTCCATCTAACCCAGTATCCTGTCTTCCGACAGTGGCCAATGCCAGATTCCTCAGAGAGAATGAACAAAATAGATAATCATCAATTCTCCCCTGTCATCCATTCCCAGATTTTGACAGAGACTAGGCCAGGCCTGGACAAAATATGGCTCATGGGCCAGATCCAGCCCGCCAAGCCACCAGATCTGGCCTGTGGACGCTGCGGGGAGCCCCAGGCAGGCTTCCCTCTTGCCTCGCCCCAGCCACATGCCGCTCAGAAACACGGCTGCAGGGTGATTTTTCTTCAGAAACTGTGACTCTGGAGGGGAGGGGGGAAGCTTTAGGAGCTGCTCCCACCCCTAGCACAATCCCATTGGCGGGTTTCTGGGCAGAAAGGCATCACTCTGCAAGTCAATAAGTTCAATTTGGAGTTCACTTGTAGCATTGTCCACCACATATGTGAAAGGAGAAGAGAAGAAAGCCATGCCCCCCACTTCTAACCCGTTGCCTGGCAGCTGCCCTGCAGCCACAAGCCCTTTGAAGAGAAACAGTTCAAAGGGCTCACGCCTCCGGGCAACTCCCAGGCAACCTGCTAGTGGGACAGAGCTGTGAGCTCTTTTCAATTGCTTCTGTTTAAAGGCCTTGCATCTGCTGGGTGACTGCCAGGCAATGCAGCCACCCAGCAGGCGAGCCCTTTAAAAAGAAGCAGTTGAAAGGGCTGGAGTCTCTGGCTTCCTAACAACTCATTAGAAGCTGGGGGAGCTGCAAGCCCTTTTAAGTGCTTTTATGTAAAGGGCTGGTGCCTTCCCTGTGCCTGTCAGGCAACCCATTGCCTAGCAGCCGGGGAACACAAGAAACAGCTGAAAAAAAAATAGAAACAGCTGAAAGGGCTTGCAGCTCCCCGCGCCTCTAGTGCATTGCCAGAGACGCAGGTTCCCTTTGAGCTGCTTCTATTTAAAGGGCTCTCCTGTTCCCCTGGTGCCTTCCCCAGGGCTGCTTGGCAACGCATTGTCTAACAGCCCTGGAACAGGAGAGCCCTTTAAATAGAAACTGCTGAGCGGTCTCACAGCTCCCCGCGCCTCTAGCAGGTTGCCAGACTGCGATTCCTTTCAGATGTTTCTATTTAAAGGGCTTGTGCCTTCCCGGCGGCTGCTAGGCAAGGTGTGGGGAAGACGCGAGCCCTTTACATAGAAGCAGTTTGAAGGGCTCGCGCCCGTCTCCTGCTCTGATGCAACGAGTTAGGGGGCAGAGTCTGAAACTTCCTCGGAGGCTGGATCAAAGCCCTAGGCAGGCCGGATCCAGCCCACTGATAGGCTTTTGCCCACCCCTGGTTTAGGTGGAGCCCAACCTTCCTGTATAGGCTTCCCTTTTCCTAAAGTTTCCCGAGTTCCTAATAAATCTAAACCCCTCCTCCCCATACCAACATCTCATTCACACTTTGAGACTCTGCAGT
Source organism: Rafetus swinhoei (assembly GCA_019425775.1). Lineage (NCBI taxonomy): Eukaryota > Metazoa > Chordata > Testudines > Trionychidae > Rafetus > Rafetus swinhoei. The sequence continues at coordinate 43,388,563 of CM033432.1, read as the reverse complement.
TCTGCCTGTTTACCTGTCCCTTGCTTCAAGAATAGATTGCGGTAATTCAGTGGACTACTGCTTGACTGGTGTATCATACAGAGCATACACAATAGCAATACTCCCAAGAGTTGCATTAGTTTCAGATTAGTGTCTTGATGAGGTACAAGGTGCTGTGTATGCTCTATAAAACTCTGATGTGGGTTCTGTAGTTTCTGCCTCAAAGTCTTTTAAAACATCTGAAAGCATGCTCCATACCTCATCCCTCTGAGATTTTGGAAGGCACTTCAGATTCCTAAACCTTGGGTTGAGTGCTAAATGTATCATTAGAAATATCACATTGGTACTTTCTTTGTGTTTTGTTAAATCTGAAGTGAAAGTGTTCTTAAAACAAACATGTACTAGGTCATCATCCAAGATTGCGATAACATGAAATATATGGCAGAATATGGGAAAAACAGACCAGGGGACATTCAGTTCTCCTTCAAGGAGTTCACTCACAAATTTAATTAACACACTATTTTTTAAAAAGTGTCATCACCATGGAAGCATGTCATCTGTGTGGTACTGATGCATGAGGGGCATATGAATGTTTAGCATATCTACCACAGAAATACTTTGCAACACTGGCTAAAAAAGTGGCCATTGTGAACACCTATTCTCACTTTCAGGTGAGATTGTAAATAAGAAGCAGGCAGCATTACCACCTATAAATGTAAGCAAACTTGTTTTTGTTAGAGCAGGGGTGGGCAGACTTTTTGGCCTGAGGATCACATTGAGTATAGAAATTGTATGGAGGGCCATGGAGGGGAGACTCTGCCTGCCCAAACAGCCAGACATGGCCTTACACTCAGCTTTTATCCAAACTTCTCTGCTCCCCACCCCAACCATACCTCCGAATCCCTTCCTATCCAGCCCATTTGCTCCCCACCCCCTCATCATCCCCCAGGAACCCCCATCCCTGTCCAATCCACCACCCACTCCCTATCCCCTGACTGTGCCATCTGTGGGGGAGGAGGTCGGTAGGGGAGCACCCAGGAGCTAGCCACCTGTGCTTGCCACGCTGCTTATGAATTGGGCTGGTTCCTCCCTACAAGGCTGTCCTAACCCCACTCCACAGCAGACGCTCAGGGCCAGGGTCTGATGAGCAGGATGTGTCTCGTAAGCTGTAGTTTGTCCTCCTCTATCTTAGTGGTTTACTGAACAAGAAGTAGGACAGAGGGGACTTGTAGGTCCTAAAGTCAAATCCATAACAGTTGAGTAGGTTGGGTTATGTATCTGGGATTTAATGGATTGTTATCCAGTACCATACTGGGCGCATTAGTAAAAAATATTGACTATTTTGTGTGAGGGAATGCAATCATACTCCCTGCTTTTAGAGAGTTAAACAAATACACTAAGTTCATTTTTCAATATTCTGATGAATTTTCAAGGGAAGGAAAACTTGTTACTGTGTGCTCTCTCAGGATGCGTCTACACAGCACCCTAAAGTCAAAATAAGATATGCAATTTGTGCTATGCAAATGCCATATCTTCATTTGATTCTATTTTGAAATAGCTTGTTTTGAAATTTGGTGTGTCTACACAGCACCAAATTTCGAAATAATGCCCTATTTCGAGACTTCTCTTAACCCCCGTGGAATGAGAGTTACAGGGATACTGAAATAGCGCGCCTGTTATTTCAAAAAATATTTTGAAATAACAGGTGGCTTGTTAAGACATGGGGTAGCTATATTGGGATACCTCTAGGTATCCCGAAATAGCTGCATAGTGTAGACATACCCTAACTGAAAATAACTAGCTCATGGGACTATTCACATACGTAAATGTAAGAATATGCTTAAATGCTTTAATGGTTAAGAATCTAAAACTATAGCCCTTAGATATGAAACTACAGAACTACAAGATACAAAATATGGTCTAAATTGTCTTGTTTGTTTCCTCAGCAGTCAGTATTCACAACCCCCCCCCCCCAAAAAAAAAACCCCAAAACCAAAAAATAACCCAAAACCAAAAAAAAAAAAAAAATCAACCCCCAATCCCAAAACCAAACTTACTTTACAGGTAATGTAATCGTTTCAGGCTTTCTGGCCTCAAATGTATTGAGTGCTGCCACTCCAACATGAAAAATTACTTTTATATTTCTAACCTTAATTTATTACCAGCAGGCCCATTCTGAGTACAGCTTACTTGTTCAGATTTAGAAAATAAATGCTATGCTGAAATTGTATACAGCAAGCTACATTTTTACTTTGCTAGCCCTTTCAGTGTCGTGGAAACTCTTAAAGCATGAAAATAATGATTTCTTCTTTTTTTGTGTGTGTGTCAAAATAGCTTTTGATGTGCTTTTTGTCTGTACAATTTGTCTTGCTTGGGCTATATTTTATGTATGATGCCTGTCTTCTCTATTTTAACCTTCAAAGTATTAATCGTAAAAGCTTTCCTCTCTATTAGACTGTTTTTTTCCAAAGACAAATGCCGCTCCCACTCAAATTCATGGTTATTAATTGGGTCTGTCTGCCTGTCTGTCATGTCCATCATAACCCTGATGATAGTAATCAAGTTCCATGTAATATTATCTATCTGGGACTACATAATGACGTCTGCATTTAGCTTTCCTAGGTCCTTTCAAGATTTCCCTCCCTTTGGGCTTAATCCTGCTTCAATTTAGTTCCCTGGGAGCATGTTTGGGGTTATTTTATTCTGATCTGGCATTTTAAAATGTCAGTTAAGAGGGTATAGACTAGGAAAAGTGAAAAGTTTAGAATGGTGTATTACTGTCTGTGGCTCTCTTATCCTCACATCAGGTGGACCTCCCGTGCCACCATGGAGCCTTATTTACGTCAAGGGCCCTACATGTTGATGATATTCTAGTTCAACAGCAGTAAAATGCTATATAAAATTGGGAAAAGCCATTACAATTGTGGTATAATGCCCTGAGTAAAGGCTGATGTTAAAAGAAATGCTATTACTTAAGACCACTGTTTTTAACCTGCTACTGATCTCATAATTAATTTTTGATTGGGGAGAGTTCAAAGTAGGGACTGCCTTGCCATTCTGTTACATCAGTTTTATGTAATTTCATTGTTACAGCTGCATATAACTGTTGCACAAAAATGGAGAATTGTGCCGGTAGCATATAGAATGAGAATACATGGAGTGGTATAAAGAGTTGATTGGCTTGTGTTAGGAATACTGTATTACAGAGAGCAAGCATTATTGTCTAGCCAAAATAAACCAGAATGTTTTCTATTTCTTTGAAGACAATTGGAAGCTCTTGTGCTCTGTTGCTCTCTGATTTGTTCAGGAGGTAACATACGCCAGTGGTAGTCAAACTGGAGAAGTCTCCAAACTTTGTTCATTATTTATTAGTTCCATAGTGACCATCCTTCATAGCATTTACTGATTTGTTGATAGAGTTTATCTTATTTCTTCTGGTTAAATTTTTGATTCCTAACAAGGCCAATGTTATTTTAATTTAAAATTGTTCACATGGAAAAGTTCCATAAATCCCAACTTTACCATGATTAAGCAAATAGAGGCAGAGAAAATTCTTAGAAACATGGGTCTTTTTAGCTAAAGATTAGATCTGCAAGATAAATCTTGCTTTCATAATGTTCCATTTTGATGTTTAAAAAATGTTAAGATGGAGTATTTTAGTAAGTGAAAAGAAATCTGATTCCTGGAAAATTTAAGACATATTTTCATGAAGTGATAGTAAGAAAGTTAGCACCCAAGTTTGTGAGAGCTGCCTCTATAACATTTTCTGGGGTTAGTAAAAATCTAACAATATTTTCCCCATGCCATTATTATTCTGAAGAGAAGATGGGATTCAGTGACATTAATCTTTATGGTCATGGGACCTAAAAACATGAAACTGCCTTATATTGCTGAAAGGAATCCTAGGAGTAAGAAAATACATTATGCTTGTTGATTATTGCTTCATATCTGGATTGTATGGTTTATGCTAGATTTTTTTTCTAAATTAAATCAGGGAGTTGTTTGTTTTATTTACTCACTGGTAAACCAACTTATTGTCTCATTACCTTTGCATTTTTTATTTATGTATTTTATTGTGGTAATATTCTAATACTAAATGAAATCAAGATGTAATAGGTCTTCACAAAACTTGGTTTCTTTATGTAGAAAGAGGGTTTTAGGTTTTAGTTTTCCTTTTTAACGCAGTGTACTTCCCTGCCCTCAAACAAAAGAGCTGTAGATGAAAAAAGGAATTCAAATTAAACTATGCATGTAGATACAGAATACTGAACAGTTGACTCTCAGGAAACAGGCAGTCTAATACAGTCTAGAAGATATATTTTGCAGGGCATGACCAAAAACTTCCTGTTCCTATGGATGGGCCATCATATTCAACACCCAAATGACATCAAAAGCTTAGTATCCAGCACTTACAGCCCACTTTATTAGCCTCATTTAGCACGGACACTTCCAAAGTTTTTTTCCTCCTCCTCTCCCCTCTTTTTGGGCTGTATATTTATACCCCGAACTCCTTGCCCCATATTTGCCATCTGAAGAAGTGGGTTGTGCCCATGAAAGCTCATGATACTATTTATATTTTTGGGTTATTCTCTAAGGCTGCGTCTAGACTGGCATGATTTTCCGCAAATGCTTTTAACGGAAAAGTTTTTCCGTTAAAAGCATTTGCGGAAAAGAGCGTCTAGATTGGCACGGATGCTTTTGCGCAAAAGCACTTTTTGCGGAAAAGCGTCCGTGCCAATCTAGACGCCGTTTTATGCAAGAAAGCCCGATCGCCATTTTTCGCCATCGGGCTTTTTGTGCAAAACAGTCCTCCCCTGTCTACACTGGCCTCTTGCGCAAATAAAGAGGGCTTATCCTGAGCGAGCATCATAGTATTTGCACAAGAACACTGACAATCTTACATTAGATCGTCAGTGTTCTTGTGCAAATTCAAGCGCCAGTGTAGACAGCTGGCAGTTTTTCCAAAGCAGTCGCTTTTTGGAAAAATGCCAGTCTAGACACAGCCTAAGGGTATGTCTACATTACAGCGTTATTTCGAAATATCTAATTTCGAAATAGTTATTTCAAAATATCTTATATCGAAATAACGCGTCTACATGCAAAATGCATTTTGAAATAGCTTTTTGCTATTTCAAAATAGCGCATCCACACTGATTGAACGCTAAATCACATTTAAGGCCAGCCGGAACTGGTTCCAGCAGGTCTTCAGGTCAGAAGTCACCTTGTGGCCAAGGTGGCCAGCAGGGCACCCTGGGAAGGGCTGGAGGCTCCCTATTTCAAAATAAGTGTCTACACAGCGCTTATTTCGAAATAGCAGTTTCAAAATTGGCACTATTCCTTGTGGAATGAGGTTTACCAATTTCAAAATAAGCCCTCTGTTTTTTTTGAATTAATTTCAAAATAGCAGTTGGCTTGTGTAGTCGCTAGGAGAGTTATTTCAAAATAATGGCTGTTATTTCGAAATAACGTTGCTGTGTAGACATACCCTAAGGTGTTACAGGACCTTTCATTTTTTTAAAAAAGTTTTTTTTTTTTTTTTTAGTTACAGACTAACATGGCTCCCCCCCTCTGAGACTTCCTGTTCTTGTGTAAGGGCATGTATAAATGGTACATCAACGTGCATTACAGGGATGTGATTCCTAAAGTCCAATAGTGTGTTGCCCATTAATTGGTTCATGTAGACTCTGGTGCTGAGCACTGAAAGTTCCCTAATGCACTTTAATGGAATAAATCCATAGGAAAAGTTAAAGTGCCAGATTGTGAAACCTTAGAGTGGTAAGCAGTTAATCTCAAGTCCAACTAACTGGAAAAGATTCTGCTCTGCACACTAAGATGAATAAGCGGTTTGCAATCTGGTGCAATATTTTTACCTGCAATTCCCATATGGTGCTCAGAATCTGCAAAGCAGAACAGTGCTCAGTTGCCCTCTGGTACTCTGCTGGATGTTCCTTTCTCAGTAGTCACAACTTGAAGCATCACTTCTTCAAGAGACAGTCTCTATCTATATTTCATTGAGGGTTCACACCAGGTGCTCAGAGCTGGAGATTTTTCATGTTGAGCTACGCATGTGTCCATTGCTCACTCTGTGATTCAATGTTGACTGTCTGGCTTGTGGTCCCAGTGAGACCATAGTCAGACCGTGGCTGGGCAACCTTCTATGTACATTGATTTGAGACTGCCAGGAGTGTGCCTCCAATTATGGTGTCTGAGGCTGGCTCCAGTGGTATTACCACTGTGGACTCCATGCCAGGCCCTAGTTGGGAGGTAGGAAGCATGCACATTAGCATCACCTGTAAGCCTAAGAAGGGAGAGACTCCTTCTATGGCTCCAGTCATGGGCACGGAATGTGCCCTAAAGTGCACGGACATGAAAAGAATCACAGTTTGGCATAAACTGACCACATGTAAGTCTATCCCAAAGTGAGAATAAAGGAGAGCCTATGTACCAGCCAAGGGGTCCACCCCATTCTTTATCACCTCAGATGAAACCATAGGACAAGCTAAGGGTACATTCATGGACTAAGGAGTACTCCTACTTGAAACATCTCTGGCTGTAGATGCATGGTCTGCATGAATGAACCTGCAGTGGAATACAGATAGGAAAGACACACCTTGCAGAACTCCTGTTATAGCCAAGTAACCTTCTCCTTCTGGGAGAGACTGGTAAATTAACTCTCTCTATGTATGTGAGAGAGAGGGGGGAAAAGCTGATGGGCAATTGCAGAAATGCAGTGTGTGAGCAGCCTCACAGCACAACAGATTGATAGGTATGTAGATTAAAGAGGAATACATTACAATAGGATGTCTGGGTCTTGTTCCATGCAAATCTCAGCTAACAAACAGATTGTTGACATAAACAGACCTGAAGTGCACCCATCAAAACCAGGTGCTAGGTTGAAAATCAAAAGCTTACAGATGGCAAGTGAAGCAACCAACTGACATTCTAAGGGCTCCAGCTATGTACAGTATGCCTGGCAGACTGATATTTAGCATCGTGACTCCCCAGGGGTCCATATATATAAAAACATGGCAAGAAGGAATGTTTATTTATGTAAATATGAATCTGCTCACTACAGGGTGTCCTGCTTCTGTAAGACGTAGGCATGAAGCACAAAAGTACAGCATGTACCAGGGATTGGAAATGACTATCATCTTTTTCCTGTGGGGGAAAAGCATTCTTCCTTTATTATTTTCCTTTAGAACTAGTCTTACAAGCAAGTAAATCCTTTTCATAAAATAGCTGCAGTCCACCCTTTGAAATTACGTACTGTGTGTTTTCAGCATCTGGAAAAGAGAACAGAGATGCTGGGTTTTTCCCATCATTCAACCTGGATACAACACTCAGGTCTCAAAGACACCAAACAGGTTTCTACAACAACTAGGAGCCAATCTATTGAAGTCTTTATTGTGCTTCTTAAAAGATGTTGATGCCACCCACCAATGTTACAATGAAAGGATGAGCAGTGTTTTATGATGTAAGAGGGCAGAAGCTTTATCTGTTCCTTTGTCATACACAGTCCTCACTTCCAGTGATCCTGGTGGCTCATCTCTCTGTGCATCTCTGTGTCACGAGACACCCCACTAACACCCCTAAAATAAAAAATGATTTGAAGATTAATGCAACAAAATGAGTCACTATCATGGGAGACAAAAGGCCAATTTGAGCTGTGACCTTGATCTTTTTTTTCTGAAGTTTCAGTGCAGGCAGAAAAACTGCCTTTCTTCAACAGATTTATTGATTCCTTAAAGTACAATAAACTGTAAGATTACACCATAAAAGTGTTTAATATCCTCTGGATTCTGATAGCCCATTAACAAAGAAGTGCAAATGTCTAGCTTGCTCTTTGTATTCATGTCGAAATTCAGATATGGACCTTTTACTAAATACGCATACAAACAAATACTGGGGTTAACTTTGAATTCAGTTTGAAATGTATGGCCGGAAAGGCATTTGTGCTGACAATCTTTTGGGATGTTGGGTAATCCAGACTAAATTATTCCTCCCCCGCCCCAATCATGGATTTGGAAAATTTTGAATGGATTTTATTACTGTCAGGTCATTCAGGGAGGTCTCTTCATGATTTGCCTGATGTATGGTTTTAGCATATAAAGAGTTGAAGGAATCTGTTTTGTGGTTCTTTGATCACAGGGCAGTTTAACTAGGCACAATCTTCCTCTTTGGGCACATTGGCTGAGCATGCTGGAACAAGACAGTTCTGACTATCTGACTACCTTTAGCTTTCACTGGTTTCACGTCTGAATAGGGGGCATGCTACATGATCCATGGTCACTTTCCATCCATGATTGAAGAGAAAATAGAAGTGCTGATTTTATTAGAGTGATACATAACAAAGCTTTACTTGCTGGTAAGGATGTCAGCATGTAGTTGACTACATGATTAACTCATAAGCCTGAGTTTAGCGGTTAATCCTATTGACTACATGCACTCTCCACCCCCCCGCCACTCTCTCAGAGGCAGTGGGGGGTGGAGGCAGAAGCCTCCCCACAAGCACCGGACCCCACAGAGCTGCCTAATCCCTCCCCATGCTGCTGCCTCTGATTGAGAGCAGTGTGGAGGGTGAGGGGGAAGCAGGCAGGAGCCAATACGCATGGGGAGCCATTTTTTAAGCTGGCTCCCCCCGAGCACTGGTTCCTGCCTGCCTCCCCCTCCCTTGCTGCTGCTTCTATCAGAGGCAGCAGCAGGGAAGGGAGGCAGGGGAGGCTGCCACAGAGCAGCTTCTGTCCACAGGAAGCTCGGGTCCCCCGTGGATAGGATCTGCTACCGCGGAGCAGCCCCTGCACGTGACGGGCCGAGACTCGCTGTGGATAAAGGCTGCTTCATGGGATGCTGGTACAGCCTCTGTCTGCAGGGAGCTCAGGCCCCCTGCAGATGGGCTGCTTCCACCCCGCGTAGTTGCCTCTGTATCGGAGACACAGCACAGGGTGGCAGACGGAGCCAGTCTGTGTGGGGAGCAGGTTTTTAAATCAGCTCCCCATATGGACCAGCTCCTGCCTGCCACGCAACACTGCTACCCCTGATAGAGAGGCAGCATCACAGGGTGTAGGGGGCTTCTGGGAGTGGGGCCAGGAGACTATTGAATAGTCGTGTAACTGCTAAAATTTCATGCTGTTATATAATTATTCAGTTTGGGTGTGTCTACACTGCACCCTAAACTCGAAATAAGTTACACAATTTGCGCTATGCAAATTGCATGTCTTATTTCGAATCTATTTCAAAATAGCTTATTTTGAAATTAAGCGCATCTACACAGCCCCAAATGTCAAAATAACGCGCTATTTTGAACCATCCCTTATCCCTTGTGCAACAAGGTTAACCGAGATGGCAAAATAAGCACCCCATTATTTTGAAAAATATTTCAAAATAACAGGTGGCTTGTGTAAAAACAGGGTAGCTATTTTGGGATACCTTTGGTATCCCGAAATAGCTGTGCAGTGTAGACGTATCCTAAGGGTACAGTTACACTATATCTAATATCTCTACTTGCTGGTGAAAAAGGTAATTTATATTAAGAACCTATCTTTATTTGGGCCCCAATCCCCCAAAACATTTAAACATACCCTTCATTCCATCACTTCAGAGTGGTAGCCGAGTTAGTCTATAACTGGAAAAACTTAAAAAACAATAAATAGTCTAGCAGCACCTTAGAGACTAACAAAACATGTAGATGGTATCATGAGCTTTCGTGGGCACAACCCACTCATTCCACCCTTATTCAACCAGTCACTTAAGTGTCTATAACCAATAGCACTTAAACACACGGCCTATTAAGCTCCTTTGGTGATTAGGACGTTAACTAATTTTGAAAGTTAAATATATGCCCAAGTGTTTTGCTGCATGGGAATGGACTTGTGAATCAGGACTTTTGAGTTCTGTGGTGGGGTCAAGGGCCCACAAAAACAAGGAACAGAAAGATCTATAGAGCTCCCAAAAACATGCTGAATCATTCAGCAGGTTGAAGAAAAATATGTACCATAAAAGCAAAAGAAACTTTCCAGATCTCTTATGAACTTCCTTCATTTTGTATCCCTTGCATGCTACTAACTCAATTTGATACGTTATATCTCGTCAATAACACAATTGTCAGCTCTCCCTTTGGGTTGGGAGGGTGAAAGGCTGAGGAGAATAAGTAAAAGGAGAGCTAACAACAGAATACCAACAGAAAACTGGCTTCTTGGTCAACTGATAAAACTTGGGCCTCCTACTGAAACCAGGAAGATAAATACACTATGAACAGGTTCAGATAAGAGGAGGAGGGCAAAAGAATATGAAGTAGTTTGCAGAGCATAAAGCAAAAGATGTTATTCGATCAATGTTGACTCTATGCCTATGGCAAATAAGAATAAAACCACTCCAGGTTCTTTGTTGTACTGTGGATCACAAATATAGAATAAGGAAACAGCATTTTCCAGGTGCCAATTTATTTCTTTATATCCTGCGGTTTCAGATATTGTGAACACAAAATGTAAGGGTTATGCAACTAGCCAATCAGGTCAGGAGAATTATTAAATTACACCTAATATGGTGCAGATATGGTTTGTGTGTTCTTCATGTAGTGGCATGAGTTTAGGTTAAACAAATGAAATTAAAATTTTAAAATTATATGTAAAATGATATAACGCTACATATACAGGCAGGAATAAGTGTTTGATATAATAATATGACTGCTGCTTGATTTTTTCCCCAAAATTATTAAACATAAAACCAAACGCTTTTTAAACAATAACACATTCTTGACAGTATAGGTCAGAATGCTTTAATGTTAACCAGCCATTTCTCCAAGAAGATATTGTCAAAGAATGTCTCTCATGCCTAACAGACATAGAGATTTGTTGGAAAAGCAAAGGTTGTTCCTGTGCCTTCTCTCCAGGGAGGCATGTTTGAGCAAGTATAAAGTCTGCCTTTAGGTCTTTGTGCTAAATTCCAGAAAAGACAATGTGGAAACTTTGTGGGAAATTTTGTTTTATCTTGCAGGCAGTTCTTCAGTTCCACTAAATCAATGCTTTGTAATTCTTCATGCACTGTGTCTTGATTTCATCTCATTCCTGGATGTTATATGCTCTGTCTGCAATGGACCAGGTCTAAAGCTGCTTGTGATTTTTTTTAACAAAACATGTTTTCATTTGTAAATGCCAGTGTGTCAATACCAAGACTTTTTGCCACAAAGGGCCAGTTTCAGCAAAATTTTCACAGGGAAATTTTCTCAGATCCAGGACGGAATTTCTGCTCAGAGATACTGACCCCAGAATAGCCTAATAGCTAAGCATTCACACGGGATCTCCAAGATCTAGGTTCAGATCCCTAAATCAAGCAGAGAAGGAGTTTGAATCTGCAGTCCCATATCTCAAGTGAAAACCCTAGCCACAAGGCTATAGAGTGAGTCTCTCTCAATTTATCCTATGTCTCTCAATTTATCCTGTTTGAGCTTCTCCAGATTTTAAAATATTGAATATTCATTGAGCCAGAGTGAGAGGTCTCCATGATTTTGAGCAGGAATTTAAACCTGGATCTCCAATATACCCAGTGAATGCCTAACCACTGGATTGTGTTAGGCAATATACCCACATGCTTTTAAAAAAAAATTCCCCCAAAAATTGCAGGATGGGAAAACCACTTCCCACACATCTCTAACTGGATCTTCTTCTGACTCCAAATGTAGGATCTTGGTATTCATATTCAGTAAGAGAACTTCCTTTATGAGTAAAAAGTTTTTAAAAAGAGATGTATACTTTTCCTTGTTCTTTGATCAGTTGACTCTGAACTGCAGAGCTTCATTATCTTTCATTATGCTATTCAGAAGAGCTGTGTAAAACAGCTGAAAATGTTTTTTTCTGAATTTTTTCACAAAAAGTGTGTCATGCAATTTTGCACCTCTGATTCCATTTTTCTGTGTAAGTCTAAAATTGTGTTTTACATCAAAAATATTAAAATTGCAAAATTCTTGCAAAGTTTGTCTTGAACAGACTTTTTTCCACTGAAATAAGAAACAGTCATGAAAACACCTTTATCATGTGTTGCAGTACAATACCATATAACTGAAACATTTTGTTTAAAATCTCCCAGGAATTTTCTAGCATTTAATTAAAAACCCCAAAACACTTGTTTTCTTTCCTCCAACCTTTTTTGTTTTTTGAATGGGATCGTTCAGCTTGAATTTCTGTCTCTTCTCTTCTTTTCCTCATTCTATATTTTTTGTCCATCAAAATGGCTAGGTGAGTAGTGAAAGATCTCTGATAATGTTGCTCATTTAGTAATTCTCATAAACCGTCCTATGATAAATGAGATGTCTTGCACTTTTTCCCCCAATATGGAGATGCTTGTCTCTTTAATATAGTAAATCGATCATAAATATATGTGGAAAATGAATCTCAGATTTCGAGTAATCACCTTAATTACTTTATTACAGACTAAAACCTAATCAGAACAGGGAGATAGGAGATGGGATAAGTTTCAAGGGAACAGATTGATCAATTATGCTATCTAATTTTATTATAGTGTTATACAAACAGACCCCAAACATTAAATCTAAATTTGCAAATAACCTTTCCTTTGGGGATTAAAAAAAAGTTGTATTCCAGATATATAAAGGAAGGGCTGAACATTGACAATAAATTCATCCACACACAGCCTCTTTTCTTGTGCATATAGTTCTTAATTTTGTGGCATCAGTGTTTTCTATTACATACTGACTTTAAGATTTTGCCTTTTTCATTAAACTTTTCTTTTATTAACCATTGCTGGCTAAGTGGGGGGTATCTGTCTGCTTTTAGCGTGTTAACCACTATAAAGTTGAGTAATATCAAATACTGTGTGGGTGCGTCTAGACTGGCAAGATTTTGCGCAAAAGCAGTCGCTTTTGCGCAAAAACTTGCCAGCTGTCTACACTGGCCGCTTGAATTTGCGCAAGAGCACTGACTTTGTAATGTACAAAATCAGTGCTTCTTGCGCAAATATTTTGATGCTCCCGCTCGGGAAAAAGCCCTCTTGCGCAAGTGTTCTTGTGCAAGAGGGCCAGTGTAGACAGGGAAGGAATTTTTTGAGTAAGAAAGCCCCGATGGCGAAAATGGCCGCCGGAGCTTTCTTGCACAAAATCGCATCTATACTGGCCATGGATGCTTTTGCACAAAAGCACTTTTTGCGCAAAAGCATCTGTGCCAATCTAGATGCTCTTTTGCGGAAATACTTTTAACGGAAAAACTTTTCCGTTAAAAGTATTTCCGCAAAATCATGCCAGTCTAGATGCAGCCAGAGAGAATGGACAAAACATTTACATTTCAGTGGCTGAAACATCAGTTATGTTCCAAAACTGATGGGCATCTGAAATGTCAATTGACTTAATGGCCACAGGACCTCACTCACTCATAAACACACTGTAGGAATGAGTGAAGCTTGTCAAGTTTGAATTTTTTGAAGAAGAAAAAAATAGTTAAAATTAACTCGACTTCTTAACTGTACTATACATCTGCAAATTTATAAAATAGTGAATGGTGTGGAGAAAATGAATAAGGAAATATTATTGGGCTAGATGGACCATTAGTCTGACCCAGTATGGCTAGTTTTTTGTTCTTATGTTCTAACCCCTTAAATAGAAGCTTATGTTTTCTATTAAGGGTAGAAAAACACTAGCAAGGCAGTCCAGCAGAAGTGGGTGTCCTCTATGCCAGTGACTCTCAACCTTTCCACACTACTGTACCCTTTTGGGAGTCTGATTTGCCTTGCATACCCCTAAGTTACTCCTAACTTAAAAGCTGCTTGTTTACAAAATCAGATATAAAAACACAAAAGTGTCACACACATTATTACTGAAAAAATTGCTAACTTTCTCATTTTAACCATGTAACTATAAAATAAATCAACTGGAATATAATTTTTGTACTTACCTTTCAGTGTATAGAATATATATATAGCAGTATAAATGAGGGTTGTTAGTGTGTACTCATTTATACAATTCACCGGTAAGCACAGGCTCATTGGTTAATCTGAACGACAACACATATCCTCCCCTTGTTGCCTCTTTTAAACCAGCTTCCCACGCATGTCAGCTGCCTGTTCCCCGCTCCTGCCCCACCCACATTGCTGCCTCTGATAGAGAGGCAGCAGCACGGAGGGTGAGGGGGGCATGCAGGAATGCACAGGGAGAGACAGCATGGGGATATGGGGAGCAGGCAGGTGCCGGTGCTTGTGGGGAGCCAACTTAAAAGCCGGATCCTCACGAGCACCAGCTCCCACCTGCTCTCCCTACGTGCAAACCTGTAATCACTGAAAAATTCAGTGATTACATGTTTACAAAAATGAGCAATTGCTAACATCCCTAGTATAAACAAGTCATTATATGAAATTTTAGTTTGCATTGACATTGCTGTGTAGCCTGTTGTAAAACTAGGCAAATTTCTAAATGAGTTGATTTGCCCCTCAAAGACTTCTGCATACCACCAGGATGTGTAATCCTAGTAGAGAATGACTGCTTTATGCAGTGTAATATCATAATGTGCTGCATTGGCTTTTATATTCACATTTTTCTCTCTTCCCTTTTTTCTCCCTAATTGCTTTTCACTCTGCTCCATTTTAACCGTTTCTCCAGTGCAGAATATGAACACAACAACATACATTTTGGTTAAAGTTTTGAACTCTGATTGTTTGTGACTGAAAAAGTTCCTTCTCCCTCTTTTACAAGGTACTGTAATTTAAAATGTTGACACTTTCTGGGAGTGTCATTCAGGTGATACTGTTACACATTCCTGTAGATATAAAGGCTGGGTTTTCCAGCTAACCTAAGGATTCATCTGTCCCATTGAACTAGGCACTGATCTTACTTAGACTCATTTTTAAAAATCCAAGCCAAATTTATCAACACCCCATTTTAGGTTTATAATTTAAATATTTTATCATATTTGCTACCACCAACCACAGTGGCCTTTATGAGGCCTGGATGTGTTTGGTGATGTTAGGCTTTTCGGCACTGGCTGAAACCCAGCATAATGTGGGGTGGAATTTCTGAAAGTATTTCTCTGTCCCAACACTTGTATATCAAATGATACCATCTACATGTTTTATTAGTCTATAAAGTGCTACCAGACCATTTGTTATTTTTTAAGTTTAACTTGTAACAAAGCTCACCAAACCTTGAATATGGCGCTCTTGCCGTTTTACCGTGGGTGTGGCTTAAAGAGAGACTGGCATGCTATGATGAAATGTCCGCCATGAATTGTGCTGAGGACAACAAACTCATTTTCTCTTTTGTCTTACGTTTGATAAGAATTAGGTCTGCCCCTTAAAAGGTAACGTATTGAGCTACTTAGCTCCCTTTGTGGCATTCTATGCATGATGGTTAACATTACTGACTATGTTAAAAATGGTTAATAAAAAGCAGTTACATTAGAAGTTGGCACACAGGTTTCAAATGCTGTATGGGTCCAAATGTGCTGTCAAAATGAAACATGAAATAGAACATTGCACTGTATGTCTCCCAATTTATTTTTAAATAAAAGTATCTTCCTGTTTGTATAAACTTTACCTGAGCAGTTAAATCCCAACCACCACAATGCCAGATTATTTCTCCTTCACTGTGTACATCAAAATTGGGAATTAAGAAGTAATCTCATGCATGTATACATTCCAAACTGAAATATGCTAAATCAGACATATTATAAATCTGACGATATTTTAGCAAAAATTAAAATATTATACTCAAATGTAAACTGTATCCGATGGGACAGAAGAAGCCATCTTTTTTTCTCTGGATACATTTATGATATTATATTCCCGTGTCTGAAGGTGCCTCATGAAGTCTGAGTCCCATTGTGCTGGTACTGTACAGATACGGAGTAAGAAACAGTCCCTGCCTTGAAGAGCTTCCAAGTTCAAAAGACAATAAAGGAAAAGGATGAGCGGGGGGGGGAAAGAGGCACAGAGAGACTGAAAAGACTTGCCTAAGGAAACTCAGTAGATTAGTGGCAGCGCCAGGAATAAATGACAGATATCCTAACTTTCAACTCCAGTATTTTATCCATTGCATCACACTACCTCTCATTTTTTCTGGGACACATGACAAAGACTCTCTAAGACCAATTGAATGCATGGGGTATTTACTGAGGAAGGGGAAAAAGAAATATATTCATACATTTTTGGAAGTTCTTGGTCAAATGAGTCCATATTCTTGGTCAGTATAAATGGACATAGCTCCTTTGAATTAGTGGAGCTACACCCTTTTACATTAGCTGAGGACCTAGCCTTTAACCCTGACTTTCTGGGAGGAGAGTTGGGTTGGGTTTGGTTTTTTCAGGATGTAATGTCTCAATAGTCAGTTTCTATGTCATTCTATAAAAAAGGTTCTCGCAACATTTTTGTGCAAGTCTAAAGTAACTTATGGTTGATGTAAAGTGGATGAAATGACTATTTATGGTTATGCCATCATTACAGCTTTATAAAGCTTCTTAATATCACACTTACACGAAATGATCCTAACTTCTTTTGTAAATCAAATACATGTATAGCCTTTATAAAAGCTCTGATCACTTTTTATTACAGGATCACTATTAAATATTGTATCTTCAAGTATCACACTTTACATTCATGGGTTTGCATCCACTTATATGGCTTCTCTGATGAATCTCTCACTGGTTAAATTATGCAACAGACTGGCTCTATCAGTATAACCTGAAAAAGCTTACAAGTGAAGAGGAGAAAGACCTGAAACAGTGTTTCAGGTTGATTTGCAGTTTATAGTGCTGAAGGAAATTATTGTGTAGCTAACATAAGTAGCCTAAATAAGGGGTTCTCTGGAGCTGAACAGCTGAAGATGAACAAACACCAATCTGATTTGACTTTACCATTCTTTTTAGTGCTGTGGGCAGGCTGTCTTGTAGCAATATTCCATTACTATTTACATGTGGCTTGTTTCCATTATTCCTGCTCAAATCTTTCTTGAATTAGAATTTAAAGCTGTTTTATCAATCTCTGAGAGAAGAATCAAGAAGAAACCTTGCTTTACTATGGCAGTTAATTTTGTGTGCTATTAAAGCCAAATGTATATTTTTTAAATACACATGCATGCAAACAAGCACATCTAGTTGATGATAATCCTGTGTAGGTGAAAGGTTTCCACTTAGACCAACAGAGTTTCACCTCATGTAATTTGGTGTAGCTTCATTGACTTATTGGAAGTGGTCCCTGATTATTATTTTTTTTTAGGTTCTGGGTTTTTTGGTTTTTTGTTTTTAATCTTGGGGAGGACAAAATAGGCAAACAATTCTGGTAACTGTTTTCGTTCTGTTTCTGTATTTCATATGCCTGAACTCTCTCCCCCCCTTTTTTGTTCTCACCCTGTTTCCTGCCTTGCTTTTTCAATATTTGACTTTTAATTTAAATGTAAAGCAACTTTGTCAAATCTTTCTAAGTACCAGAAAATTAAAGATCAATGTACTCATATTTCTTTGTACTGTTTCCACAGTATTTCTTTAGTGATTCAGAACCTTTCCAAATCAAAAGAATTGGAAAAAAAGTTTTTCCCTAGATGGGAATTAGCCTACACCATTTATCCCTGTCACATGTGGCAGTTTAAATATGTTAGTTAACTTCGGGTGTTTAGGCTTTTTTTTAACTCTCATATTTAAAATGTCCATGAGAACTAAGAAGTAACTTTTTATTTATTTGGAAACAAATGTTTCCAAATCAAAACCAAACCAAACGAATCAAAACAAATACTCACTCATTATGCTAGTGGTCTCCAAACTCTAGGACAAGCTCTCATTGGGGAGCATGGAGGAAGTTTTGGGGGTGTGAGCTGAGGTTCAGGCCAGTCCTTGTGGGGATGTGGAGGGAGCACCACCAGCTCCACCCTGCCCTCAAGCCCAGCTCCATCCCCAAACCAGCTGTGACCCCAGCCACAGCTCTGCCTCTATCCCCAGCTTCTCCCCATCCCCAGTTCTGGCCCCAGCTCTACCTTAAGCCCAAGCTCCTCTGCTGAGCCAATTGTGCAGTAATGGAGTAATGGTGAAGACAGAATCGATCACTGGGAAGGGTTGAGCTTGACCCCTTGTCCCCTATTCCAAATATCACTTAAGGCATTATGTGAGGTGGACAGATCCAACGTGACCCCTGAAAATGATGGCTTATACAGGTGGCGAAGATGCAAGGCAGCAGTTGCACTTAGCTATCTAAGTTGAAGGAAGTCACTAAGGCTATGTCTACACTACACTTCTTTTTTGGAAAAAGGTATGTAAGTTGCGCTATGCAATTTGCGTACCTTTTTTTTTATTGTTTTTTCGGAAGAGGCATTTCCAAAATTTGGCCTGTATACACTGGGCCAAATTTTGGAAAAACCTCCTATTTCGGAAGAGCCCTTCTGCCTCATGAAACAAGGTTTGCAGGGCTTCCGAAAGAGCGCGTCTGCTCTTCCACAAAAAGTGTTGGAAAAGCAGACGTGTTCCCTGGATGTGGCAGAGTTTTTCCGGGATACCTCTGGTATCCCAGAAAAATTCTGTAGTGTAGACATAGCCTGAGAGAGACTCAATGGCTTTGGTTCCACAGTCAGGAAGAGTTCCATTATTGCATCTCCATCTCATCCCACTGGGATGAAGAATTACCCGGGATAATCATTTGCTCTTGTTTTGTCCTTCGTGCTCGCACAGAAGTCAACCAAATGACAAATGACCATTATGGCCAACTGCCTGGTTATGTATTGAAGAAGAGAAGTTGGGCTCGACAGGAAAAATGTGGACACCTCTTTTTACAATAGAACTGGTATGACTTCCTAGGTTAGGCTGGTATGCAAGCTGTGTAGGTTTCTGCCTGCAACATTAAGGTGTGTCATGTAGTCACAAGTGTAATTTTCTTTAGTAAATAATACTATGGCATTCGTGAGGGGATGCTCTCATGTAAACATGCCCCTTTTCTGTCCCTGTGAAAATCCACCCAAATTGCACCATGTTATAAGCTTATTTAATCCCTCAATTTGCACATGCTCAAGAGACTTGATAGAGTTTGGCAGCTACATTTTCAGAATACTCCATTCATAATGGGTGGGGAACCAATTTTAGGTCAGTTGGGCCACACACAAGTGAGAAATAAAAAAAACAGAAACAAAAAACAAACCCTCACTGGTCCCTGGCTGAGAAGGAAAAAGACACTCTCGGTATTCAGAGCATAAGGGTACCACAGCTAGTAGATTTTGTGTGCTCTAGCCCTATTGGAGGATGGAGAAGGGAGGACGGGCCTGGAGCACCAGCACAGGCTCCCCAGTGCTGGGAGGGTGAGCCACGCACCTCAGGGGCCAGATCCAGGCAAGCCGGGGGCCACATCTGGCCTTCAGCCCTTAGGTTCCCTACCCCTGATGTATAATGACCATGCTCTGTCTGTCTGGCTGCAAGGGCAAAGCAGGACTTTGTGTGCAATTGCTGTTCCTGGCTGCCAGGGGCCAGAATTGAGAGCAGAGGAACTTCCTCCCCTGTGTTCTCAATGCTCCCTGCTATGAACAACAATCATATTGGCATCTCCTACCTTTTGCATGCTTGACTTCTAACATTAATGTTCAAGACTGAATTTTGCAGCACACATGCTCAGTCCAATCTTAATTAAAGGAAAGAGAGATTTTGTCATTGTTTGTGTCATTATGGCATGGTAGCTGTCAAATCATTCCCTAGGATCTGAGATTAAAACACAAGAACTAATCCTAAAACCTGTATGCACAAGTGCTTGTTTGATGCTCTGCTAAAGCATAAGCAGTTATATGGCAAATGGAAACTATGAGTGTTTAAGCAACTGTCTCTCCTTCCCACTGAGAAGGAGCGTTTCAAAAGCAGTAAACAAGCACTCTCTGACAATCACACTGCCCCACCCTGTTGGTAACTGTGTGTGTCTCTTTCAAAACTGCGGCACATCTTTTAAAATCCTGGTTCAAACAGAGGGAAAAAAAAAGACAAAAATATGTTAGAAACTGGAAAAAGAGGGTAGCAAAAAGAACACTAAATTTGCTGATACTCGCAGATTTTTTTTTATAGATTGCACAATCACACCTGTATGCTGTGTTGGTTTTGTTTTTTTTTTTGTTTTGTTTTCCACATGGTGTTTGACTTGGCAGCTCATTCTTCTCTCCTGCCAATACAGTCTTCTCTCTAGATTTGCACTTCTTTGTCTGGAGTCAGACAAAGGATCAAAATAATGACTGTGAGGGAAAGAATGGAATTGGAGTGGCTGATCTTAAGCAATGCATGAAATAGCTGGATGAAATACACACATTATTTAGGCCCCTCTTGTACTTTTTATAGCCTATATTATCCTAAAACAATTTTGGTGGTAGCAAATTTCAAAATAGTAAATACAAATAAAGGGCTGGATAGATGAAATGAAGATTTGGTTCTTTTTTCTAGAAGCTGTATTTCAGAGTATTTCATATTTAGGCCACTGTGTTCTTATTTGTGCTGAATAGAAACAATGAGTCTCTTTCCAAGAGTATTGAATCAGATTACAGAGAAATGTATTTGACTACTCTGAAATGATTTTGTTCACTGCCAGCATTAATTTAGTAGTTGGACCTCACCATTAGTTTTCAATCTGCTCTAGATGACAGAAATGAGAAGTTCTAATAAAGAAGCATTTTTAAAGCACATGGACACATGCACCTATTTATAGCAGTCCCAGCTGAATGACATGGATTATTCATTTTCTCTTTATTGAAGTCTACACTGACCAGAATGAGAACTTGTGCATTAAAGTTCTGATTTAAAAAAAGGTATTCCCCCAGTTAATAATCCTGTGAGTGCAGCAGGGTCAGCAAAATACATCTCACTTATAAGTAAACATGTTTCCCTGGGTGGTGATGGAAACTATTTAATGTGTGAGCTGCCTGGTGTTTTTTGTGTGGAGGGTGGAGGAGACACACCTGCCTGAGACTGGCTATGACACTGTTGACATTGTGAGCAGTTTTGCACCTTTTGCCCAATATCCCACTATTGGGATTCACAAAATGTGCCCAAACACAGCTGCTGCATGTTGTTTCTCAATCTCTTTTATTTATTAAAAAAATAAAATTAAATATGGCTGGAAGAACGTTATTCGTCTTCCCCCATCCTCTTTATTTTCCAGTCCATATTTACAATGGTGCTTTTTCAGCACTCCAATAAATTGTGTTTGGGGAATTAATGTTAGCCTAGCCATGTATTTCACACATCTTAAAAATAAAAAGGCTCTAAAACAGTGCCTAACAAAGTAAATAAAGTTGTGTGTGCACCTTTCTTCTGCTTCTGTGCTTCAGTCACCTTGTGACTCACATCACCATAAACTACTCTCAAGAAATTTGTAGTCCTCTTGCACTGTGGATTTAATGTCCCTTCATTAGAATCCGAAGGGGGATCCAATACATTTTCCCAGCTCCGAGTTAAGATTCTTAGTATATACTTCAATGTCTTGATAATTTTCTCTGTATATGTGTAAACGTGTCGACCCCGTGCCCCTAAGGGCACGCCTGTCTCGGTCTCTGGTAGTTCTGACGCTGGTTCCCTCGGATCCCTCCGCGGGCCAGCATCGATCAGTCTCTTGAAGCGGGGAGAGGGGGGTCCGGGCCCGCCCCCTCTCACAGACCCCAGCCCAGGGCCCTGAGGACTCGAACGTCTCCCGCGTCCGGTCCGGCTGGCGGGGCATTCGCCGTAACGCGCCAGCCCGCAGGCTCCATGCACCCGCCCTGGGCTACTTCCTCTCCCCGGCCTCACTATGGTCCCTCGCGGCGGGCTTACCTCCGGGGCTTGGGTCCCATTCAGGGCCGGTCTCTGTCTCGGGGGCTGGCTCCGTGCCCCTCCTCTCGCATCTGCCTGCGGGGTTTAAATCCCCGCACCATCTCCCTGCTGAGGGGGGCCCGCCCCACACTGTGGGATGTGCCGCCGCCAGCCCAGCGGGGCCGCGTGGTGACGTCACCGGCGCCATGACGTCACCCCCCCTTTCTGGCTGCTCCGTGGCGCGGGCCGCCGAGCACCAGCGCAAACGATGCACGCCGCCGCCGCGGCCATTCGGCCCCCAGCCCGCGGCACGCGGCTCGGGACGCTTGCTTCTGGCGTGCGAGCCGCTAGAAGAGCGGCCGCCGGCGGGACCGGAGTGCAGGGCGCCTCCGCCCCGTCACAGTATGGAAAACACAGAACTAAGCCTCTCTCCTCTATTCTCGAAGGGCACGTCTACACAGCAAGGCTAAAGCCGAAATAAGCTACGCAATCTGAGCTATGTCAACTGTGTAGCTTAAATTGAAATAGCTTATTTTGGCTTTTGGCACTGTCTACACAGCAGGAAGTCCAAGAAAGAGCACTCTTCCTTCGACTTCCCTTACTCCTCCATAAAATTAGTGTTACAGGAGTCGGAGTAAGAAGTCCTCCAGCTTGCCATTATTTCAACATTATGTTGAAATAACTGCTTGTAGTGTAGATGTGGACTATGTTATTTTGGCATAACATCAGTTATTCTGAAATAACACTGCTATGTAGACATACCCCAAGAGCTAGACAGCCCCTCTTGAATAGATCCCTTTTTATCTAAGGTATTTATAAGACCCCATCATCATTGTAACTAAACACATCACATGCGGGGATAGCCAGTAGGCAGTTCATCGTCTAAATCTTTTGAACGGATCCTGAAATCTATCTATTTCATTATTATTACTTTATCTGGAGTCTACACCTTGACTACACCTTGACCAAGCAATTTGGACCTTTGCAAAAATAATTGACTTGCCCCTGCTTTAATATATTCATCCTCCTCATGAACCTGTCAGATAGAGATGTGCTATTATCCACATTTTACAGATGGGGAACTGAAACACTGACTCTTTTACACCAGACCACATCTGAAGTCTGTGTTGCACAGGCAAGTGCCCTTGAGACTCCCAAGACCCAGAGTAGTGCCCTGCCACTCTGAAAGTCCTGCCATAGTAGGAAGTGTCAGAGGCATTAGTCACCACCAGTGGTGTTTATTTTTTTAATAGAAAAATAAACTGAAATCATGCAGGGGTGCTTTGTACAATTTACTCACTATTATGGTACTAGAAGCAGGTTGTAAGTACAGTTTTGATTTTGGGAAAATTCAACGTCAACTTGATGGAGTATATGGGTCTCTCTTGGAATGGACAAGAAGGTTGTCAAGATCCTGGACCCAAAGCCATGCTAACATTAACTGAAAATGTCTTCACATCATCATCAGAAGAGAAAAAGAGGATCTGAGAGCAGGGCTGTTCAGGTGGGTGTGGGGCTAGAACAACGCTCCTCCACCCGCCTCTTCCTGCCCTTGCTCCACTCCCTCCTGCTCCCATTGCACCCCTTTCCCAAAGCCCTTCCAATGAGTGATGCAACCCAGGAGATTATGAGGGGGCCTAGCACCAGCACTAGGGATCAGCCGCCTCCTTTCCCCTCCCCACACATTTTACCATAGTGGTAGGAAGTGGAGCAACCCATTCTCAGCTCACTCCACTGCCCTAAGCCCAGCTCCCAGCTCTGTTGCTCGTGGGAGTGGCATGAGCTAGAGCCAGGTCACTCCACTTCCTGCCACTGTAGTGAAGCAGAGCAACCTGGCTGGGGGATGACTGAGCAGAGTAGACTGGGGCTGGGTTGTTCCACTTCCCATGGCTCCTGCTGCTGCTGATAAATACAAGATGGGCCTGACCACTCTGTTGGTGCCAGCTCCCCCCTCCTCCCCCGTAATCCTCCAGGCAGCATGTGGCCTGGGGCAGGTGCCCCGAACTGTCCTATGGATGGGAAGGCTCTGTCTGAGAGACATCTGTCAGTGAATTAGTGGTAGATATAAAACTTTAATATCAGCAGACTAGGAGTGACCTGTATATTCCCTATAGAATGTTAATCACCATTCTTCAAACATCATTTTGTATCGGAACATGCAAACTTGTTTAATCAAGATTCCGACCATATTCTTTTTGGGCTATTGATTGTGGAGATGGCCATGAAGTAATTTGTCATAAGAAAGCACTTAGTCACAAATTGTCTATGATCTATTAGCAACTTTCATTTTCACGTGTGGTCTTTTAGGAGTGCAGAAAGCTGAGGGAAGAATTAGTTCAAGGAAAGAAGTATGACTCAATGGGGAGAGAACCTCCAACTCATGACAGAACAAATAAAGCAATCAACTATGAACAACTGGTATAAACAATATAGAAAACTGTAAATCAAGCCTAACAGAGTTATTATTGAAAGAACTTTGACAGTTTTGGGTTCACTATCACTGTACTTCTTCAAATAAATAATTTATTCTTGAAAAGTGAGCCTGAAACTTGATTCATAGGCCAAGTAAATATGAAAAGACTGCTGAACTTGTCTGTAAATCACAATGGATTCATATATTTTCATCTTAGATTATAAAGTGAAGAAAAAGAGAAGGTGTTTTTACTTTGCTAACAGGGCTTATAAGCAGAGAATTCAATTTTGAACTCTTTGGATGGGCAAACATCCCATGAGAACATACGACAAACAGTAACTAAGATCTATGAGGGATGAAAGAAGAGTTGGAGAAATTTATATGTTGAATTAATTTGGTCTTAGCTAATATGTTTTCAACTGCTTCTAATTTTTTCTTGATTTATAAAAGCTGGGGATTTTTGTCTGAACAAAATAGCTCTTAGAACATGGTCCAAAGAGCAAGATATGAAAATGCTTAATATGGGAAATGGAGTCTATTTCACAATTAATATGATCCCATTTTAATTAAAAATTCAATTACCTACTTCATAAAGATGAAATATGCAGTGCAATAAAAACACACTATCAAAAGTTCAAAAACAGAATTTTTAAAATACTTGTTTTTTCCATTTCTGAACATTGCGGTCTGCACAATGACATGTATTTTAGTGTGCATTGTTAATTTTAAATGATGCTGTTTTAAAACAAACTATCTGGCCACTTGGAAACAGATCAGCAGTGAATGGAATGGAAACATATTTGGAAGTGCTGCCATCATCCATTTATATCTCCATCTATTTATCTCGACTGTGTGTACTAATTGAACGAGTGCATGCACGCGCGCACACACACACAGTTAGCACACATGGGTGAGATCTCAAGTGAAATTAATGAATCACATTGTCCAACATGCCTTTAAAGTAATATTTAATCAATGTCATTATTAATGGAATAATTAATTTTCACAGTAATTGGCAGGCCCTGCTTTAGCTGTCATTAATTTGTTCATTTACATGATAGACTGTTCTTTAAGGTGTGGAGAATGACTTTGATTTATGCTTTCCAATAAGGTGGGCAAAGTTAAACTACAGACCTTCAAGAATATTTCAAACTAAGTTATGTGGCATGAAGTTTAGTCAATATATGTTTACTGCTGCTTTTGTCAATACTATACCATTCCACCTACTAGAGTTACGCTTTCGTGGTGGATATGCAGAATGGATGATAAGGATGACAAGAAATACTATTACAGATTCTGACTTATAATGTATATATTGTAAGAGGCTCTAAACATTAATTGGATTGTAAAGTACTTTTTGTGGCTGTAGTCCACTACTGGTTTGTGCTGTGCCTTTAAGGCTCAGCTGCGGGCTGGCGTAGTACAGAAAAGTACCACCCAAGTGCTACCTTCTCCAAGAGCACAAATGGAGATGGTCAACCCACAGAAATTTACAAAGTGAGCATCAGGTGAAATTCACTGGCCAAAATGAGGTTTGCAGGATAGGGGAAGAGCAAGAAATACAAACTTAGTTTGGTGGGCTGTGTATGAGATATCCATGTTGCCTTAAGGTGAGACACCTAGAGTATGTCTAGACTACATGCCTCTGCCGACAGAGGCATGTAAATTAGACATACCAACATAGTCAATGAAACGGGGATTTATATATCCTCTGCTTCATTAAAATAAAAATGGCGGCCGCGTTGTGCCGGCTCAGCTGTTTGTCGGCACAAACGGGCAGTCAAGTCGGGGATCAGTCGGCAAGGAAAGCCTTTGCCGACCGATCCCTTATGCCTTGTGCATAAGCTGGCTGAATTTGGAAAGGCTTTTGGTGGCTGTTACTCAGTAGTCTGAACTAATTTCAGACATACAGAGCCACCGAGAGGAAAGAGTCCATATCTGTTTCTATTTAAATTGAAGGGAGCTTTACCAGTGAGTTCATTGGGGACTGAGGTTAAGGCAGGGCCCCACATGTTTAACCTGCTTGCATGGTATAAGCATACTTCTATTAACTCTGTGGGGAATCTCAGGTCTAAACCCACAGAACATCACACACAGAACATCTATCCCTAGGTATGGAAATGCTATAGCCCTTCTAGCAGGTTTGCATCATGAATCATATTGAAATATAATTTGCTTCTAATGCATGAAATATCGGATGTATTTACTGTTTGCTGAAATGCATCATTCACAGAATAATTTATTTTGCATAATTCTGTGTGGGAAATGAGGCTTTATCCTAATACTGCTATGCTGTTTTAATAACAATGGGCAAATTACAGATTATTCAGTACCCTGATAATAAAAATGTATATGATAGTAGAAACAGAAATGTCAGTGTACAGTTGTGTGTGGGTGGAAATATTTTTGCATTTAAAATTCATTAGCTCTTGATATGAAATGCCATAGTAATCATTTACATCTCTCCCAAGTTATTTACAGTAACCTTGGCAGAATTAAACCATGTATATTTTCATTGCTTTTGTGTTGCCAGATGAAATTGAACATGAAAAGTAAATTGAAAAGTTATTTAGTGCCAATTGGTTGCCTATTTTGACACAACAGAGTGCGTGTGTCAGCAAAAGCCTTTTTAAGTAGCTGGAACAGAACACAAAATAATTCTTTGAAATGTATGGTTCATAGATTGCACAATAATCCGCTGAAGTCCTAATCTGTTTTTGGTACAAAAAAAAATGATAGCACAGTGGCTGCATCTGTAAATTACTATCCTTAATGATCTTTTGTTTTTCTTCTGCTGCTAGAAAATGATACTGAAATTTTGGTTCTGAGTTTGAGTTCATATTAAAATTCATATTTTGTGTTTGAGAGTTGGTTTTTTTTTAGAGAGTCTCATAAAGAGGGAAATAAAACACGAACTTATTTTCTCACCAATAATATGTGCTTTCTCCTTTTAATCTGTAAAGCCAATTGTGTCATGAAGGCAAAGCCCTGCAATGGGAATGGTTTGGAGCTCCCCTCTCAGGGAAGTACTCAAAGAAGAAATGCATGCCAGATTTTCCTGGTTTCCACAGACATATGGCTGCTTCTTTATAGAGAGATTCTTACTGTCTGTCCTTTATGGGCTGCTGCAATGCAGTGGGTCCCACTTCCTCCCTTTCTTTCATTCTGGGGCTGCATGAGAATGTAAGAATCCTTTTCGCCCCTCCCTCCCACAACACATCCAAACTATGCACTGAGGGGTACCTTTGTGCCATTTGGGAACAGGTTGGAAATGCAGTAAATGCTAATGGTGGGTTAAATGGAATTTTTCAACTGTTTCAGCACAGCAGAAAACTTGTCAGGATTTCTTTTTTCTTCATCCTCTTAACCACTATATGACAGCTGTAAAGTGATTCCATGAAATAGCAAATTACTGCATAAGAACAATAAAAGGATCCAAATGCAATTGTATTGATTGAATTAACTTCACTTCCTAGGAAGAGTAGCTGAGTGGTAGTGGCCAAAAAAAAAAAAAAGGAGCAAAGATTGCTTCAGCAGTGAAAAAGAGGCAGATGAGAGCATTTCACAGGCAGGTAGAAATACAGTTACGATAGGCTGGTAAAAGTGGCTGCATGTTCACTCCATTTATTCCACAAAAAAGCAGGGTAACACCTCAAGGCTTGTGTGCTGATTGTCCAGCTTTACCATTCCTCTCTGTCAGGGGAGCTCATTGTATCTTCTGCACTTTATCTTGTGTTAATGATTATATGAGTGTAAGCAGAGTCTGAATCAATGCTTCCATTATAGCCAGCTGCAATGGGAAAGAAGTCTTGTGTATGTTTATATAAATACAGTTTGCCCTGGCTTTGCTTAGGCCTGCTAGATATTCAACTGTCACAATGGTGTTTTGTCCCTTGTAACCAATTTGGCTGCTGTGGGGTCACAAATTGTGTTAGCACTAAATTCAGGAATTGCAAGATACGATCACCAATGCTTGGGTAAGCGTGGGAATGGTCCCGTTAGTGTGGGGAACTTTCCTGGCTTCTATACTACCCCGGTGAAATGGACCAGCGAAAGGATCTGAGTCCCCGCTCCCACTTCTTTTACCCAAAGGCCTCTCTGACCCTGAGGGCTTCCCTTCCATTCTCCTGAGTAGCAGAGTCCTCAAAATCACAACAAGGCTGGGCCCAGGTTTTCTGGGGCTGAATCCCCGACCTTGTAGTCACTTGGGGCAGGGGCTAGGGTATCCCCACTCCGGGGTGCTCTCTTCACACTGGATGCTTTCCTGACCCACAGATCATTACATACAGTTCAAAGCGAATACAGTTTACTAATCAGCAACTGATTAAAAAGAAAATAAAGAAAAAATGAGAAAGGTTGAAAGAGAACAAATAGCCCCGCTCTGTGGCACGGGGACATCACAAACATCAGTCTGCGGAGTGTAAGGACAGTTCATAGTCTGTTCTTCATAAGTCCCAGGGCTTTTTCTCAGACCCTGCCTGTGCTGCGGGTGGGGTGGGGGGCTGCAGGTTGGACACTCTTGCTCTGGCAGTGACCACACGACTTCAGGCTCTAGGTGGCAGGACCCTTCTCCCAGTTGGAGTTACAATCCCTCTCCAAGTCTGGCCTGCAAGGTCTCTTGGCTGGTGGCATCTCCCTGCCCGGAGCTTTCTTCCCCAACCCCCTCCTGCCTTTTTGCTGGTCCCAGATGCTCACCACACCTAGCTGCAGATTATGTTGCTTTGCCAGCCTCCAGCTCCTTGCGTTGCTTCTCTGACCCCTTTGGTGCTGGTCATTGCAGGTCTGCTTCTTAGCACAGGATCTGCACTCTTTGGGTGTGGGTTTCTGGCTCTATCACTGCAGGTCGGCTTCTTAGCACAGCTTGAACCCCTTGCTGCTCTTCTTAGCTCTCTCCCCTTTTTCTCAGAGACCCAAAAACTCCCAGATCACACGAAGGATGGGACCTGGCCTCCTAATTCCCTCATTGGCCTGTCAGACCTGTCAATTAAGCTGACCTGGAGTGTTGGCCTCTTCCCATTGTCCCTGGGGACTGTCAGTCTCAGGGCCCTGATTTCTCATGGACCCGTCTCCATTTGATACTGGGAGCTAGCCAACCAAAAACCCCCACTGGTTTTAGTAAGGGGCTAACAGTCCCCTTACACTTGCAGTGATTGTGGGAATGCAGAAAAGTCAGACTGTATTTAACTCAGTTCAAAAGGAGAGACATTGTCAGGGTAAAGAAACTTGGATGGACAAGGGCTTGACTGCCAAAACTCTGTGAAGTTAACTGGAGAGGGCAAGACTCTGAATCAGATGTGAGCTGTAAGACTGGTTCAACCTGTCTCTCCCTCCCTCCCACCCCTTCTAATGATAGAACTACAGCAGACTCCATAAGGAGTCTCTTTTATTATTTTAAGTATACTCCAGTGCATGCTGGCACTTCTTGTGGCTGGACTGTGCTTTGGGCCAAGAGGTGAAATCACTAGGTTTGGCCCCAAACCAAATCCACCACAAGCCAGTGGAAGTTGTGACGAGTGGCCAGCAGAGTGGTGGCAGCACGATGAGCGGCCAGCAGGGCAGAGACTGGGAGGTGTAATGAGTGGTCAGCAGACCGGCGGCAGTGAGGTGTGATGAATGGCCAGCAAGGCAGTGGTAGAGAGCAGCAAGCAGGAGGACAGTGAGTGACCAGCAGAGTGAGTAAGATGCCTTCTTACCTTCCCACACTCAGG
The DNA here is from genome assembly GCA_019425775.1 of Rafetus swinhoei. Taxonomy (NCBI): domain Eukaryota; kingdom Metazoa; phylum Chordata; order Testudines; family Trionychidae; genus Rafetus; species Rafetus swinhoei. Next base: position 43,358,738 of record CM033432.1, on the reverse strand, counting down.
ATGGGAGGTGAACTCTGCAGCTGCACCTCTGAACTCTGGTCTGACCTGACCAAGGGCAGCGACTGTGGGTGGGGTGCAGAGGAGGGTTGGGCATGTGAAGGGGACATTTATGTTGTTGGACTTAAGAACCTGAGAGGAAAAGGACACTGTTCAACCTACTAGGGGTGTGACTGTTACTCATGGTTTTGGTTATGAACTCTGTGGTGCTTTCCCAAATTAATGCCACGTTACTGCCCTACCATTTGTATCAAAGGTTTCCTTTCTACCCTCAGGCTCTGTGCTTCTGAGTGGGGAAGCATTGCTTCTCAAAGGCACCCAGGGGTGCTTTGTAGATTTCCCAGGTTACTAGGTGGGAGCTCGAGCCTGTTCTGTGTTGGATGGATGGAGAGGAACCCCTACATCAGGGATGGGCAAATTCCAGCCCACAGGCTGGATCCAGTCCACAGGGTTAGTCCCTGGCAGGCCCCCACCTCCATGTTTACCTGCGCCTCAGCAGGTATCAAAGGATCTCAGCTCTCATTGGCCACAAATCACCATTCATAGCCAATGTGAGTGGTGGGAAGTGGCATTCCAGTCCATGACACTTCCTGCCACTCGCAATGGCCATGAACAGCGATGCAATCCTCCGATACCTGTGGAGGCACAGGTAAACACAGCGGCAGCCTGCAAGGGACTAACCCTGTGGGCTACCATTTTTTTATTGCCCACCCCTGTCCTAGATACTGAATCTGTCTCTGGCTGCTTCTGGAGCTACCTGGCAGAAGGGTTACATAAGCATTTCCATATGAATTAAATCTGTAGAAAAACTAAATGGTGAGACCCAGAGCCTAGCTTTTAATAGGTACTGCTGGGGACATTGGAACCTTCCTTTTCTATTTGTTCCTATGACTGTGTCTTTCTGTGTAGTCTCAATCTTGCCTTGTGTAATATACAATGCTTCTTTCTTTAGTGGATAATCATTGCTATGATTTGAGATTTTACAGCACATGGATTCTAATGTTCTTTGAATAACAGCATGCTATTGATAGTGTACATCTGCAACATGCAGGAATGGCATCTTCGTAAAGTTTTTCTGCCTAACACTGAGGCTTTCCCCTGAAGACGCTAATATGTTTGGCACATCTCTAGATTTGTACATTGTACTTTGTAGTGTCTTAACCTTTGAAACTGTCATTATTATTTTATTATTCTTTTGTTGCCAAATATAGCTCTGTGTTTCCAAGTAACTTGACAGTACAACTGGCATTCAGTGAAGCGGGTAGCCATTCTTCCACTGTGTAGTATCTAGCTTTGTGACTCGGAGATTTGAGATTTGTATTTATTTTATAAAATGAATCTGTCCAGTGCTCTAAGTCAGGGTGCATAATAATTCTAAAGGGGGGCACTCCAAGAATCTGGTAAGTGGTCAAGGGCAGCACTCTCCCATTATATTAATGGAGGAGCTACAGGATCTGGGATAGAGGTTGGATGCAGAAGGAGCATGAGGTAAGGGATTAGGATGTGGCATCTGGGAGGGAGTTTGGGTGAAGGAGGGGATTGTGACCTAGGGCAGGGGATTGGGGTGCAGGAGGGAGTACAGGGTCTGGGAAGGGATTATAATCTGTTGTAGGGGTACAAGGATTTGGGCTATGACCTGGACAGGGGACTGGGGTGCAGAGTCTGGGAGGGACTATAGGTGTGGGAGAGGATTCTGGTCTGGGGGAGGAATGTAGGAGAAGGAAGTTTAGGGTCTGGGAGAGGGTTGTAACCTGGGGCAGGAGTACAGGAGGAAGTGCAGGGTCTGGGAAGTGTATGGGGGCTGGAGTGGGGGTGCAGAAGGTTTGGGTCCAGGAGGGGTGCAGAGTGTTAGGGGAGGGACGGGCTGGGCAGCTCCCAGCTAGCAGCCCAGTAGGTTCCTTAGCTAGGATCCCTGCCTTCCATGCCCCTGTACATGATTAGAGCAGCCTCAAGGACAATGCTTACTGCTCTGAACTTAACGCTGTGAGCCCTGGGGTATGAGGCAGGAAGGGTACATCACATGCAGCCTGTCGTGCAAACAGGCAGCTGATATTGGTCAGAAATTGGCCACTGGGAGCTACTGGGGGCAGCATGAGAAGCTTCTCCCCCTTCCCCTGAGCTCTCAGAATTTAGAAATGCTCGCATTGCTCTGCAGCTAGCCTCTCTGAGTTCAGAGTGGGGGTGGAGCAGGCAGGGAGCAACTGAAGCTCCCGCGGGCTGGATCAGTGGCTTGGTGGTCTGTATCCAGCCCACGGGCCATATTTTGCCCAGCTCTGCTCTAAGTGCATTTACACAAAAGCAAAAAACTCTCAGCCCAAATCAGCAACATTTAGAAGATAAGCTTCCTTCTTACCCAATTAGCTATTCAGAAAATTAACCAAATAAAAAAAATTACCCATCATCCCTTCATTGAAGACCTAGGCAAGGGAAGGGAAGGGGTAAAGGCATTCCTGTTCCTGGAAGGCCAAAATGCTGTTTTAAGAAATATTTAAATGTTTAAATATTTCTTAAAACACCATTGATTTATCTTTTAATGCCTGCTAACATGTAGCAAAGATTTAATGATATTTAAAAGACTTTGCGAAGAATAGTATTTAAATATTTTAGTTAATATTATTTGCAAAGTCTTTAAAGTGCCATTAATTGTTCAAATGCAGTTGGATGATTTAATTTAGAATTATTTTAAGATCAGGCCTGATTTTCTAAGGTGCTGATTGTTCCCTCACTGTTCCCTCACCCAAGTGCAGGAAGTTTTGTACAGTGATGAGTACTAATGTGTCATCTTGGAGCTTACAGGTGCTGAAAAGGACAATAAACTGACTGTTGGACTGACTTAACCTTCCATATGTTCATGCAGCCATCTCCCCAGGTTCTTACATCTTCTCCTTCCCAACTTCTCTTACCAATTTTCACCATTTGCCAATGTACTGTGACACTAGGGCTACGTCTACACTGGCATGAATTTCCGGAAATGCTTAAAACGGAACAGTTTTCCGTTATAAGTATTTCTGGAAAAAGAGCGTCTACATTGGCAGGATGCTTTTCGGAAAAGCCCTTTTTCGGAAAAGCATCCATGGCCAATGTAGACGTGCTTTTCCGAAAAAGAGCCCCGATCACCATTTTCGCAATCGGGGCTTTTTTTACGGAAAAGACTACTGTGCTGTCTACACTGGCCCTTTTCCGGAACAGTTTTCTGGAAAAGGACTTTTGCCAGCGGGAGCAGCATAGTTTTTCCGGAAAAGCAGCTGATTTCTTACAGTAGGTCGTCAGTGCTTTTCCGGAAATTCAAGGGGCCAGTGTAGACAGCTCGCAGCTTATTCCGGAAAAGCGGCTGATTTTCCGGAATAAGTGGCCCAGTGTAGACACAGCCTGGATGTTTACTGGCTGTTTCTGTCTGTTGATTATCACAGAGGGAAACAAGACACATCCCTTTCACTTCTGCAGCTATGTAAGAGCTGCTCACAGTTGCTAGCCCTGTTCTTCCCCTACTAAGAAAAGTGCAAGGGCTGATTCTTGCAGCACCTCAATGAGGGACAGTGGCATGTTAGAGGAAGCATTCTGTGCTACCCTAATGGCTGATGCAAAATGCATAGCTATTTCTTGTCCTCTGTGAGGGTTAGGGCAGACTCACCCCCTATGCAGGATTTGTGCTTAAGTGCCACAGTAAATTCCAACAGTCATGTTGTACAACTGTCACTCTCATGGTGGTTGAATATAGGACGAAGTAGCTATGTTTGATCAACTTCATGGTATCAGATCATTTTTCCCTAACTTCAAACCTCGAAAGATTTCCAAGTGTCCTCTGTAAAGTTATCTCACAGCTGCCTACACTCCTTAAACATTAGCAAAACAGTATAGCATTGCAAATGCTCTTTGCCCTGTCTTGAAATGCAAATATCACCCAATATTGTTTTTCTTTTAACCATAGAAATGGCTTTGAATTAATTGTACATCTTAATACAATTCTTTGTATTTCCTATCAGAAATATTCAAATTACAGTTGTAATTTACTTTAGGAGCTGTCAGTATAGTTCTTTTTCTTTATAGTATTGAGGAGTTGTTAATTACATGTATATAGATATTTATATTCTCTTTCTACATTGCCTCAAACGATTTATTATTATGGTATGTTTTTACAGCTTTCCATTTTTATTGCTTTATACTTCACATGTTGAGTTTTAATAGTTGCGTCCTTCATTCCATTAATTTCAAATTAAATATTAAAGTGCAATGAAAGTTCAATCGTAGCTTCTAAAAGCATAAAAAAATAAACCTTGATCTTCACTTTCTAAAATGAAGGTGATGATGGAATACAGACTACAGGGAGGGAGGTGGGGGAAATCTGTCTTTAAAATCCTTGATATTATGCATAAGTTTATCTGATAACTGTGAGCTGTATGCTAAAGGGGTTAGTTTTAATATGGTTCACTTATTAAGATTAATATAGCCACTAGTGATCTGTATTGCTGCATCTTAAGTGAGTTGTAATGATGTGTGGTCTCAACAAAGACCTGATCCTTTTGCCAATGAATTCAGCGGGAGTTTTGCTCTTAACTTCAGTAGAAATAGGAGAAGCCCTAATTTATTAATTATTTTAGTTAGATATCCCCTTTTTAAGCAGCTATTATTTTTAAATTTCTGCATCAGCTCATCTCTGAAGTTTTGAATATAGGAACCTTACAATATGTAAATAGAATCAGGATTCTTGTGGCACTTTAAGAGACTGAGGACTCCTTGTTGCTTTGCAAATACAGACTAACATGGCTACCCTTTGAGACTTCTTACAATATGTTTCCCTGTTAACTTTAAAGGGCTTGATCATCCAAACACTTGTGCACCTGATTACATTTATTTATCTGAGCCCTTTGAAGAGCTAAATTTTAGAATTATAAAACACAAAGAGCGGCAACAAATCAAAGGCAGTAAAAATTATAAAGGAAGAGATGATATATACAGGAGTACTCCAACATGAAGACAACAATTCAAGGCCTGATTCTTAGCTCATTGAAGTCAATTCAAGTTCAATAAGGTTTGGATCACACCCTTAATCTCTACACAAGTCACTGAAGCTTTATACACACAGAAAGCAAATGGCTTATTCTCATGTTGAAAGTCAACATGTGGGAATAGAAGTCAAAGCACATCACAGATATTTATACCATTCAACCTGATTCTTATATGTGAGTTGATACCTTAAAAAGCCTAGTGAGTAAGGTGAAATAAAAGGAAGTATTAAAATCAAAGGGTGAAATTCTGGCTCCATTGAAATCAGTGGCAACTCTCCCATTGCCTTTAATAGGGCCAGGATTTCATTCACTGTGTAGAAGGCAGCTAAGAAATGTGCAGAAAACAGGAGGCACAACAGTGAACAATTCTTCTAAAAGATAGAAAGCGAGGAACTAGAAGTAGCTAATGTACCATAGCACTGAAAGGGATTGATTACATAAAGATTTCAGAATATGTGACCCAAACTGTACTAGCACTAAAGAAGAGAGGGATTCGAGGAAGAGATCACAAGATCATTAACAACTTGCAGTAGAGCTGGTCGAATATACAAATATATCAGTTGATAAAAACACTGTAGTAGTGGTGTCAGATAACTCATTTTACATTTGTCTTCACTGCTTAAAATAAGTGTTTTTTAACACAGGATTACTAATGTGTTAGGTGTCCTGCTATAACCTCCTAGTGGAGGCAAGGCATCTACAATTTTACCACATGAAAATAGTTGAGGTTAACTATGACCAGGATGCTGAACTTGCCTACCTACTTGTGTATAAACTACAAGTGTTTTGTCTCTACTAGGATTGTACAGTGAGATAATGGTGATATTTATATTACTCTGACTTCTCCCATCTTTTTTTTTTCCAGTGAAAACATATCCTTTGTGGTGAGACCTGAATTCTGGTTTTAATCATGGTCCATGGGCTGAGGAATATATTTTAGGCTCTGTGCTTTCCTGATATATAACAGGTCTCCCACTGAAGATTTTAAATGAAGGTCTCCCAATGAAGGTTTTAATTAAGATCGAATATGGCCTTTATCTAGTAATTAATCTTTTAGTTATTTATTTGTTTGATTCCCTAGGCCTAGGATTAATTATTTCAGTTAGGGGTGTAATTTTTTTAAACAGCATAATAATATACAAATAACCTCTGGTGTAGGTGCATTTGTACTGCAAAAAAAGGAGCTAACCTGATATAAACATATTCCCCTTCCTAAAAGGGTATAGTGCTATAAAGCACCTATATCCTGGTATAGCCGTGTTTATCCTCAGAGATTGTATTGCTTTAACCATTCTACTATAGTTATATTGGTACAACTTTTCAATGTCTTATTGTTACTTATATTCAACATCTCTTAATAAAATATGTTTTTCTCTAGTTTTAACATTATTTCTGCCTTGTGCGTCTATTCCTTCCCCCATTCACTTTTTTCTTCTTTCTTGTTATTTCTGTCTTCCTTCTGCATTTCCTATTCCGCAGCAAATTTCAATTCCCACAGTCCAGGGGAGAGTTAGTCAGAATCCTTCCCTAAACAATTCTATCAAAAGAATCAGCCGTAAAATAGATTTGGGTCATCGTTGACTTTAAAATTAGTATCCCAGTGAGATTAATGGGAGGAGTGGGATTTCACATCTTTCAGAGTCATTTTTTTCAGGCTTTCTGCAGACTCAGGAAGGACACTGTATCTGTTATTTTTGTCTATGTTAGAATTTTTTCATAACTATGAGTGCTATACATTTGGATTTTCGTTTGTTTTTAATGGAAGCTTAGATTCTTAGATTCTATATTGAAATTTCAGTCAATAGTATAGCCTATTTTCAATATTGTCTATGTCACTACACATAATTTTGCAACCATGCTAAGTAACACTGGTGCAAGTTATTTCATGCCAGTGCAGATAATATCTATAGTGAAGGTTATATTTGTGTAATTATTGGATTGCGGACAAACCCTGCATATGCTATCCAAATGATATAAACCCATCACATGGCCCTGGTATTTGACATTTCTGCACTAGGGAAAAATAGTCTCACTAATTAAATGACAAGGAGAATTAAATTAGTTATTATTCAAATGATTAAGATACTGAATTCATTAAAAAAATTGTGTGACAAAGATGAACATACAAACAAAAAACCTAACAATACAGACAAAACTAGGAACTAGGAAGTAAGGAAGACATAGAAAACATTGCTCTTGGTTAAGAATATGCATGGAAATACAGAAATTGGTCCAGTCTGGCTACAGTTCTCACATCAATAATGAATGAAGTACTAAGTATGGTTTAGTTGCAAAGACAGCTTTCAGTGAAAATATGGCAGGCAGCTCTTAAATCACTGTGTTGGAAAAAAAGTGTAATCTAATGAATTATGGTTGCATGGACATTGACATCACAGTCATGAGTGAGATTTATAGATGGGGTATTCAACATCAAAAATGCATGCTTTTACCACTTGATCTAAAGAAGAAAGAGACATATTATATATTTGGTGTGTGGGGCCAGCAATTAGAGAGTGTTTTAATGTTGCTTTAATTGGTCTTTTCCAGAGGCTTTGTAGAAAAAAGTAGCCAGGAAATAAAAATAAATGTATAATAAACTAATAAGAGGAATGAAAGGCTTAGAAGCATAAATTAATCTGAATTTATAAAAAAACTAGCAATAGTGCAAAGATGAATTAGAGTTCAGACAATATTTTAGTGTCTGAGTTAGGAGGTCCACATTTTCTTTCCATTTGATATATGCATTTATTATCTTGACTATATGATTTTCTTTTTCATGTAGAGCCAGCTGCTGTCATTTTAGCGTAGTTATTTTTAAATTGCTTGTGATGCTTCAGACTCAAACAGCCTCTAGTGCAAAGTAACTCATCATATCTTAACAATCCAGTCTGAAAAGTGAATCTGTACCTGAAAATGAACATTTACAAATTCTCTGAAAACCCAAACAAGTTAAAGCAAATTAGGAGAAGGGGAAAGCATGATCAAAAGGGCCAAAAGGTGCAGTTAAAATGAATGTTCTACTTTACTGTACTATATGTGTGATAGGTACAAGGATTAAGTTCATAGGCTCAGAGTCCATGCCAAATTCAAATTAATGTTCCTAAGCTTTTTATTTTAAGCTGCTTCTCTTGGAAATGACACACAAGAGTAAACCAGTTGATTAAAATCTTGGTGAGCCATTTGTATCTGTATTTGTATATTCCCTTTTGTTTGTTTGCCTCTCTTACATTTTTATGAAAGTAAGTTGAGAAATCCCCTTATAAAGCTACTGAAAGAACTTCCAATAAATCGCTATACAGTATATGTTCAGAGTTCTGGATACCTAAGAAATGGAAGTTGTGCATAATTCTGAAATATTCATAACTCTGAGCAAAATGTTATGATCTTTAAAAAGTTTACAGATGAACATTGACTTAGTACAGCATTTAAAAGTTACTATTCAGAAGAAACAACTGTGCTTTCCCTTAATTTCTTTAGTACAGGGTATCCCCACTATAAGTATCCCTGGTATACATCCTTTCTGTAGGAACACTTGCCACTTGTGTTTAACACTTGTAGGAACTGATGTGTTATAAGTCCTCCTATTCCTTGCTCTTAAGTCACAAAAATTTGCACAAATGGAAGTCAGCTGTGGGGAAACAAATTTCCTGCTTTAAGTTGTTTAGCTATAAGTCCACATTTTTTGGAATCTATCTTGGGCTTATAGCGAGGATGGCCTATAGTTTACTCTATTTAATTTTTTTTGTCTCTAGATTCTGTACTTCCAGTTCCAAATGGGGTGAGTGGTTGACTGGTCACTTTATAACACTGATATTCATAATTGTTCTGTATTGTACTTTATAGCTGTTTAATATATCTTCCTATGCATATATAACAAGGAATTCAGTTAGAACAATTGGTGGAGAGGTTCAAAATCTCATAGTTTCAAATGTTTACATGCAGATTTTTCTGAAAGGATAGTTACTCATCATAGCAGTACTGGTTAGGAGGTGATTGAAATGGAGACTCCTAGGCTACGTCTAGACTACACCCCTCTGACGGCAGAGGGATGTAAATTAGATATTTCGAAAGTGCAAATGAAGCAGGGATTTAAATATCCCAGGCTTTATTTGCATAATTGCATCATGGCGCTCTTTTGAACTAGCACCATTTCGAAAGTAAAACCGTGGTCTAGACGTGGTTCTCTCAAAAACGGGGCGCTTTTTCAAAAGATCCTGTACTTAATAGGAAGGAGCCCAGGGAAACAGCTATGGCTACTGATCTGTGCAGAATTGCTGGTTATAGGGACCTGAGCTGGAACTTAGTGTAGCAAGTTGGTCTGGGTTCCCCCACCAGGCACCGGTAGTTAGATAGAGCACCTTCTGTAGCTTGAGCGGTGAGGAGTCCTGTGGCACCTTATATACTAACCGAAGTGCTGGAGCATAAGCTTTCGTGGGCAAAGGCCCACTTCGTCAGATGCATGTAGTGGAAATTTCCAGAGGCAGGTATAAATATGCAGGCCAGAATCAGGCTGGAGATGACGAGGTGGATCCAATCAGGGAGGATGAGGCCCACTTCTAGTAGCTGATCTGGAGGTGTGAATTCCAGATCAGCTACTAGATCAGCTACTAGAAGTGGGCCTCATCCTCCCTAATTGGAACCTCATTATTCCTGTCTACAACTAGACACGTTGTTTAGTTTGTTGTCTCACTCTTTCTCTTGGGTTATAACAATATTTGTAATCCAAGGACTTCAAAGCTATTTACAAAAGTAGTGGTATTATCTTCTTGATTTCTCAGACTAAAGCACAGAGAGAGGTAAGTGATCTGCCAAAACTTGTAACAGAGCTAGAGATAGAACATACATTTCTTCATACATGTTCTTCTTCGAGTGCTTGCGTAGTTAGAATGGACATAAGCAACACATCTTGAAGAACAACAGTTATGAGATAAGTAACCGTTTTTCTAAGCCTGCATCTTCTGTCATCTTTTTACCTTTCTCCAACAACTGATTTTTGTCAGCAGCTTTTGAATTACTCTTACAAAACATCGCTTTAGACTACCAAGAATCCCTTTTCTCTCAACATCATTATCTCTCCATCCCTATCTCGTATACCCAAAACTTTTAGAGTTGTTAAAAGGAATGTTAGGGTAATCGGCTTCAAAAGTGAACCTTAGTGGTTGTCTTTATTTGTTCAGTTTGTACATTACATTTTGTCTAGAGGTGGGTAAAGAATACGATTATGTATTTTGTTAGCATTTCCATTCTATGTTATTTTTCCACATATTTGTAAGAGCTGAGTGGTTTTCTTACCTGTTAAGAATGAAAGCTCCTAATAAGCATATCTGTACTCTGGGTATTTGCTGTTTATCCCAGAAGTGTTTTCCCACTATTTATATTGTTTCAGTCATCCAGCCCAAGACCATTTGATTTCTCTGCTGATTCAGATCCCGTATGCTCTCATCAGAAGGTTGTACCTCTCAGCAAATGGAAACATTCTGTTTTCTAAATGAGCCCATGTACCCTCACAATGTTCCCTCCCAAGCAACTCCCATGCACCAGGCCCGTATTTCTGTACACACCTCATGAGTTTGTTTAGGGCTAACAATAAATCTGTTCTCCTTATCTAACTTCTGTAGCAAATCAGGTCGACAGAGCTTAGAATGGGAAGCAAATCCATTCTATTCAAGATCATCACTTTGAATGTTCTCATTTTTCCACTTTAACAGTATCACTCCTAATTGTGGAGAGGAAATGTGAGCTATATTTTCCAAATTAATCATCCAAAAAATTAAGCATATTCAGAATTTTTAAAGATAAAATAAGAAAGACTATATATTATCCAGAATATCCCTTTGTTTGCACAGCAATATTAGAAAACTAAATTGTTTGTCTATAGCAAACACAATCTGATAAGTACAGTGTAGGTGAATTACCACAGAATGAGTCATGATAAAATGCTTTGATACTGTTCTGGTCTGTTTTGTGTAGACCACATGCTACTTTCCTAACTAGAAAATTAGTATCCTCTGGGGACTGGAAAACAGGTGATATGGGGATTCACATATTAGTGAACCTACTTGCACAGATATTTTTTACAAGGAATTATGGTCACTTTCCATAGGATTTTATGGGAGAGAGTCTGTGAGGTGGTGTCAGAATAGAAGAAGTTTATACACATTGTACTAACCCTTTGTGCTAGGGCGGAGAAAGCCTCAAGAAATCACAGCCTTATGGTATGCAAAAAGTTCTCTATAACACTTCCGTGACTCATTCACCTCCACACACACAGAGGAATCCTGCTGCATCTGCAAAATCACGGCCTTCTGGGACTACCAGGAGTGGTGGGGAGAGGAAAAGACAGGAGAAGTTTGGTGAAATTTAGCACCCTCTGTTAGTTTCAGGGCTGGCCTTACCATGAGGTGAACTGTGGCGGCCGCCTCAGGTGCCAGACTGTGGGGGGGGCACCACTAAGACCCAGAGCATAGAAAATTATGTCTGCTGCTGGTGCATATGTATTCTCTCTGCTCTCGATGCACAGAGATGGTGGAGTGTTGTGCTGGAGGAAGGAGGGCACAAGAGATATAACAGGCAGGCAGGAGAAAAGGTGGCATGGGGGCGTCATTTGAGCTCCCTGCCTCAGATGTCAAAATGTTGTGGGCTGGCCCTGGTTAGTTTCAGTGTTTGTCATGCAGTTCAGTCAGCAGTGACCGGGGGGTGGAGGGGTGGGGGAAGGTTGAGGGGGAGGGGAAGAGATCCTTTTTTAATGTATGTGTGAAAGTTGCCACCACTTTAAGGTGCCAAGAGACCTATTGGGATACCACTGAGCCCACCAGTTTTGCCAGACCGGGCATCTTTTCACCTTGCTGAGCGAGGCTCCTAAGCCTCTAATAACACGCACAGAGGCAGGGCTGATGCAGAAAGACACTCAAAGTAAAATCAGCTCTGGGAAGACTCAGGGCCTAAGGGTCTTACCCCAGGACTTAGGTGCCCATCTCCCATGGATAGTGCCATACTGAGGGGGGCACTAAACCTACAGCCACCCCCTGTATCAACCTCTCAGACACAGGACTCAGGGCAACCTCCCCTGCAACAAACCCTGCCCCTGCTATGTCCACCTCCTCCCCCAAGCAACACTGCCCAGGAGGTTATGGGGGCCTAACAAGGTGGCAACAGGGTTTGCCTCCCTCCCACTCAACACGTGAGTAGCGGAAGCTGGAGTGGCCCGGCAGCCTGCTCCACCCCTTTGCACTGCCCTCCCAGCCCACTGAACCTCACTTCTCCATGGTGGTGAGTACCGGAGTACCCTGGGGCAGGGCACTCTGTTTCTCACTGCTGCTGAGAGCCATGTGAAATGGACCAGAAGGGCAGCACAATGGGAAGTAGCTGCCCATATGGTGAGTGGGGGGGAGGGGAGGAGTGAATCCTGCTGCCACCATGATAAGGCCTCCATAAGCACCTGGGTCCCATTCATCCACAGGATGGCTGGAGCGGCCATTGTGGGGGCCCCAAAAGCATGGGACCTGGCCTATGGTGGCTTCCTCGATTCGTCCTATGGACAGGATGGTTGTACCCATGGAGAACAGACCCAAAGATATATTGTGAAATTTGCCCCATCCCTCAATGTGGAGAAAGGTATGCACATCTGCCTCCCTTCCTCTCTCATTATGAATTGCACAAATCGGGTTTCAGAATAAACAAGTTTGTTAACTAGAATGTGATAGATTTTAAGTGATTAAAAGAGATGCCAAAAAAAGCAGCTTACTGAATAAAGAAAACCCACAAACGGAGTTAAGCACACTAAATAAAAAGGGTATACATTAGCAGGCTGACAGATGCTTAAGGCATAAGTTGCCTTGGCTTTCCCAGGTTTTCATACATAGGCTAAAAATCTTTCCAGGCTGGGATCATCACTTCCCACAGTTCAGTCCTTGTTCCCCAGGTGTTTCCAGGTGAGTTTCTACAGGGAAAGTGATGTCCCCCATGATGTCATTGTCCCCTTTTATATCTTCTTCCTACTTGCTGAAAAGCTTTTGTGCTTTGACCTGGGTCAAGCAGGTCCCATCGTGTGTATCTGAGAGGTTTCTGTTGTACACAGTTCCTGGGCTAGCCATGGTGCTTATGTGCATTCCCAGTAACATTGTTTGTCCTTTTTATTGTTATACATGAAAGGATGCTTGTGGGAGTTTTCAACCTCTCAGCATGTTTCACATCTATGACCAAAGTTCATAACTTCACATACATCAATAACACACTTAATCCAATGAGATATTAAAGTCTAGCAGATCTAGACTTTTAGAATGATACCTCACAAGGCATACTTTGTGTAGAACATACCCTAATTACATGACAGTGTTGAATATTTGGGATGTCAAGGTATCAAAATATGCTTAAACACGATACACACCTTTTACAATATTTTGGTCCGGAGGCAAGGGGTACATGGAGTGACATAATCTGGTTTCAGAAGAAACCCTATGTACTGTAACACTTGCCACGCAGGAGAGTTCTGTGGAAGAAGGTAGCTGTTACAAGGGTATAGGCACGTATGCTGCCCAGTTAGCCTTTCTCGGACAAGAAAATGTAGAACAAGTCTGAATCTTATAAACAGCAATAGGTATGTATAGTCTTCACTTTCATATTCTTCACTTTTACCCTGAAACAGCAGAGCATTCAGATACTTGCTTACCTTGAAGCAAGTGAGTAGTTATGCTCAGGTGAAAGAAGAGCTGTTGAGGTCAATGAGACTATTCACATGTTGAAAGTGAAACTCAGACAAAAGTGCTTTGCTGGATTGGAGCCAGAGCGTTCAGCATCTTGAGGGATTGAGCCTGCAATGAAATACTCAGCACATTTGGAATTAAATTGATTGATTTTAATTTAAATCATGGTTTAATAAAAAGAGAAGCCTCACTGGTTCTGGAGAGAACTCTCTAATACTAAAATAAAGGAAAACAATAATCCCTGAACTTGGAATTGGCTCCTCTACCCTCCATCGCTGTGCCCAGGCAGACATCTAAAAAACCTTTACAAAGGTTTGCAAGTCCATTTCTGGGCCATAGTGACGTCTCACAAATAGAAGGCCACATACAGTCTTGCTGCAAGCAGGTGCCCCTCCATTGACTGAAATGAAGCAGTCACCAGTTTATATCAGGTTCAAATCTGGTCCAGAATGGCATCCATGGAATTGTGGTATTGAAGTCATATGGCTCCTCTGAGCTCTTAAGTGGAAAACAAAACTTGGTCACCTGCCATGTCTGCCTCACTGAATAAGTGAATTTTACCTTAATATAATTCATTTAAAAATACTCAGAAGAATAATGTAAATAAAAGCCCAGTGTCACAAGCATCTTGCTCTAGGAAATTTATCTATCTTGGAACTGGGCCCCAGAGAAAGTGGTTTAATTAAAAAGTAATTTTTTCTGTCAGTCTGCTGAGTCCTCAAAAGATAAACAGCTGCTAGTTTTCTATTCCAAACATGATATGTTACTGTTAGTTTTCTTATTTGTTTCTGTGCCCTACAGGAGTGATTTGTACATCTCACAAGGAATCTGAGTAGAACAGATCTGCTTGTGCAAGCCTGCTGCTTTGTAGTTTTCGTTGAGTTTAATTGACTATCGTGGAGTAACGATTCAGAAAGCACTATGTCCATAATCCTTGATCTTCATTCAATTTGAAATTCCAGTCACATTATACATCATTAGCTTCTTAATATGATAAGCTACTTTTATATATTTTATTAGCATTTGTCCTTTAACAGCTCAGCAATACTTAAAGTGACTACAAATTACCACAGCCATTGTAATACCCCTTTTAATCTTACACATAAAGTCCTCTAGGTCTCTATTATAATAGTTTCACCCTTTTCAAAAGATATACACACTAAAATGGGTCAGTGCCTTGTAGAGCAAATTATTGCCTATTTTCATCAATGCGGAACTCACTAATCTAGAGGAGAAATGGTTGCGTGATCCATCTTTCAGACAGACATGGAATTAGGGCACTTGCAGCATCTGGGTTCCAGTGTTTGCTAGAAGATGACTGGTTGAAATGAACTGATGTTTCATTTACTACAGACTCCTGATATGTAAATAAAAATATGTAATCATTGATTGTGAGTATAGAGGCTGCAATACGTGCTTAGACTAAACAATAGGCATGTGGTGAAGACAGGCTGTGTGCAAAAGCCAAAAGGATTTGTACATCCAATTATGACTTTTACTGCCACTCATTATAAAATGGATCAGAAAGAGATGCAATTGGAACCAGAATAATTATGTCTGAGTTAGTCCAAGGAGGATAGGAGTTTCTTGTTAATGTTACCGTCTGCACATTTTAACTATACAGTTTTCAATATTTTTGGAATCTTTCATTATATCGTTGAAGCTTTCAGAAACTATTTCATCTTCCTTAAACATCATAACTTAATTAAGACATTGTTTGAATGTCCTTTATACATTCACAATGCAAGCAACAGCCATTCTATTAATGTAATGTTAAGATTACACAGTTAAAATCAGAGAATGCAAAAGTGCAACCACTAGGGGTAGAAACTCCATTTCTGAAATGAAAGCTTAGATTTACACATAATCATGTTCCTAACAGGTTGCGGTTTAAGGCAGGTCACAAATATCTTGAGATTAAATGATAAAATCACAAAAGCTAGAAATGCTGTAACAGTTAGAGCAGAGGTTATCAGTCCATGGTCTCCACTTGCCACCTCACCAATGTGCCTCATCTCTGCTTTAGTGTCACAACTTGTGCTCATCTGTCTCTGTGTTGCTACAATGCTCAGATGCTCTGTTACCACTATGCAACTAGTGTAAACATGAAGCTAACAAAGGCTGAGAATTCAATAGACAAGCAAGCTTAATGTGTTTAGGAATACATTTTCAGTGCCTATAGGTTGTTCTGGCACTCTTTTTATTGATTGCACTCTCAAACTCCTTGGCATTGTTCTCAAAATTTACACTCTTCTTATTTATTCTGCTGAATCCTGAAGATCTGAGGATGGGGGGGAAGGTTGTTTGTTAAGAAACAATTAAGGCTACTTAATGTTTGTCGATAATACACTAGTAGAAAGTTGAAGTTGGTAAGAATTGATTGCTGCTATATTTTTCTATTTCTACATGCAGGATCTTATTGTGCTATTACATTTGCACTGATGAACAGCTGTATCCCCTCAGTTCTGCAACCTGGGGTACCTTTTACATTTTTTTGCCATCACTCCTGGTCTGCTGTCATACAACTTCCAGTATGTAAATAAGGCCATGTTTACACTACAGAATTAAGTCAACTTATGTTGATTATCAGAACACACCCCACCACGCTGCTGCCTCTCTATCAGAGCATGTATCGGCTCCCACTTGTCCTCCTCACCCTCCACGCTGCTGCCTTTTTATCAGAGGCAGCAGCATGGAGGTGGAGGAAGGTGTCTCCACGGGATCCAGTGCTTGTGGGGAGCTGGCTTTTAAACAGGCTCTCCCCGAGCACCAGCTCCTGCTTACTCCCACCCTGTGCTGCTGCCACAGTGGGAGCTAGCAGGGGAAGGAGGCAGGCGGCTCCACAGGAAGAAGCACACATGGAGAGCTGGCTTAAAAGTCAGCTTCTCATGGGCACTGATTCCTGCCTTCTCCTGCCCCGTTGCTGCCTCTGATACAGAGGCAGCAAGAGGAGTGTGTGTGTGCATGTAGTCGTTAGGATTAACCAATAAGTCATCTGTCCATAAAAGCATAGATCTGGCACTGCTCACCAGTCTTATGATGAGCATTAATGCAGCAGAATCTGTGGTATTTAGTGAGCTGTGATCCTGAACAGAAATCTGTGCTGCCTGCCCTGTGTGTGCCATGAGATGGATGTTAGCATTCCTGGGGGAATTGCACACCATGGTCTATCCTTATTGGGCCCAGGAAACAAGCATGGAGTCCTGAGATCAAAGTGTGATGCAAGTATGGAGGGAGCAGTAGCTGCAGAACTTTCATATGCACAAGGCCACATTCCTTGACGTGTGTGCAGAGCTCACCTCCACCCTGTGGCACAAGGACTCCAAAATGAGAGCTGCTTTAATGGTGGAAAAGCAAATGACAGCTACTGATCAGTCATGCTACTGATGACAGCTACTGATCAGTTGGGAAATCCACTTGGGGGGTTATAGTGATGCAAGTGTGCAGGGCCATTAATTGCCTCCTGTTACAAAGGATTGTGACTCTGGACAGTTTGTGGGAAATAGTGGATGTCTTTGTGGCAACAGGATTCTCTAACTGCTGTGGGTGAGAGATGGCACACAGATCCCAGTTTTGGCACTAGGACTAGACCATCTTGCAATGGCATACATCAACAGAAAGGGCTACTTCTCTGTGATATTGAGGGTGCATGACTGTCTCCATTCTTCACCTTTTCAAGAGCAAGGGTATGTCTACACTTGCTCCCTATCTCGAGACAGGGATGCAAATGTAGTGTACCAAAATTACTAATGAAGCTCGGGATTTACATATCCTGTGCCTAATTAGCATAATCGTGTCCAGACGCCATTTTGAAATTGCATTACTGCAAAATAAAAAGCCCCATGTAGCAGCATTATTTTGAGAGAAAACCCTTCTCTTGAAATAACTATTACTCCTCATACAATGAGGTTTAACAGTTATTTTGAGAGAAGAGTTTTCTCTCGAAATAACGCTGCTACACGGGGCTTTTTATTTCGCAAAAATGTGATTTCAAAATGGTGGCCAGACACGATTCTGCTAATTAGGTGTGGAATATTTACATCTTGAGCTTCATTAGCAATTTTGGTACACTACATTTGCATCCCTATCTTGAGATAGGGAGCAAGTGTAGACATACCCTTTGAGAATACAGAAGTAAGGCATGGCAGTTGTTTTGAACACATTAGCTGATCTCTTGTTCATAAAATTAAACATAGCCAGCATAATTACTATCTTTTATTAAGCTATCAGTTTTTTCCTTTATGATTTCAGTATAGCTTTTTAAGTTGCAGCAGTTTGCCAAACTTCAATAACATTGAGTTCACTGAGCTAGAAAGGCATACACAGTAAAAGTACTGCTGCTAACAACAGCATTTTCTTCAGGTCTTAATATTATCCAACATCTTTCACCTCAGTAATACAAATTATTACTTTTTTAAAGGCTTGTTGTAATTGTTTAAGTGACAGTAACTGCACAACAGAGACACACATCAATAAGCCTTTCCAGTAGGAAACTCCCTAAAACACAGAACTCTGCACTGCGGGAGTTGTTTGCAGAATCTAAGCTTTCACACTTCCCTGCAGTTATTACACTGGAAGGTTTCAATTTTTAAAAACTTTTAAAACCAGCATAATCTATTTACAGTGGCTCCATGCTGGATTATTGAGAAAGCGGGTACTGAGTTAATCATACAGTTCTGTGTTGTCTGCTTACATACTTCTTGTGTGTGTGTGTATATGTGTGTGCTCTCACATGCGTAAGATATCTACATACATACAGTGTGGGCAACAGGCTACAAAGGGGTACAGAACCTGATTCTGATTCATTTCCCTTTTATACTGGTAAGCTTTTAATTAACTTCAGTGGAGCCACTCCTTATTTACACTGTGAGCCTAATCATGTCTACTAACCAATTTGGAATTAACCTTCCTAAAAAAAATGGAAGACTAAATGGCTCAGGTCATGTGGTAAAAGGATGAAAAATAACAAACTTTTTTTACTTCTAGGACACCTTTTTAAGTTCTATGCAGGATGGTAATAGCTAAAAGTAGTTGCTGAAGGCTTCCAGAGACCCTGTGTGATGTGATTAATCTTAATCTATCTCCTCGATCTCAATCCTAAAAATTCCATGTAATCAAAAAAATACTGGTCCAGTTAGAGCTGGTAAACAAACCTTAGTAGGGGCCAACAAATGAATGGGCATGAGTACTGATCTATCTTTTTTATATCACTCCTTTTAAGCGAGGCTGGAGACATATCATCTTTGTGATGTTACTAGTATCAGTTGAAGAACAAATAAAGATAGCATTAAGGATCATCTGTAAATGGGTAAAAAAAAAAGATACACATATTTTCATCTGTTGAAATTCATTCAACTGTTTTCCTTTGTATTTACAAAGTAAAGTAGCTTCTTTTCTTTAATTGTCAAGGCAGGTTCAACAATTGCGTTTGTAGATTAAATTAGATAGGGGCTTGAACCTTTGCCACTTAAAATCAATGCCAATTCACTGGAATGGGAGTAACTTTTTAACATCGTCTGGTTGATTTTGAGTGATAATTTGCATCCTAAGCCTTCCATTTAGAAATTGCAAAATATCAGCTTTTGTATTAATAAGAATTTCTAAATGATCAGGAGACTTGATAATTATAACTCAAGAATGGAGAGTTACCAATACTGTTTTTCAGTTCAGTATGACTCCCCAAAACAGGGGTGGCAATAATTTTTTGCCGAGGCAACTTCAGAAATTTTTGAAGTGGCCCTGGGCCACACCGGAAGGGGCGGGGCCTCAAGCAGAAGGGGTGGGGGCCAGGATACTTCCCTGCTTCCCCACCCCCAGAGCATGATTGGTCTGGGACTGGGGAGCACCTTTGTCCCCCTCCAAAGGTTCCCCTTAGGTGCCCATGCCCCTGGCAGTGGGAGGAGACTGCACAATCTCCCTTCTGCCCCCAGGCCAATCTGCCCTGCCAGGAGCACGTGACTCTTCTAAGCGGCATGCACTCCTGTCAGGGTGGAGGAAACTTTGTGCACTTCCTCCCCTCCTCCTCCAGGCCCTAACTTGGCAGGCTGATTCAGCTTACGGAAGCCCTTTTGCCCATCCTTGCCTCAAAAGGAAATGATATGATTGATTTCCCTACACTGGTTATCAACAGATCTCTAGCAAAGTTCACACTTTAACTAATGTAGGTCTCAACATTAGAAAGTGTATATTGCTGAAGCAAACCTGGGTGATGTGAAGAGAGAGCAAAACACTCATAAATAGATTGATGGCAAAGGCCACAACTGTTATTGAATTACATTCATGCAGACTGAGATGTAATCATGGAGCCAATAGCTAATGCTGTAGCAAGTACTCATAAACCCAAGAGGATACCCAAGAGAGAATTCTCAAGGCATATCAGTACTCTGGAAGAATGGTTGTTTTTTCCCGCGGTGATCTCTGTTCATCAGTATAATAGTAAGACCCTTCTCCATGCTCTATTTCCACTACCATTCCCTCCACACAGCATCCATGGGATACCTGTTCTCATGCCCATATTATGGGAAAGGAAGTCATTGCAACCAACTTCTATGGCAAGAAACTTCCACCTATCTAACAATGCACAAGCTTTGGAGCACAAATGCAGCATGAAAAAGAAATTATTCTAAATAGGAAAAATGCCCACATACCATTTTTTTGCTGTGGCCACCTTCATCCTCTTTAAAGACTGCAGAAACCAGCCCTTTGACCAGGTCCCTTCAGATCATATTGCAGGATGTTTTAAGGAATGGTAACAAGTCCCTACCCAAACTAAAGTTCATTGCCTTGACTAATATTTCTTAGAGGGGCAGAGTGGGGGAATCATATCCTTAGCCCCTTTTCTTGTGATCAGTTTCATCTTAAGCCTATGGGTGAGGATAAGCCTAAATGGTGCCAGAGTTGTGAAACCAGTTCTCTGACAGAATTTAAAGCATATCTTTACTTACTAAGTCCATTTCAGGAAAGGATAGGGAGGGAGAACTTCAAATTGCTAGCATGGGAGAAAGAGTAATGTCTGCTCCCATTAGCATCTCCTCTTAAACCTACACTAGCATGTGCCAGATGGATGCCCTATGTGAATTTGTGCACAAAGATTTATTCCTTGCTTTCCAGCCTTTCCATGGATCACTGAAAGGCAAACCCAAGTACCAAAGTCAACCTCTCCCTTGTAGAGAATTGCTTGTAGAATGCAATGAGAAAATGAAAGGGAAACAGGATAATCAACAAATGGGGCAGATTAACCTATCTCTGGACACTCGGTAAACCTCTCAGGGAAGAAATCGGAAGGGAACACCATCTACCGGAAGGCATGGGATGCGTAGTCCTAGAGATGGGGGTTCCACGACCACCCCCCCAAAAGAAGACAGGCGGTGATGGTCGGGGACTCCCTCCTAAGAGGGACTGAGTCATCCATCTGTTGTCCAGACCTGCAATCTCGAGAGGTGTGCTGCTTACCGGGAGCTCACATTCAGGATGTGACCGAGAGTCTTCCGAAAGTGATTAAAGCTTCAGATCGCTACCCCTTCCTGCTTCTCCATGTAGGAACTAACGATACGGCCAAGAATTACCTTGACCAGGTCACAGCATATTATGTAGCACTGGGAAGAAGGATCAAGGAATTTGAAGCGCAAGTGGTGTTCTCGTCCATCCTTCTGGTTGAAGAAAAAGGTCCGGGTAGGAATCGTTGAATTGAGGAAGTAAATGCGTGGTTGTGCAGGTGGTGTTGGAGAGAGGGCTTTGGTTTCTTTGACCATGGGACTCTGTTCTGGGGACAAGGATTGTTAGGAAGAGATGGGATCCACCTAAACGAGAGGAAAGAGCATCTTCGCAGGCAGGCTTGCAAACCTAGTGAGGAGGGCTTTAAACTAGGTTCATTGGGGAATGGTGACCAAAGCCCTGAGGTAAGTGAGGAAGTCGGACACCGGGAAGAATCACAAGGAGGAACGAGCAACAAAGGAGGACCCCTGATTCACATGGAGAAGGCAGGGCGATCAGCTGGTTATCTAAGGTGTTTGTACACCAATGTGAGAAGCCTGGGAAACAAACAGGAAGAATTAGAAGCCCTGGACCAGTCGAAGAACTATGATTTGATTGGCATAACAGAGACTTGGTGGGATGACTTGCATGACTGGAGCACTGTCATGGAAGGGTATAAACTGTTCAGGAAGAACAGGCGGGGGAGAAAAGGAGGAGGAGTTGCATTGTATGTAAGAGAGCGGTATGATTGCTCGGAGCTCCAGTACTTAGAGGGAGAAAAGACTGTTGAGTCTATGGGTTAAATTTAGAGGTGGAAGCAACAGGGGGGATGTTGTGGTTGGTGTCTGCTATAGACCGCCAGATCAGGTGGATGAGGTAGACGAAGCTTTCTTTGGACAACTGAGAAGCTTCCAGATTGAAGGCCCTGGTTCTCATGGGCAACTTTAATCACCCTGACATCTGTTGGGAGACCAATACAGCAGTACACAGACAATCCAGGAAGTTTTTGGAGAATGTTGGGGATAACTTCTTGGTACAAGTGATGAAGGAACCGACCAGGGGCCATGCACAGCTTGACCTGCTGCTCACAAACAGGGAGGAACTAGTAGGGGAAGTAGAGGTGGGTGACAACCTGGGAAGCAATGATCATGAGATGGTACATTTCAGGATCCTGACCAAAAGGAGAAAGGAGAGTAGCAAAATATATACCCTGGACTTCAGAAGAGCAGACTTTGACTCCCTCAGAGAACTGATGGGCAGGATTCCCTGGGATGCTTACATGAACGGGAAAGGAGTCCAGGAGAGCTGACAGTATTTTAAAGAAGCCTTATTAAAGGCACAGGAAGAAACCATCCCGATGCGCAGCAAGAAAAGAAAATATGTTAGGCGACCAGATTGGCTTACCGGGGACATCCTTGGTGAGCTTAAACACAAAAAGGAAGCTTACAACAAGTGGAAACTTGGACAGATGACTAGGGAGAAGTATAAATATATTGCTCGAAAATGCAGGGGAGTTATCAAGAAGGCGAAAGCGCAATTGGAATTGCAGCTGGCAAGGGATGTGAAGGGTAACAAGAAAGGTTTCTACAGGCATGTTAGCAATAAGAGGGTGATCAGAGAGGGTGTGGGACTCTTACTGGATGAGGGAAGTAACCTAGTGACAGATGATGTGGGAAAAGCTGAAGTACTCAATTATTTCTTTGCCTCTGTCTTCACGGACAAGGTCAGCTCCCAGAAAAATGCACTAGGCAACATAGTATGGGAAGGAGGTGGACAGCCCTTGGTGGGGAAAGAACAAGTTAGGAACTATTTAGAAAATCTAAACATACACAAATCCATGGGTCCGGATTTAATGCATTTGAGCATACTAAGGGAGTTGGCAAATGTCATTTCGGAGCCTTTGGCCATTATCTTTGAAACTTGTGGCAATTGGGGGAGATCCCGGATGATTGGGAAAAGGCAAATGTTGTGCCCATCTTTAAGAAAGGGAAGAAGGACAATCCAGGGAATGACAGACCAGTCAGCCTTACCTCAGTCCCTGGAAAAATCATGGAGGGGATCCTCAAGGAATCCATTTTGAAGCACTTGGAAGAGGGGGAAGTGATCAGGAATAGTCAACATGGATTCATGAAGGGCAAGTCATGTCTGACCAATCTGATTAGCTTCTATGATGAGGTAACTGGCTGTGTGGATATGGGAAAGTCAGTGGATGTGATATACCTTGACTTTAGCAAAGCTTTTGATACTGTCTCCCCTAATATACTTGCCAGCAAATTAAGGGAGTATGGATTGGATAAATGGACTGTAAGATGGATAGAAAGCTGGCTAGATTGTCAGGCCCAACAGGTAGTGATCAACGGCTCGATGTCAGGTTGGCGGTCGGTTTCTAGCGGAGTGCCCCAAAGATAGGTTCTTGTACCAGTTTTGTTCAACATCTTTATTAAAGACCTTGATGAGGGGATGGATTGCACCCTCAGCAAGTTTGCAGATGACACTAAGCTAGGGGGAGAGGTAGATATGCTGGAGGGCAGTGATAGGGTCCAGAGTGACCTGGACAGATTAGAGGATTGGGCCAAAAGAAATCTGATGAGGTTCAACAAGGACAAGTGCAGAGTCCTGCACTTGGGACAGAAGAATCCCAAGCATTGTTACAGGCTGGGAACCGAATGTCTAAGTAGCAGTTCTGCAGAAAAGAACCTGGGGATTGCAGTGGATGAGACGCCAACAGTGTGCCCTTGTAGCCAAGAAGGCTAATGGCATAATGGGGTGCATTAGGAGGAGCATTGCCAGCATATCCAGAGAAGTGATTATTCCCCTTTATTCAGCTCTGGTGAGGCCACATCTGGAATATTGTGTCCAGTTCTGGGCCCCCCACTATAGAAAGGATGTGGATGCATTGGAGAGGGTCCAGCGGAGGGCAACCAAAATGATTAGGGGGCTGGAGCACATGACCTATGAGGAGAGACTGAGGGATTTGGGTTTGTTTAGTCTGCAGAAGCGAAGAGTGAGGGGGGATTTGATAGCAGCCTTCAACTTCCTGAAGGGAGGTTCCAAAGAGGATTGGGAGAGGCTGTTCACAGTAGTGACGGATGGCAGAACAAGGTGCAATGGTCTCAAGTTACAGTGGGGGAGGTCTAGGTTGGATATTAGGAAAAACTATTTCACTAGGAGGGTGATGAAGCACTGGAATGGGTTACCTAGGGAGGTGGTGGAATCCCTATCCCTAGAGGTTTTTAAGTCTCGTCTTGACAAAGCCCTGGCTGGGTTGATTTAGTTGGGATTGGTCCTGCCTTGGGCAGGGGGCTGGACTTGATGACCTCCTGAGGTCTCTTCCAGCTCTATGATTCTATGATATGTTCTGGTACATGGGGTTGCAGTGCTGCTCAGGTTTGGTCTATCCACCCTTTCCATCATTGTGATGGGGCAGCTAAGCCAAATTAGAGCAAGTTGTAATCCACCCTGATGCACATGATCACAGCCATAGCACCACGCAGGTTGGCCCTGGTGTGTGTGTTTGTGTCCTGGCAGTGCATGCTCTCTCTTATTTTATTTTCATCTATATGCTATTTCTTTGTAAAGAGTCCTGCACAATTATTTCCTTGTGAAAAGAATCCTTATCCAAGAGCCAAAGCTATGTTTTGTGTGTAATTGAGTTGCCTTAGCCAAATCCAGAAATGTATACATTTTCTTTGTGTTATGTTTGCACATCCTTCTGCTTCCATACTGTCTGTATAACTCTCTTATCTTTGGCGTATGGGATAGAAAACTCACAATAAAAAGTCTTCATAGGGCAGGAGGCTACGTGTTCTTTAGTAGAATTCTAAAATATATGCTCAGGAAATGAGAATGTGCATTGTTTCTACACATGAGTTTAGCATCACATCCTTCAATATAGAGGGGGAAATTTATGCAAGAGGTATGCCTGAAACTAACTTTTAGACTAAGATTCAGCTACACTTCTTCTTTATTGCAATGAACTATTTTATTTTATTTAAAATGCCAGAATTGGATGATTAAAAATATTGTATTGTTCATAATCAAACTAGATCAATAAAGTAATAACAGCAAACACCAAAAGTTATGATTTGTATTGATGGACTGTACATTTATGGTGAAACTTTATTACTAGGAACTGTAGGAAAGCCATTGTTACAGAATGCAGTGAATAATATTTCTTTATTAAAGTTTCAGTTGTTACGTAATGATATTACTGAAATGTATAAGAAAAGGAATTACATTCAAATCAAACTCCACCGTATAATTACAGATTTTGTTGTTGTTGTTTCAAGGAAATAAGGATAATACTGTGCTTAGAGCGGAACATGGCATCCAGTTGATGTCTAGCATATATATTGACAATGCACAACAGGCATGATCAGCACTCAGCAAACATCATCATCCTAGGCATCTTATTCTTTTCATCTCTTTGTTTATACCATTGCAATTCCTATCCAGCAGTGGGCCTGATCCTGGGCATTGAACCCACAATTCCCCCAGTAAGACAGTGAAATGCAGATAACATAGCCCCTTTTGGGATTGGACTCTGATGAAATCCACTTGCATAAAGCCCTAGTGTCCAGGTTTTTAACAGGGAGAGCAAGCAGAGTGTGAGATGATGAAATCCTCTGTTCAGCCCAGGACCAGAGAGCTATGCAGCCTACTGTCATAGGAGTGGTATACCTTCCATGCTAAATGTGTAAGGTGGTGGGCCCAATGACTCCAACTAAACATTAATTTGTATGTATTTTCTGCTGTGTCGTAGTTTCAGATACACCTATGCTAAATGACTGATACTGGTCTTGCAGAGAAGTTCACATAAAATAGTGTGTGCTCCTCACTAGCCGCCACATTTAATTTCCTGCCTGCAGAGGTGATTTTTAAAGCTGTGTGTGTTTATCAAGACAGAGGTTGAAGCTATAGACCACCTATGAAATGGCTGAAGAATGGTTATATAGCATTCATACCATTAATTTAAAATGTGTTTTAAAATGTATAGGAAAAATCACCAGATAGTGCTCTTACATATATTCTTGCTGGCTTTTGTTAGCAAGCAAACACATTTTTTGTCTTTTCTGTTTTGTTAGTTTTGCTATATGGTATTCCTTTGAGAGGAGCTGTGTCAAATAGCAGAGAGTTGGTTCCCTTCTTATTTACTATATTGGGATGTAATACTCGGGACAGAGTAGCTTGTTGGGAATAAGGTGTGGGGGTGAGTGCTGAGATTTCTGAAAGAGATGACTGCTTCTGTTCTGGAACTGGCATAGATGTGTCAACAGAACACGTTCCTCTGAGAATGTGCCAGGACTAGAGCAGTGCAAATTTTCTAGTTTACTGACCATTTAAAAAAATCACTTTGGCTCAAGCAACACATTTTGTTTTACCTGAAACAAAACATTTCATGTCAATTTTGAATTTTTTAAAACATTTTAAGTTTTTAAATAAAATTAGAGAAAACTTAAAAACAAAATATTTGGTTTTTATTTTCCCTGATTTTTCCCCAATCAAAGCAGTTTGGTGAAATTGACATGCTACCACTTGACGCAGAGGCAATGCTGGTGTCAGAAGAAAGAATAACAATATAAAGAAAATGAGACCTTGTATAAGGACTTTCTCCATTTCGCCTTCTGTTTGTCCATCTATCTCTCGCTCCTTACATAATTTCTACTACTTATTTAAGCCAGTAGTTTATGTTGGTCTTCAGAGAATAGCCCACATCACTCATCTGTCACAAGTTGTGAAACATACGCAGTTGCCAGCATATCAGGTGTCATTCAAATCTGTATGAATCACTTCTACCCAACTATAATTTTTCTTGTGTTTTATTCTTTACAGGTGAAATCTGTGCTTTTAAAATCCATGGACAGGAAATGCCTTTTGAAGCTGTTGTGCTAAACAAGACATCTGGAGAAGGTCGTCTCCGAGCAAAAAGTCCAATTGACTGTGAACTACAAAAGGAGTACACATTCATCATCCAGGCATACGACTGTGGAGCGGGATCTAGTGGAACAAACTGGAAGAAATCTCACAAGTAAGTGACAATAAGGGGGAAAATGCATTGGCTGTGGCACGTATTTACTCTAAAATGCAGTTCAGGTGGAAGAGCTTCTTTTAATGTTGTGGTCTGCGGGAAACAAATGGAAACCATATGCTTTATCTCTGGAATTGATTGTACACTGTTGGTGTCTTTTTATTTTTGTTTTGTAAAAACATTTCACTCAATTTGACCTGATTTTCAGTAGTTTCAGTAAAACTGTTTTAATAAAACTACTAATCAGATGGACTATAGTAAAATAATAGCTTTTAATTACTTTTCCATACTGAATATTTTCCCACAATAAATAGATCAGCTAAATCAGATAATCAGAGCACTGGAAATTAAAACTTATTGATATTTATATAACCAAACTGTGCTTAATTTATTTTTCTCTGATTTTATTCAGCTCATTTCAAATAGTTGAGAAGAGTTATGGGTAGATATAGCCCATTTTTATTTTCATTTATAGGCTGCAGCTTTCTTGCCTTTGCACTAAGATTTTATTAGCCCCTAGAAGCTCAGCAGGCATGGCTGGATCAGCATTTGTGTGGGAATCTTCCAGAGCCAGAGGCTGTGAGAAGTGTTGTTGATGGGTCAGTAGGTGGCACTCGTCACTGAGACAATACAGAACCCAGCTATGGTGCTGCCTTTGTAGGCTAAATGAAACCACCTAACACTAAAAATGAAATTTGCCCTGGTACAGAAAATAAAACTGTCATAGAAACTGCCCAATTTACTGAATAATCCATTTAAACAAACTAACAATAGCCATGGTGCACTCTTTTGTTTATATCAGATGCCCAGGAATTGAAGAATTTATTTTACTTTATAATGTGAGCTGCATCATGATCTGTTTTGGAGGTGTTTTTATAATCATTTTTTTTCTCAAGGCCAAACCTGTAAAATGGAACATGCGTCAAGTCACAGTTGATTTTGTCACAGTAACAAATATGAAATGCCATGGTCTTTATCTCAAACTTCAATAGCAGTCTAGTAGTCATTAGACTTGTGGGCCAGCTGTGACTAAAACCAATACGAGTTAGTTGTGACTGGAAGTTGCTATAATTTGATGCAGGGCAGTGTGATATACTGGACTGGGCAACCAAGCTGAAGCTGGGGATCTGTTCTTGCCTCTGCCACTGACCTACAGTATACATTTGTGCAAGTCACACCACCTCTCTGGACCTCTTTTTACCCTTTCCATCTCTTGTCTAGTCAGATTGTGTGCTCTTTCTGCAGCAACTGTCTCCTATTTGTCAATGCTTGTCACAAAGGGGGGCATTGACAAATAAACTGCTTAAGATAATTAAGACCAAAGCAGACTGTGAAGAGCTTCAAAAAGATCTCACCAAACTATGTGATTGGGCAACAAAATGGTAAATGAAATTTAATGTCAATAAATGTAAAGTAATGCACATTGGAAAAAATCATCTCAACTATACATACAATATGATGGGGACTAATTTAGCCATAACTTACTCAAGAGAGAGATCTTGGAGTCATTGTGGATAGTTCTCTGAAAACATCACCTCAATGTGCAGTGGCAGTCAAAAAGAAAACGGAATATTAGGAATCATTAAAAAAGGGATAGAGAATAAGAGAGAATAGAGAGGCAGAGAAAAAGATGGGTCAGTGAAGGAAAAATAGAGCTCAAGAACAGGTATGTGGAGTTGGAGAATGAAGAAGGGGTACAGCAGGTAGATAATGAAGATGGAAGGGTAAGGAAGAAGAGAAGAGTGGCTAGTCCCATAGATAAAGGGGAAGAGTTAATGGAGACAACACCAATAATGAGCATCAGGAGGATACAGGATGGGTTAAAGAGGATTACAAGGGAAAACAGGAATGGCAAGGACTTGCAGCCAGAGGAAGCAAGAGATAGACCAGAGAATCGCACTATCACTAGGAAAAGGGAGGTCTACGTGATTGGGGACTCCTTATTGAGAAGAATAGATAGGCCTGTAACCAGAGCTGATCCAGAGAATAGAAGGGTGTGCTGTCTGCCAGGTGCTAAGATACGGGATGTGGAACTGAGGTTGAAGAGGATTATTAAGGGAGCAGGAAGGAATCCATTGATCATCCTTCATGTAGGAACAAATGATACAGCTAGATTCTCGCTGGAACAAATTAAGGGAGACTATGCTAGGCTGGGGAGGACGCTCAAGGAAATTGAGGTTCAGATGATCTTTAGTGGGATTCTGCCTGTTCCTAGAGAAGGGCAACTAAGATGTGACAGGATTATGATGATCAATAGATGGCTTAGGCAGTGGTGCTATAAGGAGGGCTTTGGGATGTATGGTCACTGGGAGGCATTTATGGACAGAGGACTGTTCTCTCGGGATGGACTTCACCTAAGTAGGGAGGGAAATAGACTTCTAGGATGGAGGCTGGCTCAACTGATTAAGAGAGCTTTAAACTAGGAATTTGGGGAGACGGTTGGGAGATGTCCAGGTAATCTCTACGCCGGATTTTAACACTGAGAGGGAGGAAAACGAAGTAAGAAAGGATATAGATGGGGGTAGGAGAATGTACATGAGGAAGGGTAGGGTGGATACTAGTCTAAGTCATATTGGAGGTACAACGTCCGTGCCAAATTGGGTAAAGAATGTGAGTGAGGCCAAACAGCAAAATTAAGATGTTTGTACACCAATGCGAGGAGCCTAGGTAACAAAATGGAGGAACTAGAGCTATTGGTCCAGGAAGTGAAACCAGATATTATAGGAATAACAGAAACATGGTGGAATACTAGGCATGACTGGAGTACAGGTATTGAAGGGTATGTGCTGTTTAGGAAAGACAGAAATAAGGGTAAAGGTGGTGGAGTCGCATTGTATATCAAAGATGAGGTAGATTGTAAAGAAATAAAGAGTGATGGAATGGAGAAGACAGAGTCTGTTTGGGCAAAAATCACATTGGGGAAGAAAACTATCAGATCCTCCTGGGATAGTGCTTGGGGTGTGTTACAGACCACCAGGATCCAATTTGGATATGGATAGAGACCTCTTTAATGTTTTTAATGAAGTAAATACTCATGGAAACTGTAATCATGGGAGATTTCAACTTTCCAGATATAGACTGGAGAACAAGTGCTAGTAATAATAATAGGGCTCAGATTTTCCTAGATGTGATAGCTGATGAATTCCTTCATCAAGTAGTTGCTGAACCAACAAGGGGGGATGCTATTTTAGATTTGGTTTTGGTGAGTAGTGAGGACCTCATAGATGAAATGAGGACAACCTTGGCTCGAGTGATCATGAGCTAATTCAGTTCAAATTAAATGGAAGGATAAACAAAAATAAATCTGAGACTAGGGTTTTTTATTTCAAAAGGGCTAACTTTAATAAATTAAGGAAATTAGTTAGGGAAGTTGATTGGACTAAAGAAATTATTGATCTTGGGGTGGAGGAGGCCTAGGATTATTTTAAATTAAAGTTGCAGAAGCTGTCAGAAGCCTGTATCCCAAGAAAGGGGAAAAAAATTATAGGCAGGTGTATTAGACCAAGCTGGATGAGCAAGCATCTCAGAGAGGTGATTAAGAAAAAGCAGAAAGCATATAAGGAGTGGAAGATGGGAGGGATCAGTAAAGAAAGCTACCTTATTGAGGTTAGAGCATGTAGGGACAAAGTGAGAGAGGCTAAAAGTCAGGTAGAGTTGGACCTTGCAAAGGGAATTAAAACCAATAGTAAAAGGTTTTATAGCCATATAAATAGGAAAAAACAAAAAAGAAGAAGTAGGACCGCTAATTACTAAGGATGGAGTGGAGGTTAAGGATAATCTAGGAATGGCCCAATATCTAAACAAATACTTTGCTTCAGTCTTTAATGAGGCTAATGAAGAGCTTAGGGATAATGGTAACATAACAAATGGGACTAAGGATATGGTAGATATTACCATATCCGAGTAAAAATCAAACAGCTTAATGGGAGTAAATCAGGGGGCCCAGATAATCTTCATCCAAGAATATTAAAGGAACTGGCACATGAAATTGCAAGTCCATTAGCAAAAATTTTAATAAATCTCTAAACTCAGGGTTGTACCATTTGACTGGAGAATTGCTAATATAGTTCCTATTTTAAGAAAGGAAAAAGCGACCCGGGTAACTATAGGCCTGTTAGTTTGACATCTGTAGTATGCAAGATCTTGGAAAAAATTTTGAAGGAGAAAGTAGTTAGAGACATTGAGGCTAATGGCAATTGGGACAAATTACAACATGGTTTTACAAAGGTAGATCGTGCCAAACCAACCTGATCTCCTTTTTGAGAAAGTAACAGATTTTTAGATAAAGGAAATGCAGTGGATCTAATCTACCTCGACTTTAGTAAGGCATTTGATACAGTACCACATGGGAATTATTGGTTAAATTGGAAAAGATAGGGATTAATATGAAAGTTGAGAGGTGGATAAGCAACTGGTTAAAGGGAGACTACAGCGGGTCATACTGAAAGGTGAACTGTCAGGTTGGAGGAAGGTTAGTAGCGGAGTTCCTCAGGGATCAGTTTTGGGGCCAATTTTATTTAATCTTTTTATTGCTGACCTTGGCACCAAAGTGGAAGTGTCTGATAAAATTTGCGGATGACACAAAGTTGGGAGGTATTGCCAATTCAGAAAGGATCGGGATATCATACAGGAAGATCTGGATGACCTTGTAAATTGGAGTGATAGCAATAGGATGAAATTTAATAGTGAGAAGTGTAAGGTTATGCATTTAGGGATTAATAACAAGAATTTTAGTTATAAGCTGGGGACACATCAGTTGGAAGTAACGGAGGAGGAGAAGGACCTAGTCCTGGTTGATTATAGGATGACTATGAGCGCCATTGTGACATGGCCGTGAAAAGGCTAATACGGTCTTGGGATGTATTAGGCGAGGTATTTCCAGTAGGGATAAGGAGGTGTTAGTGCCATTATACAAGGCATTGGTGAGACCCCATTTGGAATACTGTGTGCAGTTCTGGTCTCCCATGTTTAAGAAGGATGAATTCAAACTGGAACAGGTACAAAGAAGGGCCACTAGGATGATCCGAGGAATGGAAAACCTGTCTTATGAAAGGAGACTCAAGGAGCTTGGCTTGTTTACCTTAACCAAAAGAAGGCTGAGGGGGGACATGATTGCACTCTTTAAATATATTAGAGGATAAATACCAGGAGGGAGAGGAATTATTTAAGCTTAATACCAATGTGGACACAAGAACAAATGGATATAAGCTGGCTAGTAGGAAGTTTAGACTTGAGATTAGACGAAGGTTTCTAACCATTAGAGGAGTGAGGTTCTGGAACGGCCTTCCAAGGGAAGTAGTGGGGGCAAAAGATCTATCTGGCTTCAAGATTAAACTAGATGGGTTTATGAAGGGGATGGTTTGATGAGATAACATGATCTTGGTAACTAATTGACCATTCATTATCAGTGGTAAATAGGTCAATGGAGGATGATAGGAGTTACTATAGAGAACTTTCTGGGTGTCTGGCTGGTGAGTCTTGCCCACATGCTCAGGGTTCAGCTGATCGCCTATATTTGGGGTCGGAAGGAATTTTCCTCCAGGGTAGATTGGCAGAGGCCCTGGAGGTTTTTCGCCTTCCTCTGTAGCATGGGGTACAGATCACAGCTGGAGGATTCTCTGCATCTTGGGGTCTTCAAACTATTTGAAGGCTTCAATATCTGAGATATAGGTGAGAGGATTATTCTAGGAAGGGGTGGGTGAGATTCTGTGGCCTGCATTGTGCAGGGTTCAGACTAGATGATCATAATGGTCCCTTCTGACCTTAAAGTCTATGAGTCTATGACAATATTTTATTGCCTCTATATAAAACCATGGTACACCCACTTCTTGAATACTGTGTACAATATATCTTAAAAAAGATATACAGCCTCTTCCCGACTTATGAACCAGTTACAGACCAAGCAATTGGTCGTAACTTGGTTCGTTCGTAAGTCAGACCCCATAGAGTTACACGCGACCGTGGTGTTCGTAAGTGCGGATGGCGTTCGTAACTCGGGGTCCGCCATTTATGACAGCTTTGGTCGTAACTGCGAGTGGTCGTAAGTCGACCTTTCGCAACTCGGGGACCGGCTGTATTGGCATTGGAAAAGGTTCAGAAAAGGGCAACAAAAATGATTAGGGATTTGGAACAGGTCCCATATGAAGAGAGATTAAAAAGACTTGGACTTTTCAGCTTAGAAAAGAGGATACTGAGGAGGGATATGATAGAGGTCTATAAAATCATGACTGGTATGGAAAAAGTGAATAAGGAAGAGTTATTTACTTCTTTCCATAAGAACTAAGGGTCACCAAATGAAATTAATAGATAGCCGGTTTAAAGCAAACAAAAGGAAGGTTTTCTTCAAGCAGCATACAGTCAACCTGTGGAACTCCTTGCCAGAGGATGTTGTGAAGACCAGGACTTTAACAGGGTTCAAAAAAGAACTAGACAAATTCATGGAAGGTAGGACTATCAATGGCTATTAGCCAGGTCGATAGGAATGGCATCCCTAACCTCTGTTTGTCAGAGGCTGGAAATGGATGACAGGAGAGCGATCACTTATGATTTCCTGTTCTGTTCACTCCCTCTGGGGCATCTGGCATTGGCCACTGTCAGAAGACAGGATACTGGTCTAGATCAACCTTTGGACTTACCCAGTATGGCCTTTTGTTATGTTTTTATATTCTTATGCTTTTGGCTGAGCTTGCTAGGGCCTACTCTAGTTTAAGTACTAATCATAAAGATGATTGATTAGTGGTTAGCTATATGTGAAATAAGTTGGTGCTGTCATTTCAGGTCCATGTCATATCACAATCCAGCACCACACTTATTGACAGTGGACTGTGTAATGGTCAGTCGCCAGAGTGGCTAAGAATTGAATCAACATGGAGCTGGAACTACATTCCCAGTCTCTAGAATTGAGCCCTTCTGAACAGGGTTGAGGCATACTGCCTTCTAGAACAAAGCATGGGTGCAGTCATGTGCTATTAAGAGGAAGATGCCTGTGCCAGTGTGCATATCTGACTTGTTTTTAAGTACTGTAAATGAATTCACTCCTTCCTGTTCTCAGTGCAGCACCTTTCACAAGCTCTAAGAAACTGGGAAATGAACCAAGGAACCTGCAGTATTTTAAGGACTGGGTAATAATTAACTTCTGCCATGGAAAGGAGCAAGGTGATTACTTAGTTATGGGAATTATTCAAGATATCTATATTTTCAGATGGTCAGCTTCTAATAGAGTTCTGAAGGCCTGATATGCTTTTTAATGCCTTTTTTCTTTATTTTTTTATAAAGTATTCACACCATTGACTGACTCTTGGTTTACAGTGGTGGCCAGCAATAGGAGAATTAGGCTTTCTCCATGATAACATTGTTGCACACTTTAAAAAAAGAGAAATGTTTATATTAAGGTATTAAGTAGTACAGATCAAAAATAGAAATGATACAAGAATGCTTATAGGTTTTTATTTTCCAAGCAATGTTTGGTGTTAATCAGTCATGTGTTTGGATAATGAACAGAAGTTGACATCTCAGATGAAGTCAAGATGAATGGATTTCGCTCTTCAAATTTTGTTTCTCTATTTTTAGGGCAGTGGTCCATATCCAGGTGAAGGATTCTAATGAGTTTGCACCTACCTTCAAGGAGACCTCATATAAGGCTACAGTGACAGAGGGAAAGATCTATGACAGTATATTGCAGGTGGAAGCCATGGATGAGGACTGTTCTCCACAGTTCAGCCAGATATGCAATTATGAAATTGTCACAACGGATGTTCCTTTTGCCATTGACAGAAACGGTTAGTACTGGGCAAGATACAATTAGGAATTTTGGGCCATGCTTTCAGCTGGTCTATGTTAGTTTAGCGTCAGTAATTTCTGCTGACTGTGGGTCCTGTGGGCAATGGATTTACATCAGCTGTAGATCTGGCCCTTTGAATTCAAAATAGAAATAATATTTATTATTTGTGTGCCTAAGTTTTCGCATTAAATACTACCACTGCCTGTAGACTCAGTTGTTAACCCAAATACATGATCTTGCTTTTTTAAAACCAAATTTGTCCTCTGCTTTGCTTTTTCCAGTCAATAAAACTGGACTAATAATACTTACTCAACTCATTGTGATAGCGGGAATTTTGCATTATTCATCCTGGCATTTGGGGTTTATTAGTATATATTTTTTAAAGATAGGGCTGGATTGTGCTCAAGGAGAAGAGAGGACACAAGGACTTTGTTAAATCAGTGCCCCAGCTGGTGCTGGCTTCTCAAAGACGTGAAGAAAGAAAACTGGGGGCATGACCATTGCTCTCCTGGTACTACCCACCGGAGATAACCTCGTGTGCAGAGGAAAGAGGAAAGGACGGACTGTGCTCCCTTTTGAAGAGCGTAGCAGGCAGGCACAATATCTTTGTGATTTCCGGTGAGGGTCGTGCACCCCTGCTTTGAACAGTGGCTTGTATAGCATAGCCTTGCCACACACATTTCTAAAATCCTAGTTAGAATGTTCCAAGAAGGAGGAGCAGTTTATCACACAAGCCATCAATCCTTTTACAGTTGGAATTTAATCCAAGGTGTTTACGAAGGCTAAAATGGTTTTAATGTGCCTTAGTACTTTAGGCTCATAAATACCATTTTCAAATACACTTAAAGGTTCCTTTGAAAATATTGCCCATAGTGCCCATTTCCTTGGCATGTAAGGCTCTGCTTCAGTAAATTACTTAACTATATGCCAAACTTTAAGCAAGGCAGCAATATCACCAAGGACAAGGGGAGCAGTCATTTGCTTAAAATTAGTCCCACACTCAAGAACTCTGCTGAAACAGGGTCTAAATGCTGCCTAGAGCATCTCCTCCCAGTGTTTCTGACAGCCCAGATTTTCCTGGAGTGGATCAGCAGGAAGAATGACTAATATACCTCTCTACTGGTGGGCCTCATGTTTGGATCTGAAGCTCACTCCCTTGCATAGTAACAAGGAACAAAGACTGTGCTGGGCAAGTACTCACTCATCCTCTAGTCTCAGGTTCAACATGGCTTCTTCGTACATGTTTGCTGATATAGAAACAGGACTTTGAAAACATTTCTTAGCTTATTCTAAAAAACAAGCTGTACATTTTCCATAAACCAGCAGCTCTCTGAGACCATGTCTACACTAGGAAACTATTTTGAAATTAGTAAATTCAATTTAGTAACTCCTGATTTAATAAAATCAAACTGGCATGCCCACACAATGGGGAAGCCTCTAAATTAGTCCAAGGCAGGCTCCGTTTATTGCCTCAGTAAACACTGCAGAGTAATTAGTTCGAATTACTCTGGGGAGTAGTTATTTCGAAATAGTGGCACCAGAGTGTCCACACTATCATTATTTTGAAATAACTATTTGGGAATTAGTGTTACTCCTGATGAAAAGCAGGCATACAGATTTCGAATTAAGGGCCCATTATTTTGAAACAGCGGGCTTGGTAATGTGAATGCTCCGCATATAAATTTGACCTAGAGGGGTTATTTCAAAATAAAGTCCTAGTGTAGACCAGAGCTGAATAATGTATTTCAGCAGATCCCAAACTCTGGCATTGCCTTCTGGATCAAAAGTGCCACCTCTTGTGTTCTTGAGGGAAGAGATGGAAAACTGAGCAGCTATGCTACCCTAAGGTCATGAGAGACATCATGCTGAGACCCGTTAGGAAACATCTGTGCCTGGACATTTATACTTTATCAACTTTTTGCTATGGATCTTGACAAAAACACTGTCTTCACATTAAGTAATTAAAAAAATGTTAATGGCTGTGCTCAGAAAAAACTCTACAAGCAAATGCATCGTGTGTGCTTCGACTTCTCTCTCCCCACAGAATTAATACATGTTGTCTTTAAGAGGAGAACCCTTTTTTCTGAAGTTTAATCTGATTTTTGGCAAAATTACAAATTGGAAGCTGTTGTCTTCTCCTAGCAGCCGTTTTCATGCTGGGATGCTTTAGAGAAAACCTTTCCCCTGTTCAAAACTGATTTATCTTTATTTGTGCTGCTTCCATATAACAGACAGCTGAGAATCAAAAGATAATAACCTGTTAGCATCAATAAAATGTAAATGGCATTGTGGGTGAGAATCCTTTCCCCCAGTATAATACCATCATAGCAAGCATTTTGGATATCATATGGAAGTGTAATGGCAATGATTATGCTTGTGTTTAAGTGAATGGAAGTCAGTTGGTGCAGTAATCTTTTATCAGAGTGCTAGAATAGGGGATTTTATGCAGTAGGGTAGGCATGTGCAGTAGGGGATTTTATACAGTTCCCTCCAACTCTGCAGGATTAGCAGATTTCTATTTTCCTAGTTTGAGATATTATTAAATAATCTAGTAATAATAATATATGAAATAATATCGATTTTAGCTGTTATCTTTCAAGAGTGGCTGTGTGGTGCTTGAATGGCTGGGTGAAAAAGGCAAAATGTCAGCATTGTTGGGTAACGTGACAGGGATGCAGGCCAGACAGTGAGCTCAGATGGAAAGTAGAGCAGTACTGAGCTGGGGATCCCTCCCATGCACAGGCACGTGGCATGTTACCAGTGGAAGAACTGTTTAAAGGCCCCTGGGAGGCAAGAGGAAGGGGGAATGTGGCACCAGGAAGCAAAGCTGAGGGTTGTGCCAAGGCTGGCAATGCCTTTGTGAACATTGCTCTAGTAGCAGAGACTGGAATCTACCCTTCCGCTCTTCTTTGGCAGTTGAAAGCCCCAAGAGAGTTGACTAGCTGAACAGGGCACTAAGGGTATGTCTAACCCAGGCTCATGGGACTTGGGCTGCAGGGCTAAAAATTGCTGTGTAGGCATTTGGGCTTAGGGTAGAGCCCACATTCTCAGATTCTAGAGCCATTTGTATAGTGGGACATTGAGAGCCATTGACCCAAACTGACCCTGTATATGATGGAAATCATTTCAAGAGAGGGGGTACAGCAGCCCTCCCCTTGCGCCACTAGTTCTAGCACCAACTGACCACTCCTTATTTAGCTGTGCAGTGCTTTAAATAAGATCCATGTGGTATTTGCAGCTGTGCTCATTAGGCTGTGCTCTGCTGATTAAGATTTCATACACACGTTTGTTTAATGTACAAACTGTGTCCGGATATTTTAGCTCTAATGGATGAACCTGTTGTCATGCTTTATGAAAGGGAAGAGTATTTCACATTTTTAGTGTAAGCAGGGAAGGGACATTTTGTTTAGAAGCTATTATTTTTGGACCAGATCCAAAGCTCATTGTAACCAGTGGAAATGTTTTCCTTGAATACAATGAACTTTGGCTTAGACCCAAAGAATCAAAATCTATATATTGTACTTAGCTCAAAAATATGGGCATTGTGCAAGAAAGACATATTGCAATCAAGGAAGTGCAATCTCCCCTCCTCTCAAAAGTATTAAAAAAATCCCATAGCTCTTGGGTGGGTTACAATGTTGAGGTTGCCAGGCAATATATAGCAGCTTGAACACTTATTGCAAAGGATTCACTTTTAAACAGGCTTAGTATCATGTACCTGGACTAATTCAATAAATGTTTTAATATTTGGTTTCCATAAAAAAATCATTGTTTTGCTTTTATAATGGAGAAAATGTGTGTTCTGTGCCACTAATAAGGAGAAATTGGGGCACGAAACCACCACCCGCCACAAAATCAAGTGTCAGCTTTGTCTGATCTGCAGCACCAATTCTAATACGTCTCAGAGGGGTAGCTAGGAGTCCTGTGGAACCTTAAAAACTAACACATTTATTTGTGTATAAGCTTCCATAGGCAAAGACCCACTTCATCAGAAATTTGCATCTGAGAAAGTGGGTCTTTGCCCACAAAAGCTCATGACCAAATTAATCTGTTAATCTTTAAGGTACCACAATGTTAATAAAATGGACTTTTTTGTTTATAAGGAGTTTAATTTCATCAGTAATGAACTACTAAAATCAGTTAGCAGTAAGGAGCAAATTTATGCATTTCTTTACAAAGCACTGGCACTGAAGGCTCTGACTCTGGTTTAAAAACCAGATTGTGGCGTACAGTTAAGTAGAGTTTTCCTTCTTGTACGGAACTTCAATGACCAGTTCAATAGTTACTACTTTACAATAAAATTTGACAATATTTCTAACACTGAAGTTCTAAGGCAAAGATCTGTCACAAAATAAATTTTTAACAGACCCGCTTGGGCAAGTTACTTCACTTCTTTGGCTTTATCTGCATTAGAGCTAGGGGTGTGATTCCCAGCTCATGTAGACATACTTGTGCTAGTTCTCATCAAGCCAGCACACTAAAAAGAGTTATAGAGCTGCAGCAGCATGCAGAATGGCAGTAGGAAACTGAGCCAGTTGCCCTGAGTACAAACCTGCCTGGACCCTGGGGTACATACTTGAGGTAGTTAGCGCATGCCACTGTGCTACCACAGCTACACTACTCCTATTCATGCACTAGCTTGACGACGGCTAGTACAAGTATTTCTGCATCAGCTGGGAATCCCATCCTGAAGCTTGTACCATAGAAATAGCCTCTGATTTTGCGAGGCATTTTCAGATCTTTAGATGAAAAGTGCTATAAGAGATGATGATTTAGAAAGCTCTGTGGCTTGTGGCTGCCTGCTGACTTGTTTGTTATTTTGGTCCTCCACAATGTTTGTTATTTTGGTCCTCCTCTCCTCTGGCCTTGAGGAGAATTTAGAATATGGGCTGTCAATAGAAGATGAGAATTAAGTGTTAAGTCATCATGAATTCCTTGTGTGTTTTAAATCATACACTATGGTCACTGCCATTAAAGAGTCCTGCTTCCTCTCCAGGCATTATTTTAATACTTAGAGTGACCAGATAGAAAGTGTGAAAATTCAGGACAGAGGTTCAGGGGGGTAACAGGCACCTATATAAATAAAAGTCCCAAATATCAGGACTGTTCCCACCAAATCAGGACATCAGGTAACTCTGCTAAATAATCCAGGGGGCAGCCAGATGCAGCCTCCCAGAGCCCTCTACTGTAGAGAGGCTGGAAAGAAACTTAAAATGTGAAGTTTAGCCCCTACTCCGCGGGACAGATGGTAGAGGTGAGAAGCACCTTTTGCCCTCCATAGGAGTAATGAACTGCTGTTTTACAGCTCACTCACTCCCTGCTAACACAGCAGCATGAATAAAACTCAAGAGGCAATTCTGGTGCATCAGGTATGAAAACACAGAAATTGCCCAAGTTGATTAGATCAGTCATAGGTGCCAACTCCAGGTGTTGAAACACCCACAGGAAACAATAGTGAGTGTTCAGCACCCACTGGCAGCCCTGCTGAGCAGTGTCTCTCTGTCTCTCCCATCGCCTGCTGCGATCAGCTGTTCAGAGGCTGAAAGAGGCTCTGGAGGGAGATGTGGAGGGAAGGCAGGGTGTTCTCAAAGGAGGGGAGGTGTGGTGGGGCAGGCAGGGGCATGGAGGGTATGGGGCCCTGAAGGAAGGGGGGGAGGGGGCAGGGCCAGAGGCAGAGGAGGGATTGAGCACCATCAGGGAAAGTGGAAAATCAGTGCTTCTGAGATCAGTGGTCCGGTTCATTCAGTGTCCTGTCATCAACAGTGGCTTGCACCAGTTATTTGAAAAGAAGGTGCAATACCCCCACCATTCAGTTATGGGTTAACCTGTCCACAAGGAAAATTTCCAAAAATAGTTTTCAGTATTTGACCCTTAATAGTTGGAGGCTGGATTATGACCTGGAGCAAGAGGGTTTAAATTCTTATTTATTTTTAATATGTATTATTATAGCTCTGGGTATTCTTATTGCCTACATAAATGTTTAATTCCTTCTCTGAATCCTCCTTGGGGCTGGGCCTCAATGTTTTATTGTGTCAATGAGTTCCATGAGCTCTCTGCAGGGCATGTGAGAAAAGTATTTACTTCTATCAGGTTTCAGTTTCCTTCCCTTTAGTTTCATTGACTATCCCTGTGTTTGTATAGGATGAGACAGAAATAACAGAAATTCCCATTATGTCATCTGGAAACTGTTTATTGTTTTGTCTGTTTATAATGTTTCCCCTTTGTTTATAAAAAAAATCATTGATTAAAT
This sequence comes from Rafetus swinhoei, assembly GCA_019425775.1. NCBI lineage: Eukaryota > Metazoa > Chordata > Testudines > Trionychidae > Rafetus > Rafetus swinhoei. Next base: position 43,317,502 of record CM033432.1, on the reverse strand, counting down.
TGTAAAATGGCAATGGAACATTAAGCTACAAATAGCCTATGTAACAGAAACACAGAGAATAATTACATCAGTAAACTATCCAGTAATATGTAGAAGACATTCAAATGACCTCTAAAACAAAAACAAAAAAAATCAGAATCTTAAAAGTACAAATCTTAGAAGACTGCAGTGAAATACAGTTTTTAGATGATAACTGTGTTCTGTGATTTATAAATCATTATAATGTATTTGTACTTCATTATAGCTATCATCCCAAGCAAATTCCTGTAGGCTGCTAATGCTGATTTAGCCCACCTCACTGTCTTGAGAATTATCTCCACATATCATGGAGTAAAACAATGGTATAGTGAATAAAAGAAGCATACGCAAAGCAATATGCAGGAATACCTATCTTGTAGAGCTGGAAGGGACCTTGAGAGATCATTGAATCCCAGTCCCCTGCACCCTCAGCACCATCCCCAGTAGATTTGCCCCAGATCCCTAAATGGTCCCCTCAAGGATTGAACTCAGAACCCTGAATTTAAGCAGGCCACTGCTCAAACCACTGAACTATCCCTGGCTCCAGTCTGGCTACTGGAAGATGGTGTTAGATATGGCAGAGAGCTGGGGAGGCTAATGGACTTTAAATGAGGTTTGTAAAGCTGTGTTTACAGTGAAGAGTAGCTAGAGTATACCCTTCCTGAGTAGTATTGGCTGGTAGATCTAAAAGAAACCAGATATTTTACCTATGGACAGAACCTATAAGAAAAAATGGATTAGTACTAATAAGGTAATTGAGGTATAATTTGAGATGAGGGTGCAAAAGTAAATTACCAAGCTATTTTTTGAGTCAGAGAGTGGTCAGAAAAAGCTTAGGTTGACTTTTTACACAGGTTACTGACCAAGTGAGGAATAATTAACCAGAGAGGGCTGTTGGCTGGATAATGAGCTTGCCTACTTTGTAGGAGTTTTATGAAGGTTTAATTAAGATGCATAATTTGGAAAATATATACTCTTAGGCTACGTCTAGACTGGCATGATTTTCCGGAAATGCTTTTAACGGAAACGTTTTCCGTTAAAAGCATTTTCGGAAAAGCGTCTAGATTAGCGCGGACGCTTTTCCGCATAAAGCACTTTTTGCAGAAAAGCGTCTGTGGCCAATCTAGCAGCGCTTTCACAAAAAGCCCGATCGCCATTTTTGCGATCGGGGCTTTTTTGGAAAACAAATCTCAGCTGTCTACACTGGCCCTTTTGTGCAAAAGTTTTGCGCCAAAGGGACTTTTGCCCGAATGGGAGCAGCATAGTATTTCATAAAAGCACTGATTTCTTACAGCAGGAAGTCAGTGCTTTGCGAAATTGCGACCAGTGTAGACAGCTGGCCAGTTTTTCCGGAAAAGCGGGTGATTTTGCGGAAAAACTGGCCAGTCTAGACACAGCCTTAGAGAAACATTAAAGAACCAGTGTAGTGCATTGCCCCAGGAGCAGACCAGGAATCAGAATGTGACTTGGTCACAAACATCTTTCCTGTTTTCCCCTGCTATGAGGGCAATGAAGAGAAAGCACCACACACTGGGGCTATGTCTACACTGCCCACTCTTGCGCAGAAAAATATGCAAATGAGGCGAAGTGTGGAATATCATCGTGCCTCATTTGCATAATTAATGAGGCTCCATTTTTGCGCAAGAGGCTTTTGCGCAAAGAGGAGCTGTCTACATGGCTCCTTTTTGTGCAAAACCACCTCTTGAGTATGAGCTGTTCTTCCTGAAAAAAATGTGGAAAAACGGCTCTTGCGCAAGAGAGGTTTTTTGCATAAAAGCCTCTTGCACAAAAACAGAGCTTCATTAATTATGCAAATGAGGCACGGCATTATTCCATGCTTCACCTCATTTGCATATTTTTTGCACAAAATGGGCGCAGTATAGGCATAGCTCAGATATAGCACTTGCCATGCTACAATACATGCTGTTGTTTGTGCTCGGAAATGATTGAATGTCTGGGCCAAAACAGCACTTCCATATAGGTCTCTTGAAAACCCTATTTGTGTGTTCCAGGTCTATCTTCTGCCCAGTTATGAAGGAAAAACTAAAGTCTAGGTTTGGAAATTGGCCATGTATGTATAGTAATTTGGGGGTTGGTTTTCCCCTCAAATTTAAGCTAATGGAAAGAGCTAGCAAAGGCCAGCTCACACTAGGGAGCCCTGCCTTCTCTGCAACTTTGAAAATCAAGTCCCTTTGTTAGGTGCATAAACACCATGTGTGTTCTTGGTGCGTAAGTGTGTATATTTTGGTCAAACTACTTGATTGTGCCATATGCCCTGTCAGATCCACAGTTGATATGATGAATTGATATAGTGATTCACATTTAAAATTAATACAGCTTTAGGGTATGAGCAAGATTAGATAAATTCCTGTGGCTCAAGAACACTTTGGTATGTTGGTGCAAAAAGTACATTCAACATTTCTGAAGTGCAGGTTGAGTGCACAAATGAACTTAATGAAAATGCGGAACTCATTAATTATTACAGCAATCCTATACCACTACAGAAAGTGGTGACTGAGAGCGATCTTTCCATTTCCTTGTGAAAGGTACAATTTCTTTGATACTAGAAGAGGTAATTTGTCACCTTTATGTATCTGTCGGATTTGGCAGATGAATTTTGTTGTTGAATTTTATTTTCCATCTGGTAGCACAGCAGTGTCGTATAAAATGCAGGTGAGCTTTGTTATGTAGATGATGATGATCCTGCCCCATTTGTCCCTTCCTGTGGTTAAAGCCCATTAGAGGGGACTAAAAGGAAGAGAGCATTCTCCATTTAGATAGGAGCTAACTGCAAAGGGAGGAAGTGACAAGGTAATTAACTTTGGCTGTGCTATCTTCCCTCCCTGATCTCCACAGGACTAGAGCAAAAACCATGTGAATTCTTTTCTAGCCCAGACCCTTAGTTACCCTCTTCCTGATTCTTTCCTAAACATGCACCAGTTGTTGTCAATCTGCAAGATCTAAGGGAAAGGAGTAATGATATGAATGTTCTATGTAATGAGTGTATTCAGATGAGGGTAATGTTGCCTGTAATTACATGTTCAATCTTACTTATATCTTATACCTTTACATGTAATCAGGTGTCTGCAAATACAAAATCCTACAATGAAATCTCACATGACACGAATGGGGTCCTTTTATTTGGACCCCGTCCCCCAATTTTCTGCATGTAGAACTCCTGAATGAGAAGTTTGCCCACTGAGGGTTTGCTTTATCTGGCCTTTGCTGTTGTGAGCTGATACATGGATGCAACGAGACATGGATGAAATATATAATTTTCAAAAAGTAAGATTGATCAAAAATAATTGCTGGATGCTGCTTCATATTATATCTGCAGGTAATATCAGAAACACCGAGAAGCTGAACTATGATAAACAGCACCAGTATGAGATAATGGTAACTGCTTTTGACTGTGGGCAGAAACGTGCAACAGAAGATGTCTTAGTACGAGTTGATGTCAAACCAGTGTGCAAACCAGGCTGGCAAGGTAGGGTTTAATATTTGATATCATTTGGGTTTTTCCTTTTTTTCACCATAAATGTCTAGTATTCCTTGCAGCATTATGTATAAAATGATTACTATTTTGTATTTAATTCTGTATTCAATATAGCATCACTTTAAAATCTGGATAATCACTCTAGGCTGATTCATATCAAGACATGTCCCTATAGGAATAAGTGTTTCTTCACAAGTTGGGATGAAGGACTGATCAGATCATCTCAGAAGTCATTTAAAAACATGCCCAAAACTTAGTCCATGAAGTTCAAAAGTGTTAAAGATTCTGGTTTTTGTTTTTGGTTTTTTACTTTTTTAAATAAACTGTTCAGAGTCACTAGAGCTAAGATAAAGGCGTGGTTCTGAAACTTAATTGCACTGTGACCCCATTCTGATAACAACTATTACAACATGAACCCATGCAGGGGGCAGGAAAAAGGTGGAGCCATACCCCCGCTGTCCCAAGCTGAAGCCCTGGGCCCTAACAAGTGTACTACTGGCTCTGGCAATCCCATTTAAATGGGATCACAGCCCACTTTGGGGTCCCAACCCACAGTTTGAGAACTGCTAGGATAGAGCAGGCAGGATTCCTCATCATGAATCATCAACAGAATTGTTCACTAAGTTTCTCCCCACATGGCCAGTCTGTCGGTGTCATTAGCATAGTCACACTGTATCAGAGATGGCGCGATCTGCAGGGAACAATCTGCCACAGTTCCAGGTCTGTAACATGGGGATAACACTTTAACCAAAGAGGAGTAATAAGGTGAAATATGTCAGGTTGTGAGCTGCTCAGATACTCTGATAATGGGAGCCTAAAATACCTAGATTACCCAAGTGTAGCTCAGGACTCAATTTGATCTTCAAAATATTTTACGGAGGAAAAATCTTGGCTTCGTTGCCATTGTGTGGCTGGCTGAAAGAAGAAACTACTTGGAAACTGAGGACAATGAATTGGAAGTCCCTGAAGCAATAAATGTACAGCACCAGGTTTTTGTGTTTTTGCTCACTCTTCAGAGCAGAAAGCCACATTTCCCTTACCTAAGTTTCATTATGCATGGGTCCAAAAAATTGGAAGGACACATTTTATAAAAATAAGCCTGTAAAAGAAATAAATTTGATGTATTTCTACATATTCTTAGCTGTGTTTGTTGGTCTGAAAACTTAATATTATTTTTATAAGGTAAAAGAGAATTCTCTAGAGAGATTTTACTTGCGTAAATGCTCTTTATTTTGTGAGATTGTTTGCTGGAGAATAAAATGTACAAAAATGTAAGCTCAGAAACTAGCATTAAAATGATGCAATCCCTGATTGTTAACTATTATTTCCATAAAAGTATTTTATTGACTGAGTAATCTTTGTGAAGAAATCATGCTAATGGCACAGTTATGTTGCCCAATAACATCATATTTACAGCAATTTTATTTGACAGTTTAGACATCAATTACAATATAGTTGCTCATTGGAACATTTTTCAGGTAATTAAAAAAAATGATAGCCATAAACAAAATGCACACTACCCTTACTTAGATTACCCTCCTTTAATATTGCATAAAATGAATATAATCTCTTTGTGATCTTAGCAAAAGGCTGAACATGAGTTCTGATTCTTCCCACATGCAGAACTGATAGTCCTCCAGGAAATCAGAGTTGTGTGTGGCTAATGGGTTGTTAACCCTCATTGTATAGTAAGGATCAGTCCTTGGCTTGTTATTTTAATGTAGTGACATTGAGGCTACCTCCAGACTGCATCCCTCTGTCGGCAGAGGGATGTAAATCAAGCACTAAGGGTGTGTCTAGACTACAGGGTTTTGTCAACAAAAGTGGACTTTTGTCGACAAAACTATACCTGCGTCTACACTACCGCTGAGTTCTGTCGACATAACGTCGACAGAACTCAGCAGTTTTGTTGACATGGGTAAACCTCATTTTACGAGGAATAACGCCTTTTGTTGACAGAGTTCTGTCGACAGAAGGCATTATTGCATCTAAATTGTCCTTTGCGTCTACACTGCCATGTCGACAAAGCAGCTTGCTTTGTCGACAGAACTGAATGTAGTCTAGATGCTCTTTGTCGACAGAAGTTTTGTCGACAGTATCTGTCGACAAAACTTCTGTCGACAAAAGCCTGTAGTCTAGACGTACCCTAAAAGTGCAAATGAGCCCAGGAGTTAGATATCCCGGGCTTCATTTGCATTCTCAGGTTCGGGCGCTGTGCTGATCAAGCGCCCTTTCGAAAGTGAAAGTGAAGTCTAGCCGTGGCTCTGCTGACAGCAGGGAGCTTTTTCGGCAGATCCTATACTCCTCATTTTTGGAGGAGTACAGGATCTTCCGAAAAAGCTCCCAGCTGTCAGCAGAGCCACGGCTAGACTTCACTTTCACTTTCGAAAGGGCGCTTGATCAGCACAGCGCCCGAACCTGAGAATGCAAATGAAGCCCGGGATATCTAACTCCTGGGCTCATTTGCACTTTCGAAGTGCTTGATTTGCATCCCTCTGCCGACAGAGGGATGCAGTCTGGAGGTAGCCTGAAAGAATGGAGTGGCCCATATGTGTGAATGAAAACAAAATGAGGAGGATGGGAACTGCATTAAACTGAGAAGGAACCTATTGAAAGTAGGTAGACAACAACAGGCTTTTAAAAAAATGTGTATAGAACATGGTATATGAAGAGACTAGCTCATCTAAGACATCTATGAGAATTTGGAAATGATGTGGCCTGACAGCATTTATTAGGTCTATAGGTAATATTTATTTTAATTCTGAATTTTGCTTTGTAAGCTATTCTGCACAATTGTGTTTTTTGTTGTTTATGATCTGATGTTCCTCAAGATTCTATGATTCATGAGTCTTTGGTATAGGCAATGGAGAAAAATTGTATTAGTAAATTACATTCTGTTCTCAGTTACACTACGGTACATCCAAATTCGTTGATTTGATGGCAATGGAGTTATTCTGGTTTTTATATCACAGACATGGATAAGAGAAGCTCTTTCATTGTATCTACATTTCTTCATGTCTCTTGAAATGTGTTTGCAGTGTATATTATAAGAGCCTTGGCATTTTGTATAACATGAATGTACTGAATCTTTGGCACTTACCAGATAATCAATAATAATATGGTGATGAGATTATAAATGATATTTATACCATGTCCTGTATTTCTATTAAAAGAAGGAATGCTTTTTTGCCTGTTTATTTTTAGGAAGGATGGCCACATATTTCAATTATGTTGTTTTCACCATCACAGCCAAACTTTAGCTGATTGTAAATCTGTTTGCCTGTTACTAGAAATAATTGTTGTAAAATAACCAGTAAGGCAAAGCTCAGAGACCTGAAGCCCAGTATTTAGTTATATAAAATGCAGGTGGGTAGAATGACAATTAGTCTTAATCCCTTCCCTTAAAAGTAAGTTTCAGTTCTTTGAAAACAATAATAAATTTGTGTAATCTTGCCTATCTAAAAGGATTACAAAATATTTGTGTATCTTTTCCAAGGAACTCAGCATTTATTGGAGCTCTTGATTATTCCACAGAAGCTGGAGAAATAAGTTAAAGCATAAGATGTGCAAAATTCTGCAGTATTAACCTTAATAAACTGTGGGTGTGTCTAGACTACAGGGTTTTTTCGAAAAAAGTGACCTTTTTTCGAAAAAAACTTCCCCTGCATATAGACTGCTGCCGCGTTCTTTCGAAATTAAATCAAAAGAACGTGGCAGTTTTTTCGACCGTGGAAAACCTCATTTTACGAGGAATAACACCTTTTTTCGAAAGTGCTCTTTTGAAAAAAGGCATTATTGAACGCAAACAGTGCTTTTTTGAAAGAGAGCATCCAGACTGCCTGGGTGCTCTCTTTCGAAAAAGCGGCTCTCTTTTTCGAAAATACTGGCTACTGTCTAGATGATCTCTTTCGAAAGATGCTTTTTCGAAAGTATCTTTTGAAAAAGCCTTTTTCGAAAGAGGCTTGTAGTCTAGACGTAGCCTGTGTGTTTTTAAAATCTACTAAGTTTGAATTTATTCCATTCTTGGATATTTCCTAAAAGTTGCTATTGGTCAGTGATCTAAACTACTTTGCAGCTCTTTGTGTGATTGGCAGTAACTAAAACAATAGTTGTCCTATTGTGAACCCAATTGCAAAGAACCCAAACATTTTAGTAAAGGTCACAGTCGTCCTTCAAATAACCCAAATTGCTCTGGGGTAAGTCAGCAAAGAATTGTCATATACAGAGTGTAATTCAAATACAAATTGATTCCTGTTTCTAGAGGTTAACGCCAGATGACTAATACGTGTAGCAGAGCAAATAAGATTCAGCACACATAGGTCTCACTCTTAAAACAATTTCCCCTTAGGCAGAAAATAGTGCTGGTATTTTTAAAGGGCTCCATCAGTTATCAGCTGCTTCCCCTGCCTCTGAGGATAGACACTGCTGAATGGTCACAAACAACATAGGACCTGTTCAGGAGAGATGAACCTGATACTTATAGGGAAGCTTCCTTAGAAATCCAAACTTTAACCTACCTGACATCAAGCAGTTCTTACCCATGCTGGTGGTACCCTCAGCAAACCAAAAATAGAAATCAATAGGCCAGATTCATTCCTATTAGCTCCTTTGTCTTTATTAAAGTCCGAGGCATCAATTCGGCCCAGTAACTTTGAAATATGTTGCTGCTTTCCTCCTCATGTTGCTTTTGTTATCATCTCCATTTGTTTCAGAGAATGTAGATGTCAGCAATTACTTTTTCCCAGGAAATAAGGGTGCTTGTATAATGAGTCAAAGTTATTATAAGTGTGGAAATGTATGTTAGTAGAAAAAAAGGAATAAAGACAGTATCACGACTCTACTTTTTTGTAGCTGTGTCACAAATATAAACATCTCATCTATGGTTTCATCTGAAAAAGTGGGTTGTGTCCATGAAAGCTCATGATACCATCTACATTTTTTTGTTAGTTTCTAAGGTGCTGCAGGACTATTCACTGTTTTTTAATTTTTTTCAGTTAGGGTACATCTAAACAGCAGGGCTGTGTCTACATTGGCACCCTTTTCCGGAAAAGGGATGCTAATGAGACAAGTCGGAATTGCAAATGCAGCGGGGATTTAAATTTTCCCAGCGGCATTTGCATGAACATAACTGCCGCTTTTTCCGGCTCGGGGCTTTGTGGAAAAAGCGCCAGTCAGATGCGGCTCTTGGAAAATAAAGCCTTTTCTGGAAGATCCCTTATTCCTCTTAAAATCAGGAATAAGGGATCTTCCGGAAAAAACTTTATTTCCGCAAGAGCCGCATCTACTGGCGCTTTCGTCAAAGCCCCGAGCCGAAAAAGCGGCAGTTATGTTCATGCAAATGCCACGGGAAAATTTAAATCCCGCTGCATTAATTCGACTTGTCTCATTAGTATCCCTTTTCCAGAAAAAGGTGCCAATGTAGACACAGCCCAGGGCAAAAGTCAAATTAAGCAATGCAACTAGAGCTACCTCAATTGCATAGCTGAAGTCGAAATAGCTTAATTCGGCTTTTGGCATTGTCTACACAGCAGGAAGTTGAAGGAAGAACATTCTTCCTTCGACTTCCCTTACTCCTTGTAAAATGAGGTTTCAGAAGTCGGAGTAAGAAGTCCTTTAGCTCATCATTATTTCGAAATAATGACTTGTGGTGTAGACTCACTCTTTGTTATTTCAGAATAACTAACATTATTCTGAAATGACACTTTTATTTCAGAATAACTAACATTATTCTGAAATGACACTTCTGTGTAAATATGCCCTCACAGACTAACACAGCTATCCCTCTGAAACTTGCACCTGATCTATTTTTCCTCTCCTTTCAGTAGCCTTTTCTATTGAGCTATGTTTCTTGGACACTTTTCAGATTATTCCATCTTTGACATTCTTGTTGTAGGCTCTGATTCCCTAAGGACATAGCATGACGTGCACTTTTTCTGTCAGCTCAACATCTGAAAAAGACATGTCTCACCTGATTCTCCTCACTACATTGGTTCTTCAGCCACATAAATATTGACTTACATCAGTGAAAGAAGAATTATACTCATTCTTTTAATGTAGGTAGTTTTATTTCCATTAAAGTGTGCAGAGTAAACCTGTTATTTAGACATTAAGGGTATGTCTAGACTACATGCCTCTGCCGACAGAGGCATGTAAAATAGGCTACCCGACACAGTCAATGAAGCAGGGATTTAAATATCCCCGGCTTCATTAAAATAAAAATGGTCGCCGTGCTATGCCGGCTCAGCTGATCGTCGGCACAACGCGCGAGTCAAGACGCGGATCAGTCAACAGGGGAAGCCTTTGTCGACCACTCCTTTATGCCTCATGAAACAAGGTTTACAGGAGCTGTCAGCAGAGGCATGTAGTTTAGGCATACCCTAAGACTCAACAGATAAGACATGAACAGTCAAACTAAGTGCAACTCAGTTTTACCCACAAAAGTAAGAAATATATTAATATGTGAGACATTAACTTCAATGGAGCGGTCCTAGATTCCTGTCCTAACTAATCAGGAACCTATAGTAAAGGTTATTTTAAGAATGGAGATGATGGCAGATAGTTAGATGTGTTCAGAACATTAATGCTAAAAAGGAATGGACAAAAACAAAAGAGAAACTGTGAAACTTCTTATCATAGACGATTAGGGTTGGAAGAAACCTCAGGAGGTCATCTAGTCTAACCCTCTGTTCAAAGCAGGACCAACCCCAACTAAATCATCCCAGCCAGGGCTTTATTAAGCCCGGCCTTAAAAACCTCTTATTGATATTTTGTTTCCTAATATCCAACCTAGACCTCATCCATTGCAACCTGTTCCTTGTTCTGTCTTCTGCCACCACCGAGAACAGCCTAAGTATATCCTCTTCAGAATCCCCCATCAGGTGGGGGAAGGCAGCTATCAAATCCCCCTCTCACTCTTCTCTTCTGCAGACTAAATAAGCCCAGTTCCCTCAGCTTCGCCTCATAAATTATGTGCCCCACCCCCCAATCATTTTTATTGCTCTCCACTGGACTTTCTCAGATTTGTCCACATCCTTTCGCTAGTGGGGACCCAAATTTGAATACAGTAGTCTGTGTATGGCCTCACAAGTGTTGAATAAAGGGGAATAATCACTTCTCTCAATCTGCTGGCAATGCTTGTACTAATGCAGCCCAATATGCCATTAGCCTTCTTGGTAAGAGAGGGCACACTGTTGACTTATATCCAGCTTCGCATCCACTGTAATCCCCAGGTCCCTTTCTGGAGAACTGCTGCATGGCCAGTCGATCCCCAGCCTGTAGCTGTGCTTAGTATTCTTCCTTTCTATGTGCAGGTCATTGCTCTCTTGTCCATATTGAGCCTCATCAGATTTATTTCATCCTGCAGATCAGAGAGCATCTTACAACTCATGAAAGCAAAAGTCTTTTTCCATCCAGGGAAAACATCTGCCATGGAACTCAGTCCTCCAGGTCAAATTAGAAAGTCAGCTTGTTTGTCACTTGAACACCTTCTCTTCTGTTTGTCATGCCCCTGACTAACTAGCTATAGCTGAAATGGAAACGTTAAACCCAACATGAGCCCCACATCAATTTTATTTCTAAAACAATTTTTAAAAATCTTTTCTAATCAAGAGATAAAATAATTACTTATGTTTCTCTGAAGAAGATACTAGCCTAGTTTCAAAGAAACAGCACATTTTTCTAATCAAGTTGAATTTATCTTGTATATAGTCTGATAACCCACTCACCTATGATACCATGGCTTTTTTAATGTAACATGATACAATTATATCTAGAATTTTCTATATTTGCTTCAGATTGTTGGTTCTCAGAATCACCACACAGTTAATGAGATTATTTTGGCCATTTGTTCAATTTCCCATATCCTTTTTACACATAGCTGAGCATATCATTACAGATGTCTCAGAAAGTATGGACTGTATACTGGACAAATTGCTATATTCCCTTTGACACTGAAAAGATTATTCCTGACCCAAGTTTCACACTGAAATAAATCACCACACTGGACTTGTGTTAAGGTTGGAATCGCTGCCTTTATGAAAGAAACTGAGGAGCCAGACCTTCACTCCTTACTCAGGCAAAACTCCCTCAAGCTCCTAGTCTTTGTGATACTAAAGCATGATGATTACCTAAGGAGGTGGTGGAATCTCCATCCCTGGAGGTTTTTAAGTCCCGGTTTGACTAAGCCCTGGCTGGGTTGATTTAGTTGGGGTTGGTCCTGCTTTGGGCAGGGGGCTGGACTTGATGACCTCCTGAGGTCTCTTCCAGCCCTATGATTCTATGATTCTGTGACCACCACAGTCCCCTCTAAGCTGCGCGGCAGTACTGTCCCACAGATACTTAATCAGCCCCACCCAGTCAGGCAGCTCGGTGAGTGAAGCCCCGAGCCCCTGACTGGGTGGGGTTGATTAAGCAGCTGTAGGGCTGTTCTGCTGCACAACTTAGAGGGGACCTTGGTGATCACCTTTGTAAATTAATGTGGAAAAATCTAAATATCAGAGTGCATCTCTGTTCCCCTCTTTGTGTTTTCTGTTCAAGTGTGTTGAATCCCTGTTTCATTTTTTTGCTGTAAATTTCTCTTTGAAATGAACTGTCATTTAAAGTTTCCAAATTATAAATTTTTACAGGTAAATGGTTAGAAATTTGTTTGATTTTATATGGTATTTTAAATACATCTGATAAGTAGCTCATGCTAATTTTCAAGGGTCACATTTTAAAAAAAGAACTATAGGAGCATGCATTTGATTGTTAATCAACCTTCTTGCATTGAGGACATGAAAGGTATTATTTTCAAAAAATTGATAAAATCACTAGTTCTGCTCATCAGACACAGTGGTATGAGAAAGATGCAATATAGGCATCAGTGAGGGGAAAATATTACTGGCATGTTGAAGTTTCTGGTGAATTAAAATGAAAGGGGAATTTAGTATTCTTGAATAGACAGCCTGCCAAAAAAGAAAGAAAACCACAAGTCCAAAGACCTTCTGAATCTGATCTTAGGGCTGCAAAAGACCTGATCAACAGTTGTTGGAGATCCAGTCTTGCTTGCTAGCAAGTGTGCTGCTGTAGTAGTTTAGGACAGCGATAAAGTAAATTCAGGATTTACTGGTGTGGTGTTTTGACAGATTTTCTGCTTTGTCAGTGATGATAAATGTTTGGCTGCGTGCGTTTTTATATGCTTCCTCAGTATTTCATGCCAGTTCTGCACAGATAGCTAGCATAATAGACTTTACAAGAGACCCCAAAGACCACAGACTCAGATAAGATATGAAGACCCTCTCTATATGATCTTTTTCAAGGACAAGGTCAGGCTTTTTCCCCACACTGCATTCTTGCCCAAGGTGGTGTCTCATTTTCACGTAATCAGAACATATTTCTACTGGTCTTTTACCCAAAACCCCGTGGTTCTGGGAAAGAGCAGGCTTTTCACACCTGACATGTTAGGAGAGCTTTGGCCTTTTATTTGGATAGGGAAAAACCTTTTTGTAAGTTCCCCAGTTATGTGTATCCATAGCTGACAGAATGAAGGGCTTGCCAGTGTCAGCCCAGCGTATTTTGTCTTGGATCACTTCCTGTATCAGGGCGTGTTATGAGCTGGTGCATGTTCCAGCTCCGCCTATCCACTGTATCCACATCAGGAGAAAATATGGTTAAATATCTTTCCTTGGCAACTCTTCTTAAAAAAATAAAGCTTTTTTTTTAATCTGCTAAAATGAGGAAACTTTTACTATAATCATTGACATGGCCTGTTACTATAAACTGAAGTGGAACTATTTTAATATTAGCCTTTGCTCTTTTAAGAAAATTCAGTAGGTCTGTACACACTGAACCAAAAGTTAAATTGTAAATATATGAAGTGATGAACATCTACTGAATGCATTTCTGAAGCTCAACCTGATGGCTTAGGTAGTAACATAATATTGTTGTTCCTTTTGCCATGAGTGCAAAAAGAACATTTTAAAGGTTATTTATTTTCTACAGCAAGGGCGATCCATATTCACATCACTCAAAAGCTAACAAATGATTGTTCATGATCAGATGTTTGGAAGTGGATTTCCTGTGGAGCCCCAGCTGCAACTTACATTTTGCTTCATTTTGGGATAATTCCTACTCTCCATTAGCTGCCAGAAGTTGAAGTTGCTGGAGGCATCTCAACACTTACCAGGGATCAACACTGCTGTGATCGATGCAATGGGGGGGCGGGGGTGGGGGGTCAATTTAGTGAATCTAGTGAAGACTCTCTAAATCAACCATAGAGCACTCCATGGCTGACTTCAGTACTCCACAGGAAGAACAGGAATGAGGTAAGTCAATGGGGTAGCATCTGTCAGCACAGTGTGATGTAGACACCACAGTAAGTCAACCTAAACTATGTTGACTCAGCTATGCTATTCACATAGTTGGAGTAGCATAAATTAGGCTGACTTATCTCTGCAGTGTAGACAAGGCCTGGGAGTCTTGGCTGGCAGCAAACTCAGATCCTGGGAAAAGGAGACAGTTCTTTAAATCACTCTCAAGGGTTTACATCTGTGTAATGGATGATCTCACAAAGTGGTGCTATTGATAGATCCTGTAAGAAGCTCTGTCCATTGTAATGCAAGAGCTCTTTTAGCTTTTGAAAGTGCTAAAAAGAGAGATACCCTCCCCTTCACAAAGTTTTTTGTGTTTATGTCAAGGGAAGAGGAACAGATGAGATGATCAGGTGGGATGGCTCATGCTTTCATATATAAGTTTCCAAAATGGAGCCCAAATGCTTTGGAAATAACTCTCTGCGCGAACTGCACTGCATGGACATTTGTTTGCAATTCTATACATATACTGTTGCTACACTTCAAAGGTGGAGGTGCCCTTATCAACTAATTGCATCAACTATTCGATTAGCCAATTAATCTAAATTTAACATCCCTAATGTACACAACAGGCGTTGTGGTGGCACAGCTGCAGCACTGCCCATATTCCACTGTAGTGTAGATACTTGCTACAGTGATGGAAGGGTTTTTTCTTTGCTGTAATAAATCCACCCCCAAGAGAGGCAGTAGCAAGACTGACAGAAGAATTTTGCTGGTGACCTAGAGCTGTTTACACCAGGGATTATGTTGATTTCACTAAATCCTTGAAGGGTATCACATTTTTCATGTGCCTGACTATGTAGCTAGATCAACCCAAGTTTTAGGTGTAGACAAAGCCTAAACTGTAACTAACCAGCCTCCAGTGATGTCCAAAGACTTGCCCAGGAAGCCTAAAATACAGATAAGAGAAGCCCTTTTTTAAAAGTTAAACTAATTTTGTGAGTATAAAACAGAGAGGGAACTAAATAATTTGTAATGGGGGGCAAAGGGGAAAGGGTGACTAGACAAAGAAAACATGAAAGGGAGAAGGGAACAGGGAGATCACTAACCACTCTTTCTTGCTGGTGAGTCAGTTAGGAATGTGGATGTGTACCCGTGTACATGGTTAACCAGTGAGCCTCAGCTCATCAGTTAACAAGCACAGTTACACACAGACATTCCCTCCCCTTCCCCCTCTCCCTGCCTCTGTATCCCCCCGGTGTGGTCAGTTGGGGGACAGGCGGGAGCTGGTACACACAGGGAGCTGGCTTAAAAGCAGGCTCCTTATGCATAATGGCTCCCATGGAGCTGCCTCCCTTCCACCCCCGCTACTGCTGATATAGAGGCAGTAGAGTAGGTGCACACGGTGTTTGAAAGTGGCAGCGCCGCATGGAGCCCAGGGTCAGTGGGGGGGACACTCCCTGCTGGCCCCTGGGCTCCATGCGGAACTGCTGCTTCCAAACACTGCAGGGAGCATGGGGCTAGTGGGGGACTCAAGCAGTCCCCCGCTGGCCTCCTGTCCCTGCAGCGCTTTCGCCTTTGAATTTTAGCTACAACCCTGGGGCTATTTCTACACTTCAAAGACAGAGGCACCCTTATTGACTAATCAAATAGTTGATGCAAATTGCATTGAAAATTTGATTAGCCAATTAATCTAAATTTAACGTCCTTAGTGCTTTAAGAAAATTGAAGTTTATTCATTCCACTCGGTACAATGTGGAAGTTCAAGATCTCTCCTAACATTAACTTTCAGATCATAAAGAACAACTGAATTACATTATCAAATGATTATAAAAGGAACAGAAACTGTGAAAGAGGAAGAGAGTGTGTTTGTGTGTGTATATGTACAACATATATAAAACAGCATTATGGTCACGCAAATGCATGTGCAACCTGAAGACAGAATATTCAGTGAATAAAATGGTTGACTAGTAGAAATAGAAAAAACTTTAAATGCTAATAAATTATGAGTGAGGCTTTCTAGCTTTCAGAGATTATTTTAAAGATGTGAGCGAGGGTTTCTAGCTTTCAGAGATTATTTTGAGTATTGAGAATTCAGAGCAGGTAACAAAACAAATTACTGCAGAGAAAAGAAATCACCATTTTTCTCTTAAACCTTTGCTTTGCTTGGTGCACGCATTTCATCATTTGAAAAACAAAGGAAGGGACCTTGTATTTTATTTCATGTGAACTAGGATGTTATAATTTTGACAATACATGTTATGCCTTTAAAACATGTTATACCACAGATCATTGTATTCAAAGGCTAAGGGTAGCACAGGTATCAAAAATATATCCATCTCAGAAATGTTGCATCTGCATTGAACTTTAACTTTTTAAGTCTTCTCTATGAGTATAAATTAAGATCAGCAGTGCCAGCTGGTGACATGGTAGTATGTCTCTGGATTCCATTGAAATAAACAGTGTTGTAACAAAACAATGCCTTGACTGATTGTACTGCACTGTATGTCCCAGATTCCATATGGTAAGTATCCAGAGATGTCATTTGTTTAGCCCTCAGGCTTCTTTTCATCTAAGTATCACGCAGTACATCAATCTTGAGATTTCTAGGGCACTTAGTGAGGATGTTCAAAGTTGTTCTAATTGTAACTCCATTTGGATGGATTGGCTTTATTTGTTCTAAGATGATATTGGTTTTAAGTGCATAAAAGTGAAATATTTAACTATAGATCATACTTGTCAAATAAAAGACAGAACTATGTAGCACTTTAAAGACTACAGACCCATAGTCTCCTATAGACAACCACCTAACCTCAGGATGATTCTTACCAACAACCACAGGACATACCACACTAATACCAACCCTGGAACTTTCCCTTGCAACAAACCCCGGTGCCAGCTTTGTCCACATATTTACTCTGCTGACACCATTATTGGACCTGACCATGCCTATTACAAGATCAAGAACACACATTCCTGTTCATCCAGAAATATAATTTATGCCATCATGTGCCTAAAGTGTCCATCTGCTATGTACATTGGACAAACGTCTCAGACACTTCGCCAAAGAATCAATGCACACAAAACAGACATAAGACTCTCTCACAGAGAGAAAGCTGTTGCTTGCCATTTCAGCCAGACTGACCATTCCCTCAATTACCTTAAAACACACATATTGCTTCAAAGAGACTTTAACTCCAAATTTCAACGAGAAGCTTCAGAATTGTCATTCATGCTTAAATTTGACACTTTATGTATGGGTTTAAACAAAGACTCTAATTATCTCACCCATTACAAAGATAGCTTCCCCAATTATCACCCCTAATGTCATTACCTCACAGAAACTTCCCCTATTATCACCCGTATGTCATTACCTCACAGACACTAACCTTCGCCCCTCACCCCCACTCTGTTCTAAAATTTGATTTGTCAATTTCACATGCGTTCATTTTTTTGATTGTATCACTTTGGTATATATGGTTGCTCCGATTTTCTTCCACATATTGATCTGAGGAAGTGGGTCTGGCCCACGAAAGCTCATCACCTAATAAACCATCTTGTTTGTCTTTAAAGTGCTACATAGTTCTGTCTTTTGTTTCAGCTAGACCAGACTAACACCACTGCATCTCTATTACTGGGATGGGATGATGCACAGAGAGAATCAAACATTCTCTTCTGCAATGCTCTGCCACATGCAACTCCAAACCCTTGAATCATAGAATCATAGAACACTAGAACTGGAAGGAACCTGGAGAGGTCATTAAGTCTAGTCCCTGCCCTCACAGCAGGACCAACCACCGTCTGGATCATCTGACAGATGTTTATCTAACCTGCTCTTAAATATCTCAAATGATGGAGATTCCACAAGCTCCCTAGTCACCCTGACAGGAAGTTTTTCCTAATGTCTAACCTAAACCTCACTTGCTGCAATTTAAGCCCATTGCTTCTTGTCCTATCCTCAGAGGTCAAGGAGAACAACTTTTCACCCTCCTCCTTGTAACACACTTTTAGGTACTTGAAAGCTGCTGTCGTGTCCCTTCTCAGTCTTCTCTTTTCCAAACTAAACAAACCCAGTATCTGCAGTATTCCCTCATAGGTCATGTCTTCTAGACCAGGGATGGGGAACCTTTTATGGGTTGGCAGCTGCTGACCCACAGAAAAATTATTTGGGGGCCGCACACAAGTGACAAACAAAATTAAAATACATGAATAAATAAAACCCAAACCCGCACTGACGTGGCCCCTGACTGAGAAGGAGAAAGACACTCCCACATTCCCATTATGCAGCAGAGCTTAGGGGGGCTCAAGCTAGTAGATTTTGTGTGCTCCAGCCTACAGTGAGGTAGCAGGGGCGGGGTTGGAGCCCTAGCATGGGCTCCACAATGCTGGGGGGGCCTGAGACTTGGGGGCCAGATCCATCCCCCAGGTAGGTTCCCTGCCCCTGTTCTAGACCTTTAATCATTTTTGTTGCTCTTCTCTGGACCTCTCCAATTTATCCACATCTTGAGGCTGCAATAGGTCCCATTTACCTGAAGAAACAACCCTTCCACTAGGGAGATTCACCAGGTAGCTCTACTCCACCATACCTCATCCTTGCACAGTTCCCACTGCCCTCTTCTACATGAGCAGAGAAGCTGTGTCAGGGGGAGCTGAGTTCTGTGCTTCTCTGGCACAGTAGGAACGGTACTGGTTAGAATGCCAGGGCTCCCTCTCTAGCCCCAGATGTGGAGGCAGAACTTGCCTTTTTTAGAAGATACAGTAAATGGAAATTAGAAATATATTGGATTACAATATATGCCAAAGGGAAGAAAAACTAGATACTTTCACTATACCAGTCAAGACAAGCACCCCGTATTTTCTTTAAAACATTTACATTACCTGTCATGTAAAAGGATAATCCTTCCATCATTGTGCATGAAGATCATTGTTATTCATTTTTAAAGGCTAACCTGTTATTAAAAGTTATTAAAAGTTCCTGCCTGGGAACCGTCATGGAGCAGATCAAAAGCATCTTCAGGGACGCTTTCCAGCAAAGCTACTGCAGCAGCGACCAAGGTCCCCGGGCCCTTTTAAATTGCAGAACCCCAGGGTAATTGCCCCCTTCCCCTCCCCAGTTAGCAGGTCTGTTCACAGTCACTTCACACAGTCACCACTTCTATGCACTTTTCAGGTTGCCTCTCATTGGGGATGGGATAAGAATTTTAGCTTCAATTTTAATACCTCTGGGGGGTGGAAATGCCACACGGATGAGGACGATATAAGCAACCTGATCTGTTTTTAACACAGCTGTCACCCTAGAGACTGGATGCTCAGGATTATATTGCACTCCACTGCCACCCCTTTTCTGCCCCGAATGCCACCCACACGGATGGAGAATGCTATGCTGAGTTTAATAATTTGGCATTAAATCCCTTCTGTGTTGGTGGAGGCAGTGAAGCTGAAGTCACGCATACTGATGAAAAAAACCTAGCAGCAACACATTCTGTGAGGCAGATGTTAGACAACATGAACAACAATGGCTCAGTTCTAGCTGAGATTTATGAGATATGTTTCTAATTTCCATTTACTGTATCTTCAAAAAAAGCAAGTTCTGCCTCCACATGTGGGGCTATATAGGGAGCCCTGGCATTCTAACCGGTACCATTCCTACTGTGCCAGAGAAGAAGCACAGAACTCAGCTTCCCTTGAAATAGAAGGTTTTTATAGCTCTGGTCATAACTGATCTAGTTTTCCAAGTGGGAACTAGAAGAAATGAAGCTGCAGCTCTTTAAATCCTAGGGGACAAGGAGACAATTAAAAAAAATAACACAACAGAAGGACTGAAGCCTTCCATTATTCTACGAGTATTGACATTTTTATGGCCTATTGTATAAGCAACACCTCACAGAAGTTTAAAATGTGGATTTGCAGACAGATGTGTCAGCCTCAATTTTCAGGTGGCCAAGATTCCCTAGCTCTGCATTTCCACGGGTTGCCGGGGTTCTCTGTCCTGGCCCCAGCACTGCTGTGGGGCTCCGGCCCCGCTGTTCCTGGTTCCTGCTGGGCTGCTGGTCCTCCTGCCATTAGGCTCCCAGGTTCTCTGGTCCAGGAGCATCAATGGTCCTGCTGGATCATGGATGTTGCCAGACCAGAGAGTGCCAGTTTTCAGATGTGCAACCTGTAGTAGGAAACTCTCTCTGTTTGATGATTGGTGGGTAGGGAATAGTCTGTAAATAACTAGTGAATATGAGAATAGAAAGAGCTATAATTCATCTGTCCTCTGGCACATACATAACAGCAAATGCTCATGTTTTTGAAGTGAAATGTTAGAAAGTAAATGTACATTTTTTCTATGCAGTCTGAGTATGTAAACTTGAAGCATTTTAGAAAGGGTAGAAAATGCAAATTTGTTGATGTATTGATATACCATTGACCATGCCTTAAGGCATTCTAGTGAAATAGTTATTTGTTAGAGGGAGGAGTTTCAGGCAAACAGTTATTTTAAACATCCTATAGAGTAGCTATAGTGAGGAAATCATGATTGCCTTCTAAGGATTTTGAATAGTGACCAATATCATGAAAGATTTTTGTTACAGTAGTTATGGAAACTTTCATTTCTTTTTCAGATGATTACTTGTGTGCATTCCAATAGGAATGTGTGGGAGTGCCACATGCACAGTTGTCGAAAGGTTTTTCCTCTAGTGGTACCCATCCGGTTGGCTGCAAAGCCCCTTGGAGTGGCACATGCCTAGTGCAGTACATAGGGCTCCGCCAACCCTCCACCACCTCAGTTCCTTCTTACCCCCAGTGATGGTCATTGGAACACATGTTCTCTTACTTTTGAAGACTGCCCTAGCTGTTTTTCCCCATTTTTTTCTGCGTATAGTTAATTAGTTGTTTATTGCTAAGTAGTAGTTACTTGATAGTTCTCATTGGGCAGTTCATTTTTTGTTTTCCAGTAGTGTTTCCCCAGGAGCATGCAGTGAGAGTTTAAGCTCTGCAACTCCTCTGGCAAGCCTATGTCCAGAGGGGACCCACATATGACTTGCCTCAAGTGCTGAGCTGAAGGACATTTAACAGATAAGTGCAGTGTTGTGGGCGTTTCAAGCCGATAACTAAGCGAGAGAGAGTTCAGTGCTTGAAATTTCTGCTTCTGGAGTTGGTACTTAGAGTTTCAGTGCTGGACCCAGATGCAGCCTCTTCAATGCAGCCTCTTCGTGCAGGTCTCAGTATGCAGCACACCAGCCTTGGTGCATGACTCATCTTCTATGCAGAAAGAGGAAGTAAGAAACACTGGCACTGGTCCCCAGCCCATAAGGCCAGTTCCTCAGTGCAGCACCACTCCCATTTCCCGGTGCAATACAAGAAGTGCAGGTCAGACAGAGGCCTCTCTCTGGCCAGGAAGACCAGCAGTCACCATACTTTGGTGCATTGCTTGGCAGGACACCATCAAGATAGTGGGTACACCCAGCACCATCAACTCCGGAACCATAACCCGGGCTCCATAGCAGACTTTTTTCACATTTCAAGGTCAGACTGCCTGCTGTATGCATTCCCTCCTTTCCGCTAATATACAGACTTCTCCTCAAAATTCAGCAGGACAAGGCAAACATCACCCTGATAGCACCTGCATTGCCTCAGCAGCATTGGTTCACGATGCTGCTTAGCCTCTTGGTGGATGCAGCAATAGCCCTGCCACTCTATCCTGACCTTCTCACCCAGAACCACAGCCGATTGCAGCACCCCAACCTTCCATCCCTCCAGTTCATGGCCTGGAAAATCCTTGTTCGAACCTTTTGGAGCTTCAGTGCTCTGACTCATTTAGGGAGGTCCTGTTGGGTAGCAGAAAACCCTCCATTAGGACAACGTACTTTGTCAACACTTCTCACTTGGTCCTTTCAGAGGGGTGCTCGCCCTTGGAGGTGACCATGCCCTTGGTGCTAATTATCTTTTGTACCTGAAGTACAAGGGACTGGCTCATCAGGGTCCACTTGTCTGCCACTTCAGCCTTCCACCATGGGGTGGGTGACAGATCCCTCTTCACTAACCCCTCAGCAGGGGTTTTCACAAGGGTCTGGAAAAGTTATACCCCCAAATTAAACACCTGGTCCTGTCCCGGCTCATGAGCCCTCCCTTGATCCCTGGGCTACTTGTTCCTTGTCCTACCTCTCTTGGAAAGTAGCATTCATAGTGACTGTAACCTCAGCCAGACTGGTTTCAGAGTTCTGAGCTCTCACTTCTGAACCTCTGTACATGTTTGGGTTTTTTAAAAAAAGAAAAGGTGCAACTCCATCCCCACCCAGCCTTTCTGCCTAAGGTGCTCTCCCACTTCCATGGTAACCAGGACATTTTCTTGCCCGTGTTCTTCCCAAAGCCCTATCCAGTCTTAAAGAGTGGGCCCTTCATTCCCTAGATGTCAGGCATGCTCTAACCTCCTACGTTGAATGCCTCAAGCCGTTTCATAAATGTCCACAACTTTTTATTGAGATAGTGGAAAGGATGAGGGGGCTGCTCTTTTCGTCCCAGCATCTCTCTCAGTGACTCATGTCCTGCAGCAACCTTAACAGCTCACTCCATGAGGACACAGGCTTTTTCAGCAGCATGCCTCATGCAAGTTCCAGTTCAGGATATTTGCAGAGCAGCAACGTGGTCCTCTGTCCACACCTTCACAACACACTACGCCATCACCCAGAAAGCAAGGGATGATGCGGCATTTGGTAGAGCAGATCTACAGACAGCAGCACATTGATACCCGACGTTTGCTCCAGTCATTTGAATATAACTGTTGCCTTTTCAGATGTCTTGCTCATGTCCATTCCAAATCCCACCCACCTCCCCCCTGTTGGAGTATCCGCAGGAAGGAACTGAGGGGATGAAGGGCCACTAGAGCCCTCTGTACCCCGCCATGCAGGCACCTTCCAGGGGGCTCCACAACCAACCCAAAGGGAACCGCTATGAGAAAAACCTTCCAAGGACTGTGCATGCAGTGCACACAGATGCCTATTGGAATGGACATTACCAACATATCTCAAAGAACAACAGTTATAAAAGGAAACAACCATTTTTTACCCACAGTCACAGCTTTCAGGAACTAAATAACGAAGCATTGAATGACTAAGCTCTTTCCCTGGCAAGAAACCAAGTATTTATCAGAAAATCTGATAGATTAAGTCAATTTTTAGAAATGGCTAGTGGTTTTTTGATGCCGATCATGAGGCTCCTTAAAAAGATTAACTTTTCAGAGGCCGGATGATTAGAATTTTTGGAAAACTAGTCTCTTTTAAGGTGTCTCAAATTCGGCATCCCAAATCAGCAATAGCAAGAGGCTTTCTGGAGAGTATGTACTGGAAAGCAGTTCTAGACTTATTTCTTTATTCATCCCATGGAATAAATTGCTTGGTCCAAGGAGTTGTCCTATTTAGAGTAGAGTAAAGTATGACCAGAGTTAAGATTCACTATAAACTAAGTGAAAGTCCATTTCATTACTGAACTGGATACTTTTGTCTGCACCACCTAATCAAGAGAACTTTCTTGGATGGTACATTCCCTTTAATCAGGTTTCATTGAATGTTCAGACTTCAAGGCTGTGTCTACACTGGGCCACTTATTCCGGAAAATCAGCTGCTTTTCCGGAATAAGCTGCGAGCTGTCTACACTGGCCCCTTGAATTTCTGGAAAAGCACTGACGATCTACTGTAAGAAATCAGCTGCTTTTCCGGAAAAACTATGCTGCTCCTGCTCGGGCAAAAGTCCTTTTTCCGGAAAACTGTTCCGGAAAAGGGCCAGTGTAGACAGCACAGTAGTCTTTTCTCAAGAAAAAAAGCCCCGATTGCGAAAATGGCGATCGGGCTTTTTCCGAAAGCGCGTCTACATTAGGCCATGGATGCTTTTCCGAAAAAGGGCTTTTCTGGAAAAGCATCCTGCCAATGTAGACGCTCTTTTTCCAGAAATACTTATAACGGAAAACTGTTCCGTTTTAAGCATTTCCGGAAATTCATGCCAGTGTAGACGTAGCCCAAGAGTTTATTCTACTAGCAAAGACTCACTTTTGCTGTGGCTAAAAATACTCCTGAGCAGCTAGAGAGCTATGCACATTACAAGATTTCTCTGTCTGTAAAATCTTCCAAATACCCAGATGTGCAGATTAGGCGAACACAGATTAAGCAAGGCCTATGACTTTAAAAGAATTAACTGTTTAATCTCAACATTAATGTGACACCTTTACTTTGATTTGTAATAAATTATGTACCTAAAAAAGTATATTTGGCTGAAAAGTAATTTGGAAATATAGCTGAAACACACTCATTTTTCTTAATTTTAATACATCTGTGCTTGGGTGGATCAGTAAATCAGAACACATTAATCCCTAAAACAGTTTGAAAACACCATATTTACTCAGATTTTAAAACTAAACATTTCAGTTGAAAAGGTCAGTGGCACATACAGCATGTGCTGTAAGATTGGTAACTGCTTAAATCTTCTCAGTTGTGAGACAGCTGGGTAAACAAAGAATGGATTAGCCAGGTCTGCCTATAAACCTGCAGAGCCCCTTTATCTGTAGCTTTCCGTCATTAGTACTTCAGGGAACAAAGACAACATTTGGCAAGGAAGAGAGGGGGAACTGTGGAGGGGCACATTGGCCTTTCACATCTGCAGACTAGAGTAGAAAAGCTTTTAATCATGAGTCAAAAAAGGCTGGTGGTCTTCATAACGTAGTCCTTCGCAGACATTTGCTCATAGCCCAGAACATCCAGTTCTGTCATAATTTGATATGATTGACAATCTCATTCCCAAGAATATGATTAAGCAATGCCATTGCAAATCTGAACTGGGATATATTAGCGTTGCTTGTCAGGAGACTTACAGAATGCATTTTTACCAACTGGGTAACATCTTTTAAAATAAAAGGGCAATTAATTCATTGATGCCTGGTTTCAACTTTGTGGTCTCTGTCCGAGGAATGAATGTACTGAGCTGGCAGGGCAAAGCAGTGGCATTTTACAAATTAATAAGAATTCAGTCTTCAAAGCCCATCAAGCTTATTTCATCATTGTTAGACAACGTGGTTTATTTTAAATGTGCATGTCACATTGTTGTCCGTTCAGGTCTCCAGTTATGTGCCTGTGATATGTGGTTCAGTGTAACTCAACTAAAACCCCACTCTGTGTTAAGCAAATAAATCTGAGCTAAAAGCCCTGCCATAAAACAGTTCTTCATGAATCCCCACTGCATATCCTGGTGCATTATTTTTTGCCAAAATAAAATTGTCTCCATAACATCAGTTCTATGTTTGGTCTAATCACTATGTCTCCAGCACTGTTCTCCAATGACCTCTTTGCTCTTATCTAATACAATTCAGGGAATTCTTCCAATATAAATCAGTAAGTCCTCTTTTTTAATGTCTCTGTACTGAGCATTTATTTTTATTTTTCAGACTGGAACAAGCGTATTGAGTATAAGCCTGGCTCTGGCAGCATACCTTTGTTTCCCAGCATTCATCTGGAAACCTGCGATGGACCTGTTTCCTCTATCCAAACCACCATTGAACTTCAAACCAATTACATTGGAAAAGGCTGTGACCGAGAAACATACTCAGAGAAATCACTACAAAAATTATGTGGTATGTGCTTGGTGTTCAGTTTATTTCTTAATTTCTTCTGTCCATAAACATAGAGACCAAAGAGCTACTGTATATGTGGTTTTACTTATGACCAGGCTCATTGTAGCTAACTGGCTGGAACCCAGGGGAATTAAAAAGATGGTATAGCTGTGACATCAGAGGTAGCTCCTGCTTCTCTCTTTTCCATTCTTTCTCTGTTACTTATTCCTATCTTACTTTCAGTTCTCCTCTCCTCCCTCTCTTCCCCTCTTTATTTTCTCTCCTTTGTTTCTTCTTCTCATCCCTTCCCTTCATTCATAATGTGGATTATTTATTATTTCTATTGTGGTGGCACCTGAGGCTCTGATCCATGTTTATTGTATTAGGAGCTGTACCAACAAATTGTTACGAAGACCTTCACACTTCACCCAAATGTCATGCACAATCATTTTCCAGAGTTTAAAAAAATTGGGAAGTTTAGAACACAAAAAGTATTTCAGAGATGGATAGTTTCTACAAAAGTATTCTGACTCAGTGAAGAGTTTCTAAATGTGTTTTGTCCCTGAATTCGGTAGCTCAGTATCAGCTTGAACTAGATGTTCCACATTTGTTTTGCTGCACAGGTATCACCAAGGGAAAATGTCTTCTTATTCTTGGAAGGCAAGAAGACTATTTTGTTAGTTATTAAAAGAAGGAAATAAGTGTTTGATACACGTATGACCCCACATTTTTATTCCTATATGTGGACTCTAGTGTAGTTCAGTTCTACATTTAAAGGCTTTCATAAGATGTGCACTTCAGGACATGAACAGATTAAGCCATACTTTAGAGTCATGTACACTTTGTCTTATGATGTCTGCAACCCCAGTGTGTATTATTCCTAAGACTTGTGTGTGCACTGTTGTCCGTGTGCGGTTAGATAGTCTATAGCCCCAAAGTGCATCTTTTTAAAGACCTATGTCTAAGATGCCATGCCATGTAATCTAGAATGTCCACAACCACTACAGCTTTTCCATTTTAGTTCATAACATTTTCCATTGTGAACTATTAATTGGCTTAAATTTGCTTTGAGAACACCACTGCAATGCTGCACAGCTCAATAAACTAACCTTCAAAAATAATTTGGGGCCTGAAAATGTCTCGGGCAACTTTACAAAACATTTTTTTTTTAATCTAAAGCATTTCCTGGGCCAAAAAACTTGAAGTTAAGATTATAAATATCTGTCAGTTACTTGGTGGGAGGCAGGAAGTAATATAATATTGTCTTCATAAAATCTACAGATATTAGCCTGGAAATTGCACCATTAAGGTAATACAAACAACCATAATTTTTCTCCTGTATCGTAATCAGGCTAACAAATACACCATAGGACAAAGGCAGCTTGGGTGAAAGTGATCATGAAATGAAAAAGTTCATGATTCCAAGGAATGGTAGAAGGGAGAAGAGCAAAATAAAGACAATGGAGTTCAAGAACGCAGACTTTAGCAAACTCAGGGAGCTGATAGGTAAGGTCCCATGGGAAGCAAGTCTAAGAGGAAAACAATTGAAGACAATTGGCAGTTTTTTAAAGGGACATTATCAATGGTGCAAAAGCAAATTGTTTCACTGTGTGAAAGATAGAAAGTATGGTAAGAGACCACCCTGGCTTAATCAGGAGATCTAAGCTATGTGGAGATGTAGAAACACTTGAGGGTAGGGATAGGGTCCAGAGTGACCTAGACAAACTGGAGGATTATGCCAAAAGAAATCTGATCAGGTTCAACAAGGACAAGTGCAGAGTCCTGTACTTTGGACAAAAGAATTCTAAGCACAGCTACAGGCTAGGGACCGACTGGCTAAACAGCAGTTTGGCAGAAAAGGACCTGGGGATTACAATGGATGAGAAGCTGGATATGAATCAACAGTGTGCCCTTTTAGCCAAGAAGGCTAATAGCAAATTGGGCTGGATTAATAGGAACATTGCCAGCAGATCTAGGGAAGTGATTATTCCCCTTTATTCAGCGCTGGTGAAGCCACATCTGGAGTACTGTGTCCAGTTTTGGGCCCCCCTTTACAGAAAGGATGTGGATGCATTAAAAAGTGTCCGGCAGAGGGCAACAAAAATGATGAGGGGGGCTGGAGCACATGACTTATGAGGAGAGGGTGAGGTCTTTGGGCTTATTTACTCTTCAGAAGAGAAGAGCAAGGGCGTGTTTGATAGTAGCCTTCAATTTCCTAAAGGGAGGTTCCAAAGAGGATGGAAACTGTTCTCAGTGGTGACAGATGACAGAAGGAGGAGCAATGGTCTCAATGGTCTCAAGCTGTGGTGGGGGCAGTCTAGGTTGGATATTAGGAAAACTATTTTACTAGGTGGGTGGTGAAGCACTGGAATGGGTTACCTAGGGAAGTGGTGGAATCTCCTTCCCTAGAGGTTTTTAAGTCCTAGCTTGACAAAGTCCTAGCTGGGATGATTTAGTTGGGACTGGTCCTGCTTTAGGCAGGGGGTTAGACTCAATGATCTCCTGAGGTCTCTTCCAACCCTATGATTCTTTGATTCTATGAATGATCTAAACATTCAACATTAAAAAAGGAGCCCTATAAAAATTGGAAACAAGGTCATTGTGCAAAGATTGGCCATAAATAAATAACACAAATATGTAGGAGCAAAATTAGAAAGGCAGAGGTACAAAACTAGCTCAATTTAGCTAGAGACATAATGAGTAACAAGAAAACATTCTACAAATATATTAGAAGCAAGAGGAAGGCCAAGGACTGGGTAGGCCCATTGCTCAATGAGGAGGGAAAAACAATAACAGAAAATGTGGAAATGACAGAGAAGCTTAATAACTTTTTTGTTTTTGGTTTCCCCATAAAGTTTGGTGGTGATTGGATGCCCACAATAGTGAATGCTGGAGAAAAGGAGCTAGGTTCAGATGAAAAAGACTGAATTAAAAATTACTTTAAAAAGTTAGATGTCTTCAAGTCACCAGGGCCTGATAAAAATGCATCAGAATATTCAAGGAGCTGATAGAGGAGATATCTGAGCCATTAGCTCTCATTTTTTGAAAAGTCATGGAAGTCAGGAGAGATTTCAGAAGACTGGAAAAGGGCAAATATAGTGCCCCTCTATAAAAAGGGAAATAAGGACAACCCAGGAAACTACAGACCAGTCAGCTTAACTTCTATGCCACAAATGATAATGGAGCAAATAATTAAGGAATCCATCTGCAAACATCTGGAAGATAATAAGGTGATAAATAACAGTCAGTATGGACTTGTAAATAACAAGTCATGTCAAACCAACCTGATAGCTTTCTTTGTTAGGATAACAACCCTTGTGGGTAAGGGGGAATAAGTAGACACAGTATTCCTTGACCAGGGGGTCGGCAACTTACAACACACGTGCCATAAGTGGCACACAAGCCAATTTTGAGTGGCACATGTGGCAGGAGCTCCACCCCTCCCACTCCACCCCTGGCAGCAGCTGGAGCCTTGTGGTTTCTGTGCAGCTGCAGGCTGGAGAACCAGCTCCACCTTCTGCTGGAACAGCAAGCAGGGGAGGGGGTGGGGGGGGGCCAGGCATAGGCATGTAGGGGCCTGGGTGGCCCAGCAAATGGAGTGGGCACTGGGCTCCACGTGACTCTGCACTGGGCTCCACATCCCTGGGGCTGCCCTTGCCCAGTCTAGGTGTGCAGCTCCCAGGAGCTAAGGGGTTAACACTCCCCCCTGCTCTGCTCACTGCTCCGGGAGGGGGCAGATCCCAGGCTGGGTAGCCTGTCACCTCTGTGTGCCGGGCCCAACCTGCACTGCACTGCTCCCCACGGGGTGTGCGCTGGGGCAGGGAGCCCCTTCCCCAGTGCCTGGCCGGGCTGAAACCAGCCCTGAACAGCCCTGGACTGTGCCCGCCCCAACCCCAGAGCAGCAGCCTACAGGTGAGGAGTGAGCCCTGGTAAAGGGCTGGGCCAGGCAGGGAAGTGATTCTGTCTCACCACTCCAGGCTCCTTCTCATCCCAGCAATGCTCCTGGGGGGGCTATGAGTCTCAGGGCTGCTGCCCTGCTGGTATGCATTTTGAGGGCACAGAGACATGGAGATACAAGGGGGTGAAGGAGTATGCGGGGACAGGATGGGAAGGGCAAGGGTTGCACTGAAGGTGATGGGGTGATGCTAGGGATCAGGCTGGGGGGGTAGATCATGGGGCTGAGCGGAGTGGGACTGGAGCAGAGGGAAGATGTGAAGGGGGGTACAATTTTACTTTGCAGAAGCTGCACTTTCCTTCACTCCCCACTTCTTTGCCTCCCTCCCCAACTAGCAATTTGGCTGCATTCTCACCCTCTCACCTTTTCTGCGGTACTTCCGCAACCTCCTTCTGCCCAGAACTCCCTCTCATATCCCCAACCCACACCCTCTCCTGCTGTCAAACTCCCATCCACACTCTGCTCTCTTCACCCACTCCTGTACCCCACCTCATGCGCAGATCCTGCATCCCTAGCCCTGTCCTACCCTCATTTTTGTCCCCACCCCAGCGCCTAAGAAGGTCCACAAACTCCACTAACTCTGGAACCCCAGTAAATCTGGGCTATGAGAAGCCCTGAACCTCAGGAGGGGGGGGGATTGTTTGTTTTGCTCCTCACTGGTGTGGTTCCCATCTGATTTTTCTGTGGGTCAGTGGCCTCTGACTCAAAAAAGATTCCCCACTCCTGCCATAAATAAAGAAAACATTGAAACCTTTTGTGTTGGACATAAATCAATATTTTACTTTATTTAAAATGAAGTTTGATAAACTAACATTAAAAAGTTAAAATGCTTAATCTGCTTAATAATTTAAATTAAATCGTTCTCCCTAGCTGCAGTTGGTTCAGAAAATATGGTCACTGTACCCAGCCTGCCCCTACCCCCTCTTGTCCCCAGCATACACATCCATAAATAGAAGAGAATAAGTTAAATCTTGGCACACCACTTCTGAAAGATTGCTGACCCCTGACCTAGACTTTAGTAAAACATTTAATACAATCTCGCATGACCTTCATATCAATAAACTAGTGAAATACAACCTAGATAGAGCTAGTATAAGGTTGGATAATTGTTCTCTGAAGCTACGTCTAGACTGCACGCCTTTTTCCGACAGAGGCTTTGTCAACAGATACTGTCAACAAAGCCTCTGTCAAAAAAGGGCGTCTAGACTACGATCAGTATTGTCGAAAAAGCAAGCCGCTTTTTCGAAAGAGAGTCTAGACGCTCTCTTTCGAAAAAGCACAGTTTCCATGCAATACCGCCTTTTTTCAAAAGAGTACTTTCGAAAAAAAGGTGTTATTCCTCGTAAAATGAGGTTTACCGCTGTCGATAAAACTGCCGTGTTCTGTCGACTTACTGTCGACAGAATGCAGTGGTAGTGTAAATGCAGGTATAGTTTTGTCAACAAAAGCCAACTTTTTGTCGACAAAACCCTGTAGTCTAGACACACCCAGAGAATAGTTATCAATGGTTCCCAGTCATGCTAGATGTTCATAACAAGCGGGGTTGAGACAGGTTCTGTTCAATAACTTCATCAGTGATTTAGATAATGACATAGAGTATGCTTATGATGTTTGCAGATCCATGATACAAAACTGGAAGGGATTGCAAGTGCTTTGGAGGATAGGGATATAATTCAAAATGATCTAGACAAACTGGAGAAATGGTCTGACATGAGCAGGGTGAAGTTCAATAAGGATCCATTTAGGGAGGAACGATCAATTTCACATACAGAATGGGAAATGACTGTCTAGGAAGGAGTACTGCAGAAAGGGATCTAGGGGTCATAGTGGACCACAGGCTAACTATGAATGAACAGTGTGGCACTCTTGTGAAATAAAGGAAACCTTATTCTGGGATGCATTAACAGGAGTGTTGTAAGCAAGACAAAAGAAATAATTCTTCCACTGATAAGGCCTCAACTGGAGTATTGTGTCCAGTTCTTGGTGGTATATTTTAGGAAAGATGTAGAGAAATTGGAGATTGTCCAGAGAGGAGCAACAAAAATGTTAACAGTTTTCAAACTGTTACAGGGTGTTTACAAGGAGAAGGGAGAAAAAATTATTCTCCTTAACCTCTGATGATACGACAAGAAGCAATGGGCTTAAATTACAGCATGGGAAGTTTAGGTTGGATATTAGAAAAAAAAATCCTAACTCTCAGAGTGGTTAAGCACTGGAAATAAATTGCCTAGGAGGTTGTGGAATCTCCATCACTGGAAATACTTAAGAGCAGGTAGATAAACATCTATCAGGGATTATCTACATGGTTCTTGATCCTGCTGTGAGTGCAGGGGACTGGACTTGAAGACCTCCTGAGGTTCATTCCAGTTCTAGTATTCTATGATTCTATGGAAAGCCTGAGAAACCCATCTTCATCATGTTAGTAATATTAAAACTGACATGTTGATCTAATTAGGAAACTTTACTCTTGATAGATCAGTAGTTTTCATCTTGTAGTCTGTAGACATCTGGTGGTGTAGACTATGTCTACAGGTTCTATGAAATGGTGGTTTTTAACCTGTGAGCTGTGGATTCCTTGTGTAAGATTTCCAAAGGAGACCACACCTCCATTCAAAATGTTTAGGATTTTGCAAATGAAAAAGGTTGAAAACCTTTACAGCTTTATTGTTTAAATAAAAATATTCACATTACACCTGTCTTTTTTAAGATCCTCAGACAGCATCAGAAAACATTGGTTTTATGTCACTTCCACAAAAATGGAGTTCATTTGGGTAATAATTCGGGATATTTGCCCCCAAATATACATTGTTTCAGCGGAAGAAGGGTCACTACATAAGATTCAGCAAAGATATGTAGCAACCATATCTGAGGATATGAATCTTTTAAGGGCACAACCTAAACTAGCTAAGTTATGTGTCAGAAATGTGGGATAATAAGGATTATACATACATACAGTCTTATAGATGCATTATACAAACCCATAGATTCTCAGTTCAACTCTATGAGGAAACTACTTCTGTAAGGCAGACTTAAGACTTAAACTAGGTATAGGTAATAACTTTATCAGA
This sequence comes from Rafetus swinhoei, assembly GCA_019425775.1. Classification (NCBI taxonomy): domain Eukaryota; kingdom Metazoa; phylum Chordata; order Testudines; family Trionychidae; genus Rafetus; species Rafetus swinhoei. The sequence continues at coordinate 43,285,101 of CM033432.1, read as the reverse complement.
AGGTCACTCAAGGTGCAGCAAGGATGCAAGGTGGAAGATTGGCAGGAAGAAGGGGCAGAGTTAAGGTTAGATGTGAATTTCGATGCTTTTTAGTTCAGATAACCTCCTGAAAAATATTTCCAATCTTTCTAATGTTTGCTTTTTGAGTTAACTACATTTTAAAGGACTATTTTTCCTTGTGTAACTGATAAGTATTTAAAGTTTTAATTCCAGCTTAACTACTAGGAAGAATATCTGCAGGCTAAAACTGATAGAGAGAGGCATAATCATAAACAAAAGAGTAAAGTGTATGGGAAGATATACTCAATGACTAACAATATTTTATTATCTGAGGTGAGACATGTTCCCAGCCCATATATAAAGCAATAGAATCTTTAAATTCAGAATAGAAAATAGGTAGAATGCAAAATCTCATTGTAAAATGGGGTTGGGGGAATCAAATGGACTCAAGGATATTCTCATATGTCTGGATTTCCCATGTTCATAAAGAGTAGGTGTGAGAAACAGACAGACAGACACTGATGACAGGAGTTTGATTGAAAGAGTTATAAAAGAAAAGGAGTTTTGCACCAAAATTGCATCTGAAATAGTTCAGATGTCTGTATTTAGTATTTACTGCCAGTCCCCACTTCAGGGGAGGTTATATGAAACCAGCTTAATTTTGTTTAGAAAACCATTTTCTCTCACAATTGACCTGGCTGGGTGCAATAGTTTGAGAAATAAATTCTTTGAAAGGAACAACCTGCTTATCTTGATGTCAGTGAAGCATCGTGTGATTGCAGGGGGAGTGCAGAGTTGAGTGATTACAGAGAAATAATCACTTGTGCCATATAAAGCACAGCTCTCCCTCAAACCTTTGTAATTAAGTCCCCAATTGATAAATCATGTGTTCACTGCTTACCTTATCTGGTGGACATCTAGTGAATTCCACTGCTGAAGAAGGACAAGACATTCAACTGCAGTCATTTATGTTTCTGTTCATTTATACCTGCCATTCAGCATGCCAGTGATTCACTCCCACTTTGAAAATCAAGGTGTGGAATGTAATTTCTAGAAAAGACTAGCATTACAGGAGCTTTAAAAAAGCAAATCCTCAGCTCAGCCTCTTGACCCATTTTAAAATATAGGGAATTTGAACAAAAATCATCTATTGTCTTCTGCAAAAGTAAAGACCCCCTTCCAATTTTTATTCCCCACTAAAATAACATTTAGATTAAGCAATTCAATTAATGCTGGACAAAAGGGGATTGATCATGATCATCCCACTGTTTCCCTCCTCCCAAATGTAGTTGTATAAAATAATAGGGAAATGCTAGTATCACCATTTGACAGAAACACAGAAGAATTAAGTGATTTGCGTAAGACCAATCCAAGAAGTCTGTGGTAGAGCAAAAAGTTGTACCCATGTCTCTCCAGTCCCAGTTAGTGCTCCAAGCACGTGGACATCCTTATATGCTAAAGGTCAATGTTAGCACAAGAAGAAATTGATAGAAGTTGGATGTGAACAAATTCAGGCTAGAGATAAGAAGAAGGTGTCTAACTACCATACGGGTGAGGTGCTAGAACAACCCCCCTCCCAGAAGTCCTGGGGGCAAACAACTTAATTAGTTTTAAGGAAGAGTTGGACAAATTTGAGTATGGTGGGGTTAATTGTAATGGTGAGAACCATGGCTCAACAGCCATGATGTTCATTTCTGGTTTATTTCCTATGTTCCCGAAAGCTCATGCTTCAATGTTTCAGCTGGTCACCTGCAGCAGTCAGAAAGGGACTCCTCACTGCCACACAAATACCCCACATGTATTCTGTTTGTGATTGTTTTAATCTCCATCCTCTGAAGCATACAGGGTGGCTCCAGCTGGAGACAGGACATTGGACAGAGTGGGCACTGAGTGTTCTCTGTCTCAAGGGCGTGGCTGATTTTTGTGCATGTGGTCAGAGGTGTAACTGATCGCCATGTGTGGAGTCAGGAAGGAGTTTTCCCCCGGGTCAGGCTGGCAGTAGCCTTGGGGGTTTTTTTGTTTCCACCATTCCATGCTGTACGTGAGTGCGGGTCACCTACCTGGGTTATCTGGATGTTTCTCACTTAATCATTTCCCTGCCATTGCAACTGGCCTTAGGCACTGACGCACTCTGGGCCCTCCCATTCTCTGCCTGTGGTGCATGAAAGTCTAATTTCCTGTGGGCTGTAATATTGTGATTTAATTGCGGTTGTTGGGCTTAGTGTGCCAATGCTGTTGGTGGCCTGTGACTTGCAGGAAGTCAGACTAGATGATCCTTTCAGGCCTTAAAACACTGTGGCCCTTGTGCAGCACCCAAGTCAATAAGACCTGTGTACATCAGAGGGTGGAATTAGGCCTTTGAGTCAGCATTAGTAAAGGGAGGAGTGACATATTGTGGCGTTTGCTGAGTGTGAAACTACCTACATCTAAAATATCCCTCCTTCCATCCAGAAAAATAGCAAAAAGTTTTTAAAAGGTTGACAGTAAATCTTGCCAGAGCCTGGGCAGCAATGAAGTGTGGGCTCTTTGTGAGGCAAGTCTGATACTCTGAGCAGAATGTTGGGGCCCTTCAGTGAGCAGGTGTCTGCCACTGTTACTGTGGAAGCTGCTAGCTCCGCAATAGATAACATACTTGATGCTGTTTTGGGGCAGCCACACCTCTTTCGTTATTGCACCACATACTCTATAGTTATGGTGAGCATTGTGTTGGTGTAGCAGAGAGCAGTTGCTAGTGCTCACAAAAGCAATGGCACAGGATTGCATCTATGCCTCTTCTGAACGTGTATTCTTGCCTGCATGTTGACTTTGAGCTCCTTATTTGACTCAGTACCCCTGACATGGTTGCATAAGCACAGACAGGATTCTCTTTCAAATGGTAAAAATTTTATTACTTTAGAGATTGTTTTCTCCAATACAGAATCAAAAATTAATTGCAAAAGGAGAGAGCTTCAAATGACAATTACATCTGAATTCACATATAAAGTCATATTACCAATCATTTTTTATATTCTCTAGGATTACATTAAATTCAGGTGATTCCTAAGTAATTGTTGAGAATTAAATATCTTGTACTAAAGAAGGAAACATCTCAGTAATTGATTCAACAATCACTTAGCAGGACTGAATGCAGTCCTGTATAAACTGTCAAAACTCAATAAAGCTCCATGAGATGCCACTTAGGGTATGTCTAGACTGCATCCCTCTGTCAGCAGAGGGATGCAGATTAGGCAGGTCGACATTGCAAATGAAGCGGGGATTTAAATATCCCACGTCTAATTTGCATAAAAATGGCTGCCGTTTTTGCCGACTCAGCACTTTGTCGGCAAAAAGCGGCAGTCTAGAGGGGAATCTGTTGAGAAAGAAAGCCTTTTTTGACAGATCCCTTATGCCTCCTGCAAGGAGGTTTACAAGATCTGTTGAAAAAGGCTTCCTTTCTCGACAAATCCCCCTCTAGACTGCCGCTTTTTGCTGACAAAGTGCTGAGTCTGCAAAAACGGCGGCCATTTTTATGCAAATTAGGCATGGGATATTTAAATCCCCGCTTCATTTGCAATGTCGACCTGCCTAATCTGCATCCTTCTGCTGACAGAGGGATGCAGTCTAGACATACCCATACTGAACATGCAAATCAAACATTGTTTTTGGAATAAATCTGCAAACAAGTATGGGGGGATTGACTGGAACCCATCAGTTTGGGGCCTGATTCAGCAAGGTACTTTAAGCATTGGAGATGTCTCAATGCTTTCAGACACATTAAGTTAGGCTCCTGCTTAAGTGCTTTGCTGAACTGGAGCTTTACTAAAGTATTTAGGAAGCTTATTTGTTCATTTGGGAGCTTTTTCACTGTTTCACTTTAACTAAAAAATTAGATCCTAGCATGATTATCCTACTAAATGTTTATTGCTACCTGTGACCACGGTGCAGGATTAATAAAGAGGCAGAAATGTTTTCTATAATCCCATAAGTTATTTAGTACAAATCTCTTTTAGTTTAAACATATAGTTTTCTTTAGTACATAGTTCTTACAAATTACTTCTAAGCCCTTTTTTAAGTTTAAAAATAATCCACAAAGCAAAGATTGATTCCTTTAGAAAAAGACAGTGTTACTTGTGCTATGTGCAAGTAAAATATTTTTAAGTGTCTTGAGTAATAAAAAAACAAATTTGCAAAGTTTATTATAGATTGTGCCATCTGGATAGATTGAGTTTGATGTTTTCCAATAGATAACATCTGTGTATTAGGCAATGCAACCTGGTGTGCTATCCACAGTTAGTGCTTATAAAACAAACACAGTTTGTCCTTGTGCACAGCTTCCAAATATATATTTTTAGCTTTGATGATGCTGTCACTTGAAAATGACTTTGAAATGAGATTTTTTTTAAAATAAGAAAGTCTGTTAGAAATAATGTAAGGGTGGGGAAAATATCCAAAAATTAAGAGTTGTTAAGTGTGACAAATACCATCCAAAAGCTCCATGTTGATTATTGCAGTGTGGTAATAAGATAAAGAGAAATTGGCTAGCACACGGCCCCACGTAGAGCTAAATGCAGAATGCAACTCTAGAGATGAGAGTGTTTCTCCTTTAGGGGTGGCATCTCGTCAATTTGAGTAGTTTTGGTTCATTTGGTGATTTTTTCCTTGACACTTTTTCTTGACAAAGGCATTCAGGAATGTTCACATTCTTCTGGGATAACCACGTCATGTTTCCACAACCACACACCTCTAAATCATTTTGCTAGCATCTTAATGTCCACTGCACTGTAGCATTTTCCATTTTTCTTTTTCAGATTGCCTCTCAAAGAAATACTGGGTAGTGTGTAGCCACTTCATTAATCATTCACTTTTTAGAAGGCAACTGATTGACCTCAGTCATAAGCATCTCTTCACTCCCTCTGCAGGCATTGGGATACTCATGGTAACAGCTATCAAGGATATATTGTATGATACAGAGAGTATGTTTCTGTTGCAAGTGCTATGCATGCAGCACTGCAGCTCTACCACTTAATACAGCAATGAAAGGCCGTTTTATGTTGGTACATTACATCTACCTTGGGAGCTATGTCAATGGAAAAATTCTTCCATCAACTTAGTTGCAGCTACTGTGGGGGCCAGCTCCACTTAATTACATCACAACGGGCACCACATTTATCTTATTTACTTTAGGTGTAGATGGGGCCTGAGGGTTTTACCATGGGAGTACAAGCGAATATTACAGTGCTATGAATCTTTACAATGCTATTTTATAAAGATAGCACTACTAACATCTATCAACTTTGTCTGTGATGTGTCCATGGAGGAAATTAATGCAGTCCTCCCAAACACATGCCTATAAAACCTTGTATCACAACACATCACCCTGAGCTATATACGAAGGCCAGCAGGAAGGGTTGATTTTGAGCTTTCCTTTGGGACACAGAATACTTTCTTCTTGCCTTGGTAGTATTGTATCTGAAATACCAGATGTGAAACATAAGATCATGTTAAACTGTTTAAGATAATAATGAGAACTTTCTAAATCATTCCGCTCACTCCAGTGCCTATACAGTTGTACTCAGTGTGGCTGACATATCTGGGGGATATAATACCACCAATTTAATAAAACACAACATCAAAACCAAAACCTTTAAAACATTTTCTAATACACATTTCTGTACATTGTGGGTTGTGTTACAGGCCTGTACCATATAAAGGTTTTCTGATTCTGGAGTCAATAGGACCGTTAGTGGATATGATGCTGCTGAACAGGAGTGAGGGTGTCAGAATCCAGCTTATAAACAGAATAGCTTTCCTCATTACTATCTCATCATTATATGTCATCTGCAGGAGCATCCTCGGGTGCCATTGACTTATTACCCACTCCTAGTGAAACAACTAACTGGACAGCAGGACTTCTAATAGACAACAATGACCTGATTTTTAAATTTGATGGAAAACAAGGAGCTAAAATTCCTGATGGAATAGTACCAAAAAATTTAACTGATCAATTCACTATCACTATGTGGATGAAACATGGACCTAGTCCAGGACTGAGAGCTGAAAAAGAAACCATTCTCTGCAACTCTGACAAGACAGGTGAGTCTGTTAATATTCAAACTTTTTGACAGAGATCACGGAGGCATAGGAGGAGTTTCCTTCCCTTCAGTTAATATATTTTGAAAGGAAGCCATAAATCCTGAATTTTGTGTCTGAAACTTTTACACATGCCTTAGTTGGATGGTCATGAGTTCAGTATAAGTTTCTGTAATACTTATGCAATCCTCATCTGAGGATTTTATTAAAAGCGCTTGACAACATGGAGAAAATTAGTTTCAATTTTCCATTATTTAGAATTGGGAAATTAGTGCTAAGTGTTAATTGAAATTAGTTAGATTAAATATTAATTGGAAAACTATGCTGACCTAATTAATCCATAAACTGAATGGATAGGACCTAATTCAGGAAGGTGCTAAGCCCCTGCAATTTTCAGTAGACCCAAGATGAGGTATGAATCTGAAATTAAAGTGGAATATTATTTATTTTGGTTTGTTTGAAGTGTATATTGCTTATACAGTCAGAATTTTTAATTGAGGCAAATTGAGTTAGACAAAGTAATTATGACCCTTCAGGGTTTTAAGCCTCTTTATTATTATATATTTTTAGAAATGAATCGACATCACTATGCACTTTATGTGCACAACTGTCGTCTGGTGTTTCTGCTGCGTAAAGACTTTGACCAGGCTGATACATTTCGCCCGGCAGAGTTCCACTGGAAGTTGGATCAGGTATTTTGGCTCCTTTTATTATCTGTATATAACCTGCAGCTATGTGGTATGGCTTTCCATCGCCCTCTAAAGGAAGAACCACACAGAGGTTGGAGGAGTTTTGTGATTGTAGATCCAGATGTCTTGTGTTGATTCCCACTTCTGACAACCTCCGGGGGTTGGGGGAGGTCACTGTGGTAAATGTAATTTCTAAAAAAGTCCTCCATTAACCCCCAGAAGCCTGATTTAGGAGCACAATAGAACTGATTTAGATCTTACCATAAGCACTTTGCTGATATGGAGACAGTATTGACGGTCTGTGTTGACTTCCACATTCAGTTGCTTTTATATTTAATTTTGCTTGATTATGAAGAACACTTTGTGGTGAAAATATTCAGAAGTTTAAATTTGCTTTCCAGAAAATTATTAATTCTAGTCAAGATAAGGATGATGCAAAGACACACTTTCCCTGACTAGTATTTGCTTAAATCAAGCGTTTGAACTTTTGAACACAAAATGTAAAATTCACACTGTATGTATAACATTATGCTAATTGTTTAATCCCTTACTTTTCCGCTAAAATGGATTCAGAAGATTGCCCTGAGTTCTCATTGTCAAATATAAGTAACAGGAACCCATTTAATGGACATAGCATTCGTTTTTCACTTCTGGTGTCTTGGTGAGGGTTAGTTCTGGTCTACTTGAAATGAAGAAGCATTAACATGTCTCAAAGGATGAATTTACACTAATTAATGGTCAACCTTAAAGGTCTTGTACAATGATTTAATTTTATACCATGTGATGAGTTTACAGAAATATTTATAAATCAATGCCATGAAATTGAATTGCTACAGCAAAAGATATTTTTATGAACATCTCCACAATCTTGAATGCTTATTCAAAGCTTATGTGTTCCATTTTGAGCTGGAAAGCTAGATTAAAGTCCTGTGCTGTGCTGTGCTGTGCTTTGTTTTCTTTGTTTGTTTGTTTGGTCTTCTGAAGAGAATAACTTAGAATCCTCCATTGATAAGGAGTCGTCTAATAGTCTGTCAGAACTTTTTCACCTGTACTACAGTGATTTTTTTTTGCTTCACACGCGTTTGGTCATTTCCATACTTTTTCAGATAGGGGGCTAAAAATTAGACACACTTGGAAATAGAGAAATGGCAACAGCTTTCCAATTACATTTTCCCTCTTATATTCAATAGTAATGTACATCTTTAACTGGACTCTGGATTTTTTTATATCAGGCCATTTTTTGCTTGATATAACCACATAGGATGATTAGCAGGAGCATATATTCTCCAGGTTCATGCTAACATTTCCTATCTCTGCCTAGTGCAGAGTGCTGCTCACCTTTCAGCTGCTTTGGTACACCTTTATATTTAGATTTTAGGGTCTGATAAAGTATTCTTTCAAAACTATATGTGGAGCCAAATCATGGTTCCTGTGTAAAACTGGATAAATACAACTGCTATCCATTGTCCAAAAGAGGGTGAATGAGAGCCTGAGGCTGTGAGCCAAAAGTCAATGGAACGGTGATAGTTTACACAAGCAGACAGTTTGGTCTCACATCTTTAACTGAAGTTTAAACATCAGTCCAGCTCTTTAGTTACAGTACTTTGATGTATATCTTGAAGCTGCTGAAGGATTTCACCTAGAGACCATTGAATGAATCCTTATGGACAGTTTGAGATTCATATTGTCATTATCTGAGCTGTGTTTTTGGAGAAAGCTAAAGAGTTTCACTCAGGTGAAGGAATCTCTGCAGGAGCAGATACCATTGGAAGGGAATCCAAACCAGTAATTAGCATATTATTTCTTTCCCTTTTTAGTGCTCAGTGGAAAACTCTATGCCTGATTGTGAAGAGAGAACCATTTTTATACTTAAAATGTGGCCTCCATATTATGCTATAGTATCAGACACTGACCAATAGAGACAATGGCCTCAACATTTTTATGTAGTGGAGGGAAACCATATAACTATAGCAAGAAGCCATAACTCAGTCCCAAACTCCAGTCTTGTGTCAAGGCAAAGCACTGAAAAGATTTTACACTGTTGCTCTTGTTGTAGTGTTTCCTTTTTTTGGAATATGATGTAGCCTCCACAGTTATAATACACAGAGAGCTTTTGAAGCCTCCACACAGTAGCAGCTGCAACATTAGCCGTAGGCAGATTAAGCTGCTCAATCTATTCTTAGATTGATGGGGTTCTTTTCTGTATGGTATATATTTACCCTATGCCTTCCATTAAAGTTAATGAAAGAATCACAAAGCTAATGTTTTGCATAGAGAGATGAACTTTCACTTTTTACCCTTCCACTGACCTTAAAGTGTCATAACCTTCTGTCTGTGCCTGCCAAGCACTTTTAACTTCTTAGCAGTGGATGTGCCAAAACACTAAGGCTGCGTCTAGACTGGCATGATTTTCCGCAAATGCTTTTAACAGAAAAGTTTTTCCGTTAAAAGCATTTGCGGAAAAGAGCGTCTAGATTGGCACGGACGCTTTTGCACAAAAGCACTTTTTGCGGAAAAGCGTCCGTGCCAATCTAGACGCGATTTTTATACAGAAAGCCCGCTCGCCATTTTCGCCATCGGGGCTTTTTTGCGCAAAACACTTTTTAGCTGTCTACACTGGCCCTCTTGCGCAAATACATTTGCACAAGAGGGCTTTTGCCCGAACGGGAGCGTCATTGTATTTGCGCAAGAAGCACTGATTTTGTACATTACAAAGTCAGTGTTCTTGCGCAAATTCAAGAGGCCAGTGTAGACAGCTGGCAAGTTTTTGCGCAAAAGCGGCTGCTTTTGCGCAAAAACTTGCCAGTCTAGACACAGCCTAACAGTCAAGACTATAGGACTTGAAACTGAAGAGGCCGTTGTTATTTGAAAGGAACATTAAAAATGAACACAGACTACTACTGATTATTTCTAATCCTCACTTTAATTATCTCCAAAATTGATTACACTGTCAGTTCCATTTAAAGTGAACCCATTAGTAATGGCCCAGAAGATAAGGTGCAGATAACTTTTAAAAAATCGGTGTTTATGTGCACACTATAATCATAGCTGAAACATTTCCTAAACAACTGAGTGATTGATGCCCAGCAGGTAGCAGCTTCTGTATCTTCTCACAACTATAGCTTATTGTGAAACATAAGTGGTTCCTTCATTTCAATATGAAAAATCATACCCTGTTTAATTTTGGTTTTTATAAATTTCCTGTTTAAAAGTTTAAAACCATGGTGTCCAACACACTACCTGCTAGCCCCATGTGGCTATTTGGCTGGTTGAGTGTGGCTAGTTCACTATAGCAATAGCCACTATAGTGGTTACTGCTTCAGAACTGGTTGGACACCACAGGTTTAAAATGCCACTTAGAAGGCATTTGATGTAGCTTTATAAATCACTTTTTTTCTCATAGTTATTGAAAGGTCTTAGAATTTCTGCTTCCTTCTGGCTGTGCCATTGAATATATTTCTATTAGCTGAACTACTGCCATTATAGGTTGTAAAAATGGCTCATGTTCAAGCAAGTTACAAATTCTGTCAGTGCAGCCTATGTTAATGGCTGGATTACATCCCCACAGACGGGCTTTAGGGACATAGAAGGCAGTTCTACTACCCAGTCATTGAAGTGCCCAAAATATAGCTACATCCCTTGAACTCAGTAGGTGAACAGATTTCTATCAAATATGGATACAGCACATGAAGAGAACACCAAGAGACTCTAAAGCCCAAGAGTCTGCAGACACTTATATTGCTTAGATTGTCACAGAAACGAGCACAGGAAACAATCTGAGGATGAAATCAACATTGGAAGTCTGAAGGGAAATAAATTATATTGAACATTTCTGACATAGCTGAGGAGGACATTATGGGGCCTTCTCTACCACACAAGTACCTACATTTATGTCAAGGTATACGTTTCACAAATGCTTAACCAATACTCCTTTCAACATTATTTTCATAACAAATCCTCTCTCTGCAGTTCAGATTAATTAACCTGTCAGAACATGTGTTCTAAGTGGCTATTGCAGGTGTTAGGTGTTGATGGAGAAGGAATGTAGAAAGCAAGAGACTGGGGCTGTGAGGGCTAAATCTCTCTTTTATTCACACACTCATCCTTCGTCTTATGTTAAGTAATTTATCTAAGCTTCAGATACATCCCCAAAAGATCACCTTTCTAGACCTCCTCAGAAACCTTGATATAGCCTTACATATAGTGGTGAGAGCATGTTGAAAAAGAGTCAGTTAATCTAAAGAAAGGCTGGCAAAAATTGTTTGCCAGAACTGCTAATGTCAATTCCATCTCCATAATTGCAGTTGTCCATGTAGATATGCATGGAGTTAAATGCTCTTCTCAACCACATAGTACCTCCCCTGTGGTTGGGGCAGCGTTGAGGGGAACCAAAGTTACCGCTCCCCCTTCTCTGCTACATGAAGAGGTAGGGATCCCCATCCTCTGTGGCTGATGAGGGAAGAGCCCCCTTGCTAGTTCAATCTACTTCACACTACTGCTCCTGCCTGACTTCCCCTGACCCATATAGGATTGTGTCCAAATAACGATTTGCATAATGAGCCATAGTTTTAAAGTATGTTGGTAATAGTGAAGGACACAGCATTAAATAGGTCAATGCACAATATATTTCAAGCTCTATGCACCACAGATATTAAATTTTTCATACTAATATGCAAGACTTAATCAAAGCTAAAACATTTCCTCTAAATAAACAAAATAAGATTACTGCTTTAATTGACCTTTCAGACAGGGATACAAGACTTTTTAATTCAAAGTCTAATTATTTTCTGTCTCTTTCTATTTTTCTCATATTGAACCAGGTCCTGTAGCTCACTGACAAAATCTTTTTTCAGTTCCCACAAAAATGGCTGCATTGTAGGAGCATGATAGGAGTCATTCTAAGTGGGCAAAAAGGATAAAGATGCAGCAAATTGTTTCTTTTCCAAGACAAAATAATCTGCTCTGAATAATCCAAAATTAGTCTAAAACACAAACTTTACTAAAACCATCTCAAGTTTAGCTTTATCATACAGAAAACAGTAATTGTTCATAGTAAGAAAGTAGATTATTCAAATAAATCAGAATAGAATATGTTCTATCTTTCTGCCTTTACACACATGCACATGGTATTGAGTAGGCCTCAATTTGCATGTAACTGATTCATTTTCTATGGAGAATAGGCTCTTACAGTTGATATTATGCACCCCGTCCTTTGATACACTGCATTTCTATTGATTTTGGAAAGCAAGCAACTCTCCACGTGTATGTGATAGTGCTTTAGCTGATTTTCCAAGATATGCAGCTATGTATGTTGCATTATTACAGGGCAAAACTGAAGGGATTGGAATTGGATATATAGATTTTCATCTCCAAGGTGATAGTTTGAATTAGTTTTGTCAGGAATAGCTGAAACTTGTTGCTAGATGATGCTTATTTAGCTTATTTGAAATTAGGAAACAGATTGGGACTCCTTCCTAGAGTACAACTGTCCAAATCATGAAAATCATATAAGGCATCTTTATCAACAGACTCAGTAGAAAGGAAAATCATAGAATCGTAGGGCTGGAAGAGACCGCAGGAGGTCATCAAATCCAGCGCTCTGCTCAAAGCAGGACCAATCCGAACTAAATCAATTTAAAAACCTCTAGGGATGGAGGCTTAAAATCCTCTAGGGATGGAGATTCCACCACCTCCCTAGGTAACCCATTCCAGTGCTTCACCACCCTCCTAGTGAAATAGTTTTTCCTAATATCCAACCTAGACCTCCCCCACTGTAACTTGAGACCATTGCTCCTTGTTCTGCCATCTGTCACTACTGTGAACAGCCTCTCCCAAACCTCTTTGGAACCTCCCTTCAGGAAGTTGAAGGCTGCTATCAAAGCCCCCCTCACTCACTCAGTTCTAGGGGATAGTGTGTGTGTGTGTGTGTGTGTGTGTGTGTGTGTGTGTGTGTGTGTGTGTGTGTGTGTGTGTGTGTGTGTGTGTGTGTGTGTGTGTGTGTGTGTTTACCCAGGCATGCAGGAGGACCAAAATAATTGATGGGCCCCTGGGAGAGGCGAGACAGCTTCATGCTCCCAAAAGGGGCTGGACCTCGGGCGGAAGGGGCAGGGTTGGAGCAGCTAGCCCTCACTGCTGCTCAGACTATGCTGCCCAGGGCTTGAGTGGTGATTAAAAGGCCCCAGAGCTCTGGACACCACTTCTGCTGTGGTAGCAGTGACCAGGAGCCTCAGACCTTTTGAAGTGGCAGGCCTCAGGGCAGTTGCCCTCCTTCCCCACTCCTCCCCCCGCTGTTGGCAGACCTGTGTGTGTGTGTGTTTAATTATAAGGTTTCAGGACTGCCAATTTGGCACCTCTCTTTTTTTTTCAAAGTTGATGACTTTAATTATTCATTTTGTTTGAGGCTCAAAAGAGTTTAAGCAGATAACTATTTCTTCCCAAATTGGTATGCAGGCCTGTAGTGCACTGTGCATACATCCTTAATAAGCCTCCTACAGACAGAAAATTAGAAAACACCTAACTTGCGTCCTACACAGCCAGTAGGAGAGAAATGATAGATGAATCATGCTAATCCTGTGACTAAGAAGAAATCATTTCAGGCCTCAAACAGCTTCTGCAGAATCCAAAGCACCCCAAGTCTATTACATTCTAACCCTCTAATGTCTTATCTGACACAGTTTATTCACCATTTTTCTTTCTCACTATAAATGCTATTGTATGTAGCATCTTGCTTCAAAGCAGCCTTTGCTAGCACAAAAATGTGCCGATGGTGCTGATAAGTGCTGCAAATGTTCTTTGAAATCCCAAATTAAGGCATTTTTAAAGTAATTGATGGAATTATACTATCCCAGTTAACAACGAATCTTGACAAATGGGTTAAATTTTATGCTGTGCAAGACCAGTTGCACTGCATGTGCCTGAAAATTTTTTTTATGCCAACTGATTTCTATTATATTGCCTTTGTAAACCTGCTATGACCCTTAAGGAGGCACTGAGCTGCATTCAGAAATACCCTTCTTGCATTCAATTTCAGTTATCAGGAGATATTTCTAGAGTTGCCAGTTGCCTGGTTTCTGACCAGAAAACCTAGGGAAAAAGGGGACCTGACCATGTTTGGTCAGATCTACTGACTGAACACCCAAAGTTTGGTTCCTGTGAGCAGGGGTGGCAGGGTGGTGCAGGTATAGAGCAGGGAGGAGAGAGAGGACAAGGAGTGAGCAGAGGGGAGAAGGAAGATGAATGGGGGCTGGCACTTGTGGGAAAAGATGGGGAAAGATCAGGAAAGTGGGAGGGCCTTGTGTGAAGGAGTTGGGCCTCATGGGCAGTGGTGGGGATCTCTGGGTGAAGAGATGGAGCAGGAGAGGTTCTGGTGCTCTGACTATCTTGTCAAGTTTTCAGATATTACATTATTATAATATTATAGCAATCCTAGATATTTCTATGGATGTGTGTCCGCTGCCTTTTGTAATAGACACTCCCACCCAGTGTTCCTTCTATTTTTTTCATTCATGTGCAGAATACATTTTATTTTGTGTATTGAGGTATGTATGAATGTGCACCACCAGTAGAAACAGATGCTGCTGGCTGTGGGCACTCTGCTCATCAGATGGATGGCATTTGAATCTCTCCTGGGTGGCTGCCCAAGAATACAGCTTACAGGGAATGCTGCCCCTGCACCTTTTTTTTTTTTTTTTTTTTTTGCATTGATATAAAAATTATTGTAATTTTATTACATGGTGGGATTTTCAAAAGCAATCAATGCTGACTTAACTTTGGTCCCACTCAAGATGTTAAATTGCGGTTAATTGACTAGTCGAGTAGTCGATGGAATTTCCATCGACTACTAGACCATCGACTACTTGACTAATCGATAGGCACTTCCGCATTCCTCCTTTGAAATGTACAAGAGCCCCTACTGGGGCTCTTGTACATTTCAAAGGAGGAATGCGGTGGAACACCATGTGCAGCCCAGGGCCAGTGGAAAGTCCCGCTGACTCCAGGCTGCATGTGGGCGTGCCACCTTTGAAATGTACAAGAGTCCCCAGAGGGGTCTCTTGTGCATTTCAAAGCAGAAGTGCCCTCATGGAGCCCGGAGTCAGCGGGGGGACTCAGAATCCCCCGTTGACCCCAGGCTCCATGTTGCGCTGCCAATTTGAAATGCTACATGGAGCCCGGGGACAGCTGGGGACTCCCCAGCTGACCACAGTTTCCGCACAGCATTTCCCCAGAACCCGGAGGTCCGTTTCAAAGGAGCAGCGCCACTGCCCTTTGAAGTACCGCCTCTTCTCCTTCCCCCCTTTGCTGCCTCTATTTGTAGATCGACTAATCGATCGACTACTATTAGTCGATCGACTAATCGACTACTTGACTAGTCTTTAACATGCTTAGGTCCCACTGAAGTCAGTGGTAAAATTCTCCTGGAAATTAAATATAGTGTAAAATCAGGTATAAGCAAGGTATGAATCAGCTCCTGCAATTTCTCCAAACACATGTATGGAAGTCAGTGAGAGTCCCATACATAAAAGATATGTACAAGCAAGTTCTATATGTTGGGACCTGTACTCACTGCAGCAAACTGGACCTAACACATTAAACTACCCTTTTTTCTGAAGTCTTCATGTAGAAATTTTCTGGGGGCTTCAGGAGTTTTTTAAAGATTTTTGTTTAATTAAAAATGAAGGTGAATATTAGACACAGTCTATTCTTATTTGTTTTGCATTTATGTTGTGCTGTCTCTTGATTTCCACTTATGCCACTGAAGTTTTTATAGAATATGTTTGTATTGTGGTAGCAGTCAGGCAAAGTTGGAAATTTGGCCCACTGGGTTAGGAGGTATCTATGACTTTTGCTCATAGAAAGTCACTTTAGCTTTTGGATATCCAAGAAACATTTTCATTTTTTGTAGCTTCTTGTGCAAATTTTGTAGTAAGGGTATATTTCTTCGTTATCTTTGTAGCTGCAGAATTGCAAAATATGCAGGGCCATGCCTATATTAATTAATCAAATGATAATGGCCTTTTTGCAATTTAGTGACAATGAACGTGGATTATAACATTATTTCATCATGTGTGAACTGTGAACCTAATTTAACAGGACTTATTGAAGCTACAGTGTGACAGCATATAGACATGCTGCAGTTATAGTACATAATAATCAGGGCTTTCAGGTGCTTTGACTGTCAATATGATAAAGCAGTTTAATTAATTAAAGCTGTAATTAAACCATCCATATTTTTGAAAGGGAACATGAACAGCTTTTACTGTGCACCTGCATATTATAAATCTTAGATCTTACAATAACTCACAATTCATCTGCAAAACAAGTTTGCAAACTCTTGTATTTGGCAGATGCTCTGGCATAAGACACCTAAGAGAGAGAGCTCTACTTCACAGCAATATGTATTATAAGTTTTACATTTATTTCCATGCCACCATTGACCCTTTGTCTCATGTCAATGCTTCCTCACTGTGCTGAGGGAATGCTAAATAAGAGCCATAGCTCTGAATATCATGAAATGTGTCCAGCTATTGAAATCAGTTCAGCCTCAGAACATGGTGCCTTGTAAGTGCATGTCATTGTCATGTAGGTGCCTGCAGTCAAGAGGGCTTGCATTCTGCTCAAGTTAGGAAACTATCAGCTTATGGGAGAGAGACTGATGATTTATGACTCTGTAATTCCTGGTGGCTAATTTCTAAAGCAGAATTAATGGCATCAGGAGGCCACTTTGGGTGCAACAATCTATACTGCAGTTTGTTTCCTGACTCTGGCTCGTAGCACTTTTCTGTGAGGCTGTTTAATTGTGGTGCAGTTGTTCTTGCTTGTGTTAACATAAGAACGGCCATACTGAGTCAGACCAAAGGTCCATCTAGCTCAAGATCCTGTCTTCTGACAGTGGCCAATGCCAGGTGCCCCAGTGGGAATGAACAGAACAGGGAATTATCAAGTGATCCATTTGATCTTCTTGCCCATTTGCAGCCTCTGACAGAGGCTGGGGACACCATCCCTGCCCATCCTGGCTAATAGCCATTGATGGACCTATCCTTCATGAGTTTATCTAGTTCATTTTTGAAACTTTTAGGTTGTAGCCCAAGTTCTAGGATCCTACTATCTCACAAAGTCCTAAAGCCCAGGCTCCAGTCTATGTTTGGATGTCTACACTATAATTTCATAGCCCTACAGCAGTGGTCTCCGACCTTTTTAACCACAAGATCACTTTTTCAATTTAAGTGCACTGTAAGATCTACCTCAAACCCAAATACTCTTGCCCAGTTTCCTTTCCCCCCATTCTCTGAGGCCTGTTCATGCTCCACCCCTTCTCCGAGGCTTCACCCTGCTCACTCCATCCCCCTTCCTCCCTGAATCTCATTCACTTTCACCAGGGTAGGAGTAGGAGTCCTGGGTGCAGGCTCTGATCTTGGGCCAAAGAGTTCGGAGTGTAGGAGGGGATGCCCTGAAGGTAAAGGGCTGAGGTTGATCTCCTGTGAACTTGGGGCTAGGGCATCAGCTTCTGGAGCCCAGAGTAGTGGGTTCAAATCTTGCCTCCCTTCTATCTAGTCTCAGAGTGACCAGACAGCTAACTACAAACAAGGGACCCAACTGAAGGTAGGGAGGTGCTGTGGGTTCTTGAGTGGACTGGGGAATGTGGCATTTGTTTGGGGAGCGCAGGGTTGGGGACTTCAGTCCTCCTCCCATGCTCACCTTGGTAGCAGTCAGATGACCAACATGTGATAAGGGATCTGCTGAATGTAAGGAGGTGGGCTGGAGTGGATAGGGGATAGGGCATTTGCCTGGGGAGTGCAAGCTGGTGTGTTCAAGTCCCACCCACCTTGGGAGCAGCTGCACAGCCAACACAGACTGGCCCAGAGATGGAGCTGCCTCCAGCATTAGGAGGGCAGCATAAGGGATCCACTGAAGGTAGGGAGGCAGAGTGGGATCTCCAGTGAACTCAGGGATTGGATCCTTGCCCATTCA
Source organism: Rafetus swinhoei (assembly GCA_019425775.1). Lineage (NCBI taxonomy): Eukaryota > Metazoa > Chordata > Testudines > Trionychidae > Rafetus > Rafetus swinhoei. The sequence goes on along the minus strand of CM033432.1, from coordinate 43,267,375 downwards.
GGCAGTGGCTGGGCAGACAACACCAGCTGCCCTAAGGATGGACCTGGCTCCCACATTTGGAAAGAGGATAAGGGACTGGTGGGAGTGGACTAGGGATTATTGCATTTGTCAGGGGAGTGCAGGGTTGGGGGCTTGAGTCCTGCCTGCCCACCCTGGGAGCAGCCAGCTAGCTGCTAGCTGCCCCAGGGATGGAAAAGCAGAGTTAAGGCAGACCTACTCCTACCCTAGCTCTGCACTGCAGCTGGCATGTACAGCAGTGGCTCCATGTGCTGCCCCTCATCTACAGGCCCTAACCCCATAGCTTCCACTAGCCATGGTTCGCCATTACTGATCAATGACTGATCAATGGGAGCTGCAGAAGTGGTGTCCGCAGGCAAGGACAGCATGTGGAGACCCCCTGCTCTGACTTTCTCAGGGGCTGCAGGGACATGCCAGACACTTCCAGGAGCAGCAGTTACCACGGAGATAATTACTCCAGACATAACAGGTTAGGCATTTTAGAACTCACTACTCAAAGGATTAAATTTAAGCATAAGAGAGAAATGAAAGTTATGAAATGCACAGACAAGTCAAAAACCAAAAATAACCCACTTTGCAAGCAGTAAAGTAGTAAAGTAGTAACAACCCCCATGTACATGTTGGGTCAGGAGATGAGCGGAAGGAGAGGGAAGGACAGTGTGTGTTTGTGAGAGTGACAGAGATTTGCATTGCCTAACTCCCTCCATCCTCTTCTCTCTGTGTGGATATGGGATACAGGAATGGGGGGAAGAGGGACACCTGGACATCAATGTCTCCCCTCTTCTCCCTCTCACACCCTGCACAGCAAGTAGGAGGCTCCCAAGGGGCAGCTCCAAGGCAGAGGGCAGGAGCAGCATGACAGGGTGGAGGGGCAACTGAAGTGCCAGCACTTGATGGCTTCCCGGCCAAACCAGTCAGGATTCCCTGTCAGAGACTCCAAGATCTAGCAGTAGATCCTGATCTACTGGTTGGTGATCACTGCCCTACAGCCAGTGGTCCACAAGCCTGAACCAGCTGACACTGGCCAGCCATGAGGTTTTAATTGCACTGTATTGACAGACCCATTTAGAGCAATAGGACAGATGTGATAGTACTGGGTTTTATGTGAAGAGAGAGCACAGTACTACTAATAATTCTTGTAAATGAAGAGGCGAGAGATAGACTATATTAAGGACCTGGTCCAAATTCCAATGAACTCAGTGGAATAGATCAGTTGGAATGGCTTGTTCAAGGGATATGTAACATAGAATGCTTGCAAGTCTGCTTGAAATTTTCTGTCTGTCATATTATGATTCATAACCACTATACCCATGTCACAGATTGAGAAATTGAAGTATACATATATTCTGCACTGGTGAGTAGAGCCCTGTGCAGATACAAAATTTGTATTCACATCCACCTCTGTAGCTGCAAAAATGAGCCCCGGATATCTATATCCATAGCCGCAGCTGCAGATACCCATGAATATAAAGTGGATATCCACAAATGTTCAGGGTTACACATAAAAAAATGAGTATCTTGTCTGTATCCACAAAAATGAGCTGTGCATGTTCTCATCCATATCAGCAGATGCAGATTCTGGGGATATAAATCGGATATCCATGGATTTGCAGGACTCTACTGGAGAGGCCACATTTGGAGTATTGCACCAAGTATGCCCCTCCTCCCCCACTACAAAGGATGTGAACAAATTGGAAAGAGTCCAGCAGAGGGCAGCGGGAAATGATTAAGGGTCTGGGGCACCTGACTTATTAAAAGGAGAGACTGTGGAAGCTGGGCTTATTTATCCTTCAAAAGAGAAGAATAAGGGGAGAATTGATAGCAGCCTTCAACTACCAGGAGTGGGGGTTTCAAAGAGTAGGGAGCCAGGCTATTCTCTGTGGTGGAGATGACAGAACGAGAAGCAATTGTCTCAAGCTGCAGTGGGGGAAATTTAGGTTGGATAGCAGGAAAAGCCATTTCACTAATGCATGGGTGCGTCTACACAGCACAGTTATTTTGAAATAACTGACGTTATTTCGAAATGTCAGTGTGAGCATCTACACAGTAATTCCCATTATTTCAAAATAACGGATGGCTTATTTTGAAATCTGTAAACCTCATTCCACAAGGAATAACGCTTATTCCAAAATAGCTATTTCAGAATAGCGGTAGTACGGACACTCCACTGCTGCTATATTGAAAAAGCTCCTCCCCAGGGCCATTCAGGGTAATTACTCCCCAGTGCCTCCTGGGGCTCTAAATGGAGGTAGCACATACACATTAGGGGAGCCTGCCTCCGACTAATTTTGAGGCTTCCCTGTAGAGTAAACATACTATTTTGAAACTAGCCAATAACCTGTCATACAACAGGATTTTTTGGGACTCTCCTCCATGTCCGTCTCTCTCTCTCCTCCTCCTCCTCCTTCTGCCTCCCCCCTCTCTCTCAGCTCTCCTCCACCTCCTGCCTCTCTCTCTGTCTCTCTTTCTCTTCTCCTCCCCCTCCTGCCTCTCATTCAGGGGACCACGGAGCCCAAATGGCTGTTTGGGCTCTGCGCTCCCCGTGCGGGGGCAAGCAGCACAAGCGGCTGTTTGGGCTCCACGCAGAACTCAGCCGAGCACCACGGTAGGTGGCAAAGGGGGTCAGGGCGGTGACGTACACGACCGGGCCCCGCCCCCTGGCTGTGTACGTCACCTCCCCCCCCACCCACTTCCCCTCCCGCTGTGGCTCTCGGCTGAGTTCTGTGCCGCTCAGCTGGGCCGCCGCGGGGGAGCAAGTGGCCATTTGCGCTCCCCTGCAGCAGCCTGGCTGAGTGGCGCAGAGCTCAGCCAAGCGCCATGGTGGGAGGCGAAGGGGGCCGGGGCGGTGATGTACATGGCCGGGCCCCGCCCCGGTGCTGCATGGGGAGCGCGGGGCCCAAACGGCCGCTTGCACCGCTTGCTCCTCCGTGGCAGCCCGGCTGAGCAGCGCAGAACTCAGCCGAGCACCATGGCGGGAGGCAACATCGCCCCCCAGAGGTGACTCTGTAATGCTACAGCGTTGGGCTACTTACTATTGGCTATAGAGTTGGGCTACTTACAGACGTTGGGCTACTTACTATTTTGAAATAAGCTATTTCAGAAAAAAAACTGAAATAGATTATTTCGAAATAAGCATGCTGTGTAGACGTACCCTAGGAGGGTGGTGAAGCACTGGAATGGGTTGCCTAGGGAGGTGTTAGAATCTCCATTCTTAGGGGCTTTTAAGTCAATGATTGACAAAGCCCTGGCTGGAATCATTTAGTTGGGGTTATTCATGAGCAGTGGGTGAATCTAGGGCTGGGGGGAGACAAGCTTCCATCCCCAGTCTGCCACCCTGGTCCCCATAGGAGCCAACTTCCCACCCCCCACTGTAGAGTTAGGCCACCCTTCACCTCATGGATGGTGCTTGGCTCCAGCCTTCTCCCTTGCCCACCCAAACTGAGAGTATGGGGAGCATGAATGGCATGCAACCCCAGCCTAAGAACAGGTTGGGGGAGAGTGGTCAACAAATGGCCCCAGCCTTCTCTGGCTCCCGATGGAGCATGAGGAGGGCAGAGTGGGCAGTGCATAACTCCAGCCTTACCCGATCCCAGCCAGGGCATGGGGGGAAGGGAGGAGGATGGGGCCCAGTTCCAGCCTCCCCAGCTCCCAGAGCACTAGCAGTATGGCCCCAGCCTTGGGAAGACTGAATCTCAGACAGCCCTGAGGGAGACTCCCTGAAGGGAGGTGGGAGCTGGGAGCTGGGGGCGGAGTATGGCTGGGGCCAGGCTGGCAGTTTGGGATGGCATTGATTTCCTCTCCCTCTCATATCCACCGCCCCTGTGGTTAGTAATGCTTTGAGCAGGAGGTTGTACTAGATGAGCTCTGAGGTCTCTTTCAACCCTAATCTTCTATGATTCTATGATCACTGTATGAACTGCGCAAACTGGAAAAATCTTGAAGAGGAAGAGAGAAACATGTCTCTCAGTGGGGCCACTGCCATCCCTGGGGCAAGATGTTGGGGGGAGCCAGCTCCATGCCCCTGGAAGGGGCAGGGCCAAGGGCAAAGGGGCAAGGCCTAGGGCAGTCAGCTTTCAGCACTGCCTGAACCATGGCACTGGATCCCCTCCCATCCCTCAGACCCATGCAGAGTTCCGGCAATTCAAAGGAGCCCAGGGGCAGTTGCTATGAACTTTGAATAGAGACTATATATATGAATGTATATTCATCCTGAAGCTTGTAAAATATTTTCCACAGTCTAATTCTATATAAAATGTAACAGATCAGTTATTATATGAAGAATTTTTACTTTCTTGCCCATCATTTGCTGTTACAATATATCTGATTATCTTAATGATCAATTTAGAAAACTTAATGTAAGCTTTATTACGCTGCATTACCCAAAGTTTTTTTTTTAATGTATGAAAAGGATTTATACATGCTGAAATATGCAGATTATCTTTAGAGGCCTAGCATTTCAAATCTGCTCACTTAATAACATATTAGGGCTATCTTAAATCCTTGCCAATTATATGAAATTCCTAATTCACTAAATTTTTTATCAGCAAGATAACACAAGTGATTTTTATTTAAAAAGTTAGTGTGTGTAGTGTAGACTAAATTCAAAATAAATTGTTAATTCACTTGGCCAATTTTGGCATGCTCTTAATGCAAACTAAATGAAGATGGAAATGTTACATGAAAGTGAACAATTCCTATGTGCTAATGAATGGGTTTAGGGCTGCTGTGCACTTGAGGGAATAGAAGAGTCCCACTCTATTTGATGTTATTGTAGATTCACTTTGATAGTTGTCTGCCCTAGAGAATTGCCTTTTCTCAGATAATAAATTAGCTATGTCCTCAACTGTGATTTTTGCTATGAGAGATACTGCGTAAATGTGATTTTTCACACTGTGTGCATCCTGTCTTCACACCCTACAGACACTTTTTTGTTGCCATTGTGTAAAGTGTATGAGAACTTGATACGCTAACCCATTCAGGGATTTCAGAGTCTTTTCCATAAAGCCATAATGTTTCTACTTTTTTATGTAAGAGGAAAAAAGTATAAAATTAAAATATTAATATAAGTTTCACAGTATACTTTGTCATGTTTCAAGATTAATTATTTGGAAAAATTAAAAAAATAATTATTTGGAAAAATATGAGATCCATCAACAAAAATTAAGTTACATAATTGTAATTTGGTGGCAGAAAAGTATACAATATGTGTATCTTTCAAGTATATGTTGTATAGACCACCCATGGCCAAGAAACACTGGATGTATTCTACAGGGACTTTAACAACCTACACCCCACTATCAATCTCAGCCTGAACCATTCTACATGAGAGATCCATTTCCTGGACATCACAGTACAAATCACCAATGGTAAATTAGACACCACTCTCTACAGAAAACCCATTGACTCCTACAGTTACCTACATGCCTCCAGCTCCGATCCAGGACACACCATATGATCCATCGTCTATAGCCAAGCCCTTAGATACAATCGCATCTGCTCTAATCCCACTGACAGAGACCAGAAACTTCAGGATCTCTACCAAGCATTTATAAACCTCAATTACCCACCCAGAGAAATAAAAAAACAAATTGAAAGAGCCAGACAAATACCCAGAAACCATCTACTTCAAGACAGACCCAAGAAAACCAACAATAGAACACCACTTGTCATCACCTATAGCCCCCAACTTAAACCCGTCCAACGCATTATCAATAAACTACAACCTATACTGGAACAGGATACTACCCTCCAAGAGGCTCTGGGAGATAGTCTCCTAGGGTATGTCTACGCTAGCCCCCTGGTTCGAACTAGGGAGGCTAATGTAGGCATTCGAAGTTGCAAATCAAGCCCGGGATTTAAATATCCCGCGCTTGATTTATCTTCAACCGATCGCCATTTTTGAAATTTACAAATCCGGACTAACTGCCCGCGTCTGCGCGGCAGGGACCAGTAGTTCGAATTAAAGCCCTAGTTCGAACTACCTGTTAAACCTCATTCCAGGAGGAATAACAGGTAGTTCGAACTAGGGCTTTATTTCGAACATCCGGGTCCCTGCCGCGTGTAGACGCAGGCAGTTAGTCCAGACTTGTAAATTTCAAAAATGGCGACCGGCCGGGAAGATGCAAATCAAGCGCGGGATATTTAAATCCCAGGCTTGATTTGCAACTTCGAATGCCTACATTAGCCTCCCTAGTTCGAACTAGGGGGCTAGTGTAGACATACCCCTATAGACAACCACCTAACCTCAGGATGATTCTTACCTACAACTACAGGACATACCACACTAATACCAACCCTGGAACTTTCCCTTGCAACAAACCCCAGTGCCAGCTTTGTCCACATATTTACTCTGCTGACACCATTATTGGACCTAACCATGCCTATTACAAGATCAAGAACACATATTCCTGTTCATCCAGAAATATAATTTATGCCATCATGTGCCTAAAGTGTCCGTCTGCTATGTACATTGGACAGACTTCTCAGACACTTTGCCAAAGAATCAATGCACATAAAACAGACATCAGGCTCTCTCACAGAGAGAAAGCTGTTGCTTGCCATTTCAGCAAGACTGACCATTCTCTAAATGACCTTAAAACATGCATATTGCTTCAGAGAGATTTTAACTCCAGACTTCAAAGAGAAGCTTCAGAATTGTCATTCATGCTTAAATTTGACACTTTATGTATGGATCTCAACAAAGATGCTAATTATCTCACCCATTACAAAGATAGCTTCCCCAATTAGCACCCCTAATGTCATTACCTCACAGGCACTAACCTTTCCCTCTCACCCCCACTCTGTTCTAAAATTTGATTTGTCAATTTTATATGTGTTCACTTTTTTTGATTGTATCACTTTGGTATATATGGTCGTGCCAATTTTCTTCCACAAATTGATCTGAGGAAGTGGGTCTGGCCCACAAAAGCTCATCATCTAATAAACCATCTTGTTAGTCTTTAAAGTGCTACATAGTTCTGTCTTTTGTTTTAAATTATTGACATTTTTTATCATGTTACTTAAGTGGCAGAACTATGAAAACTTCAAGAAGAAGAGAGGAAAGTTCTATTTCTTATTGAGGAAGTTTTGTTTTTTACCAATATGCATTCTATCTGTAATAGCTCAGCTGCATTTTGTGTGCATGCTGATGTGTGTACAAGTAGGCTGTGTCTTCACTTCCCGAAAGATCAGTGCTGCAGCGGTTAGTCTACCAGAGTGGCTCAGTGTGGACCTGGCCATAGGGATTACATGTTTTTATATATGAACATAATTTAAGTATAATATTTCCAAAATAATTGGTTGCAAACTTCAGCTTTGTGTACATTATATTATTTATTTTTAAAAACCTTTTATACCTCATTATCAAAGATCTCAGTGAGAGCACATGACTTTCTATTTATTAAATGAATGCTAGGGGTGTCTAAAGTGTGTGAGGCCCATGCTATATTTAAGAAATATGTATTTCTTGTGAGATGATACAAAAATATTGAGGCCATTGATCAGAACTACTCCTTGGAATGTTTGTCTTCAGCTTGGGTCTTCCACTGTGGATATTAATAATAAACCTGCAGAGCACTGATAACACTATGGCAATTACAGAGATTCCAAGAGACTCTTTAAACACAAGTATTTTAAGTATTCTACAGTTGTAGAGTGCGGACTATCTTTACATGATGTTGTAAATACTTAAATATAATTCTAATGTCAGTTGTGTAGAGGAAGAAGGTCATCTAACTAAAAGCTTTATCTCATGCAGGCACAGCGACTGATTTATGAGGTAGAATATATGTGGTATGCTTACAAATCCTGTATCTAAGATTAAAATTGGATCCCGAGGACCCAGAATTATCCTTTGGAGTAGTACACATCATGCTTTATGGGATGTCTGTTCTTGATGACTAGAGATGGGTTCATATGGCATGTCATGTGGCCCCTTTGATACATAAAATACACACATGCTTAATGGTGTGTGTGTGTGGGGGGGGAAAGTTACTTGTCAGGGTTAATTTTACTACCAATGTGATCTATAAACATATGATCATACTTACTTTTTATTACCTAATGGGATGAATGCTCAGTTGTGTAGTACACATGCAGTTTCATAACTTCTTATTCTTTTTATCCACATGTGCACTTGATAGATTTTGATATGTGTTATCCAGCTCAGCTGGCTGTTCTTTAATAGGACACAAACACTATTCCATTCAAAAAACGAAAGGTTATAGCAATAACTTAAATATTATCAAAGCTGTTGAACCAGCAGGGCTCTTTCACTAGGATCTTGTCCTACAGAAAAGGAGATGGTGTTGGGTCAGGAGTCCTCATCTCTGGTGCTGCCTCAATTCCTGTCATCAAAAACAGAAACTTTGTAAAAGTGCACAACTGACTCGAGGGCCTGACTGTGTTGGGGGATAGAGTGGGCAAGGAACAGCCAGGGAAAGAGTAGGGGCTTCTAGGGAAAGGGGCTGAACATATGGTAGGTAAAGGGAGCATTTTATATTCCTTGTATGTGGCAGCTAGCGAGGGAGAGGAGCTGTTGGAGGTTGCAGAGGGTGGGGGGCTTGAAGGACAGGGCTGAGGGTACAGAAGAAAGGAGGGGTAGGGGTTGGGGACTGCTAAAAGAATAGACAGGAGGGGCGATGTTTACCATCAGAAAGTGGGGATAGAAAAGAAAGGAGAAGCTGGATGTTGCAAAGTGAGGTTGCCAGTGAGCAGAGCTGGAAGCTGCCAATGTCAAGTTATCAGCTAAATCGATCAGGGAAGCATTGATATAATGTGGAGGAAAGCATTGTCCTGAGCTGCAGTGCAGGCAGCTGAATAGGAGGGTGTTAAGGAGCAAACTCTTCCTGCCTCATTTTAGCAATAAGGTTACTATCGCTGCATACCCTCACAGGGAGCATGGCTGAAAACTGTTGTTAGAGATGGGCATCAGCTTCTGATGGGATTCTGTTGAGACAAAGTTGTATCTGGGAAAGGCGGGGAGTGATTCCTTAGGCCAAGGGGCACATTGCCATTCCAGCTTGCTTTCGGTTTGAAACCGAGCAACAAGCACAAAGCAAGTTCTTCACACATTACACACTCATTTCAACCAAGAGATGTGCAACAAGCAAATGTAACTTTAGGGGCCTGGTGATACTTGAATGATTACTTCTAATGTAACAGCAACACTGCTCAAGGCTAACCTGAGTTGTAGAACTGTCCTTGACTGTGAGTGTAACAATTATAGACAACAACAATTACTAAGACTCATTACAATGTCTTCAAATGTGTCCATTTCTAGAGTTTTCAATGAGATGTTATTTATTTGGGAAATTTAAAGTGTCATTAATGAACCCTTTGTTTGCTAGAAGGACTGTAAACATGTGGCACTGAAAGGGATTTCTTTAAGATGTCTTAAGGCCAAATTTAATTAACACCTTTAAAAGTAAATAACAGCTAAAAATCCTCAAAATGTAAGTCTTTACTCACAAATTGGCACTTCAATTTGGGGTGATACAGTACATTTAGTACTCATACAGAACAAAGTGGTTGAATCACTCAATGGAAAAAAGAGAACTTGACCATAACGAGGCAGCTGTGAGTATAATAAATTTAGAATTAAAAAAACCAATCAAACAAACAAACCTTTTATTTAAGCTGGAGAAATTAAGTTTTGGAAGGGTAGTTTTAGTGTTCGTACTTCATCTCTGCACTTCTACTACTACAAAAAAGAAGAAAGAGCAAGAGAAAGAGAAAGAGAAAGATTGCTTTCATACCAATATACCTTCTGACTAAACCATGAGTTCCAGAAATCTTGAGAGAATTTTCACCTTGAAAGATTTCCAGACCAAAAGGTTTGAAATAAATTTGTCTACTCTTTAGTACAGTTGTTTGGGAAATGTTATTTTTCTTATGAAAAATGTGGATGAATGTTGTCTTTCAGTCTCATTATATATATATATATATATTTTAAATGGTGAAAACCTGAGACCCCATTGTTTTGTTTTATTGGGAATTTTTTCAGAAGACCCAAAGATGTTTGACAAAAAATTGAATTATTTTTTCAGAAAAATGTTTGTTTGAAAAAGCCATTATCTGTTGAATAACATTTCAGTGATAAAACTACAACTAGCACAATCTTTTTATAAGTGTTGGAAGTTTTGGTTGTATTTAGTCTAACCAAATGTGCAAACCTAAAGTTTGCCTATCAGTAAACTTATCTAGACACTCATGACAAATTCTACTCTTAGGGCTCATCTAGAGTACGCAGAAGATTCGAAAGAAGATATGCAAATTCTGCGGGAATTTGCATATCTTCTTTCGAATCTTCCACATAGTCTAGATGAGCCCTAAGACTTTGTCATGAGTGTCTAGATAAGTTTACTGATAGGCAAACTTTAGGTTTGCACATTTAGTTAGACTAAATACAACCAAAACTTCCAACACTTATAAAAAGTTTGTGCTAGATCGTGCTCCACTTTCGAAAGTGAGATCAGAAGAAGATATGGAAATTCCCACGGAATTTGCGTATCATCTTTCGAATCTTCTGCATAGTCTAGATGAGCCCTTAATGACCACAATACAAATTCAGAGTAGTTCCACTGAGAACAGAATCTAAAAAGCAAAGCTAGTCTGGTTGTAGCATGGATATAATGCCATTTACTGACTAAATAACACTATTCTATGAAGTCCTGTGGCACCTTATAGACTAACAGATTTATTGGAGCATAAGCTTTCGTGGGCAAAGACCCACTTCATCAGATGTGGGTCTTTGCCCATGAAAGCTTATGCTGCAATAAATCTGTTAGTCTATAAGGTGCCACAGGACTTCTCGTTGTTTATGCAGATTCAGTCTGACACGGTTACCCCTCTGATACTATTCTCTGACTATATCTCAGGCAAAACAGGTACTTAATTAACTTGTCTCTGTATGGTACCTAACATATAATCTATTTTTCTCTATGTAATGCCAGCGGTGTAATTAAACAGCCGGCAGTTACCATTTAAGTCAAGAGACAATGCATAATATTTGGGTTGTATAACTTGCAGTTATCTTTTATCATAAATACAGAAGGTTGAAAATATAAATATTTTTCAGTTTACAAAAACAAAGAAGGTGGCAAAATATGAATCTTCTGCCATTTTCCATCATTAAAGATCAAAGTCTCATCAAAACTTACATTCACTGTCTCTCTGCAATTATGGGACTCTAGGGCCTCATCTTCAGAGTGTTTGGGAGAGTAAGTGTATATATAATGTATATGTCTGTCTGTGTATCTCCCTCTCATCCAACGTGAATAGCTATTGTATTTTTCTGGGGACATTCTCTTCATTTAACATGAAAGTTTTGAAGGAGCGGGGAAGCCTTTGATATGCATTCTGTCCCTTCAGTGGAACAAAAATCTTTCAAGTACATCATCTTCCAATAATGTGAAAATTGTAAAAGGGTGTGTGTACATTGCCTGTCTGAAAGCCAAATGCCTTCAGTGAGGTATTCAAAGGAACCCTCTCAGGCAAAGTGAGTGTTACCTTAAGAGATAGTGTCTTTGAAGACAGACCCACTAAATGATGTAAAGCCTTCTAAGAAGTGGCAAGTATCATTAACAGTGAAAGGTCATTATCTTGGTGGAATATTACTGGAGTTCTTTTTTTGTGTGTGTGTCTGTGTACCTATTACCAAAGTGGGAATCTAAATATTTTCAGGCTACCAGGTGAGAACTGAGACAAAAAGACTAGATATTTATCAAAGGGATGAAAAGGAGCATGTGTTAATTCCAATAGGGTTTCAACAAATTTAAGGTAAGTCTTTGCCCTAGACAAACACACCAGCACTCTTAAGTGGGGGAGGGGAAAATCAAACCCTACTGCACAGCCATAATTAGTGATGCCTGGATTGCAGCTTGAGGGTTGTTGGAAGAACAGGAGATATGTCCCAGGTCTTCTCCTTTACAAACAAGCCATAGATTTCCTCTCTTTCTGTCAGGTTCCACCAATCAGGGGCAGAACTCACACCACAGTTATAGCAATTTACTTCCCTCAGGGCATGTCTACATTAGCGAGAAGATCGACTCTCTGGAGGTTGATATTTGATTTAGTAGGTCTAATCTGTACCTCGAATGCTGAGGGCAGCCCCCGCCAGCATCTGGTACTTTTTGTTCTCCCGCTGTATGGACATTATGTGGATTTTAGCTTGGCTTAAGGTAAGGCGACTCCAGCTACACAGTTTGCGTAGCTGGAGTTGTGTACCTTAAACCAACCTGCCTGGTCTAGAGTAGACCAGGCCTCACAGTGTGGCTTACTTCTTTTCATTACTGCTGTGCTCAAGGAGGAAAGTATTTGCATAAGTGCTTTTGCGGGTTATGGGTCAGAGATCCCAGCAATTTAAGGATTAAGGCCTTAAAGTACCAGAGATCAAGCATTCTGGTTTTAACTTAATCCTGTATTGATAGCCAGCATTGCGTTCAGAGTTTTTTTGGCAATTATCTGTTCCCTCTGCACCAGTTTATGCAAAAGGGGAGATTATAGTGCATAACATTCCCATTGCTATATCCAGTCCTTTATTTAAAGATTTTGTTCTTAAACCCCCCAAAATGGGAAGCTCCACATACATTGTGTTTTAGGAGTAGCTTAATCTCAGGACAATATTCTAATTTTGTCCCCCAGAATATTCACCAGAAAGTGGGCAAATAAACACATGCATTAGCCAAGTATGTGAAATGTCTCTGCTAACCCTGCTTGTGAGGATTTGCATAACTAATACCTGAAGAGATAATAACAAGGTTTCAAATGTATAGCATTATTTCCAAACACATATTCCTGGGACTGAAAACGTTTAACAAAAATTCAGTGGAATTAATTCTATTTGCCAAAAGGGCAGAATTTGTTATTTATACTATCCATGGGAGGCGTATACATAAATACAAAGATCTGGAATATGACAACTAATTTAGTATTATATTACCCAGCAGATCTTTAATTGGAACACTTTGTTTTTGTAAGGAAGAGTGAGTCAATTAATGTAATATTGTCTCTAAAATATATTTATGTATAAGCAGGCTCTATAACGTGGGAAGTTAAATAGAAAATTTCTTAGAATATGTCTACAAAATATATAATGTTATCTGAGTAATCATTTTGTTTAATATATGTCTGATAACCTACACAGACTCCTTAAATAGTACTCTTTGTTTAAGTTCACACTATATAGACAAGACTTTGGCTATCTTTTCTTTATCTTGCCTGCAAACACTTAGCAACTTAAAAGATGTACCACCAATAAAAAGATAATGAGAACTTATTTAACAAACAAATGAAACATCTCCCCAGAATAAAGTACTGATCACTATGACTTGTTTAATGGTTACTTATGGTCTGGCATCAGGAATTAAAGTTGCCTCACCATCCCGTAGGCAAAATCCACCCCTTATAGGTAGACGAAAAGGAAGTTGGATTGCAGGTCCATATGTCTCCATGGCAACCTCACCTTCTGCCTAGATCCTTGTAGACAGCTCTGGCGCTCTGTCCATTGACCCACATGCATGTGTGCACACATACACACAAACACACCTCAGAGAGTGCCTTCAGAAAAGCTAATTCAGCATGTAGCCTTCACTCAACTTGGAGAATATTCACTTAAATGAGCACCCTGAAAGAAGCCATTAGACCCACATTGCCAGTGTGCGACTAGGAGGGCTCTAATGTCCACCGGGCTGATGTGCAGCCCCATGTTTCCACATGAATAGTATTTGTTATCTGCAAATCCTGAGGAACAATAGGTTTGTAGGTGGAAATAAGGATGTGGATGAGGATGGGATCCACCTTCCCTCCACCCATTACATTAAATCATTTAGGGAAATGTAAGTGGGGAACTAGATAGATATTTGTTTGCCTAATCCTTCCCTCCCCCTTATTTTTGTGGCTGTTTCCTTTATCGATATCTATTTTCAGAGATTGTTTAAAAGAGCAATACATACACCATACACCCTGTGCTGAAACCTAGACTAAAATAGCCTTAACTTGGAATGGGTTTACTTTACCACAGAGGACTGGGGGGAAGCATCCATTTTAAAAAATTGTTTATTTAGGTTTGTATAGTTAAATAATGGTTTTTGGGCAATGAGTCTTCTAGTGCTTGATACAAGTGTTTTGGAGGCACCTTTAAAAAGCACCTACACAGGATATGAGTGACCTTTTTCAACCTGAGAAGCTAGTCAAATGTGGGGGCACATCCCAGTCCAAAATCTCCACCCTAGCTTTTCCTGGGTTAGTCGCTATGCTTTAAGATGTTCCTTCACAATGACTCTGACTTTTTTCCATTCTCCTACCCCCCATTATAAAAAAAAATATCCAGAAAAAATCCTTAGTGGGTTCACATACTCCTGTAGTCTTAGGTGGTGGCACAGTCTCATACAGGTGGAACCTCCCTGGTCCGGCACACTCAAGACCAGATTTTCCTGGACCATATGAGGTCCCCTCCCGCTGGCCTCCCAGCCTGCTGCCCCTCTCTGCTGCCAGCCCATCCATGGAGCCCTGGCCCCGGGGACCAATGGTTGCCTCCGGCCCTGCTGCAGCTGACGCAGCCGAGAATCCCTAGTGGTGGAGATCCCCAGCTGCCGCCAGTCCAGCTGGTGCCACTGTGGCTGGGGATCCCTGGACTGGGGCAGCCAGGCCTCTTCAGCCCTGGAAATCCCTGGTTGCTGCTGGCCCCGCTGCTTCCAGCTTGGTTGGGGATCCCCAGAGCTCAGGCTCTCCAGCTGCGGTTGGCCACACTGCTGCCAGCCTGGCTGAGGAACCCCAGACTGGGTTCCCCAGTGGTCACTAACCACGTGCCAGGGTTCTTTGGTGCAGCAACATCTGTGGATGTTGCCAGAGCAGAGCGTCCTGGATTTGAGAGGTTGAACCTGGAGTGACATTAACTGAAGGTAAATTCACACCCAACAGTCTCAACATAGAACGTTTCACTCAACTCATAACTGTCCACATTTTAACTTTGCTCATTGTCCCAAGGAGGCCTGAATTGATGACACCTACTAGCCCATCCCAAACATAAAGAAAAGCAATAGTTTAATGAATTAAAATGGTACAAAGCTAGCTATTTACATATGTATGCCCTCTCTGTCAGCATTTTCACATCACTAACTCAAAAGATTTTTATTCCCACACAAATCTCTTTGGAGCTTTTCTCTCCCTGGGTTTCCTTTCAATCAGCCTATTGTTTCTGTAGGCTTAACTAACTGTGGAAAGATCCTTCCCACTCTGTTCAAATGGGAGATTTACTTCTGCAACAGTTGTTCCTACCTGAGATTCCACAGTTATGTTCACAGATTAGGGGACTGAGGGCAGTCTGTCTGAAGTTCTATCCTCCAAACTGTGGCTCATGGCTATCAGCTTCCATGTTCCTTTTCTGATTCACAGCATCTCAAAAGTGACTTTGTCAAAGAACTTGGACTTGCACAGATCAACAAGTTTACATCAAGTTAAGCATATAAACTGGTCCATTGACAAGTCTGTCTTGGAAGCCTCAGAGGCATCTGTATTTTCCAAGAATACAAGTCTCCACAGGTTCTTTGCCAGTTCAAGTGATATTTCTTTCCCTTCTCTTCACACTCTTAGCTATGCCCTGGCTAGCTCAGATTGGTGGCTGGTTCCAGATCACATGTCAGGGACCTGAATCAGCTCTTTTCTATGCGTAAAGTTTGCATTGTCTGAGCAGGATGAACCAAGCTGCTAGAATGTTGAATCAAGATAATAACCTTTCCTGAGTGTTTTTTGTTATCTGAGCTATACCAGCCTGACCTTTCCCCTCTGGGCATCGATGGGTTACAAACAAGATATAAAACTATAATAAATATCTGGTCTCATCCAAATCCTCTAGATGGCTCAATTCCTCATCTAGGTGGCTGTTTTCCACTGTGGCCTGTGACCTTTTGATTTTCTTCTTGGTTCCTTGAGTCCTTGCTGTAGCTCATCTCTGTTTAGTACATTCCAAATTGACTAAACTTGCCTCATCTCCAAATCCTATCTGAGCCCATTCCGGTGAAACTCCAGCTCTGGTTTTAGACCTTGTCTTAATTCCTTTTGCAAAGTCTCCAGCTCTTGTTTGAGGCCTTCTTTTAATTCCAGCTGGCCATCTCTGATTTCTGCAAGCATCTCTGTTGTATGTTTCATCTTGGTTCCTCAAGATTACCAGGATCACAGTGTCTGTCCTTGAAAAATGGATCCCACTCTCGTACTAATTGCTGTTTTCAAGCCGAGTGGTTAGTCAAATTTAAAGGCCCTATGGATGTTCCAGTTCAGAGTACACATTGATGATAGGCAGGTATTTAGTTCATACAGGGTTTTGTTGTTGTTGTTGTTGTTGTTTTGTATTTTTTTAGTTACAAATAAATGCGTCTCAGAATGCAGAAACTTTCAGCAGCTTCTTCAGGTTGTCTCAGACTCTCTCGGGGTTTTTCAGTTTTGATTTGTTTTTGTCTATTTGGCTTCTCTTCCCCTCCCCCAAACCTATGAAAAAAACAATATCAGCAAAAGCTTCTGGGTCAGTTCACATATTTTATTGTGTAAGGTGGGGCCTGATCTTTACAGTCATGTTAATTGAAGGGTGAGTATGCATCTATAATCTCAAAGAAGTTCTCAATCTGAAATTTAATCTGTAACAAGATTTCAGCCCACTCATAGCATTATAGCAAGGGGGTGCTCTGCAGAAGGGTAATCTACAATTTTTATACTCACAGTATATATTCTAAATAAGTACTATATAATAGACCTGAAAGAGTCTCTCCCACCTATTGAGTGAATAATGCATGTTTCAGAAAGCTACTTAAATATGTAGGTATTTATTTAGTTTACCACAACCAACCAATTTGTAGACTATACATATTACTGAAGCCTCTAAAGAGTGAAAAATAGTGCTATCATAAATCCCTTAATAACAGAGGCTACAGGAAGAATCCCTAGAGATATCAGTTGAGGAGAAGACAGATCCCATGTGTCATGAAAAGTATTTTAAATGCCAGATAGTTTCAAAGATGACTTATATAGCCTATGGATGAAGTAAAGTGGAATTCCATATATGCTCACGATTAAATGAGAATGAATGTGTAGATAAAGGCTCATTCCAGTTATCTTCAGAGAATTTTTACTCAAAGCCCAAACTGCTATTCCATTTTGCTTGTACATCAAGTTTAGTATATGCATTAATAATAAGAGAGTATAAGTGCCACTTCCTAGTACATTTTCCATACAGTTTGCATGAATAAATTATTACGGTGTCTCAGCATTACTTGCCAACATATTTCTGACCATAAAATGTATTTTTAAGACACAATGAAATAAAATATCCAGGAGAAAAATGGCATGTTTCAGTAATATTGGTGAAATGGCTCGTTGTGTGATCTATGCCAAATACTTGTAGATTAGAATGAGACAGTTGGGATAGGGACTATTTAGAGGTTCTAATTATGAAGTTGTTTTCTTTATTCTATATTATTTATTTATTAATTTTTATTTCCATGCCAGTAATCTGTTCAGATGTTAAGTTTCAGAAATGTTTTTAATGTGAGCCTTAAGATCTCGTGTGTCAGTCAGATCACACATAAAGCAATAGAATAATGCCATCTACCATCGTGTTCTCCAGAATTTAGACCTTAAGGCATTTGACAAGAAAGTTGTTTAACAAATAAATCATGATGTAGTCCATCATCTGGAATATACATTTTTAAATGCCAAAAGGCTAAACAGCCTTTTAGAAAAGAGACAGAAAATCAAAACCTGCAGCATTTACTAAGAATCATTTTCCCCTCTCAAATGCACTGGTTCAATTGGGTAAAACATATAATGTTATCAAGATTAATTAATAACCAGAACACACCTTCATTTCTCAATATTAGCTGATCTCTCATTCAGAGAGCAACAGAGTAACATCGAGGCAGGACCATGGAGATATTCTGTTGTGTTTAGCAGATTGTGCAAGCATATATGCATGGCAGCTGAAATTATTCTTTCTTCCAGCTCCTAAATAAATAGATTTTAAAAGGTGGATCCACATTAAAGACACCAATGCTACATTTCAAAGGGGGAGTGACTGAATTATCTCTATTAGTTTTGCATTGAGAAATAATTTTGACATATACTAAATAATTTGTTTGCATACTGTTGAAATGGTCTGCAGTTCAGAGAGACTGTTTGATAGGATACCAATTTTAGTGTATCTCTTGATAATGCGTGAATAAATAGTGTCACTACTTTTTTTTTTTACTGTATAACTGTCAAGGTTATAATTTAACATCCCAAATTAATGAAACTAAATTATCTGTGATTATTTTAGCCCATAAATACTGTTTGAGAAATGAAATGGCCATTCTGACAAATACTACTGTTTGTCAGCACCACAGAAGAGAAATACAAATTGGTATTTCAGAGCAAGTACTAGCATTAGTGACAGTAATAATTAGTAGTGGTCATAACTTTTTGGCAAGTGATAAATCCTTCCCAGGCCAGTAGCCATGTTCCTTGAATGTGTTCCTCATTAGAAAATATTCCCAGAATAGTAAAAGCACATGAGGAAAAATAATGGGTTATTTGAAACGCATGTGGACTTGGCCCTCATTTGTTATTTGAAATTAATCATCCAAGTCCAATGGACCAAGATCATCCTCCCACCCCCATAGAAAAATCCAGTGTAGAGATTCAAAGGAAAAACATCTTGTTTTAGGATTCCCACTTGCAGTAGTGTAAATAATTGCATAGGTTTCAAAGAAATGTGGTAAACCAGGCTCAGGGTCAGAATATAAAATATAGGACGCCTGATTACAGGAAAGAATTTAAATACCTGCTATTCAGAACACAAGCATGTGTTTATTTTAAGCTTAAAGTTAAACACATACTAAATTGTGTCCTCAATAGTGTTTTTAAACCATGGATATATAAATTAAGGAGAGAGAGAGAGGGAGGGAGAGAGAGACTGAAAAGAATTGGTGTATTCCAAACTGTATATCCATTTTGAATGATACTCTTACCTTCCTTAGCTCCACAAACAAATCAATAACAAATTATTTGAATTTAATAAAAAACTTGGTATTCATTAACCTTAAAAAACTGGGGGGGAGGAGGGGTTTCCTTTTTCAGATTTTACCAGTTCTATATTTTGCAGCATCAATTGTGTTTTCCTAAACATCATAAATTTATTGTAGTCATAACTTGGCTTTTTCACCTTTCCTGAAATATACTGATATTGATTGTTTCTGGAACATTTTAGCCAGAATTGCCTTTAACTGATGGGTTAAGATTAAATTTCACAGCATCTCAAGTCATTATAATTTCTGTTAAAGTGTGCCACAGTTCAGTGCATCTGTATTCCCCTCCATAGCCCTCCAAGAGCTCCCTCATTTAGAATCCCAGCTATCACTTCTCTTGGCTGGACCCGTCTCTCTCCCTCCTTACTTAGGTCTTTCCAGATTGCACAGTTCCCCATCTACATTGTGATATTCCAACAGGTCGAAGAAAATGTTTTAATTTTTTTCTCACATCAGGAAAAAATGAAACTTTTAGGGCCCATGAAAATCTATTAAATTTTGCCTAAAACAGAAAAAAAATAAAATGTTGAAGTATTTAAAGTTATATCAAAAATAATTTTTAATATTGATATTATTATGGTGGGAGAGACCCATGAAGGCAAAAGTGCCTAGGGCCCACGAGAGTCATAATACGGCCCTGCCAGTGGGCACCTGGAGGTGGGAGGCTTGGGAGTGGGAGGCAGTCCCAGATGCGGGGGGGAGGCGGAGAAGGGAGGAGCAAACTCCCCAGCTAGCCCCTTACCTCTCTTTTTTGTATGGTTCTCCCTTGCCAGGCATATCCCATTTTTCTGGCACAAACCCTTACCTTGCCGTAAGTTATGATAAGAGGAATCTATATACCACATTTGTTGGGCCTAGCTCTTTCCATTTAGGAGGAGTTTTTGAACAAACAGACAGACAGACTCTCTCAAATATAGAAAAGATTTCTATGATCTGTTGAGACCATGTTGTTGTTGGGACTATGTTTAAACAGGATAATAATTTATTTTTTCATTCTATTCAAATATGCTGATATGAAAGTGAAAATGGCTCCTTCTGTTTGTTTTACAGATAGTGGCATATTCAAAATTCACAGGCATGTCTTAATTCTAAACCTGAATAGCGAGAAGCTTCATTATTATGTAATGAATGTAAACAGATAATTTAATTTCTGCATTCTACAGTCTACTTCTTTTTAAAGTGGAAAGGGAAATAATTTGTGATTTATGATTCATTTCTGTACTCCTCCAGGAGAAGGAGGAAGCATGCGGTATACACATTGTGGTATAAACATGTTTATTTTTATCCTTAACAGAAAAAAATAAACAGTGTAAAAGACTGCATCTCCTGCTATTCAAGGACATCATTGTGAATAATCCAAGACTGAAAAATTCTGGCTTATCAAGGACAAATGGGACAGTATTGTAGGAAGTGTGGGTTTTTATTCAATGCTCAATTGGCTAATTTCATCTCTCACTTTTTCTTGTTTTATTTATCTAAAAATCTAACAAGTCATAAACTCCAGTGTTTGCCATAGGCGTTAGGATGTTTGGTAGATATGAAATATGTTGAGGGGCATAGCATTGATTTCTGAGCATTCAAAGTTATATTGGAACACAAACTTGAATTGCTTTCTGCCTGACAGACTGGGAAAGCTGCACATGGAAAAGTTGAATTTGAATTTCTGCATGGGTTTAGTGTATTTATGAAATAATAAAAGGAATATTATATAATATCATGAAAAGACAGTCCAATGTGGAAATGCTCCATGGGATAGCAGATTTTTTTAATATTCAGTGGGCATTTCTTGCTGCTGATGAAAAGTTATCCCATAAATCTCAGAGGTCATCAGCACTATCAGACTTTTTGAGATTGCTTGACAATACTGCCAGCTAGTTTCAGGATGCTATATTAATGTGAGAGTTTCTGTCACTATCTACCCTCTAGCTCTGGATCCCTTAAATTAATATCATATTCAGACAGCAACATCCAGATAAACATGCAGCTCCTTAGTGTCTGTGTGCTGTGCAACCCTGATTCAGCACTCTGACCCCAGCAGCATGCCTGTAATACAACAACCCCACCCTGGGCTCCACCAGCCTGGATTGCTCCTTGCAGCTGGACCCCAACACAATGAAATAATGGGTGTGTTTAAAGATGCAGAATTGCTGTTTTGGGATACTTCTGGTATCCCAAAATGGCACCACTGTTTAGACGTAGCCTCTCAGGCTTGAATTTCCTCAAAACCATTTAGCCTGAAATGTCAAACTTTTTCCCAAAATACTCAGAGAAATAACGAGGTTTGTTGATCTTTTAAAGAGACAAAAGCACAGTTTATTCCATTAATTGGAGAAAACAATCACTCCAGTTCAAACACAGCACATGGAAGCAAACAAACAAAGGTAGAATATACTTTCTGGTGGCTAAGACTTAACCGAACAAACTACAGTCCTGGTTCAGGATAGATTTCTTAACAATTTTTCTTCTTTCACTTATTCGGGACCTGCCACCAAACTTTGAAGAGCTGGGTTTTTTCCCCTAGTCTTTCCAGCTGAAAGACACCAAAATGTCTTATATCCTTGCCTAGACACTCATTAGTGGATCTCAAAGTTTCCATATTATTACAAGCCAATTAAAAAAAAACAGCTTGAAAGGGAAGCTGCAGAGCTTAATTTCATTTACAAGTTTGATACCTACAATAGAGGTTTAAACAAAAACCTTAACTGGATTACCCACTACATTCCACATCCTAATGACATAAAAGGCCAAACATTAGGAACTTAAGGGTACTTAGAACCCTCTCTATCAGCTTCATTTAGCATGGAAACCCTAATTGACTATTCTTTGCCCATTTTTTCTCTTTTCCTTTCCCTCTCGATCCCCTCTCTTTCTCTTCTATTTATTTGGAACTTGGACCCCCTAAACTCCATTCATGTGAAGAAGTGGGCTATGCCCACAAAAGCTCATGATGCCATCTACATTTTTTGTTAGTCTCTAAGGTGCTGTAGGACTATTCATTGGTTTTTAAGTTTTTTTATATCATATTTCTTAAAACATTGAGCCTGTTTTAAGAAGCAGGATGATGTCAAGCTGTTCTCCCTTTCATGTGGACGTCTTATTCCCCTGCTGATTTGTATGTAAATGGGGGGCCAGTGTTTACATTCCCCAATGCTACCTTCCCTCCTACCTGAGGGGAAAAAATCTGTTTCTCCCTGTTTGGTCCCAGACTTTAAAGCATAATATCACCAATTATTCACAATTCTTCATATAGTGTTAATGAATACATTTCACAATATCATCATCAGTGTTTCCATAAAAGACCTTATTTGATACACTTTTATAATAAAGTAACATTTTCTACAATTGGTTGATTCAGTTACCTATCATTTGAGGGTCTGTCTCTCTCAAGATGCTATTCACTAGGTTGATGCCTTTGTTTACTTTTTATGTAAATGCACATTCATTGTCTTTGACAATAAGGATGTGTCTAGACTACAGAGTTTTGTCGACAAAAGTGGACTTTTGTCGACAAAACTATACCTGCGTCTACACTACCGCTGAGTTCTGTCAACATAACGTCGACAGAACTCGGCAGTTTTGTCAACGGTGGTAAACCTCATTCTACGAGGAATAACGCCTTTGTTGACAGAGTTCTGTCGACAGAAGGCGTTATTGCATCTACACTGTCCTTTGTGTCTATACTCTCATGTCGACAAAGTGGCTTGCTTTGTCGACAGAACTGGATGTAGTCTAGATGCTCTTTGTCGACAGAAGCTTTGTCGACAATATCTGTCAACAAAGCCTCTGTTGACAAAAGCCTGTAGTCTAGATGTACCCTAAGATTGGTCAGACAAAGAAATGCACATTTCTTTGTCTAAGATAGATTGGGCTTATGCATTGTTTGCCAGACAGATTTTTGGAAGATAATGAATATCCATAACTCCTTGTACACATTCAATACATATACCACACAAGAATATTCATGATTAGTGAATTAAAATGTGACATCCTATCTTTGGAGTCCAGTATGCTAGCCACTAGCTACATGTGGCTATTTGGCCAGTTGAATGTGGCTAGTTGGCTTGAACAATGTGGCTATTTGGCTGGTTGAGTGTGGCTAGTTTGCTATAGCAGAACTAGTTGGACACCACAGTCCTAGATGACATCTTTTACATACAGATTGATAATTATAATTAAATAGATAAATATAGATAGTGTGTGAGGTGTAGTGAGTATGTCAGGCCTGATAAGAGCTGTTGACATAGAGCAGTAACCTCTCATGGGTTTCATGAGTTATTTTTGCATACAACCACAGTCTAAGTCAACATCTGCTAGTGATCCTAAAGATAAGTAGAGTGTTATGCTATGGATAAAACCAACCCAGATTTCAGCCAAAATCTGAACCTTTTTCATTTGTTTAAAAACCTGTTGCTGCAGATAGACTTTACCTTCACACCTTCTACCCTGTCCTGGGTTCTTGGTAGACCTGACAATTTCAGTCTTTTGAGCAAAGAACATAGCTTCTGAACCAATGTCTCAGTGTGAAATCATTGGTGATGTACCATTGATTCAAAAGCATAACATGGAGTTAGGAGTCTCTTGCTTTAGAGATAATTTGTATCAAGAGCACCACAGTACTTCAGTTCTCTATCCACATGAAGTTCAAAAATACCAAATAGACATTAAAGACTAGGTTTATTATTTTACACTTGAGAGAGTGAAAAGGCCAAACAAATTATCAGCAGGAACCAGTTGACCAATGTATTACTTTGTAATTCCAGAGTCATTTTTCTACATTAATTATCAGTTTATGAGAATTATTTAACCTTATAATAATTACTTTAGTCTGTGTTATTCACCAACAAAAGGAAATCCAATAACTACTTTTAACTACCAGTAAACACGACTGCTTGTCCATTATATTTCAATTTAATATTTCAGTTTCAGTATTAAACTCTTCAGTTATTTAATATTTAGTCTATATGTACTGGCATATCACATTCTCCAGCTTGAAGCTTTGTAACATGAGATTTTAGTCACTTATGCTTGGTGTAATGGTTTAATGTTTTTCCTGAGTGGTACCTAAAAAAGAATGTTAATAAATGGCTAAAGAAGGACATTATCAAATATCCAGGGACTTAAATTGCTATTGTATCTCTTTTTGGAAATGGCATTTGTTGGAAAGAAGGGACCATTTAAAGATCCAGATTCTTATTTGATCCATACCCTGACCCCTTTGAGATTCTTCTATCATTATTGTTACTCTTCCTCTATCTGGAACACCTACCATGATAAGAAAATTGTCTGACAAAGGCAGCATTCTGAAAGTAATTTTAATTCATTTTACCAGAAAAATATTTTTGTCTGAATTATTTTTAGGCTGTGAGAAGAAATAGCAAAGGCAGGAATGTACTGCAAGTCCAAAACTGCTGTACAAATCTGGTTTTACATCCATGTACTATATGTTGCAATAAAATAGTATCAGAAAAATATATTTAAACAATTAGGCATAGTTTTCTCTTATATGTAGATACTATTCAAAACAGCCATTTGTGTATTGTTTTGGAGGGTGTGATAGTCTATTCCCTTAAGAACGGGGTAGTCTGGGAATCCTCCCCAGAATATGAATTACCAGATATATGTCAATATGGAACAGTCCCAGATGGAAGAAAGACTGTCTGGAACTGAAGTAATGAGACCCATGGCATAATAAGGGGACTCATTTGGAGGTATGAGTTCTTGATTTTCTTTTCTCCTGTGTTGATTTATCTTTACATTTCTTAAGTTCTTAGGTTCTAATCTATGGATTCCAGATGCAAAGGCGGCGAGTTGTATGGGCCTGTGGTGTCCAGGCTCTGCCAATGTGAGGGCTCTGAGATCCCAGCTAGTGTAATGTCAGGCCAGGTCTCTTCCTGCTGGCCCCTGTGCAATTCCCCTGAGTGTCCCTGCTGGCTGCCTGACCTGAGAGACCTGACCTGCATCCTGCCCTTCCTTCAGCCTGCAGCAAGCAACTCTGCTCAGAGTGCTCCCCCTTGGTGACCACTGCCGCTGCAGCCTGGCTGTAGGAAGCAGCCCCAGCAGCAAGCTGACTGCTGTGTCTGCAGAGGGAGGAGGGGGGAGTAGGCATATGGCATTCCTCTCTATCCCCAAGCAACTCCGAGTGGAGTCCTTCCTGCCTGAGGTTTGGATGAGGGAAGAGAGGGGAAGGAAAGGAGAGGAGAATGAGTGTGGGGGGGGGGAGGTTGGAGATCCTAGCCCTTCCCACACCCTAAACCCCTAATTCACACCCTAGAGTACTGATGGATGATGTAGGCTTGTTAGTGGGCTGTATGGGGGGCCCTCCTTCATCTCAGTGGGCTGCAACACTGTCGTACCTAAGATAGTCTCCCAGGTTAGGGTAATTTTGCTCACTGTACTTAGAATTTGCAGGGTATGCCGATTGAACCATAATAGCGTGTTGACTGGATGCAGAGGGAGCGCAAAGCACTTACAGTCAATCTTGTGTGCAAACAGTACCTCACTTCACGTGCCCTTGTAGGAAAAAAGCTACATGATGGAAACCAGCAGAATCTGGCAACCCTGCATGTGATCAATGATAAACAAAATGTTTTGCAGGCCACACATAGAACCCCAATGGGCCGCATGTGGCCCTCGCACCACAGGTTGCCCACCACTGCCTCAGAGCCTGCACTCCAAACGTCTACCCCAGCCCTGAGCCTCTTCCCCACACCAAATCCCTCATCGGCATCCAAGAGCTTGCATCCCAACCCTCTGCCTGAACCCTTAGCCTCTCCCACACCCCAAACCCCTCATCCCCAGCCCCACCTCAGAGCCAGAATCCTCACCCCACACTCTCACAGGGCAGGTGTGGCAGGAAGTGGGACTTGGACCCGCTCTGGACACCACCAAAAATTATACAAACCTACCAGCTCTGTCCAGATGATTCAGGATTGGAGTAAAATGTTTTTTATTAAAGGGCAGAGTAAGAGTAAAACATATATTCCTACTGAGGAGTACAGTGATTAACCAAGGGGGGCACAGAGCCCTGTGTTGGAAGATAGTTATCAAATCAGTCTGGTTGAATGTCATCAGGAGAATGGAGATTAAGAGAATCTATCTAGCAAATAGGTCAATACTACAATTAACCTCCCCTCCTATAGCATGTAAGGCAGGTAGTTTAGATAAAGCAAGACAATAAATCTTAGAAAACTCCGATTGAATCTAGTTTTGGTAATTGTAAATTGAGAATAGGGCACAAATAAGATTAAAGCCTAATCACAGTAATAAAATATTTGCCACAATTGCCAGAGGTTAGTTAGTTAATGCCTATGAGGCCTGCTGGTGTGTAGGGCAGCAATGAAGGTTCTCCATTAATTGCCAGAGGATGACTATAATATTTTTAATAATCTCCTTTGCTAGAAAGCATTTACTATGTCACCCAGCCTTCAAAATATATTAGAGAGGAGGTTCTAAAGGATTCAAATATGTCTTTATTGCAGAAAAATCAAAGAGCATAGAATGTCTTTCTTGTACATATCTGATATCAAAGTTAGAGCCAACTTACTTGGATAGTTATTAGAACTGGTAAAAAAAAAGATACTTTCTTCCTTCCATCAGTAAATGCCATTTCATGAAACTCAAATGATTAGCAAAAATATGCTAATTGTGATCAAATTTCTGTTGGAAAGTTGTTTATGCCCTGGATATATGTGGCAGGGAGGGAACAGCAGAGAGAAAATGACCCCTTTGATAGATCACTAAATGATTTTTTTTTTAAATAACCATTAATTGCCTATAGAAACATCAGGTAGATATTAGGAGAAATATCTTATGAAATCAACAAATGTATATGTAGATTAAGTACAATTAAAATGATCAAGTACTGACCAATGAAAGATCCTTACAGTAAATATCTCAGTGCTATATTATCCTATAATCATCACTTATTTAACCAGCAGAATTTCCACTGATGTTAAAACATTAGAGCATTTTCAAAATATGCAACAGACATCCATGCTGTGGATAAGAAAGATGTAATGGTTGGAGGAGCGGAGAATTCAGTTTTTGAAAGAAGCAGTTTGTGGGTTGATGAGGTAAATCTTAATACACAATACACTGAACATCAGCTAAAGACATCTCAATATCAATACTCATTTCTTCCTAAATGATACTGCAAAGCCTTAAGGTTCTCTTCTAAACAGCCCACAAACCCTTTAGATGGGTGTTCCAGATAACACTATGGACTGTAATTTAAAAATGAGAGACCAACGATTCAGATTAGTTTTAAATTAAACTAAATGCCTAAGTAGTAAAACATGAACAGTAAGGAAAGAGCATACTCTAATCTTGTATTGAGTAATGGACAAATGATAACCTCAGGAGGACAGTTATTCCTTGAGATAAAGTGTAAATACACTTCTGCATACAAACTTTACCTGAGCAGTATATACGATAAAATGTACATTTGTATAATTTATATGGAATAACTCTAATAGGGTATGTCTACACTAGCTAGGTAGGCAAATGAGGGCAACCGGGGTTGCAAATGAAGCCCGGGGATTTAAATATCCCGGGCTTCATTTGCATCTTCCCGGGCGCCGCCATTTTTAAATCCCCCTTAGTCCGAACTCCGTGCCCACAGCTACACGCGGCACGGAGTAGGTAGTTCGAATTAGGATCTCTAATTCGAACTACCGGTACACCTCGTTCCACGAGGAGTAATGGTAGTTCGAATTAGAGATCCTAATTCGAACTACCTACTCCGTGCCGCGTGTAGCCGTGGGCACGGAGTTCGGACTAAGGGGGATTTAAAAATGGCGGCGCCCGGGAAGATGCAAATGAAGCCCGGGATATTTAAATCCCGGGCTTCATTTGCAACCCTGGTTGCCCTCATTTGCCTACCTAGCTCGAACTAGCGAGCTAGTGTAGACATACCCATAATGATTCAAATTCCTGTTCAGAAATGTCAGTGTAAAGCTGTGCTCCCCTTTTCAATTAGGGAGATGGAGAGGGTGACACAGAACTCTCCCCTACACATCTTCAGTTTCCTCTTTAGAGCTGTTCTGGAGGCTGTTTGATTTACATAACTTCTGAATCAATTAGCTTATTTCTGTACTGGGGCAGGTAATTGTAATACTGTATAAAGAGAGGAACTTAACATGGAAAGCAGAGGTGGGCAAATTCTGGCGGGCTGGATCCGGTCTGCAGGGTTAGTCACTGACAGACCCCCACCTCCATGCTTACTTGCGGTATCGGAGGATCGCAGCT
The DNA here is from genome assembly GCA_019425775.1 of Rafetus swinhoei. Taxonomy (NCBI): domain Eukaryota; kingdom Metazoa; phylum Chordata; order Testudines; family Trionychidae; genus Rafetus; species Rafetus swinhoei. Next base: position 43,239,059 of record CM033432.1, on the reverse strand, counting down.
CTCATTGGCCACAAATCAGCATTCGTGGCCAACGTAAGTGGCGGGAAGTAGCATCCTGGTCCACAACGCTTCCCACTGCTCGCATTGGCCACGAACAGCAATTTGTGACCAACCAGAGCTGCGATCCTCTGATACTTGGGGAGGTGCAGCTAAAACTAGTCGTGGCGGCCCGCCAAGGACTAACCCAGCGGGCTGCCTTTTTTTCATTGCCCACCCCCAATGCAGAGACATTCTGTAGTATTAATTCAGTTATACAAAGTACTGTGTCACTGTCCTTGGAGATCAGTAGGAAGAGTGAACCTGAACCACCTTCTGCAGCCTCTCCCCAAAGTAGATCCACACACCCCTGCAATTGTGAACTTTCATCAGTTGTTGATGGAATGAATCCCTTTCTCCTTCCTCTCCTGCAATAACAGGAGTGGAATATCTTCAGTCGCCTGAGTGGAATGTCTTACATTTGAGTCCCTACACCTTGCACAGCGGCAAAGCTGCAGAAACAACCTCTGACGCAATAGCCCGATTACTTGTACTAGCTATTGGCTGGCTGCATTACTGGGAAATGCAGCCTGCTCACTTGCCTGCACAAGTGCTTCATCGTTCGCCTGCCGTTGTCCATATCTGGTAGGCTGTCTTTGATAATTAAAGGTACTATGCCAGGCTCCCAACCCCTCACCCACGTAGCAAGAATCCAACCCTTGGCTCCTCTCCAACCGAAATGACTATGGTCTGTCTACCCTGTGCAGGGTTTGATTCCTCCCCAAGTCTTTGTCCTTGCAACTGTAACTAGGAGGGAGAAGCAAAAATAAATCCCCTTCCTCCCAGCTATCTCTTCCCCCAATAGAAGCTGTGTTCCTTAAACTTCTCTGAACCTCACAGCTGCGATGAAGTGGGGCCTCACTTTCTCTCTCCCGCCTCCTTGTTTGCATATCTGAAGACAGAATCTGGTCCCTTTCCCTTTGTGAATTCCCTGTGCTATGCCTGCCTTGCCCTACCTAAACCAAAGTGAGAATTAACCCCCCTTTTCTCCTGGCTGCTTTTTCTGCTCCATGCCTCTTAGGAGCCATGCTGGCAGAGACTAAGTGGGTGAAGGGCTTTATCCCCCACCTCCAACTCTGCTTCCATGTGCACCCTCCTGCCCATATTCTGAGACTATGGTGATAGGAGGCTTCCCCCATCCCCCGCTCTGTAACTAACTTGCTTATACCTGGAGCAGAGTTAAGCTGTATAATGAATCCCTGGGTCCTGCTTCAGCCTTGGTCTATGTAAAATGAAGGACCCCCACCCTGAGTAGTGTCCTTTGCAGCAACCCACTGCCCCTCCCTTGCAGCAGTTTTCATCTTTCCCAATCCCCCCAGCCATAAAGCACTGCTACCTTCATTTGGCCAGCCATCCCCCCCTCCGCACACACACACTTAAATGTGCAGGGCAATCATTGGCTGAGAGTCCTAAAAAGAACGATTGCCCTGCATGACCTTTGATTGCCTCTGTTCCAGGACTGGAGAGGATACTGCAGAGAAGCGACACTGGTGTCACAGTAAAACACAGTTTGTTAGAAAAAAGGGCAACAATAATCATGCTACCTGCGATTTTGAAGAGCTGGATTTGGAAATTTTTTTTTTAAAAGTCCATGAACATGGGAAGAAGTTCATTTCCCACTTTGACTACCTCTATGTGACACTTGTACAGCATCAGCATATAGTGCTCCTGCGGTATTAGTGAAATCTAAGTTGTGACATGGTCCCAAGATACTAGTTACAGGCAAAGCAAAAGCGAATTATGTTTTTTATAGGAAATTCATTCTCCAAAGTAAGGGGTACAAACTACACCATCTAATAACCCCCTCTGCTGCTAACATTTGGAACAGAATTGGTATTACAGTCTCATAAGCTCAGAAGCACTGGTCCAGAGCAAAGCAATCTGGCTTTTCCTTTCACTGCCTGCCACCAGCTGTCAGGATTCAGAAACTTACTCAAAGAGCTTGTATGAACCCAAGCAGAGCTATAAAAGCAAGGATTCAAACTGAAGGTTTGATGTGGAGGATAAGTACATGCAGTATCCTTTATTATGGAAAACCATTGAACTTGCAGAACATGATGCCACTTTTCAGTCCACAGTCCATTAATTTAACTGGTTTGGGTATATTGATTCTTTCTTTTCCCATATACAGTATATTTTTCTTCCATCCTCCCTTAACAATTGCCTTCATACTTTATCTATTGTCATTTGAGGGGTAGATATATTCATTTCACAGTTCTAGAGGCAAAGTAGTATGTTGGGGTAGGTGCTAAAAGGTAAATGTAGTGTGGGGAAAACCAAAGGGAATTTTTTAAAAAGCCACAAAAATCAATATTTTACAGTTTTATTATAAATTTTATGAAGAATCTTTAGATGTGATTTTTGCAAACTAAATGGTTCTACATAATCGTGAATGGTGTGCTGACACTTTGTCTGAAAAGTCAGTTACAATTCTTTTTACGGCGGTAATTAAATTAAATTAAATTAAATTAATTAAATTAAATAGAGCTGGCATATGCAGCAATAACTGGGTGTTAAATGTGAAGGCAGAGAGGGAATAGACACAGAGCAGTTACTGAAACAAAGAAAAATAACAATTTTGTGATTATTAATGTTGCTAGATGGATTTGATTAGACTGTTTGCACCCTCGTTGTGTTTCCTTTCAATGACTCCTCCAGAAAATAAATATGCTTGTCAGACCATTGTAAGTGTGTATTGAGTAATACTCAGAAAAATGAATTTGGCATTTACAAACCTGTCTATTCATGCTTAGAACCTGAATCTAGTGGCTATGCTCAGCCTATTAGAGAACAGAAATATACCATATGACCCATCTCCAATACAAACTCAGCTGCTTGTCAGTTTGAATATGGAATACATGCAGTGAAGTACTCACAGAAATCTACAGAAATAAAAGTGTTTGCCAAAAATATTCAGCAAATATTTCTGAACAGAAATTAGAGGAAATCATAAGTTGCTTACTGACCATATGGGGAAGGAAATAGAGGTGAAATTCTTCAAATAACTAATTTGCTCACATTAATCAGTCATCATTGCCCTTGAACCTCTCTGCTAAAGAGATTTAACAGTGAAGAGATTTATATGATGAAAGAGTAGCACAAGTATAGCAATAAACCAAAGACCTGTAAATATTTTTATAATTAACCCCTTGTGATTAACAGCTAGGGACACTTGGATAGTCATCAGCTTTTTGCATCAACATACTTTATCAGTAATAGTTTTCTGATAGACAACACTGGACAAGAAAAGAAAACAATTAAGAAAATAAATTGTTTTCTAAAATAAAATCTAAAAGCTCATTTGATTTCTTCTATAATGTTTTGTCTTCATAAGGAACGATAGATTTAATCCACAGCAGAATGGATGTTCACCTTCGTATGCTCACCTTTTGGGTCACCTTCATGCAAAACTCATCAATCTTATGCACAGTGCATTATTTCCCAACTAGAATAACTTACAGTTCTTCTCACATGTGTCTTAGGTGGCATATGTAGAAAAAATATTTTCAGGTTGGAAAATACAATTGAAACCCAGAGTCAAAGGAATTTCTGAATTAATAACAAGTATTTCCACCTTTGGATTTCTTTTCAGATACTTGTCCTGCGCTTTAGGCATAAACTATCCCTAGAAGATATGGATGAAGCTGTCTTTTGGAACCTTCAGAATCTATAGTCTGTAGAATGGTGGTGGGTGACAAACTGTGAATTAGATCTACAAAGCATTGCAGAACAAAATGTTTGATCTGGGTGCTGTGGCTGAGTGGATAATTCTAATGCCCATAAGCAAAGGATCAAAGGGAAATTCTCATAGCTGCATTTGTTATCCTCTCAAGTAAAAGTCAAATAAAAATGCAGAGCCTGACTCATCCATGTATGTTTACCAACTTCTCACAATGATGACCACTATAAGCTCCATAGAGACATGTTTATAAATTGGAGAACTGTATAACAGTGAAAAGATATGTATAAGCAGTGTACATGATCTGTGTATTGAAATCTAGTGGGATTCTAGGTAAATATGTTAATTCAGTATATGACCTGCTAAATAATAAATACAGTAAACATACTCAGTTAAGAAACCATGTTAATGTTATTAAATTCAATATTTATCCTATCCATGAAGAAAAGATTTGATATCCCCATGACTCATTAGTAGAAAAGACTCCTCCCTTTTGATACAGTTTACAAGCTCTTCTAGAGTTGTGTAAAAATATTAAAAAGACCAATGTTACTAATGGAGGGAGAACAACATTTTCAGGGTTATAAGGTAACATAACTCCCAGAAATACTGCTTTTCTAATGTGTTACTGTCTGAGATGATGTAATTCACAATCACTGTCCCAAGAGTACCTGAATTACTCAGAAGTGGAGATATATATCAGTATTCATGAACTTTAGGCATCACAATACCTATCTGTTTTGTGGTTGCTCCTTTATTAATGATCTCCATTATATTCTTTATTAACCTTCTCCATTATATTCTTGATAGTAAACAGTGGCCTAAAACACAAAAGTTTGCAATATTGCTGAGCAGTAGAAAAGCAGCAGCATGAAAAGTCTTCAGGAAGAATGTGACAATGATGGAAGAAAGTGCTAGTGAGGTACTGCATGGTTTTGTAAACAAATATGCTACTGTAAGACTAATATAGCTGGAGTGACATTCCAGGTATACGTCACTTGGAAGACATGACTCACATTCCATAGAGTTAAGTGGGACTATTTTGTCAAAAATACACATACTTTCCTGAACTAGACTGTGTTGATGTCAATGGAGTTGGCAACAGAACCCGACCTCACACACCAACTGCTGTAACAGACCTATAAATTTAGGTACTACTGCAATCCACAAATCTCCTGTTCAACTGCCTAGTCCTGTAGGTGCTTAAAATCCCTATGCACCTAACTTTTACTGTAAATATTCCTTATGTCTCTAAATTTCTGATGTTGGGGCATGTGCACTGTTAGGTGCTAGGTCCTGCCCAACAAAGAAGGCCCATTGACACCAGATGAACTGATGTAGAGCATCAGAGGACAAAAGACTTTGTTGAACGCTCTCCTACTGCCCTCATCCCCATGATTTCACATGCAAGTGGATTTCTCCCATCAGCTAAAATTGCAATTTGAAGCAGGAAGAGAATAGGAATAAAAAGCCATAATAAGGAGGAACTATAGCTCTGTGCTACTTGGATTCTTGAGAGTAAGGTTTTCTAGCCATAAGCAAAAGATCCTGTATTTAGCCTGGGTTGGCGCTGAGGGACATATAGAGCTTGCTTATTAGAGAAGCTTTTATTACCTTTTGAAACTTACAACTGTAGCTCATTTGTGTGTTCACCTGAATTAACCTTGTAAATTACTCTTATTTCCTTTTCTTAGTTAATACATCTTTAGATAGTTTATTTTAGGACTGGCTTTGAGCATGTCTTGGTGTGAAACCTAAGGTGCAATTAAAATGGGATAAGTGACGGGTCCTTTGGAACTGGGAATAACCTGAATATTGTTGTGGGTTTTTTTAATGTAAGGGGCCGTCTATCACAAAGTTGTACCTAGGCAAAAAGATGCATTAAAGTACCCCAGGAGACTGAGTGTGACTCCATGGTTAGGCTGTTGTAGTTTATGCTTGGCACTTGCTTGGTGAAAGCTTAATATATAACTCCTAGTCAATTTGTAGTTTGTGCCCAGTTTCTTAACAGCCTGCCTTGAAGTTGGCACTCACATTCTTGAGCTGCTGTACACCTTGACACAGTACACCTTGACACCTTGACACAGCAGGTAATCCTTTATTACGTTTAGCCCAGTGGGTAAGGTGCCGACTGAGGATGTGGGAGATCCCAGTCCAGTTCCCTGCCTGATGTGTAGAAGAGATTTGAACAGGGATTTCCCACCTCTCAGATGAATGCCTTAGCCACTGAACTAAGGGATATTCTGGTGTGGCTCTTTTGCATCCTGTTGAAGCTAGTGCACTTGGCATGTATCTGCATTGGGCCTGACAGAGTGAAAATGACTGTATTCCAGTGGCTGAGCATTGCAGTGCATAAATCCCTTTGTGGGGAGTTAAAAGTGTAACTCAGCTCAGTATTTATGTGCCACATGGGTGGATGATAATTGAACAGTATTTTTGGATGAAGTAGGTTTGGATGAAGTAGGTTAAGATTTTGTCACAGTTATTTTTAGTGAAAGTCACTGATAGGTCATAGGCAATAAGAAAGACATGGAAGCCCATGATCTGCCCCTGGCTTTTACTAAAAATAACTGTGACAAAATGGGTATGGGGGAGATCCAGCACTCACTGCTGCTGCAGCTCTGGGGTCCCCCAGGCACCCATGGTGGCTCAGCGATCCAGGATCCCCCCCCATCTGTGGTGGCTGAGTGCACTGGGGTTTCCCTAGGGTTGCCAGATGGTTTCAACAAAAATACCGGACACACTTGACATTACATCACAATCTACATTAAATCTTATTTAGAAAATACCAGACATTTATATTTTCTCAGTTATAGTTTCTCAATTTGTTTCCCGAACAGAAAGCTCAAATACTGGATTGTCCGACTCAAAACCAGACACCTGGCAACCCTAGGTTTCCCTAGTGGCTAGGTGCTACATGCCATGGCTGAGACCTCTGGGGCTGGCTGACAGCTCCAGCCCCACTGCTGCAGTGCTAAAGCGGAAAATGTCACAGAAGTCTCTGGAAGGCTCAGGTTCCATAACTTCCATGACATCCAGGACATAATTTTAGCCTTAGTTATAAGTGATAATTCAGAGCAAAGCCATTGGCAGATTACATTCTTTGTGTATGAATGCTAATGTGTAAAGTCCACACATGACTCAGGCAGTAGATTTAGAGCCAAATTTAGTCCTTCATTCAAGCCCTTTTGTGCCATCGGTTGGTCTAGAGCAGTACCCCTTTAAAAAAATTATAAGTACCCCCTTAAAAAAAGTATAAGTACCCCCAGTACCTACAGTTTTCAGACACACAATTTTTTTTCTACCATTGCAACACATTTGTTTAAAGAACTTAATCATAGCCGGGCAGGCAATGACATTTTTGGGTGTAAAAAGTACAAAAATAATAAAGCGCTGTAAAACTTAAAACCAAAAATCAGTTTTCTCTTAATTTCAGTTGTGTTGACGTACCCCCCAGACTTCCCTCGAGTACCCCAAGGGTACTTATACTGGTCTAGAGAAAGCGTAGTTGGTCTCCATGGTGCTAACTTGTTGGAGCAGGGGCATGCCCAGAGCACAGTTGGTTGAGAATCTTTTTTCTCAGGTGCCTTACCCTCTATTTCCCTCTTCCTTTCATTCTCACTTTTTATTTTAATTTTCATCTAAAGTATTTAATATTGTAAAGCATTGTGAGGTATAACCAGTGAAAAATGCTATCAAAATAAAAATATATTCCAGGGCAATATATTTACAATGTTTCTACAATGGAAAGGAGAAGGCCATGGGAAGGAGGATAGGCCATATGGAAAGTCAGTGTCTTTCAGTCTCCTTTTACTTGTACTAGTTCACAAGTGCACAGATCATAGAACTCATAGAATAAACCCAAATTTAAACTATTGTAAGTGGGAGACTAATTTGGCCTACTCAGTCCATCATTTTGTGTATTAGTGAACAGATACAATTTACATAATAGTTTTATCAAAATGCACCACAATATATATATTATTATTTTTGATAGCATTTTTACTGGTTATACCTCACAGCACTTTACAATATTAAATATTTTAGATGAAAATTAAAATAAAAAGTGAGAACAAAAGGAAGAGAGAAATAGAGGACAAGACACCTGAGAAAAAATATTCTGAAAAACAATTGTAAAGGTCTATGAAGCAGAGGTATAGAAAGGCAGGAGTTGCAGAAGAATATAGTATTTTATTGAAGCTGGTCAGAAAAACTTTTAGAGAGCCATTTTCCATCATTGTCACTCTGCAGTTCTTGAACAAATAGACACACACACAGACAAACTCACTCAAAGATATGGTAGATTATTTTCAGCTATTACATAAAATGCATCTTGATAGCTATGAATACCAATGAGACTCTAAGATGATTATTTACTTGTGATTTGATTAATGCACTGAAGATGAAGACTGACATGATAATGTGATTGCGTGGCTACCCAGTGTTCTTTAAAGAATAAGCTTTCTCTTCTGTAGTATTTCCTTAGGATAGGGATTTTTAAAAAACTGACCATATCTAATTAAAAAACTCTTCAGTTGTCAAACCAGGATATTTTTTCCACTTAACTTTAACAGCTTCACTACACTGGTTTTATGATGTTCTGTGGCCACCATGAATGCATGTGAGAAATCGTATTGGCTTCCTGTGATCAACAGGTTCAAAAAAAGTGTCTGAAATGGTTACACAATGAATTACATGCTGCAATTATTTATTTCATCATTTTATTTCTTGAGACATGGCCAGGCATGAAATACCCACTGCAGCTGCTGTCTAAGTGATTGGAATTATGCCCTGTTGTCTTGGATAATTCCATTAGTCTCTTCTAGCATATCCACTTCTGTAAAGGAGTCAGAGCAAGTTTTTAAAAGTTATTAGGTGGCTAAAGCATCAACTAGGGTATGTCTACACCGCAACTCTATTATGAAATAACTAGCGCTATTCTGAAATAACTTAGTCCGGTTCTACAGAGCAGGCAGTTATGTTGAAATAATGTCAAAATACTGTCAAGCTGGAGGACTTTTTATTCCAACACCTTAACCCTCATTGTACGAGGAATAAGGGAAGTCAGAGGAAGAGTGCTCTATTTTGACATAAGTGCTTTGTAGACGCTTCCTATTTCAAAATAAGCTATTTCGAAATAAGATACGCAATTGATGTAGCTCAATTTGCATAGTTTATTTTGAGTTAAGACCTGCAGTGTACATGCACTAATAGGTGCCTGATAGGATTTTCATAATTACCTAAGCACCTAATTCCCATTGAAATAATACAGGAGTTAGGCCCAGATGCTTTTGAAAATTCCACTAACCTACATTTTAGATGTCTAAATATCCATGAAAATCTGGCCCTAGTCCCTTTAATTTGTCAGTGTAATGAAATGAGTGTATTAGATGATGTTGGGATTTGTACAGACTATATAATATATGCCATCTAATGTAGTGAAGTGTAGGTGGGTGGCTGTGACATTCTCCATTCTCCACAGTCTGTCCCATAGAACAGCAATGCTCCCTTAACTCTATAGAGTAGGGTGCCTTTTGCACTGCTTTGCCGTCAAAACACTTAATGTGGGCCTGTTCACACAGCCTTCAGTATGAAAATTCACTCCTAGCTAAACCCAGGAACACTCCAACTTGTCATTCTTGAACTACATACCTGCAAATTGTACCTGCAAATTCTTAGTCCCAGGCTTGTTCCCCAGAAATATGTGTGTTGTATTCTCTAGCACACTACTGAACAATGCAAGCTCACAGAAAGTCCACCATTTTATCATGTACTCCAGCCTTGTTATCACAAATAGAGTTTCCCACACATTGTAATCCAAACAGACTGGATAAGATAAAACAGTAAGATAGGTTTATTGACTACGGAAAGTGATAATACATAAAAGTCAGAATTGGTTTTTAAAAAGAGTTATGTGCAAACTAATTCCTAACTTAACAAGCTAAGGAAATGTAAAAACTTGAGAGATAAGAACATAAGAATGGCTGTACTGGGTCAGACCTATGGTCCATCTAGCCCACTATCCTGTCTGCCAACAGTGGCCAGTACCAGATGCCCCAGAGGAAGGGAACACAACAGGTAATTCTCACATGATCCCTCCCCTGTCACCCATTTCCAGACAAACAGAGGCTAGGGACACCATTCCTACCTATCCTGGCTAATAGCCATTGATGGACCTAACCTCCAAGAATCTATCTGGCTCTTTTTTGAACCCTGTTAAAGTTCTAGCCTTCACCACATCCTCTGGCAAGGAGTTCCAGAGATTGATATCATAACCAGAGAGATGGGAGGAGAGGTGAAATGGAGGGCACTGTCTCTTTCTTTCCCACTTATACCATCCTCATCTCTTTTGAGGATTTACCTCCATCTGAGAACAGGCAACAAGCAATCTCTTGCAATTGTGAGGGTTGAACTGTCTGTGTGCTGAATTGTAAATGTAGTCTGTACACTTGTTCCTGAAGAATGGCTGCTTAAAGCAATGGTAGCTGTTTTACACTTGCTGGGGTAATAGTGTATCTTTGTCTCTGAAAAACCAGTTTGTGCCTGCTTGTCTTGACTAATATAACAATGATACATAGCAGAATGTAGTAACTCCTCGTATAATATTGATACACATCTTTTAATAAGATAATAACATTCAGCAGAGTATGATTTTTCAAATGATATCTCATAAGGCATACTTTTACAGAATTTATCTTAGTTTTGTAAAAATGGTATTAGTATCTAGGATTAGTATCTAGGATTATTCTAGCAGTGGGTGGGTGAGATTCTGTGGCCTGCATTGTGCAGGGGGTCAGACTAGATGATCAAAATGGTCCCTTCTGGCCTTAAAGTCTATGAGTATACAATGACTGTGATGCTTGCCCAAGGAGTAGCATGTAAGTAGTCCTCAATGAGAGTGAGTAGGTGTTACTTGAGTTCTGCACAGAGTGTCACATGTCATAACAGAAAACATTAAAAATAACATTAGCAATAAGTATTAGTTACTGATAGAGTCCAGAGTCTAAAAAGCGCTAATGTGAAAAAAACAAAGAAAAATGTGGTGTCTTTAGTTTTTTTGGAAATGTAAGAAACATTCATATTGTGCTAAACTGCTATACAATTCTTTTGACCAAATTCTGTGCAAGCCCATTAACTTAAGTGAGCCCATTTGACCTTTCTACTTTGTTCATCTTTGTCTAGCACAATATCAAGTCTGTAGTTCTAGAAGGCCTCCTCCGCTGTGACACAATTTTAAGTTGAGAGCATGAGTGTGAGGCATGCTGGGCACCATTTTGATTTCGTGGTTGTTTTATACTGGTATAACTTCATTGTTCTCAGTGGAGTTACTCTGACTTTGTACTGGTATGAGAGCGGAACGAGGAACGCAAAATATACAGACTGTTAACATGTATACTTTGACCTCCAGTTCAAATTTAGGATCAGAGCTGCTTCTATTCTTGTTAGTGAAAAAGCAGACAATTACTTAAGGCCATGGTTTCTTTAAACTGTGATTTTTAATACCTTAAGGCTACGTCTACACTGCGCATGGTTGGGTAAGAAGATATGCAAATGAGGCGCGGCAATGAATATCGCCATGACTCATTTGCGTGCCTAATGAGCCGCCATTTTTGCGGAAGGGGCTTTTGCGCAAGAAGGAGCTATCTACACCGTTCCTTCTTGCATAAAAAATCCCCTCTTGCGCAGGAGCCGTTCTTCCTGAAAATAAGTGGCAAAACATCCCCTGCGCAAGAGAGGTTTTTTGCACAAGAAGGAGCAGTGTAGACAGCTCCTTCTTGCGCAAAAACCCCTTCCACAAAATGGCGGCTCATTAGGTATTCAAATGAGCTGCGGCGATATTCATCGCTGAGCCTCATTTGCATATCTTCTTGCGCAACGATGCGCAGTGTAGACGTAGCCTAAGAGTAAACAAATAAAACATTGAATGGTCTATACATTTCACTATAGACATGTGATGTTGTCCTGAAGTGCCCAATACTGATCATTGTCAGACACAGGGTAGTAGACTAAGTAGAATCTTCTACTGATTCAGCACAGTGATTTAATCTTGTGTTCCTGTATAATTGTCTGATTGTTCAGTCAATTGAGCAGCATGTTCACAGGTTGTTATAATATACATATTCAAGAGTTCCCCCAGTGTGTTTGTCTTTATCATTTTAAAAGGTCCTTGTCCTTTGTTTGGATATAGCAAGGTATTTCATTAGTCCCAGATAACAGCAAAAGGAGATACCTGTGGGGAGCCCTCAAAAGCTCTGAGGTTGGTGTTATGTGTTGACAGTGTCTCATATCCAGACACATCAATCATTTTCTTTTATGTAACGCGACAGACACATGTAGGTATGATGCCTCCCAATCAGTTCAGGAACCTTGAAATGCTGCTTTTCCTTGAAGGGGCAGACTGAATAATCCTATTTGTTGTTGCTGTTTGTTCAATAGAGTTTTCAGTTTTCCAATTTATTTACTTTCAATTTTAGTTTTAGTTCATTTAACCTTCAGAAAACATTTATGCTCTATAACGCTCTGGAAAGGAAGGCTTGGTGGCATGCTGCTTTGTTTAGCTCTTGCTCTTTGGCGGTGATGTCTGCAATAATAAATGGATCCATTTGAAATGGAAGTGATTAAGCTCTTGTTGAAATGTCTTCTGGAACAAAATATTAGCTTTTCTCTCAAAGGGCAGATATTGCTACATTTAACCCAACCAGAGACAAAGTTGTTACCATTTAAACATCACTTACTTCCTGCTTGCCTCAGGGAAATGGGGACAACATCTGCATTCAGGTGTTTCACTTTCTTAAAATACGAAAACACTGATCTGTACAGGCTTTAAAATGGCAAGTTATGGCTGAACCTGTTTCATTTGTAAAAACACATTGTTACTCTCCTCATTTATTGTGAGTTATGCCTTTGAACTTGACAATCTGAAAGATTTCATGAAGGGACCAGGGTGCTAGGAATGCAGTGCGGTTTCCAGCATAGACTTTCTTACCTGGAGACCCATTTCACACGTGTATTTGTGATAAAAGTGAAAATGAGTGTGGTGGTCTCATTTTTATCCCTGGTCCTCTCACAAATGATCACACAAAATTTGGCATGACTGGCAGTCATTTCTCAAAAGAAGTGGAAGTATGCAACAAGAGCAGGATTTTGGGTGCGTAAGGGGTGCAGCAGTGAAGGGGCTGCCTTCACCAGCCAGGTGTGAGAGGAATGCATGGAATGCAAGCACTTTCCCCTCACTCCCTTAGCATCCAAAGTATGGGATGAAAAGCTAGTTATGTCCCAGAGCGCATGGCTGCTGCCTCCCCTACACACCCTAAATGGCGCCCTTGATATGCAAAAGCTGAAGGCACTGCTGTTCAGGGAAGAGATAGATTGGCATACAGAATAGGTTCTCGTTTGAAATAGCAATAGTCCCTAGGGACTGAGGAAATACAATTTATAATAATATATAATAAAGTTTGGGTTAGGCCGGTGCTAATAATTCATCAACACTCTGAGCAACGAATTCTTTCCTAGTTTAAAGAAAAAGGGATGTCTAGAATAATCATGGTGAGAGACCACAACCACTCTTTAGCACTTCTGTAAAACTTTATATTTGAAAGGCTATACTAACATTAACAAGCTATTCTGATGTATGACTTAACTAATATAAAGATGCACAACCCATTGAATTTTCAGTTTGTTCCATCCCTTTAAAGTACGTTTTTAAGAAGAATTTGTTTCAAATGTGTTACACATGTATACCGTTTGATATTTGTCAGCATTGGTTCGACTTTTGTTCATTTCAGTAAGAGGCCTCCTCTTTGACGAGTGTGTGTTGTGATATAACCACAGAGTTCCAGGCTAAATCTCATAGCATGGTGTCAAACAATGTACCCATGAAAATGTTAACATTGCTCTTTTCTAGCCTACAGTGCAGTACTGCCAGTAGAATTCCAGGTATTGGAAATAACATGGATAACAAAATAATTTATTCTGCATAAAAATAGCTGCAGGACAAAGGGTTCTAAAGATCTTCTTTCTTTTATCATTCAGATTTGTGATAAAGAATGGCACTACTACGTCGTCAATGTTGAGTTTCCTGTGGTTACTTTATATATGGACGGCACGACATATGAGCCTTACCTTGTGACAAATGATTGGCCTATTCATCCATCACATATAGACATGCAGCTAACGGTTGGTGCTTGTTGGCAAGGTAACACAATCAAGGGTGCATAAACTGAAATTATTTAAATCCCCATTTAAAGAGTGTTTTTCTTCCATCTGCCTCATGTAAAGTGCACCAGTAATATATATATTTTTACAGAACTGAGGGGTGATGGTGGCTGATTGTGCTTCCACTCACACTGGTATAAAACAGAACTAACCCCACTGAAATCAATGAAGTTCCACGATGGTAAAACTAGTGAAATTGAGAGCAGAAGCAGGTCTTATATACCTGTCATCCATGTACCTGGTTTGCATTGTGCATGAGCTGAGATGAGACTAATCTTCATTATCTTTTGTCTTGAGTAGGCTAACCTCTTTGGTTTTGGTCTCCAGCCTCAAGCCCATACAAATATTGCTTGTGTCCTCAAAATCCTACACATCTTCTCCTGCTTATATATTAGCCTTACTTGCCTCCTGCTCCCCTTGTTAAGCTGTGTGTTCATCCCAGTACTCCTTTCTGTCCTTATGCCACTAGTACTTCTACCTCTTATTTCACATTTTCTCATGCATTGGGGACTTTCTCCATCTGATCTCCTCCAAAGTTCCCTCTTTCATCTAGATTTCCATCTGATGCAATCTACTGATGCACAGGAACCTAACTATAAAAAAACAAAAAAACAAAACCAGCCTCCTGATATGAAATACAACAATATGTACACTTTGCTCAACATAGGGAAAAATTTGTTTCCGAGGGTTGTATTCCCTTTCTGTTGTTTAATGTTTTCTCTCTCAGTTACTCAGGGTTTTGAACCTAAAACAATGGTAAAGTAACTGGTGGGGTTTTGTTCTTTTTTTTTAGCTGATGTAAGAAGTAAATCAGCAGGGACACAGTTAATAAATAATACAACTTAGAGTGCTTTTTACCTAAAACTACATTTTTTATTATCCTTTAAGTGTATATGTGTTTAATATGTGTGTGAATGTATGCATGTATGCTATAGCAATAGCATAGGAAAAGATCCTGAAGAAAAGCTTTTTTTGGACTCCTCAATGTGTATTTTTTGGCTTAATCTTTATAGTTGATTTTTTATAAAACACATATTTTATGGTAGTTTTTATGGGTTATTATAGTAACTCTTAACGGGTTACCATTTTTTAATTATAGGCACTTACATATTATTTTTATTATTAAACATTTTTAGTATTTTCAACAATAAAATGTGTATATCAAGGGCATTTAAAACTAAGATCAGCTTTTTAAACTTTTTTTATGGTGTATTAACTTTTAATTTTTTTATTTCAGTTAGTAAAACTGCAATCATGTAGCTCTTTGGTTTTACCTTAAAGAGCCCTAAAATTATTTCTAGCTATTTGATATTTAGTTTTTAGCTAGCAATGCTAACACACAAAATGACTGACTGCAGTAATGTGAAATTATGGGTCAGTGTTCCCACGTCTTTTTATATCCACCTTACCAGTTTGGTCTGTTGTTATTTACTATGTGTTTTTAGTAAAATTTGGAACCACTCAGATGTCTCAGAGTGATTCAGTTTTTTTCTAAGATACAGCCTTTCGATTGGGGTGGGCAAACGTTTTATCCAGAGAGTATGACAAATATTGGGGTTGGCATGAGGGGGAGGGAGAGGGCTCTGGCTGGGCGTATGGGCTCTGGGGTGGGGCTGGAGATAAGGGGTTTGGGGCAGGGCCGGCCTTAGGCTGATTCGTCCGATTGCCCCGAATCTGGCCCCGTGCCTAAAGGGGCCCCGCGCCCTGAACCCGGAAGCATGGGCGGCGAGTTATATGGGCTCGTGGTGCCCATGCTCCAATATTCAGAGCCGGGGGCCCTATTCCACCAATATGTGAAGCTGGGTCTCTCCCCCGGCCTTGCCTGGCCCAAGCCTGTCCCTGCCGTGTGCATTTTTAAGTCTGGCTCCCCCTCGCCGGCGTGCGCTGCTGGCTGCTGCTACCATGCGCGGCGTTGCCAAGTAAGCGGGGATTCGCCCGTGCGTGACATGACGTCACGGCCCGGGACTTTAAAACTGCTCGGCGCCGCGTTGCGCTACTCGGCCTAGCTCCAGGTTCGGAGTCCGGGGACTTCTGGGGCCGGAGCGCAGACTCCGGCCCCGCAAAGTGGAAGGCAGAAGGGAAGGGAAGGGAAGGGAAGGGAAGGGAAGGGAAGGGAAGGGAAGGGCCTTGTGTGGAGGGGGAGGGGGAAAATAGGAGAAGGCGTGGGAGAGGAAGGGGCTTGTGCGGCGGGGGAGAGGAAGGGGGAAGAAAGGGGAAGGCAGCAAGGGACAGTGTGGAGGAGAGACAAATGCCAGGGAGCCAAGTGCAGACAATGAGGAAAAGGGCAGGAGGGGAGGTGTCAGTGGGAGAGGGGACGGGGTGATGCTGCGAGAGGAGAGGGTAAGGGCATTGGGGGCTAGAGGGGGAGGGAGAGGTGCCGGGAGAAGGCTTGAAAGAAGGGGTGGGCATGAGGAAGGTGGGGATGGAGCAAGTCATGTGTGAGGGCATAGAGGGGCATGAGGGGAACTGGGGCAGAGGGTGGTGAGGGGTGGGCATCAGGAAAAAGAGGGCAAAGGGGCAGGGGCAGTGAGAAGGGGAGGCACCAGGAGGGTGCAGGGCTAAGGAAGGTGCAGGTGCCAGGGATTCTAGGGGTGAAGCAGAAGGGCAGATACCTGCAGGAGGGACCAGCACCAGAGGAGAGAGGCAGGGCAGGTGTAGAGGAGGTGTTAGAAGAGGGGATGAGGAGGGTAGTTCGAATGATCAGAGGGGGCTACTGGAGGAGTGGGCACAGGGGCAGAGAAGGGCTGGTGGAGGGCAGGTCAGGAGGGCTGAGGGCAGTGAGAAGGGCAGGAGTCAGGACAGCAGAGGAGGGTGAGGAGTTGGGGGCAGCAGGCACCAGGGGAGCTGATGGAGCAAGGGGAGGAGACATGGCAGCAGAGAGAAAAGGTAAAGGTTTATAAAATATTTATTAATAACTTGGGTGCCATAGTGGCACATCCAAACAAGCCACATGCACTCAGTACTGGTGCACAACACAAAATTCATTCTGCTCATGGGAGGAAACTTAGGCTATGTCTACACTTGCAGCTTCTTGTGCAAGAACATCTCGCGCAAGGGTTCTTGTGCATAAAATCTTGCGCAAGAACATGTCCACACTGCCATGTGCGAGCTGTGCTTTTGCGCAAGAGCATCCATGGCAGTGTGGACACTCTCTTGCGCAATAAAGCTCCGATGGCCATTTCAGCCATAGGGATTTCTTGCTCAAGAAATCCCTGCCGAGCATCCACACTGCCCTCTTGCGCAAGAGAGCTTACACCTGTTAGAAAGAGCGTAGCTCTTGCACAAGACGTCCTCTCTTACCACACCGTACTGTAAATGCTCTTGCGCAAGAGCAGGCGGGCAGTGTGGATGCTCTGTGGGTTCTTGCGCAAGAACGGCTGTACTTGCGCCAGAAGCCGCTAGTGTAGACATAGCCTTAGAGGGAACACTTCCCCCAGCCTCTCTGCCCCCAAGTTAATGTCACACACATTGGGTTAATGCAATTGTAGGATAGTTGCATGAGGGGGGTTTGGTGGGGGCCAAACTAATCCCTGTTGGTAGGAGGATGGTGGGAAAAGTCCTTCAAGAGGGGTGACATGACACCTTTTACTTCTGGTCATGTGTCCATCTTGCCCCGAGCGTGTTACCTCCAGAGGCCTGGTTAATGGGGGTCAGGTGGTGTGGTTAATGGGGGTCAGGGGATGTGGCTAATGGGGAACCACCAAAAATTATACAAACCTGCCAATCCTTGCCCGGAAGTGTGCCGGGCGCGCTGCGGAAGGGGGCGTCGGCCCCAGAGGAGGAGTGCAGAGGCTGCCTGCACCGCAGGAGGTGTGAGTTGAGCACAGGGTTTCCCTGCTCCGCGGGGGGCGGGGTGTTAGCTACCTCTGGGGCTTTGCGGGGGAGGTAGCTGGGGATTTTTTGTGTGCGGAATTTTTTTTTTTTTGCCCAACCAAAAAAATTTCTGGGCCCTCTGTTGAAACTTTTGTGTGCAGTGTGTGGTTTTTTTTTTTTTTGCTCAACCAAAATTGCTGTGGGGCCCCGTCAAAATTGTTCGAATTGGGCCCCGCACTTCCTAAAGCCAGCCTTGGTTTGGGGTGCAGGAGGTGGAAGAGGGATCAAGGAGTTTGGTGGGTGGGAATGGAATTAGGGCGGTGGCAGAGGGCTGGGTGTGGGGCAGGAAGGCAGGACTCCGGTGAGCAGGCTCCACGTGGCGCTTACATCAAGCAGCTCCCAGCAACAGCAGCACGGCAGGTGGCTCTGCGCAGTACCCCAGCCACATGTACCACTACCGCAGCTCCAGTTGGCTGTGGTACCCAGTCAGTGAGAGCTCTGGGGTGGCATGTGGGGTGCGGGAAGTGTGTGGAGCTCTCTGGCTGCCCCTATGCATAGGAGCTGGAGGAGGGAATGTCACTGCTTCTGGGAGTCTCCTGTGAAGAACAGGGTAAGCCCCGTCCCTGCTCCTCAGCAGGAGTTTGAGGACCAAATTAAAATGGCTAATGGATTGATGCAGCCCAAGGGCCATAGTTTGCCCACCCCTGCATCCCCTTGGGGCAATATCTATGTTTATACTTATAGTGCCATGCACAAGATCATAATTATAGTCAAGAATTTATGTATTGCATATTGATCAGATAAATATTGTGATAAACAATTAATGATTACAAGGCCCAATCCTGTACACCTGATCCTGGACAGAGGTCCTTTAGAACTGGGGTCAGGATTATAGTACTGTACTCAGTTTTATACCTCCTGGTATTTGAGAATGCAGTTCTTTCTTTCCCCTCACACTCATGTAGTTCATGTATTTGTTTATTTCTATTAACATTAACTAACACATAATTGATTTTTTACACATTTATTCTTATTCTTATTTTTTCTAGATAGGAAAATGTGGTGACAAATCTATCAAGGTTTTCAGAAATTAGAGCCTCTATTCAGCTGATGATCTGGTAGGATAATTGCTCAGCTTAAATGAGGTTTATTTTAGTTCAAACTGATTTCTATTTCTTCTGTAGTCTTTATACAGTATTTCTGAAGCAAAATGTAATTGTCAACAAACACAGCTAATTTTATTTTAAATTAACTCAATTTCCTTCCATTCTTTACTAGGGGGTGTGGAATCAGCAAAGATCCAGTAAATGTAGGGTTTTTGAAATAAGTATCAGCAATAAAGAATGATGTTGCATTTCCAAATACTTCCAGTATCCTTGATGAAGAAACTTTTTTTGGATGTTTGCTGACATCAGCAAGAAATCTTAGATCCTTCTTACCAACACTATTTAATATGTTTTTCTGCATCCAATTAAATACTTCCATCCTTTTTCAGTTATCTTTTCTCATTTAGTTTCTACAACTATTTTGTTCTTTCCCTAAAATTCCATCCTTTGTGCTCAACCGTATACACATTTGAACAGCTCTTGAAAAGGAAATCCTGTTTTATCCACAGAAGAGATATTGCATGAGCAGCAAGCTTGAAGGAATCTTTGCATACCTACAGCCATGTGCTGCAACCTAGTTCCTGTCTGGCCATCTGTGACAATGATTGGTCAGTCTCCTGCCCTTGACCCCTTATCGGAGCCCTGGTCTACACTAGGGAATTATTTCAAAATAACTACCCTTATTTCAAAATAACAAGCGGAGCATCCACACTACCAAGTCCATTATTTCAAAACAACGGGCTGGTTATTTCGAAATAGTAACTCAGGCTTTTCATGAGGAATGATGCTTATTTCTAAATAGCTATTTCGGGAGTTATTATTTCAAAATAAATTATTGTCTACTTGTGTAGACATGCCCTGAGATTGCTCTTAAGGGTGAGAATTAAAGTGTATTGTAGTTGTGGATTTGTGATGGAGACATTTGTCCAACCCTTCAACAGCTCTGTTGAGACCACAACGTTATTTCACGTACATTAAACCGCCACACAGACAGCAAGGGGTTACAATTTTCAGTCATTTCTGTCTTGGACTGGATTTTATCCAGTGACTTGTGGAGCTTGTTGGCTCAGTGAATTGTAAGTGGAATAAAGAACCATTCCATTTCCCATTGACAATGTTCATCCTTTTGTTCAGTGAAGCACCTGTTAATATTATAAAGTCAACTGCTGCTTCTACCACATTTGCTAGTGTTCACCAATTCTGTGAATGGGCTAAGAATAATCCATATATACAAATAACAAAAATGCTTGACCTCTAAATGGTGCTTTTCATTTTCAAAGCATTTGCAAAACATAGTCTTATAGCCATGGGTGATGTGCTTAAGATCAGATGAAAAAAGGCAGAGAGGTTGGTGCCTTGCTAAAAGCCACACAAGAGAATCTCTTGCAAGGCAAAAATTCCTGACTCCCTAGTCGAGGGTTCAGACCACAAGACGGTACTTTTCTTTCATTTGGCAGTATAGCAGAATAGTCTGTGGACTAAATTGCACTCAATTTCCCCCTTCCCTTCCTTTTTTTCCCCTTCCTGTTGTTATAGTACTTAGCAGTGTCAGAAGTCAAATCGTAATCTCTTGCCTCAAAAAGTATCAATTACTCATCCTTGTTTGCTTTGCCTTTTGTAATGGCTGTTGTCTTAAAGCTCTGTATGCATAGTGTATATTCATCAAAGTCAAATTATTTATAAAAGGTCCAACACAGAATAATATGAAGAAAATAAATGTAGTCCTTTCTCTTACAATACAGGCTGCTGTTTGCTAAGCACCATAACCGAAATGTATCCATACTTTTATGAAAGGACAGCAATTTAAAACTTGAGGATAAGGAGAAGAAAAATTACAGTTGATGAGCATAATGAAAATCAAGGACAAAAGTTTTAATTTAACATGTTAGCATTAACTGGAACATCTGTTTCTTATATCGATTATTTGACCTTTTCTATGTGATAGATTTCCCAAATAACAGCAAAACCAGGCAGTTTCTTTTAATGATCTATTTTGGAAATACAGTCCATGTTGAGCTTGCTTAAAATTGAACCCCCAACTTAGTTGCTAATCTTGTCCTTCCTCAAGGTGCATCTTATGGGACACAGTGGTAGGTGTATCCCTAGGAATCCATAGAGGTCTTCCAGGAAGAAGATATTTGTCTAGTATTACAACAGGTCACAGAAAAAAGCACTAGCGAAGTGAGGGCAAACTAAATTTTCATACACACAATGACTTGTAAATAGTGCTTTGTATACATACACTGAAATGTAAGTGCAGTATTTATATTGTAATTGATTTATTTAAAATTATACAATAAAAATGAGAAATTTGACATTTTTTCCAGTAATACTGTGGCTGTGACACTTTTCTATTTTTTATGTCTGATTTTGTTAGCAAGTCGTTTTGAAATAAGGTAAAACTTGTGACACACAAGACAAATCAGACTCCTGAAAGTGGTACAGCAGTCTGAAAAGTTTGAGAGCCATTGAGGTAGGAGATTCAGACAATGAGAATTTTGCTCTTTGTTATAAATATTTCCTGCTAATAACATTTTAGTTTCACAGTAATTCTTTGCTCCTGTTTTTATGGCATTATGTATCACCTCCATCCTAAGGCGCTGGGGAGTTATTTGTCTTTAAGAACAGTCACAGAATCTTTCTTTAGATGAAATGCCAGTGTTCCATTCTGGATTTCTCTTGAGTATTGTATCAAAAGCAGCTGTAGATCTTCTAAATGTATGCTCTCTTTGACTTACCATATGATAAAGTTAAGCTTGAGATTTTGACATGTCAGCTGGCCTATCTGCACCAACTAGGTTGTTCTAGATTAAATTTACAGAATTTATATTCCTTTAGACCTGCATGGGGATGGAAGATACGGATGGCCATCCATCATGGGCCTAATTGTGAGTCTCATTTTATACAAGGTTCACAGTAACAAAACTCCACTGACATCAGATAAATTAATCCTGATTTACTAGAGTAGTGGTGGGCACCACATGTAGCCCACTGGGGCACCACCTGTGGCCCACGGCCCCCCGGCTGTCTCCCTATGCCACGTGCCTCTTGCGCACTGTGGCACCAGAGCTCCGCACTTCCTATGCCTCCCGCAATCCTCCCAGCACTTTCAGAGGAGCAGTGTATTTACGCTCCATCTCCTTTCTTCCTTCTCCCTCCCAGAGCTGAAATGCCATGAAACAGTTGGGAGGGAAGGGGAGGAGTCGAGTCGGAGCATGAATCAGGTGAAGGAGGGAGAATTTCATTAGATTTTGCCTTCCAGTGGGGAAATTATAGTAGAATTGTAATTTTAATAATGCTTTAAAGAGTTAGCACTTAGGTAGGGTTCTTTTTCCTCAGTATTTCACTTTCTTGTTTGCTTTTCACTTTCTTAATCAGATTCACAAATCGTTTGCAAAGTACATCATCCAAATTTCATTTTTATTGTTGCTAAAGTGGTGGAAACCTGAAGTGCTCTGTTTGAGGTCCTGACAAATGTAGTTGGGTTTCTAAGGATTTGATCTAGTTTCTACTGAAAATTTTACCTGAATCCTTCTGAACATTTGCATAAGAACATAAGAACAGCCATAAGAGGGTCAGACCAAAGCCTCATCTAGCCCAGTGTCCTGTCTGCCAACAGTGGCTAACACCTGATGCCCCAGAGGGAGGGATCAAAACAGATAATGCTCATGTGATCCCTTCCTTGTCACCCACCTCCAGAAAAAGAGAGGGTAGGGACACCATTCCAACCAATCCTGGCTAATAGCCATTGATGGACCTAACCTTTATGAATCTATCTAGCTCTTTTTTGAACCCTGTTAAAGTTCTAGCCTTCAAAGTATCCTCTGGCAAGGAGTTCCAAAGGTTGACTGTGCGCTGAGTGAAGAAAAACTCCCTTTTATTTGTTTTAAATCTGCTGCCTATTAGTTTCATTTGTTGACCCCTAGTTCTAATATTGTGGGAATAAGTAAATAATAGAGCTGTCAAGCAATTAAAAAAATTAATCACATTTAATCGCACGATTAATTGCGTGCACTGCCCCTTTGAAATGCGCTGTGGAAGCCTGGGATCAGCTGGAGTCCTCAGCTGACCCCAGGCTCAGTATAGCTGCCCCTTTGAAATGCAGCAGCGGCGCTTCAGAGGGGCAGTGCAAGGCAGAGCCCGGGATCAATTCTCATAATCTCATCATCATTAATGATATACATATGTGCATAGAGAAATGACTTTTTGCAGACCTTTCCCCTGATATATCACAAGGGCATGCTTTATATGTCACAGTTAGATACAGATGAGGAATAAGGGGGTTACAAGGTGTTCCCCCAGGGCATAGAGTGTCACAAATTGTAATGATTATTAGGATAAAATATGCAAGCCAAACTTAACTGAATGTAAGTAAAAATGATGTCTAAAATTCAAAATAAATCACAGAAGCAATAGAGGGTGTAGTGTCTGGAGGAAGATTCATTTTTTTAAAAAGTTAGTGATATTAATGTGGCTTTATTTCTGAAGACTGCGGATGCAATTTCTTGTGCGGTGCAAGCTCTTGAGGATGTGTCATATTTGGGGTTTTGTAAATTGGAAATTTAGTCCTACTTCTATTGATGTGTTAGCAAAGAATGTGGGGTTTATGGCTGATGAGTCATCCCACCAATCATTTTCTACTCATGAGCTTGCAGTGGTAGTGCTTCTATAAAAATAACAATTACTTTGTACTAATACAGTCTCCTCCATGCAAGGCTCTCCAAACACTTTACAAACATCAGTGAATTAAGCCTCATGATACCCTTCCATAGCAGACAATTATAATTTGCCCAACTTTATATATGGTAGAGTTGTGGCACTGAGAGAATAAGCTATTTGTCCAAGGTCACAAAGCAAATCTGCATCACAGCAGGAAACAGAACCAGATTGCCTGATTCCCAGCCCTGGTCTTTAACAACAAGGTCATTCTTCTTCTTTCCCTCCTTTCAGGTTCTGCAATTGCTGCTTCTTGTTCCAAAGCAGTCCAAACAAATGAGGGTAGATTGTCCTGTAGTTACATTTTCTAGCATTCTGCCCTGATAGGAAGTTTCTTGTGAGTGAGCCCATTATATTGTGATTCAGTTTATCTGTGGATGTTGTCAATGAACCCTTTTGCAGAGTGAGAAATTGCTTCCATTAAATAAAGGTTTATAGGTTCTCACTTTGATCCCCTCATTGCCAGCAATCATTCTGTGGCAAAGCCAGTTAGAAAACTGAGTAAGTTATAAAACTTAGTAATCTAATCAGGCATTGTAGGAAAGACCGAACTTCAGTCAAGTTTCTTTGAAAAGATAAGGTCCCAATTTCATGCTCTTCTCAGGAATTGATTGTTTCTTTATGAATCGTTCCACACCTCTTGTCAGTAAAGTGGTGACACAAGTTAATTACTGTCACAAGGTTATACTGTAGTTTATCATAGCTGAAAGTCATTATTTCCAATACAGCAACCTATTCTGGTATCTTGGAATCCAGGGTGAGAGATGAGGTAATTAACTTGCGTTGACTGCACTGTACATTTTAAGGACTGCAAATTTTTTAGGACAATCCTGTCACCAAGCAAATTATGTACGCATAAATACAATAGAAAGCCCTGACAGAAGTAATTCTGGCTCTTTTGTTTTGTGTTGTGTTATTTCTTCAATTCCCTTCAGTCCACATGAACACTTGAACTGTTATAGAATCATTTTGTGGAATAATTTCACCTTCCATGAAGTCCAATTGACATAACAATCACCAAAATGTATACGGAGTATGAGAACTGATTTCTAATTACACAAGTTGGTGACAGTGTGTTAGAAGCACAGAAATATAAGGCAGACTTAAAAACCCTGAGAGAAGGGAGTCAAAGCTGCCTGCATTTCTCAGGATTGCCTAGTATTTTTGAGATGCCAATGGCTTGTGGAGCCAGCTTCTAGTCCCCTACTCAGCAGCCCCAGCATACAACGCATTCCTTCTTTCCCCATCCTGATGGATAATGTCTTGCATGGTAGTGACAGCTGATGCAAGTTAGAAGTGGTGGCAGGGTAGAGCTGAAGAACGAATCAGTGCCATTAACTCTTCTTTTTCCCTTTTGTACCAAGCAGATTTCAGATGCAGCAGAGAGTCCTGCCATGAATATAAGTGCACAGGTGCATTTGCTACTGTCATAGGGGAGTCTCAACATTTTTCTTTTGTGTTGCTCAACTTCCATCACATTAGCACTGGACAAGATGCAGAAAAATGCAGTACATTAAGCCTCTCTTCATAAATCTTTGTTATCATCACATATGCAGCCAAAATCACATCAGCACGTGCAGTTTATTTAAGTGTGGGTATTTTCTCTCAGAGCTGAATTCATGTTTAATGGTTCAGTGTGGCCTCTTGCCTCTTATTTAATTGTATTTTCTCTACTGGGCATGTGCACAAGGCTCTGGGATATTACTCCAGGTGTAGGCTTAAAAAACAGTGGTTCGGTGCATAGTATTTAATGTGAATTTAGATTTACATTGAGAAACCGAATACAAACATTAGAAATTGTGCCAGTTTTTATTGGTTGCATCATTTCCCCTGTCCACAGTACTTTAAAAAGGTAAGCTGCAACATGAGCAGGTTGCAGAGTATCTTATTTGGAAGAACGTTGTCTTCCTGAAAGGGCAATGGTGGAAACAGACCTTTATTCAGTGCATCTCATATATGGCAGATAGACATGTTGGAATTTGTTTAGCTTACAGCAGGTAGCCTGTAGGTGTTCTATGGACCTTGTTCAATAATGCTATAAGACTAGAAGCTGACCCCACACCAAGGATGGGTTGAAATGGTAGCGTGATGTTCATTAAATTAGCTCCTGTGCTGAGTGACATGGCACAGTCTGCTTTGTGATGACTGAGAGATCTGGGTGATAAATTGAACTGCTTGGGAACCAGGTCCCCTCATTGGGCCTGGGCACATTGTACGTTCCCTTTTTTCCTGTTTAGTATGAGACTCTGTTTATTAGCCCCCTAAATGCCTTCACAGATACACCCATTGTTGACACAATAGTCAACAGTCAGTTCTCTCACCCTCACGTTAAACCTCAAAACCCCAGTCCATAATCTGAAAGCTTTGCAGTGGATTTGCTAGAATCATCCCTGTCAGGGCCACCAATTGCCATTCCTTAGTTCTGATCTCTTTGTAGACAGAATTGGATGCTTCTCAAAGCTGCTGCTGTTCTGTTTCCCCATCAGGTGTTCCACCATCAACTAGCTGCTGAGTTGTCTTATTTCTGTTTTCTTAACTTCCCTATTGTTTAAAAGCCCCCTAAAATATTACAAAGTTTGCTTGGGCTCTGCTGGTGCATCAGTGCTTTGACTCACAATTATATTTTTTATGAGGCAAGTTGTTTTGTCTTGTCTCTTGACCTATACATTAGTTTCAATTCAAGTTTCTTTTTTATTTCCTTGTGCTGTCTGTTGTAATTCCCCCATCAACCTGGAAGATGCCTGACACTGACAGCACAGACAGTAGTTACAATACCTCAAAAGAATCACAACCCAGCTGGAAGTTGTCTTAAGCCATCAACTCAAGCAGAACCTTATCATTGTGTTTGTCTTTTGTGATACTTTAAGCATATCTGTTGCTGAGTTAGCAAGGCAGCCACAAAGAGAAGGTCCTTGAGATTAGCTGAATCAAATATTTTGGCTGAGGACTGAAACTGTGCATTGAAACTGGCACTTTTGTTCAAAATTGGCCTTTTATAGAGAAAGCACCACGTTGGCAGGCTTGAAGCAACTGCACAGATTGCTGCTGAAAGGACACATCAATGCTCGTTCCTTCAGAGGGTGCCACTTAATTCTAATTCACAAGGAAGAGCAAGTAAACCTTCCTCAAAATATGTACAGAGTCCGACCAGCTTGTATTGATGAATAACCACATTTTAACCATATCTTGATGCCTTCAGCTCTCTCCAGACCCTCTGTTTTCATTTCCTGTACAACCTGTTGATTCTTGTACAAAGGTTCTCTACCACATTGTGTTGTCCTGTTGAAGTATTAAACATCATTTGCCTCTGTGGCTTTGGCCACATTCCAGAAACACACTGGTAATTTACCAACAGTTTTCATTGCATAGATTCTTGAAATGCACAGGTCTAGCTTGAGGCAAAGGCATGAATGATTGTGGCAGGAGCTGCACCAGAGAAGAGAAAGTAAGATTTTTTTTCACATCTCAATATAGAAAAAAACATGTTTCTGGCTATCTGCCAAATCCAGAAGTTGGCAGGCATCTGACATAATTGAGATTGCAACCCACTGTGACAGTGGGCAAGCTGAAATGCTCAATACAGAGAGCAATAATAGACTTCACTAGTTTCTCCAGATACCTACCTCAGTCAGTTGTCCTCTCCTCCATTTTATATGAATTGAACTCATGGCAGATAGCCTTCAGCTATCTATCTTTCTCTGCCAGGCATTGGGAAAGCAAATGATTGCCTCCATCTGGGTATAAGAGAAAGTGAAGCTCAGTTGTATTGTCAGCATTTTAAAAATGCTGTGATCCCAGCTGCCTCACTGAACTGAACAGACACATTAAAGAAGAGGAGTAACACTGCAACTAAAAGCACTTGGGCTATGTCTACACAACAGCATTATATCGGAATAAATAACATTATTCCAAAATAACATCATCCGCATCTACACTACAAGCTATTATTTCGACATAATGTTATTCCTGTAACCCTCATTGTACAAGTAGTAAGGGAAGTCGGAGGAAGAGTGCTCCTTCTTGGACTTCCTGCTGTGTAGACAGCGCTAAAAGCCTAAATAAGCTATTTTGACTTAAGCTCTGCAATTGATGTAGCTCAAGGTGCGAAGCTTATTTCAGCTTTAGCCCTGCTATGTAGATGTGCCCTTGGAGAGTTGTCCTTTCCCATTCTCTGGGGAATGGGCAGAGCCATTCTCGGGTTATTCTATTCCTCCACGCAGAGCAGATTTATCAACAGCACTCTATGGCTGACAGGATGGAAGCTAACTAGCCTTTGTCATTCACTGCCACAGACCCCAGAGTACAGCACCCACCTTTAACCAGTTCCCTACTTGAATTAGTGCATGGAGGCATGAAGCTAATTAATTGTCTCCCTCTGTAGAGTTTCCAGCTGGTACACTGAATGAAACTGTCAGAGAAGATGGTGTCTTTATTCTCTAAGTTCTTGCTACTACTACAGACTTTCAGAATAAAATATCACTATCTGATTGAGCTTAACTGTGAAGTAGCTGGGAGAACATACAACACTGGAACTGGAAGGGACCTCAAAGGTCATCCAGTCCAGTCCTCTGCCCTCAAGGCAGGACCAAGCATCATGTAAGTCAGCCCTAATAGATGTCTTAAATATCTCCAATGATGTAGATTCAACAGCCTCCCTAGGCAATTTATTCCAGTTTTTTACCATCGTAACAAGTTTTTCTTAATGTCCAACCTAAGCCTCCTTGCTTCAGTTTAAGCCCATTGCTTCTTTTCCTATCGTCAGAGATCAAGGAGAACAATTTTTCTCCCTTCTCCTTGTAATTCCCTTTTAGGTGCTTGAAAACTGCTATCATGTTCTTTCTCAGTCTTCTCTTTTCCAAACTAAACAAACCCAACGTTTTCAGTCTTCCCTCACAGGTCATGTCTTTCAGACTTTTAATCATTTGTGTTGCTCTTCTCTGAACCCTCTTCAGCTTTTTCACATCTTTCTTGAAATGTGCCCAGAACTGGACATAATACTCCAATTGAGGCCTAATCAGTGCAGAGTGGAGTAGAAGAATGACTTCTCGTGTCTTGCTCACAGCACTCCTATTAATGCATCCCAGAATCAAGTTTGGTTTTTTTGCAACAGTGTAACACTGTTGACTCACATTTAGCTTGTGGTCCACTATGATCCCTAGAACCTTTTCTGCAGAACTCCTTCCTAGACAGGGCCGGCCCACAACATTTTGGCACCTGAGGCGGGGAGCTCAAATGACGCCCCTATATCTCTTTTTCTCCTGACTGCCTGTTATGTCTCTTGTGCTCTCCTTCCTCCAACACAACACTCTACCATCTCTGTGCATCTAGAGCAGAGAGAATACATATGCACCAGCAGCAGACACAATTTTCTACACTCTGGGTCCTAGTGGCGCCCCCCCACAATCTGGCACCTGAGGCGGCCGGCTCAGTTTGCCTCATGGTAAGGCCAGCCCTGTTCCTAGACAGTCACTTCTGTTTCTGTATGTGTGAAACTGATTGTTCCTCCCTAAGTGGAGTACTTTGCATTTGTGCTTATTAAACTTCATCTTATTTACTTTACACCATTTCTCCAGTTTGTCAGGATCATTTTGTATTTTGACCCTCTCCTCCAAAGCACTTTCTACCCTTCCCAGTTTGGTATCTAAATCGTTGATGAAGATATTGAACAGAATCAGTCCCAAAACTGACCTCTACGGAACCCTTTGTATTCCCTTCCAGCATGAGTGTAAACTATTAATAACTAATCTCTGAGAATGGTTATCCAACCAATTATGCTCTCACCTTATAGTAGCTCAATCTAGGTTGCATTTCCCTGGTTTATTGATAAGAAAGTCATGCAAGCCCATATCAAATGCTTTACTAAAGTCTAGGTTAACCACATCCACCATTTCTCCCTTATCCACAAGACGTATTATCCTATCAAAGAAAGCTATGAAATTGGTTTGGGAACTACAGACCAGTCAACCTTACCTCAGTCCCAGAAAAATCATGGAGGGGATCCTCAAGGAATCCATTTTGAAGCACTTGGAAAAGGGGAAAGTGATCAGGAATAATCAACATGGATTCACCAAGGGCAAGTCATGCCTGACCAATCTGATTAGCTTCTATGATGAGGTAAATGGCTCTGTGGATATGGGAAAGTCAGTGGAGGTGATATACCTTGACTTTAGCAAAGCTTTTGATACGGTCTCCCACAATATTCTTGCCAGCAAGTTAAGGGAATATGGATTGGATAAATGGACTGTAAAATGGATAGAAAGCTGGCTAGACTGTTGGGCCCAACAGGTAGTGATCAATGGCTCGATGGCAGGTTGGCAGTCGGTTTCTAGCGAAGCGCCCCAAGGATCTGTTCTTGGACCAGTTTTGTTCAACATCTTTCTTAATGACCTGGATGAGGGGATGGATTGCACCCTCAGCAAGTTCGCAGATGACACTAAGCTAGGGGGAGAGGTAGATACGCTGGAGGGCAGGGATAGGGTCCAGAGTGACCTGGACAGATTAGAGAATTGGGCCAAAAGAAATTTGATGAGGTTCAACAAGGACAAGTGTAGAGTCCTGCACTTGGGACAGAAGAATCCCAAGCATTGTTACAGGCAGGGGGCTGAATGGCTAAGCAGCAGTTCTGCAGAAAAGGACCTGGGGATTACAGTGGATGAGAAGCTGGATATGAGTCAACAGTGTGCCCTTGTAGCCAAGAGGGCGAATGGCATATTAGGGTGCATTAGGAGGAGCATTGCCAGCAGATCCAGAGAAGTGATTATTCCCCTTTATTCGGCTCTGGTGAGGCCACACCTGGAGTATTGTGTCCATTTCTGGGCCCCCCAGTATAGAAAGGATGTGGACACATTGGAGAGGGTCCAGCGGAGGGTGACCAAAATGATTAGGGGGCTGGAGCACATGACCTATGAGGAGAGACTGAGGGATTTGGGTTTGTTTAGTCTGCAGAAGAGAAGAGTGAGGGGGGATTTGATAGCAGCCTTCAACTTCCTGAGGGGAGGTTCCAAAGAAGATAGAGAGAGGCTATTCACAGTAGTGACGGATGGCAGAACAAGGAGCAATGGTCTCAAGTTACAATGGGAGAGGTCTAGGTTGGATATTAGGAAAAACTATTTCACTAGGAGGGTGGTAAAGTACTGGAATGGGTTACCTAAGGAGGTGGTGGAATCTCCATCCCTAGAGGTTTTTAAGTCTCGTCTTGACAAAGCCCTGGCTGGGTTGATTTAATTGGGATTGGTCCTGCCTTGGGCAGGGACTGGACTTGATGACCACTGAGGTCTCTTCCAGCTCTGTGATTGTATGACTCTATGATTTGTTTTTTACAAATCCATGCTGGTTGTTACCTATCATATTATTATTTTCCAGATGTTTGCAGATGAAATCCTTAATTATTTGCCTCATTATCTTTCCTGGCACAGAAGTTAAGCTGACTGGTCTGTAGTTTCCTGGCTTGTTATTATTTTCCTTTTTATACATAAGCACTATATTTACCCATTTCCAGTCTTCTGGAATCTCTCCTGGCTTCCATGACTTTTCAAAGATGATAGCTAATGTCTCAGATACCCTCCTCTAGCAGCTTCTTGAGTATTCTAGGATACATTTCATCAGGCGCTGGTGACTTAAAGACATCTAACTTCTTCTAAGTATTTTTAACTTGTTCTTTTTATATTTTAACTTCTAAACCTACCCCATTTCCATTAGCATTCACTAAATTAGGCATCCAGTCACCGCCAGTGTTCTTGGTGAAAGCATGACTATGAAAACAGCAAGCTCTGAATTTGGTTGAGGTAATCAGTTAGATGGCCTGAATCCAGAACCTCTCTGAAGAATGGGAATTTGTATATGCTATGCCAGAGAGTTTTAGGTTTTGCCACACAATAGCATATGAGTTTTTTTTATATTGAAGATAATCCAGTTCATCATCAGACATCTATCACCAAAGCTTTTGCCTTTCTTCATGGTAACTGCTATATTATCATTCAGGTGGCTTCCAGGATAATGCATTTGGGTACTCTACCTAGAAATGCAAAAGATTACTTACTGCTTGAACTCAGGACTGTGACAGAAATTCAAGTTTTGGTTAAAAATTTCATAGACAGAGAACTTTCTTGGAAACAGCTCCCCAACCACTCCCTATATTTTATTTTGACAGTATGTTTCTTAGCAAGTGTTTATTTTAGGTATTATGCATCCTATTCAGTCATAAGATAACTATATATAAGCCTTAAGTCATGCGTCTGATTCTGATCTAAGTTGTGCCTGCATAATCAAGAGCAAAAGCACTGAAGTTAAATGGAGTTACACAAATATAAAACTAGATCAGAATGAGCTCGAGAGGTGTCTTTGGAAGTATATTATCCTGCTCCCAAATAAAAATGCTTGTTTTTATTACCATTACCATCCGTAATCACATACTGATTCTATGCTACTATTGGACATTCCGTTTCCAACAAGTTTTTTTGTGTTACTAGTTAGCAATATTTCATAGGCACGTGGGACACTTTTATTTTTCACATATTTTATTTCACATATTTTATTTTGTGCCTTTGGAAAGTAGAAAATTACAGATTGTAATTTATGGTTCATTGAAGGTACAGTATAGAGTTATAACAGATTAGCACTCACCCATTGCATGCATTTTGCCTTCAGAATTAGGGAAAGCTTTTGTTACTTTGTTCTTGTTTTACTGTACATTTTGTACATTTTGTATGGCTGTGGAAGTTATTGGTTGTTGAAGTGCACATTCTCTTCACATATGCTCATTGATCTGAGAAGATATCTGAGTTGTTGAGAGATTGAGCTACAAACATTACAAAATCTCCATGTGCTATGAGACCCATGCCGGTGATCACAATTATTGGTAAAATTACTGGTGTTTACCATGAGAGGACAAGAGTGACAGGTGCATCATTTTCTCTTGATCTGTGCTTTAATAATACTTAATAATATATGGAATTCTTATACATTGGTCTATTTCAACAAACTGTAAGATATACTCTCCTTTCTAAGCATGCAGGTACAATCATTTTATTGTATTCTAGAAATGATCTCTCTGAAATAGTTATGTACTAGTATAGATATCAGCATCATTGTGTGTAAGCACCAGAGCAGTATCTGAGCATATTGCTTAAGTCTGCATCCACCAAGCTTTTAAATAAGCTATTTCCAAGAAAACATCATGGCTTCTTACCTGAAAACCAGCTTCCTGGTTTGATTCCTTTATCATGGTGGGGGTAGGTGCAGACTAGCAACCCATTCTGAAGCATATTGCTTAAGTCTGCATCCACCAAGCTTTTTAAATAAGCTATTTCCAAGAAAACATCATGGCTTCTTACCTGAAAACCAGCTTCCTGGTTTGATTCCTTTATAAATGGTGGGGGTAGGTGCAGACTAGCAACCCATTCTGAAGCTTCCCAACATTCAGGGCTGAGCACAGCCATTGCTACACACCACAAGAAATCATGAGCTTCCTTTCACAGCTGGCCAGTTCTATTAGCCAGTTCATAGAGGGGAGGCAAGACCCCCTCTTTTGCTGGGCCTTCCCTGTCCTCCCTTTTGAGTGGCTGGCTCCACTAATAATCATAGTCTCATGCAGTTAAGTGAATGCATCACTGACATTGTGAGCAGCCCCTGCAGAGAGGAAAAGGAGAGGTTTTAGAGGAAAATACTCCTCTCACCCTTCCTCTCACCCCTTTTGCACCTCTAGAAGCGAATCATCAGTTGACTGTATGATTCCTGTACATGCTGAATGTAGAGTTGCAGTTCAATAATTATTTTAATAGTGATGGGCAAATCATACAGGTTTGTGGAAGTTCATTGGTTCCCAGAATGTGAGGTGATTTTTAACACGAGAATTATATCCCTCAGAGATTGTAACAGCTCCACATGGTCATTCTGCTCTTTCTTATAAGCCAGTTTAAGAGCACCTTAACAAGCAGTTTTTTGATACTTTATATGTATTCAGTATGGTCAATTATGTCATTGTAAATGACACAGTAAAGACTTCTTCAAATGATGTGTTGTAATCAGCTACAATATGTAGCCTTAGTTGTATTGTAGATGTTAT
The DNA here is from genome assembly GCA_019425775.1 of Rafetus swinhoei. Classification (NCBI taxonomy): domain Eukaryota; kingdom Metazoa; phylum Chordata; order Testudines; family Trionychidae; genus Rafetus; species Rafetus swinhoei. Next base: position 43,205,431 of record CM033432.1, on the reverse strand, counting down.
TACTGTATTTTCTTGTGGAGTATCAGACAGAGGATATCAAGGAAGGACCCCAGTGAGAGCTTCCAGTTAATCTAATAAAGATGATGAGAAATATTATTCTATTATATCATCTTTACCCTCCTCTATCCCCCCACTTAGTCCTGAAGGTTCATAGTTCTTACCCTCCAATACCCACATTTCAATGTTGGCCAGGATAATAAATCTGTATGATTGACCCCTGTAAAGCTGGCAAACCAATAAGGTGACAAACATACAATTTAAAGAGTTGGTTAGGAGCTTCAGGGATAGCTGAGTTAATCTGTTACAGAAAAAAACATTAAATGGTCTGGTAGCACTTTATAGACTAACAAAACATATAGATGGTATCATGAGCTTTCGTGGGCACAGCCCACTTCTTCAAATGACCAGAGTTATGAGTAGGGGATATGAAAACTCAAAATAAATAGGAGAGGGGAAGGGGAGGAGGGAGAAAAATAAAAAAGGAAGGGGGGTGTGAGACAGAGCATCATTAAGTATCTGGAGAATGGCTACTTAACCTAAGCAGATAAAAATCAATAGATAGATTGATTGCTAAGTCAATAGATAGATTGCTAAGACAGGAAGGATACCACTCAGAGAGCTGTTAGCACCTTCAGTGGTTATTAAGTAGGTAGTGTCCTAGCCAGCCCATATCACAGCTGAGTCCATTAGCATGTGAATTGAATTTGTGGATGAACTGTGATTCCAGTCCTTCCCTATGTATCTGGCTTGTGGAGCTGGCCTGTGACAAGACAGCCACCTGCAGGTCTGTCAAACTGTGGTTAGGCAAGCAGAAATGTTCACCAACAGGCTTCTGTGTGTTCCCTTTACGTATATCTGATTTGTGTCCATTGATTCTTTCCCGCTGAGACCGTCCAGTTTGTCCAATATATATAGTAGTGGGGCACTGCTGGCATTTGATGGCATAGATCAAATTACTAGATGTGCAGTCAAATGACCCTTTGATTTTGTGGCTTATGTTGTTTGCTCCAGTGATGAATTTGTTAGTGTAGATATGTGGGCAGAGTTGGCATCCTCTTTGGTTGCAGGGCTGGGTTCCTGGAGGCTTATGATGTGGTTGTGTGGCATGGTTATCAGAAAGAATACGTTTTAGGTTAGGTGGTTATCTGTAAGCAAGAATAGGTTTTTCTCTTAAGGCCTCTGAGAGTGAGGGATCATTTTCCAAGATGGGTTGTAGATTGTGTATAATGCGTTGGAGGGGTCTGAGTTGTGAACTGTAGGTAACAACAAGAGGAGTTCTGTTATTTTCTCTTTTGGGTCTGTCTTGAAGTAATTCATGTCTGGATATTTTTTTGGCTCTGTCAATTTGTTTTTTCACTTCCCCAGGTGAGTATTTTAGTTTTAGGAATGTTCTGTAAAGTTCCTGTAGGTGATTGTCTCTCTCTGTGGGGTCGGAGCAAATCCGGTTGTATTGTAGTGCTCGGCTGTATACAATCGACTGAAAAATGTGTCTGGGATGGAAGCTGGAAGCATGAAGGTAAGTGTAGTGGTCAGGGGTTTCCGATATAGGGTGGTGGAAATTTGTCCATTATTTAACTGTACTGTGTTGTCCAGGAAGTGGATTTCCCTTGTAGGCTGGTCCAGGCTGAGGTTGATAGTAAGGTAGAAGTTGTTGAAATCCTTGTGGAATTCTTCATGAGTGTCTTTTCTGTGGATCCATATGATGAAGATGTCATCGATGTAGCGTAAGTAAAGTAGGGATATTAGGGGGAGAGAGCTGAGGAAACGTTGTTGAAGGTCAGTTTCAGGGGGTGAGGCCAGGTCCTAGAGAGGACGTGCCCCCCATCGAGGGAAAAGAGGCCACCCCGACCTAGTCCCAACGTTCGATGCCCCTTGCTCAGGGGAGATACGGCGCTTGGGCCTAGTCCAAGAGCTCTCTGCCCGCTCCAAGGGCGGAGACAGCTTTCTGGCCTACTTCCAGGGTAAGCCCCTCTCAAAGTCCTGGAGGCTGATTTGTGGTGGGATCGGGAGGTAGGGGAACCCGGGCCCTCCCACTCCACCAGGTCCCAGCCCAGGGTCCTGATGGCAGTGAACGTTTTCACTGCCTGGGTGGCGGGGATGCCTGCCGGAACACGCCGACCTTCCAGAGGTCAATCCTCCACCCTGCGCTCCTTCCTACCTCTTCCCCTGCTGTGCAGGATCCTCTTGAGTCAACAGTGTGCCCTTGTAGCTATTAGGTTGCATTAAGAGGAGCATTGCCAGCAGATCCAGAGATGTCATTATTCACCTTTATTCGGCTCTGGTGAGGCAATCTGGAGTATTGTGTCCAGTTCTGGGCCCCCCACTACAAAAAGGATGTGGATGCATTGGAGAGGGTCCAGCGGAGGGTGACCAAAATGATTAGGGGGCTGGAGCATATGACCTATGAGGAGCGACTGAGGGAGTTGGGTCTGTTTAGTCTGCAGAAGCGAAGAGTGAGGGGGGATTTGATAGCAGCCTTCAACTTCCTGAAGGGAGCTTCCAAAAGGTTGTTCTCAGTGGTGACAGATGGCAGAACAAGGAGCAATGGTCTCAAGTTGCAGTGGGAGAGGTCCAGGTTGGATATTAGGAAAAACTATTTCACTAGGAGAGTGGTGAAGCACTGGAATGGGTTACCTAGGGAAGTAGTGGAGTCTCCATCCCTAGAGGTGTTTAAGTCTCGGCTTGACAAAGCTCTGGCTGGGTTGATTTAGTTGGGATTGGTCCTGCCTAGAGCAGGGGGCTGGACTTGATGACCTTCTGAGGTCTTTTCCAGCTCTATGATTCTATGACTCTGTCGCTGAGGCTGTGGCTGGGGCTATTCCCGAGACGTCTGGGACTATGGGTGCTGCTCCTGAGCGGCTGCGGTGGTGACTGTGGCTCCTGGGGCGGCAGCAGCCACAGGTATGGCTCTTGCAGTGGCTGGGGCAGCTCAGGAGCTCCTCCCTGAGCTCCTGCCCCTCCGGCTCTCTCCCCTAACTGCTTGCCTGCCTGGGCTTTTATCTCCACCCTAACTCTCGAGCATGCCCAGCAGAACAACGGGGGTGGGGCCCCTTCAGCCAGCTGGGCCAAGGGAACTCCTTGGGCTTCAGTGTGGGGCAGCACCACCCCGTCACAGTCAGCCTTAAAGATGTTGGCATATTGTGGTGCCATAAGAGTGCCTATGGCTGTGCCGCTGATTTGGAGATAGAAATTGTTTCTGAATTGGAAGTAGTTGTGGGGGAGGACAAAGTCTCAGAACTCTGTAATCAGGTGTGCAGTGTTGTTATTGGGGATGGTGTTCCTCATAGCCTGTAATCTGTCTTTGTGTGGAATGTTGGTGTAGAGGGCTTCTACATCCATGGTGTCCAGGATGGTATTTTCAAGAAGATTATTGATGTTTTGGAGTTTCCTCAGGAAGTCAGTGGTATCACGGAGGTAGCTAGGAGTGTGGGTAGCATAGGGTCTGAGGAGGGAGTCGATTGTCATTTTTAAATCTTTGAATGTATATGTTTCATCCTCCATCACATTACAGCAATTCACATCAGTTAGTAAACTCTTGCCATTGGTTTCTGAACTTTAAGTCTTCAGGATCAGTGTCAGGGTTTTAGCCAGAGGCCCTTTTCTGTGGAGCTTGGTCTCTTAGGGAGTCTGGTATGAACTTGGTAAATACTGGAAGGAGCCTAATGTACCGTAAAAACTGATCCTGAAGTAGAAAGGTTGAAAAAGTGAAGATTTTCATGGACTCTGCAGAAATCCATCCAGAGGAAATTTTCTGCATGATGGACAGATTGGCGCATGAGAAAACAGAGCTGATCTTTTTCTCACTGTGGGGAATCTGAGATAAATAACGATTCTCTATGTGATGCCACCAGAGAAGAAAAAGGGTGATTGATGTTCTTTGGCTGAAGAAAGCATCCAAGAGTATGTCGTGAGATGTCTGCTCCAATCACTGGGCAATGAAGGAATTCCAAACCTCTGCCTACAAAACCGCCCCACAACACCATTCAATGTCTATAGTCCTTCTTATCTATCTATCTATCTATCTATCTATGAAATAACTGTTTTTTTATAGCAAATAGAGTGTTGAGAGTCGGGGAAGAGGATCTCAGGGCTTTAGTAATCAATGTTTAGAAGTGTACCCAGAAGATTATATGGAGATTTATACAAAGTGTAGGACAGTAGCTCAGTAACTTCAATTACTTGCAAGTGATGAATATTAAAATCTATTGTTGACCACTAAACATGAATATGATAATAAACGTGAAGATCTCTCAGATGCTATATTTCACATATGGCACAGGTGGTCAAAAGGTGGACCATGGGCCAACTCTGGATTGCCAGTTGCTTTAGAACACACCCCAAAACCTTTTTTTATTTTATTATCATTATTGTTATATTTTATTATTTTCTCTCTAGTGTGGATCTTGACTAAGTCTTAAACAAGAAATCTGGACCTTGACAAAAAGTAATTGACTGCCCCGGTGTAGAGTGAAGTGGCTTATTTGCCTAATTAGTTGGCTATAATATGCCAATGCATCTATGATTTCTTGCTCACTTCTGGTGGGAATTCATGATGTTTGAAGTCCTCCAAGATCTGAATTCAGAGAAAGTGCCTTTTTTTCGTCTGCATGTTCATGGCACTTGGTTAGCAAACTCAGTCAAACTGAGTGATGATTAGCATGTTTGGAGTCTAGTGGCTGAGTGTACACAGAGAAGGAACTCCATTCTGGAATTCACATCTCATGTTAGTTCCACAGAGGCCAAGACTTGTTGACTTCCAGGATAGAGTGATAACCCTATTTTTTCTTTCAGGATTTGCCTGAGGGGATGAGGTCAGGCAATGTTTATGCTAATTTATAGCTGAGCAAAGTTTTGGAGTCTACTTTTGATGAACATTGTATAATGCCTCATTAAAAAAAAATACACATGCTGCCAGAAGGGTGGACGAGTGTTTATCAAAAAAGAAAGATAAATATATGCACACCCAAATAAATTGAAAACTATGTTTAGTCTGCACAAGCATAAAATGACGTATAAAATCTCATTACAATGTTATATTTAATTCTGTTTGTTTGCATCCTGTTTATATTTAAAAATTGTCAAATACCTTTTTATTTTCATATTCTGAAATAACTACATTCCTGGGTGGGAATTTTATGTTTCAACAAGTGCATTGTTGAAGCATCCATGAAAATAGCAGTTTACAGTAATGGAAATGCTGACTGAACCTTAAATATAGTGGTGTTCCTGGATGCCATGACAGCAACGCATAAAGCATATTCTAGTCGAGACTCCATTCACACAATTTTAGTAACCGGGATTGCAGAAGATTAACAGCATTTGACTGAAATGGATATTGAACCTATATTTACATGTTACAATATTGTAAGCTGACACATTGGAATATCTATATTTAGGTATTATCAACTGAAAAATCTTGCATTCTGTTTCTTCTAGGAGGGGAAGTTGCTAAACCCAGATTTGCTCAGTATTTCCATGGCAGCCTTGCCAGCCTCACTATCCGGCCAGGCAAAATTGAGAGTCAGAAAGTGATTTCCTGTTTGCAGGCCTGCAAGGAGGGTCTGGATATTAATTCTCTTGAAAGTCTTGGCCAAGGAATAAAGGTGAGAGATGAACTGATATCATCTTTGATAAAATGTAGAGCTGATGTATGAAGTGGAGAGCCCAATGTAGTGTACACACAGTACAAATGTACTCCTCGAAGCAATATAATTTCCCATAAAGTCATGCAAAGAAAAAAGGATAACAGGAGAGGAGCTATGATTCCACAAAGAAAAATATTACCATTATGTCAATGATACACACTTAGAAAGTCAGGCATTTCACAGATATTTCATAGTTCCTAAGACTTTCCAGGTCATGCTGTCAAGGCCCTATTTTGGTACCCTTTACAAAAATGGATATGCTTCTACAGACTGCTCTATTATATTGAATTTTGATCAGAAATAGCTTTAAAGCAACAGAAAACATAAATAGAACTTTATTTCATCTGGTGGCAACCAAGCCAACTGGTTTGAGTGTGTTAGCAATATGAGAGTCAACATATGTTTCACAAAGAATCTACATTAAAAGGACATTAAGAGGGGGAGATTAAGCATGCAAAATTCAGGAAATGCAAAGATTAAAGCTGCATGCGCAACTCTAACTGTGTTTGCACATAAGCCTTCCCTCATGGTCTTTAATGACATGGTCTTTAATCACGTTATTAAACTAATACAGATTAGGGCAAAATCCTGGCTCCATTGAAATCAAAGGTAAAATCCCTAAGACTTCAGTGGGGCCAAGATTTCACACACAGTTTTCCCTACTCTCTTGGATATGCATATGTAGCATTTTGAATTTAATTTTCATGCTTTTATGCTTATACACACTTGTCAGAACAAGTTCCAGTTCCAGGACAGTTCTACTTACTGAGACTTTTTAGATAGCAAATACTCCTCTCTGAGCTGCATATTTTAACAAATGTGTCACTCCCAAGTACTATACATTTTCTTTTTAACCAGCACCACAATCATGCTTTGGCATATTTTGGGGAGTTAGCCAGTTCACTAATATTGAGCTATTTTAACAGCTTAGATAATCACCATACAACCTTCCCTTGAAGCAGAACAGAGAATTAGACAATTAACTAGGGAGGTAGATTAACTGCAAATTTCAGTAGCCTCCACCTACCAATGAATTGTCATTGTTACTCTGTTGTTATATTTTAATCAAGAAACTGTTGTGAAGATGGTATTTACTGTGTATGTTTCAGGCAAGTTGTGTGAGCTCTGGCATATACCAAATCTGGCATATTAAAAGTGATATAGAGACCCTCAAGAAGCTACATGTGTGAATCTAGGCATGACATTATGTTATTGCATCTGCAGACAAAGGGGCAACATTTAAGTTGCATGCACAAACTTAGGACCAGATTTCAACATTTATTGTGAGAGTAGGTAATATTCAACATGAATAACAGCTTTAGGTTTATGTGATAACGGTAAGACTGTTTCACTGTTTTTAAATGAGTTTGATGAACATTTTCGGACAAATAATTTATTTGCTGACTAATGAAGTTTCAGTTTGGCTGAAGCTACTCACAAATTTGATACAAATTCACAGAATAGTTTCCAACAAAACAAATTTATTTGGAGAGGACCCCTAGATTCACTAGAGAATTTAGGTGACAATCACAAAGCCACCAGAGGAGGAAGTTGTAGCCCCCTTGAAAGCTTGTCTCCTACCTCCTAGCTGAGTGCCCCCTAAATAGTAGGCTAGTGGCTATTCTGGGGTGGGACCCCTGTCTCTCCTGTTGTTTACATAAGTATGGATCAGGGACAAATTTGGGTCTCCCACATTCCAGATGAGTGACCTCTCACTCTCTTTGGAACAATAACTAATCAAGCATTTATAAGAAGTGGAACACCCTTAACTCTATCACCACCACTACTTCCCCCAGTAGTTTTTTTTAACCTACCCCTTCATTTTCCTTCGCTTTTATCAAAAATACCCAAAAATGAAATGTTTTGTTTTGTGTTAAATTAACCCAAAATGAAATTTGTCAACTTTTTGATTTAGCATTTTGATAAAAATTCTGAAAAAATATAGTTTGGTCTAGGTCATATCAATTTTTTTCTGGAAGTTCTAGATACCCGAAAAAAATAATTATTTACTTTGTTCTACTTTAAACTTGATAAATGTCAGTATTGGATAGCTATATTTCACTGCCTTATTCAAACCTGGGTAAAATATATTGCAGGGAAACATTTTTTGCAGTATTCACCTTTCAATACTGCACAAAAGGCCCACCAATGTACTTTGTTTTCATGTTTTATTTATTATAGTGAGAACATTAATGATTTCATAGGAGTTCCATCCCAGTGAGTCAGTAAAGTATAATGACATGCTTTTTGGCAGTGTCCTTTAAAAATTAAGATTATGCGTGTCACATAAAGCTGTTTACTAGAAAATCCTGTTTCCTTGCAAATATATACCAGTAAATGTATATTGAAATTCATATGTCATAAATTAGCTTATACATGACTCATTAAAAACACACTTAGTCATTGTACTCATGTTGTCATTTTGAAATTGACATTATTCTAGTAGCCTGTGGTTTCAGGCATGGGTGGAAAAAAACCTCTCTTCAATTTTGCTTCCCACTGCCGCTCTAGCATCTATGAACCAGCCACTGGGGGAGGAAAAATGGAGCCAAGGGATTTTTTTTCCCTTCTCACATTGAACTTCAAAACATTTTCAATTTCATGAAGTTTTTTTAAAGTGATTGTTTTGTTTTTATCTCCCACCCAGACTGACAGAGTTGACAACAGGAGGCAAAAATGGCAGGGTAACAGGGAGCAGTTGGCGGTTCACCAGGCAGGGTTTCCTGGTTGGGCCGAAAGGGGGAAGAACAGATGAAAGAGGCACAGTTGGCATCTGACCTGGGGTGGAAAATTGGTAAAAAAAAGACAGTGCCCAGTGTCCCAAAATAAACACACTTGATATCAAACATCAGATATTTTATGTGACTATACATGGATATATACATTTTCCTTCTGAAGGAAAATGACATTAGCTAATGCTAAAAGTCAATAGTATTGTCAATATGTACATATCTAGGGGAATGTTTAGACTGTAGCACTATTTTGGGGTTCCAGAGTTATCCCAAAATAGCTATTTAATGTCTTTTGAACCAGCCCATTATTTCAAAATAGATTTCAAAATAATGACCCAATGTTCCAACATCCCTGTAACCCTTGTTCCACAAGGGTTAAGGGAAGTTTCGGAATAGCGGTTTATTTCAAAATTTGGCACTGTGTAGACTGTGCACAGATCAAAATAAGATACACATAGCTCAGATTGTGTAGACGCACCCCAGGAAAGAACAGTTTAATACTATAACAAGATTTATGTTGCAATTTTTATCTTCTTGCTCCTTCCACAGTCTAACCTGCAACAAATGTTGCAGACTCTCACTATGGTATTTTTAACTTGTGTCCCCTCTCCACACCCTCCAAGAGTGAGATATAAGCAGCCCAGACAAAGGGTTTGTTTACACTGCAAAGTTAAGTCAGCTTAAGTTATGCCAGCGTACAGCTGTCACTATAATTAAACTGTGGCATGTCCACACTATCCACCTTGTGTTGGTGGAGCACATCCACGGTATCAGGTTTTATATTGACACAAGAGCAGTGCACTGTGGGTAAATATCCCACTGTGCAACTTGCCACAGTTTTAAGACAGGCTGTTTTGTGCAGGGTATGTAATGCCTTATGGGGGCAGGTTCAGCATCCCATGATTAGGTTTTTTTCCATCTTGTCCATCCATGGCCATTCTAATCATTTTGTGCTGCTTACACGCTAACCTGCATGCCTGCCATCTCTGTCAGAAAGCAAAGGCCTTGCACTGCTCTTCAATATTGAGCTGAGTGTTACGAACACACCATGCCTGATCCGGCAGTGTCTCTGGAGCTATGAGAGATGGCAATGCTGCAGTGTCTGCCTTGCTGTGTGCCATGGAAAGGAACAATTCAAGAGCGTACCTGCTATTCATGGAGCAGCTGCACACAGTTGACCATTGGTCTTGGGCCTTATTTCTGGGCCCAAGAAATAAGCAGAGAGTGGCGGGATTGCATCATTATGCAAATATGGGATCATGAGCCCCTAGAACTTCCTAAAACTGTATGTGGAGCTCACCCCAGCCTTCCGGTGCAGCGACACCAAAATGGGAACTGCACTCATAGTGGGGAAGAGAATGGCAATCCTGTGGAAGTTTACAATGCCAGATTGCTACCGATCAGGGTGAGTCCATTTGGAGTTGGGAAATCCATCATGGGAGTTAAGTATGATGCAAGTATGCAAGACCATTAATTGTGACCTGCTATGAAGGGCTGCAATGAAGGAACATACAGGAAATAGTGGATGGTTTGGCAGCAACGAGGTTGCAGACGTTTAGTGGTATAATAGATGGCACACACATCCCTAATTTGGCACCAGACCACCTTGCAATGGAGTATATTAGCAGAAAGGGCTACTTTTCCATGGAATTGCAAGCACTGAAGGATCACTGGAGTTGTTTCACTGACATCAATGTGGGTCGTCAGGGAAGGTGCATGGTGCCACACATCTTTAGGAACACAGGTCTGTACAGAAAGCTTCAAATAAGTACTTTCTTTCAAGAGCAAAGCATTACCATTGGGGATATGGATATGCCAGTAGTGATCCTGAGAGATCCCAACTGCCCCTTATTCCTGAGCCCTGAGTACATCAGCCACATTGACAGCAGCAAAGGTTCACCAGCTGCAGAATGACTTTTGTGCCCTTAGCAATTTGAAGGGCCATCATGCTGTCTGTTCAGGAGGTTAGAGTTCAGAGAGGAAAATATTCCCTAGGGTCATAGAGGCTTGCTATGTGGTTCATAATATCTGAAGCAAAGGGGGAGAAATTTCTGCCACAGTGGAGCATGAAGGTAGATAATCTGTCGGCTAATTTTAAGCAGCCAGATACTAGGGCTATAAGAAGAATTATTTGTTGCTGTAATGTGCTGATCCTGACATTGTCCTCTCTCTCCCCCTCACCCCGCTATGAAACTTGCAGTCATTTCTCTATATGTGCTATTATAACAATTCAAATGCACCTATTGTTATTGTGAGCAGCATCCATTGTATGTTGAAATTCACTTCCCACAACCATGCAAGCATACCTATGAAGTGATGAGGAAAATTTCCATATGTACAGGAAACAGTATCTGTAAAAGGAAAGGAACAGGGAATTCACCAGCACATACACCAGTGAGACTCTCTCAGCTGGGTGCAAGTGTAGCTGTCACGTAATCTCTCCTGGGGAATGGGGAGTATAGGGAGGTCCTGAGCACGGATGTGTTCAACCTGAAGGTCAATCAGTGACTTCAGCATGTCTGTTTGGTCGCTGAGCAGCAGTATCCTTTCTTGCTGCCCGTGTCTCCTGTGCCCACTGTCCCTCTGATCGCTGCCCTACAAGCTCTCTGCTCACACTCCAAAGCACCAGAGGCTTGCAGGACCTCCCGGAATATGGCTTCCCTTGTCCTCTTCATTCTCCTCCTTATCTGGCTAAAATGTTCAGCCATTGTGTCTGGAGAAACTCTCAAGACCACATTTGCTGCTAAAGAAACAATGGATGAAGGAACATTTCTCAGTACATTCATGCCCCTTGATCCACATCACTTACAAGCACAATATTCTTACTTGCACAGCAGCATGGTGATTATGGGGAAAAGGAGGTAAGTTGAGACTCTAAGGCTACGTCTACACTGCACACTTATTTCAGAATAAGCTATTCCGGAATAGCTTATTTCAAAATAGCACATCTACACTGCAGGGAAGCCTCAAAATTAGTCCGAGGCAGGTTTCCCTAATGTGGATGTGCTATCTCGATTTAGAGCCCCAGGAGACACTGGGGAGGAATAACTTAGAATGGCCCTGGTGAGGGGCTATTTCAAAATAGCAGCAGTGGAGCGTCTACACAGGCCTTATTTCGAAAGAGCTGTTTCGAAATAGGGGTTAGTCTTCATAGAATGAGGTTTACAGATTTCAGAATAAGCTGCCCGTTATTTTGAAATAATTTTGAAATAACGGAATGGCTGTGTAGACACTCACATAATTATTTTGGAATAACGGCTGTTATTCTGGAATAACTTTGCTGTGTAGACATACCCTAAATAGTGAAAGGAGTTAGCACTGGGATGTCAAGCAATTGCATAGGGCTATTGCACTGAATTTTGGCACCGTTTTCTACAGGCAGTGGTGATTGTAGCTGATACGTTTCTATTGCAAGTAACTGAGGCTGCAGGGGAGCAGCTCCTGCATACAATGGCTGCAGACTCTGTCCATATGCTGGTAGCCAATGTGTTATAATGCTGCCTGCTGAAGTAATTGCCAAGTGGCATAACGAATTGTCCAATCGTGGGGGGAAGAAACAAGGCAGCCCTCCTAAGAAACCTTCAGCAGAGGATGGCAGGGTACCTCCTGGAAAGTTTACAAGAGCTCTGTATGGAGAATTCACAGGACATCCCAGTGCACATAAACAAGCCATTCTACAGGGTCCCCTCTGCCTATCCGTGCAGGGGAATGAGAAGCAGGTATCAATTCTACCTCTCTTGGTTATTTCACTATACCTTCTAGCCCGATTAAAATGAATAGTACATGAGCAGATGTGGCTCTACAATACTGAAGCAAACTGAATACTTACCAGCGGTTCCCACCCCTGCATCAGTCTCTCCACTGCTGGATTGCTGGGAGTGGCTTGACTGCTCAGGAGTCATAGAATCATAGAGCTGGAAGAGACCTCAGGAGGTCATCAAGTCCAGTCCCCTGCCCAAGGCAGGACCAATCCCAACTAAATCAACCCAGCCAGGGCTTTGTCAAGACGAGACTTAAACACCTCTAGGGATGGAGATTCTACTACCTCCCTAGGTAACCCATTCCCGTACTTCACCACCCTCCTAGTGAAATAGTTTTTCCTAATGTCCAACCTAGACCTCCCGCACTGTAACTTGAGACCATTGCTCCTTGTTCTGCCATCCGTCAATACTGTGAACAGCCTTTCTCCATCCTCTTTGGAACCTCCCTTCAGGAAGTTGAAGGCTGCTATCAAATCCCCCCTCACTCTTCTCTTCTGCAGACTAAACAAACCCAAATCCCTCAGTCTCTCCTCATAGATCATGCGCTCCAGCCCCCTAATCATTTTGGTCACCCTCCGCTGGACCCTCTCCAATGTGTCCACATCCTTTCTATACTGGGGGGCCCAGAAATGGACACAATACTCCAGGTGTGGCCTCACCAGAGCTGAATAAAGGGGAATAATCACTTCTCTGGATCTGCTGGCAGTGTTCCTCCTAATGCAACCTAATCTGCCATTAGCCCTCTTGGCCTCAAGGGCACACTGTTGACTCATATCCAGCTTCTCATCCACTGTAATCCCCAGGTCCTTTTCTGCAGAACTACTACTTAGCCAGTCAGTCCCCAGAGTCCCCCCAAGTGCAGGACTCTGGACTTGTCCTTGTTGAACCTCATCAGATTTCTTTTGGCCCAATCCTCTAATCTATCTAGGTCACTCTGGACCCTATCCCTGCCCTCCAGTGTATCTACCTCTCCCCCTAGCTTAGTGTCATCTGAGAACTTGGCTTGCCACTCTGCCAGATCCCCATCACCCATCCTTCATCATTCTCTTCCTCATCTAGCACCCTCATCAGCACTTGTGACTCCAGGACCCCCCTGAATAGTCACCAACAAGGATGGCATGCAGCTCCTTGTGGAGGTGATATGTCAGCAGCTCCACACCAGAGGTCTATTTGCCTCTTTTGTCTTTTGAGTATGCCTGGTACAACTTCTTGGTTTTTACATGGCACCGCTGCATACCCCAACTGTAGCCCTTCTCCTCCATGTCCTGCGCACTTTGGCCATAAATGACAATGTTCCTATGACTGGCTCAGCGCTGAGCCTGCACCCAGGAGATTTAGCACCTTCAGTGTACTCCAGGCAGAAGTGCATTTGCTGCATGGAGCCAGCATGGCCAGCTGTGCAGTTGCTATGTTAGCTCTCCACACTGAGTAAAGAGGGTGATTTCAGAAATTCCCACCAGCAGAGTTGAAAACACAGTCATGGTAGCACATTGTGGGACACCTCCTGGAGGCCACTTATGTCGATGTAAACAATGCAATGTCTTTATTTAGACTTCATTGGCCTAAGTACATTGACCTAACTGCTAGGCTTCTTGCTGAAGTGTATTTATTAGACTGGCATAGTGGTCAAGTTAAAGCAGGGAGAGGAACGCTGTAGCATAGACACGTCTATAGTTAGGTCAGTGTGTGCTGGCTAATGTCGACCTAACTCTGCAGTGTAGGCTAGGGCTAGGACTTTCTTCCACCTAAGCCATTAAGTGAGCTAGCTAGCTTGAGTCTCCCCTTGCAAATGTCGTTCTTTTCTGTTGCTAGTTTCCAGCTAAAAAGACTGATATGCAGGATCGTGTGTAGTGCTAGTACATTCTTCTATAGACTACCTCTTAAATTATTCATGACGTGTATTCACAAGGCTTTTACCTAGGTCTCCCTATCCTACTCAGCTCAAAGCTTGCTCTGCCTTTCTCATCTGTGCATTCTGTTTTGTCTTCAGCTTTTAAACCTTTTTCTTTTAAAATGTAGGTATTTGTATGATGTATACTCTAACATGTGTTCATATCATCAACAGTCAGCCTCAGGAAGCGACTGCATGGAAAAAAAGTGCATTTGGCATTAGTTTCCTTATGTTTTATGGAGCCTAAGTGGGAGAATGTGAACTCAGAATGTTGATCTGGTTTTCTTTGAAGCACAGATGGCTCACTTGACTGATTAATAGGTGTCTTTCAAAAGGAAATTAACAACAAACTCTCTCTCATACACACACACACACACACAAAGGTAGAACATAAACTTATTTCCCTCTCAATGAACCTTAGAATTAGGGTTTGTCTACAAAGTGAGGTAGTGCACACTCCAAGGGTATGATTTCCACAGTGTACTGATATGTTACACATTAATTGGTCTGTGTAGACCTTGCTGCTGCATGTCACAGGTTACCTAGTATGCTTTAACATCATAGTGTTTCACGCACTGTGATATTAATGCACAGTCAGGATGATTTAGTGCGCATGAGTGGGAACTACATGAACCAATTAATGTGTAACACATTAGTGTGCTTTAGAAATCATATCTCTGGGGTATGCATTATCCCGTTGTGTAGACAAGCTTCACAGTCTTCATGGTGATAAAACCAGTCAGCATTTGCAATTCATATATTTAAGCTGTGCATATGTCAGCAGGCTACTGAGATTTTGTTTTCAGTCTCATGAGCTTGGGAAAGATGACCAATGATTCTCTAATAAGACCTGTTAGTTCAAATGAGCAGCTGGTTTTAGGCAGGAGGAAGCCCTAGTTTACATCCAGTGATCTTGAGACGGAGGGAAGAAAATCCCCTTGTTTGTGCCTTTCATTGCTGGGGCTGTGGAAAGGGAAATGTAATTGCTTTCTTCACTCGTGAAAAAAGCATAACTCAAAGATGGACACACACAGAGGAAGTAAAAACAAAGCAGGACAAATTAGCATCTTGAATAACTCTTATTAAAGTCTGCGACTGTCTACCAGCAATAATTTTTCCTACCATATTCTGTAATAAAAATAAGATGCACTTAAAAACATTTCAAAAATATGAGCAGGTGGGTAAATAGTCTAGAGTCACAGTAGTTTGACTAGCTTCTAATTTACTATGCAGTTAACTGTAGCTATAACAATTACTAAGATTTGTGATAGATGAACATCTTGTAGGTAATTGTTCCTAAAAACTAAATATGTACATAATATTTGTTTCTTAAATTGTTAGGTTTTAGCCAGTCTCTCTAAATAATTTCTTGGAAGTATGTTGTTCACCTGTTGCCTAAATACTAATTATATACATTCTCCCCAGTATCACTTCAACCCTTCCCAGTCAGTCCTTGTCGTAGAAGGAGATGATATTGCGAATATAAATCAAGCTCTCCAAAAGGTCTCATATATCAACTCTAGACAGTTCCCTACCGCAGGCGTACGGCGTCTTAAAGTCTCATCTAAAGTCCAGTAAGTTACATTCAGTTAAACTGATTAGATCAGTTATATTGTTTTAATAAATTATTTTTTAAATATTGAAATGTAAAAATAGAATTCAAATTAAAATATGTTGATAAACTACATCTTTAAATTACCGAGCAGAAGGCATGAGTTGCATTTGCTTTCATTTTGTGGGTTTCTTATGGGTTTTTTAAATAATGTCATTCTTGTAAATGTAATTTAGTTTTGTACCTTTTGGAGCATGAAGCATTCAGTCTATTTTGAAGAGTGTGTGTGTATGTCAGTGGAATGTCAATAGAGTACTTATTCTCATTTGCCCAATTGATTAAGTTTTCTTCTGACATACTTAGAGCCATGCCTTCTAAATCAGTCCTGTTGTGATGAATACAGGGTATATCTACAAGGGCAGTGCCTCTCTGCTAGAAATAGCCTTTGTTCACATGAGGGGTGGGCAATAAGTGGCTCATGGGTAGAATGCTGTTCACCAAGGTTATCCCCAGTGGGCCATCAGACATTTATATACCTGTATAGCTGTAGATACAACCTCTCGCAGTTCCTGTTGGCCATGGATTGCTGTTCCCAGTCAATGGGAGCTGTAGGAAGCAGTGTCCTGGTCCATGCCACTTCCTGCAGCTTGCATTGGCTGGGAACACCTCTGGCCTATGCTGTAGCAGGGCCACAATCACTGTAGCATTTGGACATCTTGGGCAAAGTAGAAATTACTAAGTCCTACATCAGTGGTGGGCAAATACCAGCCTGCGAGCCAGATCCAGTCTGCTAGGGTTAGCCTCTGCAGGCCCCCACACCACCATATTTACCTGTGCTTGTGCAGGTACAGGGGATCTCCATTCAAGGCCAATGGGAGCTGCAATCACCCTTACCTGCAGAGATGTAGGTTGCCCACCAGGGGCTACATACAACTGTGTAGTTGTACTAGAAGATTTACCTGGCATTGCTCAGGTCCTTCAGAGTAGGGGGCTGAGAGTGTGACAATGCAGGGCTCAGGGCAGTGGCTTGGGGATCTGAGGGATTGAGGCAGGAGGCTGGGAGTGTGGGAGCTCCAGGAGTCAGGATTGGATGGTGAGGAGGGGCTCCGGGCAGGGGTTGGGAGATGTGGAGGCACTCGGGGAGGAAGTAGTGGGTCAGGGCAGGGGACGGTGGTTGCCTGCCAACTTCTCCCTGGGGCTGGGGAAGGGGGGATGCAGCACAGTCTCCCGCCAGCCTCTCCCTGGGGCCAGCCCAAGGCAGGGAGGGCCATGAGTCATGGTCACCCAGGGGCGACCTAGGGGCAGCCCAGGGTGGCAGGGCCTGCACAGCGGCTGGCAGCTGCTTCCAGGGCAGTCCAGGGCAGCAGGGGTTGGGGTGCTTGCTATGCTCCTGTGGCTGGTTGTTCTTGCTGTCACACCCACTCCCTTTCCATTTGATGTGAAAAAATCACATTCCAGGCTAGGCATGTAATATTATAGTCGATTAACTGAATAACTGATAAGCAAAAGCTTATAGGTTAATGCTATAGACTACACGCATTCCCCACCCCCGCTTGCCAGTAAATTTTTTAGCAGGCTGGCCAGCAGCCCAGCTCAGGCCTGGCTTGCGACACATCTGGGACCTACTCCTTCTGTGGCTCTGCATTTAAAGTGCATTAGGTGCCAAGCAGGCAGGCAGCCCAACTCAGTTCTGGTTCGTGCCAGGTCTGGGAGCTCAGACCATCCCCACCCCCCCAAGACAGGGTCTGCTGCCACCCCATGATTCTTTCTCTGTATCAGAGGCAACCCTGAGAATGACAGGCAGCCGGTCTGTGAGGGGAGCTGTTTTTTAAACTGGCTCCCCTTGCAGACCAGGTCCCGCCTGGCACCCCACACTGCTGCCTCTGTTACAGAGACAGCAGTGCGGAATGGCAGGGAGCTCCTCAGGAGTAGGGCCGGAGCACACTGGCTGCCAGCCCCGCCCCCGGGACTATAGAATAGTCGACTAACCGATAAGAATTCATGAGGTTGATCGACTATTCAATTAACCGATATTGAACATCCCTATTCCAGGCACATTCCATTGTCCTGGCAGAACCAAACCCTGAGCTATCTTTAAAAGTTATGATAAGAGGAAGCTTCATTCCAAATTTGGTGGTCCTATTCCTACTGTTTAGGAGGAATTCTTGAACAAGCAGACTCATGAACATACAGATGGACAGATGCACATTTCTAAAATATATAGTAAAAATGATATCATACAACTGTCACAGTAAAGTGTAAGCAACAATGGTAACATTCCTCCATGGTAAAGGACTAGTACACACTGACTTCAGGTAAGTTTATTGGTGTTCAGGATGTGCAACACTGAGTCCACGATGCTTTCAGTTTAACTGGATGGTTAGGTTCTTGATTCATAGTCAACAAGAAAACTGTGTTATATGCATTAGATGATAATGTGGGTGCCTAATGTTAAGCTTACAACACTTAGCTGCTATTTCATTAATTTTAATTTTAACCATTGACTGTTTTGTTAAATGCTAATTAAGTATCTAAATGTTACTTTCATACTGACCTTACTAACGATTGTGCTTACCATTGAGGTGTTAAACTATGTAAAGGTACTTCCAGTAGTTGTGAACATTTGTAAATAGGTGTACATGAACTATGCAACCCAGAACTGTTAGTACCACTGCTCTTATACATGACAATAAGAACACAGAAATATGTGCTGCTGGATCATGGTATGAAATGAAGTGATCTGGGTGCCAACGGCAGTTTAAATAACAAGGGCAATAAGCACAAAAATTAGCTGGGCACTGAGCCTAAGACAACAAAGACAGAAAAATGCACAGAAAGAATGGGTGCGGTAGCTTGCTTTGTACTGTATGCCTCTAGCGAGGGAGGCATTTTTACCTGACAACTATTCCATTCAATTAATGAATAATATATTTTCAGGTGTTTTGGTGAAGATGTCTGCATTAGCATCCCAGATATCGATGCTTATGTGATGGTGTTTCAAGCCAATGAGCCCAAGATCACAATAAGTGGAATGGACCACTTTGCTAGACCAGCGACACAATTTGAAAGTGAAAGAGGAGTGACTCTCTTACCAGACATCAGAATTGTTAGTACAGTCACCAAAGTGGAACATCCCGAAGAAAACGATACAGGTTTGTTCTTTTGTTTTCCTTGTTTGCCCCAAGCAGGAGGTAAGGCTTTATGGTATGATATAGAAATATACAGAAATAATGCAGGCAATTTCTGTCCCAGAAAGCTCACAACCTAGAATTTAGTCAATTTTAATATGTATTTCAAATAATTATCGAAACAAGTGGACATATCCTCCGGTACAAGTTTGAAGGCCTAGTATGTATATGTTCATTAAGTACATTTTCTCTAATACATTGGGGAAATTTTTACATTGTGCTTTTGAGCAACCAACTTCTTATTAGAGGTCCTCAACAGAATTAACATGAAATATTTTGACTTTTTCATTGATTGCCAATTGACTGCTGTTGTGAAGTAATGAAAGCCATTAACCAGCTATTTTAGAATCACAGAATCAATCATAGACTCATAGAATCATAGGATTGGAAGAGACCTCAGGAAGTCATCGAGTCCAACTCCCTACCCAAAGTAGGACCAATGCCAACTAAATCATCTCAGTCAGGGCTTTGTGAAGCTTGGCATTAAAAACCTCAAAAGACAGAGATTCCACCACCTCCGCGTCCTTAGGCAACCCATTCCAGTGCTTCACCTCCCTCCGAGTGAAATAGTTTTTCCTAATATCCAGCCTAGATCTTCCCTCCTCAACTTGAGACCATTGCTTCTTGTTCTGTCATCTGCCACCACTGAGAATAGCCTGGCTCTGTCCTCTTTGGAATCCCCCTTCAGATAGTTGAAGAAAGATATCAAATCCCCCCATATTCTTGTCTTCAGAAGACTAAATAGGTCCAGTTCCCTCAGCCTCTCCTCATAAGTCACGTGCTCCAGCTCCCTGATCTTTTTTTTTTGCCCTCCACTGGATTCTCTCCAAATTGTTCACATCCTTTCTGGAGTGGGGGGCTCAAATTTGGACATAATATTCTAGATGTGGGCTCACCAATGCTGAATAGAGGGGAATAATCACTTCCCTCATTCTGCTGGCAATGCTCCTACTAATGCAGCCCAATATGCCATTAGCCTTCTTGGCAACAAGGACACACTGTTGCCTCATGTTCAGCTTCTCTATTGTAATCCCCAGGTCCTTTTCTGCACAACTGCTGCTGCCTACCCAGTTGGTCCCCAGTCTGTAGCAATGCATGGGACTCAAAACATTTCTTTTAGCCCAATCCTCCAATTTGTCACACCCTATCACTACCTTCCAGCGTATCTACTTCTACCCCCACCTTAGAGTCATCCACAAACTTGCTGAGGGTGCAAACTAACCCATCATCCAGATCATTAATGAAGATGTTGAACAAAACCAGCTCCAGGACCAACCCCTGGGATATGCTACTTGTTACTCAATGCCAACTAGACATCGAGCCCGATGATGCAGCCAGCTTTCTATCCACGTTATAGTCCATTCATCCAGGCCATACTTTAATTTGCCAGCAAGAAAACTATGGGAGACCATATTGAAATCTTTGCTGAGGTCAAGGTATATCAGATCCTCTGCTTTACCGATATCTACAAAGCCAGTTATAGCAATATAGAGGCAACTTGGTTGGTCAGGCATGACTAGCCCTTGATGAATCCATGTTGACTGTTCCTAATTACCTTCCTCTCCTCTAAGTGTTTCAAAACTGATTCCTTGAGGACCTGCTCCATGATTTTTCCAGGGAGTGAGGTGAGACTGACCAGTCTGTAGTTCCTCTGATCCTCCTCCTTCCCCTGTTGGAAGAGGGACACTACATTTGCCTTTTTTCCAATCATCTGGGAACTCCCCTGATTGTCAAGAGTTTTCAGAGATAATGTCCAGTGGCACTGCGATCACATCAGCTTGGCTGTATTAGATCTGACCTCTTGCACTTGTGCGTAGCCAACTTTTCTAAATAGCAGTTTTAGTAATTATTCTCAGCTACATTCCTCAGACCAGAAAAATAGGCAACTCTTTGTACATCTCTCAGAAAAACTGAACTTGCTAATGATATATAAGTTTAAGGGCACTGGCTCTTTAGGCACCCAAATACCTTTGAAAATTTAGTCTTAGACAGGCCAGATTGATTTTAAAACAAGGTAATTTAAATCACCAAGCAGGACAACTTATTTTAAGTAATTGATTTTAATTGTGATTTGTACTTGTACTTTTTAGTTATTTTGCTAAGGGAAGATTGATTCTTACTGTTGGGTTA
This sequence comes from Rafetus swinhoei, assembly GCA_019425775.1. Classification (NCBI taxonomy): domain Eukaryota; kingdom Metazoa; phylum Chordata; order Testudines; family Trionychidae; genus Rafetus; species Rafetus swinhoei. The sequence goes on along the minus strand of CM033432.1, from coordinate 43,184,532 downwards.
ACCATTACAACATTTGTTTTGCAACTAAATTGTCTGTTAATGAACTGTACGTCTTGATAATCAGGAGGATATACTATATTGATACACAGTTATTTGAATACTAATTCATTTTAACTTGTGATTCCGGGTCAATGTCTATATGGATGAAAATTCAAATCCAATTAAATTGTACAAAAACAATATTTTTTAATTTTGTTTTTACTAAATCTATCTTGAATGTGCACCATAGATTAGGAAAAATTGTTTATCAAAATACATGTTGCATTTAAAACTGATGTATTCAACAAATGAAATAGTATCTACAGTTAATAAATGGATTATTTCTGGTCACCATCATGTCCTTTGATATTTGAGAGCTAGTAGATCTCATTTTCTCACACCAAGTTGTTATTCATAGATTAGAAGAGGAAAACAAGCTTCTCTGTTTTTTCAACATCTAGTGGGTTTCTTAACTTTGAATGAACTAGTCATTGAACTGAGGTACATGTTGAAACTCTCTAAACCGGGACTCTCTGGCCTGGCATGGATGTTGCAGAACCAGAGAGTCCCAGTGGATGGCCAACAGTAGGGAGCCCTGCAGGGCTAGCAAGGGAGCATGCTGCCCACTGCGGGTTGCCAGGGGGGGGCCGCTCAGCACACGGCAGCGGGGTCACCCAGTGTGGCTTGGAGACCAGGCATGTGGCTCCCTGGAGGAGCTGAGAACCCCAACATGCAGCTTCCCAGGGGCCTCCAGAGTAGTGGTGTGTGGCTTCCCGGGGGACCCAGATCCCTGGTACATGGCTGTTGGGGGGTTGCTGGGTGGCGCAGGAGGGGGGTCAGCTGGGAGGACAATGGGCCGAGCCAAGGCTGGGAAGAGGTGGGGGATCCAGTTGCAGGGGGACCAGAAATGACCTCCCCTGGTCCAGCAAAATCCCTCATCCTGGACCAGTCAGGTCCCGGGGGTGCCAGACATAGGAAGTCCACCTGTAGCTGAATAAACTAAAATGAAAAAAAACCCTCTGCTTATGCAAAAGAAGCTTCTGCCGTCAAAAGCTGGTTTAATATTTCAATGAACTCTAGTTTCAGGTTTTCAGCCAGTGGCTTTGACTAGTTCAGTGGTTTGACTTTCTTTGAGACCTGCCTGCAAGCTTGTAATTCTTATTATTTTATTTCTTTGATTTATTTACTACATTATTGAAAATGTAGGGATTAACATACCTTGTCAACTTCAAATCTGAATTATTTTTAAAACAATCTCACTTTTAATTTAAATTTATTTTTTTAATGCATAGATTTTTATGCACAGTGTGCATAAGTGACTTAAGAACCTAAGTCCAATTGATTTAGGTCCCTAAATCATTTAGGCATTTTTAAAAATCTTACCTTATACCATTATCTATTAACAGTAGTAAAAAAAAAAAATGGCTGGATAAAAAATCTGTCACTTTAATTGTTGCAATACTTGGAAAAGATTCCATTTTTGCAAACAATATTAAATTATGATTCATTATAATTACCATATTATTCAGCTTGAATCCTTCTTGCACTCAAAAACTTTTATCTACAGATGAAGGTGCAAAGCTAACCGTGAATTCTTGCTCACTGATTTTAGAAAAGTTGTATAATAGGTTCTATAAAGCTAGATCCTTATGTGTAGCAGAGATTCACTTCGCACAGCTGAGGGAGTTGGGGCAAAGATGATTCTTCCATTTTTGTGCCTCCCGCCACCCCCCTTCTTCGCCCCTCTTTTGAGGCTGACTGGTGGCTGGATGCATCTCTGGCACACAATTTAGAGTCACAGCAATGTTGTATCCTGCAGTCCACAGCCCTGATGTGCTATTCCAGCAAATGGAGATAGCCAGGGAATAGGATGGTGCTGACTTGAATCCTTTTCTCCTCGGAGCACCCCCTAAGTTGAGAGCCAGTGGATGGGTGACAGCTGGTGTGAAATCCCAGGCTGTGTCTAGACTGGCCAGTTTTTCCGGAAAATCAGCCGCTTTTCCGGAAAAACTGGCCAGCTGTCTACACTGGCCGCTTGAATTTCCGCAAAAGCACTGACTTCCTGCTGTAAGAAATCAGTGCTTTTGGAAATACTATGCTGCTCCGTTCGGGCAAAAGTCCCTTTGCGCAAAACTTTTGCGCAAAGGGCCAGCGTAGACAGCTGAGATTTGTTTTCAAAAAAAAGCCCGATCGCGAAAATGGCGATCTTTTTAAAAAGCGTGCCCAGATTGGCCACGGACGCTTTTCCGCAAAAAGTGCTGCGAAAGCGTCTGTGCCAATCTAGCGCTCTTTTCCGCAAATGCTTTTAACGGAAAACTTTTCCGTTAAAAGCATTTGCGGAAAATCGTGCCAGTCTAGACGTAGCCCCAGTGATTTATATTATGCAAAAGGTATCTGCAGGGAGCCAGTTAAGCCAGTGTTCCAGCCACTTTGTGCCAAGTGGACCAGAGGATTAAAATATTAAATATGCATCTGATTCTCTCTTCTGTGACAGGATAGATTTTATCCTACTCACTGAAGCACAGTCAGTTTACAACTCAATTACTTTGAACCTGGAAAATGCATGATCATTTGCAGTTTATGACCATGCCAGGTCTTGGACAGATTAGCATAGCATCCTTGGCAATGCAAAATTCTTTATGAGACATAGAATAATTGAGAGAATTGTGAAATCACAAAAAGAAGATTTATGTTCACAGCTCCCAGGCACATGTAGTAATGTACTGTGAATGTAGTGTTGAAAATCAAAATTGTTCACGTGTGAATTTATTTCCAAACTCATGTTTCAAAGTAATATTTCTGACATATTCTTGAGTGCTTTTTATTATGATTTTCCTATATTGTGGATCCATCAAAGTACTTAGACGTGATGGTCAGGGGTCATATGAGTATTGCAGATGTCTTGCTTTTCACTTGCATGCTGTAGTAGTCAATGTTTAATACATGCTTAGAACCATTCAGCCATTCCCTTTGAAAGCGGACAGCTGTATGCAAACCATATTACAATATGAAACTGGTTTTGTGACCATTTTTTCTCTAATTCTGTTTCTTGTTTCTGTTTTGTCCATTCCATGTGTTTACAGTCCATAAGCCAGTTGTGTTAGAGGAAATGCTTCACAACTTGGATTTCTGTGATGTTTTGGTAATTGGTGTGGATCTGGATCCTAGACAGGAGTGTTTAGAATTGGATCATAAAGAACTTCAAGGAAAACATCTGGATGCCACGAACTCCACAACAGGGTATTCTATCTATGGTATGCTATTGTGCCATTTACATTTTTTCATTACATGCTTAGAATGTTACTTTTAAGATATTGCTTTGTGTGTACAGACAGTACAGATCAGAGCCACACAGTTCAGAGGGAGCTCAATAATGGAGTGTGCCTCAAAAAAGAACAATTCCATCTCATCTCCTAGGTGTACATGGGGATTGTCTGATGCAGCCTTCTCTGCCAGATAATTCACCCTGTAGGAGTCAGCATGGCCATAGCCCCACCTTTTATATCCCATGTGGTGATGTGAGTCCCCAGGAAAGTAGGGGAGGGGGCACAGAACATGGCATATGTCCATACGGTAATTTCTGATATTACTAAATTATTGGTTGTATGTCTATATACTTGTTTGTTTGTTTTTTTTCACAGTTCCTGAAGTCTTAACATTGCTCACTTAATTTGATATGAACTGGAATCTTTGACAAACTGAGCTAGTTCTATCCACTTTATTTTCTTATTTAGATCATGAGATTTCCCTGTACAATACTCTTATTGTAAACACAAAGTTTTGACAGTGCTTGCCCCTCTAGAATCTCTTGGCATTTATTCATGTTGTGTTATTGATTCAGGTGTGGACACAATGAGAAACTATGAACTGGTGCTCCGACAGGTTCGTTATCGGAATTGGCACACTTCCAACGTCTTTGATAGAAAGTTCAGGATCAAATGCTCAGAGCTGAATGGGCGATACACCAGTAATGATTTCAACTTGGAGGTAAGTAATGCAAAGATGTATTTTTACCAAAACTTTCCCTCTACTATTGACAAGCTACACCTCTTCCTTTATCCTTCAGGGCAGGGACAGAGTGCTCCTGTGTGTGCTAAATATCTAGCACATTTTGGGTGCTGTAATGAAAAAGCAGTAATAACTTACCAGAGGAAATGTTTTACATATGACATATACCATGCAAAATGAAAGAGTGACCTCTCTAGTGGGAATGCTGAATCTATATTGTGTGGTCTAGGCAGCTCACAGGGGGGCCAACAGCCTCATGGGGGTCCTGGGGAAGGTGGGAAGGGTCAGCTCTATGCCCCTGAACGGGGCAGGGCAGAAGGGGTGGGGCTGGGGGCAGCCAGCCCCCAGCATCACCTGGACCATGGTGAACCTGCCCCCCAAGCCCTCAGAACTCCCCGGTGCTCCTGCAGTGATTTAATAGGCCTGGTGCCTCCAGGTGCTGTCATGTCAAAGTCACAGCAGCAGTGACTGGGAGCCATGGACCCTTTTGAATTACCAGCTCCTGGCGCAGTTGCCCTCTTTGCCTCCCACATCGGTGGGCCTGGCTGCTTAGCAATATATAACAAGATGAACTTTCACTTGACACTAATATTCAGAGCCACATTCCTACCCATGCATAATAGGCATCATTATTTTTTCCATGAGTTGCCTCCCACATCCAAGCTCCAAACTGCATCCCAGTTATTGTCCTCCTGCTTGACAGTGCCATGTTGTAAGCTCATTGCTCTTTGACTTTTTGTCAACATGGTTTTTTTCCTTAGTAGAATCAAGTGTTACCCCCTTGCGGTAAGTGAAATGATGTATTCTTCCTCAGTAGGAAGTCATTCCAGATTAGTCTGCACTTCCTTAATGAATATGAGGATAGGATTCCGTTCCTTTTTTATAGAGGATCTTCACTTCTGTAGTCTAACACATCAGACATACTGCATCTTTCAACCTTAGGATCAATGCTTTGTTCTACAGGATTTGCTGCTTGCACATGGTCAGTTACAACTAGATAATTGTATATAAAGCAGAGACTTCACATATTTTTGCTTTGAGCAAGTGAGGCAGAACACTGTTGCTTCCTTAGATAGGACACGTAGCTCCAGCAATCACAGGCCAATGAGCTGTGCCTAGTAACAAGCATGCAGTTCCTGCATGAAAAAGAACCCCCTTTTCATTCTGGTACACAGCATTACTTCAAAGGTCTCACTCAGCACCACCAGCCTTTGTTCTACTTTACAGGTTTTTTCCTTAAAGTGAACTCCATGCTGGTATAATATGCCAGATTGATATCCCAGGTCTAAAGTGGTCTGGAGAGGCACAAAATAAGCACAGCATGAACAAAGGCAGCACAAGCCTCCCTACCCTACTCCAGTAATGGGGCTTAAGCCAGACCTTCAAAAGTGAGAGAGGCAATTTGCTAATTTTCTGTGCTGATTTAATTCTCCTTTGTCTGAACCCAGGTGACAATTGGGGAAGTGATTTTTTTTAATAATATGAGCAGGTATTAGAGATATCTAGAGGCAGAATATAAGACCAAATGAACTTCAGGTTTAATCTAATATGGCATCTTGTCAAGTATATGGCTGCCTGTTCATTAAGAACTGGAATTGGGTTGTAGAATAGAGTCTGCTTACATGGACATTCTAGGGATGTTAAGGACTACTCAGCTAATCACTCCCCCCCTCCCTTACTGCCTCTATGAGATAGAGGCAGCAAGAGGGGGAAATAAGGGGGTACGTCAAAGTGGCAGCACTGCACAGAGTTTGGGGCCAGCTATGCGGTGCTGCCCCTTTGAAACACCACTGCAGCATTTCAAAGTCGCAGCGCCGCATGGAGCCCAGGGTCAGCTGGGGAGTCTACAGCTGATCCCGGACTCCAAGCCACTTTGAAATGCCATGCAGAGCCCGGTGCTCTTCGCGGCATTTCAAAGCAGCATCACTGCACTGAGCCCAGGATCAGCTGCTAACCCCGGGCTCAGTGAGGTGCTGCCACTTTGAAATGCGGGGTGGAGCCCAGGATCAGCTTGGGACTCCATAGCTGACCCCGTCCCTGTGTGGAATTTCAAAGTGACAGCGCCGCTTGGAGCCCAGGATCAGCTGGGGACTCCCCAGCTGACCCCACCGGCTCGATGTGGTGAGCCAGATTTGAAATGTGAAAGAGTCCCCAGCGGGGGCTCTTGTGCATTTCAAAGAGGAAGCTCAGCATGGAGTCTGGGACGAGCGCGGGACTCTTGTACATTTCAAAGCTGGTATGCCGCACCGGGCCCAGATTCAGCTAGGAAGTCTTTTACATTTCAAAGACGGAACATGGAAGGGCCTATCGACTAGTCAGCAGCAGCAGTAGCACGAGGATGAGGGGAGAAAGGAGCCGCAGAGACGCCTCCCCCATATGAAAACATATAACCACCAAAAAATGCGAGTGGTTACACATTTACCAAAAGAACTGCATTTTGACATTCCTAGTTTTAATGCCACAAAGAACAATTAGCATAGTTTCTTTTTAATTTTTAAGCTCTTATGAAATCCTGCATTTAGAAAATATGGCAAATTCAGGCTGCTGCTGTGCCTATAGTCTGTCTTTATCCTTTTATCAAGTCTGGTTGACTTCACAGCTTCATCTCTTCTCAAAAGTTTCTCAAGTGCTTTGCTCACAGACACCAAACTGCTTCAGCACTTCTCTTTAAGTGTTTCTATGCCTCTCCCTCCACTATTTCACTCTCCATGCCTCCAATTTCTCAGTTATGAACAACAGAAACTTTTGACAGTAGCATCCTCTGGCAGGGGAGCTACCAACTGATTTGCTGTTGGTAGGTTGGAAGAAACAATTGGAAGTTAGAGCAAGGATTCTATCTGCCCTTCTTATTCACATTGTACAACTCCTTTTTTAATAGAATTTGGAAGTTGAGGCACTTCCTGGATCCTCAGCTACTGCTAAACAGCCAAAGAAAAATAAAAGTGTCTTGGAAGGCTGTTTTTCAACTTGGTCAGAAGAATGTGGCTTTATTGGTGAGAGGCAGTATTTGTGGTTGCCAACCACGGCCACATCACCTCAAGATTAGATTACTGCAATACATTCAGCATTGGAGCTACACCTTCAAGTAATCTGGAAACAAAGCTAGTGCACAGGATAAAATTGTGTGCCATGATTTGCAATAGATATCACTTGGCTTCTGGGAGGAATTCAAAGTATTGGCATTGATTTTGAATGGCATGAGGACTGCCTACATGACAGACTGCCTCTCTGCCTGCACAATAGAGCTACAGTTAGTCAGAGGAGATTCAAGGGCTAAAGCCAGATGCTATAAATGAAAGGGAAATATTTGCATATTTTTCACAGGGTGCTTTAAATTGCAGCTCCCACTCTTCATCTAAAAGATCGATGGGCAAATTCCAACCTGCGGGCTGGATCCAGTCCACAGGGTAAGTGCCTGGCGGGCACCCACCTCCATGTTTACCTGCACCTCCGCAGGTATCGGAGGATCACAGCTATCGTTGGCCACGAGTCACCATTTGCAGCCAACGTGAGTAACAGGAAGCGGCATCCTGGTCCGCGATGCTTCCCACCACTCACATGGGCCGTGAAAAGCGATTCATGGCCAACCAGAGCTGCGATCCTATATACCGGTGGAGGCGCAGGTAAACATAGTGGCGGTGGCCCACCAGGGCTGTTTTTTTATTCCCTCTCCCCCTCTCAAACTAAAATAACCTATATTTGTTTTCTTTTAGGTCACTCTACAAGGCATGTTTATTCAAATAGACTTTTTTTTTTTTTTTTTGTGGAAGAGGAAGGAACGAAAACAATATGGACTGGTTTTTGTGGTTGGATGTGTCCCATTATTAAGTGGTTACTGAATAAGTTTTCCTTTCCCAACTATACTTCAATTTCATTCTAAGATGGTACAGTGAGTAATCTAATCCAGCTAGGTCAGAAAGATTCCATATTTTCTGGGGTAATTGAAGTCCCAAAGTAGAGTCCAAATGAAAAACCTACACACAAGTTCCATGTAGTCCCATTATTGGATCACTAGCCTTTCTGTCTATCTTTCCTTTCTCTGGAATGCAATACACTTCATCTAGACTCTCCTTTTGAGCCACAGACCTTCTTTGAAGATCTACCATTCTTCCCTTCCCATATTGCAGGGAATTGACACCAGGAAAGGCTCTCACTGTTTGGAAGCCCTGGTAATGAGCCCCAAATTTGTCAGTTATTAATCAGTTAGTGACTTGTTCTTCTTTCACCCTGGTGATCCCTTGATTTTCCAGCTGGGACTTGGCTATTTCTAGTATACCCTTCCATGGGTACTCCACATCCCTTGGCTACCTTCCTCTAGTTCTGTCCTTCCCCAGGCTTTTTACAAAAGTCTCAGAACTCTCATCTCCCTTGGGTTCTTTACACTATTATACATCCACCTTTTCTAGACTAGCTCTTCTACAGTTCCTTCTAACTTACTAGCTTCACCACCTCCCCAACCTGCCACCTTCCCCTCCATACTCCCCATCTCTCTTTCTCATGCAGAAGAAAGACTGTGTCTTATATCCTGTCCAACTGTCAATTCCCAGAATTCTTTTGTTGAGCCTGGAGTTTTCCTGAAAGGGTGAACACGCTCTATTGCAGAGGGACATTTTTTGGAACTTGATAACATTTTTTATCCAACTTTCACAAGGGTATATGACTGGATACACTGCAGAGTAGTAGAGGAAGAGGCCCAGAGATCCTATAATTAGGCCATTAAAAATAAATTATAACTGACATTTAAAAAAATTCATGCATGAGCTTTAAATATATTCCTGTCACCTCTACTCTGCCTTTTGCTTTCCTTTCTGAGTGCTCCTCCTCGGGTTATTGTTAGTATTTAAATGGACTATGAGAAAAGAAAGGGTTAGCAGATTTTATTTGTGCTAAGTCTTACATTCCTCCCTTCCTTCTTTAAAGAAACCTTTAGAGAAGTTCATTTCATGAGAGAAAACAAATAGAATGTTTATGTACAACAGGTGCTGTCATGTGAGAAAAATCTTTGACCTTTGTAAAATCTGGGGACTGATTACAAAAGATGCTATTTTCCATGGGCAAGTGGAACATATAATTAATATTTGGATGTATTGCTCATCTTACTCAGTGTTTGAAAATTATCTGGGGCCCATGTTTCATTTTAAGCAAGGACAAGCATCAAGCACACCAGTTATATTGCATAGTCAGAACCGCCATAAATTCTTACATTTGTGAAACATTTTCCTGAGCACAATATTGATGATTCTTTGGGCTTCCATCAGGACAATTTTCAAATGTAGTGGCAGTGTGAAAACTGACTTTTAATATGTCTTTGGAGAGTTCCATTTTGGGATCTCAATGATTTTCAGAATGTGTCAGGGTTTGCAAGAAAAAAGGCTGAGTCTAGCTGCTAGCCCTGTAAATGTAATCTGGGTTCTGCAAATCAAGCTGTGCTCCTACCATTTACCAAGTTTCAGAGGGGTAGCCATGTTTGTCTGTAATAGAAAAAAAATGTAAAAAACAACGAATACTGTAGACTTTTTTGTTAGTTTCCAAGGGGCTGCAGGACTAGTCATTGTTTTTTAATTTGTCACCAGTTACTCAGTCTGCTCCCTGTGTAACCCTGCCAATTGCTACTTACAGCAACTTCAGGTCACACTGCAAGACTCCCCACTTACTATAGCATTCCCCAGAGAAGCAAGGTAGAAGAAAGCTCAGTGAGCCAAAGACACATTCCACATTTGTTACTTACTTAACCTGGAGTAAAACAGGGAGTTTGCATTGTGTTCAAACAGGGGCCTCTGCTTGCACTGAGACGTGGGATTTAAGTGAGTAATCGAGCCTAAGCTTACCGGGTAGTCGAGTCAACTATTCAGCTGTTCGCTTCCCCCACTTGCCTCTGTATCAGAGGCAATGGTGGCAGAGGGAAACAGGAGCCGGTGCTGGAAGGAGCCGGCTTAAAAGCCAATTCCCCCAGCACTATCTCCACAGTGCCGCCTGACTCCTGCCCTGCAGGGGAGGCTTCTGCAAAGCAGCCTCTGCCTGCAACCAGCCCGGGCTGCTGCAAACAGGGGTTGCTGCCAGAACAGCTTCTGTTCACAGCAGCCGGGGCTGGCCACGGACAGGGGCTGCTGGACCCAGTGCTAACTGGGACAGAGAGCCTGGCTCAGTCCCAGCTCGCACCAGTCTGGGACTGCTGCAGCTCAGCATTTTAAATGTACATTTAAACTGCAGAGCCACAGTGGTCCCAGCTCTACCTTGGCTCATGCCTGTGCACCCAGCTGTTACTACATTTACACTGCAGAGCAGCAGTGGGGGTAGCACTGGCGTAAGCCAGAACTAAGCGCTACTTCCCTTATAGACTAATTGTGTCGTCGACTACATGATTACTCAATTACCCGCCTCTTAACGTCCTTAATTGAGAGTAGTTCCGAGAATTCTCTAGAGTTCTTTAGGATATCCCACCCAAAACTGATAAGGGCTTTACAAATGCCCAAGTCTGTCCCTGTTAAAGATGATGATGATGTTAATAATAATCAATCAATCATCATCAACAACAACAAAGCAGTTCTGCTGAACCACAAATAACCAGGGATATGTTGACTGGTGTGGGAGACAATAGCAATCTTCTATTAAGATCTGTTTCATATTTTTGTCTGATGATGAACTTCAAATCACAGTTTCAGGCACCAGAAGGCATGATATTGGAGTTGTCAGTATTTTGTAGTATCAGAGTTTTGTTCTTTTGTTATTCCAGGTTAATATCCTACACAACTCCAACTCTAATTTTATGGACCATGTAGGTCACTTGGTAATACAGCCACAGTTTCTCCAGTCTATCCATCACCCAGAGGAAAGCGTAAACAGCATTCATAGCTCAGGTATTAACTATATGGAAAGTGCTTATAATGTTTAAGGGGCTGTCAATGTTTCTGTTGTGATTCAGTTCAGTGAAGACATTAACCTAAATTATGAAGTTTAGACAGAATCCCCACCCTGGGCAAGCCAAAATAAGTCATTGCATAGATGTAACATTTGTTCCTTTCAGTCTTCCTGACGAGCTGCACTTCAGTTAAAGAATATACTATTGGCATTTGTGTGGTCAGCTCTTTTTTAGCATAGAGACTAGAAAGTTGAAAAATAAAACTGGCAAATGAAAGAATTTCAGACATCAGTTATTTTCACAAATGAAGTTACTTCTCTAACTATTTTCCTGGGAACATTTCTCCCTTAGCAGAAAGGGACAATATAGATGATGGACAATTAAAGCTTCTTGCATCAACAGACATCATGTCTCACACTGAGTTGTTCTACATTGTTCTTGCCACATGTCATCACTGAACGTAATTATGGGAAATATCACTAGTGATGTGCAGTTTGTAGAATCTCAGTATAAAGAAAGAAAGAATAGAGAAGAAAGAATGTACTTAGTGGTATGGAGGCAAATCTGTAGTGAAATGATTCCATTATTTTTTTTTCAGTTGTTCCAAGCGTGGCTACTATTGTTATAATAATGTGTGTCAGCATACTAGTCTTCATCATAGCCTTGGGCGTCTACAGAATTCGAACTTCTCATCACCACAGCTCTATTGAAAATGAAGGAAGTAAAGAAAATGAAATGGATTGGGATGATTCTGCTCTAACCATTACTGTCAATCCCATGGAGGTATGCAGAGAAGCTGAATTGCCATGGCACTTCCAGGAGTTAGTATTTCAGATGGTAGTTTACTTAGGCCAGGTCTATGTTGGTGGAGAAAATTTATGTAAGATACACAATTCCACCTACAACAATTGCATAGCTGGAATTGATGTACCTTACATCAATGTTTTTGGGCAGCCCCACAGTGGGAGGTCAACAGGAGACTTTCCTCATGACTGTGAGGAATATTACCGTCAATGGGGACCATCAGTGTTCAATTTAGCAGGTCTTTACTAGACCCACTAAAATGAACACTGGAAGATCAATCACTGCAGCGTTGATCTTTGCAGCAGTGAAGACAAGCCCTTAGTTACTGCTTTAAAAAAAAAAAAATAACCACTTATTTAGATTGCTACTTTGTGTGATCTCTCTTCAGGGCAGGGTTTGTATGTATGTACAACCTCTAGCACAATCAGTCCCAGTCTCAGCTGGGATCTCTAGGCACAACTATAATATAAATAATGATGACAATTACTATTTTTAGACTTCTGCTTAATATTTTATTAATCAACCCATACATAACTATTATTTAATGGAATGGTGAAGAATTTGCTTAAGGGGGAGAGGAACATTGTCCTATGATTTCCTGCCCAGCTTAGACACTTGCGATTTAAAACACCACAAAAATGCAATTTGTCCATTTTAAAATGTGCTGGTACTAAATATTGACAACCTGAAGGCAAGGGGAGGTCATGGCAGAGGTTCCAGAAAGATCAGAACCAGAGAAACAGACAAATGAGCAAAAGTTAAAAGAGCTAACCGTGAGTAGCTTTGCTAAGCAATGACAGTCATTTACCCATACTCCATTTTTGTTACAATCATTCCAAGGTTTAGAATTTACTTGTACTTTATTCTGTTTAACCCCCTAATAACCAGGCACCGGTAGCTATGAAAATCAGACTTTGGCAGGATATTAACAATTAGTTTGTGGAGCCACCCATTACCCAAGTATTTTCAATGGTGTTATAAGAGGTATTAAATGATTGGTTCAATTACTTTATGTTCCCCTAAGTAGGTTAGTGAATAAGTCCTTTCCTTCGCTGTGTTTTCTAACATAATCTAGAAATATGAAGCGCCTCAACATGTAGAAGAAGAGAGTGAGGAGGAGGTGGAAGAGGAAGAGGAAGATACGACTAGTGATGAATCAGGTGAAAGTGAAGAGGAGGAAGAGGAAGAAGAGGAGGAAGAAGAAATTGGAAATGAGGGGAAAAAACAGAATGCCACCAGGCAAGAGCAGCTGGAGTGGGATGATTCAACACTCCATTACTAGAGCCTGCCAGTTCCGTTGCTCCTTTTGTAAACACCAATACAATGTATTTACGAGTTAAGTTAATCTGAGTCTATGCATTAACTGACAGGATTTGAACTTATTGACTGAAATATAGTTCTGTTGCTCAAATTGATATAATTGCTATTAATAGCCTTGTGAAATACAGACTACCAACTTTAATGTCCTCCGTGGTAATAACACTATTCTGGAGCTTGGTCCATCAATTTATTACCTCAATTTCCAGTTTTGGTTCCAAATAATCCACTGAAAATCCTGTCACTCAATCCATAGAGGTTTTGCCTTTGCCATTTTTTCATACAGGAGAGATTTCAGCTTATGACAATTATTTCTGTGAATCCAAATAATGCTGTTGCCATTTGGCTTCACTTTATTGTGTGTCTAAAAAATATCCACTAAGACAGGTTAGTGTTCCAGGTATCAAAAGCTGAATGCCACTTATCAGCTTTTCTTTTTGCCTTTTGGATGTTAATTGCGTTCTAGAGAGGCAAATTTAGAACTTCACATGTAAAGTGTGCGTAAGACTAGGAAGGGGTAATATATTTCTCTGCTGATGCTGTCAAACCTTGAAACAGTCCACCTATTGAAATTTTACAACTATCATGTAAAACCCTCAGAAGATGAAACTCTTTCCTTTTGTTAACTTTCAAAGATCTCCTTCCTACAAATTAAGCAATGTTATCTTATGTGAAATGAAAATACAAATTGAACTTGATTTTGGCTGAAACCTGTGGGACTGATCATTAGCCACAGATTCAGTAATTTGCTGCAGATCAATGTTTTGTAATCTTCATTGTAAATCATTATATTGCTGCAGTAACAGAAAATTAATGAACCCCAATATAATCTAGCTACATTTGGTTAGGATTTACCCAAGTACATACATATATGCATGAAAATTAAATATAGTCTTGGGGAAATGTTTCCTTTTTGCCTTTAGAAAGACTGATTAAATCAGAGGTTCTCAAACTTGTGATACCGCACCCCCCCCTCTAAGTTGCTCGTGACCCCCCCCCCTCAGTTGCTGCAACCCCACTCTCAGTTGCTCACGACCCCCCCGGGGGGTTGGGACCCACAGTTTGAGAAACGCTGGATTAAATGATGCCAGGTGGAATTTATGTCTGGCTTTATTTTATAAAATATCGGCCCCAAATTTTGCTATACTTTCACCAACCAGTCACTGGCACAGGAGAAACTGGACCTAACCTAGATCTCCACCACTCCTTTGCACCTACAATTATCCTTTTCCTCCTCTTCCTGAACCCTTTATTTTTTGACAAAGGGGTTCCATAAAATAAAAAAGGAATAAAGAAAAATAAAATCCACCTAGAAGTAGTAAAAGAACAATCAGAGTTTGAAAAAGAATTAGTTTAATCTGGCATATTTTTTCCTAAACACCATTCAACAAAAAGGACACAAAATATGCTTCTAAGTCTGTTTTGGGTTTTTTACTCCTCTTTTTAATAGCTTTTGCATCTTCAAAATGACACGAAAAACAAATGAGGCAGCACTTACTAGGGTAACTATTTTAATGTATCATAGACAAAACAACTGGCATGAAAGTGAATGCTACCCTGTGGCATTTCAACTATGTTTCCAGCCCTCTTCTTTCCTTTAGATTTTGTGTATTGGATTTTGCTTTTGTAATTAGCTGTTTGGAATGAACCCTTCCCCCACCTTTCCTGTATCCCCAAGGGAGCTCCATATCAGTGCAGAATGGAGTGTAACAAAACACAAGCTATGTGTGCAAATCTTTTCTTTGTTAGGGAGCCATGGCTCTATGTGCAGTCATGGTGCTTAATCCTGCAGGGGATGGCCCTTACTTGCCGGGATTAGGGAGTAACACTTACTCGCTAGGGTTGCCAGCTCTCTTGCTACTTCATATATTTCTTAAAGCCCCAGCTCTTACAGTAATGTGAATATAAAAAAAGTCCCAGCTTTCATTATTTTAAACAATCAAATTATTTCCTCTTATGGCTGAAAAAAAATGACCGTGGGACCCAACTGGGCCCTAAAAACTTAAGACATATGATAAATTTATTCCTTTTTTATATCATTTTTTAGACTGACCTCATGATTTTGGGGAGCCTAACTCTGATTTTTGAATGCTTGGTGTTGGCGATACAGAACTTTTCTCATGTGTACAGCCCCACTTGCAATAGGGACTAAGACAGTCAGGATTGTTCCCATAATTTATTTTTATAGTCTCTCTGATTGTTTTGAATAATTATTTGGGCCACTTAACTGTTTTGCATTATAGATGGTGTATATGCACAGGTAACTCATTATTTTATATAAATATAATATATATACACACACATTATATATTTTATTCCTTCTAGACTATGATGTAAGGAAATCTAGTGAAAAGGTATAATTCTTTTTTTTTTTCAATAATAGTATGAAGCAGGTCTTTTATTTGTGGTTATTTTCAGCGCACAACTAAACAAAGCTTTCTGGCCAAACAGAAAGTAAAAGTTACAGATTAAAAATCAATTTTCAAAATTAAAATTGTTTTTGAAAAATTGAAAATCAATTTTTTGTCATTGATTTTCATCACTTTTATATTGTTTGAAAACAGCAAACTATAATGGTATCAATAGTCTTTAATTACTTTATAACTTATTCATGGCTTGATAAATATATTTGAGTGTTCATTAAATATTTATATTTTTGGTTATTGGATGAAAAATCTGTTCAGCTCATGCTGGTATATTACAGAAGGAGCAATCATGAATCATTATATATTCTATATTGTAAATATGTCTAATTTATAGAAGTAAGAAGAGTAAAATCAGAGCCGGTGTTATCTTTGTATTGGTTTTATAAGATTGTAGTCTACACACTAAGATGTACTTATTTTAGGTTAATCATCTGAGCAGTTTATGAAGCATTTTTCATTCAAACGGTTAAGAGGATCATTTTTACAAAATGCAGTGCAAAAAAAATCACTACAGTTTTCTGTAGCAATGTTCCAAAACACTGGAATGCATTGTAAAATCCCAATGTATTTTTGCAGGAATTGTTTTACAATATATCAGTTTTTCCAAAGATATCCATAATTTCAGTGATTTTTTTCAGCGAATAAATTCAAAAAATGTTTTGGTTTTCAAAAACATTTTCAATAAAAAATGTTTCACTTCTGCTGAAACTGAAACTAGATTTTTTTCCAAAAGGCAGAAAATCTATATGAAAGCCAGAACATTTTTATTGACTTTTTGGTTTTGTTTTCAGTTGCCATTTTTTTCCACCCAAAAACAGGAACAATTTCTTTGGCTGAAAAAGTATTTTTTGTCAAAAATTTACTTAGATGAAAAAAATTCAACAAATTGTACAACACACTACAATTTTCGTAAGCATACTGGTTAATTAATGAAAAATACTATATAACAGTTCTTAATAGGGGGCTTTCTCCATTTTACTTCCTTACTGATCTCTAAATATTATTTCCTATGACCTTCAAGCTCATTATTTTGATCATATGGCTGGACACAAGAGACTCTCAGTCATTTAAGATCAGATTGTACCCAACCATGAACAGGTTACAACAACGGGGGGAGAGTGTATGTAAGGAGTATCTATGTATCTCCTGTTAAAAGACGGGTTAAATGGTAGTCTTTGCACTCAAGAAGCTGTGTTGTGCCCACTCCCCACCCCCTCCTAAAGCAAGTGTTCTGTACAACCTCTTAAAAGGGCAGTATAATATCCTCGTCTCTACTCCCCTGAATAATCTGGATCCCTGAGGCATAATTCTTCCCTTAACTCCTAATGCAGATTATGGTCATCAAGCCGCGCAATAGTCCTCATTATCCAGTAGCAGGTTTCAAAATGGACCCAGTCTTGTGATCCTTACCCAGCCAAAGTCACATGGATATCATTACTAAGACAGGAATTGTACTTGACTAAAATCAGCAGGACTGGGCCCGACAGTGTCACTTAAAAATGGCAAAAGTGAGACCTACTCATATGGCATCTGGCTGTTGTGGGGATTGGGCATTCAAAATACTTACATTTTTCCTTCTAACATTTTGAGGGTAGCAGCACGTTGCAAAATTTACTAATGCAAATTCTATCCAGTTCTACAATGTGTTCTCTCAACTAATAGTGCTGCTTACATTGCTTTTCATGGTCAATAGCTCTGGTTGGTTTGTTTTTTTCACTTCCACCACTACCACAGGTATTAGATATCTACAAGTGATTCTAAAAACATGTGGCTGTTGAGACCAAAATCAAGCAGTACTGCACCAGATGACACCAGTTCAAATAAGGGTTCATTAAATCTTAGAGTTAATTTACATAAATGTTAGTGTTATGAATATTCAATTATTCTGTCAGATAATTATATCTGGGAGATATACAATATATCACAGAAACTAAGAAAATGAAAATGTGATTATAGAGAGGAGAAATACAGGACTTAAAGTCTTGATAATCTACAAGCCTGTAGAAATCCCATCCTCCCTACTACAATATATATTTGCTGATCAGATGAAGTATATCTTGCCAGTTGTTTGTTTATTGAAAATGACAATATTTTAATGTACCCAATTTGTAGGAATCTAGATTGAGGAAAACAAAGTGAGTGCTGTTAATCTTGATGTCTAACTCAATATCAACATCTTATTTTCTCCAAATGTAATTGTTTCACCTTTGTATTGTTTTTCCTTTGATGTTCTCTCTATAGTGTTTCTACACGCCCCTTTCAGAACGAGTAGCAACAGCAAGAGAACTATCCTATATGGAAAAAAAAAGATGTCATAGTGTGTACTGTGCCACATTCAGTGTAGTTAGGTATTTGTCCTCTCACAGTTATATAGCAGATGAAATCTTGATGTTTTCTAATTTTAGCTTTCTCAGCTACGATATTTTATAATTCGATATTTGCAACTGATGAGTAAACCACCACGACACAAGTTTTATTATGGGAGTTTTAGGAAATAAATTATTCACTCTGTCTGTTACTAATAGTGGCAGATACATGTGCATTTCAAAACATATTGAGCCATCTCTCTGATGGTTCATTTTTTATTGCTTTGCACTTCAATGTAGACAATTCAGGGGATTGCATCTTTGGACTGTCAGTAATTCTTGACTGTTCTTTAGTATATGTTTGAAGGAGGCTACTAACCCTCTGTAAACTGTAGGTCAGATTGAGGGGGAAAGGAGAAACGATGAATGTTGCCAGAGGGTGAGCCTTTTAAAATATTACAAAATTTAATGTATTTATTAAATATAAAGCTATCTGTGGTAAGTGTACTGGCCCTTTGTAACTGCCTGCTAGTGGCCCTGTGGTCCTACTACACTCTAAAAAGAGCTGTGGAGGTGGGTCCTCGAGGCCTTCCAGAAGAGGCCTCAGGGAAGCAGCCAATCAGATCCCAAGGAGCTCAGATAAAAGGAGCTGCAAGGGTTAGCAGCTCAGTTCCAGGCTGCAGCCAGAGGGAGTGAAGAAGAGTGTTCCCCTCTGACCAAAGGTGCTTGAAGGAGAGCATTTACTGGCACTAAGAGAGAGAGGACCTGAGAACTTTAATTCCTAGGTAAAGGGACCAGGCCCAAGGAATTCAGCAGCAACCAATTAAAGGAAGCAATATGTGAATGCTCTTTGTAGGGTCCCTGGGTTGGAACCCAGAGTAGTGGATGAGTCTGGTTCCCCTCAACAGTGACCAGGTGACCTAAAACAGGAGAATGGAACAAGGCCCTTTTAGAAGACTGAGCAAAGGGCTGGATTTAAAGGGCTCAGAAATGAGACTGAAGACCCTGATGAAGGTAGATAGTTTGACGAATTCTTTATACCCTGAAAAGGGTCCATTTTGACTACATGACTTGGCCAGAGGTTTAGCTATGAACTGATGTCCCATCATACCAGCCCATAGTTTTTTACTATTGTTATGCTCTTTAAAGATAGTATACCTCATGTTTTGACCACTTTCAATATTTCCATGCATCTTTAGACTATGTAAGACCCTCACAATCATGCTGCCTTCATAGGGCAAGGCCAAAGGAGGGATTTGAACCTTATCCCAAAGCCTGAGAGTTCACCAGAGACTCTGGCTCTATTCCATAGACATCATAAAAGTTTGAGCCAGCTGCTTTCTACTGGGGACCCCTTCAACAACTAGCCCTCAAAAATCCATTCCAAAGGACTCACAACAAAAGAAAGCCAGTTGCCCTTAACTTCTATGCCCATGCCCAAACTGCATAGCACTTTGCAAATCAGCCTCAACACCTTGAATTGTACCCAAAAGCAAATAGGGAGCTAATGTGCTCTTTAAGAATTTATATGCTTTCTGTAGCTAAGGGTATAAACACAACAGGAACACTGTTACTAGCCAGAGGGGATTAGGACATTGATGTAGAATATTATAGGATTTTTAATAAAGGAAATGGCATCCTGGAATGAAGAAATGACTATGAGTCTGGAATGGTTTAACTCTTCTTTTAAACCATGCCAGCTGGAGGCAAGATCCTTCTATATTAGAGAGTGGCGGGAAGACTTCCTGTTGGACAGAGTTGTCTCAGAGACAGCTGCTATTGTTACTGTAAATTCCATTAAACCTGAGAAATATTTTTGCTAAAACATTGATGAAGCAACAGGACGTCACCAATGATGACTAGTAAGTCAACTAAGCTTCCTTGTTCATGTTTTGTTATTCTGGAAAAGAGCCATGATTATTAAATTCACAGCGTCTGAATTGCATAAAAACATTTCATGTTCATTTCATAAACATAAACATTTTTGACTGTAATTAAGAGTAAAAGATACCACAGAAAATACTTTAAAAGCCCACTATCACCTTATATATAGGTTCTATTGTATAACATGTAGAAAAATTATATGGGGATTTCTTAGCCTTCTCACACAGAGATTACAAGAGTTTGCTAGGGTTTTGTGAGTTCATGTCAGTCCTGGTGACTAAAAAAGTGAGTTGTGCGTGGACCTGATATGCAGTGTCTATTAGGAATCTTTCTGTTGACTTCTATAGGTGTTGGAACAGGACTCATAGAAACTTAATTATAATAATAATTTAATATTTGTGTCCCAGAAGTACCTAGAAGGCTCAGTCAAAGTATGGCATCTGAATGTGCTAGATACAGCTGTATGCACAACCAGCAAAAGTAAGTCTCTGCCTCCAAAGAACTGATGAGCACTGTTGCTTCTTTAATTATTACTTTAGGGGAAATAATAATTGTTTTGAAATAATTTTATGCTTTCTGAAAAGAAATCAGAACCCAGACAAACATGGGCTATTAAAACCTTGGTAGCAAATGCACAGTTGCAACAAAGTTACCAAAAAGCCTTTTTTTACTTTCCTAATATCTTTAGAGATTTTATGTTCACCAGTTGCAGATACAAGGACTCTATTGCACGCATGTTGTACTGTGTGTGCCTAAAAAGTGGAGGAGGAGTGACAGAGGAACTAATTTTTAATTATATATGTTGTGTGATGAAAACACTTTTCTGGGCACAGTAGGAACAAATCCTGCCAAAAACAGGGTGGGGTGTGAGAGAGAATCAGAGAGAGAGAGAGAGAATTTAAACAAATCAAGTCCTTGGGCTGTTCTTTTGGCCATTTTAATTGGATTTTCTCCACAGGATATTTAATAAAATGAAATACTCTTCTAAATACTAATAAAATAGAGAAAAAAAGTAGAAAATCCAAAAGCTAAAAGTTTATATTGATAAGCTAAACATTTATTTTGTTTAAAAAAAAAGGTAACCATTGAAGGGGGGGTTGTTTTTTTGTTTTAAAAGGAACTTATGAATTTTTTCCCTTTTTTGGAAAATAAGGATTTGTGGGTACTGCTAAATAGCTAACACTGAAGCTCTGAATACAGGGTGCTGCTCTCTGGAGAGTCTCAGAAGGTTCTATAACTTGTCTGGCTTGATTTTTCTCTTAGCCCTAAGCCTCCTGCTGTCATTTTCATGGTTACAAATTGAATGCTAAACAGTACAGTTCTAACTTGGTAGTGCATTATAGCCAGGATTTGGGTAGTCTAATGGAAAAGGACAGGGAGCCTGGCACCCATCAAATCCTTTGTGCAGCTCCCTGAAGGTTCTAGGGACAATCTGGCCAACAAACTTCTGGGCCCTGATCTAGAAAATATTGGCCTATGGGCCCAATCCTATAGTCCTAACTCAAAGAAAACTCCCATCAGAGCCAAGAGGTGCAGCTGTGTTTGTATGATAAGCATTTTTGGGGAAGAAACGTAAGGAGTTTTTCATGTTTCTTTCACAGAACTATGATTTTCATTTTGTCAACTAAATAGCTGATCTTATTTTAGGTGGCAAATTCTTTGACCTTTTCCATGCAGTAGAACCTGACAAGCGGTGCAGTGTGTTATATGGCTGTAAAATGAGATGGGGGCACTTTTCGGAATACAGAAGACATTTCTGACCCATTGGTTTTTGATGGGATTTTCAAAGGAACCTTTCGATGGGAGTTGGGCATCTAATTTCTTTAAGCTCCTTTAGCTCTCTCAGCCTTTATCAGGCCTTTTGCTAAATTTTCCAGGTTTTAATTATTTTTAAAATGTTTTCATTTCAACATCTTTCCCTTTCCATTCCTCCCAAAGTATTAAACACCATTTTGATTGAACAAAAGGCTTACACCGATGACTTTAACCATGTTAGTCACTAGAGTGAAGTTTCACATTGGAAACAAAACTAGTGACACGTCATTTTCAATAGGCTGTAAAAAGTGAGGCACCGTAGTACTGGGAAAGATGTATATGGGTGTTTTAGCTGTACAGTCTTCTTTTGGAATGTGGAAAGAATACAGGTTAGCGTTAGGTGAGCAATGTTGGAACCAATTAAAATTTAAGAAATACTGGTGAATGGTGACAACAGAGATGAAGGTAAATAGTGGACATCGCTCGGGCTAGAGAGGGTTATCAGGTTGCTGTGGGAGAGACGAGAATTGGAGGCTCAAGGCCTCAGAGTATCCAATGGTCAGAGAATAGGAACACATCCTATAATCTCTTCTGGATTGACAGGTATCTGCAACTAGCGGTTTTAGGAGAGACACTGAATGTCAAACAGAGAGGTGTTCTGAGATGACAATATATATATTTCTGCTTAATATTTGATCATTCACTGCATGGAAGCTATTGTCGTGGTAATGTACTAAAATTGTGTGTGGTTTTGGTTGGTTGCTGCTGCCCGTAGCTTGCTGGGTATATTAGTTACAACAGCTCCAGTGGAGACAGGAAGGTAAAAGAACCAGATGTCACTCTGCTATGCCTGCATTGTGTGGGGAATGCTTTATGGTCAAAGTAGGTCTGCACTGATTTGTGAGAATGCATATTCTGTAGGTATTCACAGGTAATTTTAATAGCACATTCACTGGAATTTTTAATTAAGGCAAAATTCAGACACACAGATTTTTGTTAAGATGTTTCAGAGCGTGATTGAAAAAAACAAATTCATGTTATTAAATAAAGAATAGGGGGACACTGTATAAAGATTGCTTTCAATAGTACAAAGGACTTAAAGAGCTGTAGAGTTGCTACAATGGTGCAAAGTTCTTCTATGATTTTTAAAGCCTTAGGTGTATTCTCTCCTCTCCCCTGCCGCCCCCGTTCCCTCCAGTTATTGATTGCCCACAGTTCCAGAGGAAGCTAAAGATAATTTGTATCTCACAAAAATCAGGCCCCAAATGTCTTAAGTTAGGCACCCAAAAACTGAGGCAGCAAAAATAATTGGTCACCTCTGAAAATGTTTGAAATAGCCATACTACAATGTGTATACTGCACCATCTGTATCTGAATAATATAAGTTAGTACCTAAATGGCAGTTTGGTTGTTCAGAAAATAGATGTGGACAAAAGAGTGTGGATTTTAAGTGGATCATTGCTTTGGAGAATACCAGACATTCAAGTGATTCATATGGATATTTGTGGCCCTGTACAAAGATACCAAACTGTGGAAGAGAAGGGAAAATACCAAAATATTTAAAGATGACTTTTTGAATATATATTAGTTCATCAAATTTTCATCATAGAAATTAGAAGATGAAAAAAATAGTCCAGCTAGTCTCGCATCCTAGCACTGCAGGATTATTCCTTTTAATATATTTTCTAATGTTCTTTCTTTTCCCAGTCTAGTTTCTGAAATGATTTTAAGGCGAGGGCATCCATTGCTTCCCATGGGAGACTATTTCAGAGTCTTAAGAGAATTCATCATTAGGGAGCTTTTCCTGGTAGTCAGTTTAAATTCGCCTTTTCTAATTTCTCCCCCATTAGACCCTCTTACACTAAGCTAAATCAATCTTCTCCCTAACTATGATTTATGCCTTCCAAGTATGTGTAGCTTGTTATCATGTTTCTTCCATTGGTCATTTGTTAGACAAGTCATTCACAGTTCTTTTTATTATGTCTCTTAATGCTTAGACTTCAATCCCTAGATCATTTTTGTTGCCTTTCTCATGAAGTTCTATTTACAGGCTGTTCTCATTATAAGTTCAAGATAAGTTCCAAAAAACTTGGACTTATAGCGAAACAACTTAAAGCAGGGAATTTTTTTCCCACAGCTGACTTCCATTTGCACAAATTGTGGTTTGTTTGGTTTTTTTTCATGACCTCAGAGTGGGGAATGGGAGGACTTATAACGCATCAGTTCCTACAAGTGTCAACAACTGTAGTATGGAATGGATGTATACCGGGGCAACTTATAGCAGGGATGCCCTATACAACAAAACCTAAAAAAAACCCCCCAGTATTTCCTTTTATTACTTATGGTAAGTTCACTCTCTAACTGATGTATTACTGTGTAGTATTTCAGAGATTAAACAAATAAAAAAATATATAACAAAACTCTTTTAACAAGACAGTTCTTGTTAAACTGATCATCTCTGATACTACCACATGTAATATGAACTTGACAGAATTTCTCTTCATATCAATGTGTATTTGGTGCCAGACTTAGAGCCACAAGGCAAGGCTAAGAAGCTGTAGCCTGTTCAAATTAGTCTGTGAAATACAAAGAGAGGTGTCAGTGCATGTTACTATGTTAAAAAGCACTTTAATTTGCAAAAGTGATTAAAGAAATACCCTGCCCTCTGAACAATAATACTCAAGAGTTGTCATTACTAATGCATGGTTTTTATTTCTTTGAGACACTAGAACTTTCATCCATTCATATGATTTGGTTGGCTGAATTTGCTTAGTTATTTAGGCGAGTACTTGAGTAGCTCCCTTCATAATAAATACTGTAGCAAAATGGAAGTATGACAACCTTTCAGAGCTCTGGGACATGACAACAGGCACAAATCGGTACATATGTCATAATAATAGTTATTTTTCAACCATGGAACATGCAACTCCCTGTTCTCTGGTTTGGAGTTGTTATTAGCCAATTAGATTCAAGTGCTGTGTATAAACACTGGGCCAAAATGTGCCTGGCCCTTATTTGGCTCTATGTCTAGAGGGGAGAAGGCAGGGCACAAGGAGCATTTTCTCCCACCCCAAGTGGGTGACCCAGTTCAAGAAAAGCTGCTAGTTACTGCAGTCTGTGTTCAGGGGAGCAGATTGCTGTATCTCACTTCTCTAGGGGAATATGGGGCTCCCGAAGGGGCTGAAAGGAGAAGGTGGAACCATGCCTCTCTCTCTATGATCTATGTAGCAGGACTGGTGTGAAGTAGGGAAGCAGAGAGCACCTCATAAAACTGCAATGGTAGATACATACCATGTTGCGTGTTTGGGAGTTCAGTTCCCCAGTGAAGCAGAAGGCTTTCTAGTGCTCATCTGGATGTAAAGTAGCTCCATTCTTCCCCCTTCTAAGCCAATCAGTGTGCAGGATTCTGCACAACCAAGAAATAACCACACAGTCTTCAGTTCAATATCCCTTTTATCTAATTGGCTGACTGGGTCAGTTCATTTCACCACATTTAATATTCTTTATAGTCACTATATTTCATAATAACTGGACAGTGAAAAGACACCTTTCCTTGCTGGAAAATGCACTCTTTTCACATTACACTTCTAATTTGCTAGATTTGCTTCCATATTGGTGAATTAGTTCTTGCTTATAAGCAATAATTGTAGCTAGTAGCAATTTTTTCCTGTTTCAGATAGTTTCCTAGCAGTTAGACAATTTAATCTCTGTGAAACTATGACCATATTTTTAGGCAACATGGAATATACTAGAAGGGATCCAAATGAATCAGACATATTTAGTATGATTGTCCTACACCCTTTTTTTGTCTTAAACTCTACAGCATAGGCGAGATACTTATTATATTAAAAATATTATTGTACACAGGAAGTGATCAAAACCACATCTAGAAATGTCTTGTTGCAAATGCTGTATGGAAGAGAGGAGTTACATTTTTGCAGGATGTTGAGTTAAATGACTATATGCAATTAAAATGAGGAATATGAACTGATGTTAATTTTTTGGACATTAACTACCAATCTGCTTACTGATTTTTTTCATTTTTTATTTATTAAATTGTTCATTAAAAATTTACATATGGAAAAGTGCATTGAAAATGAACTTTATTCGTATTGGGAATAGGTTGTGTTTTCTCCCCGTGTTGGCATTGTGGTATAAGCCATGGAAACCATGTCACTTGAACATTCAGATCTGATTTTGAGATTGTTAAAATCCTGGCACTTTCCACATTATTTGTTAAATGCATTTTGAAAATAGACATGTTATTTTAAAACCTGGCCTGTACATGTATTAAAAACAGATTCATTTTTGTGGTCACTATGGCACTTTCTGTGAATTGGCCAATAAATATGATTTTAGAATTTCACATAAAAGATAATGTTCTGTAGTCTTTATTTCACCAAATAATTATTTGGATTGTCTCCCAAGTGAGCAATAATCCCCATTCAAGAAGAACATGGAGGATTTTTATGGCAAGAAAAAAGAACAGGCTTGTATCTCCACAGTCCTTAGGTGATCCCTATGGTTAGCCAATACATATATATTACATAGAGTAAACAGCACATTGATAGGTGTTATGTGCATGGTAACATAATGATAGATAGATATAAAATAAATGTTGGGAAGTTATGTTAACTGAATGTATTATGCTCTTCCTACAATTCAAGCCACCCATATCAAGCATCTCATTATACTTTGCAAAGCTATAGTCTGTTTTGCTTTTAAAAAACAGGAAACTTATTGAAACAAAGATGAACAGTTTAGGGACTGGACTAGATGATCTCTTGAGGTTCCTTCCAGTCCTACAATTCTATGAATTTATGTCAAGGAGACTTAGGGAATACTTTCATGATTCATCAATACTTTGATCAAAATGAGATAATGGAAAGTGGAGGGAGAGATATCAAGGATAAAACTGGCACAATTAATTAGTTAAATTTTCAGACTATGTTTACACTGGCAGCTTCTTGCACAAGAACAGCTGTTCTTGCGCAAAAACTTGCCTGCTGTCTATACTGCACGAGCGTTCTTGCGCAAGTAAATTTACAGTATAGCGTTGTAAAACAGGGCTTCTTCCGGAAGAGTTATTCCTCTCCCCATGAGGAATAAGCCCTCTTGCACAAGCGCTCTTCCACAAGAGGGCAGTGTAGACAGGCAACATGAATTTCTTGTGCAAGAAGCCCCTATGGTTAAAATGGCCATCAGAGCTTTCTTGCGCAAGAGAGCGTCCACACTGCCATGGATGCTCTTGCGCAAAAGCACATCTTTTGCGCAAAAGCAAATGGCAGTGTGGACGCGCTCTTGTGGAAGATTTTTTGCACAAGAATTCTTTGGGTATGTCTACACTACAGTGTTATTTCGAAATATCTTATTTTGAAATAATTATTTCAAAACAGCTTATTTCGAAATAACGCGTCTTGATTTTTAGTAATAAAGTGAAAACAAGGATATTTAGACATCAAACATCAGCTATTCAAGATTTTGTTTAACTCAGGTAGTACTTTCAAAAGTGTTTAAGTATTATTTTGGAATCGTTACTTATTATCTTTATTGGTTTCCTTCACCAGCAATGACAAAACACTTTTATTCCAACTTTTCACAATCACAGTAGCAGTACAATCCATACAAACTGTTTTCAACAGGATCCTGTTATATGCCATATTTTACTTGAATGATGAAATGTAAAGGATTAAAGATTGATGACAGTTTTGATGAAGGTTTTGGATCCATTATTTTTGTTTTATGAAAGATAGGACACTACATAAGAGATATCTGACTGACAAAGGGGCCAAGACTATAAAAAGATGGACTAATAATCTGTGATACTTAAAAAAATTAGCTACATGCGATTCCTGTGCTGAACTGTTTGACTAAAATATAAATCTGTTTTGCCTGTTTGACTAAAATATAAAACTGTTTTGACTAAAATATAAAATTCCATTTGCTCACACAATTATGGTACACAAAGAAGATTAAAAGTACCAAGTATAGTTACACTTGTGCAACTCATATAAACCACAACAGTTAAGAATAAGCAAATATCTACAAAAAATCCAAGAACACACCACTCTCCCTTTAACAGCCCCTTTCCAACACTTCAAGCTCCCAGCGCAAACAATGAAAATAGTTAATGGTTCATTTGGAAGCAAACACACTCGTATAATCAATTCAAGGATACTAGCTTCATTGTTATATTGATTTGTTGTTACATAGGCTGCATAATAAAGCCTATTTTGTAGGTAAAAGAAGGAGAAAAATATATCTGAGCAATTGCTTCCAATTTTGAAGAGGCCTTAAAGGACCCTGTAAAACTCCAATTGTTTTACTTTTTAAAACTTTCAGTTTTCACAATATCTACATTTTGCATGTTTTAAATAAAATGATACTACTAGCAGCATATATTATGTACCGTGTTATTTGTGGGCTGACCCAGATTCCCGTTTTTAATATGGTTTTAAGCATTAACACTTGGTTTGTCTGCCATAATGTCTGCAATTATATTGCAGCCTTTTTCTCTTGATTGTTCTCTCAACTGATTCGTTTCTAATTCTGTTTTCTAAATCTACATTGATATGCCAGTTCTTGTCTTCAATCACCAGCGTCTCTTGCAAAGGTTATCAAGTCTCACACAGAAGTGAGTGCAGGGAAGAAAGCTACCACATCTTAGGGTTTGTGATAGCCAGTCAATAGATGAATGAAAGCTGCTATCCCAC
This sequence comes from Rafetus swinhoei, assembly GCA_019425775.1. Lineage (NCBI taxonomy): Eukaryota > Metazoa > Chordata > Testudines > Trionychidae > Rafetus > Rafetus swinhoei. The sequence goes on along the minus strand of CM033432.1, from coordinate 43,156,481 downwards.
ACCCCCCCTCTCAGGGTGCCACTGTGTCTTTTCTAATGCTGCCTGGACCACACAGAGGTCAACAGTCCAGGTACAGCTGTGGCTAAGACAGAGAGTCTTTTAGCTCAGATAGTAATGACTCATACTGAAGTTCAAGTTTCAGTCCCTTCTGCTGTTAATGTACATAGGGAAATGGTATTACAGTAGCCAGAACTAGATGGGTTCCTTCATACTTCAATTCACAAAACCTAGGGTGGAGCAAGGTTACTGTGTTAAAATTCCATTTCCTTTTTCTCTATGCAGGCATGGCAAATGTAACTCTTCTCTGCATTCTTGCAAGCTCTTTCCCTTCAGCACATCACATGATTAAAATGACTCATTATCATTTTTAAATATAAAACTCCATGAGAGTGTGGAACATTAGTTAGCAGTAGCTCTTCTGCCTGGCTAAAATATCCTCTAAGGAAAGCTTTGCAAGCTGGCATTAGGACCTAGATCCCAAGCCTGCTTTCCTTTTTTCATTCATTTGAAAGAATACTGAATTTCATCCCATCCCTCCCCAAAGTAACCATTAACGCATTCCATTCCTGCTTAATAAAACGTATTTAACCCCTTGAGCAATGAACTGAGAAGAAATATCAACCTAACTCAAACCTGAACCCATTTTATTGGCAACACTTTAAGTTTGTTGGTAATGTCTATGAGTTCTCCATAGGGCCATGGTCAAAAGCCCTCAGCCTAACTGCTGCCATTGAAATGGGCTTGGAATTCTCAACCTAATTAACAATTCAGAAGTGATTACCAGAACTCATTGTTTCCTAGTAAAAGGTAAGAGGTGATTTCCTAGCATGTGGCATGAAGATGTACTCATTAATACAATCTACAGTAGTAAGATTTTTTCTGAATATATCTCTGCAAGAAGCAAGCACACAACTCATTCAGAGAACCAATTTCTATTAATTGTTTTCAATACTTTCATGGTAGCTGCATGAACCATGACAACACAAATAGTGTTAGTCCTTCTGGGCTCTGTGTAATTCTCACCAGATTCAGAGTTTGGTTTGTTTATAAAGATAAATCAGTTATTTAGATGCTAAAATTCTGAACTCTAATCCGATTGCTTAGCAGGTGGAAAGTTCCTGGGACAGACTTGCAATATTTCAGGATTGTACTTCCAGCACAGTCTGCAAATAGGGGCTGTAGTAGCAAGGAAAGGAGAAAAGCCCCAGAAAAGGTTGACTTTTTAAAAAAACTATAAATTTTTACTTAGGTGATTGCACAGAGGCAGCACTAAGCATAAGCAGACTAAGCAATTACTTAGAACTCCATATAGCTCAAGGGGCCCTGTATTTAATTATTAGGAATATTTTACCCTCCAACACATACTGTTTGGGATACCACTGGCACTGGTTTGTATAATGATAGTGCCTGCAGCCCAGAACCCTAAAGAACTATTTCCAAAAGAGTTTATGATCTCATTTTAAGCCAAGAGTTTAATATGACAGAGAATGAGGGAGCTCAAGACTGGGTCTTGTCCCCTCATATTAGTTAGCTGACTCCATCCCAAATGTGTCATTGGAATGGGGCACACTCCATCCTTCTCCTTGGATGTTCGAGAAGCTTTCCTTTATATCCCTCCGCTCATTGCTAATTAGTTCATTAGCCCTCACAACATGATCAGCTAATTAGCTGCATACCTACCACGGCTGTTACGCTGCAGGGGAACTGATTGGTGCCTAAGGCCTGACCTGCACTGCAGTACTATCTCAGTATAACTACATCATGCAGGAGTGTGAAAAAATCCACCCCACTGAGCGAAGGAGTTACACCAACCTAATCCCCCTGTGGAGACAGCACAAAGTTGGCTGCTGACACAACTACCACCTGTCTGGGAGGTGGATTAACTATGCTGATGGGAGCACTCTGTCCCCACAGCTTCACTAAAACACTAGGGGAACGTCTACACTACACACTTATTTCAGAATAAGCTATTCCGGTCAAAATACTTCGAAATAGCTTATTTTAAAATAGCACATCTATACTGCAGGGAAGCTCTATTTAGAAATAAGTGCTTTATAGACACTCCCAATTTCGAAATAAACTACGCAATTGACATAGCTCAATTTGCATAGCTTATTTTGAGTTAAGCCCTGCTGTGTAGATGCACCCCTATTTTCCAAAGCACTTGCAATCTCTCCCAGCTTGGTACCATCCACAAACTTGCTAAGTGTACGTTTGTTAGCTAGATGATGAAGATATTAAACAGAACCAGAACCAGAACCAATTCCTGCAGAACCCACGCAATATGTCCTCCAGCTTGACTGTGAACCATGGATGATTACTCTGTGGCAATGGTTTTCCAACCAGTTTTGTCCCCAACTCATAGTAGCTCCACCTAGGTTGTAGTTCCCTAGTTTGTTTATGAGATGCCTATGCGAGACAGTATCAAAAACCTTACTAAACTCAAGATATACCACATCTACAACCTCTCTCTCTCTCTCTCTCTCTCTCTCTCTTTCTTTCAGAACTCTGTGTAAGTTCAAAAGCTTGTCTCTCTCACCAACCAAAGTTAGTCAAGTAAAAGATGTCTCCTTGTCTTTCTAATATTTTGGGACCAACATAGCTACAACAACTCTGCATATTCAGATCTAACTGGACCATTGTGGCCCAGATAATGCATTGTCACACAACACCACAGTAAGAGGGAGCAGATTGTAAACCATAGCAAACTGAAACAATTTCTCAACATTCTATTTGCTAAAATATTTTTTAAAATGGTTCAACCTACACTATTTTGGGTTCAATATTATGTAGGGTACGTAGGTGATTACCCAGGGTGCATCTAATAAGGAATAATACAACTGCAATATTATTAGAATTGGGAGGTTTCTCACCTTTAGAATGCTGAATCAACAAGAAATTAAAGGACTATGATCTGAGAGAGGGGAAAGATGACAGTTTGCTGCTAGGCAAAAATCCAGCAGAGAGCCAAATGATGAGATATAGGCAGAACAGCATGGGGACAGAGAGATCAGGATACTTCTCATGAACTTGCTCTTTGCAGGACTTCCATAACAAAAAATGAAAGCAAAGTTTTAATATCAAATGATTCTTTATATCTGAGAGTGAGATTCCCCACCGCAGAGAGGGTTTTTATTATTCTGGGGACCTATGGGATATGGAAAATTCATGCTTTTGACGAGGACACAGCTTACCTAGAACCAATCCTGTGGTGAGTTTGGGGGAGGAGGAAGGGATGCGCTTAGCCCACCTATATAGTGAGTTTGATGAAATGTTAGCAGCAGAACTCACTCTAAAAGTCACATTATTTTTGTCCACTAGCCAAATGTATTTCTAGCTTAGGGGACAGTAATAACCTCATGGCTTCTGGGAGAATTATAGCTAGTGAAGTGCTGTGAAGATGAGAAGTGTTATAGAAATGCTTTATTGTTATTAGGAGAAGTCATCCGATATCGGAGGATGTATCCCAGAGATTGCTCCTGCTTAATAGTATCTGTGTGGGTTTGGGTTCCTTTCAGCAATGAATAAAGGTCAATCATTCTCAAGTTCCCTGATTAGCTGGTCTCAGTTCCATTTAAAATAATAATTAAGAGAGTTACTCATTGACACAGAACAGTGACACAGAATATCGCTCCTCTGCTGCTTCAGTAAAATGCCAAGGCAAAGCCTTTTCAAGTGAGCAACATCCCCTTCATTTCTGTTCTATCAAAAGACTAGTGTTATGGGGTTGGTCGGGCTTTAGTGACGAGTCAGATATTCATTGTACCATTTGGTGAAGACCTCTGCCAAGAATGATATTTTGTATTGAGGAGAATCCATTCTAAGCACAGATATTCTGCAAAGGTATCTAATAATGGTATGGAAAGGTAGCTAAAATTTTCAGAACTGATTTAGGGTAGGATGATTTTTAGATGCCCAAAGCAAGACACCTTAAAGGGACTGATCAGAAAATGCTGAGCACACCCGCTGAAAATCTGGTCCTTCTTTATATCTCAAGTTGAGTGACCAAGATCATTAGTCCTTTACCAAAATCTTAATATTACAGCGATTAAATATGAGGGCTAGTAACTGTCTTTGCAGCTCTAGAGCTGAGGAGATGTAGGCATCTGTACGTTCAGTGTGCTCACTATCGCGGGATGAGCCCACAGGCTGGATAGGCACTGAGACCAACTGGCCGCCTAACCACCTCCTCTCTTCACCTCTCACCAGTGTCCAGATATGGTCAGGGCCAGGACTTAGGAAGAAATAAAAGCGAATTCCTGGCTTTACTGAGGAGCTGGATGGTTGGGTTTTAATGGAGGGAAGAATGTGTCTTTTTAGAATTTGCACTAGGAGACAAATTGGAGATCTGGGGATGGGTAAGGGAGCAGATTTACTGGCATAACGTGCTGGCCCATGTGGGCATGCAAACCAACTTCTGTGTTATGAAAGTACCTTCTTAAGCATCTTTAGCAGCATGGATAGCACAGCTTGGCTTTAAATAAATGGACTGAGAGTTACAGCTTATATTCATTGTTATTAAAGTAGGGCTTATATAGTAAAGATTTTTCCATCACTGCAATCTGATTAAAAAGTGAATTTTGCTCAGACCTTATTCACGTCCCTTTTTTGCAACATTCAAGCAAATGAGTTTTGCTTACATGAAAATAATGTTAAACTTGCATTGGAAACATTTGCACTTGCAGTGCTCTCCTCTCTTTGGAGTTTGATACTGCTTGACACAGAAGGGGAACAGGTTCCCAAAAAGCCAACCCCAGAACACTGAAAAGAGACAATTAAGACCAACAAAGAAACACAATAACTTGTGTTTGATCAATCCATAGAGTAAAAAGCTTTAGTGAAGAATGTAAATGATGTAAAATTCACTATGAAAAAATGTTGAGGAGCAGAAAAAAATGTCTAAATTTGTTAAGTGAATTAGTCATTGTGAATTTTTCATACCGCTTTAATTATTTTGTTAATATTGATTTGTTATGGGATACAATCTCACAGCTATCCAAGGAAGATCCTCATAGCTGTAATGTAATCTGAAATAGAGACAAATGTTTGATCACACACACTGGAGGACTCAGAGGACAGTAAAAAGGTTTTAAAAATATCTTGCTACAGGGCATATCTAGTTTTGGTCAAAAAAGAATACCCACTGAACAGCTGATCAGGTGCACGGTGTTAATCCTATCATCATTTATTATACTTAGAATTTAACAGCATATGCAATTTTCATGCATTCCAAGTTATTTTCAGTGTGCTCCTCTGAAGTAAGTAAGATTTATTAAAGATGAGGAAATTATGCTGATATATTTAATCACAATCTCAGAACAGGGATTAGAATTAGGGATGAAATTCTGGCTTCAATGAAGTCAATCGCAAAACTCCAACCAGTGAAACAGGGCTGGAATTTCACCTAGAACATTCCTTGTTCCCAGGCCTGTGCTCAGAGCATTATATTATTTTCTTCCTCTAAAGCAGCAGTTATCTGCAATTTTGAGAGACAGGATATTGGGCTTGGTGGATTTAGGAGATGTTAACCTTAGCAATGTGGACAACCCATCACTTGGGATAATGTCAGTCTGCCTACTTAAAGTACCCTGGCAGGTTTGACGGTTGTATGTGCTGCTCTTCTTGCTGTCCAGTCAAGTTTAAGCAGTAGGTTTTATGCAGGTTTCATACCCATGTTGGAGGAATTGACTGTTGCATATAGAGCTATAATGCAGTTTATATATTAATTTGTTGACACTGTGCAACATTTTTAAATCCTGGGGGTAGAAGGCACAATGTGAATGTAAGTTATTGTGGTAGTTTGTTCTGCCATGGCAGTTATGTTCATTGATAGTAAAAAGTATTCTACCTTTTCTTAGCTTGTGAGATCATTTTATAGTACTATTTGTTCAGGTTTTTCTTTCCTATTTTCCATCCTGTTTTTCTAGCACCTGTGTGCTTCATAGCCCACTGATACTGTTGTTAAGAGCATCCTTTCTTCCATATAAAGGGGATTCTTTCTACAGAATGAGGCTTCTGTGATGGGCCAGTGACATTAGGAACTTAACTGAAATCTCTGGCGTGCATCTTAAACTGGACGTTGCCACTCTTAGCATTGTCTGACTCAGCATGTTAAGTCCAAACTCCTATTAAGCTGGGTTTAATAGCTGCTATTAATACAACTTATGCTTCATTAAGCATGAATTCAAAGTGAGCCATACTCTGAAGGCCTGGTTCAATAAAGAGCTGAAGGACAAATAGAATGGCTATTTTTATTCCTAGAGATGTAAGCAGGCTGGGGAGGGACATTGGTTTCCAAAGTGCTTCCACCTGAGCCTGAAAAGGCCTTTTTTGAATGATGATATCCTCATGGATTGATTTTTTAAAATAAATCTTTCTTCTTTAAGGCTCAGTCAAAAGGGCAATGAAAATGGCATTGAGACACAAACCTATTTTCTCACTTATGATTCCTTGCCAGTGACGATTGTACAAAGACCTTCCTGGCGATCTTGTTTTGCACTTTACTATCACTTGCTCCCATAGAAAGATCATAACCCTCCTTATGTGAAATCACACGGTAGCTATTTTTGCAGTAGCATATTAAGGTTTTTGTGAGTGCACACATGTTCTGTGATACCCTTGAAGGCACCAGAACAAGAGTAAGTCCTTGCTCACCATCCTGACTAGCAGCATGTTGCAATGTATTGAAAGCTGTGTGTAAATTACAAGTGATCACTTTAATTGTAAGCGGTGTCCTAGTCCTGCTTGTAGGCTTGTGTGCTCTGAGGGACGCTGGGTACTCTGGAGGAAGTGGGACTGAGTAAGCTGAGTATGTGTTAAGGTTCTGGGTTCTAAGACACAAAGCTATGTGACTTTGCAGTATTCCAGAAAGAGTACATTTGTTCATGTTTTCTAACTCGTCTGTCTGCATGCGATGAAAATAACACATATGCATAGGGTGCTTTGATCCTTCTGAGTGGGTTCATAGGGTTTTCCTCACCGTGAGCGTCATATCAGGGCCCATGTCATTTGAGAACAAGTTGTTATTTCTCCTCCATGCTGCTAAATGACAAAGAGTGAGATTTTTCCAAAGCACCTAAAAAGGAGAGACACTCAATGCCCTTCAAAAGTCAGTGGGAGTTAGATGCCTAAATCCCTTAGGCACCTTTGAAAATCCCACCCAGAAGGGAAGTAAGTAGGAATGTTCTAGAACTGCCTAGCTACTCCATATAGATAAACTGTTAGGAAATAATGGTTGGCACAGACTGGCCCAGAGTACATTGTCTCTTTAAGAGGGACTACTTCCTGTGACTTCCTGTGAACTGCCTCTCAGGGGGGTCAATTTGGCCCAGTTGAGTGGCTATTTCAATTGGTGTGTCAGTTCCCAACTGGGAAGGGCATCATATAAAGAGGAATGCAGGAAGAGAAAGGAGGCTCCAACAGCAGCAGCCACAAAGGGTAGCTAAAATCTTCCAATGAGCCACAGCAGCCCAGACAGGGCAGGTTTATAATTATTTGGGACCCTGGGTTAGCCTAAGCATGAAGAAGACTGTAACCTCCTCATTTCTCAAGTGACACTAGAGATGGGAGAATCTGGTGGTCCAGCATCAGGAAATAGAGTGGCAAGAAGCATAAGGCTACGTCTAGACTGCAAGCCTCTTTTGAAAAAGAGCATCCAGACTACAACCAGTACTTCCAAAAAAGCAAGCTGCTTTTTCGAAAGAGAGCACCCAGGCACCCAAGGATGCTCTCTTTCAAAAAAGCACAGTTTGTATTACATAGCGCCTTTTTTCGAAAGAGCATTTAAAAAAAAAAAGCGTTCTTCCTTGTAAAACGAGGTTTTTCGCAGTCAAAAAAACTGCCATGTTCTTTCGATTTACTTTCAAAAGAATGCGGCAGCAGTCTAGACGCAGGGGAAGTTTTTTCGAAAAAAGGCCACTTTTTTCCGAAAAAACCCTGTAGTCTAGACACACCCTAAGAGTCAGAGTGACTCAGAGCCAGCAATACACAGTCAGTTTGCTTTAAATTGTATGCTGTGGACCTGTCATTAACACTGATCTGGGGGTTGTACTGGAACTCTCTTAGGGTATGTCTACACTAGCCCCCTAGTTCGAACTAGGGAGGCTAATGTAGGCATTCGAGTTGCAAATCAAGCCGGGATTTAAATATCCCGCGCTGATTTGCATCTTCCGGTCGCCATTTTTAAATTTACAAGTCGGACTAACTGCCCGGCGTCACGCGGCAGGGACCAGTATTTCGAATTAAAGTTTTAAATCGAACTACCTGTTAAACCTTCTGCAGGAGGAATAACAGGTAGTTCGATTTAGGCTTTAATTAAATACTGGTCCCTAGACGCCGGGCAGTTAGTACGGACTTGTACATTTCAAAAATGGCGATCGTTGAAGATGCAAATCGCGGGATATTTAAATCCCAGGCTTGATTTGCAACTTCGAATGCCTACATTAGCCTCCCTAGTTCGAACTAGGGGGCTAGTGTAGACATACCCTTATATAATAAAAGTTCCAACAGGCCTTTCTTCATGAAAGATAGTTTCCATAGTGATTTGTGAAACCTGCAGAGGGCATACATGCTACAAGGGACATCACAAAGCCTCAATCCCTTACATTAGTAACCCATAGCCCTGTTCTGTCCTGTGCATATGTGTATTTGTGGAAACCTACAGTCAAAGACTGACCTCATCATAATGCTGTAACCTCTGATGGCCTGTGAACCAGATAAAATGAAGACAATCTTTGTCTCAGCTATTTTCTTTGCATTCCATTACATACATACAGAGCAAGAATGGTGAAACCCTTCACAACGGGTTTTGCTGTTATGATAAATGAGGGTACATCTACACAGCAGCGTTATTTCGGAATAACGGATGTTATTCTGAAATAACTATGCAAGCGTCCACACAACAAGCCCAGTGTGACAGGGTACAGTCACAGACAACATCTCAGGGATGCCTCCTGGCGTGCTGACACGGCCACTGCCACTCGCCTTCCCACTCTCTGCGGCTCCTCACCCCCCGGTCCTTCTGGACCAGCTCCGCTGGTCTCCCCCAGCCAAGGCCCCGAGCTGAGATCCCTGCCCTCACCAAGAAGCAGTACAGACACTGAACCTCTTCAGGTCCAAGGAGAGTGCAATTTAGGGCTCAACTTCCTGGGCTACCACTCCCCAAATGGGATCAAACCCCAAAGAAGTAGGTAAGCCACCTTTAACAATGAAAGGGGGAATGTACACACTGGTTGCCTCTCCCCTCCCCCTTGTAATAATTCTTTACATTGGGTTTAATAGAAAATAAAAGTGATTTTATTAAGTACAAGCAGTAGGATTTAAGTGGTAATAAGTGAGAAGAGGCAGAGCAAAGTAGGTTACAAACCAAAAGAAACAAAATCAATTGACTAATTCTACACTGAAACCTCAGTACAAAGTCACCCTAAAACCTCTTTTCCAGCTGTCCTTTCAAACCAGGGCTGTCTCCCCACCCTGGGGTCTTCTGCTCCTTTCCTTCAGGTGCAGCCCAGCCAAAAGCCCAAGGCCTCTGCTTTCCTATTCTTTTTGTTAAGGAATTGAGGCCACTCCCTACCAACCACGTAAGACTTAAGGACAAAAGAGATTGTTTAACATGGAGTACCACCCTCCATGTCCCTCATTCACACATCTGAAGCCCACGTAGTATTCACTATTCCATATGGCTAGCTTTACATACAAAAATGACACATACAACAAAGTTAGATTAAACAGAACCAGTGGATCATGACATGAAGATTGATGGGTTACACGAAATAATTTGCTCAAAGCACATCTGAGTTATGTAAATTCATGTCCATAATTCCATTTCATAAAGTGGGGGGAAGGGGATAAGCAGGACACTCTGCTGCTCCCACCCAGCCCTCCACTGCTCCCATGGAGCAGTCTCCCATCTCCCGTGACCCTACCCAGGGATGGAAAAGACGTACACCTTCCTGGTCTGGTGTGGAGATCCTGGACCTTATTGAGGTTTTAGGTGACAAGACCAACCTCCAGGATCTCTGCAGCAGACATGGGAACACCAAAGTCTATGGGCGCATGGCTGACAGTCTGGCCACTAAGGGGCACATCCACACCCAGGAGCAGGTGCAGATGAAAATTAAAGAGCTTCACCAGGTGAATGCCAAGGCCCGGGAATGCAACTCCTGCTCTGGGACAGAACTTCACATATGCCCCTACTATGAAGAACTGCACCACCCATCGTCGCCCTCCCAGAGGATAGAGATGTAGAGGAGGAGGAGGAAGAGGAGGAGCTGGACGAGGCCAGCACAACAACCCGCTTGACCCTGGATCTGGTACCCCATGCTCTGGACGTGTCCCAGACATTGTTCGAGGCCAGGGAAGCCACATTAGGTGAGTGCCATCATGTTCCCTACACACACAAGATGGAGGAGGAGGGTGGTTAGAGGCAGCTGCACGCTCCTCGCTTGGCCTTTGGGCCTTTGTAGCCTGAGGAGTACTTAGCAGCTTGTGCAAGTGGGAGCATATGGAGCACCACTCCGGAGCACACAGTCCCAGCAGGCTGCACCAGAGGACCCTTGTGCTATTGGTTACAGGGTGTCTGGAGAGGACTGCCATACTCCTGACACCAGGGTGGGACATCCTCCCACCACAAGCCACCACTAGATGGAGGCTGGGGACATGGAGACACATGCATGCTAACACTCAGCAGTGACATGCATGGCACATGGGGCAGCATCCACTCCCAGGGACAGCGTGGTGAGGCGCAGGAATGTCTGCCACTCACACACACCTCCCTCCAAACCCCTGCCCCCCTCTCCTCCAGCAGACAGGGATACAAGTCCTCTTCCTGTGGGATGCCGCCACTGCTGGACTCGGTGTGTGAGCGGCATGGAGGGAAGCCTAGCTGCCCTGTAGCCCTCCCTCCCACCTGCTGGATCCCAGTTTGGCTGGCACCTTCACATGCTGCTTGTCCCCAGGACATGGGGGTAGTGAGGCTCCCCCCTTGGCCATCTGGGTCCCTGCAGGAAAGGGCCCAGTGGCTAGGCCATACATGGCCTTGCTCCAAGCACATCGCCTTCATCCCAACCAACACCTTTTGGTCTCGCCTCAGAGATGAGAGCTAGGCTTCAGGCACAGTGTCTCCAGAGATGACTGACCAGATGATCCACAACCGGACCATCTGGGTAAGGAGAAAGTCAACAACACCACCAGTCAATGCCTTCCAACCCCAAGAGATCCGCCAGTGCAGGAGACCCATGGATGAGTTCCAGCAGGCACACCTTGTGGCACTCCAATCACTGGAGCAGACACTGGATCGGAGACTGCAGGAAGACATCCAGCTGTGGCAATATACCTGGCGGGAGATGCTGGAGCAGGGCCACACCATGGTCACCAGCATGCTGCCTGCTCCTGCTCCTGTTCCTGCCCCTGCTCCTCCCACTTCTCTCCCAACCCCCCACCCCATGGCCGACGAGGCCCCCACACCTGTGGTGGTGGAATCACCGGAGACAGGTACCACTCCTGGTGACACCTGGGCCTCTCCACTAGGGGCCTGTGCATCACTCCTCTGTGCCTTTCCTCCCATACCCTCCCCCTCTTCCATCCCCTTCTCCCCCATCCTTGGTTCTTTCCCCAGTTATTTTGACCCCCAATAAAAAAAAACCCAAGCACTTCATTTTTTCAAAAACAAGAAGTGTGGTTTATTGTCTCTGCAGGGGAGGGAGGATTAGGGGGACGGGAGGGTGTGTTAGGAAAGGCACAGAGGGGTGATACACAGGCCCCTACTGGAGAGGCCCAGGTGTCACCAGGGTCCTTGTGAGAAACTCTCCTCCAGGGTCTCCTGGATGCACATGGCCCCTTGATGCGCATGCCGGATGGCAGCCATGTGTAGCTGCTCGAAGGTCCTGCTGATCCGGTCAGCCTCTGCCCCACACTCAGGGAGGAACACCTCCCCCTTCCTTTCACAAATATTGTGAAGGACACAGCATGTGGCCACCACGTAGGGGAAGTTCCATTCCCTAATATCCAGGTGGATGAGGAGACAAAAGAACCTCACCTTCAGATGCTTGAAGGCGCCCTCCACCATCATGTGGGCACTGCTGAGCCTGGTTTTGAAGCGTTCCTTGGAGTGGTCAAGGTGGCCAGTGTAGAGCTTCATTAGCCAGGGCAACAGAGGGTAGGCCATGTCCCCCACCATGCACATCGGCATGTCTATGTCTCCAACCCTGATAGTGCAGTCGGGGAAAAAAGTGCCAGCATGCAGCTTCTGAAACACGCTGGAGATGTGGAATATGCGGGCATCATGTGCCTTCCCTGATCTCCTGACGTAGATGTTGGTGAACTGGCCCAGTGGTCCATGATGGCCTGCAGGAACATCGAGAAGTACCCCTTTCAGTTGATGTAAACAGATGCCTGGTGGTCAGGGGCCCAGGTGGGGATGTGGGTGCTGTCAACAGCCTCCCTGCTGTTGGTGAAGCCCATGTTGCCAAAGCCGGCAACGATGGCATCCATGTCGCCCAGAGTTGATGAACCTGCACAGCAGGACAGTGTTGATGCCTGTACCACCTGTAGAAGGAGACAAACAAAGAACCAGAGAATCATAGGGTTGCCAGAGCCCTCAGGAGGTCCCCAAGCCCCCTCTCCCCTTGCCCCCACAGCAGAAGCAACCCCCACTTACCCCCATCCCTGAGCAGGGCTTTGTGAGGGCGGGACTAAAAATCTCCCAGGGAGGGGCTTCTGCGATCCTGCCCCTGCCCTAGGGAAACCCATTCCATCACTTCACCCTGCCTTCTCCCCCCCCGCCCCCCCCTCCGGACAATAGATCAAGAGTGTCATACCTGCGTGAGCACAGCCCCAATCGTCGATCTCCCCCACACCAAACTGGTTCCCAACGGATCGGTAGCTGTCCAGCGTGGCGAGCTTCCACTGGTCTATGACGACCCGCTTCTGGAGGGGGATGGTGGGTCTGATGTGAGTATCCTGTTGCCTAAGGGCAGAGGTGAAGCACTGACACAGCTCCAGAAAGGTGTCCTTCCTCATCCGGAAATTCTGAAGCCACAGCTGGTTGTCCCACCGCTCCATGACAAGCCGGTCCCACCAGTCGGAACTGCTGTCCAGATGCCAGAAGTGGCAGTGCACAGTGCTCGGGGAGGGCAGGTGGGATCCAGCAGCATGAGCTGTGCTCCCAGAGACCAATGAGGCTCTACAGGATGAGCAGGGGGTTGGGTTTCTGCAGGGCCTGGGAAGCAGCATGCAAAAACTGCTGCATGAGCTGTCGACTGCCCAGAGGCAGCTCCAACTTCATGGCTGAAGTGCTGAGGTGTCCGCAAGGACAGCCACAGCTGGTGAAGGAATGGATTTGCTGTCTCTCAAGGAGGTAGGCAAAAGAGACGAGCTGAGACACAGCTGTATGGGGGGGGGTCCCTTTAAGCCTGAGCCTCAGATAGCCTCAGGCAGCAGCCAGGGGAAGTGAGTTCAGTCCTGATGCCCTGCCTGAAGTGCTTCCAGGTGGCCTTAAATGCGAGATAGTGTTCAATCAGTGTGGATGCTTTGTTTTGAAATAGCTCAGCGCTATTTCAATGGGCATTTGATGTGTAGATGCACTATTTCAGAGAATTTCTTCCAGAATAGCTTGTTCTGAAATAATCGTGCAGTGTAGACATAGTCTAAATGCCACTAGTCCACTGATATGAATAAACAGAAGTTTCCTGATATAAAAAACACATTTCTCTAGTCAAGCTAAAAGAGAGGGAGATGAATATTCGAGGTATAAGAAAGGTGAATTTGTTTCTAAAATTCTAACTGTATAAACAGATCTCTAGCGGTGTCACAGGAAAAGGTAAGATTTAACAGCCTGGATAACCAGTTCCACTTTAATCACACAGTCATTGCACTAAGGTATGGAAATTAGGAATACATTGTATTTCTTAAAAAGCGTCGAGGAGTCCTGTGGCACCTTATAGACTAACTGAAGTGTTGGAGCATAAGTTATGGGCAAAGACCCACTGGCCAGATGCATCTGACGAAGTGGGTCTTTGCCCACGAAAGCTTATGCTCCAACACTTCAGTTAGTCTATAAGGTGCCACAGGACTCCTCGCCGCTTTTGCAGATTCAGACTAACACGGCTACCCCTCTGATAATTGTATTTCTTAAAACTGTATTTTTATTAGGTTGGAGTTCATGAATCTAAGTCTGATTAATGACATCATGAAGGTTTCTCTCTAAGACTTAGTGTACTCTTGTTTTGAGTTTGTATAAATATGGAGTGCCCCTCAGTTTTCAAGGAGTCATGTGACCAACCTTAGGCATAGAGAGGTTAAGTGCTATGCCCAAGGACACACAAGAAATCTTTTCCAGAATTGGCAACACAAACTAACTCTCTGGATTCCCAGTATTGTGCCATAAGCAAAAGCAAGTCCCTTCTTCCCATACACATCTCTATGTATCTGGTTTGTCAAGATCTGTTTGCCAGGATAAGCTATCGCTTTATTATATGAAGGCTAGAAACAAGGGGAGATGTCAGTGGGTTCTGCCTTGCTTATTTACAGGGCAGTTTTTGCAGAAAGGTTTTATAAGTATCAGAATATTTGTTACTTTGCTCCTCTGCTGCCTAGTCATTGAAGTGCCAAATCCACATCAAGTTTGTCGGCTCCCATTTATGTAGGATGGCACTCCTTCAGCTTTGGCTAACTTTTCTCTCTTGTGAGCTGCAGAAGATTTACGATCTATTTTAATGGAACACTTGACTCAAATCACTCATTTTATTATAGCTGTAAAAGAATTTTTTACCCTTAATGCACCAAATCCCAATATCTTCTGATAGCATCTTTTCAGGTACTGCATCTTACTAATACCTACCTACTAGCTTTCCCATAACAGTGCTGTCTCTCTTTTTTGCAGTTTAACACCACCTTATAATATAAAGTAACCTATAAAGTAACATTGCACACTGAATACAAGCACTTCAGACCAATTCAGATTTTCTTATAGCATATATTTGTCATAATGCCTGGTCTCTCATTCTAATACCTCATCTACAGTTTTATACAAATTTCACCTTGCATCTCCTGGTCATGCTCCCTTGCCTATGGAAATGCAGTAATAGTACTCAGTTCTCCACATCACCCATCATACCTTAGCCAGGCAAGTAGTTCAATATGATTAATTTTTTATTACTCTGAAGGCCCTCACTTTATTGAAAGCCTCATACAACACATCCTTTATAAAAATGCTATGGCATTAACTCCACAGTTATCACAGCTTTGCTTCAGCCCAAGTTGATTAAGCTACTTGCCCAGGTCCTATAGTAAGCCAACTGCAGAATTAGATAAATCAAGTTCTGAGAACCTAAGGGTCTCTGAATAGGGTACCTTTCCCACAAGCTCACTAGTTCTGTTGATGACAAGCTATGTTGTTAGGCTGTGAAATTATCCATAATAGCATCATTAGTCAGTAGAGAGGATCATGAATAACAAATAGAATTAACTAATGGAAAAAGAATTGTCCATTGGAGTTTTTTAGCATTAAAAAAAAGCCTGAAACTAGCTTATTAAAGAAAAATATATCAAGGAAGTCCCCCCCCCAAAAAAAAGGATTCTTAAGGGTGTATCTGCACTGCAGGTGATATCAAATTACAACATAAGTAGCTGTAGTCTACACTGTGGTAATAGCAGAGTAGGCATACCCGGATGCATGCTTCCATGTAGTGAATTAGCAGTAAAGAAACATTCACCAGCAATAAATCCAATTCAGCTGCAGAATTACTTTGCATGCTGAAACTTTGCCGTGAGGCTGCAAATGGATTTAGACACTGCATAAAGCAATAGCGAATGACAGTCCCTACCCCGAAGCATCTTGCAATTTTTGGTTCTGATTCCGCAATTGATAAAATATGGGCTACCTGCTGCCCCCACATGTAGCCCAGCTGAAGTCAACAGAGGATAAGGGCTTAAGACCAGACTGAAAAAGTGTGCGAGAAACAGGATTTTGGGGTAACAAAAATAATAGGGTATTTTAGCACAGACTACTTTTGTTAGGCAATCAGTAACCTTGATCACAGTTCACAATCTGCTTTATCACTATCAAATGGCAGTTTCCTGTATGCATCGTGGAAAGGGACTTCAATCAATATTATGACCCAAACTATGTGACTCCTAAAAACTAGGTAATGGCTAAAGAGAGTGAAAACTTGTAATTTCCAAAATGTCATGGAAAAACAAAACATTGGCCTAAATAACATGGTAATATGACAGTCTTATAAGAAATAGTAGCCAATGGCAATATTTCTATAGATTTTTAAAATCATCTTGTGGCATGCTATAGCAGGGATATAAAATTATATCTGAAGTCTTATAGGCTAGATTAAAAATATTCTACAGCAATATTTTTCTTTATTAAATGCTAAAGATGTTTAGATTAAATTGTATAGAACCTTACTGGATTTCATCAAAAGTCACCAAACAACTTTTCCATCTCGGAAATATTTTTGAGCAAAATTCTACTGAAATGTTTGCATAGCTCCGATCATTCATCAGTCACTTACAGTGCTAGTCCCAAATCTAATATGAAGCATTTTTTCTTCTGACTATCCTCCAAAGCAAACAGACCATAACAAGGTTGCAAGAACGGTGAGTAATGTACTTTATAAGCTACTTGAGCTGGAAGTAAGGGGAGATGGAGCAAACATCCCAAGATTTTTAAGTGGCAAAGAGTGAAATCACTAATGCTCTCACCACTTTTACAACCCAAGTGCTCATATTTATTATGTGTTACTTGCAACTACTTACTTAGAGAGACTGCAGATGACTCCACTCCATTACTAACAACCAGGATAATTGTTTTCCCCCTGCTACTTACCTCTGTCTCTTCTAAAAATTAAATAGTAATCCTACCTCCTTCCCATTTTGTCACTATGGCCAAATATTCATTTTAACCTGTATTTATAGTGTAGCTAAGGTATCTTGTTTAATTTTTCTGGCAGCCTTTCCCACGTAGGTTAGGCCTCTGAAAATACCTGCAAAATCCTCTTCCCTGCCTTAGCCTCTTTGCAGTAGGTGAAAGGGCTGAAGTGGTATAAAGGCACTCTAAGCGCATGTCTACACTGGACAGTTATTTTGAAATAACTCCCCTTATTTCGAAATAACAAGGTGAGTGTCCATACTACCAAGCTTGTAATTTTGAAATAATGGGCTTGTTATTTTGAAATAATAATTCCTGCTTGTGAAAAGGAATAAGCTTATTTCAAAATAATTATTTGGGGAGTTACTATTGCGAAATAACTTATTTTGAAATAACCTAGCAGTGTAGACATAGCCTTAAAAACATAGCTCCACCTGGGACAGGAGTCACCTTGTTCAGTAGTTGAGAAATTGCTAAACTTCTTAACATATTTGTGCACATCAAATATTCCCATTTCTTGTGAAGTCCTTTTTAAGATCTTTGTTCTGGACACAACTTGTGACCCAATTCCAACCTCAATTAGTGTGAATGCCACTGACGTCCTAGGTTCTAAAATGGATGTGGCTGAGATCAAAATCAGTCTTTTATGAGGGAAGCTCTAAGCATTCTTGAACTCCCTACCTTTTATACATGAAGAAAATTCTTATTTGTGAAGTTGTGTCAAGTCAGAGACTGTTTTTCGCACAGTAGGCAACAGCATAGTAATATACTGCACTTCACAACTATTTGGGTCAGCACTGCATGTCACAGCTCTTTGAGTCAGTTGTATTTACAGCCCCACCTGCCAAAAATGCTGTGTCATTTGTGTCTCTCATATTACAAGGAACATTCTAATTAATCCCTGTCCTGTCAACTCCTGTGCATTTCTGCAGTGGATTGATTTTGTTTTTCAATTTAAAACAATTTTACAAGAGCAGCTGGTGGTTCAGGACAGATTTTTAAAGATATTTCAGGTTCCTAAAGATACAGATGCATAGCCAGGCACTTCTGAAAATCCCCCAAAAGCAACTATGTGCATCTTTCTGCACCTACATAGGTTTACAAATCAGGCCCATGGTGCCTAACAACAGAGGTGAATGCTATGATATGTTTCTATATGTTGGACCTCTGAAAATATTGTTTCTAAAGAATAGTAAGTATGCTGTTTAATTCTTGTGCATAAATTGCATTCACTGTGTACACAAACTGATGAATAATGAAAATACAGTAGCTGGAGACTCAGCATTGGTATGTAAGATCGAATGGAAAGAATTAATTGGGTGATTCAAGTGGCACTTTTTCCAGGCAAATTTAAAAGTCAGCATTGCCTCTGAGGAATGCTCTTAATCACTTGCCATCTATGTGTCATCAAGCAAACCAAATAATTTTTTGGATGATGTAAGCCAAAAATGATACCTTGATAAGGTTGTGTGAATCTAATCCATATATCTTAAAGTGGCACTGCTAAAATTTAAAGAGGGACCCTTTCTAGTTTCATCCTGGTCTGAGAATCAGGCCCAGTGCATTCAAACAGTGTCTGATTATAGTAACCCCTAACTCAGAATAAATCTGTCTTAGGGAGAGAGGGAAGAGAGGTGAGATGTTTGGATATGTAACATTGACAGCTGTTTAGACAAAGCAAACACATGGGGCCAGCATATTCACTGCAGCCATATGTGATTATATAGAGCATATTTTTCTTTTCATTTTATTAAATCTTTCTGCACAGATAACTCTGTAAGGTACTCCATCTCTGTGTGTACAGTAAGAACCCTGTAGCACTCAATTCCCGATAGACCAGTCAGAGACTTTTCCATGAAGACAAAAAGATCTGCAGGCTGAATTCAAGGTGTGCTACTTTGACCTTGCTTTCACTAATAACTTACATCAGCACACTTCAAACAAAATTTTAAAATGCAAATTGAGAAAATCCACATGAAGTTTTCCCTCATGGGTAGGAAGAGAGTAAGAAGGCAGGAACTGCATGTAACCAGATGCTAGTTATCTCAATGCCTGACTGAAAGGAGCTCAGATACCACAATGCCATGTATGGGGTAAGAATGAGAACGGAGTAGAGGAGCACAAGAACTTACATTCTGTCTCTGGAGTTTATTTTCTATCCTTTTAGACACCTATCTAATGGGGGAGTTTTATTCTTTTGGGTACAGACTTTTCCTTTGAGATTATTTTTCCCACTAGTGTTTGGATAATTACTTTCCCTACAACATTAGAGTGATGTCTTCCACTTGTTGTGCCACAGAGGTTACTCTTCTCCTTCTAGGAAGCTTTAAATTTAATCTGGCCAAACAGGGATCAGCACCAGCATTTCTTTTACAAAGTGGCTCTTTTCATCAGCTGTATGCACCGTGCTGGCTGTATGTACTGCTATCTTACAAGCTCTGGTATGAATTCTTACAAGCTCAGGTAGATCAAGTCTCTAGGTTAGGGAAGTGGAGAAGTGTAACCATCCCAAGAATTCCTCTGGAAAGCAATGGACCTGCAGCAGGCATAATGTTTCCCCACCCTTCTATTGCATGGTGGCCATGCTACCCTTGAAGAGGGATGGTGTTCGCTTCCAACTTTAGCCAGCCACTTCTGCTAACAAGAGTGGGACCATTTCAATTCTCCCTACCCTCCTTGGAGAGGCTAGTGCCAGCAGTGATACAAGCCCTGTCTTTACGTTTCAAGGATGAGATTTTTAAAGCAAGCAATGGGATTCAAAAATCCAATTCCCATTAATTTGAAAGGAAAATGGGTATATAAGTTCTCCAGCCACTCTCAGGATCTCAGCCAAAGAATGCAAGGACTGACACTGATGCAGCAGACAACAGAGAAGGATCCTTGCATCCTGACCCTACTTTTCACACATGTAGAGATTGGACATAGTCTTGTCCTAATGCCACCATTACATGTGGTATAGGCCAAAGTTTGAAGAAGTCTGTGTTACCAATTTCATCTTTGTCCACAAGCATTGAGTGTTTCAGATTTCAGAGTCTCAGAGAGGTAGCCATGTTAGGCTAAGTCTACATTACACCTTTTTTTCAGAAAAAGGTACACCAAATGTGCTCCATCTACACTGGGCCAAATTTTGGAAAAATCCCCCTCTTTCGGAAGATCCCTTCTTCCTCGTAGAATGAGAAAGACAGGGCTTCCAAAGGAGCATGTTTGCTCTTCCGCAAAAAGAAGCGGAAGAGCAAACGTGTTCCCTGGACCTCTGGTATCCTGGAAAAACCCCACAGTCTAGACAAACCCTTAGTCTGTAACTTTAAATACAAGTAGTCCTGTGGCAACTTAGAGACTGACAAAATATATATAGTATCATGAGCTTTCGTGGGCAAAACCCACTTCATCTGATGAGCTGGAGAGGGATAACAGGACCCCAGAATTTATAACAGAAAAAGAAGGGGAGTTAAAAAAAAACGGAACCTGTCAATTGTAGGACCGGTGCTAACGAGGCTAATTGAGTGGGCTGGAAGTGTCCCATACTTAGCTTTTGATGTAAAAATGAGGTGTTAAATGCAGGGAAATCTGACTTTATAATGCAACATCCATTTTTACAGGATCACATTGTTAGAGGGAATTTCTGAAAACATTTCTGTTCATTTGAGCTCAGATTTCAGAACAAACTTCTTGACAATCCATGTCCATTTTTGCCCATTCACATCTTTCCATTCCCTTTATTTTGCTCCATTCTCCCCAGTTGTTTCTGAAACATTCACGTAAGTGTTGGGCTGTGACTGACAGGACCTTTTATCCTTTCTTTTGGTTCAATGAAAGGTTGACTTAATTGTCAGTTTTCATTTTGGTATTGCAAACGTCAAACCCTTAGGCAGTTAGGCAGTCTCTGCAGGGGACTCTCTTCAGAGGCAGAGTTGATCATCTTTTCATGACATGCACTGTAATTAGCAGCCCAGATAAGGGTACGTTAGACAGCAGGGGCAGAATCCATTAGGACCAGCCACAACTTGATTAATTTCTTCTGAAAAGAAAATATAATTTCATTTTACAATTATTTTCTCCACAGAGGCTTTACCTTGACTATAGAGTGCTGAACTGAATCAAAGTGAAGCAAGTATTATGAAGAGTCCTGAACCATTAATCAGTCTGTGGTTTTAATCAGATTTCAAGTCAAGAAGAAGCTCTGGGGAGCTGCGTGAGGTCTCCCAAAGGCCAATCATTTCGAATTAGTGGAATCACTGGATCCACACTAACATTATTTTGAAATTACTATTTTGGAATTAGTGTTACTTCTCGAGAAAAGCAGGGGTACAGAGTTCGAATTCGGAGGCCCATTATTTCAAAATAATGAGCTTGGTAGAGTGGACGCATTACTTATAAATTCGCACTTCGGGGGGAAGGGGAGCATTATACTGAAATAAGGTCCTAGCATAGACCAGGGAGTCTCATTTTTAATACCCCTGATTTTAAGGGGTGTTTAGGTCTAGAGGGCCAGATTTAGGGGCAGAATAAGTGTTTTGTGCTCCTACAGTGCTGGTTAAAGTGGCCAAACTAAAGGTTTCCTTGGCACAGTGGAAGTGGAATCTTCTTGGGGCATGACTAGAACATGCCAGAGCATGTTCTTTAATGACTCTCAGGGTGTATCTACACTGCACCATTATTCCAGAATAACAGCCATTATTCCGGAATAAAAATGCGAGCATCTACACAGAAATTACATTATTTTGAAAGAAAATCAAAATAATGGATGGCTTTTCCCGACATTTGTAAACCTCACTCCACAAGGAATAACCTCTTCCGAAATAGCTATTTCAGAAGAGAGAGTGGCTGTGTCTACATTGGCACCCTTTTTCGGAAAAGGGATGCTAATGAGACCAGTCGCAATTAAATCGCTGGGATTTAAATATCCCCGCGGTATTTGCATTTAACTGCCGCTTTTTCCGGCTCGGGGCTTTGCAAAGCGCCAGTTTAGACGGATCTTGCGGAAAATAAACCCTTTCCGCAAGATCTCTTATGCCTACTTGAAAGTAGGAATAAGAGATCTTGCGGAAAAGGGTTTATTTTCCGCAAGATCCTCGTTTCAGACTGGCGCTTTTTGCCGGCAAAGCCCCGAGCCGGAAAAAGCGGCAGTTATGTAATCAAATACCGCGGGATATTTAAATCCCCGATTTGCAATTGCGACTGGTCTCATTAGCATCCCTTTTCCGAAAAAGGGTGCCAATGTAGACACAGCCAGTGTGTGTGGACGCAGCCCAGGGAGTTTTTTTTAAATAAGTGGCCTCCAGGAAATCTTACAGGTGCCCTGCTGGCCACTCCATCCACACTCCTCAGGACTATGTATTGTCCTTTCCCCTGCAGCTCTTAAAGCCGCAGACACAGGGGAAAGGGCTTGTGGCAGGAAGCTGGCCCTCACAGCCTTGACCCACACTGCAGCTGCCACTGCACGTCGACTGGCCAGCATGGCAGACCCCCAAACCCTCCAAGCACTCTGACGGCTCCCAGGACTCTGCCAGGCACCACAAGAGGCATGCACTGTCCTGGTCTGGGGTGGAGATCCTGGCCCTCATCAAGGTGTGGGGTGAGGAGGAAAACCTCCTGGGTCTCTGCTCCAGATGCCACAACACCAACATCTACAGCCAGATGGTCGATAGTCTGGCCACCAAGGGCCATATCCGGACCCAGGAGTAGGTCTGCAGTAAGGTCAAGAAGCTCAGCCAGGCCTATGCCAGGGTGAGGGAGCGCAGCTCCTGTTTTGGGGCAGAACCCCACTCCTTCCCCTATTTTGAAAACCTGCACCGCATCCTTGGGGTTGGCGCAGCCCCTTCCCCACCCCTGCTGGTGGACTCGGGACTGGAGATGCCCATCGTCGCCTACCTGGGGGTCACAGCTGGGGATGAGGAGGAGCAGGAGGAGGAGGATCCCAACATGGCCAGCTCTGTGATCATGATTACCCTGGAGCCAGTACCCCACAGTCTTGTTGTGTCCCAGGCATCCTCTGAGGCTGGGAAAGGATCATCAGGTGAGTGGTCTTAGTTTTCTCACACAGACAGACAGGGTAGGGGTGGCGGGCACTGCTCGGCCTTCTCAGCCTGGAGATCACGCTGCAGTCTGTGCACGTGGATGCACATGCAACACCAGTCCATACCACACAGCACCAGGAGGCAGCACCCCGGGGCTTCTGCTCACAGGCTCTAGGGAGGCCAGCCACACTTCTGACACCCGGGGTGGAGGATGCCTTTCCACCATGAGCCATCACTAGGAGGAGGCTGGGGATGAGGACGGACGGACACACACACACACTCTGGAGTGCCGCACCGAACATGGGCATGCCTGCATGCTCGAGGCAGCACTCACTCCCAGAGACAGCACTGCCAGGTGTAGGGGTGTGTGCTACTCACACCCCCACCACACACTCGCATCCCTTTCCCCCCAACAGCCAGGGATACAAGGTCTCTCCCCTTGGGATGCCACCACTTCCAGGCACAAGTGTGTGTGCAGCACTGACGGAATCCCTGGCAGCTCGAGGCCCCCCTCCTGCCCATTGGATCCCAGTGTTGCTGGCAATTTCTCATGCCAGCTTGTCTCCGGGACATGGGGGGCCAGGAAACATGGTCCTCTGGGGACATCTGCGCCTCCATAAGAAAGGGCACGCTGTTCAGGCCACACATGGCCTTGCTCTCAGGACATCACTTTCATCTGACCCAGGAACTGTAGGTCTCGGCTCAAAGATGAGGGCAAGGCTTCAGGGACAGTGTCTCCAGGGATGACTGACCATCTCTCTTTATTGTCCCCAACTGAACCAGCTGGGACAGTGGGGCGGTCTACACCACCCAAGTTAGCTGGCCAACCCCAGGGGAGCCCCAGGACCCAGGAAGACCTGATGCAGCAGCACATCTCCATCCTCTGGGACCTGCATGAGAAGCTGGCTCAGAAGGTCCAGGAGGAAATGCATTGGCGGAGAAACACATGGACGGAGTTGCTGCAGCAGGAACGCAACATGTCCATGACTCTGCAGTCTCTCTTTGCACACCCAGAGCTAGCTCTTGCTCCTGCTCCTGCTCCTGCTCCTGCCCCAGTCCCAGGTCCTGTCCCTTCTCCCATGCCAGTCCCTGCCCTCCTCCCATGCCTAACACTGCTCTACCCCCCCTTCCTTATTCTCCTAGCCTCTCCAGACCTCCCCACCCCCAAGTTTGCCATGGTCCCCACACACAAGGTGGAGGAAGCACCCAAGCCATGCACCACTTGCAGCCCCAGCCCTGAGCCTCTCCTCCTGCTTCCTCCCCCTTTCAGCTCCCTCCCCCCTCCAAAGTTCTCATCCCTCCCTTCTCCTCCCTCCCCATTTCCAGGTTCTCTCCCCACTCCTTCCCCAGTTACTTCTACCCCAAATAAACCAGAACACAGTTCTGTTTTTAAAAACCAAACAGTTTTTTATTGTCTCTGCAAGGGAGAGGGATGGAGCGGGGAAGGGAGGGGTTTTTGTGGGAAAGGCAGATAGGTGCAAGACACAGCCATACAGAACGGGAAGTGACTGTCTAGGAAGGAGTATGGCAGAAAGTGATCTGGGGTTATAGTGGACCACAAGCTAACTATGAGTCAACAGTGTGATGCTGTTGCAAAAAAAGCAAATATGATTCTAGGATGCATTAACAAGTGAGTAAGACACGAGAAATCATTCTTCCACTCTACTCTGCGCTGATTAGGCCTCAGTTGGAATATTGTGTCCAGTTCTGGGCACCACATTTCAAGAAAGATGTGGAGAAATTGGAGAAGGTCCAGAGAAGAGCAACAAAAATGATTAAAGGTCTAGAGAACATGACCTATGAAGGAAGACTGAAAGAATTGGGCTTGTTTAGTTTGGAAAAGAGAAGATTGAGAAGGGACATGATAGAGGTTTTCACGTATCTAAAAGGGTGTCTCAAGGAGGAGGGAGAGAAATTGTTCTTCCTGACCTCTGAGGATAGAACAAGAAGCAATCGGCTTAAACTGCAGCAAGGGAGGCTTAGGTCAGACATTAGGAAAAACTTCCTGTCAGGGTGGTTAAACACTGGAATAAATTGCTTAGGGAGGTTGGGGAATCTCCATCTCTGGAGATATTTAAGAGAGGGTTAGATAAATGTCTATCAAGGATGGTCTAGACAGTACAGGGTCCTGCCATGAGGGCAGGGGACTGGACTCAATGACCTCTCAAGGTCCCTTCCAGTCCTAGTATTCTATGATTTTATGAATATCCCCCCCCCCCATAGTTGGGGAAGCCCATGGCGGCAAAGCCGGTGACAATGGGTTCCACATCACCAAGATGGATGACCCTTCACAGCAGGACAGTGTTGATGGCCCTCACCACTGGGAGAAGGAGACAAACAAACAAAGAAAACAGAGAATCAAAGGAGTGCAAGAGCCCTTGGGACATCCCCAAGCATTCCTCCCTTCCCCCCTCAAACACCCGAGGAGCCATCCCCTATGAAGCCCACCCCCTGGCAAGGCTGTGTGAGGGTGGGACTGGAGAACCACCTGGGGATGGGGGCTTCCCTCCCATCTCCCCCACCCCCACACCTTCAACCTTCAATTTTTCTAGAGTCCCCCTTTCTAGTTCTTCCCCTCCACCTCTCCCCCGGGACTGCAGCCCAAGAGTGCCATACCTGCTTGAGGGCCCCAAGGGTCGACTTCCCCATGCCAAACTGGTTCCTGCCAGATCGGTAACTGTCCGGCGTGGTGAGCTTCCAAATTGAGATGGTGATCCATTGCTCCAGGGGGGCTGGCAGGTCTCATCTGCATGTCCCGTCATGTGAGGGCAGGGGCGAGCCAGGCACACAGCTCCAGGAACATCTCCTTCCTCATACAGAAGCTCTAGAGCCACTTCTGGTTGTCCCACTGCTCCATGACAAGACGGTCCCACCAGTCAGAACTGGTGTCTGAAAGAGCTGCACTCCTAGACACAGGGTGAGGGTCTCCTCAAGAAGCTCGGGGTTGGGTTTCTGCAGGGTCTGGAGAGCAGCCTGCAGAAACTGCTGCAGAAACTGCAGTGCAACAGTCCGGGTCCATTGTGTGCCCAGAGGCAGCTCCTGCTCCATAGCTGGGAGTGCTGTGGTGTCCAAATACAGGGCAACCAAAGCACGCAGTGGAAATGCTTTGCTGTCCCTCAGAGAGATAGGCGAGCAGGAGAAGAACCTGAGAAACGGCAGTAAACGGGGTCCCTTTAAGCACACATCTCAGATAGCCTCAGGCAACAGCTCCAGGATGTCACTGCTAATCTAATGCTCTGTCTGAACTGGCCTTAAATGTGAGATAGCATTCAATCAGTGTGGACACTCTATTTTGAAATAGCAAATTGCTCTTTCGATGCGCTCTTTGTGTATAGACGCGCTATTCCGAAATAAGCTTGCAGTGTAGACATACCCTCAGTTTCCAGAATGACTCCTTAGAAACTGTTGCAGCCAGGTATAAATTAAAATAGCTGTGAGAAGTGCTTGGGGTGCTGCCCTCAGAATCAGGGTACATAAAGGTGACAAAAGCCATTTTTATCCTTCCTTCACAGGGGATCCCTACTAAGGACTTAGCCCATATTTTTCCTCTATTCAAATGATCTAAAATTGATAATATTAGCATTCCAAGCGTAGACACATACAGTGAAAAACTAACAAACAAGCACCTAGATTCTATTAAGAATCTGTTCATCAGAAATGAAATTGCCAGTTATTCCTCTAACAGATAAAAGGTGTAAAAAAATCATTATATTTTGTCAGTGCTGCACAGTCATTATTACAAGTGGGTGAAAGTGGGTGAAAATTGCAAGGTTTTGCTTATGAATATTCATTCCAGCTTTTTAAGTGAATTCCCTTTGGCGGG
This sequence comes from Rafetus swinhoei, assembly GCA_019425775.1. Lineage (NCBI taxonomy): Eukaryota > Metazoa > Chordata > Testudines > Trionychidae > Rafetus > Rafetus swinhoei. Next base: position 43,129,765 of record CM033432.1, on the reverse strand, counting down.
GACTTACTCCTCTTTTGTATTATCACAATGGGTTTCTATGAATATTTGAAGAAAATGAGAGATTATTGATATGAATGGTCATGGAAATCAAAGTTTAAATTAAATGTGTAGATATAAATGATATAAATCAACATCATATAAAATCCTTCTGGGGTTAAATTATTGTAGAAATTGAAGGTATGTTGATTTGTACCAGCCTGAAGATCTGACTCTATTTCCAAACCTGCTTCCATTAACATCTGTGGTAAAACCATAATTGATCACAACAGAGTTAGGCTCTTCACTATGGAACTTTTTAAAGAACAGCAGAGAATGGCGTAGTCTATTATATACTTCTTTTTCCAAATTTATACTTTTTAAAATGTTACTTTCTGTTCACAAACACACGCATTTATGCATCACAATAGAACAGATGAACCTTTATCTGAAAAACAGTTGCAAACTAACCGTTTTGTACTTGTACCTTGTTTTCGTTGTTGTTGTTTTTTGAGGAAAATTGGAAAAGCTCTCCAGTCTGAACAAATGGCTACACAAATCCAATAGTATTCTCCTGTCTGCCTATTTTAGGTAAAACATCACCCAGAATCTCCACTGCTGATGGGCAGCTGCCCCTTTGACCAGTCCCCCACACTCACCAGCAGTGGTGGGGCTGGGGAAGCAGTGCTGCATGGCCACAGCCTGCTAGTGAGTGGTGGGGGGAGGAGGGCATTCCCACCCTTCCCCCAAGGGATGCGTCTGGTAGCTGGGGGAGCGGAGCTGCATTGTTCTGCTTCCCCCTGCTGCTGCTGGTGAGTGAGGGTGGCAACCCCCTGCTGTGAGCATCAGGCCCCCCTGCTAGTTCCCTGGGCTGCCCAAAGGCTCTGACCTATTGTTTCTCCTGCCCACTGCATGTGGGGGGCCACATGCCTCCTCTCCCACCTCACGCATCACCCCCATGTGGGCGCCATTCAGGTGGTCTGAGGATAGGTCCTTTTATGGAGCCGCACATGAGAGAATGAAGGACTGGCACCTAATTACTGGCTTGCAGGTGTGGTTCCACAAATTAGGCATCTGTACCATGGAGAAGCACACAGGTAAGGTGTCCGGGGGTGGGGAGGGGGAGAGAATAAGGGATACGTGGGAGAGAGCAGTGGGGTGAGAAGAGGGGGTAGGGAGAATTTGGGATGTACAGGCCTGTGGAGGCCTGAGAAAAGAGGCAGCTTTCCCCAGCTCCAGGGTTGTGGCTGCCTTGGAGAGTTAACCCTCCTTCCCAGTGTCAGCTCTGTGGCTGCTGTGGCAGGGGAGAAACCCCTACCTATTATTAAAATATGAGTTGTCTGCTGTTATTTGTAGAACAAAAATTATTAATTCGTATTAAGGGTTTTTTTTATATAGCGCTTTTATCCAAAGTGCTTTACAATAGTTAGCTAATGGTACAAACAGCATTTGGAAAGATCATTAAGTGGTCCACCAAGATTCCTCAGCAACGTTCAAGTGGCCCATGAAAAGAAAAAGGTTAAGAACCACTGTTGTAGGTGAATCTCAATGAAATCTAGAAGATATTTCTCACATATGATTCTGAAATGGCAAATGGCGAGAAGTCTAATTCTCCCTATGTAAACTTTAAAATATCAAAAAGCCCAGTTCAATTAGTGCTCCCCTGTGTACTGTATCTGTGTTTGACAATGAGGAACTGGATGAGCAAAAAAAGTAGGAGGTTTTATCCCAGTCCATAATGATTCATACGGTCACTTCTGAAAGTAGCTTAGTCAATAGCACGTTTCATGCATACAGCATATTTTCTACACTAGATTGGGTAAACTGTGTATGAGCCTCCTCAGATGAGTAGTCAAGAGGGAGCTGTTTGGCTGTCTATGACTTTGCAATTTTCAGCTAATTTAGATCCAAATGGAAAATCCAGCACTTTGGGATATTATCTGGATGACTCTTGGGGCCTCATGGTACATCTACACTGCATGCTTATTTCAAAATAAGCTATACCAGAACAGTCCACTGCAGGGAAGCCTCAAATTTAGTCCGAGGCAGACCTCCCTAATGTAGACGCACTACCTTGAATTATGGCCCTAGGAGGCACTGGGGAGGAATACCTTAGAATGGCTCCGGCAAGGGGCTATTTCGAAACAGCAGCAGTGGAGTGGCTACACACGCCTTATTTCAAAATAGCTATTTCGGAATAAGCATTATTCCTTGTAGAATGAGGTTTACAGATTTCTGAATAAGCCAACCATTTTTTCAAAATTATTTCAAAATAACGGAATGGCTGTGTAGACACTCACATAGTTATTTCAAAATAATGCTAGTTATCTCGAAATAATGGTTACATTCTTTCATCAATGTAGTCTTTACCTCTTTTTTTCTAAGTCTGTAACAGATACAATGTAAATTAAAATAGGTGAATCCTAAGATAACTCAATATAAAACAAGTTAGTTCACATTAAAATATTCTTTGATTTCTTTGTTTGTTTCAGAATATCATATGAGACCACAATGATATGAAAATTGCCTATATAAAATGTGAAAAGCAGAGAAACATTTTTTTGCTTGTGTGACAAGCCTCTCAGTGCAATAAAAGGTATGTAATACTCTGGGTTCTCTATTTTAGAATATATACCTTACGTAGTTTTAGTATTACAACAATTATCCTAAGATGCTGGGAACCTTCCATTTCTGGCTAAGATTGTTTATTTCAGATATAGGGTTCAATACTGTAAACTCACTGAGCACAGAATGAAAGATCTGTGTGAGGAGGCCATGAAGAACGAGGAGCATAATGCTTCAGTGGGTTCATTATGTATAGTTGCTTTTGAAAAGAAATGACTAGGAAATCTGGATAGTGAGAAAAAATTCTGAAATGAAGGCCTCCAAACCTGGATGAGCCATAGATATGGGTTGAATATAGTGTGTTGCCAAGCGTCGATAAGTAAATCCTACCTAAAGCTATATCTGCATTTGCAGTTCTGCCAAAATGAATAGGTCTAAAATGCTTTGCTGGACTGTCAACTGTACTATTACATATCACATCATTTTAATAGCCAAATTCTCATTTTTCAGTTTCATCATCTTCTCACATCACCAAACACATATCACCAAAACACAGTAAATTTAATGTCTTTTTGATGACAGTGGGACAGCTTACATGCTTAAAGTTAAGCATGTGCTTATGTTCTCTGCTGCCATGAAACAGAAGGATTTAGCTCGTGATAGTGACTGGGCTCCAACTCAATACATAGGCCCAAAATATCAAATCATTTGAAGTTAATATAGCTATACTGCTTCACACCATCTGTGAATCTGTCTTCATGACTATGAATATAGCATTAGGACTCAAAAATGACATCCTATTGATATTAAAGGAGTTATGTTGGGAAATGTGTCCTCTTAGCCTCCTCAGGTAGCCAAGAAATACCCAAGAGAAATCTTGGGGAGCCAGGCTGTCAGACTGTGATAATGAAGATGATGCTGTAATGCTGCAGTAAAACAGCTGTTGTACAGACTAGGTAAAAGTTAGTGATTTTACACTTTCATACTGAAGGCCAGTGAGCTTTAGAGAATCTGAGTCTTCCACACCAAAGCTTTACTTTATTAACTTGTGGTTGGGGGCTATCCTTTTGTCTAGAGTTTTATTTCAAGAAATAACAGAGAGTGGCAGCTATTTCCTTGTGTGCTGTTGTGTAAATTCAGCGCCAGTTCACTGAACTCAGTGGCTTTACTCTAGTTTTACACCAGTGCAAATTAGAGAAGAATTAAACCCAGAATCTTTCAGATCTATTATATTCTGTATTACTGGACAAGCTCTCACTTTTAAAATCCTCAGATCCAATCCAGCAATATGCTTAGCCCTAAATTCCCAGGAATTAGGCATTATGGCAGTCTCATTTGGGCCAGAGTGAGGGAGACCATGCACAAGCACCGAGAATGAATGTAGCCTAGAGGCTACAGCAGTTACCTGGGAAGTTGGTCACTCTCCCTGCTCCAATGACTCAGTAACTATCTATCCAGGGTGCCACAGCTACAGCCGGAGATACTGATGTAACGCCCACTGAGACTATCTCTCACCAGAGAGGTGGGTGAGGAGTTGATCACTTTGCTTCTGTTTTCCCCTCCCACTTCCCCCATTTTACCGATATTGCAAGCTCTGTGAGGCAGAGAGTTTCGCTCTGTATACACACAGTACTGAGACCAAAAGGGCCCCCAATACTAGCTGAGGTATTTAGCCGTAGCACAAATAATGGCCTGAATTTTCACCCAAGTCAAATAGAATAATCAGCTTGTAGAATGATTCCAACAGGCTTTTACAATAGTTGGATAATAAAATATTTCAGACCGGGCTAAAATAGTCAAAACACAATATGAACTCCTGGTTCCTTTTGAAATAGGAGACTTTAGTGTGCCCAGTTCATGATTTATTAACCCACATTCAGTTCATCTTTAGTGCACTGTCCTTGCAGACTCTGCGCACAAAGGCAGAAGGGGAGCTTCTCCTGACTGGTTTCAACCTCATGCTTAGGCCATTTGCAGGGAGAAAAAGATAAGTTGCATAACAGAACCCAAGCTCTGCTATATTAGTAGCACTGTTTTCATACTCTACAGGGATCGGAGTTGTTCTTGGGTTGGTTGGTTCATCAATAGTTAATGCAAGAGCAATTCCTTGAGATTCCTAAGTGTAAGGGCAAAATTGGTGACTGTTACTCTCCCATAAAGTCTCTTTTTTCTCTCTCGCCATGAAATCGACTGCTGGAAAAAGAACACCAACTCCCTGCACTGTAAGGGTACATCTATACAGCAGGGCTGAAGTTGAATTAAGCTACGCAACTTCAGCTACATCAATTGAGTAGCTGAAGGCAAAATAGCTTAATTTGGCATTTGGCGCTATCTACACAGCAGGAAGTTGGAGGAAGAGCACTCTTCCTTCAACTTCCCCTACTCCTCGTGAAATTAGGGTTACCAAGAGTCAGAGTAAGAAGTCCTTCAGCTCGACATTTATTTTAAAATAAAGGCTTGGCATGTAGATGCGCATTTTGTTATTTCAAAATAACATCAGTTATTCCCGAAATAACACTGCTCTGTAGAGGAACCCTAAGTGCTTAGGAGAGTTACAAAAGTCATTTCTGGTAAGATGGTAATCTAAACATACTTTGCAGTGCATCAAAGACTTTTGAAGTTTACAAACCAAACATTTCTCTCAGAATCCCAAGAGACTTGTAGCATTTATTATTTCAGGATTCTGCCACCTTCCCCGTCAGGGTTGGATTAACTCCTCTGGGGGCTCAGAGCTAGTTGATTTTGTGCTCCCCCCAGGTTCCAGGATAGGGCCAAAATGAAGGATTCAGTGTGTGGGAGAGGGCTGCAGGTGCAAGGTCTGGGAGGGGGGCAGGGTGCAGAGAGAGATTCTGGAAGGGCAGGAGGGGTCAGGGGATTGGTTCATTTACATGGTGTAGCTCCCAGTTGGTGGGGGGAAACAGGTGTTTCCATGCTGCCCTGCATTTGCAGACACCAACTTCTATGATTCCCAGCCAATGGGAATGGTGGGGGGTGGTGCTTGCAAGCACAGGCAAGTGGAGGGACAGAGAGCTTCCCCACACTCATGATGATGCAGCCCCAACCATGGGAGGATAGGGAACAGCAGTGTGCAGACCCCCTCCCACTCCTCAGCCAGGCAGAGCTGGCCAGGAATTCAGCCTGCAGGGGTATTGGGGGCTGCATCCCTGGGCTAAGGCCCCCCTCTTAGTCCAGGGCCCTGGGGTGCAGCCCCTAGTGCCCTGTACATAATACAGCCCTGCTCTCCCCTAATTCCTACAGTTGCTCTGTTTGTTGAGGCTGAAGGCACACAAATGAAGGCATTAATATCTTCTGACAGTTAGCAAAAGACTAAATTTCCTACAAACCATGTCATTCTTTGCTCACAAAGATTGGGACTCGTTGAGCAACACAATAAGAGGCAATTTTGCACCTTGCATTCTAGCCCTTCTTGCTGACTGGATACTGACAGAATGGCGGTAGCAATTCCCACTGCCATTCTAGTAGCTCTTTAGTTTAACCTTCTCTTTGTTTGATGCCCTAGGGATATTTTGAACTGTACATGCCCCCATGACTGCCAAAGTACAGGATACAATTTATTTGTAAACTAAGTTATAAAAGGCTTAGCTGATTTTTATCCAGAAAGGTCAATGCAATGTCTCTTTATCAGATGGCTAAAATGATCCACTTGGAACAGCTTTGTTCCAGACACTTCCTCAAGCAGTCAGACAAAAAGACAGCTGCTGACACCTTAGCAGATGAGCCTCAACACTAGATACATTCAGTTCTGTATGTGTTGCAGTCATACCATAGAATATAGATATATATGTGTGTGTGTGTGTGTGTGTGAGTGAGTGTGTGTGAGAGAGAGAGAGAGAGAGAAAGTACAAGAGAGAATTTCAGGGCAAATTTCCTTAGGTCTTGTCCCTTTGCGGGATAGGACCATGGCAAACAAAATTTAGTGCCCCTGAAGACTCTCCAATAGCAGGGCTTGTGCATGATGCATTTGTTTGCATTTTTGTTTGCGCAAATGGGTTAATAAAATGTTCCAATTAAAACAAAAATCCTTGTCTAGGGATACAACATATATAGAACTATACATGTACTTGCATAACTCATCTACTATATACTTTAGAGAGTATGGCTGTTTGTTTCATCAAGACCACCAAATTTGGTGTACAGCTTCCTTTTATCATAACTTAAAGCAACATAAGGGTATGTTTACACTGCAACACTATTTTGAAATAACTAGCAATATTCCAAAATAACTTTCTGTAGTCCGTGTCTACACAGCAGGCAGTTATTTTTAAATAGTGTCAAAATATTGCCAAGCTGGAGGACTCCTTACTCTGACTCCTGAAACCCTCATTAAGGGAAGTCAAAGGAAGAGTGCCCCATTTTGAAATAAGTGCTGTGTAGACTCTCTCCATTTCGAAATAAGCTATTTCGAAATAAGCTACGCAATTGATGTAGGTCAATTTGCATAGCTTATTTCAAGTTAAGCTCTGCAGCGTAGATGCACCCTAGGTGTTTGGTTATGTCAGGAAAATGGATGGCTTCTCATAAAACCAAACAGAAAAGAAACAGAACCACCAAATCAAATACAGTCCTCAAAATTGACATAACTGAGCAAATATTGAAAGAGACTGAACCAAAAATGAGCCAGAAACATAGGATGAACCTGGAATAGGATTTTTTTCTGAATAAACCTCACAGAATAGATAAAATGGATACATCTGTACTGCTCTGTTTTGGCACAGCTAAATCAATGCTTAAGTTTTGAAAACTAAAAGACCATGTTATTAGAAACCAAAATGACTATATCCTGTTTTTGTTAAAACATAGCAAATGATAAGAGTTTATAGAGATTAAGAAAAACATACACTTGATGGAATTCCCATTTTAAAATGACTAAAAATAATTAAGCAGACAAATGTTAACAATCCCTTTTTATGAAATCCAAAATAAAATTAACTTCATAAAAATAACACTGTATTTTTGAAAAATACAATCATTTAAATAAAGAGTGTATCTTTTCCTTTTTTTTTTTTTTTTAGAAACTTCATTGAGTTAAGGGCCTCAGCACTACCAGGTAAATCTGCTAGTAGGCACATAAATGTGTAACTGTGTGTTCAGATTGTAAGTTACAGGGGCAGATCCATTTGAATGTGAAGTAACCTGATTGCCTGTGCAGTCATATTAACTGCACCTGCAGTGTACACACGACTACATATACATATTTGGATTTTTAATTGCTCATGAACAATTTTGAAAAATCAAGCCTGAACCTGCCAGTCATTTTCAAGACTACTGGATGTAGTTTTCAATGACCAGAAATTATTCCATGTGACTTGAGTATCCAGTTCATGTAAGGAGAGAAGGATCACAAATAATTCAAATAAATAGTTTTCCAATACACTTAGACTGGCTTGCATAGAGTTGTGAATAATGCCTACATTTGGAGAAATGCCTAGGTTTGCAAACAATTTGTCAAAACAAAACAATACAACCTGTAAATTAACTTATTCCTAAACTAGCTGGACTTACCTGGCGTTGGTTGGGAAACCGGAGGAACAAAACTTAGAAAATTTAGGAAAGGGGGGGACCCTGAGCCAGGGGACCCCCAGAGCCACAGACCCTGGGGGCTGATGGCTCCTGGCCCACACCTGATCCTCTGAGAGCAGCAGGACCCTCTGCCCCCCAGGACCAAGCAGCCTGCCCCCAGGAGAACAGTACACAGTCATGTGGCCAATACCTAGGGGATTTCTGTTTGCAAGGTTTGCTCAGGGATCCACCTGCCCTGCCTTGGCAAGAAAAAGCTCAGAGCTCACATCTAACCCCACTGGCTGGAACCAGACCCAGAAGAGCCCCACTCATGGTATGAACAGCAGCCAGCCTTCTTCACAGCAGTGTAACGCATCGAGGGTTTAACCCGGCCCCTCCACCCTGCGCTGCAGCAGGCACACGGATTCCTTCTGCTGGGATAAGCCCAGCGAGCTGAGCAGAAAGGCTGGCTGGCTGGCTTTGGTTTTGGTTTCCGGGGGGAGGGTTTGCAGGTGTGGAGCGACCCTGGGTGGAGAGGAGTTTACACGCAGGGGGGGGGGGCGCCCCAGCTCGCGCCCGGGGCTGCAGGTGCTGCGGGGGGCAGGGCGGATTCCTGAGCCGTTATGCACATAGCGCTGGGGGCACTGCATGCCAGCGGGGGTGTGTGGGTGTGTGTGTGTGTGTGTGAGAAAAGAGGGTCGGTTATGTAACCTCGCGGGTGGGAGGGGGCAAGTCCCAGGAGGCTACACGCGGCAGGAGCGCCCCAGCTCATGCCCAGGGCCGCAGGTGATGTGGGGGGCAGGGTGGAATCCTGATTGGGTCCAAAAGTACCTTAAAACCTTCTCCTGGATGAAAGGTTATCCCATGCAAAGTTTGGTTGCGGTAGCTCTTTTAGTGTCCAAGTTATTAGTGCACAAACTTACAAACATTCTCCTTTATATATTAGATAGGGTGGTACTTGGACAGATGTGGCGGAAGAAAATCAGATTCTCTGTCTATGCGGGGCTCAGGGTGGCAGTTAGGGAGGAGGAAGGGAAGGGGTGGGGCGTAGCAGGGCGCTGTCTGTGTGGGCAGGGCCGGTGTAAAGGCACCAGCAAAGCAAGCAGGTGCTTGGGGCGGCACATTGCTTGGGGCGGCATTCCGGCCCGCAGGAGGAGCAGGGTGGCGGGGAGCCCCACGGAGGCTGCCCGGACCTGGGAGCCCTGCGCCCGGCTGCTCGGAGCCTCTGCCTAACCCCGGGAGGGCGGGGCGGCTGCAGCTGGTGATGCTGAGCCCAGCGGAGCAGGCCACGGCCATGGTGGCTGCTCCCGGCAGCCGGCTCCCTGGAATGGAGTTCAGGGGCTCGGCGGGCGCTGGGGCTCAGCTGCGGCGGGGTCCCCTCCCCCGAGCAGGGAGCCCCGCGGAGACCGCCCCGAGCTAGGAACCCCGCGCCCAGCTGCTCGGAGCCTGCGCCTGGCCCCGGCGCTGAGAGGGTGGGGCGGGGTAGGGCGCGGCAGGGCGCCTGGCCCCGGCGCAGGGCGGGCGGTGACGCTGAGCCTGGCGGGGCAGGCCGCGGTCATGGTGGCTGCTCCCAGCTGCCGGCTCACTGAACCGGAGTTCAGGGGCTCGGCGGGGCTGGGGCTCTGCCGCGGGGGGGCCTCATCCCCCGAGTGAGGAGCCCCGCGCCCGGCTGCTCGGAGCCTGCGCCTGGCCCCGGAGCGCCGGGCGCTTTCTGTGGGCAGCCCCGGGTACTTCCTGAGCGGCGGCTGAGGAGGCTGAGCCCGGGGGCCTCTTTTTCACCTTCGAGAGTGCGGCCCCCCGCCGGCCATCCCCCTTCCCGCAACTCCCCGCCTGTGTTCTCTCCCCTGCCTGTGAACCCCCCTTGACCGGCTGTCCCCCGCCTGTGTGCCCCTGCCCACTATCCTGCGACCCCCACTACCGCCCCCCTGTCTTCTCCTCCTCGGCCTCTGCGCAGCAACCCCCGTCCCCACCTCCTGGCCCCTGCAACTCTGCTGCCAGCGGCGGAGATAGGGCAGGGCGAGCGGGGCGGCTGCTCCGGGCCCCGCGCTTTAATAGGCCCCGCGCCAGCGCCGGTGTTTTAAACCTCTCATCCGCCCTGCTTAGAGCCGGGTCGGCAGCCTGGGGCCCGCGAGGGGGAGCCCGACGCGGCGCTTTGGAAGCTCGAGCCCCGCCCCCACCGCAGCAGGCAGCCCGCGCAGGCGCTGCAGCAGCCGGAGCAAACCTCGTGCTGGTCGGATCCGGCCGCGAGGCAGCAACAGCCCCACCGCCACGCAGAACAGCACAGCGCAGCGGGGCCCGTTGTGGTGCAGGAGCTGCGAGCTGGCAGGGGAGGGTCCCTCATGGCCGCTTCCGCTCCCCCGCACAAGCCCATTGGCCGGACCTGGACAATGGCAGCTGCGGGAACCCACCAATCACCGCTCCCCTCAGGCTTTTAATCCCCCCAGCACATGGCCAAGCAGCTGCTGTGGGAAAAACCACCGAGCAGCGCTTTTAGGTAAGTGTCCAGCCCCCCCCACTCCGATATCTTCACCCACATAACCCTCCTCCCAGACCCTGCACCCCAATCCCCTGCCCTGGGGCACAGTCCAAACCCCTGGCCAGACCCGCTCCAGGCCTGCTGGTCCCCAGCTTGTGTGTCCCCAGCTGATTTTTTTCCTGTAGGGTCAGTGTCCCCTAACCCAAGAGAGGTTTCCCACCCCTGCCACAAATACAGGAGGCCCCTGCTTTATAACAGCCGGCTTTACCACCCTCCCCCCCCCCCATTATGACCTTTTTCCAAAGTGGGGAAGGGGCCAAATCCCCCGATTTACGTCCTTGGCCTATTGTAAATGCAGGCTGGAGTTACGACTAGGGTTGCCAGGGGTCTGGTATTGGCCCTGATAGTCCAGTATTTGTGGCTTCTGTCAGGTAAAAAACCCCCAGAAAATACCAGACCAGTAAAATGTCTGGTATTTTCAGTTTTTCTCAGCTGGAAAGCCACTTGGGACATTCTTGCCCTGCCATGTCTGGTGGGGATGGGGAGTGTGAGATTTAAAGGTGCCATGATTATTTTTTGGGGGGCGGGGGCACTTTTTTTGCTCAACATTTAGACATCCCTCCCCTTTTTATTAATGCAGAATTTTGTTTAGAAATGAATTACAATATAATTAGAATACAAATTATCCAGCTAAATTAAGTTTCTATCAAATTTACCCAATTCACATTTAATATGAAAATAGCCTTCAGTTTGTGCATTTGGTGCCTTTTTTTCTATTTTTTTCTCCAAAGGGGGGGGGGGCCTGGAGAAATTTGGCTGCCCTGAGCCCCGCAAAACTCTCATCTGCCCCTGCCTGCTGGGACTCCGTCTTCTCTTCTTCCCCCTCCTCCCACCTGGATCCCCATGTCTGGCTCTCTAAACAATCCCCCCTTCCCCTACTCTCTGGGCCCTGTACCCTCTCCCCCCCCCCACACACCTTCCCAGGAACCCAGCCCCCTTGTGCTGTGTCCTGACAACCTCACCCCTGCCTTGGACCCAGGTGATTCTCCCTCTCCCTTTGTCTAAGGAAGGGGAACTCTGGTGTTCGCAGTGCCCGTGTCCCCAACTCCCTCCCTGGACAAAAAAAAGGGGGGGCAAATTTTTTTTTGCTTGGGGCGGTAAAAACCCTAGAGCCGGCCCTGTGTGTGGGGCACAGGGTGGCAGTTAGGGAGGTGGCGGGGAAGGGGGGGGTGGCAGCGTGCAAAAGAGCCAACCCTGCTCCCCCTTCCTCCTTCTCTCTCTACCCCACTTGTGTCTGGCCTGGAGCCAGTTTTAACCGTCAGTGCCCTTTTCCACATCAGCGTCCCTGCCGGCGCTCCTGCTCTCCCCGGGTCCACCTGCCAACCAGTTTGCATGCCGGCTGAGGCATGCCTGCCCTGTGAGGGCGGTCCTCCGCGCGCTGCCTCTGCGCAAGCACCACAGAACAGCGGCTGCCTGGGAGCGCATTGCCGCTGACGGAGCTAGTGAGGGGGAGTGGGGCCCCCGTCACACCCTCCCACAGTACCTTAAAACCTTCTCCTGGAGGAAAGGTTATCCTATGCAAAGTTTGGTTGCGGTAGCTCTTATAGTGTCCAAGTTATTAGAGCACAAACATACAAACATTCTCCTTTATATTCCCAAATTATAATTGTCAGAAATAGGAACACCTAGAATGCAGGAACTGAAGAATAGACCTATAAGCAAGAGCTAAAGACGAGCTTAGTGGAAAATCTTTTTGGTTTTGTTATTTTAGCAGAATTTAGATAATGGATGGTTACTGGCAATAGAGAATTAGTGAACTGAATATAAATCCTAAGTCTTCAGTTTTATGGGTCATCAATAGCATAATCATTCATGTCCATATCCCCAAGAACATTGACAAGAGACTAATGAGTCTCCGCTTGTTACTATTCTATAATACCTGATCAGGAAATAGAATCATCTGCAATTTTAAAGGCTGGCATCAGAAGAAAATATCTTTATACAGAATATATTACAAACTAGCCCATGTAGTTTTATATATAAAAATACGATTGTGAAACACACTGGAGCCATTTCTATCACAATTTTTTTGATAGTTGGTATTTTTTTCATAAAGCCTCCCAATGCAGGAGTGACTAGATTACATAAGAATATCAGCTTTCCTTTTAAAATAAAGTAGTAAATGTCTAATCTTCATAGTTGCTGCAAAACACCTGAAAACACAAGGAAGTGTAACCTAAAGTTTCAAAGTAGAACACAAAATGTAAGATCCCCAAGTTCATTATCTTTCAAAAAAAATCTTATGATTTATCATTCAAGTTAATGATTTGTTGGAGCCTAACTCATGATTTTTGAAGGTTTAGGGATAGTAATCCCATAATGATGAATCCACATGACAGAGGACCAGAGTCACAACACTGATCATATTGCTCTTGGTATAAGTTGTGTAGTCCACAGGTATAAATAATAGAGCAGCCTCAGGGTTGCTGTTTCTTATTTAGGCTGCTTATGTATCCAAGAATCACTTGCATCAGCTTAGTATCAGGCAAAAGTAGTGACTCTCCAGTCATTCCCTATACTTAGACCAGGAAAGAAACGTGTGCTAACACCATAGCAGCAGTAGATTCCCCTATGCTGCAGCACTTCCTGGCTTACATGGACTTTGTTCCACTCTACTGGAGTGATTCAAATCAGATTCAACAGGCTGCTGAATGTGGCCACGCAGTAGGTCATGCTGATAATGATTATTCCCTTTATAAATTCTGTTACCACAGTTTGATTTTCAATCAGGGAAACAAGTTCTGATGTCTAGTTCTGAGTTTGTGAATGGCTTTGCTGACCCCCAATACAGAATTGGAAGATTTTTCTGTACACAGTTAAAAGTCCTTTTAACCAAGAGGATCAACTCCAGTTCCTGGAATTTTCATTGAGTAGTAGATTGATTAGTGCCACAACAAATAGATATATATGTATTTATATTTTTAAATCAGTTATCACACTCATTCTTGCCCAGTGTCTCTACTTCACTAACCCAGAACTTGACACTCTATGCTGTACTAAAGGTAATCTCTACATGTGACAATTACCACTAATCTGCCTGTGCTCACGTGCTTTCTTCTGCATGCTCTGACAACTGGTGATTATTTGCCTACAATAAAACATGCAGTAAGAAGAAGTTACTACCTTGTGCAGTAACGATGGTTCTTCGAGATGCGTGTCCCGTGGGTGCTCCACTGTAGGTCCTGGTGCCACAGATCGGAGATCTTTTTCAGCCATAGTCTGCCGGACCACGTATGCGCAATGCGCATCTCGTACCTTTTGCGCCATTTGTGTGCGCGCGGTCCAGCTCCTGCCAGTTCCTCCTGATCCTCTAGAGTCTGAAAGACATAATAAACAAGGTACTCTGAAAGAGGGGAGGAGGGTGGGTCGTGGAGCACCCATGGGACATGCATCTCGAAGAACCATCGTTACTGCAGAAGGTGAGTAACTTTTTCTTCTTCTTCAAGCAGTGTCCCGTGGGTGCTCCACTGTAGGTGAGTTCACAGCAGTAGCCTACTTCAAGGAGGTGGGATTCGGAGTTAATGCCCTGCTGCCGTGGAAAGGACAGCAGAGGCAACTGCTGCGTCAGTCAGAAGGATGTTAGGAATAGCGTAGTGTTTGGCAAATGTAAAGCTGGAAGACCAAGTAGCTGCACGGCAAATGTCTCGTAGGGGCACCCCTTTGAGGAAGGCAGTTGAAGTTGCCATCGCTCTCGTTAAGTGAGCCTTCAGCGTGTGTGGTAGAGGCTTCTTCTGTAAGGAATAATGTATTATACACGAGACAATGAGTCTGGATATACGTTGTGCCGACAAGGGATGGCCTTTAGAACGTTTAGACACTAGGAGGCTCTGAGATTTCTGAAAGCATTGTGTCCTGTCAATATAGAACGCTAACGCTCGACGGGCATCGAAGGTATGGAGATGTGCATGATGTGCTGAGGAGTGGGGTTTGGAGTAGAATGTGGGAAGAATTATTGGTTCGTTTATGTGGAACTCCAAATTCACTTTAGGTAGAAGGGCTGGTTGAGGACGCAATATTACTCCATGGGAGGTAAAACACCGTGTAGGGTGGTGATACCGAGAGGGTGGATAATTCCCCGACCCTTCATGCTGAAGTTATCGCCAACAGAAAAACCACCTTCCTTGTTAGGGTGTGTAAATCACAAGTTGCCAAAGGCTCAAAGGGGGTCGCATTAAGGCATCCAAAACTAGCTCCAGGTTCCATGGGTCCGCAGGCTGCCTGTGGTATGGGAAGAGATTAGCCAACCCTTTCATAAATCTCTTCGTCATTGGATGGGGAAAATACGGAGTAGCCATCCACAGAGTGCCGAAAGGCGGTGATTGCTGTAATATGCACCTTGAGAGAGGAACAAGTCAGGCCAGAGTGTTTAAGATCCAAAAGATAATCCAAAATGCGATGAATAGGGACTGAGTATGGGTCCATGCCTGCGTTGGAGCACCATGAAGAGAAGCGTTGCCACTTATGCAGGTAACTGTTACGTGTGCTACATCTCCTACTATGTAGCAGGACAAGCTTGACAGCTTGGGAACAATTCATCTGTTTGTTGGAACCCATTAGGTACCAGGCCATTAGAGTGAGGTGGTTGAGTTGAGGATGTATCAATTGCCCTTGATTCTGCGACAGCAAGTTGTGGTGTTTGGGAAAATGATATGGAGAGTGGATCGACATGCGAAACAGGTAAGGTAACCACGTCTGTCGTGGCCAGAAGGGGGCTATTATTATTACTGTGGCTCTTTTGATTGCTATTTTTTCCAGAACTTTGGGAACAAGGGAAGTAGGTGGAAAGGTGTACAGGAGATGACTCCAGTCATCTAGGAAGAAATCCCCTATGGACTTCCATCCAATCCCAGCTCTTGAGCAGTATTGAGGGCACTTCGCGTTGCGGTACGTGGCAAAAAGGTCTACAGATGGATACACCCAGGGTGGAATATGGCATGGAGCACCTCTGGGTGCAATTCCCATTTGTAATTTGTGGAGAAATGCCTGCTAAGAGCATCGGCCGTGGAGTTCTGCTCACCAGGGAGGTATGCTGTGATAGTTGAAATTTTGTGCTGGTTGCACCAATTCCATAAACGTATCACCTCCGTGCAAAGGGATTGGGATCGAGCTCCACCCTGTCGGTTTACATAGCATACCGTAATCATATTGTCGGTAAGGACATGAATGATCCGACCATGGATCAGGGGAAGAAAGTGCCGACATGCGTTGAAGACTGCCCGCAGCTCGAGTAGGTTGATATGTAGTAGCGATTCGTCAGCGGATCACAGCCCCCTGGGTTTGTTGACCCTGTAGATGGACACCCCAACCTAGCAGTGATGCGTTGGTGGTAAGTTGCATTCTTGGTTGAGGCCGGTAAAAAGGTATTCCGTCCATCAGGTTGTCGGGGACGGTCCACCACACCAACCATTTCTTTACGTGAGAAGATACCGTGACCCTCCTGTGGACATCTTGGTCATTTGGCATATATATTGAAGCAATCCAATGCTGAAGGCATCTGAAGTGTAGCCTTGCATGTGCTGTGACGTATGTCGTAAGACGCCATATGCCCCATAAGCTGTAGGCAGGTGAGTATAGGTGTTCTGGGACTGATAGAGAGAACCTGTACCAGGTCTTGGATCGCGTGGAATCTGTTCACGGGTAAGTACGCACGCACCTTGGTGGAATCGAGGCATGCAGCTATGAATTCTTTGGATTGCTGTGGTATCATAGATGACTTTGGAACGTTGATTATGAGTCCAAGAGCTTAGAATATGGTTCTCGTTATGTTGATAGCGTGGAGAGAGCTTCATTGAAAGAAGGTGCTCTGATCAGGCAGTCATTGAGGTAAGGGAATATGATGATTCCCAGTCATCGCAGGTACACCGTCTCTACTGCCAGTGTCTTTGAGAAGACCATGGGGGGCCGATGAGAGATTGAAAGGCAGGACCTTCTATTGGAAATGGTCTGAGCCTATTTGAAAATGTAGAAAACATCTGTGAGCCAGGTGAATGGTCACATGAAAGTAGGCGTCCTGTAGGTCGAGGGATGTAAACCAATCTCTGCTGTACAATGCTGGAATGATAGTCGCCAGGGTCACCATCTTGAGGCGCTGTTTGTGAAGGTACCAATTTAATTATCGAAGGTCCAGGATGGGTCTCCAACCTCCCGATTTTTTTCTGGGTCAAGAAATAGTGGGAATAGAACCCCATGCCTTTGAACTCGTCTGGAACCTTTTCTATTGCTCCAATAGCTAAGAGACAAGCCACCTCTTGTTTTAAGAGAGACTCATGAGATGGGTCCCTGAAGAGGGACGGGGGGAGGGCAGGGGTGGGAAGAGGAAGTGAGAAAAAAGGGATGGTGTAGCCTAACGCAATTAACTGTAGGACCCATCTGTCGGTGGTAATATAGGTCCATCGCTGGTGGAATGGCTGTAGACGATGGTGAAACAGTGCCTCTGTGGCCCGAAGGTGGGTGGCCAGCGGGATGGTCCGCAGTCCCTCGACCAAGGAGTCAAACTTGCTGCCTGGTGTTCTGTTGATTGGACGCTTTAGTTTGTGGTCATCTTTTCTGTTGCCTTTGTCTGCCCTGTTGATGTTCCTGCTGTCCATACTGGAGCATGGGGTGTGAGAATGGTCTCTGTCTTTGGTAGGGTGTATATCTTTTTCAGTGATAAGGCGGGGTGTACGTGCCTAAAGTTTTAAGCGTCGTTCTGGAGTCCTTGCCAGAATGGAGGACTTGATCCATCTTTTCTGCAAAAAGACTCTCCCTGTCAAAGGGGAGATCTTCAGCCTTTGACAGGAGGTCCTTCAGCACCTCTGCTTGTTGCAGCCATAAGGTTCTGCACATGACCATGGATGTGGCGGTGGTCCACGCTGCTGTATCTGCGGTATCAAGGGCTATGTGTAGCTCTGTTCTAGAAGCCGTGTATCCTTCTTGTACCACCGCCTTGAGTACATTGCGCTTATTATCTGGAAGATGTTCTAGGAGTGGAATCAATTTTGAATAGTTATCAAAATTGTGATTGGCCAAGAGCACGATGTAGTTGGCCATCCTTAAAGTTAATGTGGCGGAAGAGTAGATTTTCTGTCCAAAGAGATCCAGACGCTTAGTCTCCTTGTCATTGGTACTGCCCCTGACCTGAGGAGTTTTAGACCTCTGTTGTGCTGCATCCACAACCAGAGAATTTGAAGAAGAATTCCATGCCTTTAGTGGGAACAAAATATTTCTTGTCCGCTTTTTTATTTGTAGCAGGAGTTGATGCTGGCATTTGCCATATGTCGTCCGCTATCTCCAAAATTGCATTGTCAAGTGGAAGTTAGACTTTTGGGACGGTTGTAGGTTTCTAAGCAGAAGATGTTGTTTTTGTTGTACTTCTGAGAGTTGCACCTGTTGACTATCAGCGACTCTTTTGAATAACTCCTGAAATTGTCGGAGGTTGTCAGTGGGTGCTGCATCCCCGGGGAGGACAGCGTCATCAGGTGACAATGATTATAGGTCTGTAGGCGAATGTCTCTGTGGCTCTTTCTGATCCGACAACTGCTCAGGCTCCGGTTCTGCATGTTGTGGCATGGGAGGCTCGATTCCCGTAGGAGTAGGAGGTCTCGTTGCAGATGGGGCAGGAGAGCCAGTTCTGGTATGTGAGGGGCGAGGTTGGTGAGGGGATGGTGATGATACTGTGTCCCGTCATGGAGAATATGAGCTGCATCCGATGTAGTGAGAGTGTGTATAAGGGCGGTCATAGTGTCGCGTGTGATATGGGGAATATCTGGCGGAGTATCTACTCCTATGTATCTCGCGGTGCCCAGAGTAGCTGGAGAGTGTAGGAGATCTGGGTGATCGCAATCTTCCCCTTGAGTGCGTGGAGGATGCCAGTGAACGTCGGTGCCAATGGCGGTAATGAGATGAAGTATATGGCTGTGAATAATAACTTCGTCTAGAAGTGTGGTGTCTTGGTGAATGCCCAGAAGGAAATGAGTGAGCCGGAGATGGTGAAGGCAGTTCTGGAGAAAACTCAATGTGCTCCGGGCTTGACGAAGGAGATGGTAGCTTGCGGGAGATGGTAGCATGGCTGGTGCTGGAGTGGTTGCTGGTGCCGATGCAGTTATCGGCACTGACATCAGTGCCGGTTCAGGGCTCGGTGCCAGTTGAGTTGCGGCAGATGTTTTCGGTGCCAACTCTTTCAATGGCACTGAGTTAGGTGCCAATGTACTGCGGCCCTGCTTGTGCTTATCGGGTCTGTGAGTGGAAGTCGTGCCTGAGGTGCCTGGCTTATTCCCCGTGCTAACACGCGTCAGGGGTAAGGAGCGTGAGGGAGAAGGTCTCCTCTTTGCATGAGTAGGCTTGGGCGATGAGGGTTGGCGCCTGCTGGATTCGGAGTCTGTGGGTTGAGAGGAGTCAGTCTCTTGTGCCTGTAATGCCTTATCAAACAAGAGCATTTTCAGCCTCATCTCCCTGTCCCTTCTAGCTCTCACTGTGAGCTTCGAACAGTGGGGACATTTCTGGGGCATATGTCCCTCACTGAGGCACCTTATGAAAAGTGAGTGCCCGTCTGAGGCAGGCATCAGATTGCGGCATGTGCCACACTTTTTAAAACCGGGTGAGCCCGGCATGATTGAAGCAACATCTGTTGCCCTCTAAACAGGGGAGAGGACTGTAATTCTTCCTAACTTAACGAAGTAACACACTAACTAAAACTCTTTTATTTAAAAAAAAAAAAAAAAAAAACAGTATCAACTGTAACAAACTAACTAACTAGGACTATGACTATAAGAGTAAGAACTATATAAACTAACTAATTACTATAAGCAAATTTCTCTCTCAAATCCTGACAGGATTGACGACGAGAGAGCGTTCACTCCGTTCGTGGTCGAGGATGGTCAGGAGGAACTGGCGGGAGCCGGACCGCGTGTACACAAATGGTGCGAAAGGCACGAGACGTGCATCACGCATGCACGGTCTGGTGGGCTACGACTGAAAAAGATCTCCGATCTGCGGCACCGGGACAAGCCTGACACCTACAGTGGAGCACCCACGGGACATTGCTCGAAGAAGAACACTTCACTGACAATATTGGGAACCTCATGTGTATGTTAGCTTTGACTTAGTTGTTTGTGTATATGAGACTTTCTTTTTAGCTGCTCCCAATGAATGCTTACAGACATTGCTCTGTACATAGGGTAACATCTCAAAAGGCACTGCTTTATCCATGTTTATTTCCAGGCTAAAGTAGGTCTGAATTAAGAGTAATCTCACATCACAATTTGCTACACAACCACGAGACTACTGGAAAACAGATCTTGAATTCTGTGCAGTAATAAGCAGAGTTAAGCAAGGTAACAGACATCTAAAAATACATAAATAAGCTTTCCTGCTGTTGTGAGAATAATGATAAAACTCCCCTCTTCAGATACAAGTATAATTTCTGGCTATTTTTCAAGATAATCAGTTGTATGGTTTCTTTCCATACTACTTCAGTATTTTCATTTCTCTGACATTTGGAGAGACATTCAGCAATTCACAATCTTGACCTCTTCCGGAGTTTGGGCTGAGCATGTGAATAAACCAAAACAACATTTGCAAGTTTAAGAAAAAAAATAAGGCTTTTGTTCTTCCCATGAACACATATTTATACTATATACACTAGAAGACAGACCAGCATTGCTGAGGTCATTAATTCATTTTTGTTTTTCTTCATTTGAATCATTGTTTGGAGGTGAGGCTAGAGAAGATGAGTTCAGTGTGCAGGGTGCCCTGGGGAGAGAGAGAACAACCACAGTGCTCATTGCAGCAGCTGGGGGCTAGGTGAAAAGTGAGGGTGTGTCTACACAGCAGTGTTACTTTGGAATAACGTTCAAAATAACAATGTGAATGTCTACACAGCAATTCCTTTATTTCAAAATAAATTTGAAATAATGGACAGCTTATTCTGACTTTGGTAAATCTCATTCCGTGAGGAATCGTGCCTATTCTGAAACAGCTATTTCAAAATAGCAGCAGCGTGGACACTCCACTGCTGCTGTTTTGAAATAGCTCCTTCCCAGGGCCATTCAAAGTAATTACTCCCCAGTGCCTCCTGGGGCTCTAAATCGAGGTAGCATGTCCACATTAGGGAAGCCTAATTCTCATTAATTTCGAGGCTTCTTGAGGGTTGTCTCAAAGGAATAAGAAGGTGGGAAAGACTCTCAGCCTGCCCTCCTTTATCTTCAGGGCAGTGCTCCTGTCGGAAATAGCTTCTCTTACAGGTGTGCTAGAACAATTTTCACAATGAAGGGTGTTGAAAGCTATTGACCCAAACTGTAAGGGCTTGTACATAATGGAAGCCAGCAGCACCCCCATACATAACTCTTGTTCTAATTGCTGTGATCTCTTCCCTATTGTCTAGGCTACTGGAGTTCTTATATGCAGGATGGAGTTTTCCTGTCCCAGAACAGTTCCAGCCTTTCCCCTGCCTTGACCATACTGTGGGCTTTGCAAGCTCCCCCAGGCTGCCATCGTGATCAGTGGTAGCATGTTGTAGTGGACAGTTTACCCCATTTCCACATTATTTATTAATATATTGAACAGGAGAGGTTCTTGTACAGAGCCTTAGACGACTGGGCTATTTACCTCTCACCATTATGAAAACTGACCTTTTATTCCTACTGTTTCCCTAACTTTTAATTGGTTACTGATCCATGACAAGACATTTACTCTGAGCCCCTGACTACCTATTTTGTGTAAGAGCCTTTGGTGAGGGACCTTGTCAAAGGCTTTCTGAATGCCCAAGTACACTATATTCTCACTGGAGCACCATTATTCACACAAAAAAGGTATAGTTTAAAAAGTGGAAGTCAAATCCTAGTGAGGAAAATTGAAAGGAACATAAACTCTGTCAAATTAAGTAAAATATATAAATAAAATAAAATATATAAATTAAGTAAAAATATAATAAGCAAAGCCAAAAAAGGAGTTTGAAGAACAGCTAGCCAAGAACTCAAAAAGTAATAGCAAAATGTTTAAGTATATCAGAAGCAGGAAGTCTGCTAAACAACCAGTGGGGCCACTAGACGATCGAGATGCTAAAGGAGCACTCGAACACGATAAGGTCATTGTGGAGAAACTAAATGAATTCTTTGCTTTGGTCTTCATGGCTGAGGATATTAGGGAAATTCCCAAACCTGAGCCATTCTTTTTAGGTGAGGAATTAGAATCATAGAACTGGAAGAGACCTTAGAAGGTCATCAAGTCCAGCCCCCTGCTCTAGGCAGGACCAATTCCAACTAAATCAACCCAGCCAGGGCTTTGTCAAGCCGAGACTTAAACACCTCTAGGGATGGAGACTCCACTACTTCCCTAGGTAACCCATTCCAGTGCTTCACTACCCTCCTAGTGAAATAGTTTTTCCTAATATCCAACCTGGACCTCTCCCACCACAACTTGAGACCATTGCTCCTTGTTCTGCCATCTGTCACTACTGAGAACAGCCTCTCTCCATCCTCTTTGGAACCTCCCTTCAGGAAGTTGAAGGCTGCTATCAAATCCCCCCTCACTCTTCGCTTCTGCAGACTAAACAGACCCAAGTCCCTCAGCCTCTCCTAATAATCATTTTGGTTGCCCTCCGCTGGACCCTCTCCAATTGTCCCAGATTGAGCTGTCACTAGAAGAGGTTTTGGAATAAACTGATAAACTTAACCATAACAAGTTACTGCAGCCAGATAGCATTCACCCAAGAGTTCTGAAAGAACTCAAATATGAAATTGCCGAACTATTAACTGTGGCTTGTAACCTGTCCTTTAAATCAGATTCCATACCTAATGACTGGAAGATAACTAATGTGATGCCAATATTTACAAAGGGCTCTAGAGGTGATCCTGGCAATTACAGACTGGTAAATATGATGTCAGTACCGGGCAAATTAGTTGAAACTACAGTAAAAAATAAAATTGTCAGACACATAGATGAACATAATTTGTTGAGGGAAAGTCAACATGGTTTCTTTAAAGGAAAATCATGCCGTACTAATCTACTAGAGTTCTTTGAGGGGGGTCAACAAACATGTGGACAAGGGGGCTCCAGTGTATATAGTATACTTAGATTTCCAGAAATCCTTTGACAAGGTTCCTCACCAAAGGCTCTTAAGTAAAGTAAGTTGTTATGGGATAAAAGGGATGTCCTCTCATGGATTGATAACTGGTTATAAGAAAGGAAACAAAGGGTGGGAATAAATGGTAAGTTTTCAGAATGGAGAGGTAACTAGTGGCGTCCCCATGTATGTGTACTGGGAATAATCCTATTCAACTTATTTATAAATGATCTGGAGAAAGGAGTAAACAGTGAGGTGGCAAAAATTGCAGACGATACCAAACTGCTCAAGACAGTCAAGACCAAAGAAGACTATGAAGAGCTTCAAAAACATTTCACAAAACTAAATGATTGGGCAACAAAATGGCAAATGAAATTTCATGTTGATAAATGTAAAGTAATGCACACTGGAAAAAATAATCCCAACTATACATACAATATGATGGAGACTAATTTAGCTATAACTACTTGAGAGAGAGATTTTGGAGTCACTGTGGATAGTTCTCTGAAAACCTCCACTCAGTGTGCAACAGGAGTTAAAAAAGCAAATAGAATGTTAGGAATCATTTAAAAAGAGATAGAGAATGAGACAGAGAATATTTTATGGCCTCCATATAAAACCATGGTACATCACATCTTGATTACTGCATACAGATGTGGTCGCCTCATTTCAAAAAAAGATATATTGGCACTGGAAAGGGTTCAGAGAAGAGCTACACAAGTGATTAGGGGTTTGGAATGGGTCCTATATGAAGAGAGATTAAAAAGATTGGGATTTTTCATTTTAGAAAAGAAGAGATTAAGTGGGTATGTGATAGAGGTCTATAAATTCTTGACTGGTATGGAAGAAGTGAATAAGGAAGTTATTTACTTGTTCCCAAAACACAAGAACTAGGAGTCACCAAGTGAAATTAATATATAGCAGGTTTAAACAAACAAATGTAAGTTTTTCTTCAAGAAGCTCAGTGAACCTGTGGAACTCCTTGCCAAAGGATTTTGTGAAGACCAGGAGTTTAACAGCGTTCAAAAAAAGAGCCAGATAAATTCATGGAGGTTAGATCCATCAATGGCTAATAGCCAGGATGGGTAGGAATGGTGTCCCTAGCCTCTGCCAGTGGCTGGAAATGGATGACAGGAGAGTGATAATTTGATTATTACCTGTTCTGTTCACTCCATCTGGGGCATCTGACATTGGCCACTTGGTAGGCAGGATACTGGCCTGGGTGGACCTTTGGTCTGACCTAGTATGGGTATTCTGATGTTCTTATGGTTTTATTCTTACCTCTGGTAAGGCTAGTAGATTGGTGAGGCATTATTTACCTTTAAAAAATCTCTGTTCACTCTTCTCCAACATATTTTATTTATATATGAATCTCATAATTTTGTTCTTTAGTATACTTTCAATTAATTTACCTGGTATGGAAGGTAAGCTGACCAGCCTATAGTTGCCAGCATTGTCTCTGGAGCCTTTTTTTTTTTTAAATAGGCATTACATTAACTAACCTCCTGTTATCTGGTACAAAGATAGTTTTAAGTGACAGGCTACATAAGACTGCTAGTAGTTCTGAAATTCATATTTGAATTTCTTCAGGCTCTTGGGTGGATGCCATTTGCTCCTTAGGGCTGATTACTGTTTAGTTTATCAATTCATTTCAAAACCTCCCCCTTAGACATCTAAGCTGGAACAGATCTTCAGATTAGTCACTGAAAAAGAATGGTTTGGATGTGGGTATTCCCCCCACCCCCTGCAAAGAACTCATTGAATGCTGAAGTGTTCCTTTGGTACTTTGCAAGTCCAGTGAACCACCCAGTGGTAGGCTTGTACTTTTGAAAAATGCTGTTTAATTTTTATCTTTTGCGAGTTGCTCTTCAAATTCTTTCTTTACCTTCCTTTATTATACTTGTATACGTGATTTACCAGAGTTTATGCTCTTTCTTTTTCCTTACTAAGGGTGCACTTATTTCAAAATAGAGAACTCTTCCTCTGACTTCCCTTACTCCTCGTACAATGAGGCTACGTCTACATTGGCAAGATTTTGCGCAAATACTTTTAACGCAAGAGTTTTTGTGTTAAAGTATTTGCGCAAGAGAGCGTCTACACTGGCATGTGCTTTTGCATAAGAGATGTGCTTTTGCGCAAAAGCATCCGTGCCAGTGTAGAGCGCTCTCTTGCGCAAGAAAGCTCCAGTGGCCATTTTAGCCATCGGGCTTTCTTGCGCAAGAAATTCATGTTGCCTGTCTACACTGGCCTCTTGCGCAAGAACAGTTGTGCAAGAGGGCTTATTCCTGAGCGGGAGCATCATAGTTCTTGCGCAAGAAGCACTGATTTCACACATTAGAACATCAGTGTTCTTGTGCAAGAACTCCCCATCAGTGTAGACAGGCAGCATGTTTTTGCGCAAAAGCGAGTGCTTTTGTGCAAAATCATGCCAATGTAGACACAGCCTGAGGGTTACAGAAGTCGGGGTAAGAGTTCCTCCAGCTTGACAGTATTTCAACATTATTTCGAAACAACTGCCTACTGTGTAAATACAGACTAAATTATTTTGAAATAACACTAGTTATACTGAAATAATGTTGCTGTGTAGATGTACCCTAAGATTTGACTTCCAGATTTTAAAGGAGGCCTTGTTGCCTCTAACCTTCTCTTTTACTCTGCGGTTAGCCTTGCTATTTAGACTTTTTTTTTTTTTTTTTGGTCCTTTTACTGTTTTGTTTTTAATTTGGGAGTATACATTTAGTTTGACGTTTTAGTATGGTGTTTTTAAATAGTCTCTATGCATTTTTCAGGCATTTCACCTTTGTGAGTGTTTCTTTTAATTACCATTCAGATAACTCTTAATTTTTTGTGTAGTTCCCTCCTTTGGCGTGAAATGCTACTATGGTGGGCTCCGTTGCCATTTTCCCCTCTGCTCCAAGAAGCAGTCATTTATATGGTCTAGAAAGTGCTATGTCTGTTTCTTTCCTGTGGTAACTTAAGTGAATATTTCACCATTATTATAGCATTGTTTGCCTTGGTAGCCTCTCTAACATCCCTGAACATTTTCCAGTCACTTTCACCACAGCAGTTTGTGCATTTTACTGAAATCCCAACAGAACTTGCAAGGTCCATTAGGGTGTGTCTACACAGAAAAGTTATTTCGGAATAACGGCCATTATTCCGAAATAACAATGCAAGGTTCTACACAGCAATTCCGCTATATTGAAATAATTTTGAAATAATTTTGGCTTATTCTGACTTCTGTAAACCTCATTCTATGAAGAATAACACATATTCCAAAATAGCTATTTCGAAATAAGGCCTGTGTAGTCACTCTTCTTCTGCTATTTCAAAATAGTCCCTCACCAGGACCATTCTAAGTTATTCCTCCTGGGGCTTTAAACTGAGATAGCACGTCTATATTAGGGAAGCCTGCCTTGGACTAATTTTGAGGCTTCCCTGCAGAGTAGATGTTCTATTTTGAAATAAGCTATTTCGGAATAACTATTCCAGAATAGCTTATTCTGAAATAACTGTGCAATGTAGATGTAGCCTTAGGGTGTGTCTAGACTACATCCCTCTTTCGACAGAGGAATGTAAATTAGGCACTTCGAAATTGCAAATGAAGCCGGGATTTGAATTTCCCGTGCTTCATTTGCATAATCGCATCATGGCGGTCTTTCGAAAAAGCGCTATTTCAAAAGTAAAACTGCAGTCTTAGACGCGGTTTACAAATGAGGTTTACAGGATCTTTCAAAAAAGGCTTCTATTTTCAAAAGAACAGTGTCTAGACTGTGGTTTTACTTTCTAAATAGCGCTTTTTCGAAAGAGTGCCTGACGCGATTATACAAATGAAGTGCAGGAAATTCAAATCCCAGCTTTGTTTGCAATTTCAAAGTGCCTAATTTACATCCCTCTGTTGAAAGAGGGATGTAGTCTAGACACACACGTAGTCTAGACATTCAGAGAGTCCTGGTATGGATCCTAAGACCTGCTGGGACTCTGTCAGAACTTGAAGATGGTAAGAGATTCTAGTAACCCAGCAGGCTTGGAGTCATTCAGGGAATTAACAGAATAATTCATAAGCATTTTTAAATGTAAGGAAATTCTTAGCCATTGTAAATCTGGAGCTAGATTTGAACAGAATAATTCTAAATGTTTTTTTAAAGGCCTTATTTATTTGTGTTGTTCTAAAACATCTAAACTTTGCAAACTTTGAGAAAGTCTAATGTTGAGATTTTAACTTTTAAAAGATTCTGAAGCATTGGCAGTCATGGAAATGCTCAGTTAAGCACATAGATATGGGTACAAGAATAAAATCAGCAAAAATCATTACAGCAGAGAAAAGAAATGGGATGTCAGCTCGAATGATGTAGAAAACCAATAACCCCCTGACAAAAACCAAAAACCAAACCAAAACAACAACAAAATCAAGAGTACAGTGAGATAAAGGGAATAAATCCCAGAAGCAAGAAGTAAGACAGAAATAGACACAGTGCAGACAAGATCGAGCCAAACTATTGTGAAGCCAAGTATGAAGTTGGAGGGGAGTATTTAAATCTGACTGTGTTGTAATGTGATTTGGAAGTTTAGAGCTCAGTGAGTATGAGGTGTGGGCTTTTCTCTGGTGTAGTTTGCAAAGGACTGTGAAGGAATCTTCTGAACTGCTCTTGCATCTCTATTTCATGTAGCCAGGGAGATCTGAGAGCTGAGCATCTTCTATTTTTAAAAACTGAATTACCCACCAGACTATGCCTGGTGGAGGAGTGCTGGTTTGTGTTTGGAGTGGTGAATGCCAGGGAATGTGTGGAGAAGATTCATATCTCATGGCATCACTCTCCTATTTGGTGAGGGTAATGTTATTAGGAAGATAATCAGATACACAGTGAAATGGGGCCACGCTTTGTAGTAGAAGAGGTTAATGTGAACCTGTATGAAAATGAAATCTGGAGGCTGTAATCAGACAGTTTTCAGACATGACTGTGCAACAGCTGAGAGAACATTTTCTAAAGCAGCCCCCCCACACTGCACACAACAAATACAAAATATAGTGGGAGATTAGTAGTGTACTGCAACAAATGCCATACTGGCAGCATGTGGCTACATATAACAGTTCTCAGTTAAACGTGTAATACCCCAGCTTGGCTCTGTTAGTATTGATAGACACTAAAGAGCTGTTTTCTGTACTGTAATGTTCACTCCTGCTTTTAGCATAGGACAGAGTAATGGTCTTTGTGGTTGCAAAAACAAATATGCATAATGAATGTAAAACAAAAATGAGTTGTGGCGGAATTCCATAGTTCAGAGAGGGAAAGAGTCCTAACCTGCTTGTGTTCTGTGAACAGGTTTAGAAGGGGTGATGACTACCTCCTGGTTAGTTATATATGCCATAGAGCTAACACGCAGAAATGGCCTGTAGCATTTCAATGTGAAGGCAGAGTAGATACATATTATCCAATAAAGAATCATTTTCCCCTGTGCCCCTAATAAAGCTGTATACTAATCATGGCATTTGATCACATTATAAATCATAGGAGCAAGGCTACAGGGGGTTCTGCAGGCTGGTTCTAGACACAGATCAATTGTGAGACTGCACAGAGCCAGCAGGTCTGTTGGACATCCCCCCATCCCACATAGAGGCCTCTATGATGCAGTATCCCTCCTGACTTATCATGACCCATGACACCATGTCGAGGGGCAACCTACTCTGGAAGGCCCCTCAAGCTCAGTCCCCCTTGCAGCCGACCTGCAGGGGTCCCTCCACCTGTCTCCCCTGAGGGGTATAATACAGCCCCGCAGCCAAAGTCCCCACAAAGGGCTCTTATAGCAGGGTTAATACGGCCTTGAAGCCTAGTTCACAGTCTTATAAGCACAGTTCACTCCCTTCAGCCAGCTACAGAGGGGGTAGGGAGACCCGGGCCCTCCCACTCCAATGGGTCCCAGTCCAGGGCCCTATAGGCAGCGGCTGGGGCTGCTGCCTCGCTCAGCGGGGAATCCTGCTGCAGCACGCTGAGCGCTCCGGGGAAACTCCTCCCAGGCTACTTCCTACCGGGTCCGGGGGATGGCTTCTCCATCATCTCCCCGTGATCCAACAGCCCTGCAGGTAGCACCTCCTGGCCTGGCTGCCGATGAACTGTCTGGTTGCTTTTTCTCTTCGGGGCCGCCCCAGCATCTGCTTCCCCTTCAGTGGTCAGTCCACACTGAGCTGCCCCAGGGCCTTTTATACTTTGATTCCACCTGGAGCATGCCCTGCAAGGCTGTGGGGGAGGGGCCTTTCAGCCAGCTGGGCCCAGCTCACTCCCTGCTCTTTAGTGCGGGGTTGAAATAACCCCTCACGCACCACATCTTGCTGTATAAATGGTAAGTCTGAGATCCCTAGCAACATCCCAGTGAGGAATATCCCCCCGTCCAGACTACCAACCACTCCAACACCTACAGTGGCAAACTCACCAATTGCTCTGCCATCAGGAAAGTAAAATCCTCCCTTTCCCCTATGTGGATTAAAGGAGCACAGTTAGGACCTCTAGAAATCTTACTCCATAATAAGCATTGAATCCCTAAAGGTCAGAACTGGGTTTATTTAAACATAAGGGCTGTGTCTACATTGGCACCCTTTTCCGGAAAAGGGATGCTAATGAGACAAGTCGGAATTGCAAATGCAGCGGGGATTTAAATTTTCCCCGCGGCATTTGCATGAACATGGCTGCCGCTTTTTTCCGGCTCGGGGCTTTGACGGAAAAAAGCGCCAGTCTAGACGCGGCTCTTGCGGAAAATAAAGCCTTTTCCGGAAGATCCCTTATTCCTCTTAAAATCAGGAATAAAGGGATCTTCCGGAAAAACTTTATTTTCGCAAGAGCCGCGTCTAAACTGGCTTTCGTCCACAAAGCCCGAGCAACGGCAGCCATGTTCATAAATGCCTGGGAAAATTTAAATCCCGCTGCATTTAATTCGGACTTGTCTCATTAGCATCCTTTTCCGAAAAAATCCTGCAATGACATCCAAATCAAAGTTTAACAACTCACAATATATACCAATTAAGGGGGGGTGTAATTTGTTGCAGGACTAATGCTTTGTCACTAACATCTGTGTATGGGACTAAGCTGGCCCAAAAGATTCCTTCAGAAAAAAAATTTCAAAGAAAAGTGGGTGGTTTTTTTGGACAAAATTGAAAGTTTTGTGAAACAGCTTCCATTTTCATTGTGTATGTTTCTTTTCAGCAGCTGAACCCTTTACCTCTCAAATCTAAAGGTTTTAACCACTGCCATACATTTTTCAGTGTTTGTCTATAAAAACGTGGTGTTTGTTCTTGTTTTCAGTTCTTTGAAAAAGCCCAAAATGGCAACAAAAACTTTTTTAAAAAGTTTTCATCCAAAAATATTTTACAGAGAAGAAAAAAAATGATATCCTGATGAGCTCTGTTAATTTTCCTTGTGTTATTTAATATATCACAAGAAAAAACAAACAGTTTCCTTATTTTCCTTATCTCCTAACTCTCTCTCGCCCCACTGCATCTCAAGTCCCATTTGTTCACTTTACATGTACAATAGTAATCATGACATTCCTATTCACAGTTTAGAAATGTTTTTCGGCAGGAATTGCAAGATATTTAAACAAAAACATGTTGCTATAAAATAATATTTCCCCATCCTGAGTGTATGTGTATATTATCCAGTTTAAGAAGTACGAGTTATTAAGCAAATCCAGCCCCAAGTTATTTAAAACCCAGACTTTGATTTCAGGACAGACAAGGGCACTTTATTAGAATCATAGAACACTAGTACTGGATGGGACCTCGAGAGGTCATTGAGTCCAGTCCCCTGCCCTCACGGCAGGACCCAGTACCATCTAGACCAGATATCTGGTCTAGACATTAGATAGATGTCTATCTAACTTGCTCTTAAATATCTCCAGAGATGGAGATTCCACAACCTTCTTAGGCAACTTATTCCAGTGTTTAACCACCCTTGACAGTTAGGAAGTTTTTCCTAATGTCCAACCTAAACCTCCCTTGTTGCAGTTTACGCCCATTGCTTCTTGCTCTATCCTCAGAGGCTAAGGAGAACAATTTTTCTCCCTCCTCCTTGTGACACCCTTTTAGATATGTGAAAACCGCTATCATGTCCCCTCTCAGTCTTCTCCTTTCCAAACTAAACGAGCCCAATTCTTTCAGTCTTCCTTCATAGACCATGTTCTCTAGACCTTTAATCATTCTTGTTGCTCGTCTCTGGACCTTCTCCAATTTCTCCACATCTTTGTTGAAATGTGATGCTCAGAACTGGACACAATACTCCAGCTGAGGCCTAATCAGTGCTGAGTAGAGCAGAAGAATGACTTCGCGTGTCTCGCTCTCAACACTCTTGTTAATGCCTCCCAGAATCACGTTTGCTTTTTTTGCAACAGCATCACACTGTTCACTCATATTTAGCTTGTGGTCCACTATGACTCCTAGATCCCTTTCTGCAGTACTCCTTCCTAGACAGTCACTTCCCTTTCTGTATGTGTGACAGATGTCCATTGGGGCTGACTAAAGAGTTTTGAGGATTAGTGGGGCTGCCTGTATGCTCTTCAGGGCAAGTACTGGATCTACATGTCTTTGGAAAGCACTTATGCGGATGTTATCTCAAATTAAATAATACTAGTGGAGAGATTTGGGGAAACAAGTTGTGGGCTGGTGGGGCTTGGGGAAAAATGTGACAAAGGCTGATCAAGCACGGAAGAGCTTTTGGAAGCCTATGGTGGGTGGGTTCTACTGGAGAATCCTGCCGAGGGTAAGGTAAGGCTGGCTGGCCTACTGGAAGGTTATGTGCATGGGATAGTGTAGTTGGTGACATTTATTGATGCTGTTTGGAGGTATGGTTAGAGAAACTGTTGAAGGACCATACAGAGAGGAGGACACAGTTAATGGGGCCTGTATTAGGATTAGATAGCTAGAAGGACATAGTAGTTCATACAGTCTAAGGTCAGAAAGGACCACTGTGATCATCTGGTCTTATCTCCTGTATAGTACAGGACTTGGAACATTCCCAAAATATTATGAGAAGCCCTTTCAATTCAACCTTGAAGAGTTCTTCCCTGAACTTTTGCAAGCCTTATAAAACATTCATCCTCAGTGTGGTTCAAGGGACAGATGAGAGTCTGATCTGTTTTTGTTTATCACCCCTGGTAAAACAGGGTTTTGCATATATAGTACAGAACTGACCAACGTGTACTGTATCAGTGTACCATTACTTTCTGCTGAATCAGAGTTATTCAGCTCAGTGGCATGGACCCCGTGTTAGTAAAAACTAAGGAATATTCTGCTGAAGGTGAAATGATAGAGGATGCAGGGTTTGGGAGCTGTTCCCACTGCCTTTGCTATGAATCACATACAGTACAGTTTTCATTGTGGAATGCTAGCTGGCCAAGGATTATATATAGGAATCTATAGCTATATCTATATATCTTGACATAGATATCTAGCAATATAGATGCACACAGAGATGTACAGGAGTGAGAGACTTTTCATATAGAAGTAGGAGGACATGATATGCAAGTAAAATAACAAGATGTGATTGAACTCTGTGGAGAGACTGATTGATTGAATGGGGTGCCAGAGAAACACAGATAGAGAGAAGTAACATAGCCAGAGAGGGATACAAATGCAGTCAGCTGGAAAAAAAGGTAGACTACATTACAAGAAAGAACAGCATAATTCCAAGACAAGCCAGACTGATAATGATTTACATTTCTATAGCACCTTTCACCCATTACACAGAGATCTCTTCACTTATCCCCAGAAAAAAAAAGCAGTTACCTTATAGGTGAAGGTGTTTTAAAAAACAAGTTAGAGGAATGTCCCAAAACAAGGGGGGATGAGGAGGGAGAAGGAGAGCACAAGAGAGAGGCAGAATCCTTAAGGCTGGCATTTCACTTACAATAGCTCTCATTCAAAACAAAGTCATGCCCTTGGACTAAAGTAAAATAAACTGCAATCAAAACCATGTAATAATGAACTTACAGTTGTGTACTGGTGCATGTCTACATTGTAACAAATACACTTATTTTTAAATAGGGGGCCTCCAGCCCTTCCCAGGGAGCCCTGGTGGCCACTCTGGGCCAAACCAGAAAAACTCCTCTCCTCTGCCCCAGCCCCGGAGCCCTTAAAGGGGTAGTCTCTGGCCACACTGCATGTGCCAGCTACAGGCCTGCCAGCACAGAGTCAGCAGTCACTGACCCTGACCCATTGGCCCCAAAATGAGCCAGGCAGCCAGAACCAGCCAGCCCTCCACCGCCCAGTCCCCCAGCTCCCAGGAGCCAGCCGGGGTCCGGAGAAGGCGGGCGCCTTCCTGAACTAGTGCAGAGATCATGGACCTCATTGAGGTTTGGGGGGAGGCCTCCAACATCCATGATCTCCACACTAGACAGAGGAACGCGGCTGTCTACAGCCGCATAGCTGCCATCATGGCCACAAAAGGCCACGTGCACCCAAGAACAGGTGCGCATGAAAATTAAAGAATTGCAGCAGGGATATGCCAGGGCCACATGGGGCAGCTCCCCAACAGGGGCACACACCTGTCCCTATTTTGAGGCCCTGGACTGCATCCTGGGGGGTGGGACAGTCCGTGCCAGCCCAGGGGGCAGCGAGCCGGGAGCAGAGGGCCCTGACCAGGCCACAGAGGAGGAGCCATCATGGAGCATGCCACACCACCAGGACCCCCGAGCCGTCCCAGCAGCTGACTCACCAGGGTCATCCGGGGAGGCCACAACATGTGAGTGCCATCACTGTCCCCTTACGGGGGGAGGGGGAATGGGGAGAGAGACCAAGGACTGTGTGCGTGGGCCTTGCTTACCACGGATCATGCAGCAACCTGTGCACGTGCGAGCATGTGCTGTGACACCCCTGGGCATATGGCTCCAGCTGGCTGCCACACAGGGGCCTTGGCCTGTTAGCCACATGCGTGTGTGAAGAGACATGACATGCTCCTGACCCCGGGGTGGGACACAGCAGGACACCCTCCCTTTAGAAGCCCCCTCTACACAGAGGCAGGGAACATCTTCCCCCCACCTCAGCTGCACTGTACACAGCACAAGGGCATGGGTGCGGTCTCAGGGAAGCTCCCACTCCCGGGGATAACCAGACAATCCGACCATGGCCTCTGTGCAAGTACATTGTCTCTGATGGTGCAGTGAACGGTCATCCTCACCTTGCAGAGGGGGGCTGGGCTTCACCCACTGTGTCCCCAGGGAGAACTGACCGCTTCTCTTCTGTCTCCACAGCCGCACCAGCTGCACATGCAAGGCGCACCACCCCACCTGGGACATGCTCCCACATATGAGGGCTTCACAGGAGGACCAGCCGAACACTACAGGGGTACTGAGAGCAGCACCTGGGGGCACTGCACCACACCCTCGACCGCTGGGTGGAACTAGATTTGGAGCTCCAGCGGGAGCAGCTTGCCCAGGGTCGTGCCATCTGTGCCCATCTGCAGACCCTGGTGCAGAGCATGCAGCACCTCCTGCCGCTCCAGCACCTGCTGCCTCTCCAGCTCCTGCTCCTCCTCTCACTCCCGCTTCTTCCTCCACACCCTCCTCAACCTCCACACCCTCCTCCCCATCCCCCCAGGGACACCGAGGCCCCCGCATCCACAGTGCTCAGAGAAAGTTGGCCCGGTGAGACCCCAACCCCTGAACTTCCCCTCCCCCTTCTTCCCCTAGCTTCCCCCTTCCAGCTCCCTCCTTCCAGGTTTCCCCCTCCCCTCTCCCGCCTCCTTTCCCCAGTCTCCCCAGAGTTTCATTCCCCCCTCCCCCCAGTTTTGTTAAATAAAGACAGTTTGTTTAAGAAAAAACGTGTTTTTTATTTTACATTACGAAGGCGGGTGGGGGCAGGGGGGTTAGTGGAAGGTCGTGAGGGTGGAATGAAGCACAAGCCTCCAGTGGGGCAGACCAGGGAGGTTCTTAGTGCTCCTCAGGGTGGAAGCTGTCCCACAAGGCCTCCCGTATCCCAGCAGCTCCCCGATAGGCCTCCCGGCTGGCAGCCGTGCGGGGCTGCACGTACAGGCCAGCCAAGTGGTTGGCCTCTGCCATCCAGCCTGGCAGGAAAGCCTTCCCCTTTCACTCACACAAGTTGTGCAGCACACAGCACGCTGCCACCATGTGCGGAATATTCCGCTCGGAGAGGTCAAGGAGGGTGAGGAGGCATCTAAAATGGGCCTTCATCCAGCCGAAGGCACCCTCCACCACGATGCAGGCCCTGCTGAGCCTGGCTTTAAAGGCCTGTCGGAAGGGGGTCAGGTGTCCCGTGTAGGACTTCATGAGCCAGGGTTGCAGCGGGTAGGCCGCATCCCCCACCAGGCACACAGGCATGTCCACATCCCCAACCATGAAGTGGCGGTCGGGGAAGAAGGTCCCGGCGTGCAGCCTTTGGCACACAGAGGAGTTGCGGTAAACCCGCGCGTCGTGTGCTTTGCAGGACCAGCCCACATTAATGTCCACGAACTGTCCCCGGTGGTCAGACATGGCCTGCGGGATGACTGAGAAGTATCCCTTGCAGTTTATGGAGAGGGAGGCCTGTGTTCCGGGGCACAGATGGGGATGTGAGTCCCGTCGATTGCCACCCCCCCTGCAGCTGGGGAAGCCCAGGGCACCAAACCCCTCGATGACTGCGTCCACATCGTTGAGGCGGATGACTCTGTGGAGCATCACTCTATTGATGGCCTTGACCACCTGCAGAGAGACACAGAAAACCACCGGGAGTGACTGGGGTTCCAGGGTGGCTGTGAGAGTGCTCCTTCCCCACCACTGCCCCGCGCCCCCACTCCCTAGAAGCAACCTCCCACCCCCGCAATCCTGGCCACCGCGGGCAGGCCGGAGTGCGGCTGGGACAGAACAAACCCTCCCATGGAGGGGACTCGCACCCCCTCCCCCGCTTTTCCCTGGGGCAGCCCATCCACTCCTTGCCCCCCTGCCTCTCCTGGCACAATGGCCGGAGACTGCCTTACCTGCATGAGCACTGCTCTGATGGTGGATTTCCTTACGCCAAACTGGTTGCCGACGGATCGGTAGCTATTTGGTGTGGAGAGCTTCCAGAGGGCGATGGCCACACGCTTGTGGAGGGGAACGGCGGGCCTCATGTGCTTGTCCCGTTGCTGCAGAGCAGGGGTGAGCTACTCACAGAGCTCGAGGAAGGTGTCCTTCTTCATCCTGAAGTTCTGGGTCCACTGTTGGTCTCCCCAGCGCTCCAGGACAATGTGGTCCCACCAGTCACTGCTGGTGTTCAGGCGCCAGATTCAGCAGGGCACGCTGGCATTCAGGCGCTGCGCCTCCATGGCCCACAGCGGGGTCCGGAAGAGGTTGGGCTGCTGCAGATGGTGTCAGGCAGTCTCCAGCACTTGCTGCCAGGCTTGCAGCAAGACATCCAAAAGAAGCACCAGAGTGCCCAGGGGTGGCTCTGGCTCCATGGGGCCGTGTGCTGTGGTGTCCCAAGAGAGGGCAACCAAGCAGGCAGAGAGAAAAATACTTTGCTGTCCTTCAGCGAGGTAGGCAAGCAAGCAGGGAAAGCTGAGAACCGGCTACCCAGGGGGGTTCCTTTAAGCACAAGCCTCAGATATCCTCAGACGGCAGCCACACAAAGCAACTACTGACCTGATGCCCTGCCGGAACCAGTTTCAGCTGGCCTTAAATGTGATTTAGCATACAATCAGTGTGGACGCGCTATTTCGATTTAGCAAAAAGCTATTTCTAATTGAATTTTGTGTATAGATGCGTTATTTCAAAATAACTTAATTCGAATTAACTATTTCAAATTAAGATATTTCGAAATAATGCTGTAGTGTAGACATACCCTAAGGATGGATCTACACAGCAAAGTTATTTCAGAATAATGGTCGTTATTCTGAAATAACTATACGAGCATCTACAGAGCAATTCTATTTTTCCGAAATCATTTCAAAATATCGGAAGGCTTATTCTGATTTCTGTAAACCTCATTCTACGAAGAATAACTCCTATTCCGAAATAGCTATTCCAAAATAAGGCGTGTGTAGATGCTCCACTGCTGCTATTTCAAAATAACCCCTCACTGGGGCCATTCTAAGTTATTCCTATTGGGGCTCTAAATCAATAAGCTATTTTGGAATAACTATTCCGTAATATCTTACTCTGAAATAACTGTGCAGTGTAGACATAGCCTAAGAGACTGTATATATGTTCTCATATACTTACCTATTGGAAGTTCTCATATACTAACCTACTTTTGCATAGTGCTTTGAGATCTCTGGATTACACTAGCCAAGTATTAATAATATTACTTTTACTATAAAGATCAAAATATGTCAGTGCTGTACGATGGGACCAAACATAAAGCAGTTTTTAACGCCAGTCCCAATAAATTTGACTCACCTTGTTTGTGATTTAGTTAATTATTTGATACGAATCACTATCAAGTGGTCAAATGTTGACTCTAATGCTGCTTGAACAGAGCAAGGGTGGGTGGCCAAACTTACTGAGCCACATAGGACAATCTTCAGAAGTTACAGAGATAGGGAGTAGCCGCGAGAGTTCAGGGCCCCGACCGTGTCGGGCATGGGGGAGTCTAGGGGATTTAGCCCTGCAGGAGGCACCTACCAGGACTTGGGACTTCAGCCCTTTGAAGGTGGGTGTCTTGGAGCTTCTGCCCTGCAGGTGGCACCTGCAGGGCCCATGGCTTAAGGCTTGCTCCTGCTGAAGTCCTGGACACTGGCAGGTGTGCCATGTGGGGCTGAAGCCCCAAGATCTCCCTCCTCATTGGTCCTGGGAAGCCCTTAACACCACCATTCTGCTGCAGAGCAGAAGCTGAGCTCCCCCACCTCCATCCCACAGTCTGGCAGGTAAGAATGGTGAAGGGATGGGGGGCCTCTGCAAGCTGCTTTGTTTGGCCACCCCTGGAATAGAACAAGAGAAACACATTCTGTGGGTGCTGTTCCCAACCTTTTTTATGCCGGGGACTGGCAAACTTTTGGCGGATTGGTAACAGTTTATTTGCAATATGTACATATTCATTATGCATATAATGAATATGCAAATATACAAATACAATGTTACCTGACCACCTAGCCCCAACCCAGCCCCTTGGTCCCCAGTGCCTAGCACCCTTTGACCCCCATCCCTATGCCACATGCCCTCTGACATTTATAGCTCACGCCAACACCCTCTTGCCCCGTGACCCCACCACCCCCTCACCCAACACCCCTTTGCCTCCTACTCCCAACACTCCCCCTAGTGAGGCTGCCCCCCTAGGGGAGCGTGGCTGTTACTGCCGCGCTGACAGGGGGAGCGGCTGTTGGCAGCGTGTTCACTCCCTCCTCCTTTGCGCCCCCTCCCTCCCCAGTCATGTCTTGCGCCCCCATGGCCTGGGAGGGAGCACAGAGCCCTGGCCAGGCTGCCATTACTGAGGAGGAAGGGAGTCTCCGCCAGGGGCAAAATCAGCTGCGCAGGCAGAGCGCTGAGCCACAGCTGGCTGCCATTACTGAGGGTGGTGGGAGGAGGGAGGGAGGCACCACCTCCTCCTGCCGCTGCCTCAGCCCTAGTGCCGCTGGGCATGGGGAGCAGCTGTTCAGAGTGTGCACTCTCTCCTTCTTCACGCACCCTCCCTCCCCAAGCATGGAGGAGGGAGGAAGGTGCCTCCTGCTCTGCCTCTTCTTGCCATGCCTCAGCCACGATGGCTGCTGGAGCTGAGCTGCCGTGAACAGCCGGCTTGAGCTCTGGCAGCCGCCGTGGCCCGGCAGCCAGCGGTACGTGGCCTGGCAGTCAAGAACCACTGCCTTCAGCATATAAACCAACCTCTAAGTATTAGGGATTGGGAGGAAACTTTTTCTAGAGGCCGATTGTTCTCATAACTTCCTACTACAGTGCATCTTGCACCTCCCTTCGCAGTAGCTATGGTGAGGCATTTGTCAACAAATATTTGATGCTGTGATGGAAAAGCCATAACTGTTTGCAGGAAAGGGTTGGTTCTCAGGGTATGTCTACAGTGAAATTAAAAATCTGTAGCTGCCCTGTGCCAGCTGACTCAGGCTCATGGGGATCAGGCTAAAAGCTTTTTTAATTTCAGCATCAACATTTAGACTGGAGCTGCAGCCTGGACTGCAGGACCCATAGGAACCTGAATGTCTACACTGCAATTAAACTGCCTGTGAGCATGTCAGGTGGCATGGGACAGCTGTGGGAGAGTAGTTGCAGAGTAGACATATCCTAAGCTGTCAAGGCATCTAATTTTCTAAACAAAACTGATCTCTTTTTTTGTTCAAATGTACTCTCTCATTGAAATTTAAGTTAATTTATAATAAAAATATAACAAATTTAAATGATCACAATCAAAATGAAATGTTTTGAAACTATTGAAATGAAACATTTTAATTGACCCGAAACTAAGCTATTCTTTTAACTGATTTATGCTTTATGGAAGTATTTGATATTTCAATTTTTTGTCTTACTTCAGAATGTTAGAAATCTCAAAAACTCTTTCCGGGTAGGAAAACTGTTTCCTGAGGAGTTTTATCTCTTAGGGTACGTCTACACAGCAGTGCTATTTGGGATAACGTCCATTATCCTGAAATAGCGTTCTGCACATCTTAACAGCACTCCCGTTATTTTAAAATACATTCAAAATAATGGGCTTGTTATTCCAGCTTCCTGTAAACCTCATTGCACAAGGATTAAGGAAGATGCTGGAATAGCAATGTATTTCAAAATAAGTGCGGTGTAGATAGCACCAAATTTTGAAATCAGCTACGTAATTTGCATAGTTCAAATTGCGTAGTTTATTTCAAGCTATGTGCTACTATGTAGACGTACCCCTACTGGCCTCTTCCAGAAAAAAGATGCTGAACAAGATGGAACACTGGTCTGAGCCAGTCTGGTAATTCCAATGTTCCTAAATGATAGAACTAAGAGAAGGAAGACAAGATGTTTGGTAGTTCTTTCACCTACAGGATATGAACATGCTTAAATAAAGAATTCAGTTTAATTCTGTTGCCTGCTTCTCTCTAAAAAAAAATAAATAATCAAAAGGTGCCAAGTTCCTTTACATAGTGATAATTCTTTGCGTATTAAACAGCCCAGAATGGAGGGATTCTGCTGGATGAATTCAGAGAAGTCAGTGTCTGTGTCTAAATGAAGCAATATTCCATCTGAAAGCGAAATGAATACATTAATGGACAGGAATTTTTTTTAAATCCACCAACACACAACATCCCACTCACTTGCCAATGTGAAATGAAAATGACAGAAATTTCCTCTCTGACCCACTTAGAAAATGGAGTGGGCTTTTTTGGACTGAGTACAAAGTAAAACCACTTTGTTCCTTCACAGCTGCATGCAGGTGAGCACTCTCCATCCTGCTGCTGCAGTGCTTTCAGCTGTTCTCACTGAGATGTTTGTTCATGCTTCCTGCAGTACCAGCAACAAGCAAATCACTATCTTGTGTCCTGCTTCATGCAATCACTTCCCTGCAGTGTGCCTTGGGCTCAGCTCCTCTTGTGCATGATAATGCTGATTTTGACAGTGAAAAAATGTCCTTGCTTTACAGTTGAAAGGAAGATTGAGGGGGGAAATGGACAAGCAAGAAAGAGAGAGCAAGCACAGAGACAGAAAGGTCAGGGAGCAAAAGGGAAACAACTGAGCTGCCACAAGAGAGAGAGGCACAGGCTGGTCAATTAGCCTGAAAAGAGAAGAGGGAACACTTGTCATTCCACTGACAGTGATGCCATCTGGAGTTACCATTTATTTCCTCACTCAGAGTTTATTTTAAGATAAAATAATATTTATAAAATTATTAATTGCAATTAAACTAAAAAAGAGTTAGCCTCAGCAAGTATCCATTTCATTGGCTGTCCTTGTGGCTGTATCTTATCTTTTAGACTTGCCCTTCCCCATGTCTCATTCCCCACACAAGTAAAAGTCTCTTACCTTGGAAAGTTTGCTTCTGGTTTCTGTAGCTAAAGCAGATGTTTGAAAAGGGATGAGTTTTCACTGCAGTTTTTATATTTGCTTTATTAGTTCTGGATGGGGAATTAATTAGCAATTTTTGGCTTCTTTTTAAAAAGAAATATGTTTAAAAAGAAATACAAAGAAATATGTTCTCTGTTTTAGTCCAAGTTCTGTTGCCCAGAGAGAGCATGGTCACAAGGTTAAAGCACTGCACCCAGAGGATCAAGGGGTGCCACTTCTGCTCTGCCACAGACTTTCTCTGTGACTAGGATCAAGTCACATAATTCTTCTTGCTGAGATTTTCAAAGCCTGGGAGAGTATTTTCATTGATTTCCATTGAAAATCTTTGCCTAAACCTCTCAAAGGGTACGTCTACACTAGCCCCCTAGATCGATCCAGGGAGGCTAATGAGGGCGACCGGAATTGCAAATCAAGCCCGGGATTTAAATATCCGCGCTTGATTTGCATGTTCCAACGATCGCCATTTTAGAAATTGACTAGCCGGTAACTGCCCGGCGTCTACATGCAGCAGTGAAGCGGGCTTCCGATTTAAAGCCCTAATTCGAATTAGGTGGTAAACCTCATTGCAGGAGGAATACCACCTAATTCGATTTAGGGCTTTAAATCGGAAGCCCGTTTCACTGCTGCATGTAGATGCGGGCAGTTACTTGGGCTAGTCAATTTCTAAAATGGCGACCAGCCAGGAACATGCAAATCAAGCGCGGGATATTTAAAAACCGGGCTTGATTTGCAATTCCGGTCGCCCTCAGTAGCCTCCCTAGATCGATCTAGGGGGCTAGTGTAGAAGTACCCATATAGCTTTGAAATGTTCAACCACAATTCCCCATCTTTGAAATGGGGAAGTGTACCTCCTTTCTCCCACCCTTTGGTGTCTATTAAGACTGCAAACTGCTAAAGGTTGGAATTTATCATCTGTTTTTACAGTGATCAGGGCAATGGCGGCACGTTCTCAGCTGGAATATCTTGGTGCTACTCTAAAAAGTAATACTACTATTCAGTATTATAAATTGACATTTTCAAAGTGGCTAAAGTTAGCTAGATACTCAATTTCCATAAAATGTTAAAAGTATGTGGGTACCTAACTCTCAGGTACCTTTGAATATGCCAGATGGAATAATTATAAGGATGAAGCATACAAACTGATATCTTGCTCCACTCATCTGAAGAAGTGGGTTTTGTCCCTGAAAGCTCAAGATACTGTATTTTTTTGTTTGTCTCTAAGGGTATGTCTACACAGCAAAGTTAATTCAAAATCACAGCCGTTATTTCGAATTAACTTTAATAGCATCTATACAGGCAAACCGCTATTTTGAAATAAATTCAAAACAGCGGGGTGCTTAATTCGAATTAGTTAAACCTCATTCTACGAGGAATAATGCCAAATTCGAAATAGCTAATCGAAATAAGCGCTATGTAGACGCTTATTTCGAATTACGGGGCCTCCAGCCCTTTCCAGGGTGTCCTGATGGCCACTCTGGGCATAACCAGGAAAACTCCTCTCCTCTCCCCCAGCCCCGGGGCCCTTAAAGGGGTAGAGTCTGGCCACTGGGCACGTGCCAGCTACAGGTCTGCCTGCACACAGCAGCAGTGACAGCCCCTTGCCCAGTGGCCAGACCATGAGCCGGGCATCCTGTGGCAGTGAGCTGTCCCCCGCCCAGTCCCCCAGCACCCAGGGGCCAACCAGGGGCCGTAGACGGCGCATGCCCTCCTGGTCTGGTGCGGAGATCATGGACATCATTGAGGTTTGGGGGGAGGCCCCCAATGTCCATGATCTCTGCACCAGGTGGAGGAATGCCACTGTCTATGGCCGCATAGCGGCCACCATGGCCAGGAAGGGCCACAGGCGCACCCAGGAGCAGGTGTGCCTCAAAATCAAGGAGCTGCAGCAGGCGTACACCAGGGCCACAAGGGGCAGCTCCGTAGCAGGGGCCAACACCTGCCCCTACTTCCACGCCCTCGACCACATTGTGGGGGGCGGGACGGTCCGTGCCACCCCGGGGGGCAGCAAGCCAGGACCAGAGGGCCCTGACCTGGGCATGGCGGAGGGGCCAGCGTGGAGGGTGCCACGCCACCGGGATCCCCAAGCTGTCCCAGCACCGGAGTCTGCAGGGTCATCCGGGGAGGCCACACCAGGTAAGTGCCATCACCATCCCCTACGCAGGGGTGGGGGGCGGGAGGACCAGGGATCACGCAGCAACCTGTGTATGTGCGGGCATGTGCCGTGCCACCCTCGGGCATGTGGCTCCAGCTGCGTGACACACAGGGGCTGTGGCCTGATAGCCACACGCATGTGTGAAGAGACCTGACACGCTCCTGACTCTGGGGTGGGACACAGCAGGAGGCCCTCCCTTCACAAACTCCCTCTACACAGAGGCAGGGGACATCTCCCCCTCACCTCACCCATACTATACACAGCACAGGGGCATGGGTGCGGTTTTGGGGAAGCTCCCCCTCCCGGGGAGAGCCGGACATTCCGACCATGGCCTCTGTGCAAGCACAGCGGCTCTGACGGTGCAGGGCATGGTCATCCTCACCTCGCAGAGGGAGGCTGGGCTTCACCCACTGTGCCCCAAGGGAGAACTGACCTTCCTCTTCCTTCTCCACAGCCGCACAAGCTGCGCGTGCAGGGTGCACCACCCCGCCCGGGACATCCTCCCACACCCAAGGGCTGAACAGGACCACCTGCAGACTCGAGGGGTACAGACAGGAGCACCCGGAGGCCCTGCGAGCCATGCACCGCACCATGCAGGAGTGGGTGCAGGACGAACAGGAGTTCCGCCGGGAGCTGCTTGCCCAGGGTCGTGCTTTCTGCGACCATGTGCAGAACCTGGTGCAGAGCATGCTGCCCCGTGCCACTCCAGCGCGTGCTGCCCCCCCAGCTCCTGCTCCCCTTCCCGCCTCACCCTCCACAACCTCCACACCCTTCTCCTCAATCTCCATGCCCCCCACCTCAACCTCCACATCCTCCTCCCCATCCCCCTGGGGACGCCGAGGCCCCTGCACCTATGGTGCTGGGAGTCAGTTGGCCCGGTGAGACCCCACCCTTGAGCTTCCTCTCCCCTTGCTTCCCCCATCCAGATCCTCCTCCCACTTTCCCCCTCCCCTCTCCTCCCTCTCTCCTCCCCTCTCCCGCCTCCTTTCTTCAGTCTCCCCAGAGTTTCTCCCCCAGTTTTGTTAAATAAACAGAGTTGATATTTTTGAAAAAATGTGTCCTTTATTGTTTACAGCAGGAAGGGGGGCTAGGGAGGGGTAAGTGGAAGGATGTGAGGGTGGAATAAGGCCCCAGTGGGGCATGCCAGGGAGACTTCAGTCCTGCTCCATGTGGAAGCTCTCCCGCAGGGCCTCCCGGATATTGAAAGCCCCCCGATGGGCCTCCCGGATGGCAGCCGTGCGGGGCTGCGTGAATGGGTCAGCCAGGTGGTTGGCCTCTGCCATCCAGCCTGGCAGGAAAGCCTCCCCCTTCTGCTCACACAAATTGTGCAGCATGCAACACACTGCCACCACGTGCGGAATATTCCTCTTGGAGAGGTCGAGGCGGGTGAGGAGGCATCTGAATCTGGCCTTCAGATGGCCGAAGGCCCCTTCCATGACAAAGCGGGCCCTGCTTAGCCTGGCATTAAAGGCCTGTCAGGAGGGGGTCAGGTGTCCCATGTAGGGCTTCATTAGCCAGGGTTGCAGTGGGTAGGCCGCATCCCCCACCAGGCACATGGGCATGTCCACGTCCCCGACCATGATGTGGCGGTTGGGGAAGAAGGTCCCGGCGTGCAGCCTCTGGCACACGGAGGAGTTGCGGTACACCCGCGCATCATGTGCTTTGCTGGACCAGCCCACGTTGATGTCCAGGAAGTGGCCCCGGTGGTCAGACACGGCCTGCAGGATCACCGAGAAGTACCCTTTCCGGTTAATGTAGTGGGAGGCGTGGTGTTCTGGGGCACGGATCAGGATGTGCGTCCCATCGATTGCCCCGCATTTGGGAAAACCCAGGCAACCAAACACCTCGATCACTGTATCCAAATCCGTGAGGCGGACGACTCTGCGGAGCAGCACTCTGTTGATGGCCTTGACCACCTGCAGAGGGACACAGAAAACCACTGAGAGTCACTGGGGTGCAAGGGTGGCCAAGAGTGTTCCTTCTCCGCCACTGCCCCGCACCCCCACTCCCTA
This sequence comes from Rafetus swinhoei, assembly GCA_019425775.1. Lineage (NCBI taxonomy): Eukaryota > Metazoa > Chordata > Testudines > Trionychidae > Rafetus > Rafetus swinhoei. The sequence continues at coordinate 43,085,021 of CM033432.1, read as the reverse complement.
GGAGCAACCCCCCCTGCAATCCTGGCCAGCGCGGGCAGTCTGTAGTGCAGCTAGGACAGAACAAACAGTCCCGTGGAGGGGACTTGCACCACCTCCCCCCCTTTTACCTGGGGCAGCCCATCTCCTCCTGCCCCCCGCCCAGCTCAGTGGCCGGAGACTGTCTTACCTGCATGATCACTGCTCTGATGGTGGATCTCCCCATGCCGAACTGGTTCCCCACAGATTGGTAGCTATCTGGTGTGGAGAGCTTCCAGAGGGTGATGGCCACCCGCTTGTGGAGGGGAATGGAGGGCCTCATGTGCATGTCCCGTCGCCGCAGAGCAGGGGCGAGCCACTCACAGAACTCGAGGAAGGTGTCCTTCTTCATCCTGAAGTTCTGGGTCCATTGTTGGCCGCCCCAGTGCTCCAGGACGATGCGGTCCCACCAGTCGCTGCTGGTGTCCAGACGCCAGATGTGGCAGGGCACGCTGGCATCCAGGAGATGCTGCTGCTCGTCCTGCCCTCCTGCGGGGTCCGGAAGAGGGTCAGGGGGTCGGGCTGCAGCAGCTGCTGCCAGGCAGTCTCCTGCAATTGCTGCCAGGCTTGCAGCAAGTCTTCCAAATTGGACACCAGAGTGCCCAGGGGCAGCTCTGGCTCCATGGTGCCGAGTGATGTGGTGTCCCGAGTTGAGGCAACCAAGGCAAGTGGAGAAGAAAATGCTTTGCTGTCCCTCAGTGAGGTAGGCAAGCAAGCAGGGAAAGCTGAGAACCGGCTGTCCAGGGGGGTCCTTTTAAGCAGGAGCCTCAGATAGCCTCAGGCAGCAGCCACACAAAGCAAATACTGACCTGATGTCCTGCTGGTAACCGGCAACAGCTGGCCTTAAATGTGATTCAGCGTCCAATCAGTGTGGATGCGGTAGTTCGAATTAGCGAAACGCTAATTTGAACTGCATTTTGTGTGTAGATGCGTTAATTCGAATTAGCTTAATTCGAATTAACTATTTTGAATTAAGATAACTCGAATTAACGCTGTAGTGTAGACATACCCTAAAGTGCTACAGGACCATTTGTTGTTTTTTAACTATGGAGTTGTGTATTCTCAAGGTACAATCTGAGTAACAAATGGAGATAGGTAAAACCTAAAGGCAGAGTCATTTAACGTGAGACTAGAAGAGGAAAGGTTGTTAAAACAATTTAATTGTATGAAAAGACACACACACACACACTGGACAAAGCAACATGTTTTTATATAATAACCTTGTTTCAATGGGAAATGAGAGAGTATAATACAAGATGAAAGGCTCTTTAGATATGCTTGAGATTGCATTCTGTTTGTAGTCACATAATGCTATTGCTTAAAATAATCCATATGTTATGTCATATGTGAGTCAGTAATGCATAAACTTTGAAATGCTGAGAGCTCTACAGACCACTTACTAAGAATCTGAGGGCCACAACTAATTTACATACAAACATACATAGGATTGTAAGCAAAAATAAGTCAATGCCTATTTATTTATTTGTTTGTTTGTTTGCTTGCTTGTCTATTTATCTAACAAAATATAAAGGGCTGGAAGAGCATAAAAAAATTTCAAAATACGTAACATGACAAAATACTGCCATGAGGCTAGAAGCAGTGCTAGCCTTTTAAGGGCTCTAAGCAGAAAAAAATGTGGACCCCGCCCCATACAACACAATAAAAGTGAATGGGCGCCTCCTCCTTCTGAGCTGGTTGGGGCCCTCAGCAATTGCTTAGTTTGCTTATGCCTAGTGGGGGGTATGATAGAAGAAGTGTAGATAGGAAGATTGGCACTGCTTCTTTGAAACCAATTTCTTGATGTGTACTTGTGTTTTTGAGGTGGCTACACATGTTTTGAAATGTAGGTCTAAATCTGTTTGATGATTTTATTTGTTCCCATTTGTAATAGAGTCTTTCCAAAGTGGCTTGCGGAAATGGCATCTTGCTTATGTTAGCTCTTGTTATTGGTACTCATCAGGCATTTATAGGCATTCATTAAGATCCTAGTCCCCTCCCACAGACTTTCAAAAATCCCAGTATGATTAGCATTTGTGAATTTCCTCAAAAATTTCAGAGCATTGAATGCAACTGATGCTGTATCTAGACTACATCCCCCTCTTTTGACAGAGGGATGTAAATTAGACACTTCAAAATTGCAAATGAAGCGGGGATTTAAATATCCTGCACTTCATTTACATAATCGCGTTATGGCGATCTTTTGAAAAAGCACCATTTCGAAAGTAAAACCTCGGGGCCAACAAGTCTGTTGGCTCCACTGAGACATAACAGTTTTCAAGTGCATAAAAGATTGTTACAAAGAGAGAGAGAAACGATATTCTCCTTCACGACTGATGATAGTACAAGAAGCAATGGGAGGTTTAGATTGGACATTACAACAAAAATTCCTAACTCTTCAGGTGGTTAAGCACTGGAATAAATTGCCTCGGGAGGCTGTGGAATCTCCATCATTGGAAATTTTTAAGAGCTGGTTAGACAAACACGGGATGGTCTAGATCAGTGGTGCACAACCTGTGGGGGGGTCGTGGCTGTCTTCCTGGGGGGTGGCAGCACTGGACCAGCTGCCATTTTGTTTTTCAGCTCAGCATCCGACATATGTGCAGTGGGGACAAGGGGAGTGACAGAGAAGCAGACCGGCACTTGAAATTTAAGGGGCCACAACAAAATGGTTTTTTTGTTTTTTTCTCTAAACAAATATCCCGGCCCTGGGGGTCGTGAACTAAAAAAGGTTGAGAACCACTTGTCTAGATAGTCCTGCCATCAGTGCAGGGGGCTAGACTAAGTGACCTGTTGCAATCCCTTCCAGTGCTATGAGTCTATGAAATGAGTTTGCTTTGGTTGGAAGATGGGTCTGAGTCTGAAACAGAGCTTCAGATTCTTGTCCCAAAGAGGGAAAATTTGATTTTTCTACAGATGTGATTTAATATCCATGAGCCTTGCAAGATCAAACAGCTGCTCATATTCTTCAGGCGCATCAACAGTTTTCCCTTTCCTAGTTAAAAATCTTTGATCTTGTCTAGAAATACAAGAAATTTTACAAAAATCTTCCTTCCTTTGAAATGTCTAATTTCAGGGTAGCACAGCAAATAACTGTTTTCAGATGTCAGTTCATCAAGGAAATCCATGATTTTCTGTATGAGAGCTTTGAACTGGTAATCAGGAAATCTGGGTTCTAACTCTGGCTCTGACAGTAACTTCCTAGCTGACTATGGGGAAGTCACTTCAGCACTTTGTGCCCCCGTTTTCCCTCCCCCTGCTGTCTGTCTTGTCTACAGGTCGAACCTCCCTAAACTGTGATTCTCTGGGCCAGCAACATCCCTGGTCCGGCAGGGCCAGGACCAGAGAGTGCCGGCAGAGGGCTAGTGGTGGGGAACCCAGCAAAGGGACTGGAGCCCTGTAGCAGGGCCACTCTGGGGCAGCAAAACCAGGAGCCCGGCATCGGGGCGACACCCCGGTGGCGACGCTACCTGGTGGGGCTGGGAGGCAGCAGGGCTGCCCAGCAGTGGGGCCGGGAGCAGGGCTGAAGCCTAGTGGCAGAGCTGTCCAGAGGGGCCAGAGGCAGCAGTCCTGTTGCCTGGCAGTGGAGCTGGAGCCCAACAGCAGGGTAGGACTGGGAGGCAGCAGGGCAACCCAGTGGTGGGGCTGAGTGCCCGAGTGCACGGCTGCTGCCCAGCAGTACACCCAAGACCCTGGCAGTCCCAGTGCTGCCTGGTCGAGCAGCCCGGAGGGGCATGGAGACAGCAGGGCTGTCCATAGGGTCTGGAGCCCAGCAAGCAGGGCTGCCACCCAGCAGTGTAGCTAAATCCCAGCTGTGGGTCTTTGCCTGTGGAGACAGGGAGGCAGTGGGGCTGCCCCTGGGGGCCGTGAGTCCTGCATTCAGAGCGGCCACTGACAGTGGAGAAGCCGGCTAGGAGGCTATGGCTGGGGAGGGCCACTGGCAGGGGGAAGGCAGAAATGATCTCCCCTGGTCCCTCAAAATCCTCCATTTGGGACCACTCAGGTCCCGAGAGTGCCGAACCAGGGAGGTCCAATCTATATATTATAAGCTCTGCAGAGCTGGGATTGTGTGATTTATAATGCCGGATACAATGAGGCCTTGATCTCAGTCAGAATCCTTAGGGGATACTGAAATACAAATAACAGGAATTGGTAGTAATATAGGACATGAGAGCAAATGAAGTTCAGTGTCATGATTGACAACGATTAAATCATCAATAACTAATTCATTTCCTTGCAGGATTCCCAGTGAAAGCAGTAGTGGATGAATTTTTCGTCCATATTTCTGTGTCTGCTTGGATAATACGGACACTCTCCAGTTCTCTGCTCTGACCAGTGATGAAATACGGTTCTGTTGTGAAGCCACCAACTCCCCAAATCCAAACCACACTATTCCATGTTCCTCATAGGCTATTGGGAAGCTCAAGGCCCCTTTTTGTCCTTGAGATGAAACAAGACTTGCATGTTCTTGATGTGCTTCATGGTCTGCCATTATCCCATGGGGAAAAAAGTGTTTGTGCTATCAATGTTCAGTCAGTGAATTTGCTTAATAGTAGCAAAGGGAAGTGTAGTTATGTCTTGATGCTGCTTGGAGTCACAGCACAGAATTATCTGATAAATCAGGTGGCCTTTGGTGACATTTACCTCACACCCAAATTCACATGTTTCCAAACCGATTCAAGTGCATTTTCTATACTTGAAAGAGCCATGTACGATTTCCTGATATTGCCTTAGTTGGAAGGTCTTGATCTTTTTTGCTCACGTTGAACAAATTTTATAAGCTCTGTGGCAATTTCAGCTATCCCATTTCAGCAGGCTCTGCTGGCTAAAAACTTGCAATCAATATGTTTCCCTCATCGCTTGGAAACTGTGGGTGCTCTGGGATTCCCCTGCTGCCTAGTGGCTAGGATCTCCTGGGGGGCTGCCTCCATCAGCAACTGAGAGCCGCACAGCTGCCAGGTGACAGCTCCAGTCTCAGGGCAGGAAATGTCATGGAAATCTCTGGAAGTCTCAGATTCCCTGACTTCCATGACATAATCAGAGACGTACTTGGTCTATATCTTCCATGATTTCCTTTAAGGACCTACCTAGTGGATTTCTCCTCTTTACATTTCCTTGGGCTGGCATCTGGAGTGGCCTAGAAGATAAGACATTTGCCCACCCTCCTGTGCCCACCCGTTGGTCTTGGGAAAAGGACTACTTTTCAGTTCCCCCATTTTGGACCTGTCACCCAAGCTATTCACCCTAAGAATTCCCTCTCCCACAAAGATCTCCACCCCTTAAGTCTTGGCTCTGATCTAACCCCACACAGTCTCTCCACTTTCCTACTCTGCCCTTCGCCTGAAAATAATGGCCTCCATGTCTCCCTCTGTCCCATTGCTTTGGCCTCTGTCAAGGTGTCAGACATAATTACTGCCTGCACCCCTAAATCTCGGGCACCTGCAAACAAAGGCTTGCAATCCCCATTGTAGTGCTCATAGCTACAAACACTGAACCCCAGTCTCTCCCCATTCACACTTCCTAGGCGGCTGCAACTCAGCAGAAATTAATTTTGGATGTTCTGAACTGCAAACCCCCACACAGATGGCTTCATCAACCCAAAGCTGCTCTGGTAAGGACCCGTTGCAGTTATTTCTGGTAAGGAATTAGTTTGACCACCGATATTACACCTGCTGCTAAACCCACCAATTCTTATAGTCTTGCTGTAAATAGACTGGAACATTTCAAAATCTCACTGACCCAGTGAGGGAGTCTATTCCTGCTAGTCCAAGCATTATTTGCTCGCAATCTATAATCCTGCAAGTGGCACAGCTCCTCCTCAGCCACTAAAGCCTTGTCCAAAATGGAGTGAACAAAGACTTCCTATTGTGTGTCTTGTGTGGCAAGATCTTCACCCAGGGTAGGGTTGTAAAATATTGATTGATTGGCTAATCGATTAGTGGATGCAATTTGCATTGACAATTCAATTATATGATAAGGGCACCTCTGCCTTTGAAATGTAGCAACAGAGCTGTTGGTACACTTCCAAAGTGAAAACGCTTCAGGGAGCATGGGGCCAGCAGGGGAAGTTCCCAGCTGACCCCAGGCTCCACATGGCACTGACACTTTGAAATGCAGCATGGAGCCCGGGGTCAGCTGGGATTCCCAGTTGGCGTTGGGCTGCAGGCAGCATTTCAAAGCAGCAGACCCTGGGCTCCAGGCAGCACTGCCACTTGGTAACGTGGTGTGCTGCCCAGGCCAACTGGGGACTTCCAGCTGGCCTTGGGCTGCATGTGGTATTTCAAAGTGGCAGCACCACGTGGAGACCGGTATGTGGCCGTGAGCTCAGCGTGGCGCTGCTGCATTGAACCTCTCCTTGTTCTTCCCCCACACTTGCTGCTTCTTTCCGATAGAGGCACCAAGGGCGGAAGTCACTAGTCAACTAGCATGTCAGCTATTGTTAACTAGTTGGTTCATATCCCTGGTTCAATGAACTAAACACTGCTCAGTATTTCCACTTCCTGATTACATATTTGAATTTGTAATCTTCCTAAAGTTAGCAAGTATTACACTGGATTCCACTTTGCCTCATGGCATAGCTGTGTCAAGTGCAGTACCTAATATTTGTTCTCCTGTTCTCGGGAGCTGGGCTGTCCTCAGGTTCCATATCGGGCTTCACATAAGAATGGACCCTCTTGGTGGTTGGTGGTTAGCGGGCTTTCAGTGCATTTCCTAGGGAAGGTGTTTTTTTGTGACATCGTACCATATTATGTCAAGAAACGGAGAGAAAATCAAAGGCACCATCTTTATAATTTGCATAAGGATAAATAAATAGATATCCTCAATCCTGTTTTCTTCCACACTCTCCCCAGGGAAAGCCCCATTTATACTCGACCTCATCACATTCTATACAACATCCCCAACAAGCTCAACCTCCCCCTTTCTGACTCCTCCTCCATCACTGTGACAACAATCAGAATGTTTGAAAGGATGACATCACAGACCACATTCTGTTTCTGTGGTACCTGGTTGGAAAAAAAACTGTTCTCCTTTCCCACCTTGGGATCATTTCTCGCTGTATCCAAAGCAATCGGTTGGATTCGATTGGATTGAGACAATGTTGGCGGTGGTTCTCCATTTGAACCTCGGGTCTCCCCTAACACCGGGCAGCAGCAAAGGTACAAACCTTCATCTCCCTCTGCACTTTCACCATGGCTGGTCTGTGCCAGCAAGAGACTCATGGCCTGAGGCTGCAGGGCTGTTTTATTGCCATGTAGTCTTCTGGGCTTGGTGTGGCACCTAGCACTCTGTAAGGTGGGAGGGCCCCAGAACCTTGGCCTGCAGCCCTAACAGGAACATCTGTACTTCAATGACCCTGCACCACAGTCTCCTCATCCCAAAAGCCTGGGTCAAGTACCTGACCTAGCCATGAGTGTCCCATGGGAGTCTAATTGCAGGATAGACATAAGGTCATAAGAATGGCCATTCGGGGTCAGAGCAACGGTCTGTGTAATGACAGAGACCAATACCAGATGCCCCAGAGGGAGGAACACTACAGTGAATCCTCACATGATTACCTCTCTCTCCTCTCACATATCCTCTCCTCTCACACATTTCCAGACAAACCGAGGCTAGGGACACCATTCCTACCCGTCCTGGCTAATAGCCATTGATGGACCTAACCTCCATGAACAGCTCTTTTTTGAACCCTGTTAAAGTCCTAGACTTCACCACATACTCCGGCAAGGAGTTCCACAGGTTGACTCTGCGCTGTGTGAAGAAAAACTTCCTTTTGTTTCTTTCAAACCTGCTGCCTATTAATTTCATTTAGTGACCCCTAGTTCTTATATTGTGGGAATAAGTAAATAACTTTTCTTTATTTGCTTTTTCTACACCAGTCATGATTTCATAGACCTCTATCTTTTCCCCTTAGTCTCCGCTCAAGATGAAATTATGAGATACATGATAAACAAAATATGTTGGAGAATAGTGAACAGAGATTTTGTAAAGGTAAATCATGCCTCACCAATCTACCAGACTTACCTGAGGTATAAATAAAAACATAAGAACGGCCATACTGGGGGAGACCAAATGTCCACCCAGCCCAGCATATCATCTGCTGACAGTGGCCAGACCCAGCTGCTCCATAGGGAAAGAACAGAACAGGGAATCTTCAAATGATCACTCTCCTGTCATCCATTTCTAGCCACTGACAAACAGAGGCTAGGGACACCATTCCTAGCCATCCTGGCAAATTGCCATTGTTGGACCTAACTTCTATGAATCTAGTTCATTTGGTGACCCTTAGTTCTTAAGTTTTGGGAACAAGTAAATAACTTCCTTATTCACTTTTTCAACACCAGTCATGAATTTATAGACTATCATATAACCACTTCATCTCCTGTTTCTAAACTGAAAAGTCCCAGACTTTTTAATCTCTCTTCATATATGTCTCGCTCCAAACCCCTAATCATTTTTCTTGCCCTCTTGTGAACCATTTCCATTGCCAATATTTTTTTTAAATGAATCAACCACATCTGTATGAAGTAGTCAAGATGTGGGCATATCAAGGTTTTATATAAAAGCAATAAGATATTCTCTGTCTTATTCTCTTTCCCTTTTTTAATAATTCCTATAATTCTATTTCCAGTGTGCTGCTGTACACTGGATCTTTTTAAAGAAGTATCCACAGTCTCCAAGATCTCTCTCCTGAGTAGTTGTAGCCAAATTAGTTCCCATCATATTCTAGGTATAGTTGGGATTATTTTTTCCAACGTGCATTACTTTACATTTATCATCATTACTTCTCATTTGCTATTTTGTTGCCCAATCACTTAGTTTGGGGAGATCTTTTTGAAGCTCTTCATAGTCTGCTTTGGTTTTAACTATCTTGAGCAGTTTGGTATCATCTGAAATGTTGTCACTTCACTTTTTATCGCTTTCTCTAGATCATTCATACATAAATTGAATAGGATTGGTCCCAGAACAGACCATTGGGGAACAATACTGGTTAACTTTCTCCATTCTGAAAACTTACCATTTATTCCTACCCTTTGTTTCCTATCTTTTAACCAGTTATCAGTTCATGAAAGAACCATCCCTCTTATCCCATGACACCTTGCTTTACTTAAGAGCCTTTGGTGAGGACCTTGTCAAATGCTTTCTGGAAATCTAAGCATACTGTATTCACTGGTGCCCCCTTGTCCACATGTTTGTTGACCCCCTCAAAGAACTCTAGCAGATTAATAAGGCATGATTTCCGTTTACAGAAACGATGTTGACCTCTCCCCAACAAATTATGTCCATCTATGTGTCCGATAATTTTATTTTTTACTGTAGTTTCAACTAATTTGCCTACTGACATTAGACTTACTGTTTTGTTATTGCCAGTATCACCTCTGGAGCCATTTTTAAATTTTGGTGTTATGTTAGCTATATTCCAGTCATTAGGTATGGTAGCCGATTTGAAGGGTAGCTTACAAACCACAGTTAATAGGTCCGGAATTTCCCATTTGAGTTCTTGAGGGAGGAACAGTGGTGGCAGAATAATACAGGGGCATCTGGCTCTATGATTTGGGGTAATTTTTACTTGCCACACGACACAAGTACTGACACAGAAGTGAAGCTGGTTAATCACATCATAGCCTGGTGTGACCCAAGAACCGTTAAATGGCAAGGGGGTTACGGGAATGTCCTGATTCTGATATGTACCTCATTTATGTTTGTCTCCCCTGCAGGCACAGAGATCGTTTCTGTTCCCAGTCCCTCCTCCTGGACAGCCATCTCCAGTGGGGTCCCTGCTCCCTGCCACCTATGCAGAGGCAATGGGGAGGCTCTCAGGATGTGGCATGGGGAGACGTACTGTCACCTGGGCCAGTACAGGTGCTTTGCAGACCTGCCATTGCATAATTGCCATGGAGGTGCATTGAAAGCCTGCCCACCACCAGGCAGCAAGAGAGCCCATTTTTATGTGGAGCCCGATATTGAACCTGAGGACAGCCCAGCTCCCAAGAAGAGGAGGCTCACGGAGTTAGGGGCATGGCTCCCTGGTGGCCTTCCCAGGCCACAGAGAGCTCCCAGGAGGCGAAGGTGGAGGTGAAAAACACCAACGTCTCCTCCTTAGAAACAACAGGCCCCAGTGGCCGTTCCTACCTCGGTCCCTTCACACCAGCTGCTTTTCCTTGTCCCTCCAGCCTAGAGCCACCTTCCCACTCCTACCTGCTAGCGCTTCCCACTGCTACCTGTATGTGTCTACTTCCGTGACCTGCGCCCTTACACCAGCCCTCAGCTTCCCCGCACTATCCATAATCCCTCACAGAGCCTCCTCTTCGGAGCTTTCAAACAGGCCCTCAGGTTCCACTGTACCTCCATGTGCCGGAACAACAGGCCCTCTTTGAGTCTCCCTGCCACACCCGCGTCTGCTTCACTGCTAACAGCCACACACAGCACGGACCGGCTTTTCATCCCAGGAGACCATCACTCGCAGGTACTGGATGAGAGGTGTATGCTGCTGCTATAACAAGACCCTGAGGCCTGGCTTCATCCCTCAGTGTAACATCCATGTCAGGTTGCTACACGGCCCTACAAGGAGGAACTCTCAGCAGAGAGCCTGAGAGTTCGGCTTCTATTTCCCATATTCATATACAAGTCAGGCTTCTCAATGGACAGATCCTCCTCTCCTGCCCTTTTCAAATCACAGCTTGGCACGCTGCAATGGAGCCCTGTGGGAAAGCAGGCTGCTATGGAGACCTGGAAGCCTGGTTCGACCTCCAGGCTCTCTGATAACTCTGCCAGAGGGAGGGTTTGCCCACTGTTGGCTCCTGCCTTGTGGCCTGACTCTCCGGGTAGAATAGAATGAATTGCCAAGCTCTTATATGGCCCATATGGTCACGTGCTCTAGCTAATATTTGGGAGAGCCTGGGCTTGGCTGTAATCTTTCCTTTGTTCTTGTTGCAGGGCTTTCTATGGAATGACTGTAGGGAGAACTTCAGTGCTGCTTCTTCAGTGTGGATAACAACGTGCCTAGATATCAGCAAGGCTTCATGACAGTCTTAAAACTATAAAATGTCATCGCCGACAAAAGGAATCACAGACAGGCTGTGCTGCTTCCTTCGCTCTTCACACTGAAGAGCAACTTTATATGAGGACATTCATATGGCTCATCATTTTCTGTATTCAAATGAAACTTCACTCCATACTAGTTCAATAATGCAAAGATTAAAGCATGTAGTTTTGTAGTTTTTTATTCATTTCTTAAAGAAATTATTGCGATAAAAAGAATATAATAAAATCAATTTTCTGTGAGAAGAGTGAGAGTCATCATTCCCTCCCACGCTCTCTCCAAAAACATAAAATAGGAGGGAAAAAAGGCCAAGAGCATTATGCTCTTTTCTATGTCTTCATGGTGTCTAATGGAGTTTTCTGGTTATTCCTCTTTCAAATAAAGCTGAGGAAAAGAAATATTGCTAATTGCTGTTTAAATGGGTTTATTAACCATTTTATAATAATTAGGTACTGTACTAGATACAGCTATGCCATGAGGCAAACTGATATCCAGTGTAATACACCCTAATAGTAGAAAGATTACAAATATGTACTCAGGAACTGGAAATACTGAGCAGAGTTTATTTCATTGTCCTTCACTTTCATGTTTCACAGATTGTCAACTGTGAATGAACCATACTGGGTGCACAATGGAGCTCTTTGTAGGTCATTATTCCTAAAATTGGTTCAACGCAACTCAGAATGGTAGTGTGCCAAGGCTGATCTTTTCTTCCGGCCACATCCCATCCACTGGGGCAGTTGCCATTGATTGGATCATGGCAGCTCCACGCCAGCCAGGGAGTCCCTTGCACCGGCAGAATCACTCCCATATCCAAACCTGTTTCTCTGGTGACTGGCACAAAGGAGGATCTCTCTCCTGGCTTTTATTTTGCACCATAAACACTTGTTTAAATAAAGTGGGACAGAGCTCTGCCACCAAAGTCTGGTGGAAAAGAACAATGGAAGTCAGCTGAGGAAGCCTATGTCTGAGGAGCTAATTTGAAACAGCTGTGGGCTTCATTAGCCAGAGGGTTAGATGAGGCAGCCAGAGAGTGGCTAAGTGTGGGACCGAGGCAGAAGGAGAGGCTAGATGAGTTTGCTGTGAAGAAAGCTCTGTAAATAGAAGGTGATGGGAGATTGGCATGGACAATAACAGTCACGGGTGACTGCAGCAGAAAGTGTCTCCGGTTGATTTGTGGATGAAGAAGGGATCCCTGGGCGAAGGGCCTGGGCGTGGACCTTGTCACACTAGACACACAATAGAAAGTCTCTGTTCACTCCATTTTGGACAAGCCATTAGCAGCTGAGTCGCAGCTGTGTCACTTGCAGGATACATTGCTGCCAGCAATTACAGATTGAGAGCAAAGAATGTTTGGACCAGCAGGAATAGACTCCCTTACTGAGTCAGTGAGATTTTGAAAACTTCTGATATATTTACAGCAAGATGGGAAGAACTTGTGGGTTTTGCTCTAGTTGTGATATCACTGATCAAACTAATTCCTTCCCAGAAATAACTGTAAGTTGAGACAGGTCTTTACCAGAGCAGCTTTGGGTTGATGAAGCCATCTGTGTGGGGGTTTGCAGTTCAGAACATCCAACAATTAAATTCTGCTGAGTTGCAGCTGCCTAGGAAGTGTGAATTGGATGAAACTGGAGTTCTAAGTTTATAGCTATGACTGATGCAACGATAATTGTGAGCCTTTGTTTGTAGCTGACAGGGATTTAGGGAGAGACAGTTCCAGCCCCAGACACCCCACTTTCCTCTCCCTTTCTCCCATACTTCTGTTGAAAAAGCAGCTCACAGTCTCCTGGGATGTCCTCGGAAGGATGGGACTGAGAAACTTGCATGATGTGATCCTGTACCTGCTCCATAAGCAGTTACAGTCACTTCTCAAAGAACTCTGTGACCAGTTGCACAGTGGGATAGCTGTGTCATGGTATGTCGGCACAGCAGCAGTTAACTCAAAATAAGCTACACAAATTGAGCTACTTCAACTGCTTAGTTTATTTTGAAATAACATATTTTGAAGTTGGGAGCATCTACACAGCACTTATATCGAAATAGAGCACTCTTCCTCCAACTTCCCTTGCTTCTCTTACAACGAGGGTTACAGGAGTCAGAGAAAGAAGTCCTCCAGCTTGAAAGTGTTTCGACATTATTTCAAAATAATTGCCTGCTGTGTAGATGCCGACTAAGTTATTTTGGAATAGCGCTGTGTAAACATACCCTCAGTGCACTCTATCTGTGCACAATGCAAGAGTTATCAGTGTATGTGCACTCTGCTCACACAAGGAGCTAGCGTGGACATACAATAGTGATTTTCATTGTGCTTTAATCAAACTGGCATAACTTTTGCTGAAGAAATTTTGTAGTGTGCAAAATATATTAAAGATGCCTCAGTTAAATTTTCCTGACTCAATGGTGTGGCATTTAAAGCAGCCTCCAGTCTTTTCTATACAGAAGACATGTACTTGTTTAACATCCATTTCAAATAATTTAGTTAAATAGGTGCAAGTCAATGTGGCAGGGTAAAAATTTAAGATCCATGTAAACCAAGATTTACACTGAGGGGCTGCAAGTGCATTGGAGCATAGGGTCAAATTCAATATGATCTGGACAAACTAGAGAAATGGTCTGAGGTAAACACGATGAAGTTTAATAAGGACAAATGCAGAGTACTCCACTTAGGAAGGAACAATCATTTTCACACATACAGAATGGGAAGCAACTGTCTAGGAAGGAGGACTGCATAAAGGGATTTAGGGGTCATAGTGGACGACAAGTTAAACATGAGTCAACAGTGTGACACTATTTCAAAAAAAGCAAACATGATTCTGGGATGCATGAATAGGGGTGTTGTGAGCAAGACACAAGAAGTCATTTTTGCGCTCTACTCTGCGCTGATTCCGCCTCAGTTGGAATATTGTGTCCAGTTTTGGGCACCACATTTCAAGAAAGATGTGGAGTAATTTTAGAAGATCCAGAGAAGAGCAACAAAAATGATTAAAGGTCTAGAAAACATGAGCTATGAAGGAAGACTGAAAGAACTGGGCTTGTTTAGTTTGGAAAGGAGAAGACTGGGGGTATGTCTACACTACAGTGTTATTTTGAAATATCTTATTTCAAAATAACATGTCTAGACACAAAATGCATTTTAAAATAGCGTTTTGCTATTTTGAAATAGCACGTCCACACTGATTGGATGCTGAATCACATTTAAGGCAGGCTGGAAACGGTTCTGGCAGGGCATCAGGTCAGTAGTTACCTTGTGTTGCTGCTGCCTGAGGCTATCTGAGGCCTGTGCTTAAAGGGACCCCTCCCCCGGACAGCCAGTTCTAAGGTTTCCCTGCTTGCTTGCCTGTCTCGCTGAGGGACAGCAAAGCATTTTTTTCTCTGCGTGCTCTGGTTGTCCTCACTCAGGACACCACAGCACTCTGCAGCATGGAGCCCCTGGGCACTCTGGTGCTACTCCTGGATGTGTTGCTGTGAGCCTGGCAGCACGTTCTTCAGGCAGTAACAGTCTCCCTGGTGTGCCCCACTAGGGGCTTGTGCCTCATTCCTCCCTCACGTCCTTCCACTTACCCCTCCCTAACCCCCCTTCCTGCTGTACAATAAAAGACACTTGTGTTTATTACAACAAAGTCTCTTTATTGAACAAAACTGGGGTGGGGTGGAAATGAAACTCTGGTGAGACTGGGGAAAGGAGGCGGGAGAAGGGAGAGAGAGAGTAGGAGAGGGGAGGGGGAAACCTGTGAGGAGGGAGCTGGAAGGAGGAGGCAAGGGGAGGAAGGGAGAGGAGAAGCTCAGAGCTCAGGGTTGGGGGACTCTCTGGCCCAACTGTCTCCCAGCACCATGGGTGAGGGGGCCTCGGCATCCCGGGGTGGGGGAGGATGTGGAGTGTGTGGAGGAAGAAGCAGGAGGGGGAGAAGGAGTGGGAGGAGGAGCGGTAGCTGAGGAGGCAGCAGGGGCTGGAGTGGCAGGAGGCAGCAAGCTCTGCACCAGGGTCTGCAGGTGCTCACAGATGGCACGGCCCTGGGCAAGCTGCTCCTGCCGGAGCTGCAGGTCTTCCTGCACCCAGTGGTCGAGGGTGCGGTGCAGGGCTCTCAGTGCCCCCAGGTACTCCTGCTGGTACCCCTCCACTGCACGGGTGGGCCTTCAGAGTCCTTAGGTGCGGGAGGATGTCCTGGCTGGTGTGGTGCGCCCTGCACTCACAACTGGTGCAGCTGTGGAGAAACAAGAGAAGAGGTCAGTTATCCCTGGGGACACAGTGGGTGAAGCCCAGCCCCCCTCTGCAAGGCGAGGACGACAGTTCTCTGCACCATCAGAGCCAATGTGATTGCACACAGGCCATGTTCGGGATGTCCTGCTATCCTCAGGAGCGGGAGCTGCCCTGGGACCTCACCCATGCCCTGTGCTGTATATAACGTGGGTGTGGGTGGGTGGGTGTGTGTGGGTGGGCGGGGGAGATGTCCCCTGCCTCTGTGTAGAAGGGGCTTGTGGAGGGAGGGCAACTTGCTGTGTCCCACCCCGGGGTCAGGAGCTTGTCATGTCTCTTCACACACATGTGTGGATAACAGGCCAAGGCCCCTGTGTGGCAGCCAGCTGGGGCCACGTGCCCAGGGGTGGCACGGCACGTGCTTGCATGTGCACAGGTTGCTGCATGATCAATGGTCAGCAAGGACCATGCACGCGGTCCCTGGTTTTCCCCGCCCCTATAAGAGGACAGTGATGGCACTCACATGTTGTTGCCTCCCCAGATGACACCGGCAACAGGTCCGCTGGGATGGCTCGGGGGTCCTGGCTGTGCAGCACGCTCCCTCCGGGCTCCTGCAGCTCCTGGCCCTCCTCCCACTCCTTCCCCGTGCCCTGATCAGGGCCCTCTGCCCCAGGGTCAATGACCACCTGGGGGGCACAGATGCAGTCCAGGACATCAAAAGAGGGGCAGCTCTCTGGGTCTGCCCCTGTTTGGGAGCTGCCTTCTGTGGCCCAGCTTAGGCCTGCCGCAGCTCCTTAATTTTCATGCAAACCTGCTCCTGGGTTCGGATGTGGCCTTTGGTGGCCAGGGCTGGCAGCTATCCTGCCATAGATGGCCGCATTTCTCCATCTAGTGTGGAGATCATGGACGTTGGAGGCATCCCCCCAAACCTCAATCAGGTCCATGATCTCAGCACTGGACCAGGAAGGCGCCCGCCTTCTCCGGCCCCTGGCAGGCTCCTGGGAGCTGGGGGACTGGGCCCAGGGAGCGGTGGAGGACTGGCTGGCACTGGCTGCCTGGCTCATGCTGGGGCCACTCGGTCAGGGGCAGCGAATAGTGGCTATGGGCTGGCAGGTCTGGAGCTGGCACAGACACTGTGGCCAGATTCTACCCCTTTAAGGGCTCCGGGAAGGGGGGGAGGAGAGGAGTTTTCCTGGTTGGGGCCAGAGTGGCCAGCAGGGCACCCTGGGAAGAGCTGGAGGCCCCTTATTTCAAAATAGCTCCTATTCCGCGTCTAGACAGCACTTATTTCGAAATAGCAGTAACAGCTGTTATTTCAAAATAACTTTGTTGTGTAGACATACCCTGAGAGGGGACATGATAGAGGTTTTCAAGTATCTAAAAGAGTGTTATAAAGAGGAGGGAGAAAAATTGTTCTCCTTGGCCTCTGATGATAGGAGAACATTCAATGGGCTTAAATTGCAGCAAGGAAGGTTTAGGTTGGACATTAGGAAAAACTTCCTACCTGTCAGGGTGCTTAAACCCTGGAATAAATTGCTTAGGGGGGTTGTGGAATCTCCATCACTGGAGATATTTAAGAGCAGGTTAGACAGGCACCTGTCAGGGGTGATGTAGGCAGTGATTGGTCCTGCTGTGAGGGCAGGGGACTGGACTCAATGACCTCTTGAGGTCCCTTCCAGTTCTAGTGTTCTATTATTCTATGAAAATAGCAGGTGAAATGCAATGTCAATAAATGCAAAGTAGTGCACACTGAAAACCATAATCCCAAATATACATGCTGTGGCAAGGGCTCCTCTAACCCAGGACATTGCTTGGGCCGGCCTCTTGCATCCTTCCCCAGGGATCGGAGCTTGCAGCTGGTTTCTGGAGTAGGGAGCCCAGCCACTCCTCCTAGGACTTCCTCCCCTGCTGTTTCTGTTCTAAAGCTGTTCTGTGTTACTGACAAACTCTGGCTCTCCTCTACCTTTTCTTCCATCATCTCACTCTCCCCCTCACCTTCCAACTCTGGAGGCTTTGAAAGGCCTCCAGCAAGCCAGCAGTGGAGTCAGTTGGCCCCAGTTTGCCTGAGCCAGCTTCCTACCACCTGCTTTCAATTGTCCTGCCAGCCTCTGCTTTTATTTAGCAGGTCTTTTACCCTTTTGGGGCAGCCTTTCTCCCACTCTGCAGCAGCCCTCTGACCTGACCCTGCCACAATACAAAATGATGGTGTCTAGTGTAGGTGTTACTATTTAAGAAAAAGATCCTGAAGTCACTATACATAATTTTCTAAAAACAAGTGGCAGAAGAGCTAGCAGAATATGAGTCAAAATTAGAAAAGGCTACATGATAAGATAGTAAATATCATTTGACACAACATAAATGCATGATATACACATGCCTTGAGTACCATATATAGTTTTGGTCAACCCATCTGAAAAAAAAAGATTTGTGAGAAATGGAATTGGTATAGAAAAGGACAACAAAAATGATTAATGATATGGAACAACTTCTTTATGAAGAAAGAATAAAAATATTTGGATTGTTCATCTTAGAAAAGAGATAGAAAATGGGGATTAAGATAGAGGTCTGTACAATCATATATGGTATGGAGAAAATAAACCAGAAGTGTTCACTCCTTCCTAAAACACAAGAAGCAGTTGAAATTAATAGACAGCAGATTTAAAACAAACACAAAGAAGTACTACTTCATCCAACATACAGTGAACCTGTGAAACCCATTGCTAGTGGACTCTGTGAAGGTCAAAAATATAACCTAGGTTCAAAAACTGAATTAGACTATTTCAAGCAGAAATAGTCTGTCAATGACTATTAGGGCAACCTGTGTGAGAATGACACCATTGTTGCTAGCTGACACAAGAAGGTAGGGCAGCATACAACCAGCAACCTACTAGGTGAGGTAGCAGAGGGAACTAGCAACATATAGGCAATAAAGCCATTACTGCAAGTCCACTCTCAATGCCAAGTTGGCCAGTTATACCCTACAATAGCTCCCCCCGCAGGGTAGAATTCAGAGTCATCTCTCGCTCTTCTTGTCTAATAGTAGTAATATGAGCCACCAATGATTCCGTGGAAATCAGCAAAATGCTGATTGGAGATATCTAGACTAGTTAATAGGGGACAGAAAATCCCCAAAGTCTGATTGCACCTAAATCTCTGGTTCAAAGATAAGAATGCAACCAATTATAGACACGGACACTTTTCAATTCCCTTTGATAGATTATTTTTATCATTAATATTTATTATTTATTGATTTATTATTAACATTTATTAGTAAGTTGTTGTTGTTGTTGTCGTTGTTGTTGTTATTATTATTATTTTCAGTTGTTTCCTTGTCATATAAAAGAAATGTAAGTGAATCCGTTGCTTAGGAAAGTGATGATGGAGAGGATGTTTCTAAGCCTAAATCAGGCGTGAGCCGTGGAGTATTTCTATAAAATACTGAAAATATTTCGGTACCAATTCCAAACCTGCCTCCCAGCTCCATCCAGGCCTGTTGATGGGAGGAAAGGGGGCAAAGGGAGCCTGCTTCTGTGAATGTGGAAGTGTTGACAGCTGGAGCTTTGGGCCTTTTACATTGCTGCCAGAGCCTCAGGTGGCATGCTCTGTGCAGTGCTGAAGGGCTGGCAGGGAGAGGCTAGCCCCTGGCTCCACCCCCTTCTGCATGAGGCCCTGCACCTTCCTGGAACACGGAGCCCCAGGCTGTTTTGAATTGCTGAGATGAGGGCAGTTGTCCTCTTTCTGCCCCCCCCCCCAGCCCCCCCGTCAGCAGGCCTGATGGCAATGATTTTGGGATACAGCTATCTATCTACGAGGACTTGGAATTCAGTTACTAAAATGTTGACAGTTGGTAGGAAAATACATTTTGCCATTTTTTATTATTTTCTTTTTTAAATTCCCAAATTGAAAATGCTCACAAGTGTTAGATCCAGTTGAAAAATGGAGAATTATTTCTTTGCCAGTTATTTTTCAAATTCCAGTGACCAGTGGTATTCATTACACACTGCTCCCCTCTCCAACAAGCTTTACATGTCTTTTGATGGCAAATTTGCTGATCACCTCAGTCGTACAACAAATCTCTGCTCTTATCAGAGTCATTTTGCTCCATGATAGACTCAGCAAAGCAGCATATCTAGCTAATTATAGGGACTCCATAATTCTTAGAACATTTGATCACCTGTTCCTATCAAAATGACTGGATCATTTGTGTCACAGGAAAGCAGTTTTCTACAGCAGGGGCAGCAGATTTGCAGAAATTCTGGTGGTGTCCAGAATGCCCCAAGCCCACGTCCCTCCCTCAACCAAACTCCCTCCCATGCACCTGCATAAGGCTCTTGGAGGGGGTTTGGATGGAGGAGGGGTGCAGGCTCTGGGAGCGAGTTGGCTGCTGGATGCAGTCTCTGGGCTGGAGCAGGGGATTGGGGTGCAGTCTCTGAGAAGGAATTTGTGGACTGAAGGAGGTAGAGGGAGATGGGGTTAGCTCTGGGAAGAAGTGGAGAGTGTGAGAGAATGCAGGGGAGAGGGGCTGGAGAGTGCTGCACTGACCTAGAGCACCCCCTTTGTCCACAACTCTGGGATCTAGAGGTCTCTGTGTGATGCTCCCAGGACTTGGGAGTATGTGCGGAGACACCTCCCAGACCCCTGCAAGGCTGAACATACCAGCAGCCACAAGCTGTTCAGGCGCCTTTGTGCTGCCAGTGGCAGTGGTGGAGGTACTCAGGGCATTTCTTGCAGGTAGGACCAGGGATGCACAAGGGAGGGGAGATTACAAGGAGAGACCCGGCCCCAAACTTTGATGAAGCAGGGCCCCTGGGCCAGGCAAATTCCTAATGCCCCGGCACAATGGGTCAATAGAACTCTCTGCCTATGATTATCAGTACAGTCCAAGGTGTCTGTCTAAATCAAGAGAGATTAAAAAGCCCATGGCAGCTTCAGAAAATAGCAGAGAAGAATTATGGTGTCTTGGCCCACATTGTTGCTCTTATTTAAACAAGCTTTAAATGGGCAAGATTTTGTGGCCTGATTTAAGAACATAAGAACATAAGAATGGCTGTACTGGGTCAGACCAAAGGTCCATCTAGCCCAGTAGCCTGTCTGCCGACAGTGGCCAGCGCCAGGTGCCCCGGAGGGGGTGGACCGAAGACAATGATCAAGCGATTTGTCTTGTGCCATCCGTCTCCAGCCTCTGACAAACAGAGGCCAGGGACACCATTCCTACCCCCTGGCTAATAGCCTTTTATGGACCTAACCTCCATGAATTTATCTAGCTTCTCTTTAAACTCTGTTATAGTTCTGGCCTTCACAGCCTCCTCTGGCAAGGAGTTCCACAGGTTGACTACGCGCTGTGTGAAGAAGAACTTTTGCTTATTAGTTTTAAACCTGCTACCCCTTAATTTCATTTGGTGTCCTCTAGTCCTTATATTATGGGAACTAATGAATAACTTTTCTTTATTCACCCTCTCCACACCTCTCATGATTTTATATACCTCTATCATATCCCCCCTCAATCTCCTCTTTTCCAAACTGAAAAGTCCCTGTCGCTTTAGCCTCTCCTCATATGGGACCTGTTCCAAACCCCTGATCATTTTAGTTGCCCTTTTCTGAACCCTTTCCAAGGCCAAAATATCTTTTTGTTTTCTGCATGGTCACTACAAATATCTCAGTCAGTTTTCTATAACAATCTTACTGAAAACGTGTATATGAAATGTATCTCTTGCCGGAAGGCCTCTGGGTAACAATGGAGGTGTCCCTATGATCAGCTCTTGCACCTGTCCACTACTGGGTTTTGCGGGGAGGGAGGAGGAGGAGAGGGGAGGTTGGATTTTGAGTTACTATTTGGACGGAAGCTTCTCATTATATTATGTGCTTGTTCACAAGGTGACCTGATGTCTAGTTTTGGCATTAAAAGGCCGGTTGGCAGTGCTGTGGAGCCAAACCCGGCTGTTCCCAACCTGTCCTGGGCACCTTGCTGTGCCCCAGAAGGAACCAGCAACTGTCTCTCCTAGATGAGGGAAGGCATGGAGTTCTGTATACTGCCTCACTATCCTAAGCACCCATTCCTCACTTCCATTGGCCAGTTCCCAGCCAATGGGAACTGGGAGGCTGGTACTTGCGGATGAGAGCAGTGTGTATGGCACACCACAGAGTCTCCTTCCCTCCTCTGCCTAGCAACTGGATCTGCTGGTCACTTCTGTGGTGCAGCACAGTGCCCCAGAACAGGCAAGCAGCCTGCTTTAGTGCTGTTGATCTGGATCTGTTCAAGGCAATCCTGAGCCCCAACCCTCCACCCCACCTGAGCCCTTCCCCAAACCTGGATCACCCTCCATCCAAAACCCCTCATTCCCAGCCCCACCCCAAAGCCCATATTCCTAGTACAGAACCTTACCCTGTCCTGCACCCAATTCTCAGCCTGAAGCCCTCAGTCATCTCCTGCTTTCCAAATCCCTCTGCACCACCCTTCCAGCATGGCACCCCTTCCTGCACACCAAACCCCTCATCCCCAACCCCACTCCAGAGCCCTCACTGTCTCCTGAACCCCAACTACCTGCCCCTGCCCAGAGCCTCCTCCTGCATCTGGAGCCCAAACCCCCATTTAGAACCCTCATCCCCAATTTTTAGGGGTTCCAGCCAAACCCCCAGATCTTCTGAGCTTTGCTTATCAGGATTTGTAGGACTAAGAAAGTGTTTAAAAGCTGGCTAATCTGGTTATGCTTGTCACAATAAGTAGAATTTTTTCAGTGTTTAAAGGAATAGTTATGAATTTATAACTTCACATTACTGAAACGTGCAAACACATTGGGCATCACAGTCTGTCTTCCGATAACAAAGAGGTATTGAAGATACAGACAATTCTTATTGACTTTATGAGGAATTACACATGCAGATTTGAGAATAGAATTTGGCCTTCATTGTTTTATTCACTGACTAGTTAGTTACCTGTTACCCCTTACTGGGTCAGACCAAAGGTCCATCTGGGTCCCTTTCCCAGTTAAAAATCTTTGATCTTGTCTAGAAATACAAGACTTTTTACAAAAATCTTCCTTCCTTTGAAATGTCTAATTTCAGGGTAGCATAGCAAATAACTGTTTTCAAACATCAGTTCATCAAGGAAATCCATGCTTTTCTGTATGAGAGGTTTACACTGGTAATCAGAAAATCTGGGTTCTAACTCTGGCTCTGACAGTAACTTCCTAGGGGTATGTCTACACTAGCCCCCTAGTTCGAACTAGGGTGGCTAATGTAGGCATTCAAACTTGCAAATGAAGCCCCGGATTTAAATATCCCGGGCTTCATTTACATGTTCCCGGGCAGGTGCCATTTTTAAATCCCCTTAGTTCGAACTGACTGCCCGCGGCTACACGCGGCAGTCAGAAGTTAATCCGAAATAAGTCCTTAGTTAGGATTAACTGTAACACCTCATTGCAACTAAGGATTTAGTTCGGATTAACTTCTGACTGCCGCGTGTAGCCACGGGCAGTCAGTTCGAACTAAGGGGATTTAAAAATGGCGCCCGCCCGGGAACATGCAAATGCAAATGGGAACATGCAAATGAATGAACAAAGACTTCCTATTGGATATTTAAATCCCAGGCTTCATTTGCAAGTTCGAATGCCTACATGAGCCACCCTAGTTCAAACTAGGGGGCTAGTGTAGATATACCCTAGGTGTCTATGGGGAAGTCACTTCAGTACTTTGTGTCCCCATTTTCCCTCCTCCCTGCTGTCTGTCTTGTCTACAGGTCAAACCTCCCTAAACTGTGATTCTCTGGGCCAGCAACATCCCTGGTCCAGCAGTCAGGACCAGAGAGTGCTGGCAGAGGGCTAGTGGTGGGGAACCCAGCAAAGGGTCTGGAGCCCTGTAGCAGGACAACCCCGGGGCAGCAAAACCAGGAGCCCAACAGTGGGGCGGCCACCCGGTGGTGACACCACCGGGTGAGGCTGGGAGGCAGCAGGGCTGGGAGAGGAGCTGAAGCCTGGTGGCAGAGCTGTCCAGAGGGGCCAGAGGCAGCAGTGCTACTGCCTGGCAGTGGAGCTGGAGCCCAAAAGCTGGGTAGGACTGGGAGGCAGCAGGGCTGCCCAGTGGTGGGGCTTGGAGTCCAGGTGCAGGGCTGCTGCCCAGAGCCTGGCAATCCCACTGCTGCCCGGTCAAATAGCCCAGAGGGGCTGGGAGACAGCAGGGCTGCCCAGAGGGACTGGAGCCCAGCAAGCGGGGCTGCCACCCAGCAGTGTAGCTGAATCCCGGCTGTGGGACTTTGCCCAGGGAGACCGGGAGACAGTGGGGCTGCCCTGTGGGGCCGGGAGTCCTGCATTCAGGGCGGCCAGTGTCAGTGGGGAAGCCAGCTGGGAGGCTACGGCTGAGGGCCACTGGCAGGGGGAGGGCAGAAATGACCTCCCCTGGTCCCGCAAAATCCTTCATTTGGGACCACTCAGGTCCCGAGAGTGCCGAACTGGGGAGGTCCAACCTGTATTTAGACTATAAACTCTGCGAAGACTTCCTGTTGTGTGTCTAGTGTGGGAAGATCTTCACGCAGGGTAGGGTTGTAAAATATTGATTGATTGGCTAATCGATTAGTGGATGCAATTTGCATTGACAATTCAATTATATGATAAGGGCACCTCTGCCTTTGAAATGTAGCAACAGAGCTGTTGGTACACTTCCAAAGTGAAAATGCTTCAGGGAGCATGGGGCCAGCAGGGGAAGTTCCCAGCTGACCCCAGGCTCCACATGGCACTGACACTTTGAAACGCAGCATGGAGCCCGGGGTCAGCTGGGATTCCCAGTTGGCGTTGGGCTGCAGGCAGCATTTCAAAGCAGCAGACCCCGGACTCCAGGCAGCACTGCCACTTGGTAACGTGGTGTGCTGCCCAGGCCAACTGTGGACTTCCAGCTGGCCTTGGGCTGCATGCGATATTTCCAAGTGGCAGCACCACGTGGAGACCGGTATGTGGCCGTGAGCTCAGCGTGGCGCTGCTGCATTGAACCTCTCCTTGTTCTTCCCCCACACTTGCTGCCTCTTTCCGATAGAGGCACCGAGGGCAGAAGTCACTAGTCAACTAGCAAGTCAGCTATAGTTAACTAGTTGGTTCATATCCCTGGTTCAATGAACTAAACACTGCTCAGTATTTCCACTTCCTGATTACATATTGGAATTTGTAATCTTCCTAAAGTTAGCAAGTATTACACTGGATTCCACTTTGCCTCATGGCATAGCTGTGTCAAGTGCAGTACCTAATTTTTGTTCTCCTGTTCTCGGGAGCTGGGCTGTCCTCAGGTTCAATATCGGGCTTCACATAAGAATGGACCCTCTTGGTGGTTGGTGGTTAGCGGGCTTTCAATGCATTTCCCAGGGAGGGTGGTTTTTTGTGACATAGTACCATATTATGTCAAGGAAACCTAGAAAATATGCAAAGGCACCATCTTTATAATTTGCATAAGGATAAATAAATAGATATCCTCAATCCTGTTTTCTTCCACACTCTCCCCAGGGAAAGCCCCATTTATACTCGACCTCATCACATTCTATACAACATCCCCAACAAGCTCAACCTCCCCCTTTCTGACTCCTCCTCCATCACTGTGACAACAATCAGAATGTTTGAAAGGATGACATCACAGACCACATTCTGTTTCTGTGGTACCTGGTTGGAAAAAAAACTGTTCTCCTTTCCCACCTTGGGATCATTTCTCGCTGTATCCAAAGCAATCGGTTGGATTCGATTGGATTAAGACAATGTCGGCGGTGGTTCTCCATTTGAACCTCGGGTCTCCTCTAACATCGGGCAGCAGCAAAGGTACAAACCTTCATCTCCCTCTGCACTTTCACCATGGCTGGTCTGTGCCAGCAAGAGACTCATGGCCTGAGGCTGCAGGGCTGTTTTATTGCCATGTAGTCTTCTGGGCTTGGTGTGGCACCTAGCACTCTGTATGGTGAGAGGGCCCCAGAGCCTTGGCCTGCAGCCCAAACAGGAACATCTGTACTTCAATGACCCTGCACCACAGTCTCCTCATCCCAAAAGCCTGAGTCAGTTTCCTGAGCTGGCCTTGAGTCTCCCATGGGAGTCTAATTGCAGGATAGACATAAGATCCTAAGAACGGCCATTCGGGGTCAGACCAACAGTCTGTTTAGTGACAGTGACCAATACCAGATGCCCCAGAGGGAGGGACACTACAGGGAATCCTCACATGATTACCTCTCTCTCCTCTCACATATCCTCTCCTCTCACACATTTCCAGACAAACCGAGGCTGGGGACACCATTCCTACCCATCCTGGCTAATAGCCATTGATGGACCTAACCTCCATGTATCTATCTAGCTCTTTTTTGAACCCTGTTAAAGTCCTAGACTTCACCACATACTCCGGCAAGGAGTTCCACAGGTTGACTCTGCGCTTTGTGAAGAAAAACTTCCTTTTGTTTCTTTCAAACCTGCTGCCTATTAATTTCATTTAGTGACCCCTAGTTCTTATATTGTGGGAATAAGTAAATAACTTTTCTTTATTTGCTTTTTCTACACCAGTCATGATTTCATAGACCTCTATCTTTTCCCCCTTAGTCTCCGCTTTCCGAAGATGAAATTATGAGATACATGATAAACAAAATATGTTGGAGAATAGTGAACAGAGATTTTGTAAAGGTAAATCATGCCTCACCAATCTACCAGACTTACCTGAGGTATAAATAAAAACATAAGAACGGCCATACTGGGGGAGACCAAATGTCCACCCAGCCCAGCATATTATCTGCTGACAGTGGCCAGACCCAGCTGCCCCATAGGGAGAGAACAGAACAGGGAATCTTCAAATGATCACTCTCCTGTCATCCATTTCCAGCCACTGACAAACAGAGGCTAGGGACACCATTCCTATCCATCCTGGCAAATTGCCATTGTTGGACCTAACTTCTATGAATCTAGTTCATTTGGTGACCCTTAGTTCTTATGTTTTGGGAACAAGTAAATAACTTCCTTATTCACTTTTTCAACACCAGTCATGAATTTATAGACCTCTATCATATAACCACTTCATCTCCTGTTTCTAAACTGAAAAGTCCCAGACTTTTTAATTTCTCTTTATATATGACTCGCTCCAAACCCCTAATAATTTTTGTTGCCCTTTTGTGAACCTTTTCCATTGCCAATATATTTTTTAAATGAGTCAACCACATCTGTATGAAGTAGTCATGATGTGGGCATATCAAGGTTTTATATAGAAGCAATAAGATATTCTCTGTCTTATTCTCTTTCCCTTTTTTAATAATTCCTATAATTCTATTTCCAGTGTGCTGCTGCACACTAGATGTTTTCAAAGAAGTATCCACAGTGTCTCCAAGATCTCTCTCCTGAGTAGTTGTAGCCAAATTAGTTCCCATCATATTCTATGTATAGTTGGGATTATTTTTTCCAATGTGCATTACTTTACATTTATCATCATTACATTTCATTTGCTATTTTGTTGCCCAATCACTTAGTTTGGGAAGCTCTTCATAGTTTGCTTTGGTCTTAACTATCTTGAACAGTTTAATATCATCTGAAATTTTGCCACTTCACGGTTTATCCCTTTCTCTAGATCATTCATAAATAAGTTGAATAGGATTGGTCCCAGAACAGACCTTTGGGAAACAACACTGGTTACCGCTCTCCATTCTGAAAACTTACCATTTATTCCTACCCTTTGTTTCCTATCTTTTAACCAGTTATCAGTTCATGAAAGAACCATCCCTCTTATCCCATGACAACTTCCTTTACCTAAGAGCCTTTGGTGAGGACTTTGTCAAATGTTTTCTGGAAATCTAAGAATACTGTATCCACTGGCGCTCCCTTGTCCACGTTTTTGTTGACCCCCTCAAAGAACTCTAGCAGATTAATAAGGCATGATTTCCCTTTACAGAAACCATGTTGACTTCCCCCCAACAAATTATATCCATCTATGTGTCTGATAATTTTATTTTTTAACCATAGTTTCAACTAATTTGCGTGGTACAGACATTAGACTTACTGGTCTGTTACTGCCAGGATCACCTCTGGAGCACTTTTTAAATTTTGGTGTCATGTTAGCTATCTTCCAGTCATTAGGTATGGTAGCCGATTTGAAGGGTAGCTTACAAACCACAGTTAATAGTTCCGGAATTTCCCATTTGAGTTCCTGAGGGAGGAACAGTGGTGGCGGAATAATACAGGGGCATCTGGCTCTATGATTTGGGGTAATTTTTACTTGCCACGCGACACAAGTATTGACACAGAAATGAAGCTGGTTAATCACATCATAGCCTGGTGTGACCCAAGAACCGTTAAATGGCAAGAGGGTTATGAGAATGCCCTGATTCTGATATATACCTCATTTATGTTTGTCTCCCCTGCAGGCACAGAGATCGTTTCTGTTCCCAGTCCCTCCTCCTGGACAGCCATCTCCAGTGGGGTCCCTGCTCCCTGCCACCTATGCAGAGGCAATGGGGAGGCTCTCAGGATGTGGCATGGGGAGACGTACTGTCACCTGGGCCAGTACAGGTGCTTTGCAGACCTGCCATTGCATAATTGCCATGGAGGTGCATTGAAAGCCTGCCCACCACCAGGCAGCAAGAGGGCTCATTTTTATGTGGAGCCAGATACTGAACCTGAGGACAGCCCAGCTCCCAAGAAGAGGAGGCTCACGGAGTTAGGGGCATGGCTCCCTGGTGGCCTTCCCAGGCCACAGAGAGCTCCCAGGAGGCGAAGGTGGAGGTGAAAAACACCAGCGTCTCCTCCTTGGCTTAGAACAACAGGCCCCCAGTGGCCGTTCCCTACCTCGGTCCCTTCACACCAGCTGCTTTTCCTTGTCCCTCCAGCCTAGAGCCACCTTCCCCACTCCTACCTGCTAGCGCTTCCCCACTGCTACCTGTATGTGTCTCCTTCCGTGACCTGCGTCCTAATACCAGCCCTCAGCTTCCCCCGCACTATCCATAATCCCTCACAGAGCCTCCTCTTCTTGCGGAGCTTTCAAACAGGCCCTCTCAGGTTCCACTGTACCTCCATGTGCCGGAACAACAGGCCCTCTTTGAGTCTCCCTGCCACACCCGCGTCTGCTTCACTGCTAACAGCCACACACAGCACG